>JAWDJD010000004.1:120813125-122205000 GCA_035047305.1 Bradypodion pumilum
TGATCGTTCAAAGAATGAATTGCAATCAGATTCCTTGATATATGAAAGAAGATGTTATGTACCTTAGGTCATATCTTTTATCTGATGTATTTTGTTTCTTAACATCTGCTTTAAAAACTCATGCAGCAATGTATGGTTGGAAGAGAATATGGTTTTAATGGCTAGTGTGATGTGGATGACAATGTTGACATGACAGCAGCGTTGATGTCAAATGAAGATAAAAATGGTGCTGCTGATGCATCCATCTTAATGAAGCTGGGTGTTGATAATAAGCCTGTAATAAATTGGAGTAAGGGAAATACATCTTAAGAAAGAAGTACATTATTAATTAATCTATAATAAACTGGTTGTGTGTATGTGGAATGCAACAGACATTGATGCACTGAATACTTAAGGAAAGTCCCAAAACTGCATCTCAGCTTTCTAGGAACAGGGATACTTTAAAAAAAAAATTAACATCAGAATCGCCCATTCAATAAAACAAGTGGTGGAGCTCAAACACCTAAGAACAACATTTACTGAAAATGGCAAATGGATGAAGAGATTAACATATGGTGCAGTAAGGCAAAACAAATATTGGGACAGGTAGTCCCGTTCTTACAAAATAAGCATGCACGCACACACGTTTCCAATAAATAATGTTTGTATCCCTGTCATGGTGTTGAGGACTATGGAAACTTAGCAGTTAAGACACTTAACTTGATGGCTGTAAGGTTGACAGGTCAGCAGTTCAAGACTCAAGTGCTGCACAATGGAGTGAGCTCCCGTCTCTGTCCCAGCTACTGCCAAACTAGCAGTTCAAAAGCAAGAAACTTTGGTGGGAAGGTAAACAGTGTTCTGTGCACTCCTGTGTTTAGTCATGCCTGCTACATGTCCACAGAAATGTCTGCAGACGCAGACAGCACTGGCTCTTTGGCTATAAACAGAGATGAGCACTGAACCCTAGAGTCAGATACGACTGGCTTTCGAGCAAGGGTGACCTTTACCTATTCCACATCATAGGAGCCAACACCAAGAATGCTCATGCTCTACTCACGACCTTTTATTTGTTTGTTTCTTTAGGCACAACCTCCATCAATTTCAACATTTCATTACTCCAAGTATAATTTCTCAGGAAGAGGAGCTTTGTATGTCATTAGGGCTTTGTATGTCATTAGGGCTTCGTATGTCATTACCAGAACTTTGAATTTGTTTAGTTTACTAAACACCTAGCACCCTTATTTCCAGTTTTCATTAATATTTTCTACTATGCATAAGCAAATGCTAAGATTAAATAGCAGACAGCAGTATGTAGTTCTTTATCTTCAGTGTAGATGGGTACGCATTCTAATTCAAGTTCTGAATAGCTGGGACACTTTGTTGTTGCGGGGGGGGGGGATAATAGAAAGGGGTAGTATCAAAGGGCTAGACTACTTTGGAGATTACTCATTTGTAGGTTACCATAAGTCAGAGATGACTTGACAGCAAATCACAACAACAGCATGATCAAAGACTCAGTGATATTTATTGTCCCATCAAACATCTGAGTTCAGTTCCTCTAGAAAGCCCTGGCTGATGTCTTCTTCTTCTGGCAATCCTCATGGCAATCAGCCATGAAGACTGTCCTGAAAATATAATGCAGTGGCCTTTCATCTGCCTTCCACATCACAGTGTGATACCCATACCCCTGATCCAGCTCCATGAGTCACTTTCTGGTCCTGAGCCCTTTTGGCACACAAAGACCTCATCAGACCCAGGCCAGTATTGACGAAGCTGCTGCCCTCCATCAAGATCGATTCAAGTTGGATTTAATCCACTTGGGGACCATCACCCTTCCCTGTGGACTTTGCCACCTATGATCATGTATTAGCAGCTCCTAATAGAAGGTTGTAGTCCCCACTGGATGCAGCAAATTTACAACAATGCAGTAATAATAATGCAGTGAAAACCAGGGTGATGAAATTCAGTGAAATTGTCCCCCAAATTTTCCTGTTCCAAAAAGATTGAATAATTTTGACAGGCTATTTATGCACAGCAGTGGGGGGGAGGGAGAGAAGTTATCACAGGCTGAGTAAAAGTATGTGAATCAAAAGAATTTAGTAAATCAGCACATATGTAATTCCCAATGATTCTATTACTTTAATCTCTAGTCTAGATGAAACTGACAGTTAGATTTAGCCCATAATCATCACTGTCACCATAACATAAAAACTGGATTTTTAATCTTGAATAGAGTGTGGAAGGTTAAAATAACAGGTTCTTTCCTGGGCTTTTCAATATCTCCATAGTTCTCCATAGGAATGGTTATATGTCCTTATGCTTTTCAATATCTCCATAGTTCTCCATAGGAATGTTTATATGTCCTCATGCTTTACAGGTTGTGGCTAATAAGAACTATATCAGATTTCAAGAAAAGGATGAACAAAGCACATTTAGTCACCTGAATAGAAAGAATGAATGAACACTCGTGCAAATTTGCTCAGAATGCAATGATCACAATCCAAACCTTTACCAAGCACTCCCAACTAACAGAAACAGACAAGTCACCTGTTAACTATTGTCCATGGAATGCAGCTATTTTTTAAAATTGTCATCACTTTAGCTCAACATCAATCTCACATTTTACTGAAAGAACAAGGCTGGAGTGAAGAATCCATGAACATAAGACAAGGGATGCTGAAATATTTCAGTTTCTTATATGAAAGGTCCTGTATTAGGGGACAAAATCATGCTTGTGTAAAGTTATGCTGTGCAAACTGGATCCAGCAGCAGAAATATTTAATTTAAATTGATCGAAAGCTTCTCATTCTTGCACCCTTTCTGGTTCCAAGGCTCTATAAGGGTTCCTTGGCACCACCTTTGGGAGCCTTGGGATAGAATCAGGGCTGCCACTGGCAATCCAGTAAGTAACTTTGATTATTAAGCTCCCCCCCATCCCCCAGCTTAAAGCTCCCAAAAGCTTCTTCAGAGGAAAAGGGAGCTGGGAAAGAGCATGATTGTTTCAACCAATTTAAATTCAATTGTGCCTGATCTGGTTGGCACAGCATAAAATTAGGCAGCATGATTTTGCCCAGTGTGTTGCCACAACTCTTTTTGATTATGTCCATAGGACATTTTAGCAAGAGCCTAACTCTGCTATGCATGTGAGGAATTCTAGAAGACAATGTCGTACCAATTTGGAATGCTTTTTTGGTTTGTTTCTGTACTGTTACAATATTTAAAAAGCAGGTATAATTGTCACATTACATGTGGAACAGGAAGAACCTAGTTCAAATCTTTCCACAGATATGAAGATCGGTGGTAGATTTAAGCAAGTGGCTCTCCCTAATTGGACCAGTTTCCTTCATAATAAGATTGTTGTAAAGATAACAGAGGTTTTGAACACCTACAAATGAAATTATGGGCATTGTTAGTTGTCATTGTATTAGCATCCTTTTCTAAAATGAGATTGAGAATAATATTTATCAATAAGATAAATCAATAAGAAAACTATAACTATATTACATAATGATTGTAAACAACACCTAACTTCACAGTTCCTGTTGTACTATGGTACGTTTTAGCTATTTTTCCTTATAAGAATGTGAATTTGCTAGATAATGGAGAAGGAACACCACTTTGTTTAAAAGTTGGCTCGTGCTATATCTTCTGCTTTGCTTAAGGCAGGGGTTCACAACCTACAGCCTGTGGGCGAGATGCAGCCTGAAGTTCCATCCCTTGACCTCACTCCAGCTGCTACCACCCTCACCCCTGCCGGAATCAGCTGCTGACTCATTTATGGCCATGTAAACGCATTTATGACAGCCGTAAATGAGTCCGCGACCATCGCAAACACATTTACAACATCCACAGACATGGTTTTCGGTGGGCGAAACCACCAATCTGGCCCACTCATCTGTCTGAGACGGCATGGTCTGGCCTGTGGCTGAAATTTTTTGAGAACCCCTGGTTTAAGGTGACAACAAAAGAGTCTATTTTTCAAACACAAGCTAGAAGCTTGTGGCATTCAGATGCTGTGTTTATGTAACCAAGAAGTAGCTATTTCAGTTACTTTTGAAAATTGGGAGAATGCAAGCGCGGCGCCAAAATGGCCGCCGCTCTCTTTGCGGGAGCCCCCCCACAGGACGAAGGCATCCGGGTAGTTAGGGGCGTGGCCAGCTCCCTTATAAAAGGGGTGGCCACGAGGCAGCCGAGCTGCCATTTTGCGAAGCGACGGAGCGGAGAAGTTTTTCCTCTTACTCCGTCGCTTTTTACCTCGAGCGGGAAGCCTTTTGGCTGCTTATTTTCCTCTTTTCGGCTTCCCTTAGGTCCGACTGAGATGCCTTCGAAGAAGAAGGCGGCCGCAAGCGCGGCTCGGGCGGTGCGGCGGCGCAATCCGGATCGGAGGACCGCGGCTGCGCCTTCCCACCAGCCGCCTTTGCCGGCTCCCACCGGGACCGGTGGGATGGGGTCTATTACCCCCTGGCCGGAGGCCGGGGACCCGAGCAGGGGTCCAGTATGGGCTGCGGCCCGCGGCCCGCAAGCGGCGGACGCCGCTCCTGGTGCTCATTCTGGGCCTTCCTCCATCGGGGCCCAGCTCACTCCGGGGCCTTCCAGCCTTGGGGGGTGGTGCGGTCCCCTCCCTTGGCAGATGCCCACACCGGCCCTGCCGGGCTGGGTGTGGGGTCATGGCCTTATTCGGGCCCTGGGGTGCAAGGGCCTGTACCCACGCCCGTAACGGGCGGGCCGGCTGGCCCATGGCCCCAGGCCAGTGTCGAGGCCTTGCTGGCCCGCGTGGCGGCACTTGAGGCTTCCCTTGCTCGGGCCAGCCACGCTGGCGCTCCTTTTGGGGTGCGCTTGGACGCGTCGTCTGCTGGGCAGCGGCAGGCGATGGGACGGGTCGAGCAGCTTGAGGCGCGTGGCGCGACTTCGGCCACTGCCTCGCAGCTCCCCGACCAACAGGCCAGCGCGGGTCAAGCTCCGGCGGCGAGCTCTACGGCGCTCGTGAGCTCCGACGCCCCCAGTGGGCTGGAACCCCCGGTGGGGGCGGCCCGCGGGGTGCAGCATGTGAGTATGCGGTAAAAACTAGTGCACCTACACATGTGGCTACGTTGGGGGGGGGGCTTTCCAATGGCCTTGGCCTTGCATGGGTGGTCCGGCGGTACAGCCGCCGACGCACCAACAGGCGACGTCAACCACCACCCAGGGCCCCGGGGTGGGTAGCATTTCCTACCCTGTGGGGAATGTTTTGGGGGTGGCTGGGTTAGTTCAAGCCCCTTTCCAGATGCCCGCAGTTTCTGCTGTGCCTGTCTCGGCCTTGCCAACAGCGGGCTATTCCTTGCCACTGGGTGACCATTTGGCACAGGCCACCAGGGAGAAAATATGGCGAGGGGAGTATGTTGATATCTTCTCACTCCTCAACAGGGAGCCCACCAAGGAAGAGAGGGAGGGGCAGGATGAGAAGGATAAGGAACAGGCACGTCGTCGCAAGCCGCCACGGACGTGGGCCAACTGGCTGCCGGCTTACCTCATCTACATGGCGGTGTACCTGAGGGCCCGGCCGGATCTGGCAATTCCGATGGTCCAGTATTTGGACAATATCTACCGGGCGATGGTGGATTTTCCAGGCCCGTCGTGGTTGGCTTATGACGAGGAATTCTGTATGAGAATTCCCCTGCACCCTGAGATGAGGTGGGATGAGCCATGTCAGAGACTTTGGCTGCTGTACATGACGCCCACGCGCCCCGCACCAGGGGAAAGATACCATTGTGGACATGCGGTCCAGCGAGTGGCTCCAGCACGGGTTCCCCGCCAAGTGGCGGGGCAGGGGGTTCCAGCCCGACTGCTGTGCTGGGCTTTCTCGTCTAATGGTTCATGCAGTAAGAAGAATTGCAAGTACAGACATGAGTGTCCCACCTGTGCGGGCCCCCATGCAGCCTCTGCCTGTCCCAGGCCTGGAGGGACGCGGGACAGAGGGAGGGGCGGACAGTGGGCTGGCAATACTGCCGCTGATGGAGCTGGTTCACCGAAAGGCTCCCTCCCCAATTAATGTGGACATGCTGGAGCATTGGCTCGCATTGTACCCGAAGGGGGAGGATGCAGATTATCTACTTCAGGGCTTTAGACAGGGGTTCCGTATTCCTTTCATGGGTGATAGGTCCCCTCAGGATGCCCCCAACCTTTTGTCCCTTAGGGGGAGGGAGGAAGTGGCTGCCGCCAGCATTAATAAGGAGGTCAATGCGGGCAGGGTCGCTGGCCCTTTCCCTGCACCCCGTTCACTAACCTCAAGGTATCGCCCCTGGGCTTGGTTCCCAAGAAGTCACCAGGCGAGTTTCGCCTAATCCATCACTTGTCCTACCCAGCCGGCCGATCGGTCAATGATGCTATCCCTGATGACCTTTGCTCAGTCAGGTATACATCTTTTGACCACGCGCTGCGCATGGTGCGCTCATGTGGCCTGGGTGCGCTGCTGGCTAAGTGCAACATTAAGTCGGCTTTTCGCCTCTTGCCAGTGCACCCGGGCGACTTTGAATTGCTGGGTTTCAAATTTCGGGGCGAATATTATTTTGATAAGGCCATGCCTTTTGGCTGTTCCATATCATGCTCGGCTTTCGAGCGTTTCAGTACCTTCCTAGAGTGGGCTTTCGTCCGCAGGTCAGGGTCCCGGTCTGTAGCCCATTACCTGGATGACTTTTTATTCGGGGGTGAACGGGGCTGGGACACGTGTACACGTCTCCTCAACACATTTCAGACGCTAATGGAGGAACTCGGTGTCCCTTTAGCGCCCGAAAAGACCGAGGGCCCATCTACACAGCTAGTCTTCCTGGGGGTGGAGATTGACACGATAGCGCAGGCATCTAGGTTACCGCGGGATAAGGTGTCGAGGATAGTGGCCCTTATCTCGGACTTGTTGGCCAAGCGCAAGGCATCACTGAGGGAACTGCAGGTGCTGCATGGTCACCTTAATTTTGCCTGCAGAGTGGTTGCACCGGGCAGGGCTTTTGCCCGGCGCTTGTGCGACGCTATGGCAGGATTATCCAGGCCTCACCATAGGGTAAGGCTTACCCGGGGTATCAGGGCAGACATGCTTGTCTGGTTACAGTTCCTGAGGGACTTCAATGGGGTCTCATTTTGGAGGCATGACCTCCTGGCTTCCCCTCAATTTCAGATTCAGTCTGATGCCTCGGGATCCCTGGGTTATGGGATGTACTTCAATGGGAAGTGGGCCTATGGTGGGTGGCCACCGGCCTGGGCAGGCACGGGTCGCCTGCGTGATCTCACGTATCTGGAATTTTTCCCTATCCTGGGTGCTTTGATGCTATGGGGCCAGGAGTGGTCCAACTCGGTCGTGCATTTCTGGTGTGACAATGCGGCCGTGGTCCACATTGTAAATGCACAGACTTCTAAATCGCCCAGGGTTATGGATCTAGTGCGCCAATTTGTGTTGCGCAGCCTGCGCCTCAACGTACGGTTCAGGGCCAGGCACGTCCCAGGGGTTAATAATGATATTGCTGACGCTTTGTCCCACCTACAGATCTCCCGGTTCCGTGCCTTGGCCCCGGATGCGGAGGAATTTCCCTCGCCACTCCCGGAGGAGATATGGACCATTGGCAAGGAGAGGTGAACCGGGCGATTGGCCTGTCACTAGCCCCACGCACCCGTAAGGCGTATCACCACGCAATTAATTCTTTCAGGGCATTTTGTACTCAATTTCAATTGCCAGTAACCTGGCCAATCCCGGTAACCCATGTTCTGCAGTTCATGGTTTACCTGCATTCTCAGGGCCTTCCACCTCGCACCATAGCATCCAAGCTTTCAGCGTTGGCTTTTATGGCCAAGGTGGGGGGTCATGTGGACAGCACCTCTGACTTCCGTGTGAGACATGTTTTGGAGGGGTGGGTGCGCGAGCGCGGGTGTTGCCCGGACGACCGCCACCCAATTTCCCCAGGGGTCCTTACCCAGTTGGCTCGGGGCTGGCCTTGCCTCTGTTTTGATGCATATGAGGCAGCCCTGTTCCATGCAGCCACAACGGTGGCATTTTTTGGAGCGCTCCGCATCAGCGAGCTTGTGATGCTGTCTAAGGTGGATGCAAGTCGTAGGGCACTGGAACTCGAGGATGTCTGTGTAGCCAAAGACTGGGCTCAGTTGAGGATACGTTCCTCTAAGACTGATCAGCATGGCGTCGGCAGTGGTGTGCGACTGCTACGGTGTTCTTTGGCAGACATCTGTCCGGTTGGTGCCCTACAGGAATTCCTGGCACTGCGTGGCACGCACCATGGCCCGTTTTTCTGTCACCAAGATGGGTCTCCCCTTACTAAATTTCAATTTTGGAGGGTGATGGGCAAAGCGCTGGCCAGTGTGGGCCTCCCAGGCGCCCGCTATGGCACTCATTCATTCCGTATAGGGGCGGCCTCGACCGCTGCGGCTTTTGGGTACTCAGGGGCTGACATACGTAGCATGGGACGGTGGGGATCGCAATGTTTTCAATTTTATGTGCGCCCACTCCCCCCGTGAGTACCGACCCGGTCACCTTACCTATTTTCCCTCATTTTTTCCTTTACAGACCCGGGGTGTCGTATTACACCGGTGACAGTATGGCTGGTGGGCCATAGCTACGTGCACAGGGCAGCGCGTTATGCTGCGGCGACAGAGTGGGGACCCCAACTGGGACTGGGTGCATACGCAAGTCTCACATGGCATGGTAAGCCTGGGATGTTATGGTGGGAGCTGTTGCCTTTCCTTTTTTCAGGCCTGAATGCTGACCCGCCTGACATTCTGATCATACACCTGGGGGGCAATGATTTGGGCCAGGTCACCGGCTTGTCGCTGAAGCATGCGATTTGCGAGGACCTCGCCTACCTGCATTACGTCTGGCCCGCCACAACCCT
Source organism: Bradypodion pumilum (assembly GCA_035047305.1). Taxonomy (NCBI): domain Eukaryota; kingdom Metazoa; phylum Chordata; class Lepidosauria; order Squamata; family Chamaeleonidae; genus Bradypodion; species Bradypodion pumilum. The sequence goes on from JAWDJD010000004.1 coordinate 120,821,972, forward strand.
TGTTTGGTCGGACATGGTCCCGTGCCATTCCTATAGACATGAGTGTCCTCCTGGCCCTTGACCGCGCTAGACGCATGGTGAATAGGGCAGTGGCGCGTTTCCTTGTCGACAGGGCTTGGGGGAGGGTCAGTCGTCACCCCGCTATTAGCCTCCAAAGTTATGACTTGTATGCAGGGGATGGGGTCCATCTGTCGCGAGGAGGTATGGACCTCCTGTTGGGTGATTGGCGAGCAGGCCTGTTGACCGAGCTGACGGTCTGGGGGGCGTCGTCGAGCCTTCTTTGAAGCCCCTCCGTGTGGCGGGTAGCACTGGTAAGGTAAACATTATGACCCACAGGTATCCGGCAAGTTCGCAATTGACTGGACAACACTAGACAGGCATAAGTTGGTTAAACGTTGTCCGGTCAACGACGAACTAGGCGACGGGGTGATGGCTATAGCTAGACAGCATGCATCACCCCGTGATTTTACGGATACGCGTCAGAGGGTGGGGTCATTAGTTAGATATTGACTACGGTCAACAATTTGTTTGTTGTCAACAAACAAATTGATACAAATGGATACATTGTAGCAATTGCCGTTGGCAATTTTGGGTGGTACCTTACCAGTGTTACTTCGGCCTGCTTGCCTTAAGAATTATGATTGGTTATTACCAATAGAAATTTATAATTCGGACTAGGGCATGAATCAATAAATGTGGCCCAATGCCGTTATCCACTTTCATTGGTGTCTGAGTCCTTTATTGGGGGGTGCGCCTGCAATGCAAGCGTGGCGCCAAAATGGCCGCCGCGCTCTTTGCGGGAGCCCCCCCACAGGACGAAGGCATCCGGGTAGTTAGGGGCGTGGCCAGCTCCCTTATAAAAGGGGTGGCCACGAGGCAGCCGAGCTGCCATTTTGCGAAGCGACGGAGCGGAGAAGTTTTTCCCTCCACCCCCTCCCTAGTTAACAGTGTGATATTTTGGTCGCTTCGGGGCCGGGTGGGAATTTTTGGCTGGGACCCATATTGGCTTCGGGTCCTGGTTTTTTCGCCCATCCCACACTGTTGCTATGGTTTGACATAGGGGTTTTTTCTGTTGCTGCTGTTGACTTTGGTCACATGGGCGGGTAGCACTGGTAAGGTAAACATTATGACCCACAGGTATCCGGCAAGTTCGCAATTGACTGGACAACACTAGACAGGCATAAGTTGGTTAAACGTTGTCCAGTCAACGACGAACTAGGCGACGGGGTGATGGCTATAGCTAGACAGCATGCATCACCCCGTGATTTTACGGATACGCGTCAGAGGGTGGGGTCATTAGTTAGATATTGACTACGGTCAACAATTTGTTTGTTGTGAACAAACAAATTGATACAAATGGATACATTGTAGCAATTGCCGTTGGCAATTTTGGGTGGTACCTTACCAGTGTTACTTCGGCCTGCTTGCCTTAAGAATTATGATTGGTTATTACCAATAGAAATTTATAATTCGGTCTAGGGCATGAATCAATAAATGTGGCCCAATGCCGTTATCCACTTTCATTGGTGTCTGGGTCCTTTATTGGGGGGTGCGCCTGCAATGGTGAGTTGCTCAAAACATTACGATGACAGAAGCTTTGAGGTTATATGGATTATATGCATAACTAAATTATTTTCAATATATTTCCAAAGTCAATTATTTACATTTTAATTTTCATATAACCTTGTAAAATCCTTCAAAAATGTAGGATTCTGGGATGGATGTTTTGGGTGAAAAGGAAAGGGAAGGATCTAAAATTTTCCTTATTGCCCAACATTCCTTCCTTTATGCCCCTCTTCTCAGGTAACCTAGCAGGAACCTAAATCGGCTACATGTATGAGAAATTCTAGAAGAAAATTTTAGAAGGCTCAGTTGAACAGTACTTTTATCTCATCTGAATGTACCTTACAAGGCTCTTTGAAGAGAGAAGCCGGATAGATGGGAGAAACATGTCTTTCCTTTGAGAACAGGATTGTTTGAGGAATAAAAATATACACAAGTCACTATATCTTCCACCACCTGCTGCAGACTTCATATGCAAATTTGCCTAAGACCTTAACAGCAATTGTTTCTTGACTACACAATTGTCCTGTCTGTGGAGTGGTTGCTTCAACTTCCTAAGTGTAGAATAATAATTAAAAAAAAGTTTTTGGGTCATATGTGGAATCACACAGGTGAAAGAGTGTTTCTCTGTGTGTAACTCTGAGAGTTGACATCCAAAAATGCAAGTATGTGTGTGTGTTTATTTTCACTGTTCCACACTAGTTTCCTTTAAAATGTCTGATTCTATTGGACCCATACCAGACATGAGGTCACTCACTTGGAGCACTGACTGTGTTTGCATTGGGTACTTTAGAGCCTATTCCTGTTCTGTGTAACATGCACCAATGCAATAGTCACCTCTTTCTCTTCAAAGGGTCATGTTAGCATCTTGAAAGCATTCTTCCAGCTTTCTTCACACAGTTTGCTTTTCATGGGTGTTTTGCTTTCAAATGCGGTTCTCTTTTCCGATTCCTTTGTTGCTTAAAAACTCTGCTCCATAGAAAGCTTTATTGACAAAGCCAGCTAAATGGATTGTTTCTGTCCCACTCCTATTCTTCTCTCAGTTGTTTACACACCCAGGCCAGAGACCTTCTGAAACTTTTATTTCTATGCATGACATTTCATTTCGATCATTCTAGAGCCAGCCAACTGAGAACAACAAATCTGGGGCCGAGCAGAGGTTGGAGGCTAGGTAATTATGATCTACATGTCCATATGGATGATCCTGGCTATGGTGTGGGTGGTATCAGGTCTCCTGGCTTTTTCTTGTCTTCACAGTGACAGGCAACAGTGAGAGATAGAAAGTGATGCAGCCATAAAGAAAACAAAAGTGAAAAGCTGAGATGGGCAAGAATTTAATTTTGCTTTTATTTTTGAGAAGAATTCGCCAGAATTTAACCATCTCTGGAACAGAAAGAATGTGCAATTTTACAACTTTAAAAAGTGAGAAATGAATATTGACAGATTCCTTGAGTCCAGGCCCATGATTTTAAGGGTTTAACTTTTACAAGTCTAACTTTTAATCCTTGTGCATTCAACTACAGTCCTTTGAAAATAAATGTCATATATGGCAGGGGTCAGTAACTATGAGGAATGCAGTGTGTGAGGATGGACAGTTTAAGCATGGCTTTCAAGTCAAGAAAGCAATGGAAATTCCCCTTAGTGTGGCAATTACCATTGCAGGTAGCATTAGAAAAAATAGCCCCATTAGTGTCAGTTATATCATTATGACACATTTTTAGATCCTCTATTTAACTTATCTAACTTGTTATCTTGTTGTGAGGATAACAGCAGGCAAAGAGAGAAAAATATGCTGCTCAAAAAAAACGGGGGGGGGGGGACACCTAAACAACACAATGTAACCCCAAGTCAATCACACTTCTGTGAAATCAAACTGTCCACCCTGGTAGCAACACCGATTGACATTCAATTCCACATGCTGTTGTGCAAATGGAAGAGACAACAGGTGGACATCGGAAGCAATTAGCAAGGCATCCCCAATAAAGGTGGTGCAGGAGGTGACCACAGACCACTTCTCAGTTCCTTTGCTTTTTGGCTGATGGTTTGGTCACTGTTGAACGCTGGCGGTGCCTACAACCCACACAAGTGGCTCAGGTAGTGCAGCTCATCCAGGATGGTACATCAATGCGAGCTGTGGCATGAAGGTTTGCTGTGTCTGCCAGGAGACAGGCCAGTACACCAGGAGATGTGGAGGAGGCTGTAGGAGGGCAACAACCCAGCAGCAAGACCGCTACCTCTGCCTTTGTGCAAGGAGGATCAGGTGGAGCATTGCCAGAGACCTGCAAAATGACCTCCAGTGGGTCACCAATGTGCATGTGTCTGCTCAAACATTCAGGAACAGACTCCATGAGGGTGGTATGAGGGCCCGACGACCACAGGTGGGGGTTGTGTTTACAGCCCAACACCATGCAAGACGTTTGGCATTTGCCAAAAAACACCAAGATGTGCAGGTTCGCCACTGGCACCCTTTTCTGTTCACAGATGAGAGCAGGTTCACACTGAGCACATGTGACAGATGTGTCAGGGTCTGGAGACTCTGTGGAGAATGTAATGCTGCCTGCAACATCCTCCAGCATGACTGGTTTGAGGGTGGGTCAGTAATGGTGTGGGGTGGCATTTCCCTGGAGGTCCGCACAGCCCTCCATGTGCTTGCCGGAGGTAGCCTGACTGCCATTAGGTACCGAGATGAGATTCTCAGACCCCTTGTGAGACCATATGCTCATGCAGTTGGCCCTGGGTTCCTCCTAATGCATGATAATGCTAGACCTCATGTGGCTGGAGTGTGTCAGCGATTCCTACAAGACGAAGGCGGTTCCTACAATACTATGGACTGGCCCGCCTGTTCTCCCAGACCTGAATCTGATTGAGCACATCTGGGACATCATGTCTCGCTCCATCCACCAACACCACATTGCACCATAGACTTTCCAAGAGTTGGGGGCTGCTTTAGTCCAGGTGTGGAAGGAGATCCCTCAGGAGACCATCCACCACCTCATCAGGAGCATGCCCAGGCATTGTAGGGAGGTCATACAGGAACATGGAGGCCACACACATACTACTGAGCATCATTTTGACTTGATTTAAGGACATTATATCACAGTTGGATCAGCATGTAGTGTTCCACTGTCACTCTGAGTGTAACTCCAAATCCAGACCTCCATGGGTTGATGAATTTGATTCCCATTATTAAGTTTTGTGTGATTTTGTTGTCAGCACATTCGACTACAGTATGTGAACAACAATAGGAATACAGTATTTCAGTCATTCAGATTGTGGGATGCCTTATTTTTGTGTGCCCTTTATTTTTTTGAGCAGTATATAATAACACCTTCATAAGCTAATTAAGTAATTAGTACATCTAGTTTATTAGAAGGTGAAATTGGAATATGTGAGACCATTTCTGGATTGGAGGAGTACTGTATGTCTCTTTGCCATCTATCGCTGTACAGAAGAAAAACCATACTTTTAGAGACGCTCCTCCTGCATTCCAAATACTGAGAGTTATGTCTTAGTAATGCCAATGAGGAAAGGCAAGTCTTCTCTAAAATATGAAAATGAAATGTGGATTATCCATCATCGTGAAGGGCATCGTACTTGAGAGTTATGGCTATGTGAGTTTCCAGGAAGCATGGATTGTAACTCATTGCTTACTTTAGTCACAGGGATCATTTCTAAGAATGATGGCTCCAGGTACTAACCATAGGGCATACAAATTTTAGATGGTGCAACCGATGGCTGAAAACTCTGCAGTCACTTACAATTCACTTCACTGGCAAGCGTGGAGCCATCATTGCTTTACACTCTGCTGATTCAATCCGCCCAACCCAGATGGCACTGAGTCTTCTTCTGAAGAGTAAAACATTTGGAGAGCATTTGGTTTTATGCATTCTGGGCAGCATCATATCAAGTAAGACTGTGGATGGACTGTGTTCCTTTTACAGTATGCAGATGCACAGCTCAGCAGTCCATCCAATAACTGCGATAATGATTTCTCCAAAACTAATTTGGAAGTCAAAGCATTTAGATTTTAGTTCACAATATCTAAAGGGTTCTCCGGGATCCTGAAAATCTGCCTTCCTGAAATCTAAGCATCATTAGCCGTTAACCAAACTATTCCTTTTAGATTTATGTCTCAGTTACCATCTGTCCATTTCTAACAACTAGAACAACAAGAGCCTGCTGAAGCACTTGTGAGGGTTCTCTCCATCAAGGCAATCACTTACCATCGTGCTTGGCATGGGATGCAATTGGGTTTTCTAAATGTTGCCAGGTCTCAGGGTGCTAGCTGGCTTATCAATGAATTGCTATGTTCCTCTGAGTCTCCAGACAAAAAGAGAAATCTAACAGGGAGTATTGCTGGATTGGGTGGGGTAGGGTGTAGGTTTTTGTGTATGATGTGTCTTTTAGTGCATATATCCCTAATCACCAATTCCCAAGTGGATGTGGTGGTCATTGTCCCAAACCATATTGGCATATTTAAAGTCAGGAGAACAGGGGGAAAGTTAAATTTAGATCTAGTGGAACAAGACTCCTGAGATTTCTCTTTGCCCCAACCCTAGCAGCAACAATATAAGGTCAAGGAATAAATTCACTGTGAATGAGTTGCCCACAAACTGCTGCAGCAGTACAGCCTAGAAAACCCCACCACATGTCACATGTGGCAGAGGTAAGGGCATGTGGGATGCAAGTCTATGTAGGAATGTTCCAAGCTTCTGGAAGATAAAATTAGCTCCCCTGGCTCTGAGCTGCCATACTACCCAGATAGCAAAGGTAAAGGTCTCCCATGCTCAAAAGTGAGTCGTGTCCAACTCTAGGGGGTTATGCTCATATCTGTTTACAGCCAAAGAGCCAGTGCTGTCATTGTCTGCAGACATTTCCATAGTCATGTTGCAGGCATGACTAGATACCAGAGCACACAGAACAGTTACCTTTCCTGCTAAAGCAGTACCTTTTTATCTACTTGCAATTTCTTGCTTTTGAACTGCTAGGTTGGCAGGAGCTGGGACAGATGATGAGAGCTCACTCCATCGCAGAGTGATGAGTGCTGAGGTCTTGAACTGCAGACCTGCTGACCTTCCAGTCATCAAGTTCAGTTTCTTAACCACTAAGCCACCATGGCCCTTTAGCAGGGTAATATTCTGAGTGTGATGCAGAAGGAGCCTCCATGAAGAATTTGAGTATTATGCCCTGGACATCAGCTGGTCCTTCTATTCCAGAAGCACCAGTGGATTGCTTCTGACATGAGCAAAGATTCAGACTCAGGTCCCCTTTATCTGGGTTATCTTGTGCCCCTTTCCTCATTCTCCTGGCCCAGCAACCCATTCTAAAACACAGTCTGCTCCATCATGGCACCACCAAGACTTCTTCCTTAGTCTGAGCATTTGGTCCTAAAATCTTCATGAACAAGATGTTGCTAACCTGGAGTTAGCATACTGGAAAGATAAGATGGTAAGATGAACATGCTTAATGAACAGGGCTCAGTCACTCTTTTTTAGCCTAATGACAGTCATATTTTCCCTCAGGTACAGCCAAAGTACAAAGGGTCTTTTTTCTTAATAAGAAGTAGCAAAAATTCTGTTTACAATGTAATTGTTGTTGTTGTTCAGTCGCACAGTCGATTCCGACCCTTTGCGACCCTATGGACCATTGTTCTCCAGGCGCCTCTGTCCTCTACCATCCCCCTCAACCCTCCCAGCTCTGTGCCCATTGTGTCTATAATACCATCTAGCCATCTCATCCTTGGCCTCCCCCTTCTTCTTTTGCCCTCCACCTTTCCCAACATCAATGCCTTCTCAAGTGAATCCTCCCTTCTCATTTGATGTCCAAAGTATTTTAGCTTCATCTTTACTATTTGACCTTCCAATGAGCAGTCAGGGTTAATTTCTTCTAAGATTGACCTATTTGTCCTCCTCGCTGTCCAGGGGACTCTCAAAACCCTCCTCCAACACCACATTTCAAAGGCATCTATTCTTCTGCGTTCAGCCTTCCTAATTGTCCAGCTCTCACATCCATACATTACTACTGGGAAAACCATTGCTTTGACTATTCTAATTTTTGTTTGCAATGTAATGTCTCTACTTTTCACTATGTTCCCCATGTTTCTCATCGCTTGTCTCCCAAGAATCAGTCGCCTTTTTATTTCATGGCTGCAATCCCCATCTGCAGTGATCTTTGACCCTAAGAAAGTAAAATCTGTCACTGCTTCTACTTCTTCCCCGTCTATTTTCCAGGAACTGATGGGGCCTGTTGCCATTATCTTGGTTTTCTTGATATTGAGTCTCAAGCCAGCTTTTGCACTCTCCTCCTTCAGCCCAATCAAGAGATTCTTTAGGTCTTCCTCACTTTCTGCCATTAGGGTGGTATCGTCTGCATATCTCAGATTATTGATGTTTCTCCCAGCAATTTTAATCCCATATTGTGATTCCTCCATCCCTGCACTGCGCATTATGTGCTCTGTGTATAGGTTGAATAAGCATGGTGACAAAATGCAGCCTTGTCTTACTCCTTTTCCTATTCCAAACCACTCTGTTATTCCATGTTCTGTCCTAACTGTTGCTTCTTGGTTCATGTACAGATTTCTCAGGAGGCATATGAGGTGCTCTGGTATTCCCATCTCTTTAATTACTTGCCACATCTTGTTGTGGTCCACACAGTCAAATGCCTTAGTGTAGTCAATAAAACAAAAGTAAACTTGTTTCTGGTATTCCTTTGTTTTCTCCATGATCCAGCGTATGTTGGCGATGTGGTCTCTAGTCCCCCTGCCTCTTCTGAAACCAGCCTGCACCTCTGGTAATTCTCTCTCCACATGCTGCTGAAGTCTGTCCTGTATTATCTTGAGCATCACCTTGCTGGCATGTGGGATGAGCGCGATTGTTCGATAATTTGAACATTCTTTGGCATTGCCCTTTTTTGGGATTGGGACGTATACTGATCTTTTCCAATCCTGTGGCCACTGTTTTGTTTTCCAAATCTGCTGGCATATTGAATGCAGTAATTTGACGCCATCATCTTTTAGCGCTTTGAAAAATTCAACTGGGATACCATCATCTCCACTAGCTTTGTTGTTTGCAGTGCTCTTAAGGGCCTTTAAGACTTCGCTCTCCAGGATGTCTGGCTCAAGTTCAATTTCTTCATCATTGTGAGTATCAGGAGTGTTGAGGTCCTTTTTGTAAAGTTCCTCTGTGTACTCTTTCCATCTTTTCTTAATTTCTTCTGCATCAGCTAGCTCCTTTCCGTCTTTGTCCCTTATCATGGTCATTTTTGCTTTAAATGTTCCCTTGATTTCCCCAATTTTTTTGAAAAGATCTCTGGTTCTGCCTCTTTTGTTGTTTTCCTCCATTTCTCTGCACTGTTCTTTTAGGTAGTTTTCCTTATCTCTCCTTGCTTTTCTTTGAAATTCTGTGTTCAAATGGTTGTAGTTTTTCCTTTCTCCTTTGACTTTTGCGTTCCTTCTTTCCTCTGCTATTTTAAGAGCCTCATCAGACAACCACTTTGCTTTCTTACTCTTCTTTTCTTTTGGTATGGTTTTCTTTGCTGCTTCCTGCATGATGTCCCTCATCTCCGTCCATAATTCTTCCGGTACTCTGTCTACCGAGTCTAAGCCATTAAATCTGTTCATCACCTCCACCGTGTATTCTTTAGGGATGCTGTCTAGGTGATATCTTTCTGGTCTCCGTGTTTTCCCTATTTTCTTTAGTCTAAGCCTGAATTTTGCGATCAGTAGGTTGTGATCTGAGCCACAGTCTGCTCCAGGTCTTGTTTTTGCTGACTGTATGGAGGTTCTCCATCTTTGGCTGCAGAGTATGTAGTCAATCTGGTTTCGGTGTTGGCCATCTGGTGATGTCCATGTGTAAAGTCGCCTCTTGTGTTGCTGGAAGAGAGTGTTTGCTATGACCAGTGCGTTCTCTTGGCAGAACTCTATCAATCTTTGCCCTGCTTCATTTTGTGTTCCAAGACCAAATTTGCCGGTTATTCCCTCCACTTTTTGATTTCCTACTTTGGCATTCCAGTCTCCTAATATAATTTGGACATCATTTCTTGGTGTCTGTTCTATGAGGTGTTGTAAGTCCTCATAGAACTGGTCCATTGTGGCTTCATCTGCACCAGTGGTTGGTGCGTATATTTGGATCACAGTGACATTGAAAGGTTTGCCTTGAAATCTGACTGACATCATTCTGTCATTTTTGAGATTGTATCCCATTACTGCTTTTCTCACTCTTTTATTGACAATTATGGCTACTCCATTTCTTCTAAGGTTTTCTTGCCCGCAGTAGTAGATATGATGGTTTCCAGAGCTGAATTCACCCATCCCTGTCCATTTGAGCTCACTGATGCCCAAGATGTCAATGCTTATTCTTTCCATCTCATTTTTTACCACTTCCAGTTTTCCTTGATTCATAGACCTCACATTCCATGTCCCTATGCAGTATTGTTCCCTGCAACACTGTATTTCTCCTCCCCCTTTCGTATCCCTCCCCCTTTTCAGATCTGCTGTGCTGAGCATCCCCTTGTTTTGCCTTTTGTTTTGGTCCATAGGGTTCTCTTGGCAGACTTTGTGGCGTGCCTTGCCGGTCTCTACGCCAGTCTTTTCCCATCACACATGTTATCACAGTTTAAACAGTTTTAAAACAAAGTATTATCATGCACAATATCACAGTTTATCACATAGTATCAAAGTAAAAGTTGAACTAATTAATGAAAGGGAAAGAAAGAAAGAAAGAAAAAGTCCACTATATCAAGTCTCTATGTAAGTCAGTTTCTTGTACTGTCACTATGTCAGTTGCCATAAGCCATCTATATTTAGTCAACTATATTATTTCAGTTCGATTACTTATCCTTTGCATGCACACAGCAGCTCTTGCCTCTCTTTGGCCACATGGAGTCGGTCAAAGGCGCCGGCTCGGGCCTCGCTGTGCTGGTGGTTGTGGATGGTATCTCCTGGGGGTGGTCGGGGGTCTCCGGAAGTGTCCTTCTCTCTGGCCCCAGGTCTTTGGATGGGGAGGGAGGGGCAGGATCCTTTACTCCCATCCCCTGTGGGCCTCTCTGCATGGAATGAGCAGTATAGCTGGGCCTTGTTGATTCCTTTTTTCTTCCTCTCTAGGCCCAGGTCTTTGGATGGGGAGGGAGGGGCAGGATCCTTTACTCCCCTCCCTTGTGGGCCTCTCTGCATGGAATGAGCAGTATAGCTGGGCTCTCCTGATTCCTTTTCTCTTCCTCTCTAGGCCCAGGTCTTTGGATGGGGAGGGAGGGGCAGGATCCTTTACTCCCCTCCCTTGTGGGCCTCTCTGCATGGAATGAGCAGTATAGCTGGGCTCTCCTGATTCCTTTTCTCTTCCTCTCTAGGCCCAGGTCTTTGGATGGGGAGGGAGGGGCAGGATCCTTTACTCCCCTCCCTTGTGGGCCTCTCTGCATGGAATGAGCAGTAGAGCTGGGCTCTCCTGATTCCCTTTTTCTTCCTCTCTAGGCCCAGGTCTTTGGATGGGGAGGGAGGGGCAGGATCCTTTACTCACCTCCCCTGTGGGCCTCTCTGCATGGGATGAGCAGTAGAGCTGGGCTCTCCTGATTCCTTTTCTCTTCCTCTCTAGGCCCAGGTCTTTGGATGGGGAGGGAGGGGCAGGATCCTTTACTCACCTCCCCTGTGGGCCTCTCTGCATGGGATGAGCAGTATAGCTGGGCCTTGTTGATTCCTTTTCTCTTCCTCTCTAGGCCCAGGTCTTTGGATGGGGAGGGAGGGGCTGGCTCCTTTACTCACCTCCCCTGTGGGCCTCTCTGCATGGGATGAGCAGTATAGCTGGGCTCTCCTGATTCCTTTTTTCTTCCTCTCTAGGCCCAGGTCTTTGGATGGGGAGGGAGGGGCTGGCTCCTTTACTCACCTCCCCTGTGGGCCTCTCTGCATGGGATGAGCAGTATAGCTGGGCTCTCCTGATTCCTTTTTTCTTCCTCTCTAGGCCCAGGTCTTTGGATGGGGAGGGAGGGGCTGGCTCCTTTACTCACCTCCCCTGTGGGCCTCTCTGCATGGGATGAGCAGTATAGCTGGGCTCTCCTGATTCCTTTTCTCTTCCTCTCTAGGCCCAGGTCTTTGGATGGGGAGGGAGGGGCAGGATCCTTTACTCCCCTCCCTTGTGGGCCTCTCTGCATGGAATGAGCAGTAGAGCTGGGCTCTCCTGATTCCCTTTTTCTTCCTCTCTAGGCCCAGGTCTTTGGATGGGGAGGGAGGGGCAGGATCCTTTACTCACCTCCCCTGTGGGCCTCTCTGCATGGAATGAGCAGTATAGCTGGGCTCTCCTGATTCCTTTTCTCTTCCTCTCTAGGCCCAGGTCTTTGGATGGGGAGGGAGGGGCAGGATCCTTTACTCACCTCCCCTGTGGGCCTCTCTGCATGGGATGAGCAGTAGAGCTGGGCTCTCCTGATTCCTTTTCTCTTCCTCTCTAGGCCCAGGTCTTTGGATGGGGAGGGAGGGGCAGGATCCTTTACTCACCTCCCCTGTGGGCCTCTCTGCATGGGATGAGCAGTAGAGCTGGGCTCTCCTGATTCCTTTTCTCTTCCTCTCTAGGCCCAGGTCTTTGGATGGGGAGGGAGGGGCAGGATCCTTTACTCACCTCCCCTGTGGGCCTCTCTGCATGGGATGAGCAGTAGAGCTGGGCTGTAATAGTTTCCTAAAAAGTAACAGCGTTAGCCTGTGGTAACAAAATAATAATAATAAAAAGTCTTAATGGATCTTAAATGCTAACACCATTCATTTGACCCAAATTTTGGTCCATACCCTATGAAGTAGGACAAGGTCTATGGAGTTATGCCCGGAAAAGTGAACAATGTGAACCCTTCTTCATTTCATTGATATTCTTTTACTTGCCTTTGAAGTTTCTATAGCAGCATTTCCCAAACTTTGGTTTTTGGACTTCAATTCCCAGAAGCCTAAATCAATTCCCCAAAGAATTGATCAGCCTATGTACTGACTTAGGCTTCTGGGAATTGAAGTCCACCAGTGTTCTATGGAACATAGTTTGGGAAATGCTGGTCTATAGAATGCCCCAAAACTCATCCTAAATTGTGAGGCAACTTTGCAAGTGCCAACCCATATACAGTATTTCAACTATCTTATAAAACTATTTTTTAAAAATTTCCATCCCTGTTTCCTATGGACATTCTGCTAGGGAGGGATCTTCCAAACTGGCATAAGTTCTAGGTGAAATTCTATAGCACATGTAATATAGACCATGGTTTTTCTAATCAAAGAAAAATGAACAAACAGTACTAGAGGGAAATCTTAGGAATGGCTTTACTAAATATCACAGGGAGAAACTAGTAAATTAGGAAGATACTATATGTCTACTGAGAACATAGATCTAGTCAGGTTCTATGGTTTTCATTTGCAAGTTAGAACAATCTGGATGCTTTAGGTCTGGCAGCAGCGTCAAGTTGAAACTTCTCCATAGCGATCATCATTCTTTTGTAAATCCATCCTTTCTAGAGCTTAAGTGACTAGAAATGTAGACGCTTGTGAAATAGTAACTTTTTCACCAGACCTTTTTTAGTTGACTGTTCAATGCAATTTGAGCATTGTTTGTCTCATCTTAAATGTTTTGGGTGATTATTGTTTCAACTGGATCATCTTATATTATGTACTTTGATATGTTCTGAACTTGAGTTTTAGTTTTGTAATTCTAATATTCAGTTGATGTGGAGCACATTGAGATACTGGAAATGAGAAGTGGTTGGGGAATAAATTAAATAAATCATGATTACAGTTATCTAAGCAAAGACAGCTAGAGCTATCTTAAATAGTGTGAGGTTCTGCTCTTTTAAAATACTGATAAGCTAGCTTTTTGAGGCTAAAATTATATATAGCATATACCTTCTCTTTTTGCTTATCACTAGGTGGTGACTTAGTTATATTTATTTAAATGGATTTCTTGTTCCACAGAGAAGAATTATTTAGCCACCAACAGGCATCATTTCTAGAAGGCAAGACACCATCAGGATTAGTAAACCAATCTATATGTCAAGCTAAATAGCTTCTGTTCATTATCTCCTCTAAAATCATTTCTCCAAATTACAAGATTAAGTGACAAGATAAAATTTCTAGGTGCCTGGGGGCATTATTAATACACTGACTAAATGGTCTATTTGACCCTATTGGTTTGGCTTATAAAACATGTAAAATTCAAAGGAGGTGGGGTGCTGTGAATTAAGTTCAGAATAGTTTGAGAATTAGATTCTTCTATCATTTTGTGTATGAATATTTTTAAAAAGCAACAAGTACGGTAGAAGAAAATTGAATGGGTTTAAAATGCTTTTGCTCATTTATTTTTCTAGGACCCTTCTTGTGCATAAATATAACTTTAAATATTATGTGTGCAAATACAATTATTATTTTAAATACATGGCCTTATTTTTCATATTAACTATTCCTTGGTTTCCACAGCATTGTGAGCACTCTTTTGACATTTCTGAAAAGGTAGCCATGGCAATCTGTTACAGAAAAGCAACCAAGAGTCTTATGATTATTATCTGGGTTATAGATTATTATCTGGGCTATAGTCTGTGAGTTATCCTTAGCTGGAGGATACATGTGTGCACACATATGTACGCACATGCACACATGCATGCACATGCATGCACACACACGTGCGCACGCACGCGCACACACACACACACACACATGCATACATATGCACACAATTCAAAGTGTTGATCTTAATCTTTAAAGCTATAAAAGCCTTGTTGTTTCATGGACTACATGCCTTGTTCAGAACCTGTCCAGATGTTAAGATCTTCAGGAGAGGACCTCTTGAAAATCCTAGCACCTGAAGCCCACATGACAGGCATATGAGGGAGATCGTTCTCTTATGTTGTTCTCAAAGTGTGAAAAGGAGAGAAGTGAGAAATATTTTTTTAAAAAAATATTCTTGGTTTTGGGGGCTTTCCAAGTCTTGTCATGCTGATACTTCCACCTGTAAGCAATATTTCTCAGCTTTCCACATAAAAGAAAACACAGTCTTTTCCCATTTCTTTTCTTTCCCTCCATTTTTATTTCTTCTCTGTGAACCTCTGCCAAGTTTTTTGCAGCTCAGTTCCCTTAAGAGAGAAGAATCTTGGCCAAGAAAGATGTCACTTTGCATGGTAAACCGAAAGCCAGTCATATCTGACTCTAGTATGTGGTGCTCATTTTTGTTTACAGCCAAAGAGCCAGCAGTGTCAAGCATATGTTTCAGCAGTCATGCGTAAGGCATGACTAGATGTTAGAGTGCACAGAATGCTGTTTCCTTCCCACTGTACCTATTGATCTACTTGTAATTTCTGGCCTTTGAACTGCTAGGTTGACAGGAGCTAGGACAGAGATGGAAGCTCATGCCATCATGCAGTACTCAGGTCTGCTGATCTTCCAGTTGTCAAGTTAATTGTCTTAACCACTAAGCCACCTCACTCCTCAACACCATCACAGGCATGCAAACATTATTTATTGGAAACTTTGTCAAAAGTTTGGATTTGAATTCAGTAAAAATCATTGGGAACATCAGGTAGAGAAAGTTTTAGAAAATGAGAGATTCAAGATCCTGTGGAACTTTAAAATTCAAACAGATATAAACCTGACACACAATACACTTGATATAACTGTTGTGAAGAAGACAATGATGACTTGGTTTATTGCTATACCAGGAGATGCACAAATTGAGGACAAACAACTGGAGAAAATCACAAAATATCAGGATTTGCACATTGAGGAAGAAATCTGTTGTGGTATCCGTATTGATCAAAGCCCTTGAAGCAACATCTAAAGGATTCCTTAAATATTTTGAAATTTTGGATTTATTGGACTTGAATATCCTAACTTTACAAAAAAAACACCACAATTTTATTAGGAACTGCCCATATACTTAGATGTTACTCTTAAAGTTATTAGGTCCTTGGTTAGGTCTTGAACTATTAATTTTATACCAGTCTTTGACTGTGAATTTAATGATATATTTTTATTATAATAATGTTTTTATCATGGATAGTAGGAGAAATAGCTGTAGAGAGAAACCTTTGAAAATCTATCTGAACAGAACAATAGTAAAGGTAAAGGTCGCCCTTGCTTGAAAGCCAGTTGTATCTGACTCTGGGGTTCAGTGCGACTCTAGGTTCTGTTTACAGCCAAAGAACCAGTTCTGTTTGCATCTGCAGACATTTCCATGGACATGTGGCAGACACACCTCAACACCAGAGTGCATTGAACACTGTTTACCTTCCCACCAAAGTGGCCCCTATTTATCTACTTACAATTTCTTGTTTTCAAACTGCTAGGTTGGCAGGATTTGGGACAGAGATGGGAGTGCGCTCCATCATTTAGTACCCGGGAATTGAACTCTGACCTTCCAGTCAGCAAGTTCAGTGTCTTAACCACTTGAGCCACTGCAGTCCCTCACAGAGCTATAGACAGCCCATTTATTTATTTTAACACAGAGGCTTTTCATGAGAACAACAGCAGCAGCAATTAAAAGTTTAAGATTCGTTTTAAGATGATAAATTCATCAATGTTTGGAAAGTTGAGGACCCCATTTATCCTCAAGAATAAAGATGACTCTAGCATTTGTACGCAAAAAAGCCAACGCCTCGCCTTTTAGAATAACATGCTAT
Source organism: Bradypodion pumilum (assembly GCA_035047305.1). Taxonomy (NCBI): domain Eukaryota; kingdom Metazoa; phylum Chordata; class Lepidosauria; order Squamata; family Chamaeleonidae; genus Bradypodion; species Bradypodion pumilum. Next base: position 120,838,154 of record JAWDJD010000004.1, read on the forward strand.
GCAACCTTATCTAATGGGTTCACATTTTAAGGGTCTGGCAGTAGCTGCTCTTCACATACTAATTCTTACTTGTCATTCTGGCACTGTTAGGAACGACCAAGGTTTGGCACACCATTATCTCCAATGGTTACTAAAATGCTGTGTGTGCTTAAAGCAAGAGCCCTGCTCATTTTTATTCCTCCCCCCTCACAGCAAGGAAGTCAAAATCCTCCATATCTCTCATCATTATAATTTCCATTTCAGCAGATTAAATACTTCAGGTGGGAGACTATGGGAGTATCCAAAAGGCTTTAGGAATAAAAGGAAGATAATGTATGGGATTTGGGAATCTCTCAGTTCACTGCAGTGGAACTCTATTAGACATACATTGCCAGTTCACACTTTAATGCCTTTGTCAATGTTTAGAATAGAAATGACTGCATTAAACAAGAATATTAGATTGGCTTTGTGATCCTGGTAGTGACACTAAACCAGCACTTTCTAATCATGGTACATAGTATATGCTTTCACAGAGTAGAGAGGTAGCATGAAATCAAACATCTACTTGTCTGGTCCAGGAATAAACTATACAAACACCTTTGAGAAAAATCTGTAGGCCTATACAATGAGCAATATCTAATGCTGGATTTCTACTTATTTTAGTGAAGCTGTGAGGGAGCTGATCCCTCCTTTCGCTATTGTAGCTCCCCAAATGGCCACATATCAAACTCTGGAGATCTGAAGAACCCGACAGAATGTTTTCTTAAAGGAGAACAAACAGAGAGAAGATGGAACTACAGCTTTAAAAATCCTGTCAGTGGAACTGTGGACACAACCCACAATATATTGTATACACAAATGAAAAATTTAGACATACTTTAACAATTTTCAAAGGTTTATCATGGGACTTCATTTTTCCCTGATGGTTTCAGTTAGGGCAGTGATGGTGAACCTTTTAGAGACTGAGTGCCCAAAACCCACTTATTTGTTGCAAAGTGCCAACGCAGCAACAGAGAAGTAAGGAAACACTGCCATCGGGCTGCTGGGCAGAGGGAGGAAGTGCTCCCATTGGGCTGTTGGGCAGAGGTGCATGGCAAACTCTGTGCTGAGGTGACTGCACAGGTGCCTACAGAAAGGGCTCAGAGTGCCACTTATGGCAAGCATGCCATAGGATCTCCATCACTGAATTAGGGGGTGACTTTTTTGTGTAAACATCCCACATTACCCTGTCTTTGTAATTCTGCCAGACATCAATCCTGCTGCTGATAACATTATTCCTGTTATACCCACAAAGGTCTGCAATAGGATCTTGTCCAATATATACTAAGAGTGGGTATGAGTTTCATTTGTTTATGGGAGAGGGCTGGATAAAAACTTTCCAAAAATGCAGAACTCTTCATAAATGCAACGGAACAAATGTAGAAGTTTTTTTAATGAAACGCAGGAAAAACAAAACTAATAGATTTTCCTGTTCTGGTGGAAGACATGGAGTGCATCTAGACTGCACTTTTCTTACAGGTATGAACAGTCCTAGTGATGAAAATTTATGAAGGATCTTCATGGTATTGTCTCCAGTCAGCTATATGTTTTGTGCTTTAATAATCATTCTGTTGTTTTCCATTATGGCGAATATGTAATCTTAAAAAAATTGTGCAGTATGATCCTTAATATAAAATGCTGTAGGACAGGGAGAGAATAAGATCTATAATTCCCATGGGAACAATAGGGGTGCAGTAGTGCAAAATTTAGACTAGGGATTCTCAACCTGCAGCCCGTGGCACCATTTCATGTGGCCCACCTCCACCACAGCAGGAAGTGCCATGTGGTGGCGGAAGGGCAAAATGGCCATCCAATTCCTGAAGCTGTCTGAGGGAGCATGACCCAGCCCCCGGCTTTAAATGGTTGAAAACTCCTGATTTAGACCTAATTCACTATCCTCTCTCTGCACCTTATTTTGTGGCAGCTTTTTTCACCTCATAACTACCCCACTTGTCCTATTTACTTGTCTGCTTGAAAAGCCAATAAATGAGTCTGAACAGATTGTTCAGAAAAGTAATCAGTTTAAATACAGGAACAGCAGCAACTGGAAGGGGAGAGGTTTCCTGCTGTTATTTTGGTTACAGAGAGACAAGGGCTGGCTCTAGTTGTAAGGGATGTAAACATTCTGGTAGAGCTTCACCCTCTATTATGTATGCAACATAGTGAAATGGGGCCAGCTTGTTGGGGGAGGGGACATGAAATGGAAATTGGCTCACAAAATAGCTGGGGTCATGCCAGTCGTAAGACTCAATGTTAAGGTTATGACCTCACATCGCAATGACCAGTAGGCATAATGTTTAGCTTTTAAATGCCATGGTTTAAATCCTTATGTATTTAATCTTGCTTGAAGTGCAGAACGCAACTTGCCTTCACTTTTTGCTGACAGGCACCTTACATTTAAGAGATCTATGGCAGGGACATACAATAGTCCCATGGCCATGGGGAGAGTAGCTGTACTTATTGAAACTGGCCAGCACAGATAATTGAATTGTTTTTGACAAGGACTTACCAAATTCAGAAATTTCATGATATTTTGGGTGTTGTTGTTGCTGTTCAGTCACACAGTCGATTCCGACTCTTTGCGACCCCATGGACCATCGCTCTCCAGGCACCTCTGTCCTCCACCATCTGCCTTAGTCCACACAGCCCCGTGCCCATTGTGTCTACAATACCATCTAGCCATCTCATCTTTGGCCGTCCCCTTCTTCTTTTGCCCTCCACCTTCCCCAGCATCAAGGCCTTCTCAAGTGAATCCTCTCTTCTCATTTGATGTGCAAAATACTTCAGCTTCACCTTTGTTATTTGTCCTTCTAAGGAGCGCTCAGGGCTAATCTCTTCTAATATTGACCTATTTGTTCTCCTCGCTGTCCAGGGGACTCTCAAAACTCTCCTCCAGCACCAAACCTCAAAGGCATCTATTTTTCTTCACTCAGCCTTTCTAATGGTCCAGCTCTCACAGCTATACATTAGCACTGGAAATACCATTGTTTTGACTATGTGGACCTTTGTTTGCAGTGGGATGTCTCTACTTTTCACTATGTTCCCCAGGTTTTTCATAGCTTGTCTCCCAAGAATCAGTCACCTTTTTATTTCATGGCTACAATCTCCATCTGCAGAGATCTTGGATCCTAAGAAAGTAAAATCTGTTACTGCTTCTACTTCTTCCCCATCTATTTTCCAGGGACTGATCAGGCCTGTTGCCATTATCTTGGTTTTCTTGATATTGAGTCTCAGGCCAGCTTTTGCACTCTCTTCTTTCAACCTAATCAGGAGCTTCTTTAGGTCTTCCTCACTTTCTGCCATTAGGGTGGTATCATCTGCATATCTCAAATTGTTGATGTTTCTCCCAGCAATTTTGATCCCATATTGTGATTCCTCCATCCCTGCATTGCACATTATGTGCTCTGTGTATAAATTGAATAAGCAGGGTAACAGAATGCAGCCTTGTCTTACTCCTTTTCCTATTCCAAACCACTCTGTCATTCCATACTCTGTCCTAACTGTTGTACAGAATTTCTCATGAGACATATGAGGTGTTATGGTATTCCCATCTCTTTAATTACTTGCCACATTTTGTTGTGGTCCACACTATCAAAGGTCTTAGTATAGTCAATGAAGCAGAAGTAAGCTTGTTTCTGGTATTCCTTTGTTTTCTCCATGATCCAACGTATGTTGGCAATGTGGTCTCTGGTCCCCCTGCCTCTTCTGAAACCAGCCTGCACCTCTGGTAGTTCTCTTTCTACATGCTGCTGCAGTCTATCTTGTATTATCTTGAGCATCACTTTGCTAGCTTGTGGGATGAGCGCAATTGTTCGGTAATTTGAACATTTTTTGGCATTTCCCTTTTTTGGGATTGGGACGTATACTGATCTTTTCCAATCCTGTGGCCACTGTTTCGTTTTCCAAATCTGCTGGCATATAGCATGTAGTTGCTTGATTACATCATCTTTTAGGGCTTTGAAGAATTCAACTGGGATACCATCATCTCCACTGGCTGTTATTTGCCGTGCTTTTTAGGGCCTTTCTGACTTCACTCTCTAGGATGTCTGGTTCAAGTTCAATTTCCCTCTCATTGTTATTATCTGGGGTGTTCAGGTCTTTTTTGTAAAGTTCCTCTGTGTACTCTTTCCATCTTTTCTTTATCTCTTCTGCATCCGGTAACTCTTTGCCATCTTTGTCTTTTATCGTGGTCATTTTTGCTTTGAATGTTGCCTTGACTTCCCCATTTTTTAAAGAGATCTCTAGTCCTGCCTCTTGTGTTATTTCCTCTATTTCTTTGCACTGTTCATTTAGGTAGCTTTCCTTATCTCTCCTTGCTTTTCTTTGAAATTCTTTATTTAAGTGATTGTATTTTTTCCTTTCTCCTTTGCCTTTTGCATTCCTTCATGCCATTAAGAATTACACTTATAGCCCCGTAGCACTTAGTGCACTCTTTGGGTGGTTCACAAAGTAATTCGTATTTTGCCCCCTGTCATAGCGGTGGCAGCAGGGTGCCTAACAGGTCCCTCTAATTTTCACGGCACTTTGACCATGAGGCTGGTTTGTATGGCTGCACTTTGAGGGATTCCAGCTGCTCAGGACATCTGGCCTGCAACACGACACTCTATCCAGTAAAAACTGGCTGATAAGCTTTAAATGACAATCTGCGATGTCACAGGTGTCTGGTAGCAATTTATGATGGCACTTCAAAGGGAGTCCCGTTATTTTATTTATTTATTTATTTATTTTTCACACTTATATACCACCACCTCCCCCTCTCTGAAACTAGCGAAGACCGGACTGGCCTGAAATGGCTTCATGGGGCAAAATGGGGGTCTACCTTTGATATGAAACTGGCTGAGCTGATAAGGCTCCAAAGCCAAGGAAACAAAAGTCTTCCCCCAATCTTCCTTGCGACTCTGGCATCACGGATGATGGCCTGAAAGAGGAGCCCTTTGTTGCTTTCATCTCCTTATCTACTTTCCCTGCTATTCACTCCCTTAATTCTGGAGTAAAAAGGCTGCTCGCCAAAGTTCAGTCTAGCAGCATTTATTGTAGCCTAATAAACAAACAAAGAATGCGAAATAATTCTTCTAAAAATCCTTCCAAACTATACTGAATCTCATAGTGGATGAAAACATAAAATAAAAAGACTAACAGCTTAATAAAAGCAGGTATCTAGACAGACTGGGTTGTCCCCATCTAGCTTGGATTAAGGCTTTCAAGGCATTGTTGAAATAAATTGAACAGAGCTTCTGCTGCATCGGAAAAAACTGCTATCGATCTCTAAAATCATGGATCTTTTATGTCTTCTTGGGGTCCTTCACTCCCCTCAAGAATCTGGAAGATGCTTTGATGGCTAATTGTTGTGACTACCACTCTGCTCGTTAAATATCACAGGTGTTCTTATCTCAATGTTCCTATCTCGAAGATGGCCTTTTTGTTTGATTGGCATCCAAAAGTGGCCTTGCTAAGTTGGCAAGCTTTGTGTCCTTAATGACTTGCTAATGTGTGGAGTGTGCGTAGACAATGGAATGCAAAATGGTGTTACAGCAGCTCTCTTCAGAGAGTTAGGCTACTCAAACTAGAGAGAATACGAATCTCCTACAGTGTTTACCTACATGAATATAAAGTAACTGGCATAGAAACTTAACTTCTCCATGGATTTTCACAACACCCACAACATGCTGGGTACTGATTTTACTGACATCAGAAGAATGGAAGGCTGAGTCAACCTTAAGTCCCATCAGGATTGAATTTATAATGACAGCAGTTTGGGCTATAGTATAGCAGTTTAACCACTGTGTCACTAGGACTCTTCTGTATTGAAAATCCCACTGTTGTCACGATTGATAATATTCCACCAACCTAATATATATGCCAAAAACCTATTCATTGGAGGTAACACTTGATTCCTTTGGGAGAGTAGACATTGTGCATTAAATCTTATGTCATGATAAACTTATTAGTCTTCTGAATTCCACAGGACTTGGAATCATTCATTCATTCATTCATTCCTGAGAATTCCTCCATCTAAAAGTTCTTCAGTGGTAAGTTGGACAACTTAGGAGGGGGAGGTCAGTTGAAACTGCTTTTTTAAATATAATTTTTATTGAGTTTTTATACACATACAATAAAATACAATACATAACAAATGCGTTATACAAAATAATACTTATTTTTTTTTAAAAAAATTCTAGTACAAAGTACAAAAAACGACAAATAAAGAAAAAAAGAGAAAAAAGAGAAGGAAAAAATTATATAGACACCTATCCAATATATTTATATATTTGTCTTTAAATCAAATGTCATTAAGACCATCATTGTAAATACTGTTTCTTGGCTTATTTCTTGAATAATTATTCTCCATTCTTAAACTACATCTCTAAACTCATTTTCTGATACATCATATAATACCATTGTGAATAGGGGAAACAAACAAACAAACAACAGAAAAAAAGAAGAAAAAGGTATGACTATATAATGATCACCCTGAGCCTATTTACATTGCCCTGGAGAGCTCAGAATTTTTCAATAATTTAATTCCAAAATCCACTTTGCTCTGGTACAGGTCTGTTTCTTTCATCCCCCTTAAAGGAGTGAACCACAAAAGGTTTCCAAATATTCCAAAATCTATTTTCTTTCAAATTATCCCTTTTTTTCTTTATCTTCCAAATCAATTTATCATTCAACGCCAAATTCCACATTTCTTTATACCACTCCTCAGTTTGTATAATTACATCATTTTCCCAACAGCCTCTAGCTATTGTTATCATTATTTCTAATAACTCTTTCTTATCCTTATTTAAATTAGTGGCTTCCACATTTGTTAATAGAGTAATACCTGACCCCAATTTTACCATTTTACCAAAAATTTCTCCAATTTCTTTTTCAATTCTATTCCAAAAATCTTTAACCACTTTACAACTCCACCACATGTGTTCATACGTTCCAATAGTATCCTTGCATCTCCAACACTTATTCTCTTTTTTACTGTCCATTTGATGTAACCTCACTGGAGTCAGGTACCATCTCCACAACATTTTATAATTGTGTTCCTTTATTCTTACTGACATAGTTCTCATAATCCTTTTTTTACATTTATTTCTCCATAAATCTTTTTCTATCTTTATATTCAGTTCTTGTTCCCACCTTAATTTCAATTCCTCTTGTGGATCACCCCCATATTTAGAATTGTGTATAACTTACTAACTAATCCCTTAATATTTTTTCTCCATTTCAAATTTTTAAAATTAATTCTTCAAATTCAGTCTTTTCTCTTTCAAAATCATAATCACTCATAACTTTTTAATTCCAATTAATAATTCTTAATCTCTGAAGCCAATTAATTTTTAATTGCTCAAACAATTTTAACCTACTAACCTCATTACTGCATATCCGGAATCAGTCTTTTAACAGGATAACCTCATTTTTCTTCAATATCTCCTTTATCTCCACATTTATATTAATTGGAAAACTTGCCATATCTGAAATCTCCAATATAGAAGAGACATTCGGGACCAAGTCCTTCTTCACCCTCTTCCATACACTCATTAATCCTTTCATCATAAAAATTTAGTCACTACATTTCCCAAATTACAACCTAAAAAGATCATTTTACCCATGTATCTATAACCCCTCATCTCAATTTCCTCCCATATTACCTTTTCCCTTGCCAAGATCTTCACAACATTCTTAATTTGAAATGCCCGATAATATACCATCAAATTCGGCATTCCCAACCCTCCTTCTTTCTGCAGAAGATACCATAACTTTTTGAGCAATCTAGATTTCTTACCCCCATTACAAAAGTTGTTGAACAATTTTTGAAATTCCTTAATTTCCTTATCTTTCAATTGAATCGCTAACGCATCAAATAGAAAATTTATTCTGGGTAACACATCATTTTAACCATTGCAATTCTCCCGAACTCTGATAGCTTCAACTTTTGAAAGCTTTGTATCTTATTCTTAATTTCCGTTTTCAAGCTATCATAGTTCAGTCTTTTAAGCTTTTCCAATTTGTTTGATATAGTTATTCCCAAATATTTCAATTTATTCTTAATCTGAATATTAACTATACCCTTTATCTTCCTCTGTTCTTTTTCTCCCATATTACATAACATCATTTCCGATTTATCCCAATTTATTTTCAACCCAGTAATATCCTCAAAATCCTTTAATTGTGTCCTGATTCTATTCATTACCTTCTCTGGTTGCTTTGCAATTATCAACGTATCATCAGCATACATACTTATTTTATTTCTACTAATTTAAATTGTTAATTGAAACTGCTGAGAGCCACCTCTGTTCAAACAGAGGAAGCAGTTTGAAGCTTCCAGAAGCAGGGGGCAGGGCCACACCAGGCCCTTCCCTGAACTGTGACTCATAGGGGCGGAGCCACACTAGCCTTTAAAAGCTCTGAGCTCTTTCAGGGTCAGCCATTTTGACTCTGCATGTGCTCTTAAGCAGAGCTGCTGCTGAGGAGAGCCAAACAAAGGAAGTGAGCACTGGTAAGTTTTGCAGTTGGAGTAGAGCTGCTTTAGAGGCCTCTACTAATTTAAATTGTTAATTGAAACTGCTGAGAGCCACCTCTGTTCAAACAGAGGAAGCAGTTTGAAGCTTCCAGAAGCAGGGGGCAGGGCCACACCAGGCCCTTCCCTGAACTGTGACTCATAGGGGCGGAGCCACACTAGCCTTTAAAAGCTCTGAGCTCTTTCAGGGTCAGCCATTTTGACTCTGCATGTGCTCTTAAGCAGAGCTGCTGCTGAGGAGAGCCAAACAAAGGAAGTGAGCACTGGTAAGTTTTGCAGTTGGAGTAGAGCTGCTTTAGAGGCCTCTACTAATTTAAATTGTTAATTGAAACTGCTGAGAGCCACCTCTGTTCAAACAGAGGAAGCAGTTTAAGCTTCCAGAAGCAGGGGGCAGGGCCACACCAGGCCCTTCCCTGAACTGTGACTCATAGGGGCGGAGCCACACTAGCCTTTAAAAGCTCTGAGCTCTTTCAGGGTCAGCCATTTTGACTCTGCATGTGCTCTTAAGCAGAGCTGCTGCTGAGGAGAGCCAAACAAAGGAAGTGAGCACTGGTAAGTTTTGCAGTTGGAGTAGAGCTGCTTTAGAGGCCTCTACTAATTTAAATTGTTAATTGAAACTGCTGAGAGCCACCTCTGTTCAAACAGAGGAAGCAGTTTGAAGCTTCCAGAAGCAGGGGGCAGGGCCACACCAGGCCCTTCCTTGAACTGTGACTCATAGGGGCGGAGCCACACTAGCCTTTAAAAGCTCTGAGCTCTTTCAGGGTCAGCCATTTTGACTCTGCATGTGCTCTTAAGCAGAGCTGCTGCTGAGGAGAGCCAAACAAAGGAAGTGAGCACTGGTAAGTTTTGCAGTTGGAGTAGAGCTGCTTTAGAGGCCTCTACTAATTTAAATTGTTAATTGAAACTGCTGAGAGCCACCTCTGTTCAAACAGAGGAAGCAGTTTGAAGCTTCCAGAAGCAGGGGGCAGGGCCACACCAGGCCCTTCCCTGAACTGTGACTCATAGGGGCGGAGCCACACTAGCCTTTAAAAGCTCTGAGCTCTTTCAGGGTCAGCCATTTTGACTCTGCATGTGCTCTTAAGCAGAGCTGCTGCTGAGGAGAGCCAAACAAAGGAAGTGAGCACTGGTAAGTTTTGCAGTTGGAGTAGAGCTGCTTTAGAGGCCTCTACTAATTTAAATTGTTAATTGAAACTGCTGAGAGCCACCTCTGTTCAAACAGAGGAAGCAGTTTGAAGCTTCCAGAAGCAGGGGGCAGGGCCACACCAGGCCCTTCCCTGAACTGTGACTCATAGGGGCGGAGCCACACTAGCCTTTAAAAGCTCTGAGCTCTTTCAGGGTCAGCCATTTTGACTCTGCATGTGCTCTTAAGCAGAGCTGCTGCTGAGGAGAGCCAAACAAAGGAAGTGAGCACTGGTAAGTTTTGCAGTTGGAGTAGAGCTGCTTTAGAGGCCTCTACTAATTTAAATTGTTAATTGAAACTGCTGAGAGCCACCTCTGTTCAAACAGAGGAAGCAGTTTGAAGCTTCCAGAAGCAGGGGGCAGGGCCACACCAGGCCCTTCCCTGAACTGTGACTCATAGGGGCGGAGCCACACTAGCCTTTAAAAGCTCTGAGCTCTTTCAGGGTCAGCCATTTTGACTCTGCATGTGCTCTTAAGCAGAGCTGCTGCTGAGGAGAGCCAAACAAAGGAAGTGAGCACTGGTAAGTTTTGCAGTTGGAGTAGAGCTGCTTTAGAGGCCTCTACTAATTTAAATTGTTAATTGAAACTGCTGAGAGCCACCTCTGTTCAAACAGAGGAAGCAGTTTGAAGCTTCCAGAAGCAGGGGGCAGGGCCACACCAGGCCCTTCCCTGAACTGTGACTCATAGGGGCGGAGCCACACTAGCCTTTAAAAGCTCTGAGCTCTTTCAGGGTCAGCCATTTTGACTCTGCATGTGCTCTTAAGCAGAGCTGCTGCTGAGGAGAGCCAAACAAAGGAAGTGAGCACTGGTAAGTTTTGCAGTTGGAGTAGAGCTGCTTTAGAGGCCTCTACTAATTTAAATTGTTAATTGAAACTGCTGAGAGCCACCTCTGTTCAAACAGAGGAAGCAGTTTGAAGCTTCCAGAAGCAGGGGGCAGGGCCACACCAGGCCCTTCCTTGAACTGTGACTCATAGGGGCGGAGCCACACTAGCCTTTAAAAGCTCTGAGCTCTTTCAGGGTCAGCCATTTTGACTCTGCATGTGCTCTTAAGCAGAGCTGCTGCTGAGGAGAGCCAAACAAAGGAAGTGAGCACTGGTAAGTTTTGCAGTTGGAGTAGAGCTGCTTTAGAGGCCCGCGCGCCTAACGGAGCTCGAGATTACAAACTAGTAACAAAAGAAGAATATAGTCTTACTAGGTAGAAAGGTAGTAAACGTGTACATTTTTGAGGCCCAGAATACTGCACTTGTTAAAATGGATTCTGAGGGAACAGCTGTAGTTACCTGCAATTCTTGTGCCATGTTTGTGTTCTTGCCAAAGCACATGGAGAACTACACTTGCAGCAAGTGCAAGCTGGTTGCACTACTAGAAGAGAAGGTCCAGCAGCTAGAGGCCCGCATATCTAACCACCAACAAATTAAGGAGCTTGAGCTGTTCTTGGACAGAGCGGAGCAGACTATGCTGGACAAAGAAGAGACAGGGCACAGTTCTGAGGGAGAAGGCCCTTCACTAACTCAGGAGGGAGATGGTTGGAGGAATGTGACTCAAAGGAGTAGAAGAGTAGGGGATCACTCTGAGAGTCTGAAATTACAGAATAAATTTGAGGCTCTTTCCCTTATCACACCTGACGAGGAACACACAGAGGAACAACTGGTTCCACCTGATGATCTCTCCTTCATCACACTTGATGAGGTCCAGGAAGATGAACATCAGGAACAAACTGAGGTTCTCTCCCTTAATATGGTTGATGAGGTGCATGTAGATGAACAGATTGCAGGAGAGAGGCTCCTTGTACTAGGCGATTCAATAATTAGAAATACAGAGAAATGGATTTGTGATGCACATGATAACCGTATGGTGACTTGCCTGCCAGGTGCAAAAGTTGCAGACATCACAAGAAATCTAGATAGATTGTTAGAGAGAACTGGGAACGAGCCAGTTGTCATGGTACACGTTGGTACTAATGATGTTGGGAAGGCCAAGCGGTCTGTCCTGGAAGCCAAATTTAGGTTGTTAGGAAGAAGATTGAAGTCCCGGACTTCCAAGGTAGCATTTTCAGAAGTGCTGCCTGTCCCTCGCGCAGGACCTACCAGGCAGGCAGAGCTCAGAAGCCTCAATGCGTGGATGAGGCGGTGGTGTCGAGAGGAGGGCTTCAGATTTGTCAGGAACTGGAGAACATTTTGGGACAAGCCAAATCTGTTCAGGAGGGATGGGTTGCATTTAAACCATGATGGGACCAGATTGCTGGCACTCAACATCAAAAAGGCTGCAGAGCAGCTTTTAAACTGATAACTGGGGGAAAGCCGACAGGAGCTGGGCAGCATCCGGTTCGGGAAAGTGTGTACTTGAGTAGTGAGGAGGATGCAAAAATTACTGAGCAGAGCAAGGAGCTAGTCACTAGCATTCTAGCAGAAGGATGCAAGAGGCAGTCTAACAATGCAACTGGACACAAAAGACTGTGTCAGAAATGCATATATAAATGCTTGTATACAAATGCCAGAAGCCTCCGGAACAAAATAGGGGAGCTGGAATACTTAGCAATAGATAAAAATATTGATATTATTGGTATCACTGAAACCTGGTGGACGGATGATAACCAATGGGATACAGTTATCCCAGGCTACAAATTGTACAGGAAGGATAGGAAGGGGCAAACAGGAGGTGGTGTAGCCTTGTATGTCAAAGAAGTGATAAAATCTTATGAATTGGAATATCTAGGTGATTTAGAGTCACCATTAGAAGCTCTGTGGGTAAGAGTACCAGGCCACAAGGATGGTCTAACAGTAGGCATATACTATCGGCCTCCGACCCAGACTCTTGAGGGAGACTGGCAGTTGGAGAATGTTGTAAAGGAGGCATCCAGGAAGGGAAGCCTGGTTATAATGGGGGACTTCAATTACCCTCACATAGACTGGGTGAACTGTTGTTCAGCACATGATAAAGAGATAAAGTTCCTAGATATGCTCAATGATTGTTCCCTGGGACAGATGGTTGAAGACCCAACTAGAGGTACAAGAATCCTTGACTTGATCCTGAGTAATACTCAGGATCTGGTGCAAAATGTTAATGTGACTGATCCAATAGGGAACAGTGACCACAACTCAATTATGTTTAACTTGATCATAGACCGCAAGTCACTGATGAAATCTAACACAGAGACCTTAAATTTTCAAAAAGGAAATTTCCCAAAGATGAGGAAACTAGTAAAAAAGAAACTGAAAGGGAAAATTGAGAGAGTCCAAACACTCCAAGTGGCATGGAGGCTGTTTACAAAAACAATAACAGAGGCCCAATTGGAATGCATACCCAAAAGGAAAAAGGGCACTGCCAGGTCCAAGAGGACTCCAATGTGGCTTACAGGAGCTGTTCGGGAAGTGATCAAGAGCAAGAAAAGCTCATTTAGAAGATGGAAGGCTTGTCCAAATGAGGACAGCAGGCAGAAACATAAATTCTGGCAGAACAAATGCAAGGCAACAATCAGGAAAGCAAAGCAAGACTTTGAGGAGCGTATAGCTAAAAATACTCAGAGGAATAACAAAGACTTCTTTAAGTACATTAGAAGTAAGAACCCAACTAGGAAGGCCATTGGACCATTAGATGACAATGGAAGGCAAGGGGTTATTAAAGAGGAAACAGAGATTGCAGAGAGACTCAATGAATTCTTTGCTTCAGTATTCACTGAAGAAGATAGAGACCACATGCCCAAAACAGAACCTATCTTCGTAGGGAGGGAAACCGAAGAATTAAGCAAGATAGAAATAACCAGGGAGGAGGTCCTTGCATGTCTTGTTAAGCTAAACACTAACAAATCCCCAGGACCAGATGGCATCCATCCACGAGTTCTCAGGGAACTTAAAGATGAAATTGCTGATATCCTAGCCAAAATATATAATCTTTCCCTCAAATCAGGCTTTGTGCCTGATGACTGGAAGGTAGCAAATGTAACACCAATTTTCAAAAAAGGATCCAGGGGTGATCCAGGAAATTACCGGCCTGTCAGTTTGACATGTGTCCCAGGTAAAGTGATGGAAACCATCCTAAAAGATAGAATTAATAGGTACACAGAAGAGGAGGCGCTGCTAAAGGAGAGCCAACATGGCTTTTGCAAGGGCAAATCATCCCTCACTAATCTGTTGGAATTTTTTGAGAGTGTCAACAAGCATGTGGATAAGGGGGATTCAGTTGACATTGTTTATCTGGACTTTCAGAAGGCTTTTGACAAGGTCCCACACCAAAGGCTCTTGAATAAACTTACCAGTCATGGAATAAAGGGACAGGTCTTGTCCTGGATCAGCAACTGGCTAAGGGACAGGAAACAGAGGGTAGCACTAAATGGACACTTCTCCAAGTGGAGGGAAGTAAAGAGTGGGGTCCCCCAAGGTTCAGTACTGGGACCCCTGCTTTTCAACCTCTTCATAAATGATCTAGAGGTAGGAGTAAAAAGCAAGGTAGCCAAATTTGCTGACGACACTAAATTATACAGGGTAGTGAAAACTGTGAGAGATTGTGAAGAGCTCCAGAGGGATCTCTTGACACTGGGGGAGTGGGCAAAACAGTGGCAAATGAGCTTCAACATCAGTAAGTGCAGAGTGATGCATGTTGGGGCAAAAAACCCCAATTACATTTATAAACTGATGGGGTCTGAACTCTCTGCGACAAACCAGGAAAGGGACCTTGGTGTCCTGGTGGACAGCTCAATGAAGGTGTCAACCCAGTGTGCCTCAGCAGTGAAAAAAGCAAACTCAATGTTAGGGATCATTAGGAAGGGTATAGAAAATAAGTCAGCAAGTGTCATTTTGCCTCTTTATAAATCTATGGTGAGGCCCCATCTGGAATACTGTGTACAGTTCTGGTCGCCATACCTCCAGAAGGATATTATGGAGTTGGAGAAAGTACAGAGGAGGGCAACCAGAATGATTAGGGGACTGGAACACCTTCCTTACCATCTGAGGCTGCAACGGTTGGGCCTTTTCACTCTTGAACGACGGCGTCTAAGAGGTGACCTGATTGAAGTTTATAAAATCATGCACGGTGTGGACAAAGTGGATAAGGAAAAACTGTTTTCCCTATCGCACAACACTAGAACTAGGGGACACTCCATGAAACTTTTGGGTACTAGTTCTCAAACAAATAAGAGAAAGTACTTTTTCACCCAGAGGATTACTGGTCTATGGAACTCCCTGCCAGAAGAAGTGGTGACAGCTGTCAGTCTTGACAGCTTTAAGAAAGGATTAGACAAGTTCATGGAGGACAAGGCTATCAATGGCTATAATTATGGCTACCTAAGGACAACCTCCGGGTTGGAGAGATAGGCAGGATATCTCTCAATGCCATTTCCAGGGAATCCTAAGCAGGTGAAGGCATCTCCTTGGGAATACCCTGAAGGAAATGGTGAGCCACTGTGTGAGACAGAATGCTGGACTGGATGGGCTGTGGCCTGTTCCAGCAAGGCTGTTCTTATGTTCTTATGTTCTTATTTCCCATAATCCCCTCTATTTTTCCATCCTCTCTTATGGCTTTGGCTAATAACTCCATAGCCATTATAAACAATATTGGAGATAAGGGACAACCCTGTCTCGTGCCGGCCTCCAACTTTATCTCATCTGTAACCTCTTCGTTTACTCTGACATTAGCCATTCCTTGCTGATAAATTGACCAATTGCTCTTCTAAATTTTACACCAAATCCATATGATTTAATTATCTCCTTAATAGAAATCCATTGTAAAGAGTCAAATGCTTTAAATATATACAAAGATATTAATCCCACTTTTTCTTTTGTTTGACTCACCTTATCGACTAGATCCACTACACTTCTGGTCAAATCTGCCATATGTCTTCCTTTCAAAAACCCCACTTGATCTAGATTTATATACTCCCCCATAAAATTATTCAAACGATTAGCAAGTATTGCTATAAAGATCTTGGCATCTTGATTTATCAATGAGATAGGTCTATAGGATTCTAGTTTCTCTAAATTCTTTCCCGGTTTTGGCAAAAGTACAATTGTGGTCCTATACCATGAAGTTGGAATTTGCCCTCCATCTAATATGTAATTATATAATTTTACCAACTTTTGAATCACCATATCACCGAATTCCTTATAAAAATCCGCAGGCAACCCATCTTCTCTAGGGGATTTTCCCAACTTCAATCTATTAATTACCTCTTTTACTTCTTTTTCTGTCACTGCTTCTTCCATTCTATCCCTGTGTTCCTGCTTTATTCCACTAATTATTTGCCTCTCTAATTTCATTTTTAGTTTCTCCTCATCTATTTCTTTTCTTGAATAAAGTGTTTGATAAAAATCTTTCATAATTTTACATTTATGCTTTATTTTATTACATCTTATCCCTTGTTCACTAATCAAAATTGCAATTTCCCTCTTTTTCCTTTTATCCTTTGCTGCTTTTGCTAATAACTTTGAATTTTTATTACTAAATTCAAAATATTCCCTTTTTAAATAAACCAAATCTTTTTAACCTTATCTATTTCTTTACCTACCAATTCAGTCTTTAATCTTAATAAGTTAGCGAAAACTTTTTTATTCTTTGTTTTTGCATGTTCCTCCTGTAACTGCTTTATCTCCTTTTCAAGCTTATCCTGTGTTCACCTATACTTTTTATATCTATTACTTGCCAATTTTATACACTCCCCTCTAAATATCGATTTCGTGGTATCCCAGACCACATTGTATTCTACCTCACCATTATCATTCCAATGCCAGCTCTCACTCCAACTCTTCATAGTTTGTTCTTTACTCTTCTGGTCTCTAAACAAGTTAGGATCATATTTCAAAGTTCTCCTTGATCTGGTCTCATTTCTTAATTTTAAATCCAATACCACCTTAGCATGATCAGATTCCTTAAATATTCCAGCTTCCATTTCCTCTATGTTTTTATTTATTTATTTATTTTTATTTATTATTTATTTTTCACGCTTATATACCGCCCACTCAGGTACAACCCAACTCAGGGCGGTTGTAGTTATGGGTTTAACCAAATTTTCAGTTACAAATATATAATCTATTCTAGAATAAGAATTATGGACCTGCGAAAAATAAGAATATACCCTTTCTGAACCCTTAAGTTCTCTCCAAGAGTCTTTCAAGCCTAAGGCAGTCATCCAATTATCCAACATTTGCCCTTTAATCCCCTTTCCACTTCTTAATATATTTGTACAATCCAAATTTGATTTTACCAAGTTGAAAGCACAAGCCACAATCATCCTCCTTGATTTTTCTTTAACCATTATCATGTGCATTTTCTCTAAAAAAATTCCGCTTGATGATCATTTGGGGCATATATATTTACTAACATTATTTCCTCGTCATCTATTTTCCCTTTCACTATCAAAAATCTCCCTTCCGAATCTGAAATACTATTTGTTATCTCAAGCCCCAATCTAGTCGATATCAAAATTGCAACTCCTCTTGATTTTGATGCACCATAAGTTTTTCATAGTGCTGCATCCAATTTAAAAAAAGTTGGCTCCCCACCCTGACTTGCCTTGGTCAGGGGTGGGTGGGAGCATGCCGCAGCTGCCCTGAGTTCCTGCATGGGGCTAGAAGAGCTGCCACCGCCACCGAGCCACCACAACACCGCCGGCTCCCCACCCTGACTTGCCTTGGTCAGGGGTGGGTGGGAGCATGCCGCAGCTGCCCCGAGTTCCTGCGCGGGGCTAGAAGAGCCGCCACCGCCGCCGAACCGCCACAACACCGCCGGCTCCCCACCCTGACTTGCCTTGGTCAGGGGTGGGTGGGAGCATGCCGCAGCTGCCTCGAGTTCCCGCGCGGGGCTAGAAGAGCCGCCGAGCCGCCACAACACCGCCAGCTCCCCACCCTGACTTGCCTTGGTCAGGGGTGGGTGGAAGCATGCCGCAGCTGCCCCGAGTTCCTGCACGGGGCTAGAAGAGCCGCCACCGCCGCCGAGCCGCCACAACACCGCCGGCTCCCCACCCTGACTTGCCTTGGTCAGGGGTGGGTGGGAGCATGCCGCAGCTGCCTCGAGTTCCCGCGCGGGGCTAGAAGAGCCGCCACCACCGCCGAGCCGCCACAACACTGCTGGCTCCCCACCCTGACTTGCCTTGGTCAGGGGTGGGTGGGAGCACAGCTGTTCCCTGAGTACAGCTGCCATGTGGTGGGACACCCCCTTTCTTTTCTTTTCAGATGAGACACTTTTAGGGGCTTCGTCTTAGACTTGTAGTAGCCAAGGGTACTAGTTGGTATTAAATGATAAATTGTATTGTGTCAGAATCAGTATTAGTCTTTGTAATTTTGTATCTTTAACATTGTAGAAATTGCCATAGTGTGGAGAGTTCTAGTGTAACTTATTTGCTTTTCCCCTTTACTTATATTATGTTTTCCTGACTTGTAATCTTGTAATTTGATGACATTATTGCTTTATTTTTGTATTGTTCATTTATTGTGTTATGTTTACCTGTATTATTGTACTATCCTATTGTTATTATGTACACCGCTTTGAGTTGCCCACTGGGTGAGTAAGCAGTATAGAAATTAAACTTGAAATGAAAAAATGAAAATGAAATCTTGAGATTTTTGATGAATTTCCTGTAAAAAGACTATGTCCAGTTTATCCCTCTTCAAAGCTGATTCTATCCTTCTCCTCTTAATTTGAGATCCTGTACCCTTTACATTCCATGTTAATACCTTTATCGCTCTCATATTTTATATCATCCCCCACATTTATCTCTCCTAAGCTCTCCCTTGGGCGTGCTACCAATTAACCTAACATAGTTAAAACAAAACATAAAACACACATTGACAACCTCCCCACTTTCTCCTTCAAAAAGGGAAGGAAAAAACCACGCCTTTGACTACCAAAGAGGGGAGGGGGGACGTGTAAGATAGGCATATTAATTAAAGCTCAAGTGCACAATCCACATTTTAAAATACAAGCTATTAAAAATACCTCTTCACCTTTAAAAATTCTCATTTTCCCTTTCCCTTCTAGCCTTTGCTTGACGACTCCTCCACCACTATAAATGACAATTCTGCCACAACACCTCCGGTTTGCTCTCCTCCCACAGCACCTCCCTCATCTGTTTCTCCATAATCTCTTCTTATCCCTCCTGACACCAGCAAATCTTTCCTTAATTCCTAACATTCATTTGAACCCGCACTGACCAAATCAAGTAAAGTCAAATATTCCAAAGCATCAGTCCTTTCATCAATCGCCTGCATCTTTTTGTTATAAAAAAATCTTAACTGTTGTGGAGGTCTCCAATTGTATTTTATCGCTTTTTTATAAAAAAATTTGTTACCGGTTTCATTTTATATCTCCAACCACATTCCTTAATTGGAATATCATTATCTACCTCCACATCAGTTCCATCAATTTTCAGAACGCCAGAACCTGCTTGTTTTAAAAAGGCCATCACCTTCAATTTATCCCCCCCAGTTTGCAAATTTAACCAAAACATTCCTATGTTCATCTTTCCCTCTTCTTGGTCCCACTCTATAAGCACTTACAATGTCTTCATTGACAAAATCTTTCCCCATTTTCAAATTGTTTAGCCAATTAACTATTCTATCTCTT
Organism: Bradypodion pumilum; assembly: GCA_035047305.1. Lineage (NCBI taxonomy): Eukaryota > Metazoa > Chordata > Lepidosauria > Squamata > Chamaeleonidae > Bradypodion > Bradypodion pumilum. The sequence goes on from JAWDJD010000004.1 coordinate 120,857,415, forward strand.
AGCTGGTCTGGCGTTCTATAAATCATATGATGTATCACAATATTCTGTTTTCTCATCATCTCTTCCATCACATCAGTCCTTTTTTCTTGCTCATCCAACTTCATCTTATTTTCCTTCACCTCCTCCTGCATCCTTTTCAAATCCCCTTTCATCATTTTCATATCATTTTGCATCAACTTAACATTTCCCTCTAGTTTGTGAGTGTTTAAATCATTTTTTTTAGAAAGGTCAGTAATCGATCCTGTTAATTTAACCAACATTTCATTTTTATCTTTGACCCTTGCTTCCTCCATCCTTTCAATTTTTTGAAACAATTTACCAAGTTCCACCATTATTTGAGTCTGGTCAGCCGGGGGTTCAGGCGATGATGAAGATGATGACGACGGTGGTTCCACAGCTTTTGCTTTACCCTTCCTCTTCAGTTTCACAACTTCCACTTCCTTCCCCTTACTCCTTGCCGCTTTATCCATTGTGATATGAAATAAAAATTTCAATGCAGTAATCCTTTTCATTCCCACAAGATCCTCTTCCTGGAACTGTTCCAGAGTTCAACCACATCCAGTTTCCCAACTATGAAGAATAAAATCACTTCCCTGGTTTCAAAAGACCATTAACAAATGCAAGGAGAATCCAACAAATTGATGCTTCAAAGGTTGTAAAATTAGGAGCATAAATCCAGGATGATATTAATAGAGTAATCAGATCTCAAAAATAAAGAAATTCCAATCTTGCCAGCTGCCACCTTTAATGGGATCTCCACTCCACTAATTGTTGTAATTTTCCAACTCAAAAATCCAAAAACGCTGCATCAGGAATCCCAGATGAAAGCAAAATATCAAAAAGAAAGATAAGGTTGGAGAAACAGCTAATCCACAATCCACTGCTTAAAATGACACTTTGTATCCAAAATCTTGCAAGTTGTCTAAAAAATCAAAAACATTGTATCCACACAGAGGATTGAGGAGGAGAGCATAATATAAAAACACAGCCCATTCAACATAGCAGTACTTTCCCCTTTATCCAAGCAGGCTGAGAGTCAGGGAAAAATGAACAATCCATAATAAAAATTTTGTAATCCACACTGAAGGTAAGTAACAAAAAAGGATATTTTAATATGTATATATAGAGAAAAGAAAAAATCGCTCAAAATCACTGTGGCATCTGAGGGCAAAGCCAAACTCCCCCCCCTCCTTCTCCTCCTTCATCCGGATCCACAAAAGTCATCCTCTTCTTACTCGCTCTTCCGCAGGTTTTTTTCTTTTCTTTTTCCTCCAAGCCTCCCAGAGCACTTTTCCCAACCGCCGAAAAACAATCAGCTCCTTCTCACCTCTTTCCTGTCTCGAAGCCAACTTTCAGTTAAGTTTCTATTCTGACTCCGCCACCATTATCGCTTGCCCTTCCACGCTTGTCCCTTCACTGGGCGATCACCACCACAGTCCTTTGGCAAGCCCTTAGTTTGCCGCACCCACTCCAAGCCTCTTCGAGCTCATCTTTATTTTTTTTAAAAAAACTATCCAAACTCCACCGATCTTCTATCTTGATCCTCGCATCCTCCCGTCAGCCCGTGGCCCAGCTGACTCGACCCCAGCTTTCTCCGCCCACCTTACCAGCCTTTGCCGCTCCACAGACTTCGCAGACCGCAACTCCCAGGAGACAGAGACCGTGAAACAAGCCTTTTAAATGAGCCCGCACGACTCTTTCTGGTGGATTTTTCAGCAATTTTTCGAAGGTAAATATCGCTTTTTTAACCACATTATCAGTGCGAGCAAATAAAGTATCTCTTAATCCTCCACCATCTTGGCCATGCCCCCGTTGAAACTGCTTCTGTATAGTTATTGTTCCATGAAGTGGCCATACCACATCAGCCAGCATGTCTTTGCCTCATGCCTATAGCATGACACATTTCCATAATGCCAGAGGAAGTCCTTTGTGGCATAGGAGAATGAGATCTTTTGGTTTGATTGATTTGGAAGACATGTTGCTTCACACTTTACAGCTGTTGTTGAAACAATCACTGCTCAGGGGATGAGCAGGATGAGTCTGATGCGTACATTGTCTCTGAGGCTTAATGGCTGTGAGGATTTGAAACAAATTGTCTATTCTACTATATCAGTAAAATCTGAAGCACATTGATTGTCCTTTGGGGACATATTGAGCTCCCTAAGAACTTTACTTGATGATTACTTCTATGTTGTGTTCACTGATTTATTTCTCAGCAAACCATGGCAGTAGATTACAGGACAAGATTTTGTGATAAAATAACTGAAACCAGATTTTTTTCACTCCATTTTGTTGAAAATGTCAGCTGTCTATGGGCTTAACATGACAATACAGGGTGTTTGTGAAATTACTGAGTGCTATAATACCGTATCACATATTCCTTTTACTCAGTGTTTTGGAAGAGAAATGAAATAATAATCAGTTCTTGGTCATCATACATTTCCAATATAAGTGAGCTAGGCCTTTATGCTTAGTAATAATGACTCCAAACACAATGAGTTAACTTTTAGTCACATCTTTCCCCTTTGCGAATGTTTTTGCTACAATTCTGTGTGGATTGCAAATTATTTCTGTAATAAGAACTCTAATGTTGATATGCAAGAGAACCCCTTTTCCCCTTTTTTGTCTTTTTTGTGAAGAAGTTATTAAATGTTTGTCTTGTCAATGCCTTCATAACTATTGTGTACCAGGAAACAGATGGTATTTGACTCCATTCTATCATAAAAAAGAAGGAAATTACTTCAAATTCCAATCAACCTCATCTGAATAGAGTAATCTAGTCTAATTCATACAGAATCCGGTCCAATCTGTATCCAGTATGTGCGAATACAAAACATTTGATTCAGTATACTTACGTATTGTATATAAAATGCAACTGATAGGCTAGAATAAATATCTCAAAACTATAGGATGATGTAACAAGAGCAAAGAAATGTCCACAAGAAATTGGTAAAGTCTCCTCTAGTGAATTTTGTATGGAGTCAGCTGTTACTGGCATTAAAGAAGAACAATAGAATTAAAGGAAGGAGCATCTCTAGCAAGTCTCACTGACTTGTACTTTCCCCCCATTTAAATTATAGCTTCCAGGGAACATTTGCAAGACCAAGATGTCAAGTTCACAGACTGATTCACTTGTAGTAGGGGAATGTGATGTTAGTTTTCTAAAGGAAGTGAGCATTATGAGACTTTGAACTTTGTACAGTGAATTTTGAAAGTAATTGGAGAACTCAAGAACATTTCATCAAGTGGTCTGTCAAATGCTAGGTGCAGTAGTTCTCAACCTTTTTAAGTTGGGGGCCGGGTAATGCTCCCTCAGACAGCTTCAGGGGGCAGATGGTCATTTTGCCCTTCCTCCACCACATGGCACTTCCTGGTGTGGTGAAGGTGTTGGGGGCCTCATACAGCTGTGGGCCGTATTTGGCCCATGGGCCACAGGTTGAGAATCCCTGTTCTGCACCTAGGAAACCCTGGGAAGAATCAACTTTTACGGCATACAATTATTGTTGTTGTTGTGGACTTCTACTACTTCTACCATCATGTGGACTTCTACCACTTCATCAGCCAGCATCTCTCAAACAGTGAGTTGATATTACATCCTGCTATCACTGTGTTTGTTAGCTACTATATTTAAACAGCTTGCCCTTAAAATACAAAATAATACTTTTTAAAAGACAGGCTCATAAACAAAGGGAAATTTATATTATTCCATGAGGAAGGCTAAGAAAAATACATTGTTTTTCATTGTGATTCATAGCAGGAATTCAAACCTAATTCCTGTTTGAAGGAACATTTGAGTCATGTCCTTTCTCATAGCAGAGTAAGGAAAAATCTATTCTTCTAAGTAAGAATCCTTCACAAACTTCCATTCAAATGTCCCATAGATTTTAAAAGATATTTCAATATTTTTACTATAAATAAATAACTGTGTATCTTCAGGTTGATTCCAACTTACAGTGATCTTTCTAGGGTTTTTTAGGTAGAGTACACAGAAGTAGTTTACCACTTCCTTCTTCTGTGACCACCCTAGGACTGTGATACCTAAACCACTGAGCCAGGTATTTTTAATCATACCTGCTTTAGATGGGAGAGACTGTCAATCAGTAGTAGAAAATATGTGTTATATGCAGAAGTTCATCATGACAACTTGTAGTTGCAAGGATCAGACAAGCAGGTGATAGGAAAAATCTTTTCCTAAGGTGTTGGCAACCAGTCAAGAGTAGCTAATGCTGGTAAAATGAACAATGTGTTTGACCTGGTATGTCTTATGTTCTTGAATACTCTAAAAGATTGGGATGCAACTCTAATCCAGGCACTGATTCTTCTTTAGTGTCCATGCTGTAAAAGAGGTGGTACTAAAATATGGATGGGCAAACTACAACCTGTAGATATCACATGACTGTGAGCTCAGATTTCAACTGACTATGCTAACTAGGGCTGCTGTAAGTGGCTATCCAACAACATCCTGAGTGTTGTACTTTATCCAGTCCATCCTAAGCTAGGCTCCACTGCACAGTCTAAATGGATTTAAAGCATATACCAAGGAGGAGTGGGCAACATGTGACCTGGATCAAATGTAATAATATAACCCATTTTTGTGGCCCAACAGCTTCCCCCAGTCATCAACACCACAAGGCCATTGCTATCACTGCATTAGCTCCTAAAAATGCATCCCAGATACTATGGCATGGTACAGAATATAGCACCTTGGCACTCCAGGTATTCATGGATTTCAATTTCCAGAAGCCCAGGTCAGCACACCAGCTGATCAGGGCTCCTGGGAATTGAAGTTTAAGAACACCTGGAATGTCATGGTTGGCCACTACTGGCATATAGGAATCTGTCACATACTGAGCTACACCATTGTTCCATGTGACCCAAAACTGCAAACACTGATTGGCAGTAACTCTCCAGGGTTTCAGGCAGGACTTTTTGGGACCTTCCGAATACAAAGCATGTGCTTTGCTATGCTGTGAAGTGTGATCAAATCTCACAGATCTTTGGGGGGAAAATATTCCAACAGAGTAAGGAGCCTCCGATTTGATCATTGTGACCTCCAACATGAACTGCTCTGATACCTGAATTTCAGGCTAATGTGTGGATTAGAACTATCTGCTGGATGTAAAGAGATCACTAGAGTTATTCTAAGCAAATTGTACAGACCTTGAGACTAGGGAGAGGGGCCTCTTTGTCTCTCAGCTAGAGACAAGAAATCTCATGAGGTTTCAAACTTCCTCATCCAGTCCTATCAAGACATCCTGGATCGTTGAGAATAATGAGTTTAACAAGTGTTCTTTCCATCTCTAGTTGTAACAAATTTTCCAGTGGTTTACATTTAGAAGTGCATATGTTGAGAGAAAGTGCATTGAAAAATACATGTTTGAACAATTCTCGAATGTTTATGTAAGTTTTAAACAATTACAGTATAATGCAGAACAAAACGTTACAAGTTTATGAATCTTGCAGTCTTTTGCTCTCAGATGGGAAAGAAGAGGGGATCACTCCCCCCCCTCCTCTGCAATCTCAGAGTGAGTCCTAGACATTTCACAGCCAAGCTGTGCAGGATTGTTGTAATTCCTATGCTGGTTGATGTCTTTTCTCTCTAGGATTCATCTCAAAAGGACAGACAAAATATCAAGCTGAGAAGCATTTGGTATAATTCAGACAGAGAAATTAGCTATCTCCTACATGGAACAATAAGATGAAACTGGTTGGAAAAAAACCAGGAAATCTCATTGGAGCAGAGGGACCTCCCTTGCAAACAGCCTCAATGTGACAAAACTGAGCAAATCTATTTCTGTACTGAAGGCCAAGGCATTTTAACTCTTCTTTGTGATGTGTCACAATATTCATTGAACACTCTTCATGAGTGGGTCTTGAGAAACAAGGAGTGCCATGTCAATAGGGAAAGTTGTCCCTATGGGGAATGGTAAGACTAGTTTTGTGATGTGCAGGCTGGGACTGATGGAAGTTGCAGTGTAACAAAGTCCTATAGACCTTAAGCTAATCAAACCTAACCCTGCATTAACATTGTGCTATCTGTGATCCTGCTGACTGCTGAAATAAAGTATGAACCTGCAGAAGGCCCCTATGCAATTTCTGGCATTACAAATGTAGGAATAAGAAAGATCAATTTCTGAAACCAGTGAGCGGTACAGTGGACCCTCAATTAATGATGCGTTTGAATAGCGTCATTTCTGCTTAACGATGTGTCATCACTCGCCATAAGACTATCCGCACAACGACGAAAAGCCGTCATGCAGATTAATGATGGTTTTTTAACGTCATTGTGTGGATAATGACAGCTTTTTGCCACTAGATGGTGCAGCTGCCATTGAAAACCGCACAACGACATTTCCCCTATAGCGATGCTACTTGGGGAACCAAGTAGCGTCATTTTTCGAGGGTCTACTTATTGCCAACCAGTGTAGATTCTACAGAACTATATGGCATATAATGCAGTATAAGCCATCTTCCTATGTTCCTACCTTTAAAGATCCACAGATGAGGAAAAATAATATATGCAAAGTGTCATGCATGGGTAAAATATTATACATTATGCTCCACAATAATCAAAGGTACTCTATGCACTTGGTTATCTTTAAAAAGCACTGATTAGGTCAGTGGTGGAGAACCTATGGCACGTGTGACAGAAGTGGCATGCAGAAGCCTTCCTCCTGGCATGCACACCATCGAGGGGAAGCACCACCCCATGCAGCCCAGCCAGTCAGCACCACTTCTCCACCACCCATCTCTCTTTCTACAAAAAAGAGAGGTGAGAGGAGAGGCTGAAATCTCAGCTGGGTGGATGCGGCTGGGAGAGGTAAGGTGGAGAGCAGGCCTGATGGAGGGGTAGGAAGGCCTGACGGGAGAGTAGGAAGGCGGAGGGGTAGGAAGGACAGGTGGGGATTAGGAAGGTCCAATGGGGGTTGGGAAGGCCCTGTGGGAAGGCCTTTCTGGCAGCCACTCAGAGCTTTTCCAGAGCTCAGGAGGCCGTTCTGGCAGCCATGCGGGGCTTTTCCAGAGCCCAGTGTGGTGGCAGTGGGGCCTGGTGTGGAGGCGGGGACTTGCCAGGGGGTGGTGCAAAGCTTGGTGGTGTGGGGTTGGTGTGCATGTGCATGTGCGTGTGCAGCTTGAGGTGTGTCAGTGATGTCACATGGGTGCGCACACACCCATGTGACATCACCGACAGACGTGATGCCTGCTGCCCATCTCTCCCACCTCCTTGGGAACTTGGTCTCTAAAAATTTCATCACCACTGGACTAGGCGATTATATAATAAATATTTCTGCTGTTTCTGATTCATTATTTGGTCAATGTAATGGTGCATGGTTACTGTTAATATAGATTGAAGAAAACAGTTCTGAAGCAGTTCCCATTGCAGGCTTGTGTTAAGGGACATAAATAAGCCAAATAATTCCTGCTCTTGAGATAGTCTGGTTTCTTTAACAGAAACCTGACAATAAAAGATTCAATTTACCTCATGGAGCTAAATTGATAAGAGAAGTTATATTTCTGAATTTCTCCAGTTTTGCAGGTATTCAATAACTTGCTTCTAATGTCATGTGTTTGTCAATTTTACGTGTCAAAATAACTAGTCTCCAGAGAACACCCTGAGGCACACTCTTTAGGATTTCATTGCTAACAACTGCATGCACACAGGTTAAAGTCCATGTTTCAAGCTGTGGCTGCTGCACAGGTCAACAATCTTAACTTAATGTGTTTCATTTAATTGTTTGTGGTACATGTACTAATGCCAGTCAATAGTTTGATATTTTGCACTTGCTTAGAGAAAAGCACACATGCCTGAGAATGTGACCTAAGGTAAGCCAGGTGTCAAGGGCCTACACCAGGAGTTCTCAACTTTTTAAAGCCGGGGGCCAGGTCACCCTCCCTCAGATAGCTTCAGGGGCTGGGTGGCCATTTTACTTTGCAGGCGCACCCACCCAAATAAAGACTCAGACACCGGTATTGGATTAAAGGCATTGGGCCACTTTTATTGAATAATGCCCTAGTCCGAATTATCACTTTCAATTGGTATATCATCCAATTGTAATTCTTTAAGGCAAGCAGGCCGCAGTAGCACTGGTAAGGTTCCACAAAAAATGCCAATGGCTATTGGCTACATGTAACAATTTGTATCAATTTGTTTGTTGACACAAACAAATTGTTGACCAAAGTCAATATACTATCTACTGACCCCACCCTATGACATGTATCCGTCGAAATATCAAGGTGATGCAGGCTGTGAAGCTCCTGCCATCACCCCTTTCATGGTTCGCCCTTGACCAGCCAATCCTGTTTTCCATGTACCTATCTACATGTTGGCCAGTCAATTGCAAACCTGCCGGATACCTATGGGTCATAAATCTTTACCTTACCAGTGCTACCCGCCACACGGGGAGGCGTCTATGATGACTCACTGCCCCCCCCAGACCGACAGCTCGGTCGCCAGGCCCGCTTCCACGTCCTCCAGAAAGAGGTTCATACCTCTGGCCGACAGGTGGACTCCATCTCCTGCATACAGGCTAAAATCCTGCAACCCTATCCCCGTGTGTCGAATGGCTGTCCCCAAGCCATTCTCAACAAGAAACCGGGCAACAGCCCTGTTCACTGACCGCCGGGCACAGTCCAGACCATGGAGATCCATGCCTCCTTTATAACAGTGTCTCGACACAATGTCAGACCATAGCAACCGTGTGTATGGCCATAAATGATGTAGAAACGCCGGGTCACTGCACACCGACATTTTTAAGGAAACACCAGTGATCTGTGCGAGATCATTGCCACCGAGGTGCAGAATCAGAACATCAGAACACTGCATACGTGCGGTTGCACGTAGCCCGAGATGGGTCCCCTCTCTGACGAAGCAGCATACTGTGCCGCCCAGTGCACATAAATTGTGGCCCACCAGCCACAGTGCACCGGTGTGCGGAAACACACAGGGTCTGTAAGAGAAGGAAAGAATTGAGGGCATAACAAGGCACTCATGCAGTGAGGGGATGAACAGACGGAGAAAAAGTCGCAAATCCCCACCTGCCCATGGGACGTATGTCAGGCTCCGAGTACCCAAATGCAGCCGCAGTTGATGCAGCGCCTATCCGGAACGAATGGGTACCAATTGTAATTTGGTAAGGGGACACCCATCTTGGTAGCAGAACAACAGGCCAGGGCGTGAACCACGCGCTGTCACAAACACATGTGGGGCACCAATAGGACAGATGGCAGCACCATGCTACTACCCTTTCCCCGCTGACCGGCCCTTGAGGAGCGAATCCTCCACAGAGCCCACTCCCGGTCGAGCGACACATCTTCCAGTTCCAGTGCCCTGCAGAACATGTCCCCTGTTGAAAGTGGGACCAGCTCACTGAATCTCAGAGCCCCAAAGAAAGCCACAGAGGTAGTTGCCTGCAAATAGACTCTTTGTATGGAGCATAGGCGCTGGCCGCGTAGGGGTCATATATAGTAGCCACAACTACTCGTCCCACCGCATCTCAGGGTGAAGGGCCACCCTCATCCTAAGTTCTTTGTCATAGGCCAACCATGACGGGCCAGGGAAATCAACCACGGCCTGGTAAATATTGTCCAGGTACTGGACCATTGGGATGGCCAAATCAGGACGGGCCGTTAGATATCCTGCCATGGATACCAAATAGGCCGGTAACCAATTGGCCCCAGTGCGAGGCGGCTTACGATGACAGGACAACTCCTTGTCCCTGTGTCCTGCCCCTCACTCTCCTCCTCAGTGGGCTCACGGTGCAGGAGGGTGAAAATGTCAATATATTCCCCACACCATATCTTTTCCCTAGTAGCCCGGGATAAATGGTCACCCAGGGGTAGGGAGTAACCGGCCGTCGGCAGGGCCGCCGTTGGCAAGGATTGGAGTGGGGGAGCACATAATAGGCCCTATCGGACCCCCGAGAAGTTAGGCAGAAGCATTGGGGCGGTCACCCCTGTAAGAACCTGGGTGTAATTGGCCTGTTGCGGCCATGGCCACTGTACCCCCCCCCCCAGTGTTATGAGCTAGTGTCACCGGTGTGCTGATTTGACCAGGATACTCACTCGGTGCACCCCCATGGGCCGCCCCCACTGGGGGTTCCAGCCCATGGTGGGCATCGGAGCTCGCAATGGCCATCAAGCTCTGTGTCTCCGTGCGTCCATGCCAAGCAGGACCAGTCCCCGGTGGAATGCCCTGCTGTAATGGCCTGATGGGGAGCTGCGAGGCACCAGTCTGCGCTGGCCTGATGGCCTCCAGCAGCTCAACCCTGTTGGCAGCCCGCTGCGTTGCCATGGCCGGCATGTGGGCCGGAGCTGAAGAACTGCCAAGCCCACCATCCGAAGGTGGTGGAGCAATTTCCATAGATGTCTCGAGTGCCGATATGCGGGCAAGGAGAGCATCCACAGTGTCAGACCCACCAGAATAAGGTGGGCTGAGTGGGCCGGACGGCCCACCGGGCAATTGATGAGCAGGCGGAGGGATAAAACCGTGTGCCAATCCCTGGCCAGAATAGGGCCATGCCCAATAATCCGGCCCATGTGGGGCTGGGGGAACAGTGGGGCACGATCCCGTGCCATGCCCAAATGGGCCACTATGCCCCATGAGCAAAGGTTGGATAGGGGTAGAAACCCCAGGGGAGCAGGCCCGCACAGCCCCCGCCCGAGTCCTCCGACTGGGCGGGTAGGCCGAGGCCTGGTCACCGTCATTGGTGGCAGTGGGAATTGTAACTCTGCCACCCCCCGTGGGGTGGCCCCCTGAGCCCTCCGGCCCGGTGGTTGCCCCAAAGAGGTCGAGGGGTGGGCCGAGCCCTCCCCCTAGGTCGTGGCATAGGGGCCACCTGAAACTTGTGCTTGGGTGCCAAGTGGTGCAGCACTGATCGGAGGAGATATATCCTCCGATCAGAATTGTAAAAGAGAAAGGCAAGCAAGCCGGAGGGAGCAGCGTCGGAGCGGACTTCTCCGCTCCGTTGCTTCTCTTTAAAATGGCAGCGAGGCTGCCTCGTGGCCACCCCTTTTATAGAGGGATGGCCACACCCCCTGACTAACCAGGATGTCTGAGTCCGGGTGGGGGGGAGCCCACAAAGAGCACGGTGGCCATTTTTGGCACCGCACTTGCATTTTCTCCACCACGTGACACTTCCTGGTGTGGTGGAGGCAGTGAGGGACCACATGAAATGGTGGCCCAGCCCATGGGCCACAGGTTGAGAATCCCTGGCCTACACAGTACTGAGATATGACAAAGCCAGCACTGAGGAGGTGCTGAAGAAATCTGAAACAGGAAACATTCAGTACACATGACAACCTCTCTCTCTCTTGACCTTCTGAGGGATGGGTCCTATTTGTATGTATCACTTCATGATTATTACTAATATATTCTAAAAGATGGTGCTTTTGGCTAGTGTCAGGTTCACACCTCTAGCAGCAAGCCACCAAGTATGTGTTTGTGTTTTTTTCAAGCATGCAATGATATGCAAGCATGACTATTTGAACCAAGCATGAACAACCCAAAATTTAAAGGTAAAGGTAAAGGTTTCCTTTGCTTGAAAGCCAGTCGTATCCGACTCTAGGGTGCAGTGCTCATCTCTGTTTCTAAGCCGAAGAGCCAGCGCTGTCTGCTCCTGCAGACGTTTCCGTGGTCATGTGGCAGGCATGACTAGACACCGGAGCGCACGGAACGCTGTTACCTTCCCACTGAAATGGTCCCTATTTATCTACTTGCAATTTCTTGCTTTCGAACTGCTAGGTTGGCAGGAGCTGGGATGAAGACGGGAGCTCATTTCCGTCCTGCAGTACTCGGGAATCGAACTGCTGACCTTCCGCTTCCCAGTCAGCGTCTTAGCGACTTGAGCCACTGCATTTGAAAACCCACAAAGTCACTGAAATGGAATGAATTAGAATTGAATTTACATTTGTCTCACAGGTCAGTGTTGCCAGGCTGCTATGTATGGCTGTCCAGTTCCAATCTCCTCCTATGTCCTCTTAATCTTTCTTCAGAAGCTTTGGGGGTGATCACTATGTTGCCCAATCCATACAATGCTTGACAACTCTCAGAAATGGCTGTACATCTGTTTTGTTTGAGGAGCCCTGGGTCATTTTTTGTGCTTTCTTCACAAATTTCCTTTGTGCCAAGCATACAATACTTTGTTCCCTTAGACCAGGTGGTGGCCAACCTTGGTACCCCAGGTATTCTTGGACTTAAATTCCCAGAAACCCTGATCAGCAGGTGTGCTTACTTGGGCTTCTGGTAATTGAAGTCCAAGAACACCTGGGGCATCAAGGTTGGCCAACCCTGCCTTAGACATTTGCTCAAACCTTTCATCATATCATAAAGTAATTTCAGAATTGACTTTTGTGGACGTGGGAGGTTGGCTAACCAGAATAAAGGGGCCAGTAGAGTGGTGGAATTATCTGGTCTTCCATGTCCTATAGAACCTACTCTCACTCTTCATGGATAACTGATATATAGGGCAGTGGTGGGCTCCAAAAAAATTACTACCACACTGTGGGTGTGGTATAGTGGGCATGGCCAGGGGGAAAGCCCTGCATTGCACCCAAATTAGGACTTCTTTATTTCAAAACTTGGATGGGTGTGGCCAGCCAGAATTTCTGCTATTGGTTCTGGCGAACTTGTGCGAACCTGCTGATGCCCACCACTGGTATAGGGCCATCTTTTATAATACATAGGGTCCTTTTCATTCCCCTGTATTTCAACATCTGTTGCGGCAAGACAAATCTCAAATATCATTGGACAGGCTAACGAGCATGAGAGAAATCTGTCTAATCTCAGAAATTTCACTGGGACATGTGCTAGAATCCCATTAGCAAATGGTAATCTAATATTATTCTGTTCTTTATAGTTCTTTCTGGTGAAATGTAATCCCCTTTCTCTCTTCAACACACACACAGGATACAGTAATATTAGGATAGAATAACCACTCAAAAAGTGTACATTTTAGATACTGCCTTTGTGCTTGGAAAATAACCAAATGTTTCAAAGCCCATGAAGAAGCTTTCCCGCTTACAAAAACATTCTATAAAATGTTTAATCCAATGGCTAAAATGTTTTTTTTTTACTTTGATGAGGTAAATAGGTAATTTGGCTTTGAACTTCCTTCCCCACCATGTGGTAGCTTTATGTTAATCTGATTCATCAGATATTAACAAAAATAAAAACAAAGTTTAAAACAAACAAAAAACTGCACAAGAGAAGCTGGCAAAGCTGAGTTATTTGACAAACTGAAATTGAGTAAGTGTAACTTCTTTCTTTGAGCAATAGTGGCCTTGTGGGGCTTTGCATCTGCCAAATCACAGAGTTGTGCTCTTTAAAGACTACCACGTTTACTTCCATGTGAAGTTTCACAGGGATTACAATCAACTTCCTCAAATATAACCTCCTCATAGTTTTTGTTGCTGCTGTTGTTAGAAGTTAGGAAAGGTCAAGCCAATTGATTAAAACATCTTCTAACAGAGTTCATATAACATGGTAACAAGGTAGCCCCAGTAGTTCCCATATGCACCTCATTAGATCTAATTGCATTGAAGTGAGGTGCAATTCTGTTAATCTGAACCACCTGAATGAAATACTCATTCCTTACAGCGCATCGGGCACTTAATGTTAAAGCTTTGTTATCACTAAGTGTACACTCATCAATATGCATATATCTTGGTTTTTAGATAATAAAGTACTTCAACAACTAACACACATTTATTTTGTTCACACATTATGGTTTGAGAATTGGCTCCAGGCACAAGTTAAAAGGAAAATTTACAATATCTGAATTGAACTGTGGTTGTTGGTTTTTCCCTATCTATAGAAGGTAATGATGATGATCATCATCAGTGAACGTACACAACTACATAATTAAAATGAGTACAGTACAGAAGTTGTGTCTTCTGGTATATTTAATTACTTTCCCCCATGACATTAAGATGAGGGCGACTTCAAAAATTAACTTCAAAAGTTAGGTGCCTATTCAATTTTTTAGTGGCCTAATAAAGGTATCACCTGCACTTGCATTCAAAAATAAGGACACATTATGTTATTTTTAGATGTTTCCATCGTGGTTTGAATGGCAGAAGAGTTTGCTACTAAAGAGGAGAAACTTTCAGATAAAAACACTTGGCATATAACAAATGCTATCCAAACACATTAAATAAATACTTGAAAGTCTATGCACCATGTGAGTTTCACTAGCTCTTCATAACTTTGCCTTTTAGAATAAGGGTGATATTTTTCCTTTTCAATTGAGACCAGCCTAGGTCATCAACAGCCCAGTCTGAAGCATGTTTATTCAGATATAAATTCCTATGTGCTCAGTTGGATTAAATCCTTAGTAACTGAGATTAGGAAACAAATAAAGAATGGGTTGGCTGTAAGGCTGCAGTTACCTGACTTTCTGGAGGACAGGATTTGGTGGACAGAGAACAGAATTCATACTTAAATCCTCTGTATACTTTAATCAGAAATTTATTTGATCATCCTTTCCACACAACAGTATTTGCATGGAAGAAGAGAATTGGCTGTGTACCCATCACTGCTAGAGGGAATACCACAAAAACCTGCTGTGGCATCCAACACATCCATCCCATGCTCCAAGGTAACATATGTCCTCCAAAGCAGCATAGAATCATATAATGACTGAGTTGCAAGGAGCTTATGACACCTTTGAGTCCAATCTCCTGCTTAATGCAGGATTCTAAATCAAAGCAGAACTGATAGATAGCTGTCCCATTTTCTCTTTAATGCCTCCAGCATTGGAAGAAACCTCCCACAGTCTCTTATGACAGATATGCTAGGTGGAGCTAATGGGAGTTATAGGTAGAAACATCTGGAGGGTCAAAGGTTCTCTACCCTTGATTTAGAGAAAACAATGTATCAGAGAAACAATTTTTCTTCTTGAAATTTCCTCTGTTTAAATGTTTGAGTTCTATTTATCTCCAAGGCATTTGCAGAACAAGGGTCCATTGTCCTGAAAATAAAAGTCCACCATCATTTCAAAACAGGTTTGAAAAATTGCAGTTCCATCCCGCCCCCGCCCCAGAAATGGGTGTGCGAGAACTGAAGGCCGTCATTATTATTCTCTGAATGTAACACTCATAAAAATTCTATTTCAGTGATTTTCAATTACATTTCAACAGCCACTTGTGGGGAAAAGGGATTTGGTAACCTTTAGAAAAAGTTACAAATGGACTATAATTGCCATCACTTTTATATGTATGTGCCCATTTCTCCCAACCCCTACATAAGGGATCTGACATAAATTTCCCATGCTGTGCCTTTTTTGCTTCAGATGCTATACTCATTAAATATCCCCTAAGATATTAGTAATAAAGCAGTTAAATATATAAATAGACACTTAAGTACTCCCTAGGAAGAAGGTGATAGTCACATAGAACCATCATTATCTCTGCCATTAGCAATCAGTTTAGTCAGTAAGAGAAGCCTTTGGTACCAGTTCTAACAGGGGCCATGGCAACAAAGTAAGTAACTGGCTCATGAGGAAAGGATTGATCCTCTTTAGATGGCCTTACCTCTCCTTGTTATAACTCTATGGTTTTCTTTAAAAGACAAGATGTGGTTTATTGCTATGCGCTAGCTAGCAAGCAGCTGGCCCTTCCTAAAACCTCTCCGAGAAAACAATGTCTTAGGAAGGGTGTACAGTATGGCCAACACAACTTGTACATTCCCAAGACTGAAACAATCCACCAAGAATATTTCTCTCACTCTCATCATATGGTTGCATGCTAATACAGTTACTGTTGTACACCAAAATAGTTATCCCCCCTTTAAACACATTTTGTGAGATGTCATTGCTTTTTCTTTCTCACTTTCCTTTATTTCCATGTTCACAAGACTCATTTTGCAAACACCAGTCCACTTTTTGACAAGCCTTTTAGAGCAAGCTAGGATATTTTTGACCACCTGGGTGTTTCGGCAGTGCATTTTTGGAATACAAATCCCACATTTCTCCCTGCTGGAAGGAAGTTCCAGACATAAATGTGGCTCACCTGGAGAAAAGGCTTAACTGGGAAGGCTTCATGGTTTAGCATAAAGCTAGCTTCCTATGCAAAAAGGAACCTGCCCCTCTGGGATCTAGTTGGGAGCTTATTTTCTGCAAGCTAAGGTAGAGCTAATGGTAAAGAAAAAAGGTTTCCCTTGCTCAAAAGCCAGTCGTATCCGACTCTAGGGTTCAATGCTCATCTCTGTTTCAAAGCCGAAGAGCCAGCGCTATGGAGCTAGACCTTTGCTAAACCACAAACCCTTCCAGCCAGGACTTTTCTCCATATGAACCATATTTAGTTGTCTAAAAAAAGGACCTGTCAAGAGAAACAACCCGAATGTGGAATGATGGAGTTTGTAATAAATAAATTTTGTGTCAGAAATTACTCTGGGTTGGAAGGATTTTTTCTGGAGAACCTCTGCTCGGGAAACGCCAAATGAGGCTGCTTTCATGTCCCCAAAATCCATCAATGGCACAACACTCAGATATCAAACCCCAACCTTCCAGTCTTCAAGCTCAGCATCTTAACCGCTAAGCCACCACAGTGCTGCAATGAAAATACCCCATGCCTAGCAATGCTCCTTATTGCTAGCTAGCATTGCCAATGATGAGTGATTATAGGTGCTGTAGCCCAACAATGTATATAAGGCCACAGGTTGACTATTGCTGTGTGGAAAGATCCTTTTGACATAATTTTCTTTTCCACGGTGAAGGCTTGCAGAACGAACAACACCAACAATGCTCAAGAGACCTCCAATCCATAAACTGTAGCTGGCATTCTGGTAAATACAGTTGTGCTCCATTAATGGCAGTATCTGAATCATGTTCCATTTCATTGCCAAGGAGAATTTTCAAAGTTTAATTCAGATGAATATTGAGGGCTGACAACATAATTCCTAGTCTGCCCTGTCTTTAAAATGGAAAGCTTTGTAAATGGCAAAGATTGTTGGATGATCATTGACAATGCTGCATCATCCAGTTGTACAGTGGCCATTTAATTTGAAAGACTATCAGGAGCTGGTCTGTCCAAGTTTCATTTAAAGATATAAATGATGAGATGGGTGAGCAGGAGCCTCCAATAGTTAGCAGCATTCTCCTTATTGTCCATATTTGCTTTTCTTTGGACGATGGTCAACCTAATCACCACCTATGAATCTTATCATTTAAAGCAGGGCTGGATAACTTGCATTAGTCTAAGAACAATGTGACACACACCTCCAACTTGTAACAGACTGTACCCAGTGGTGGGCATCAGCAAGTTCACACTAGTTCGCCAGAACCTAGCAGACATTCTGGCTGGCCCCGCCCACCCATGTTTTGAAATAAGGTAGTCCTAATTTGGGTGCAATGCAAGGTTTTCCTCCTGACCATGTCCACCATACTATGCCCACAGTGTGATAGTAAAAAGATTTGGAGCCCACCAGGGACTATACCCCTATTAAAATGTGGTATTCTGTGTTATGTATCCTCTGATCCAGCTTCACTGCTAGCACAAGATAACCAATCCCACAAGTACTTCTTTTTCTCTAAAGAGAGGGAGGAAAACTGTAAAATTGGAGAAAGAAAATTAGAATTAGTCACACTTTTAGAGAAGGGCACTAGGAAGGGAAGGGTATGAAAATTAAGGAAGAACATGTAAAAAAAAGAGAATTCTCTTCTTCTTTTTTTTTTTTAAAAAAAGGATAATTGATTATAGAGACTCCCTGGATAACTGAAGAGCTGAGAACCTGCTCTCCTGTTAGCAACTGTGAGTTCTGCCCAGTATATTAGGGACAGTAAGTTCTAAAGGTATCATAGAATAGGAACTCCTCATAAGACAGCTAGTGAGTGTTGAGATTTAACTTTATTGGCATATCTATTACATAGTTCAGCAGAGGCTGGGTAGCTATCTCTTGGATAGTTTTTTTTCCATTGTAGACCCCTGCACTGACAGCTAGGTTGGGCTAAAAGATCTTGGAGATCAATCTTCCAAGTTTATGATTCCACATATGCATCAGGGACAGCAGTCAGGCTTTAAAATGAAAAATCTATTTTCCATTTAACATGATGAAACATTTGGGAGTAAGTCCATCAGGATCAGGTGTGGAACAATTAAGGAACCAGGCTCTTTGCCATAAGGGAAGGAGACTCTAAATTAGGAGACAAGGGAATTGAGATAATTAATCTTACGGTATGTCTTACTGGCAATGTTCAAAATGTACATTGCACAAATATACTTAGATCTATATAGCTCACTGTTTGTTGTGTTCCCAATTTTCTGTTTGGTTGACCTCAGTTTGAAAGGGGTGCTAGATTGGGCTGAGAGTTTTAAGAAATGCTTAATGCAGCTCATGTGCTTTGGTTTTTAAAAAAGATTTTACAAATTTTAAGGGTGTGAAACAAAGCCAGTACTAATATGTGGGAATAATAAAGGCCCAAAGGAGTCCAGGAATTGAAGCATAATACAATAGATATCTGTGCTTGTCCTTTCCTCATTGCTGTGCTTAAGATGGAGAAGACAAGGTGAGCGTCAACGAGAATGACACAAAGAGTTGGAAATGCCAAGGTAGGCTTGTTCTGCATCAAGAATGACTAGAATTAGAACATACTGGCCTACCAAGAGGATATTCTGCTAAGGAACTTTGAATGAAGAAATAAGTTGAATTGTAGATCATGGAGGCTTTAGTGGTCTCATGGGTTATTAGTGTGAAACCCAGTGTCTCCATTAAACAGCACACCCCTTAGACAGAGTTATATATAATGTCTTGATATTTCATAGCCTCATGTATCCTTGATAAATCAAGCCCATTCTACACAATTCTCTCAGCTGCAAGACTCAGGATAACCACTGCAAGGGAAATGAGAAAATTATCTACCTGAAACAAATCCTTTTTTTAAAAAAATATTATAACTTTTATTAATAAAAATAGCATTTTTTGGCCAGCACTGCCGGGCAGGGTTTTTTTGAGTGTTGGTGGTAGGGGTGGTTTTGGGGTGTGCGCACGCATACACACACACACACACACACACACACACACACACACACACACACACACACACACACACACACACACACACACACACACACACACACATGCCGAAACTGCATGGGGAGAGTAGGGGCTCCCCTTCCTCCCCCCCCCTATTAGCCTCGGCGAGGACACACACACACTCACACACACAGAGGGGGGGGGCGGGAAAGCTCCAGATGGTTTTCCCTCCAGGAGATGGAGGCCAACAATGGTACTCCGTTCTCAGCCTCCGTTTCCTAGAGGGAAGCTGTTCATTTTCCTCAGTGGGCAGGGGCCTGAAGCTTTCGGTCCTCACCCTCTGTGGAAGGCATTGTCTTCCCTCTGGGAGAAGGAGGCTGAGAACGGAGCACCGTTCTCGGGCTCTGTGTCCCAGAGGGAAGCTTTTTGCCAGGGCCATGGAGAGAAGAGGGACTCCCACTTTTCTCCACAACCCTGGTGAAGTCATGGCAGGTCCGGCGGAGGGGCTATGGAGAGAAGAGGGACTCCCTCTTTTCTCTGCAACACCGGTGAAGTCGCAGCAGGTCCGGCGGCGGGGCTATGAAGAGAAGAGGGACTCCCTCTTTTCTCTACAACCCCGGCCAAGTTGCGGCAGGGCCGGGGCCTGGGAGAGAAGAGGGACTCTCTTTTCTCCACAACCCAGTGAAGTCACGCCTGGGCCGGGACTGTATGGTGTTGCTCCCTTCACCCAGTTGGACAACGTATATGCTTTTTTGCTTTATTTACTATACATGTAAAGGTTTTCCTTGCTCGAAAGCCAGTCATATCCAACTCTATGGTTCAGTGCTCATCTCTGTTTCAAAGCTGAAGAGCCAGTGCTGTCTGCTTCTGCAGACATTTCTGTGGTCATGTGGCATGCATGAGTAGACTCCAGAGCGCACAGACTCTTTAATTTACTAGAATTTTTTTCCCAGCCCTGCCGGGCAGGTTTAACATGTGTGCTGGTGGTTTGGGTAGGTTTGGGTATTACACACACACACACACACACACACACACACACACACACACACACACACACACACACACACACACACACACACACACACACATGCTGAAGCTGTGGGGAGGAGGAGGGGCTTTTCTTCCTCCCCCTCAATCCTCAGCGAGGACACCCATGAGGCTTTTCGCCAGGTGGGCGTGTTGGTTGGCAGCTGGGCCACCAGCTTTTGGTTTCCCCCTGCCCGATAGGCAAAATCCTCAATGCCAGCAGGGATGGAGGACAGGCCGTGCCACGGAGGCATGGAATGTAAGCTTCTTTCCAGAATGATATAATTTCTTGGCCTGGTTTCTTTCCTTTCCCTTTTACCAGAGTGTAGTTTAAAAATTCTCCCCATATTTCTTTAAAATCTGATTTGTTTATCATTCCTTTTTTGACTTATTTCTGATGTTAATTTGTTGTTTGTTGCTATACTTCACATTTCTCTATACCATTCTTCTAATTCAATTTTACTATCTGATTTAGATTTCCTAGCTATAACTAATCTCATCACTGTTACCATTATACCGATCATTTCCCTTTTTTCACTCTGAATTTTTTGCCTCCCAAATAGATTAGCACAGCTATTCTAGGACTCATCTTTAGACATATAGATAAAATTTGTTCAATTTCTATATATTCTTTCCCCCACATTTCTCTGACAAAGGTACAGTCCCACCATAGATAAAGACATGTTCCCAATTCTTTTTTGCACCTCCAGCAGTTTTTATTGTATTTAGGATCATAATATCTTAATTGTATTGGGTTCAGATACCATTTCCAAATTGTTTTGTAACAATTTCCTTTAATCCTAACTGACATATTTTTCATTATTCTTTGTTTCCAAATTGTGCTCCATTCCTCTTCTTTAATTTTTATCCTTAATTCCTCTTCCCACGTTGATTTTCAGTTGTTTTGTGTTTGTTGTTTCTCTAATATATTTTAAATCCTGTTAACTCACCCCTTTGATATAATTTCTTTCTTCTCCAGCCGTGTAATTATTTCCTCAAAGGCTGTTAATTTCCTACATTCTCCATGGCGTTTTACTCAATATTTTGTCCATTTTTCCAATTGCCGTCTTTCATACCAGTGAATAAAAACACTCCCAAGGCATGAAATAAGTACAAGTCGCATATGTATCTATAGTTCACGAAAGCATTCATATACTGGTCCAATGATAAGATATCAAGCAGAATGTGATGCAGTATATCAACTTTATAAACTTATATCTAATATATCATATATATCACTAGGTCAGGTTATAAACGCCTGTACAACCAAGTTATACTGCGTACGTAAGACCAAAATTGTAACAAAGTACGATGACCCTCATTTATCCAAGCACACTAGCGAGAACCTCTATCAATACAGACTAAAATGTTGTACAAAAACCCGAAGAATTTCCACAGTTCATATCGCAAAGTTTGCTGTGTTGCACTAAGCCACTCAAGTCCTTGTAAACGGTCGAAAGTTCAAAGTCACTGGGTGGACTGCGTGGATTAACTATCGGGAACCATAGTTGTGTGCTTGGATATATGAGGGTCATCGTACTTTGTTACAATTTCGGTCTTACGTACGCAGTATAACTTAGTTGTACAGGCGTTTATAACCTGACCTAGTGATATATATGATATATTAGATATAAGTTTATAAAGTTGATATACTGCATCACATTCTGCTTGATATCTTATCATTGGACCAGTATACGAATGCTTTCGTGAACTATAGATACATATGCGACTTGTACTTATTTCATGCCTTGGGAGTGTTTTTATTCACTGTTGCTTTTGCTACACCCCAGCCGTCTTACTGTACTATTGTCTTTCATACCAGGGCAACTTTATTTCTTATAGGTGTTAGTGGGGAAATTTCAGGACTAAGATTCTTTTTATTTTTATACCAGATTTCTAATGAATTTCTACAAAGGAATTTTGAACCTCTTTTAGTACTTTTCATCTTTGGGTTTTGAAGATCCATTCTTCATACTTCCCCCCTATATTGTGGGCCTCTATGTTTCTCAAAATCAATCCTTTTCTGTGTATATATTGAGAATTCTTTTATTCTGGTTCGCCATATAATAATTTTTTAAATTAGGACTCCCCAGACCTCCTTGCTTTTGAGTAAGATACTATAATATTTTTTTTAATTCTTGGGTTTTTGTCCCCATTGCAAAAATTATTGGTCATATCCTGCTACTTCTTTAATTACGATTCCTTTACTTGTACTGAAAACATTCCATATAGGAAATTTATTTTAGGTAACATTTTCATTTTACACAGTGCTATTTTTTCTGAACCATGATAATCTTAATTTCTTATAGCTTTCAATATTTCTCTTTATTTCATCCTTTGGTTTATCATAGTTCATTGCTTTCAAGTCCTGTATATTCTTTGTTATACTTATTCCCAAATAATTTATGGATGCTTTTAATTTTATTCCTCTTCTATTTTTTATTTCCTCTACATCTTGTATTTTATCAGTAACACCAAATCTGTTGTATTCCAATTTATTTGTAACCCTGATATCTCCTCATGTTTTTCAAAATGTGCTTGCATTATGCTTGTCCCCACTTTCGTTTTTTTCATAGTTAATAATGTATCATCCATAAATAGGCTAATTTTTATTTCTTCCTTTCCTAACCCTTCTATTGATTTATCTAGTCTTATCCTGTTTGGAATTAATCCCATCATTAATATAAATAAACTAGTCCTTTTTGACAGTGGTCCATCACTATGCAATACTCTACCACTCTGCACTCATCGGGCGTATCTTTGTCTGTCTTTCATAGGCAGACAAAAACCAAAAAACAAACAAACACGAAACAAACATTTAAAGTTCTGCTGCCCCAAATCGAAATAATTTCTTTCTCTTTTCTTCTTCCACTTAAATTCCATTCCTGCTAAAGCTGTACTTCTATTTCAAATTGTATAATTGTATTGCTCGAAAGCCGGTCGTATCCGACTCTAGGGTGCAGTGCTCATCTCTGTTTCTAAGCCGAAGAGCCAGCACTGTCTGCTTCTGCAGACGTTTCCATGGTCATGTGGCAGGCATGACTAGACACCGGAGCGCACAAAATGCTGTTACCTTCCCACCGAAGTGGTCCCTATTTATCTACTTGCAATTTCTTGCTTATATATATATATATATATATATATATATATATATATATATATATATATATATATATATATATATATATATATATATATATATATATATATATATATATATATATATATATATATATATATATATATATATATATATATATATATATATGGGGTCATAAAATGTTGGACTCGACTGTGCAATTCAACAACAACAACAACAACAACAACAACAACAACAACCTTGGTGGCTTCAATTCAAAAGTGTGTGTGTGTGTGTGTGTGTGTGTGTGTGTGTGTGTGTGTGTGTGTGTGTGAGTCACTCAGGGTATGTATATATAATACACCCCCATGAGAAAGAAATGATAAATCACTTTTAGATACACTGTACCTAGGAAGCCCTTGAAAAGTTAGCCATAAATCAGAATTCACTTGTTGACATATTAGTGATCCTTAATAACATTATTCTTTATTAATTATTTTGTTTCTGTGCTGTCTTCTGTAAAGGAAATGGATCTTCATACCTAATTTTCTCTTGTACTTCAACTGTTGCAGTAATTTATATTAGAATTAAGAGAAATCAATCCAAGACTGCTAGTATGTAAGCTTTCTGAAACTCTGGTTATACCATTCAAAAATGCATCACCACCTACAACACTTTGATAACTCCTACACCCCCACTAATATTCATAGTTAAATTCTCATCTGGCCCTGCTGATGAATCTCCAGTGTTATACAAACAATGCTCTCAGATTCCATTCCATCTGCAAACATTTGAGAGGAAATTGGGGACACTCACTCTACTGTTGTGGAAGCTGAAAATGTTACATTTAATCCAGCTGCATCTGGTTGATTGTCATGTCAGACATGTATTATGAAACCAGCTTCCAAATTAGACAACATTTTCATTAAAATGACTTGCTTGCTCATCCAGAAGTTATTGCAGAGTTGAAGGAGCCTGCCCATTATATCCCCCCCCCTTAAAAAGAACAACACCACACCAAACAGAAAGTTTGAAATAGTATACTTAGGAAACTGACTGGTTCAGAGTGGGGTGCACACCCACAAACAATAAGAACAACAGCACTGTTCCTGTGATACTCCACAGAACAATATGCAAACCCTATATCAGCACATGCCAAACAAGTGGATGTGGTTCTTAATGAATCATTCAAGATTATTACTAGCTGCCTGAAACCTAAACCCACTGAAAAAGTCTATTATTTGGCTGCAATTGCCCCTCCAGAAGTACATTGAGAGAAGCTAGCAAATAAGATAAATATTGCACTAAACCCACCTGCTCCATGGAGACCAAGCCCAGGTGATGGCTAAAACCAAGGAAAAGTTTTTCATATGTCTCTCAAGCTCTAAATATTGCACCAGAAGAGGCTGCGATAAACCAATGGGAGTAAAAATAATATACCTTGCTGAATGGATGGGTGCCAAAGAATGTTTTACACCAAAACTAAATTCCATCTAGAACAATTTTTCCCAACCTTTGGTTTTTGGACTTCAATTCCCAGAAGCCTAAGTCAAATCACCAAAGCACTGATCAGCCAATGTACTGACTTAGGCTTCTGGGAAGTGTGTGTGTGTGTGTGCGTGTGTGCGTGCATGTGCGCGTATGTGCACACACACCATGTTGGGAACAACTGGTCTAGACCAAGGGTTGCCAACCTTTTAAAGTTTGGGGTCGGGTCATGGTCCCTTAACAGCAGCGGGAGCGAGGGCATGGGCCGAATGATTTGGCACCGTAGGTTGCTGACCTCTGGTCTAGACCCTCAAGAACAGGAGTTCTCAACCTTTTGAAGCCGGAGCCTGAGTCATTCTCCCTCAGACAACTTCAGAGGCTGAATGGCCATTTTGCCCTTCCTCCACCACATGGCACTTCCTGGTGTGGTGGAGGCAGTAGGGTGCCACATGAAATGGTGCTGTGGGCTGCAGGTTGAGAATCCCCGATCTAGAAGCCAATAGAATTTTAGATGAAGTCAGAAGATCAAATAACAATCAAGTAAAATGGGGCTACTAGGACACAGGACAAATTTTCCATGAATGTGAAGATATTCAATCAATAAAACATTTATATGCATGCAATTTCTTCTCCAGCACTTGTAGAAAAGAAGTTCTAGTACCAATCAATAAGTTTATTGTGCCAGTCAATTGACCATGGCAAAGTAGAAGAAGCCAAACAGTAAAAATAAGGACATTACATGCACACAAACATTTCAACTATGGGGGGAAAGGGGTGCTGAATTTAGTTGAGGGGTGCTGGATAGATTACCTAAAGCAACACAGTTGAATCTAGATCAGCTAGATATATTTTCATACGTGTTCTCCATCTTGGTTTCACACAGGGTGATTGTTGCTATATGTAAGATGTATGGCATAATCATGTAATCTTTTCTGTAGTGTTTCTACTATATCTCTTATACATCTGCATAAATATTTGTAGAGTTCCATCATAGTTGGACCTAATAATAATCATTATAAGCTTATGTATTTCTCTCTCTATGTTTTACTTATCCATTTACTTAAAGGAATTATTCTTGCATACTTGCTCTGGATAAAAGCCCATATTTTCAACTGCATGAAATCCCTATTTCGTACTGCACATTTTATTTTCTTGTTGCATAAAATGAGTTCAGCTGCATTTTTGAATAATACCCACTTTTAAAGAATAGGGATTTGTCTGGAACATATCTATTAAAACAGGAGTGGGAGTCTTACACAACCTATTGTCTGTATGTTCTTCATCATTGATTAAAGGACAAGATATAATCCATGAACTTTACTGCTACCAGCACTTGTGCAATTTTTATCTATCAGAACCAATAAAGCCAAAAGCCAGTGGTATAAAATTTTCTATCTGCATTTCCTTCCCAGCTCCCCTAAAATCACTTTTCTGTTGCATGGGATCTTTTGGTTTCCTTTACCACAGGGGTGGGCAACTTCCAGAAGTCCTACGATAGCACAGCTCCATCTCTGGAGCTTGGTGGGCCACACCCAACTCTCTGTACCTTTCTATTATTTTTTAAAAACTGTATTGCCCCTTAATACTGTTTAGAAGAAATGCCCCCCCCCGTCTCTTTTCCTTTTGAACTATTTTATGTTTGACACTGAACATTTAATAAAAGTGGCAGTGACCCAAGTCACTTTAGGGTCCATGCTTTATGAGGGACCTGAAATGTGAGGAATTCGCTCCTGCTACTAGAAGGCTTTTTAAATTAATTATTTAAATACACTTATATACCACCCTTCTGGAGTACAAAAGTGTATCTATCTCTATCTATATCTCAGTGCTGCCACTGAGAAGACTCTTTTGCTAGTAATGGAATTTAGACCTTAATTCATGACACTTTACTGTGAGACTTTTTTAACACAATTATCATACACTCATAATTTCAACATTCAAAAAGAGAGAGAGAGAAGAAGAAGAAAAGAAGACAAAGACAATTCACAAAACTTAAAACAGACTACAATATCTCTACAGATTATAATACAGACAATCACAGACACAAAAACATTAATGATTAACTTGAAAGATCACTCATGCTATACATTGGAATTTATAACATTCATCTTTCAAAATTAAGAAAAACTCTAACTTTCCCAAAATTTACACGTTTCCAGGTCTGGCTTGCCTCTATCCTCGCTTGTCAAGGCATATATAACATATGGATTCCAAATTTCCCCAAATCCTCTTTTTCTCATTGTACCTATTTTTTTTTACATTATCTTCAATTGTTAACTTTTCATTTAATGCTAGTTGTCAAACTTCTCTATATCACCTAGTTTTACTTTTCACAAATTCTTTTTTCCACTCTTTGACTATCAACTGTCTACCAACTGATAACAAGGTATTAATTCTTTATTATTTTTGTCCATTTTAAGTTCTTCTATCTCTCCCAATAACACAATTTTTGGATTTAATTTAATTGTGGTATTCATAATATTTTCCAATTCCTTTTCTATTAATTCCCAAAAAGTTTTTGTGAAACGGCACCCCCACCACATGTGTAAATACATGCCCTTTTCTACCTTACATCTCCAGCATTGTTCAGACTGGTTCTTATTCATTTGGTGGGTTCTAATCGGTGTCAGAAACCACCTCCAAAGGATCTTACTATTATGCTCTTTTTCTTTAATGGACAAAGACTTCGTAATTCTTTGGGTCCACTTGCTATTCTACATGTTTTCCTTAATAACAATTCCTAAGTCATTTTCCCATACTTGTCTTGATAATTGTTGAGGTCTTTTTTCAAAATTCAATTCCTTATATAGTTTACTTAGTGTTCCCTTCATTGGCTTCAATCCTCTTCTAATCTCATACGTTGTCTCTTCAAACAGTGTGGGTAAACTTTGTTCTATTTCATTTTCTCTAATCTTTTTATCCCACTTATCCATTTGAATCACTTGAAACCAATTTAACCATAACTTGTTATAAATTTCATGCCTTTCTTGTCGATTCCTACATTTTTCTATCCATTCCTTTACTAATAATACTTTGTTCTGTACTGGGGTATACCTTATTTCTTTTGAAAGTCTCAATGGGCAATCTTTTAAATCTTAAAGTTTTAATACTAGAGATCTTTTTGGAGCTGCTCTTTCCTTTAACATTTTCCACAAATTATAAATTGTTCTTAATGAAAAACTCTTGATCTTTTGTTTTGATGATCGTTCTCCCAAAAATAGCTCTTCTTTTAATTCTTTATACTCAAGCCAATCTGGTTATTCACTATCTAAATTATCCTGTGTTAACTTTTTTATTACTCTCTTCAAGTGGAAAGCATTAAAATATAATTTCCTTCTGCTTCAAGTACCATAATGATTTAGCTACTCTTTGACTTTTTCCATTATTGCAATTTGTTGTTCTTGTTGTTCAGTCGCACAGTATTTTCTATAATTCCTTTAAGTCTGACTCTATTATTTTTATAGGGACGTTCTCCAATAAAAAAATTATGTTTGGAATTATTTTCATCTTGCATAAGTTTACTCTCCTGAACCAAGATAGTTTCAACATCTTGCATTGTATTTTTTATTTCCTTTTTCGTTTTGTCAAAGTTTATTTTGCAGAGATCTTTAACTTATTCTGTTATGGAAATACCCAGACATTTCATCTTACTTTTAATTTTAAATTGATAGGTTTCCACTAATTCCTCTCTTTCTAATACAGTGTAATTACAAGTATTGGCCCCTGTTTTATCCCAATTAATTTTTAATCCTGTAGTTTCTTCAAATTTCCTCAGATGGTATTGAATTTTCCTTATTTTATTCTGTGGATCCTTTATTACCAACAAGGTATCATCTGCAAACATACTAATTTTTTTTTTACCAATTCCTTTTATTTCATCATCATCTCAAATTACAGTAGCTAGAACTTCCATAGCCATTATAAATAAGATAGGTGACAGAGGACATCCCTGCCTTGTACCCGCATTTAGATTTACACATTTACTATATAACTCATTAATTTTTATTCTAGTTTGACTTTGTTTGTATAGCTATTCTGTTACATGTCTAAATTTCTTTCCAAATTCTAGTTTATTTATTATCTCCTTTATCGTTTTCCATTGGATTGAGTCAAATGTTTTGTAAATGTCCAAAGCCAAGACACACAATTTTTCTTTTTTTCTTTTTTGTATAGTCTATTATATTAATCAGTCTAGTTATCAAACCCTCCATCTGCCTTCCTTTTAAGAATCCTGCTTGATCCTCATGTATATACAAATTCATAAATTTGTTCAACCTATGTGCCATGATGGAGGCAAATATCTTTGTGTCCTGATTAAGAAGTGAAATCAGCCTGTATGACTCAACTTTTTCTTTATCTTTGTCTGGTTTTGGAATTTAGACAGTAATTGAATGATTGCAAGAATCTGGCATGTTCCCCTTTTCTAAGATGTAGTTATATAAATCTTTTAATTGAGGGATTATTAAATCTTGAAATTCTTTATAGAATTTGGAGGGGAAACCATCCTCCGCTGGAGCTTTGTTACATTTCATTTTTTAATCACATCTTCTATTTCTTTTTCACTAACCTCCTCGTCCAATTGTTCCTTATAAATATCCTTGATTTTCATTATTAAATTTTTGTCTAAATATGACTTTAGAAGAACTGAGACTACTTCTCTCACATCATACAATTTTGTGAACAATTCCTCAACAATTTCCAATTTTTCCAACATTTTATTACAGTGTTTACCCTTTTTATCAATCAAAACTTCAATCTCTCTTTTACATTTTTTGTCTTGCTGCCTTTGCTAATCTCTTCATATTTTTGTTGTTGAATTCAAAATTGTCTCTTTTTAAATATATCAAATCCCTTCCTACTTTTTCTATCTCTTGACCTAATATTTCTTTTCTTAGAGATTTTAATCTCTTCAATATATCTTCCCTCCCAGTTCTTGCATGTTCTTTATCTAACTCTTTTATTTCTTTTTCCAATTTCACCTGTCGTCTTTTAGAGTTTTTATTTTCTATAAACTTCACTTTAATGCACTCTCCTCTAAATACAGGTTTTATTGTGTCCCATAAAATGTGAGGCACCACATCCCGTGTATCATTGAACTCACAGTTCAATTGCCACTTGGCTCTCAATCTAGCTTTAATTTTATCATTTTTAAACAATTTTGTATCCAACCTCTATCTATTAGCTTGTTTAATTCCATTTTTATATGCATTTCTAACAAGACCATCACATGATCAGACTCCTTGAAGATACCTGTTGAAGCTTTTTCTAAATTCCCCACTAAATGATCAGAAACCATAATATAATCAATTCTTGAATAAGTTTTGTGTACTGAAGAGAAATATGTATAGGTCCTTTCAGGTTCCTTTAATACTCTCCATGTGTCTTTTACATTTAAAAGACTTTTATGGGGCCATAAGTGTGGTGGAAGGATTAAACCAATATATTAAGATTTTTCAGGATTAAACACCAAATTGTCCATCGCTTCTCACATTCATAGATCTTTTTAAAATGCACAGTTTTTTTTAAAGAGGAAATAAAATAAATATGAGAAAGGGGAGAAAGGCCACCCCTAGCTTAACCCTCATCTGCTAAACTTTATCCCTGAGGAATTTTTACAGCTGAGCTGTAAATCCTTGAAATAAGGGATTTGCAGTATCAACACTAACACAAGCTGCAGAAGCTAAAATGTAACGGATTTTGTAGGCCAGGCTGTTCTATGATTCTTACAAACACAGTATCTTTGGCCATTACAAACTTCCATATAATTAATTTATGCTTTTAATACACACAAAGTAGGACAGTGACAAGGGGTCAGATTAGCTTCTTCTTGATCACAGCTCTAAGAATCATGAAGGACAAAATGATAGAACAGAATTCTGGCTTTGAACATTTCACCCTCTACAATGCCAGGTTGCTTTTTTTTTATTTTAAAAAAGGATAGATTTGTTGTTGTTCAGTCGCACAGTCGATTCCGACCCTTTGCGACCCTATGGACCATCGTTCTCCAGGCGCCTCTGTCCTCCACCATCCCCCTCAGTCCTCCCAGTTTTGTGCCCATTGTGTCTACAATACCATCTATCCATCTCATCCTTGGCCTCCCCCTTCTTCTTTTGCCCTCCACCTTTCCCAACATCACGGCCTTCTCAAGTGAATCCTCCCTTCTCATTTGATGCCCAAAGTACTTTAGCCTCATCTTTACTATTTGACCTTCCAATGAGCAGTCAGTGTTGATTTCTTCTAAGATTGACCTATTTGTTCTCCTCGCTGTCCAAGGTACCCTCAAAACTCTCCTCCAACACCACATTTCAAAGGCATCTATTCTTCTGCGTTCAGCTTTCCTAATTGTCCAGCTCTCACATCCATACATTACTACTGGGAATACCATTGCTTTGACTATTCTAATTTTTGTTTTCAAGGTGATGTCTCTGCTTTTCACTATGTTCCCCAGGTTTCTCATGGCTTGTCTCCCTAGAATCAGCCGCCTCTTTATTTCATGGCTGCAATCTCCATCTGCAGTGATCTTAGATCCTAAGAAAGTAAAATCTGTTACTGCTTCTACTTCTTCCCCGTCTATTTTCCAGGAACTGATCGGGCCTGTTGCCATTATCTTGGTTTTCTTGATATTGAGTCTCAAGCCAGCTTTTGCACTCTCTTCCTTCAAACCGATCAAGAGATTCTTTAGGTCTTCCTCACTTTCTGCCATTAGGGTGGTGTCGTCTGCATATCTCAGATTGTTGATGTTTCTCCCAGCAATTTTGATCCCATATTGTGATTCCTCCATCCCTGCATTGCGCATTATGTGCTCTGTGTATAAGTTGAATAAGCAGGGTGACAAAATGCAGCCTTGTCTTACTCCTTTTCCTATTCCAAACCACTCGGTCATTCCGTGTTCTGTCCTAACTGTTGCTTCTTGGTTCATGTACAGATTTCTCAGGAGGCATATGAGGTGTTCTGGTATTCCCATCTCTTTAATCACTTGCCACATCTTGTTGTGATCCACACAATCAAATGCCTTAGTGTAGTCAATAAAGCAAAAATAAACTTGTTTCTGGTATTCCTTTGTTTTCTCCATGATCCAACGTATGTTGGCAATGTGGTCTCTAGTCCCCCTGCCTCTTCTGAAACCAGCCTGCACCTCTGGTAATTCTCTTTCCACATGCTGCTGAAGTCTATCCTGTATTATCTTGAGCATCACCTTGCTGGCGTGTGGGATGAGCGCAATTGTTCGATAGTTTGAACATTCTTTGGCATTGCCCTTTTTTGGGATTGGAACATATACTGATCTTTTCCAGTCCTGTGGCCACTGTTTTGTTTTCCAAATCTGCTGGCATATTGAATGCAGTAATTTGATGCCATCATCTTTTAGAGCTTTGAAAAATTCAACTGGGATACCATCATCTCCACTAGCTTTGTTGTTTGCAGTGCTCTTTAGGGCCTTTCTGACTTCACTCTCCAGGATGTCTGGCTCAGGTTCAATTTCTTCATCATTGTGACTATCAGGAGTGTTGAGTTCCTTTTTGTAGAGTTCCTCTGTGTACTCTTTCCATCTTTTCTTAATCTCTTCTGCATCAGCTAGCTCCTTCAGGGATTCTCAACCTGCAGCCCGCGGCACCATTTCATGTGGCCCTCCACTGCCTCCATCATACCAGGAAGTGTCATGTGGTAGAGGAAGGGCAAAATGGCCATCCGGCCCCCAAAGCTGTCCGAGGGAGCATGGCCCATCCCCTGGCTTTAAAAGGTTGAGAACTCCTGTCCTAAATGGTTCTTAATAACCAGGTGTAAAAGTAAGCAGACAAGAGTCATAAAAATTGGTTTTTGGAGTTGTTTTTAATCTGTTTTCAACCAATATTTGTTTTTTTAAAACCACTTTTAAAAGTGTTCCAGTTTTTTATTATACTGAACATGTTCTGGTAATCATTGTTGGAAAAGAACTGTGTCATTAGAGAAGCCTATGGCTTGAATGGAAATATTAGGCCCTATTAAAATGAACCAGTTGAATCAATAGTATTTAGATAATTTTTGCTTCACTATTCATCAATAGATTACATGTGTCAGTTGTATCGGGAGCTATTGATTCAATTTAGGCCATTATTGCTTTTAAAGATTCTTCACTATATCATGCAAGTAAGGTCAAAATTGTTGGTTGCTTTTGTATGTGTTCTGTTTTAAATATGTTTTCATTTGTGTATCCTGAGGATATTTATTTATTTGTGTTAAAGCAGTTTTTGTTGGCTAGATCTTTCAACCCATAGGAAATTTCATCAACTGGATGAAGAGAGTGGTAAATGCCTCCTTGAAGGGAAATCTAATATACCATCTAGCCTTAAAATGACCACCTTTGGAAATATTGAAGAAACATGCCTGGATTTAACCATACTACATGACTTCTGGATAGTCTCTAATTTGACTTACTTTATGATTAGGACAGGTCTTAGAGATGGGCAAACCAGGTGCTTACTCTATTGAACGTATTATCATCTGGCAGAACATCTTCAATGAACATGTCTTCGATAACCAGGTCTTCCCAAATGCACAGAATGCTCACCCCAAGGGAGGCCATCATTACAGTACTCCCTGTCACTGTATAGCTGGTAGGCCCCATCCCTTTCTACATTATGTAAACTGACTAAGGTGGAACGTTAAAAAAAACCACAATCATTTGCTGATCTAAATGCAGTGGTGGGCATCAGCAGGTTCGCACCAGTTTGCCAGAACCAGTCGCAGAAATTCTGGCTGGCCCTGCCCATCCAAGTTTTGAAATATTGTAAAGTAGTCCTAATTTGGGTGCAACACAGGGCTTTCCCCTGGCCATGCCCACAGTGTGGTAGTACATTTTTTGGAGCCCACCACTGTCTAAATGTATCTAAGAACTGCTTCAGACCTGGTTTTGGAATGGAGAAAGCTTTGGTCATCTTGCCAATTCTGGATTTTAAGTTATCCAGGAAAGTTTCCTAATTAAACCCCACTTGACAGACCACCCACCTAAAAGGGTAATGAAGGAGTTTGGTTGATTGTATGGCAAGAAAGCATGCCCACCCATCACACAATTGTGGTTGTATAAGGTGAAAAGTCTTGAGAAAGTTTTCTCTAACTTCACTGCTTTTTTTACTTTGTTGTTAGGGCTCGTTGAAAACTTGTACTAAAGTATTTTATTCCCACCCACCAAGATTTTTTAAAAGGAAAATTATCTGTACTGAGTGACATATGATCACTTTCTGATGGTAGAGGGAGACATGACTAGGTGTTTCCTTCTAAGCATATAAAGTAATCTGGGTAATGTAACGACTAAATAGAGCTGTAGATAAAAACAGTAGGCAGAACCATCTAGTCTACATAGGTTATTGCCAGTATTATACTGAGGAAATATTTAATGCCCTCAGGGAAGGCAGGATAAGCTGCTCATAGCTAAACTCCAATTCTAAAAAAACAAAAACCTTCTGATTTATGAAAATGGGGTATTGTGCTTCTCTACCCACAATCTGCTCCCCTGATTTTCACACATACTACTTTAATTGTTTGTGAATGCCATCTTGGAAACCTGTTCTGGTATAGTGGATAGAGTGACAGACTAGGACTCATTGTGAGCCAACAAGAGTGGGAGTGTATCCCAGATAGATATGCAATAACAGCAACAATGATGACAATGCCGACGACAATGACGACGACGATGACAACAACAACAACCCTATGCATGGTCAATACATGAAAAACAGAAGACAAGGCTGACCCAAAGCTGTCATGGGCAGGAGTTTTGTAGAAGAAAATGGAAGGATTTATCTTGGCAGCTCAGGAACAGGTTTTGCCAACAAATTGCATGAAGACAAAATACAGCATATATCCAAGAACAGCAAATGCCAGCTTTGTAATGGGAAGGATGAAACCATAGATCATCTGATCAGCAGATGCAGCAAAAATTCACAGACTGATTATTTGCAACATCATAACAGGGTTACAAAATTTATCCATTGGAAACTTTGCCAGAAGTTTGGATTTGAATATACTAAAAATTATTATTGGTAACATCAAGTAGATAAAGTTTTAGAGAATGAGAGAGTAAGATCCTGTGGGACTTTAAAATAAAACAGTTAGACATTTGCTTCACAACACACCTGATATAACTGTTGTGGAAAAGACGGTTGGTTTATTGATACAGTATTGCTATACCAGGAGATTCACAAATTGAAGACAAAAAAACTGGGGGGAAATCACAAAATATTGTGATTTGCAAATTGAAGTTGAGCATCTATGGAGGAAGAAAACTGCTGTTGTACCCATAGTGATCAGAGCCTTTAGAGCAATACTCAAAGGACTCCCCAAATAGTTGGACTTTAACAACAACAACAACAACAACAACAACAACAACAACAACAACAACAACAACAACAACAACAACAAAGAACCTACTTGGAGAGAGAAACTGGTAGAACCACTGAAATATTTCATTTACCTTGAAAGCCCTATTAAGATAGCTTGATGGCACATAAAACAATAAATGCCAGCCTGCATTCCAGTCTCTATCCCAAATAGAAGTTATGTCTACTTCCATAAAACTTTAAAACTTTTGCGCATCCATAAAAATTTATATTATCATACCATATGGTTATGTCCTTATATCTGCACGATCACATTGTTTATAATAATATATAATAAAAATATTCTTGGTTTTCCCCTACCCAGTTACATTGTTAATACAATCTTATTCTTTCTGATGTCTCTTCAGCTGCAAACTGATGTATAGTAAAACCCCGACTTACAAATGCCTTGAGTTACATAAAATTCGACTTACATAATGATTTTGTGGTAAAACCATGTCCCGATTTACACAATTTCCTATGGGTTTGCTTTGAGTTACATAAAGATTTTTTTCCTATGGTTTTACTTCGAGTTATGTAAAAATTCATTTCCCCATGGGTTTGCTTCGATTTGCATAAAATTTTTATTTTTCCTATGTGTTTGCTTCAAGTTACATAAAAACTGATTTAAGCAAAAGCCTACAGAACAAACTTTTTTGTAAGTAGGGGTTTTACTGTACTGTACTAATTGTTTGCAATCCCTCTTCCTTCAATACTCCTTTCCTGCTCATCTTACTCCAACTGTATTGGATGTACCAAAAAATCAATGCCCGGCTCCACAAAATCCCTGACGTAGGCCCATTTTAGTAGTTCATCAAATCAAAGGTGGGTGCTGTGTTTTTCTTTTTAAATCTTCAACTTTAAAATGCTACTGTAGCATTTGTTACATGGAAGATGAAAATGTTAATGCAGAGATAAACTTCACTGTGAACAATGCTAGTGGAGAAACTTCAAGCTTCCCCTGAGTAATTGAAACACTCCTCTCAAAACTGATTTAATTTTGGCCTCCCTGCTTAGACCACCAACTGTGGTGGCAGTTTTGCAGGTCTCTAACACTTGCTTAGATCATCATGAGACTTACATAATCAACATATTTCACAAGGCCAGCTGACATGTCTCAAGCTAAACAATTACAACCTGGATCAGCGTGGGTAGAATTTGAACTGGTGACCCACAGGTGGAATCACTTTTGTTTCCTATTCTGAGTCTCTTGATCTACTTTGCATAAACATCTATAACCCTTTAACCTACTTAATGTAAATCTGGAAGTTTTTTCTAAGTCCATCTTTCCATCTCTTCAGCATGTTGCTGTTTTCCCCAAATGGTTTTTTGTTTGGAGTCTGTTGTAAAATATGGGTCATGACAACCTGAAACAGTACTTCACACTCACTGGCCACCAGCACACTGTTTTCTCCACAGGCGATAGTCATTTTCTTCATAATTAGTTAATTCCCACACTGTCAGCCAAGAAGGCCTGAGGATGAGTAGAATGTGTGGAAATAAACCAAATACATGATGAATGGCTGAAAAGCAGAGAGAGCAGCTGAAATATTCCTGTGGAGCCAAAACAATCCAGCCAAAGCCAAATAAACAACTGTCAACACATGGCAGCAGCTGCAGAAAAGAAGGCTAGCAAAAACCCAACTGTGAACAAGTGTTAGCCAGCTCACAGCATTAATCTTGCTGCAACTGAAGCTGTGACAAGGAGAACTAGCTAATTTGGCCATCAGCCTCTTTCTGTTCTTCCTACACAAGCAGATTTCTTCATCTTGGATCACATCCTCCATATTTTGTCAGCTTCCAAAGAAAGAAATTACAGAAAGAAATACAAGAAATTATCAGCCATTCCTAAGCCTGGAGAACAAGGAATACTTGCAGACTCCTTTTATTGTTCAGTCGCACAGTCAATTCTGACCCTTTTACGACCCCATGGACCATTGCCCTCCAGGCACCGCTGTCCTCCACTATCCTCCTCAAGCCACCCAGCTCTGTGCCCATTGCGTCTACAATACCATCTAGCCATCTCATTTTTGGTCGTCCCCTTCTTCTTTTGCCCTCCACCTTTCCCAGCATCAAACCTTTCTCAAGTGAATCCTCTCTTCTCATTTGATGTCCAAAGTACTTTAGCTTCATCTTTACTATTTGACCTTCTAAGGAGCAGTCAGGGTTGATTTCTTCTAAGATTGATTTATTTGTTCTCCTTGCTGTCCAGGAGACTCTCAAAACTCTCCTCCAATACCACATTTCAAAGGCATCTATTCTTCTGCGCTTAGCTTTCCTAATGGTCTAGTTCTCACAACCATACATTACCACCAAGAATACCATTGTTTTGACTATGCAAATTTTTTTATGCAAGGTGAT
Source organism: Bradypodion pumilum (assembly GCA_035047305.1). Classification (NCBI taxonomy): domain Eukaryota; kingdom Metazoa; phylum Chordata; class Lepidosauria; order Squamata; family Chamaeleonidae; genus Bradypodion; species Bradypodion pumilum. The sequence goes on from JAWDJD010000004.1 coordinate 120,894,685, forward strand.
GTCTCTACTTTTAACTATGTTCCCCAGGTTTCTCATAACTTGCCTCCAAAGAATTAGTCGCCTTTTTATTTCATGGCTGCAATCACCATCTGCAGTGATCTTTGATCCTAAGAAAGTAAAATCTGTCACTGCTTCTACTTCTTCCCCATCTATTTTCCAGGTGCTGATAGGGCCTGTTGCCATTGTCATGGTTTTCTTGATGTTGAGTCTCAAGTCAGCTTTTGCACTCTCTTCTTTCAACCTAAGCAGCAGCTTCTTTACGTCTTCCTCACTTCTGCCATTAGTGTGGTATCATCTGCGTATCTCAAATTGTTGACGTTTCTCCCAGCAATTTTGATCCCAAATTGTGATTCCTCCATCCCTGCATTGTGCATTATGTGCTCTCTGTATAAGTTGAATAAGCAGGATGATTAAATGCAGCCTTGTCTTACTCCTTTTCCTATTCCAAACCACTCTGTCATTCCATATTAGGTCCTAACTGTTGCTTCTTGACTCTTGTACAGATTTCTCATGAGACATATAAGGTGTTCTGGTATTCCCATCTCTTTAATTACTTGCCACATTTTGTTGTGGTCCACACAGTCAAAGGCCTTGGTGTAGTCAATGAAACAGAAGTAGACTTGTTTCTGATATTCCTTTCTTTTCTCCATGATCCAGCGTATATTGGCAATGTAGTCTCTAGTTCCCCTGCCTCTGCGGAACCCAGCCTGCACTTCTGGTAGTTCTCTTTCCACATGGTGCTGTAGTCTATCCTGTATTATCTTGAGCATAACCTTGCTAACATGTGGGATGACCACAATTGTTCAAACATTTGAACATTCTTTGGAACACAGAAGGCAAAGGAGAAAAGGAAAAAATACAATCAGTTGAATACAGAATTTCAAAGAAAAGCAAGGAGAGACAAGGAAACCTACCTAAATGAACAGTGCAAAAAAATAGAGAAAAACAACATAAGAGGCAGGATTAGAGATATTTTCAAAAAAATTGGGGAAATCAAGGGAATATTTAAAGCAAAAATGACCATGATAAGAGACAAAGACGGCAAGGAGTTAGCTGATGCAGAAGAGATAAAGAAAAGATGGCAAGAGTACACAGAGGAACTCTACAAAACAGACCTCAACACCCATGAGAATCACAGTGATGAGAACATTGAACTTGAGCCAGACATCCTAGAGAGTGAAGTCAGAAAGCCCCTTAAAAAGCACTACAAATAACAAAGCTAGTGGAGATGATGGTATCCCAGTTGGATTTTTCAAAGCACTAAAAGATGATGGAATCAAATTATTGCATTCTATACGCAGACTCCTTGTATTGTTGTTGTTTTAAAGGGGGGGAGAACAAAGGGTACTTTAACACATTAAGGCACACCCATCAAAATAACTATCAAATGCTGTGAGATTTTTCATTCCTGAACAATGAAGATTGCCCCTCCAAAAAAAATTATGGGGCAAAATTCTGTTACATTTATTGCACACATAAGCACACTCATGGTGGTGGCTGCTGCAATGCTGAGAGCTCCCACTTCAAACCTGCTCACATGTTTGTTTGGGAAAGTGGTAGTGTGAGCAGGTGCACAACCAGAGCTCACTACATTGTAGCAACTGCTTCAGTGACTGCATTTACATATTGAATATGATTCTGTTCAAGGTTTTTTCCTTTTGTCAGTTGCAACATTACTCTTGCACAATCATACTGTTGCACAATAGTCTCATATTTTATGCAAAAACTTATATTTAGTTCAAAACACAAGGTTTTGATACATGTGTGGGTTTTTTTTAGAAATGTAAATATTACTACTGCAAACTTTCTCACATAAAAATCCCAATATGTGAATAATGCAGATTTCATTTTATTCTGTTTCCAATTAATCCATGGTACATGTATTGCCAGGGATGGTGAGCTATTGTGCAATGAATAAGTGATATTCCCATTCTCCTCCTACAAGCTCTGAAATTATTAAAAATCATATGAACCTGAGTTAAGAAGTGGCATTTGCTTGCTTACCAGTTAATACATTTAAAGGGCTTGCTGACCAGGAAGGAGTGTCCCCTTAAAATAGAATTATGAGATGTCATGAGCAGAAAGTCCCTGACTAAATAAGGAAGGGATAAGGTAGGTCACAGTGACCCTTTTCTGTGTTCTTAGTGACTAGTAATGAGTCCCACCTGCAAAAATGTTACACCAATTAGCCCAGGCCAAATGGCCATTTTTGGGTTTGGACAACCTCCGAGTAAAGAAGATGAGACAGCACTTTAGTTGGAGGCTTAAAAGAAGGAGACCTAGTCTCCAGACTTTGGAGCTCTCCATACATCAGAAGTGCCAGAAGAGTCATTGGCACATACCCAGGCTCCCAAGCGGCTAGAGAAAGGCAGAAAGAACCAATGTTTGGTATGCATTACTTGCTTATGTTTTTGCTCCTGTTTCTTGTTGTGTTAAAGTTATGTTTTTCTTACAGAACTGTCTAATAAGGTTTTTTCTTCTTCACCCACTGAGTGCTTATTGTCTCTAAGACCCTAAAAGAACCTGAGCCCCAGCAGTCCTGGTCAGCCTGTGTGGCAAGACAGGACAGAATTCACTTTTATCACAGCTGTTGCCCATTGCTCAAAACTGTTATTTATCATAGCTATAAGAGTCATTTCATGGGCACCTCATTGCTGGTTCAACCAACTTCCATCACAGTAGTATATATTTCTGAAGCTACAATGAACCAAGTTTATAACAATGTAACTGAATGTGCTCTTGATTCAACTTTTCTCTTCCTGTTCTCTAAAGTCCTAAATCTGACTTTTGTACATGCAATAATATTACACGTGTACTTACGTGCATAAACCCAGCTGCATTCAGTGGAACTTAAACCCAAAAGTGCATGTAGGATTGTAGACTGTGAGAGTTTAAGATGTTTCTGTAATACAGGAGAGCTGACTACACTACAACATATTAAAACTATTTTTTAAAAAGTTTCAATAGGTTTCAAAATCTATGTATATTTCAGTCCCACTATGTTTACATTATGCAAATATATTGTAAAATTAAGGGATTCATTGTAGCATTTACTTAATACAATTTATACTACATGTTAACACATATGCTGTGCCAGGATATTAGAGTAACTATTAATCTCCTCAACCAATTAACTCAGCCCAGAACAGTCAATCTCCAGTAAATGGGTCCCTGTGCAGCTCTTACATGCTGTATCTAAAGAAATAGCATTAACACAAGATCAGTTTTAAATTTTCCAGCAATGAATGAGAGGGAAATAGCATGGACATGAAGATTCAGTTCTTCCTATTAGCAGGAGAATGTCTTAAGAAGAGGGAAATAAAGCTGGCAGCTGATTAGCTTGTAATAAATTGATTTGTCTCATATTGATTCATATTGTATTAAATATTAAAATACAGCCAGCCAATATTTTTATTCCATGTATTTATTTGAATGTCTGACTCAATGTAAACCCAATTCTTAGACTGGTTTGCACAGTGTAAAGCACTGAGTGAACTGGAATAATATATAGAAATTCAAATGCACTGTATATTCAATATACGGGAAGAACATAGGAAATCAGCTACTAGTAATGTTCTTTGGCTTCAGCCAGACTGTTGATTGGGACTGGTTCCCAAAATAATGAGACCCCTGTCCAATTACAACATTGGCTTCCAGTTTATTTCTGGCCCTTTTTCAAAGTGCCTTCAAAGTCCTTTATGACTTAGGTCCAGTTTATCTGAAAAATTGTTTCTCCCTGCATGAACCCCTGTGAGTACTGACATCCCCAAGGGAGTGCTTACCCACCTTACTCAAAAGCACATCTGGTGAGGTACCAAGAAAGTGTTTCTTCTGTAGCTGTTCCCATAGTACGAAACTCGCTCCCTCAAGAGATGCAGTTCTATCCTGGCTTTGTTTCCTTCCACCAGCAGGTGAAAACATGTCTATTTTGAAAAGCTTTTATGGAGCCAGGAAGCAACCAACATGAGGAGGTTTTTTGAAATGTTCAGTTTTAAAATAATGTTTCCAAAATGGGTATATTATAGGAGTATGTTATAGTTTTTAATCTGAATTAATTTGCTTTTAATTGTTGAGATTTTCTTATTCTGAGTTGAGTGTTAGATCTTTTGCACTCAAACATGGTGATTGAGAATACAATAATGTGAATGATCTTGGTCTCCAGTGTCATATCCCTGATCTTTTATAATTCTTTCATTGCTGTCCTTCTGAGACTGTCCTTCTGGGTCTTCTCCTGATTTTTTGGCTGCAGTCCCCATTTGGATGGATGATTGAACCAAGGTATAACATTCCCCCACCACCACCACCATTTTATTTTCTTCCTTGTCAGCATCAAAGTTGAGTGGTTCTTCTGTAGTTATGTTTTTTGTCATTTTAATGTTCAACTGTAGCTCTAGATGTTGTTTAACTAAAATTCCCATGATTCTACACAACAGATTAACCTGACTGGAAGTGAGAAAAATTGGAATCTGACAACTTTTGTAAAAACCACAGTTTCTCAAGTCTAGGTTGTTTGGGAAGGGCAGCAGAATTGTTTTGGCTCAAAAAATTATTTTCCATTCTAAAATTTTAACTTGCTACTTCACTCTATGTTCTACTAATGCCAATAATTGAGAAGGGCTGTAGGAAATGCAATCCTGAAAATTATGCTAAACTTTAAAACGTGGCTTTGGAAATTGTTTACTGCTGTATACCCATTTGCAAAACAGTTGGCCACTTTCCAGCTAATCTTAGAAAAAAGTTCACTATAAAGTGAACATTGCCTTTCACAAGAATCTCTACCATTGTTGATAGTTCATCAGGAAAGTAAACAAAGGATAAAAGTGAAAATGAAATGAAACTGGATGTGTTTACATCACAATGTGTAAACGTGAAGATGGAATTAGCCTATAGAGTACTATCCTGGTACTTACTATATGTGACCTGTGACTGATGTCGCAGTTAAAATTAAAGTAGCAAAGCCCCTTTGTCATGAGACTTTGGATTCCCATGCGAAAACACCCTTATCTGGTTTTGGGGAACAGTACAGCCTTGAAGCTCGGTAAGGTGTGTAGGAGGAAAGCAGTTACCTCGGCTGCAGTTCGCTCTTCTGTAGCTGAATTCCAAGCGTCGAAACAAAGTTTCTTCTTCGGCAACGCTCCCACAAAGTAACCAAAAAAGCTGTAATCCTTCTCTTAGGAAAAAGGCTGTATTGTTAAATATCCCCATTCATTCTGCTCTGCTTCAGGAAGAGCAGAAAGAACACTCTTGACAAGCAATGCCCTTTTATGATTTATTGAAGAATAAAACAGAGTCCAATAAATGTGATGAAATAGAAATAAAGCATAATCTCAGAAGAAATTCTGTCAATCTCTCTGCAGAACCTAAGTTCCACAGCTCTGGTTTTTAGGCTAAGTCCAATCCTTCTGGAAAATAGACTAAGTGTTGAAATGTCCCAAAATCAGGCTAAGTGCGGCGGTATCCTGCCTCATACGAGATGGTCCGATGAAGGAGTCTATCTCAGATGTAAAGAGAGATAGAGCCTCTGGCTGCAATCCAAATTCGACTTTTGAACTGAGAAAAAGCTCTGATTTTTATACCATTTTTCCTGGGAAAGTGACCTTGAGAAGTGCTAATTGACTTCTCAAAGTGACAGGTTTTGTACATAGATCAAAGGATACCAGGTGGCTATCCTATCAGTGCTCCATCTCAACCTGTGAGATGGAACATCTTCCCAGACAGAGACCTTGGGAAGAAGAATCAAAATGTACTTTCCCAAGAGAAAGGGGATGATGCCATTCAATGGCAGGTGCCAACTTAAAATGGCTCCACTCAGGCTAAGCAGAGAGTATCGTAGAAACAGAATAAAAGCAGATTTAAAATCCTTACTTAATAACCTATATGAATATAATGTAATAAACATTAATGAAATGAAAAATGAAGTCTTCTCAGATGGAATCACAGCAACTTCTAGTCACCAACTGAAACTTTATAATATATTATGACAGCAAATCAAAAAGTAAGAGTACAATAGCTGGAGTCTTTACTAACACTCAGAAACTTTTAATGTCCTTGCTCAGATAAAAATCCATGTATCACAAAAGCTGGATATGTGGGAAATTTGAAAGTGGAAATATGAAAATTCCTCATATATCCTTATATACTCCCTGAAACTGAAATAAAAGAAGCAAGCAGTCTCTTTTACATGGATAGAAACACATGGTTTCCCTCATATCTTTCAAGTTAATCCTAGTGGGCTGATACAGAACTTGCTACTTCACTTGGAATTTATTTATTTATTGTTTGCATTTGGTACAAACACCATTCAGGGCAACTTAGGTAAAGGTAAAGGTCACCCTTACTCAAAAGCCAGTCGTATCAGACTCTAGGGTTCGGTGCTCATCTCTATTTATAGCCAAAGAGCCAGCATTCTCTGCATTTACAGACATTTCCATGGACATGTGGCAGGCATGCCTAGACACCGGAATGCATGGAACAATGTACCAAAGTGGTACCTATCTATCTACTTGCAATTTCTTGCTTTAGAACTGCTAGTTTGTCAGGAGCTGGGACAGAAATGAGAGCTCACTCCGTCATGCACTACTTACAATCATATGAAACATCCAATACATGAACAATAAATTACAACAAAGCAATATCATAAAAATAACTGCTTAGTGCAATTTGTGCATTATACTGCTCCATTTCAAGATGGTTGACATCACTAAAATGAAATGAGAAGAAATTGTATGAAGTGGTCCTAAATTATTTGCTGTTGTACTGCCACTATTATTGTTTCTTTTTTCTTTTGCATGCTGTTACTTTACTTAATGGATGTACTTCATGTGGGTGGGGAGAAAATATTTTTACATTCTGGAAAATCATATGGCTACCCAGTGACAACTCAATGGAGGAAGGGCATCTGGAAACTAGAAAGGCATTTTTAAAATCTCATCAAAACCAATATCTTCTTGTTATTTTCTAAAGGTCACATGTTAAACTTCTAACCTAAATATGGTGGTAAATCTCTTTTAAAAATCCCCTCTCAAGGAATAAAATTGAAGCAAATTGTACCCATATAGCTTTTATTTCCATTACAATGTGAGGGGTGGGGGGGGAGCAAAGGTCATGATCCCCTGCTCTATGAAATTAACATTCCCCATTTTCTTTTTATCAGAAGGTTCAATTAGCCCATTAATATTTGTTTTCATGCTAAACAATATACTTTGAACATCTGTTGAGCTGAGTTTCAGGGAATGAAAATTGGCTACTAATTGCTGCAACAAAGAAAATTATGAGAAGATTGTTTCCAAAGCTCAAATGTTTGCTGTTGTTATTTTCCAGCCATGAATATGATGAGGGGGGGCAGAGAGGAAAAGAAATAAACATTAAGATGTAGTGCAGTGAGGTCTCCCTGCTGTCTGCTTCACATATTCCATGAATGGGAACATCAGTTTGTTACTGGGTAGCAAAACAACTGCTTAAGTGATCGATAAGGCCCATTATCTTAAATCATAGCGTGAATTCCCAATATCATACATAAAATCAATATAACACACAAAGAACACGATGGAAATTTCCCACTAAAATAAGGCCTGCTGCTTTGGAAATAATATTTAGTAGGCTGGGTGGTTTTTTTTGTTTTACTAATTATGAGCTCAGTGGCAGTTTATTCCGCAGTAAATCTGCTGGTGTGAGATTAAACCTGTTATTGAACAGAGTTTTGAATCTACTGCAAGGCACTCATCACGGCTGGAGAGTGAACATTGCTGTTATCTCATTTAAAAGTTGGCCAGCAAAGCAACCCATTTATTTAAAATGCAATTAAGCTAGTGTCTTGAAGAGAAATTACCAAGGAGTAGTTCATCCAAAAGGCATAACAGGTTTGCCCCTAGTCACATTTGCCCTACGATTGGGGGCATCATGACAATCTAGAGGTTGCAGCTTGGGATTTTCAAAAGGTAGCCATATCTGTTTCCTATAACAGGAACTTTAAAGATAAACAAACAAAACCTTGGCATACTCATATTCTTCAAGATTCTACAAGTCTCTGGTGTTGTCCTTTGCTGAAAGAATGTCTATGATAACAGAAGAAACAAAAAGGGGAGTGTTGTCAAAATGGGTCAAGAAATGTGTTTGTATTGCTTGTAATTGTTCCCAACATCTCAGGCATGCTAACAATGCTAGTTACCAAAATAATATAGGAGTAAAGGAAAAACAAAGGGTCAGGCTGTCTAGTGGCAGAAATAATTTTGTGGGATCTGAATTCATTTCGCCTAAAATTCAAATAATTTAATGGAGAGAACTGATATTTTCTCCACATCTGTCACCCACTTTAAAATTAAAAAATTTATGTCCTCTCCTGTTGAATTATGAGGACAACAAAAAAATAGACCTATCTTGATTGATTTCATAAACCACCAAGAAGACCCTCCTTAAAATCCCCACCAGAAGAACCTCTGAAGGTGGCAGAGCTATAGAAGGATATGGCATTTCAGATAACCCAGATCCAAGTGATGCCTAATTGTAATGATGGTTTGACATATATTCCTGCTTTTGTGAGCCACTTTCATTCATGTTCCCAAGTACTACCATCATCATCTCTTTAGTGTCTTTTCCAGGAGACATAGAAGGAGTCGCAGTAAGGACTAACACAGGTTTATTGGTTGATGATCAGAACGAACATGTGGTAATGGCGGAGATACCTCACATTATATACAGTAGTACAATACATTTGAATCTGGCTGCATGGTAGCTCATTGGCCGCTACCGGCATGACGTCATCCGGGTCACGCCCATCTTCGGTGGTGGATCGGTAGTAGTTTGTTGTTGCGGGGAGTTCCCGCGGCTGCAGGTGACTTGAGGAATGATAACCATGTGAGTTGAACACTCGCAGCTGCCCTCTATAGGCAGCTTGCTCGCGTTCCTTTAACAGCTGGGTTACATTGTGATTGTGGCCAGGTTACATTCATACATTTCTTAAAGCGACATTGTACATACATATCAAGCAACATTGTACATACACAACAATCTCCAATTCAGAAACAGAGCAATAGAAGGATCCTTCACAGTACTCCTAAGTCACGATGCATAGATAGCTCTCCAAGTGAAGCAAATTATTTTGACACATGAGAGGGTGAGGAATATCCCACAAGCCCCTTATGACATATTTGGCAGTAGAAATGCAAAAGTAACACTTAAAATGGCAATCTGGTTGCTGCCCCTTCCTAATACCCAAATGGGAAGTAGGTACAGGTAAAGATCTCCCTTGTTTAGAGAGTGGTGTTCATCGCCATTTATAGCAAAAGAGTCACCACTGTCTGTATCTGCAGATTTTTCCATGGTCATGTGGCAGACATAACTAGATACTGAACCACATGGAATGCTGTTTCCTTTCCTGCTGAGATGGTGCCCATTTTTCTAATTGCAATTTCATGCTTTAGGACGGCTAGTTTGGCAGGAGCTGGGACAGATGATAAGCTCTCGCTCCGCCATGCAGTACTCGGGTCTCGAACTGCTGACCTTCTGGTCATCAAGCTCAGCTTCTTAACCACATATGCCACCATGGCCCATCCCTATGAATCCTGATAATGATGTAAGTATTTTCAAATGATGTATGAATTCATAGAAAATGTTTGAGTGGAAAGCAGAACTGATCCTGTTTTCCTTTCATCTGCTCATGATTTCTGACTGTGAATAATTTCACTGTGTCACGTTTCTCCCAATCTGGATATAGATAGACTTCCAGTTACCCACCTGTAAGAGCTGCCTCTGAACATCTCATTCCATGTTTTGAGGTCAAATTCCTGCACACCTTACTTATGACCCCTGTTTCAAGCCCAGTATATGAAATCACATGGCAGTCCTTCAACTTGTTTCCATTAAAGAAGGAAAGCAGGGCTATAGGTTAATTGAGAGGCTAGTTGTGAAACCCAAGTTTTTCCCCCTAAATTAAAGTGATCTCCCACTGGTACACTTCAAAGATTTCAAAAGTGCTCCTTTTCCTAAAAAGGATCGAATGAATCCATTTACAACACAGAGAAACCTGCAGATTTAAACACTACACTTTAATTTACTTGCTGCCAGAACTTAATTTGTACTGGCAGCGTGGTAGTCAGTAGAATTTAAATCTTTCAACAGTTCATTTTTCCCCTCCACCAAAAGCATTTCAACACCAGCTGTATTTAGTTCAAAGAGGAAGAGCTGCAGCTGGTACGGCAATGGAGAAGGCTTTGGTCTGATAATGCCAGAGACTTCAAATGCTCCCAGGTATTTTATTCATTTTTTATGAGTAAATAACACACTAATGCTCTTTTTCTGTTAAATAATACTTTTGTTGATTTGATTCCTTTCAGCATACTCAGTCAAGATCTCTTTAAGGGATGGCTTCTGTGTTAGAGAAGCAGAGGTTCTGCCCTGTCCATTTATCATAACATGGGACTTGTTCTTCTCATCTACAGGACAACACATGAAACAGCCAGGCATCTGGTAGGATAGCCATGCATCAATATGCAAAAGAGGGGTCCACAGTTACAAAGGATCAATGCTTTCATTAAATTTACCTGAACATGGTGGCTGTGGTGGCTCAGTGTTTAAGAAGCTCATCTTGTTAGTTGGAAGGCCGGCAAGTCAGCAGTTCGATACCTGGGTATTGCATGACAGAATGAGTGCCCGTCTCTGTCCCAGTTCCTGCCAACCTAGAGGTTCAAAAGCAAGAAATTGCAAGTAGATAGATAGGGATCACTTCAGTGGGAAAAGATCTTGGGGACATGAAAGGAGCCTCATTCGGGCATCCCCTGAATGGAGTTTCTCCAGGAAAAAATACTTTCAACACAGAATAATTTCTGACAAATAATAATAATAATAATAATAATAATAATAATAATAATAATAATAATAATAATAATAATAATAATAATAATAATAATAATAATAATAATAATAATAATAATAATTATTATTATTATTATTATTATTATTATTATTATTATTATTATTATTATTATTATTACTATTATTACTATTATTACTATTATTATTATTATTTCCTGAAAACTTATTTGGAGGACTAGATATCAGGTGAAAGCTATCCTGAAGTCTTCTTTCTTGATGCACAGGACTGATGAAATGTCATTTTTTCAACCAACAGCACCACATGAGATATTTCTAAATCTTTGTTTGCAGAGAAAAAGCAAGAGGCGGGAGATCTCCATTGCATCCCCGCCCTTCCTTGGAACCTCTCAAACACATTTTCATCTATATAACTCCTACCTTCAAAACATTCTCCCTTTGGAGAAGTGGGTAGCGAAAGAAAGGCTCAGACGAGGTAGCATTGGTGCATTGGAGAATGTTCCACACAGATGCTCATGACAACAGTCCCTATTATTAATTTTCATCCTTACTAGGAATATGTCTATTGAAACATTACAGGAGTAATAAGAGCACTCCAAAACATATTGCAGTTCAACAGGTATAGCTCATGATGATATGTTGTCACTGCTGAGGAAAAATATAATGCAAGCACGGCGCCAAAATGGCCGCCGCACTCTTTGCGGGCCACCCCACCCGACGAAGGCATCCGGGTAGTTAGGGGCGTGGCCAGCTCCCTTATAAAAGGGGAGGCCACGAGGCAGCCGAGCTGCCATTTTGCGAAGCGACGGAGCGGAGAAGTTTTTCCCTCCTACCTCCGTCGCTTGTACTATCACCTGAGCCTCTTGGCTGCTGATTCTCTCCTTTTCGGCTTCCCATTGACCAGCTGCAATGCCCTCGAAGAAGAAGGCGACTGCGAACGCGGCTCGTTCCGCGCGGAGGCGCAATCCGGGTCGGAGGACCACGGCTGCGCCTCCCCAGCAGCCTCCTCTGCCCGAACCCACCGGGACCGGTGGGATGGGGTTAATCCCCCCTTGGCCGGAGGCTGGGGGTCCGCGTGTGGGCACAGTAGGGGCCGCGGCTCCCGGCCCGCAAGCGGTGGCCGCCGCTGCTGGCGTGACCCATTCTGCTGGGCCTTCCTCCGTTGGGGCGCAGCTTAATGCGGGGGCTTCCAGCCTTGGGGGGTGGTGTGGCCCCCTTCCATGGCAGGGTTCTTCCCCGGCCCTACCGGGCCCGGGCTTTGGATCGTGGCCCTATTCCGGCCCCGGGGTACAGGGACCTGTGCCGATGCCTGTAGTTAGTGGGCCGGCTGGCCCTTTACCCCCCCCCCCTTGGTTTAGGTGGCTATGTCAGCGTGGAGGCCCTCCTGGCCCGCGTTGCGGCCCTTGAGGCATCCCTGGCCCGGGTTAGTCACCCTGGGGCCCCTTTTGGGGTGCTGGTCAGTCCATCGTCTGCTGGGCAGCGGCAGGCGGTGGGACGGGTTGAGCTGCCTGAGGTGCGTGGCTCGGCTTCGGCCACTGCCCCGCAGCTCCCCGATCAACAGGCCGGTGCTGATCAAGCCCCGTCGACGAGCTCTAGGGCGGTCGTGAGCTCCGATGCTCCCAGTGGGTCGGAACCCCCGGTGGGGGCGGCCCATGGGGGCGCAGCGTGTGAGTATGCGGTCCAAAATAGTGCACATACACACATGGCCACGTTGGGGGGGGTTTTCAATGGCCTTGGCCTCGCACGGGTGGCGCGGTGGTCCAGTCGCCAATGCCCCACCCGGTGACTTCAACTATCACCCTGGGCCCCGGGGTACGGGGTCCTTCTTACCCGGTCGGGAATCTTCTAGGGGTGACCGGGTTAGTCCAGGCTCCTTCGCAGATGCCCGCAGTTTCCACCGTGCCTGTGTCGGCTTTGCCGACGGCAGGGTATACTTTGCCACTGGGGGACCATTTGGCACAGGCCACCAGAGAGAAGATCTGGCGGGGGGAGTATGTGGACATCTTCTCCCTCCTTAACAGAGAGCCCACCAAGGAGGAGAGGGAGGGGCAAGATGAGAAGGATAAGGAGCAAGCGCGTTGTCGCAAGCCACCACGTACGTGGGCCAACTGGTTGCCGGCCTACCTCATCTACATGGCGGTATACCTCAGGGCCCGGCCTGATTTGGCGATTCCGATGGTCCAGTATTTGGACAACATTTACCGGGCGATGGTTCACTTCCCGGGCCCGTCGTGGTTGGCTTACGACGAGGAATTCCGTATGCGGATTCCCCTGCACCCAGAGATGGGGTGGGATGAGCCCTGCCAGCGGCTGTGGCTGCTGTACATGACTCCCACGCGCCCTGCGCCCGGGGAAAGATACCATTGTGGACATGCGGTCCAGCAAGTGGCCCCAGCACAGGCTCCCCACCAGGTGGCGGGGCAGGGGGTTCCAGCCCGCCTGCTGTGCTGGACTTTCTCGTCCAATGGTTCCTGCAACAGGAAGAATTGCAAGTACAGACATGAGTGTCCCTCCTGCGCTGGCCCCCATGCGGCCTCTGCCTGTCCCAGGCCTGGGGGGATGCGGGGCAGAGGAAGGGGCGGACAGGGGGCTGGCAAAACTGCCGCGGAGGGAGCTGGTTCACCAAAAGGCCCCCTCCCCAATTAATGTGGACATGTTGGAGCATTGGCTCGCATTGTACCCGAGGGAGGAGGATGCGGTTTACCATCTTCAAGGTTTTAGACGGGGGTTCCGTATCCCTTTTGTGGGCGACAGGTTCCCCCAGGATGCCCCCAACCTTTTGTCCCTTAGGGGGCGGGAGGAGGTAGCTGCTGCCAGCATTACTAAGGAGGTCGATATGGGCAGGGTTGCTGGCCCTTTCCCTACACCCCCGTTCCCCAATCTTAAGGTGTCACCTTTGGGCTTAGTCCCCAAAAAATCACCAGGCGAGTTTCGCCTGATTCATAATTTGTCCTATCCAGCCGGCCGATCGGTCAATGATGCTATCCCTGATGACCTTTGCTCAGTCAGGTATACATCTTTTGACCACGCGCTGCGCATGGTGTGCTCATGTGGCCCGGGTGCGCTGTTGGCCAAGTGCGACATTAAGTCGGCGTTTCGCCTCTTGCCAGTGCACCCGGGCGATTTTGAGTTGCTGGGTTTCAAGTTCCGGGGTGAATATTACTTTGATAAGGCCATGCCTTTTGGCTGTTCCATATCATGCTCGGCTTTCGAGCGTTTTAGCACGTTCCTACAGTGGGCTTTTGTCCGCAGGTCAGGGTCCCGGTCTGTAGCCCATTACCTGGATGATTTTTTATTTGGGGGTGAACCGGGCTGGGACACGTGCACACGTCTCCTCAACACATTTCAGACGCTAATGGAGGAACTCGGTGTCCCTTTAGCGCCCGAAAAGACCGAGGGCCCATCTACTCAACTAGTATTTCTGGGGGTGGAGATTGACACGGTAGCGCAGGCTTCTAGGTTACCGGGGGATAAGGTGTCAAGGATTGTGGCCCTTATTTCGGACTTGCTTGCTAAACGCAAGGCGTCCCTGCGGGAACTGCAGGTGCTGCACGGTCACCTCAATTTCGCTTGCAGGGTGGTCGCACCGGGCAGGCGTTTGCTCGGCGCTTGTGCGACGCCATGGCAGGCTTCTCTAGACCCCACCATAGGGTTAGACTCACCCGGGGTATCAGGGCAGATATGTTTATCTGGCTCCAGTTCCTGAGGGAGTTCAATGGAGTATCATTTTGGAGGTCTGACATCCTGGCTTCCCCTCGCTTTCAGATACAGTCTGATGCTTCAGGGTCCCTGGGTTATGGGATGTACTTCAATGGGAAGTGGGCCTATGGTGGGTGGCCACCAGCCTGGGCAGGCACGGGTCGCCTGCGTGATCTCACGTATCTTGAATTTTTCCCTATCCTGGGGGCTTTGATGCTATGGGGCGAGGAGTGGGCCAACTCAGTTGTCCATTTCTGGTGTGACAATGCGGCCGTTGTCCACATTGTCAACTCACAGACTTCCAAATCGCCCAGGGTCATGGACCTAGTGCACCAGTTTGTGTTGCGCAGCCTGCGCCTCAACGTCCTCTTCAGGGCCAGGCATGTCCTGGGGGTCAATAATGATATCGCTGACGCTTTGTCCCGCCTGCAGATCTCCCGGTTCCGTGCCTTGGCCCCGGATGCGGAGGAATTTCCCTCGCCACTCCCGGAAGAGATATGGACCATTGGCAAGGAGAGGTGAACCGGGCGATTGGCTTGTCACTGGCGCCACGCACGCGTAAGGCGTATCACCATGCATTCAATTCTTTCAGAGCCTTCTGTATCCAATCCCGGCTGCCAGAAACCTGGCCGATCCCAGTGACCCATGTACTTCAGTTCATGGTTTACCTGCATGCCCAGGGCCTTGCACCTCGCACCATAGCACCTAGGCTGTCAGCATTGGCTTTTATGGCCAAGGTGGGAAGTCATGTGGATAGTACCGCTGACTTCCGTGTGAGACATGTTTTGGAGGGGTGGGGGCGGGAGCGTGGGCGTTGCCCGGACGACCGCCACCCGATTTCCCCAGGGGTTCTTACCCAACTGGCCCGGGGCTGTCCTGGCCTCTGTTTTGATAGATATGAGGCAGCCCTATTTCATGCAGCCACAACGGTGGCATTTTTTGGAGCGCTCCGCATCAGTGAGCTTGTGATGCTGTCTAAGGCGGATGCAAGTGGTAGGGCACTGGAACTCGAGGATGTCTATGTTGCCAAAGACTGGGCTCAGTTGAGGATACGCTCCTCTAAGACGGATCAGCATGGCGTAGGCAGTGGTGTGAGACTGCTACGGTGTTCTTTGGCAGACATCTGTCCGGTTGGTGCCCTACAGGAGTTTATTGCACTGCGTGGCACGCACCATGCCCCGTTTTTCTGTCACCAGGATGGGTCTCCCCTTACTAAGTTTCAGTTTTGGAAGGTGACAGGCAAAGCGCTCGCCAGTGTAGGCCTCCCGGGGGCCTGTTACGGCACCCATTCGTTCAGAATAGGGGCGGCCTCCACTGCTGCTGCTTTTGGGTACTCCGGGGCTGAAATATGCCGCATGGGGAGGTGGGGTTCGCGGTGTTTTCAATTTTATGCCCGCCCTCTCCCACAGTGAGTACCAGCCTGGTCACCACATCTTTTCTCTCCCTCATTTTTTCCCTTGACAGACCCTGGGTGTCGTATTACACCGGTGACAGTATGGCTGGTGGGCCATAGCTACGTGCAGAGGGCAGCGCGTTACGCTGCGGCGACAGAGTGGGGACCCTGACTGGGACTGGGTGCATACGCAAGTCTCACATGGTATGGTAAGCCTGGGATGTTATGGCGGGAGCTGTTGCCATTCCTTTTTTCAGGTCGGAATGCTGACCCGCCTGACATTCTCATCATACACCTTGGGGGCAATGATTTGGGCCAGGTCACCGGCTTATCGCTAAAGCATGCGATTTGCGGCGACCTCGCCTACTTGCATTACGTGTGGCCCGCCACCACCATTGTTTGGTCGGATGTGGTGCCGCGGCACACGTATAGGGGAGGGTTCGACCTCCCGGCCCTTGACCGGGCTAGACGCATGGTGAACAGGGCTGTGGCCCGGTTCATTGTCAGCAGGGGTTGGGGGAGGGTCAGCCCTCACCCCGCCATTAGTCTGCGAAATTATGACCTTTATGCAGGGGATGGGGTCCATCTGTCGCGAGGAGGTATGGACCTCCTGTTGGGTGATTGGCGAGCAGGCCTGTTGACCGAGCTGACGGTCTGGGGGGGGCCTCGAGCCTTCTTTGAAGCCCCTCCGTGTGGCGGGTAGCACTGGTAAGGTAAACATTATGACCCACAGGTATCCGGCAAGTTCGCAATTGACTGGACAACACTAGACAGGCATAAGTTGGTTAAACGTTGTCCGGTCAACGACGAACTAGGCGACGGAGTGATGGCTACAGCTAGACAGCATGCATCACCCCGTGATTTTACGGATAAGCGTCAGAGGGTGGGGTCATTAGTTAGATATTGACTACGGTCAACAATTTGTTGTCAACAAACAAATTGATACAAATAGATACATTGTAGCAATTGCCGTTGGCAATTTTGGGTGGTACCTTACCAGTGTTACTTCGGCCTGCTTGCCTTAAGAATTATGATTGGTCAATTACCAATAGATATTTATAATTCGGACTAGGGCATGAATCAATAAATGTGGCCCAATGCCGTTATCCACTTTTATCAGTGTCTGAGTCCTTTATTGGGGGGTGCGCCTGCAATGATTGTTGCAATTTTTCTAATCAAAAATGTTTCTTGACACATCGACACACTCCTCTGAAAAAACTGTGGGGTACTTTTGTTTTGTTTTTTTTTTTGCTCCTATAGGAGAGTAAGAACAATACTTTTTAAATCACTTACTTTTCCCTGCAGAACTCAAGATTTCTTTGCACACAAATACAAGGGCACTTTTTTTTTGGGGGGGGGGGAATTGTAAAATGCCCAAAAACTCTTCTTATCTTGCTCAGCTGGGTAGGTTTTTTTGTTCTCACTTGCAAAAATGAAATAACTATTGAAGTTCTAGTTTCCTGGAAAATCCATTCTCTCTCTCTCTCTCTCTCTCTCTTTGTGTCTATCATGAGGATCACATCTGTATTCAGAACAAGGAAGCCTGAGTGGAATGACAGATGAGACCACCTTCCCTGCTCATCAAAAAGTCCTGGTGTCTTGATCCTGTGAGAGTTGGCTGCGCTACACCACTGAAGAGCAGGATTATATATTTGCATATTTATTCAATTTATTCAATTATTTCAAGCATTTGTATCTTATAAAAGCATTGCCAATTAAAACCTGTTAGTCTATAAAGATGCCACCAAACATTTTTGCTGTAACATAGCTTGTTGTTGTTCAGTTGCATTGTTGAGTCCAACCTTTTGCGACCCCATGGGCCACTGCCCACCAGGCACCTCTGTCCTCCACCATCCTCCTCAACCCACCCAGTTTTGTGCCCACTGTGTCAACAATAATATCTAGCCATCTCATTCTCTGCCATCCCCTTCTTCTTTTGCCCTCAACCTTTTGCAACATCAAGGCTATCTCAAGTGAATCCACTCTTCTCATTTGATGACCAAAGTACTCTAGCTTCATCTTCACTATTTGACCTTATAAGGAGCAGTCAGGGTTGATTTCCTTTAAGATTGACCTATTTGTTCTCCTTGTTGTCCAGGGTACTGTCAAGACTCTCCTCCAACACCACAATTCAAAGGTGTCTATTCTTCTGCCCTCAGCTTTCCCAATGGTCCAGCTCTCACACCCATACATTACTACCGGAAATACCATTGCTTTGACAATGCAGATTTTTGTTTGCAAGGTGATGTCTCTACTTTTGACGATGTTCCCCAGGTTTCTCATAGCTTGTCTCCCAAGAATCAGTCCCCTTTTTATTTCATGGCTGCAATCTCCATCTGCAGTGATCTTGGATCCTAAGAATTTAAAGTCTGCACTGCTTCTACTTCTTCTCCATCTATTTTCCAGGAATTGATAGGGCCTGTTGCCATTATCTTGGTTTTCTTGATGTTGAGTCTCATAGCTTATTTCCTTGGAAATAAAATAAAAGATATACAATCTTGGGTCCCTGGAAACAAGTTTGCTCCATCCTCTGCATGGAAGTCCTTCAAATACTTGAAGATGGCTACCTCTTGACCTCTTTTCCAGACCTAATCCATCAACTATTCATGGTAAATCATTCTTTCCAGACCCTTTGTCCTCTTGGTCACCCACCATTTCAGGTTGTTGATATTCTTCAGAAGTAAATGGAACTAATGGATGGAAATTACAAAACAGGAGATTTTGACAAAATGTTATGAAGAAAATTGTGATGGTAAAAGCTGCTCAACAGGAGAAATGGCTGTCTTGGAAGATGGTAGACTCTTCTTCTTTCATTGGAGGCAAGATTACTCTTGCTGTGACATCTAACCCTACAGTTTTGTTACTCTATATTTTTATAAGTCAATCATATTGCTCTTTTTTCCCTTATACTACAAAACAGCTGTTCACAAATCACTTGCCTTTTTGCTTTTAGACAACAAATATTGTAATGGTTGTAACAGTTTAAGAGAGATTTTTTTAATGTACTAGGAAGATCTTCTTAGATACTTCTGGAAGCCTCTCACACAGGCAACAGAAATGGGATTTAGAAGTAAAGCAGAGTTAATTTCTTTTTAATTGTCTTTTCTTTCTTTTTAATTATCTTTTGATCACAGATAAGAGGAACACATTACAAGTGTTCCTTCATTATCCACAGAGCTTCCTATTTTCTTCACAATCCACTGGCAAAATTGGCTGTACTGTATAGGAACAGTCGGAAGGTGATATAGATTTTGTGGTTTGTTGGGGCAGGCATGGCTTTAGAAATTTCAAAGCTAATTATATCTGTCAAATGCCAGGTGCCTTTAAAACAAAAAACAGAAACAGGTTAATGGACATTTAATAAATATTGTTAATGAAGAGGCACCACTGCCATTAATGGCTTTCTGCAAAGAGGAGATAGCTGTGTACAAGACGTTATGATTGTCTTTAAATTATGAGAACCTGAAGTGTAGCAAGTCCCTCACAGCTAGATGCAAGAACAAGCAAAATAGTAAAAATATTTTGTGGTTTGTCCTGTTCTCCCCCCCCCCTCTCTCTCTCACACACACAAATTCTGGAAATTGTGCCACCACATTCAGCGAAAGGCACAGTGTGCCCGAGGTAGAGAGGACAATGAGGCTCTGAGGCTTCGACATTGGGAGGCACGGGGGGAGGGGCTGAAGAGAGCTATCAGGGACAGCAAGAACTTCATGTGGAAGGAGTTGTGTGACATGGTCAACAGTGACCCATGGGGTAGGCCGTATAAGATGGTAATGGCCAGGTTAAAAAGCTGTACAATGGTCAATTCAGTTCAATTCAATTTTTAATTTATATCCCGCCCTTCTCAGCTTGCGCCAACTCAGGGCGGCTAAACAACATGTCAATATTACAATACAATCAGTACAGCAAGAATCAAAAAATACTATCATCATATCAAAGTATCAATAAACACAGTAAATAAAAATGCAATAATACAATATCAGAACAGGCAGTAATAACAATACACTAGTCAGCCCATGGCCCTTTATCCTCCCCCCCAGAACAGTCCGAGACATTTCCTATCACTCTAGTAGTTGCCGAGTTATAAACTAGCATACAGATGGCAATGGTTCTTGCTATCCCCCGCCATAGCGCCAGCCATCACATGTGCTCTCACCTCTCATGATCAGCCAGGCCACATAATAAGCCAAGAGGGTCCCACCATCTTGCCCAGTGCTGCTTGAAAAGACAGTGGCTACTATACCAAGGATGTGTCGGCTGATCGCTGCTTCAACGTGCCAACTATTTCAGAGGAGGAGTTGATCAGGGCCTGTAGTAAGATCGGGGATGTGAAGGCCCCAGGCCCAGATGGTGTTCCTAATGTTGCTCTTAAACCGTAATCAGGTCTCGACAAGAAATCTTCTTAGAGATGTATAACATGTGTATTGCTTAGGGAATCTTCCCATGCCAGTGGAAACTGCAGAAATTGGTCCTTCTCCCAAAAGGAAAAAAGCCACTGGATGATCCATCATCTTATCAATCAATATGCCTGCTGGATACGGCAGGTAAGGTACTTGAGAGGATCATCTGCAACCGGATGGAGGAGTTCAGCAAAGGAGCTCGTGGATTGTCCTAAAGCCAACACGGATTCTGGAAGGCGAGATCTACCATGGATGCCATCAATGTAGTTGTAGATACTGCCTGTAAGGCCATAGAAGGCAAACCCTGGAAGAGAGGTGCCAAGATGTACTGCACTATGTCTCCTTGGATGAGAGGAATTTGAACCTATAACATCACTGGAGGTGTTCCACAAGGTTTGGTGCTTGGTCCCTTATTGTGGAATATTATGTATGATGGGGTGCTTCGGTTGTCTTTGCCAGTAGGGACAAGGACAGTTGGGTTTGCAGACAATGTGGCAGTAGTGGTTGTCACCAAACATCTGGAGGAAGTTGTCCAAACTGCAAACAAGAGTGTTGCCAAAATTTGTCAGTGGCTCTCATTAGCTGGCTTGCATCTACAAGATCGTAAGACTGAGGCAGTTTTCGTGACCAATAGGAAAGTTAGGAAGACCATCACCCTTACTGTTGGAGGCTGCAGTATACTCTTGCAGCCATCACTACGATATCTGGGTATCCATATAGATGCCAGGCTATGCTTCAGTGAGCATTTGCAAATTGTGAGTGCAAGGGCCAGAACAGTATGTAATGCATTGACAAGGATCATGCCAAATATTGGAGGCCCGTGGCAGACATGCTAAAGACTCCTCTCGAGCGTTGTTAGTTCCATGTTGTTGTATTTATTTATTTATTATTTTGATTTTTATACCGCCCACTTGGCCAAGGCCAACTCAGGGCAGTTCACAATCTCAATAAAACATAATTAAAAACTGCATAAAAATTACCCTCCCCCTAAAAATGGGTGCAGGGACTGAGGGGGGTGGAGTTACACTATACCAGCCACCCAACGGAAGTCACCCTTCCACCTGCACCCCATACTTGGCCTGAAAGGCATCAATTCCATCCAGAGACGTAGCTCTGTTGGTAGGAGGTTCCAGAGTGCCGGTGCAGACACGGAGAAAGCCCTCCTCCTTGTGCTAGAGAGGCGAGCTCCTCTAGCAGATGGTACAATAAGAGAGCCCCTCCGGTCTACCCTGGTTGGACGGACAGATATCCTTAGGGTGATGCGGTCTCTTAGGTAACCTGGCCCACTGTCATGTAGGGCTTTAAAGGTCAAAACCAGCACCTTGAATTGCACCCGGAGGCAAACTGGTAACCAGTGCAGCTCCCGAAGCAGTGGCAAGGCATGGGCATAACGTCCTGATTTAGTTGTATGCAGCCCTGATTTAGTTGGAAGCCATGGCAGGAACATCGTACACATGACAAATAACCTCGATATACTGTAGGAGTGGCTCAGACATTTTGAACGGTCTCATACGATGCGATATGTGTCACTGCCAATATGATGCCGATCCATCTGGTGGCAGAGAAATGGGCAGAGTTTTACCTGCAAAGGCGAAAAAATCAGGTGATGGAATGATGCACAATTGCTATGGAAGCCAGGATTGAGAGGACAGCACAATGGTCACAGATCTGGGATACCTCGACCAAGGGACGGGGGACTCATTGTCTCATTCCAGACATTAACAAGGTGGATTATACACTTTGATGCAGAACATGAAATTCTACAGAAGCATCTGCGATGACAGTTGTCTTTGGAAGACATCAATGGTGAGATGTTGAGCAGGGAGACTACCTGGGTCGCGGTGTCCAATTATACAGCCGGGGTCATCTTGGAACTTAGATGTGTGGAGAAACTGAGAAGAGGACAGCCAGAGGCATAGAAGAGGAGGGTGAGTAGCCAAAATGAAGGAGGGTTTTTAATAGCCAGTCTGCCCCCTGCAAAGGCGGGGCATAATGGGAGGTGTTTTTTGTTGTTAAAAATCTCACACACTGTGAAGCAAGGGCTCCACAGTATCTTTTGAAGATTTCCACCTGCCCTAATTAAAATACACACACACACACACACACAGGTACGTACATGCACAGGCGTATGCACACGCACATGCATGCACGCACGTATGCACACACAGAGAGAGAGACACAGACACACAGACACAGACACACACACCTCTAATACTTCCTGATGAAGAATACAAGACAGAATGACAAGAGAGACTGACTCAGATTATGGAATGTATTTTGGGATGTTTAAGACAACAGACAAGAGCCTCAAATGTATACAGAGGTAAGGACATTTTTATTATAACATATAAGATTCTTATTAAATCCTAGAACACCAGGTCGTACTCAGAAGTAAGTCCACTGAATGTAGTGGGACTTTTTTTCTGGGTAAAAATTGTTCTGAAATCTGGAATGATCAATATGGAAAATTTTGAATGCCTTGATTCCTGCTTGTCTATACAACCTACATAGGATGATGGCTCTCCCCCCCCCCCCCTCAGATATGTTGCTGCTCACATTAGCAAAGCAACAAGGTAGGGTTAGAGCTAGTATGTCTCCTGAGTCTAGTCTAATGATTCTGGACTTTAGAATGACTGGATCAGACTGAAGAGGAGACAAAATGTAAGATTCCTATATCTACCTGACAAGTGATTCGCATGTATCTTTTTGGAATAAAGCTATGGTTCAAAAGATTTCAAAATTCAGTCTTAACCAAGCAGAGTGGATATAATCACATGAAAGGCAAATCTGTGATAAAGCAGGAGAGCTTTATCAACCGCTTTGAGTCACCCACTGGGTAGAGTAAAGCAGTATATAAATTAAACATGAGATGAAATGCTAATAGCCAGAAGCTGTTAACTCTGTCCAAAAGATCTTGTTCCCCTATAGTGCTAGGATTACATGTCACTTTTAGCAATAAATGTACTCCCTATTTAAATAAAACAGGTATTCCCTAAGTGAAGATCTTCTCTAAAAGGGTTATTGCTATAACCCTCAATGCTAAAAGAAAGGCTCTTTCAAGGTTTGCAACCTAAGATCAAAGATATTTCCTGGTGGTGCTGGACTTGTTGATTCGTTAGCATGTATATTTCTGAAATGAAAATTTTATAAAGCTTGATACAGTTTCCTGGTAGATCTGATAGATCTGGTTTAGACTTTTTGAGAATACATTTACATGGGAATAAGCCCTTTTGTTCCAATATTGCTGTAATATTTCTAAATATTGTAATTGATACTCGACCCGTAATGTTCAAGTCTATAGAATAATTGTTTATGTAATTACAGATCTGACTCTGTGTGTATGTGTGTGTGTATGTGTGTGCGTGCGTGCGTGTGTGTGTGCGTGTGTGCGCGCATGTGCGCGCGTGCCTTGTTATATGATCAGTAGATAAATAAAATTTCAGTAGCAAAACAAAGCAGCAGTTTTTAAAATTAAGACAAGTACTGGCCTAAATAAATGCTGGCTGTAATTCTGCTTTATTACACATGCAGAGGACAAACAGCAGAACATTTATTCTAGCTGGCAAGAAATGAGTCTTGAGTGCAGAACAGGTGTCCCAATAATTCCAGTGTTGACTAATTAATTGCCAGCTGGAAGTAACTGAATGTTTTCCTTCTGCATGTGTAGTAAAGCAACAGGATTTTAGCCACTCAGTAGGAATGAAGGAAGCTGCCTAATACTATGTCAGACAATTGGCTGTTTTGGACTATCTATTCAGACTTGCAGCATTTTTCCAAGTTTTCAGGTGGAATTCTTTCCCAGTCCTCCCTAGTCCTCTGGTATTTCTTGTACTTTCCCATCCAGTTACTGGATCCAACCTTGTGCAGCTTCCAGCAGTTACCTTAAAAAGAACAGGAGAAAAGTAGTAATGGTAAAAGCTTCTTTTTTTGAGGGGGGGGGGAGAAACAGCAGGAATGAATCTGATCATTGTGATTCATACAGCTCTAGCCTATATTTATGGCTAATATTTATGGCTAAACTTTCATTCACATTTATATTCCCACAAGTCCCTAATCCTTCTTAAAGCTTTCAGTTTTTGCTCCTTCTTGTACAAACAAACACAACACAAGTGAAACCTCAAAGAGTTATTATGTATAACAGTGTTCTCCCAAAGTTACCCCTCAGGAACTTATCCTCCAGCATTTGAGAGATGAAACCAGGTACACTTGTTTCACATCAAACAAGTGACTCCCGGAGCCTTTTACTAAACAAACGGAGCAAATGCTTCCCAGGGAGTCCAGTGGCTTTCCCTACCAAAGCACTTTTGAAATGTTAATCTCATCAAGTAATGATTGTTTGAATTTATTTATCAGGGGGACATTGTTACAGATCACAGCATCAAGTGTACGTTCCAGATTGCAGGGAAACACAATCCTACAGTCTGGGACATGCACTGTAATGCAGGGATGCTGTGATCTGTAACAATCCCCCCTGATAAATAAATTTAAACAATGATTACAGTCAGGTTTTCCATACAGCGCGTAGACTAGATGGCTTGACAGTGCAAGCAACACAAGCAACAGTCACTGGAATGACAGTGCTTTGGCAAGTCCTGAATGAAGGGGAATGAAACTAAGAAACATACCACCAGAAACTTTGCAACCTCACAAATGACCTTAAGAATAACATTCTCAGGAAAAGAACATAGTTCCATGGTAGAACACATCCAGAACTATACAAATCACTAAAAAGTTACAGTTATACAACACAACACAACACAACTCACACGTTCTCTCTAGTTAAGTTGCAATCCTAAGGTAACATAAGTATGCTTTCATTATTGGGGAAAGAACTAAATGCAAATAATATTATTTGTAACTAATTACTTCCCAACTTTTCTTCTATGTTCTTTCTCTTTGTCATGAATGTTGAACGTCCAAAGCACCAAAATGTTATAAAAGTAATCTGAATACACTATACAAGTAAGGGAATAACTCATTTTTACCCTTGTTAAAGAGAGGCAATTTATGGGGACTCCTTCATAATGGTTAGCAATAGAGATTACACTTTGCAGGTGCACCCCCAAAGAAAGACTCAGACACCGGTATATGGATAAAGGCATTGGGCCACTTTTATTGAATAATGCCCTAGTCCGAATTATAACTTTCAATTGGTGTAATCATCCAATTGTAATTCTTTAAGGCAAGCAGGCCGCAGTAACACTGGTAAGGTTCCACCCAAAATGCCAATGGCAATTGGCTACATGTAACTATTTGTATCAATTTGTTTGTTGACACAAACAAATTGTTGACCGGAGTCAATAAACTATCTACTGACCCCACCCTATGACGTGTATCCGTTAAATCTCAAGATGATGCAGGCTGTTAAGCTCCTGCCATCACCCCTTGCCTGGTTCGTCGTTGACCAGCCAAAGCTATTACCCCTGTACCTGTCTAAGTGTTGGCCAGTCAATTGCGAACCTGCCGGATACCTCTGGGTCATAAATCTTTACCTTACCAGTGCTACCCGCCACACAGGGAGGCGTCCATGATGACTCACCGCCCCCCCCCCCGACCGTCAGCTCAGTTGCCAGGCCTGCTTGCACCACACACAGAAAGAGGTACATACCTCCAGCCGACAGGTGGACCCCATCTCCTGCCTACCAGCAAAATTTTTGTAAGCCTATCCGCAGGTTTCCAATGGCTGTCTCCCAGCCATGCTCAGCAAGGGACCGAGCAACAGCCCTGTCCACTGACTGCCGGAACAGTCCGAACCACGGAGATCCACGTCTCCCCTAAATTGGTGTCTCGGCACAATGTTAGACAATAGCGACTGTGTGTAAGCCATACATGATATAAAACGCCAGGTCACTGCCCCTCGACAGTTTAGGAATAGCAGTGATCCGTATAAGATCATTGCCGCCGAGGTGCCTAATAAGAACATCGGGCGGTCCAGCATCCCTGACGGACATCAGGAATGGCCAGAGTTTCTGCCCCCTTGTGCCATGCATACCATACCATCGCATACGTGCGGATGCACACAGCCCAAGTCGGGGTCCACTCTCTGTTGCCGCAACATATACTGCTGCCCAGTGTACATAGCTGCGGCCCACCAGCCCCACTGCCACCGGTGTGCAGAGACACACAGGATCTGTAACAGAGGAGAAGAGGTGAAGGACATAACTAGGTACTCATACAGTGAGGGGATGCACATATAAGAAATTACGCGTACACCTATATCCGCCTCCAAATACCCCAAACATAGCCGCAATCAACGCGATGCCTATCCTAAATAAATGGGTGCCAAAACGGGCCCCACACCACGAAGCGCGGCATCGGTCACCCTCAGTAACTTTACTTTGGTAAGGGTAGACCCATCCTGGTGGCAGAAAAACAGGCTGGGGCGCGCAGCAGGCACTGCCGAAAATTCATGTAGGGCACCAACCGGACAGATGTCTCCAATGAAACTTCGTAGCAGTCTAACTCCACTGCCTACACCGTGCTGAACAACCTTTGAGGACCGTATCCCCAATTGAGCCCACTCATGTGTGACATAGACATCGTCGAGTTCCAGTGCCCCTAAGAGACACATCCGCCTTACACAATGGTACCAACTCTGGCACCAACTCACTGATGCGGAGCGCTCCAAAAAGGCTACCGTGGTAGCTGCGTGACCAAGAGCCACTTCACACCTATCCGAACATAAGTCATGCCAGCCTCGTGCAAGGTGGGTCAGAAACTCTGGCGAACTGGGGTGACGCGTGTCCGGGCAGCGGACACGTTCATGTGTCCACCCCTCCAAAACACGACGCATGCAGAAGTAACTCACGCAGTCATTGAAACCCCCCCCCCCCACGTTGGCCATAAATGCCAGTGCCGAAAGCCTGAAGGCTATAGTATGGGGGGCCAAACCTTGACTGCGAAGATAAACATGCATTGTAAAACCTGGTCCACTGAAATTGACCACACTTGAGGTAACTGTAGTTACTCGCAAAAAGTTCTAAATCGCATGAAAGCATGTTGATACGCCTTACGTGTGCGAGGTGCCAATGACATGCCCGGTTCACCTCTCCTTGCCAAACATCCAAATATCGGCCGGGAGTGGCAAATGGAATCCCTCTGCTTCCGGAGCAAGGCACGGAATGGGGGATCTGCAGGTGGGATAAAGCATCAGCAATATCGTTATTAATACCTGGAACATGTCTGGCCCTGAACAGCACATTTAGGTGTAGGCTTCTCAAAAATAATTGACAAACCAATGCCATGACCCTGGGGAATTTGCACGTCTGGGTGTTGACAATGTGCACCACTGCCGCATTGTCACTACAAAATGGACCACTGAGTTGGCCCACTCATCGCCTCATAGCATCAGTGCTCCCCAAATTGGGAAGAAACTCAAGGAAGGTAAGATCGCGGAGGCGATCCGTACCAAGCCATGCGTGATGCCCTCGGCCGTAAGTCCACCTACCCTCAGAGTAAACCCCCATAACCCAGGGAGCCGGAGGCATCCGACTGTACTTGAAATCTAGGGCAGACCATAAGGTCTGATCTCCAGGAAAAGACCCCGTTAAAACCCTGGAGGAATTTGAGCCAGACCGCAAGGTCTGCCCGTATGCTCCTGATCAGCCGGACCCTGTGGTGATGTTTAACAGGCCAGCCATGGCGTCACACAGGCACCTGACCAATGCTCTGCTGGGTGTAACCACCCCGCAGGCAAAGTTAAGGTGGCCATGAAGTAGCTGCAGCTCACGAGGGGACACTTTATGTTTGGCAATTAATGCCAAAATCACCGCAGAGATCCGAGCCACCTTATCCATGGGTAACCCGGACGCCTGTGCGACAGAGTCAATTCCAATGCCTATAAATGTGAGCTTAGTAGCTGGGCCCTCGGTCTTTTCAGGCGCTAAGGGGACACCCAGTTCCCACATGAGTGTCTGAAATGTAGTGAGGAGACGCGTGCACATGTCCGAGCCCCGTTCACCCCCGAACCAAAAGTCACCGATGTAATGGGCTAGAGACCGGGACCCCGACCTGCGAGCAAAGGCCCACTGAATGAAAGTACCAAATCGTTCGAATGCCGAACATGAAATAGAGCAGTCAAAAGGCATGGCCTTATCTAAGTAAAATTCCCCTTGGAACCTAAAACCCAATAGCTCAAAATCCCCTGGGTGCACTGGCAGTAATCAGAAAGCCGAGTGCATATCACACTGTGCCAGGAAAGCACCGGGACCGCATGAGCGTACCACTCGTAGAGGCTGAACAAATGACGTTTACCTGACTGAAAAAGGTCATCAGGAATGGCATCACTGACCGAAGAACCCGCAGGGTAAGCTAGATGGAGGATTAGACGACATTCACCCAGGTTCTACTTCGGTACTAGCCCCAGAGGGGAGACCTTCAAATTAGGAAAGGTGGTTCCAAGAAGGGGCCTGCTACTCTCATAGCCTCAACTTCCTTAGCTGAGCTCAGTGCAGCAACCTCCTTGTTACCTTTCAAGGGAACTAAATTAGTAGCATCTTGGGGCCCCTAACACCCCCGAATGGAATACGAAAGCCCCATTGGAAACCCTCCAGCAGGTACCTCGCATCATCCCTTCTTGGATCAGCTGAGAGCCATCGCTCCAGCATGAGTACACTAATTGGGGAGGGGGGCTTTGACATGGCTAGTTCCGTCAGACGGAGCTCTGAACGCCCCCTGTGCACCCCTACCTCTCCCCCGTAACCCACCAACGCGCGGGCATGCAGAGGCGGCATGGGGGCCAGCACAAAAGGGGACACTCGTGTCGGTAACGACACTGGCGCTTATTACACACGTCACTAGCTGAGAAGGTCCAACACAGCAGGCGGGCTGGAACCCCCTGCCCCACCGGTTAGCATGGAACCTGTGTTGCAGCAGCCCGCTGCACAGCATGACCACAATGGTACCTATCACCAGGCGCCAGTCACATGGGAGTCATGTACAAGAGCAACAATTGCTGACAGGGCTCATCCCACCTCATCTCAGGATGCAGGGCCACCCTCATCCAAATTCCTTATCGTAAGCCAACTACGATGGGCCCATGAAATCAACCATCACCCTGTAAATATTATCAAGGGATTGAACCATCGGGATGGCCCAATCAGGCCGGGCCCTGAGGCATACCACCATATATATAAAGTATGCCGGCAACAGTTGGCCCAGGTGCGCGGTGGCTTACAACGACGGGACAGCTCTTTGTCTCTGTCGTCCTGTCCCTCTCTCTCTTCCTCAGTGGGCTCACGGTTCAATAGGGAGAATATATCCACGTACTCCCCTCACCAGATCTTATCCCTCGTGACCTGTGACAAATGATCACCCAGGGGCAAGAAATAACCAGCCGTCGGCAAAGCCATCGTTGGCACATTCTGTATAGAGGGCATACGCAGTGGGACCTGGACAGCCCCTGCGATGCTTGGCACTGCCCCAGGGGCGGACACCCCCGCCCTTAACGAGGGACCATTTAGAAACCATGGGATACTGGGATAGGATAGTAACTGATGCCCGCTCGCATCAACTTGACGAGGCCAGGGCCACTGAACCCCACCACTGTAAGTGGGCTGTGGTGTTGGTGCACTAATTTGAACCTGATACTCACTAGGTGCACCCCCGTGAGCCGCCCCCACCGGGGGTTCCGGCCCACGGTGGGCATCGGAGCTCACAACCAGAATCGAGCTCTGGGACCACCCCTGACTGCTCCCAGCCTGGACATCAGGTCAAACGGGGAGCTGCAAGACACCAGCTGGGGCCGGCCGGACCGTCTCAAGCAGCTCGACCCGGTTGGCCGCCCGCTGAAGCGTTGCGGCCGGCAAGGTAGCCGGGGCCGACGAAGGGGCCCCTGTTGAAGAAAGAGTAGCGCCCCCCTCCGAAGGAGGCTGTGCAATGCCCAAGGATGCTTCCAGCACTGCTATCTGTGCTAACAGAGCATCCACTGCCCCCAAAGCCCCCAGTATAAAGCGGGCTGGGTGGGCTGGACGGCCCACTAGTCAGTTGTGGAAAAGGCAACCCAAAAGGAGAGCCAGGCCAGAATAGGACCATGCCCAAAACTCTGGCCCATGGGGGGCCGGAGGAGCAGTGGTTTGGACACCCACACCAGTCCCCCCCCGGGCCGCCCTGTCCTATGCCCGGCAAAGGCGGGCCAAGGGCCGAAGCCCCAGAGGGGCCAGCCTGTAGCTGACCAGCTACCAAGCTGGAACCCGGCTGCCAAGTGGTAGCCTGACCAGCCCCACTGGTACCAGTGGGCAAGGCTGGCACATCGCCCTGCCGGGGGGGCACAGCCATGATCCTCCGACCCAAAGGCTGGCCCCCATCCGGTGCAGGGTTGGTAAAAGTTCTTCCCCTCGGCCGAGGCTTCAGCGCCGGGGCCTTCCGCTTAGGAGCCATGTCTCCCTAGGAGAAGAAAGATGCTGCAGGATCCCTACCCAGGGATCAAACTCCTAGCGTGTAAGTACCGTGGTAGCCTAGCAATCCAAAAGGCTCCGGGTACTTTAATCCTCCTTTCCCAGCCGGGAAATGAACTGCAAGGCTCAATAGCCGAAGACTAAGGAGAAAACAGCGACGGAGAAAATTTCTCCTCTCCGTCGCAATTCTAAAATGGCAGCTCGGCTGCCTCGTGGCCACCCCTTTTATAGATGGGTGGCCATGCCCCCTAACTCACCCGGATGTCTGAGTCTGGGGGGGGGGCACAAAGAGCCTGGCAGCCATTTTGGCACCGCGCTTTCTTAGTGCACATTCTGGGTAGCTCACAAGGTGATTAGCATTTTGCCCCCAAAATGCTGGGTAATGGTTGCATGTGTACCTGTATACATGGAAACTACAATTAGGGGTTTCTAGCCAGAATGGGGCCAATCAGTGCACCACCCCCACAGTTGTGTTTTGTTCCCCTAGGGTTTTCTGGAGACATTGTCATTTCAGCATGTGTTGTGTATTATGGCAGAATTGCAAGTTGCTCAAGCAATGCCTTGCAAAGATAAAATGGCAGTTTCCCACCATCCAAATTAGGAGCTAAAGTTGGCGTGTAATCTCCCACTCTGGGCACGCTCATTATGCTAAATTAGAGTTCTGTGATTGGTTACAACTTTGGATCCTGTTCCTGATTGGTTAATACTTATATATCCTGTTATGATTGGTTGATTATGATTGTCCAGTGGGTTACTACATTGTAGCAAGGAGTCTCTGCCAGGGAGACACTATATAAGCCCCACGGGTAAAAAAGGGTGGGGCCGGACTGGATCTATACTTCTCATTACCACACAGGTTAGACAGTATCGGGCTAAGCTTGGGTCTCCTCTATACGCTATCATATCAAGGTGTAGCTTAGTCATTGCCTCTATGGTAGGAAACATGAGGGATTGACTACATGGGACTTGTGTAGCCATCTGATGTCCGGAGCGCCTTGTAAGTGTAACCTGAAAGAGTGTTCAATCAAATCCTGTTTTTGTTCTGTTCATTGTTGCCTGGACTATTGCTTATAAGGGCCGAACACAACATTGCCGATGAAGGTGGGACTGGAGAAAATCAAGATGGCTGACCAAATCCCATTATGGATGCAACCGTTTGACACGTGCAAGCCTCAACTATGGCATTACTACGAAGTACAGCTGGAGAGCTACTTCACTGTAAGAAAACTCGACTCATCTCTGTGGAAGGCAACCTTCTTGGCCCACTGCGGGTTAGAGACTCTCAACATTGTCTCAAAGTTGTTGCTGCCCTATGTGCTGCAGCAAATCTCTCTGCCGGCATTGCTGCACACTCTGCACGAACACTTCCAATGCAAAGCAGCCCTAGAAAGTAAAGAACCGCTGGATCCACCCATGACCGCAGCAGCTTCTTTGCAAGCCTCCAGCCACATTCACCAAGGCCTCTCAAGCTCTCTACAGGGAACACGGGTGCCAACACCAACGCTAGGGTCTATTGCACCATGCCAAGGTTGCTGGAGACAAAACCTCCGCAACGAATGTCCCTTCAAGAGCCCGCAGTGCCACTGGTGTGGAAAGATGAGCCACATCTCCAAGGTGTATAAGCAACACATTGAGGGTTCGCCAAAACTACAGTTCTGCATCGCCAAGGTCTTCACAAGCCACAGAGTCGACGACAAGAGACAAGACCTAAAGGACGTGTTCTTCATGGACTTCTGCATCGAAGGAGTTCCTTCCTTTCCGTCGTGACCGAGGGTGAGTATCACCGCATTCCGCCGACTCTACGGCTGAAGCAAAAAGGGCTACAGGGGAAGTTGGTGGACTTGTGGGGTTGCAATGTTCCAGTGTGCGGCATTGGCAATTTTGAGGTTCACTACAACCATACCTACACGAACCTTCCCCTCGTTGTTGCAAAAGCGGGTGAGACTAACATTCTAGGGTCCCAGTGGTTCGGTCCCCTAGGCATTTACTTTACGGGGATTCATTTGGGGGGGGGGGGAGTGAGCCAGTCCTTTGCATAGAGGATGAGCCCCAAGTTTTGTTGCCACCTGGAAAGGGTTTGTCCCAAGGGCCCCCTGGGAGTGACTACTGCACTGAAGAATTAAGTTCCATGTTTTACCATTACACGCATGTTGCACACAAAGACGGTGACTTTGCTCAACAAATTGACTGTCCGGAACTGTCTGAGTCTCAAGAACGTTTGCCCATGGCTACATTGGACTCTGCAAACCCTGACGTTTGAAATGATTTATCAATCACCTTGCTCAAACTGTCTCTGAACTTTTCCACCGCATCTAACAGTGACCCCTTGTTATCTGATATCATTGTGTGGGTGGAAATTGGGTGGCCGCCACTTCCATACAATGTGGAAGCGAATGTCTACTACCATGACCATGAGAAACTCTCGATTTTGGGTGGGGGCTTGTACAGGTTCTGCAAAACAGTTGTTCATTGTGGGTTGTGGGACAAGTTAGTGCAGCACATGTTAATAGGGTCCACTGATATTGTCCGCTCGCAAGCGGTTGTGCCTAGCTATTTTTGGTGGCCAGGTATCGAACACACCATGGATGTTTGGGTGCTTAAACACACCACCACTGGTGTACACAAAGAAGGGAGGTTTTCTGGTTCCCCTTGGGTGGATAAGGGCTCACCATCCCCTGGGGTAGGAGGGGGGCCACAGGAGTGTTCACATTCCCCATGAATCAACTGGCAAGAAAGGGAGCGCCTGGGTGCAGGCTTGCAATCCTGGGAAGGAAAAGGGGGGGTTACGGGAGCACTCATGTCCCCTAGAGTTGGAGGGGGAAGGGCAGAAAGTGCATGGTTTCCGAGAGCTGGGGCAAAGGGAGCTTTTGTCAGGCTATACCAGAGAGCGCATAGCAAGCCCTTCATTGCAGGCTGCTCATGGAGTAAACCCAGAGGCAAATCTTGCTGAGGAAGCCTCAGCTGTAGCAGATAATCAGCCCAGGTCTAGGGTAAAAGGTCCTGGGTTGATTCTTGAAAAATGGGCCAGGAACTTGGAGCAGAAGGCATCATTACATGCAACACAAATGGGTTAGGAACAAGCAAATCAGTCCTCGAAGCCCAGGAACTGCGCTTGGTTTGCAATAGGTCACACACACACAAACCCCCCACTGATACAAGGTTCTTTGTCCGCACGGCAGTGGTGCGCAAGTAAAATAGACAGGTCACTGGACACAAGCCTAGAGGATGCCAAGCGGCTTCATGACCTTAAAGTTTCTGAGTTAGCTGGTTCATCAGATGATGATTTGATATCATAGTTCATCATAGGAATCCATACAAAAAAATCTAAGGGGGGAGGAGGAATGTTGTGTATTAAGGCAGTATTACAAGTTGCTCAAGCAATGCCTTGAAAAGATAAAATGGCAGTTTCTCGCCATCCAAATTAGGAGCTAAAGTTGGCACATAATCTCCCTCTCTGGGCGCACTCATTATGCTAAATTAAATTTCTGTGATTGGTTACAATTTGGATCCTGTTCCTGATTAGTTAATACTTATATTTCCTGTTATGATTAGTTGGTTATGATTGTCTGGCGGGTTAATACATTGTAGCAAGGAGTCACCACCAGGGAGACACTATATAAGCCCCACGGGTAAACAAGGGTGGGGCCGGACCAGATCTATACTTCCCATTACCGCACAGGTTAGCCAGTGTCTGGCTAAGCCTGGGTCTCCTCCAAACGATACCACGTCTAGTGTAGCTTAGGCATTGCCTCATCGACAGCAGATTCCGTAGGGACTGATTTCATGGGATCTGTATAGCCATCTTATGTCCGGAGCGCCTTGTAAGCGTAACCTGAAAGACTGTTAAATAAACTCCTGCTGTTGTTCTGTTCACGGTTGTCTGGACTATTGCTTATAAGGGCCGGATGCAACAGGAGTGGAACAAGTTTGATTAAAACACATATACACAAGATTAAGGTCAAGTTCTGAATCGTAGAGCTGAAATGTCATTTGCTTCTCTCTTTCTTTACAATTTAGTTAGAGACATACCCTCTTTCTCTCTCTTTCTCAACGGAAGCTTGCTTTTACAGAATTGCCAAGGACAACACACTATTTTCCAAAAGCTTGTTCACAAAAACAGGCACCACTGCTCTTTCTAATAGAACAGCTATTAACCAACTACTTTACAGCTTGCTTTCTTAAACTCTGACCTAACAGCAACTGTGCCTACAAACGAAAACCTTATGTAACTGCTTCAAAACTGAGTTCTCATCTGCCTCATTGGTCTTTTTGTCTCTAAGGGCCTGTCTATGTGGGCCTTCCTGGGCTAGTTTAGCACAGGTTTTAAAAAGCTGCCTGAGGTCATGAGAGAGGGAAGGAGCAAAATGCTGATGCTCCCCATGTCCAGTCAATAGCAATTACAATAGCAATTATATACCATCCCAAAGCACTTAGTGAACTCTCATTAGCATTTCCCCCCAACATGCTGGGTATTCATCTTACTGACCTCAGAAGGATGGAAGTCTGAGTCATCCTTGATCACCATCAGGATCGAACTCACAACATTTGGGCTGCAGTACTGCAGTTTAACCACTGTGCCACCAAGCACCATTTTGCTCATCTAAAAGAGCTCAATCAGTGGTGGCGGCTACTTCTCTTGCTTCCTAGGTGATGGTGGAAGTGCTCTCTCCATCTGTTGGCAAGTGAAGAATGTGGCTGCAACAACTGCTGGCAGTGATTGGGCTGCTGGAGCCTGATTAGCAGTGGCCATAGCAGCCACTTCTCAGCGGATGGGGGAAGCACTCAAAAATATGATGAGTTGGGGCTGATTGGTCTGACATACATGCAAACAATCAGACCAGTCTTTCCCAAACAGTAAGCTTTATGCCTATGTAGACTTCCTCTAAGAAAACTGAAATATAACTGTTACATAAATACACATCCTCCTTACATTACCTCTACAGCTGGCCAATTAACATTCAGTTCCATTCACAGATTCTATCCCGTTCCCAACTGTTGTAACTGGCTCTCCTGCCACACGTTCAACTTACCGCTGCCAATTAAAACCCTGTTGGCAAGTGAAGAATGTGGCTGCAACAACTGCTGGCAGTGATTGGGCTGCTGGAGCCTGATTAGCAGTGGCTAATCACCAAGCATATCAACAGACACTAATATATACATATGCAATATAGAATCACCACACATACATCCAATCGTGACTTTTGATGATGAAGAAAAAGTTATCACACTGTCTCTGTTATCATGCAAGCAGAAAACATGGCAGGATTTGCATGCTTAGTAGTGCACTTTTCTGTCCACCCTCTGGACTTCCCATTGACCACTGGAAGAACAGTATTCTGGCATAGATGAGCCTTAAGGTTGATCAAATCAGTCAATCCTAAAGGAAATCAACCCTGACTGCTCCTTGGAAGGACAAATGCCAAAGCTCAAGCTCAAGTACTTTGGCCACAAAATGGGAAGAGAGGACTCACTTGAGAAGGCCCTGATACTGGGAAAGATTGAAGGCAAAAGAAGAAGGGGGTGGCAGAGGATGAGATGGCTTGATGGCATCATTGACGCAGTGGGCATAGAACAGCGGTGGGCATAAAAAAAATTCCTGTGGGCGTGGCCATGTGATGGGGTCATGGCCTGTTGGCCATGTGACTGCTCTTTGCTATAGAAGTCATTTCCCCCTTGCCCAAGGCTTTTCCAGGGCTCTGTCTGTTTCACCCCAAAGTGCCTCCGCATCCACTCTGGAGTGGCTGGGGTTGTGCTTTGGGGTGAAACGGAGCCCAAGAAAAGCCTTGGAAAAGGGGAAATAGCTTCAGAGGTTTGCTATAGAGTGATGAAATTAGAAAAGGCTTCTATTTTCATAGCTCTATAGCAAAGAGCCCCCTCCAAAGCCATTTCCCCCTTCCTCCAAGACTTTTCCTGGGCTCTGTTTCACCCCAAAGTGCCTCCCCAACCACCCTGGAGTGGCTGGGGATATGTTTTTGGGGTGAAACGGAGCCCAGGAAAAAGCCTTTGATGAAGGGGGGAATGGAGTAAGCCCCCTCCAAAGCCTCTTCTAGGAGGGGGAGAAGGTGGGCATGGTGGGTTGGGGAGGTGGGTGGGGCCAGCCAGTTTTACCACTGGTATGCGCATACTGGTCTGAACCTGCTGATGCCCACCACTAGCGTAGAACTGGGCAGACTCTGGAGGATGTAGGAAGACAGAGGAGCCTGGTGTGCTGTGGTCCATTGGGTCGCAAAGGGTTGGTCTCAACTGTGTGGCTGAACAACAACAAAAATTTACTACATGCTGGGGTTGCACTAGAATACTCAACACAAATAATTGCCCCAGTGTATTTTATCACATTCCCAGTGCATTTACATGCTGGAAATGGGATATAATAGAGGCCCACTTTCCAGCTGTTAGGTGATTTTTGCCATTTCCGTCTTCTGGGGGCACCCTTGGAATTGCAGCTTGCCTGACGGGCCACACAGGCTGGCTCTTCTGGGAAATGAACTCTCAACCTCTTGCTCTGTAGCCAATTACCTGAGACATTAAGTTTTGTAGCCAGGTAGGAAAGAGTTTTCTAAATTCACATGCAAAACCAAATGGGTATGGATTTGCTGTAGCACATTTTCCAACATTTTGCACTGTCTTGTTTCCAAAGTGCCAAGCAATTTGGCATCCACCACTGCCTCTAGGAGACTGTCCCATGATTTAATAGATCTTGATGTCAGGAAATTTCCTCTATCTTGCCAGTTTACTCCCATGGGCACATGTTTTAGCTGAAGAAAAGAAGCCACATTCTGGATGTTTCTACTGGTATTTCAGGCTTTGGGTTAGTAAAGCCAAACACCATCTGGTTCCCAGCTGGTACTTTGTATTTCGAGACACCTAAAACCCTTCCAACCCTCTTTGGCTCATCTCTGCTTTTGAAAACAGCTCCTTAATCATTTTTAATCACTGTATTGTTTTGCTATCTGGAACATTTCTATGTATGTATACCATTATTGGAAGGAAGAATTTAATTACAGTTCAGAACCTGTTATTATTAGGTACAAAGCAATGGAGCAGCTTTCCCTCCACCCTCTCTATTTCAGTTTAATTATATTTAACAAATTTTATTTGTGCATCTTTCCTTGCCCTATGTGATAGATTGCTGCCTTGGGAGATGTAATGCACTATGATGTACAACACAAGAATGCAACCTTCTCCTTTGGGAGACATCTCTTTTGGAAAAGAGATAAGAGTGGTGGCCCAGTTTGCATATTACAGAATAGACCCTAAATGCTGACAAGGAATGTGAAAATCTATCTCTCCAACAATTAAAGACATTGAGATAATCAACATCAATGGCAAAGGTGTGGTTTGGCTTAAGAAACAATTTGGCTGGAGAAAACTCTGGGTTTGTGGCAAGAAATGTGAACCTCGAGTTCTAGAAATTCCTTCAGGATTTCATTATACCAATACTTTGGATATGTCTTTGTGATCAGGGTTATAATATTTGATCCAAGGCAGAAAACTAATTAGAGACAAGCAGTAAATTGAAATTTAGTGAAAAGGATTTAGTGAGAAGCAGGTTAGCACATTCTCTTTCTTACCTTCCATTTGCGATTGTTTTCTCACAGATGTGGAGGGCTGCTGTCAGTAACAAGGAGTGAATCCAAGAAATATAATCCTTGTGATGATTGCATTTTTATTCTGAAGTTCAAAAAAGCAAAAGGAGATAATGAATATATTTTTAAAATTTTGAATCATCGTCCTGGTATAAAAACATGGAAAATGGTCAAAATCAGCAGCCAACTGCTCATTGTTGCCAGGATAGCCAAGACTCAAATGTGTTCACTTCTGATGCCAAGTATCTTGGTTTTTCTTTGATGAAGCTACGACTGACACAGCAAAGATGATATTAATATGCCTGATTTTATCATTTGTTCTACTTTCCTTGCTTTTCAGTTAGAAACTTTATTATATCTGACATAGAATTGTTAGTAGATTCACAAGTATTAATGTGCATTAATACAATTCTTCTCCCTTCTCAGTGTTCTTGTCAAATAATGTCACAGCTGAAAGTTTTGTAAGGGAATGATTTAATTTTAATTTTAATCTAATTCTTCAATTTTTATGCCACTCACTCAGGTGAACCCGGCTCAGGGCGACGTACAAGAATTAAAAACATATAAAAACATGTTAAAAACCCTAGATCACCCACCCACTGCCCACCCTCCTGCCCCCACCCCATTTTAAAAAACTAAGAAGGGAATAGGAGGAATGCAGAAATAGAGGAGGGACACTAACTGGACTCTAGCTGGAAATGAGCCAGCAGGCTGGGGCCATATTCCCATTAGGGCCCCAGACCTGACCTGCCAGATGTCTCTGTTAATTTTAAAAGTTCAGTAAACAAAATCAAGCTGTGTGACCCATCCATAAATTCAAACACTTTTTAAAATTCCAAACTCTGCAAGCTTTCATAACTCATGGTTACTTCTTCAGGCTATATCATGGTATGGACTATGTAGTCCCAGCCCAGCTTTATTCTTAGATGTAAAATGGGAAAACAGACAAGAGCTACATCCTTTTACAATCTAAAGACAGGAAGCAAGGAATTTGTATATTCCCTTCCCCCAAAATGGCCTTCTTAGAAGCTGTAGTTTTCCATGTGGCCGGGGGTGGGTGGGGGTGCAATTCAAACCCAGTCCTCCAGAATTGGTCAACAAATTTACCCACTAGGCATGTCAAATGGGTAAATTAAAGTCAATTAATTTGACTTTAAATTAAAATCAATTAGGAATACTGTATTATCTAGTGGAAGTTCATCAAATTTGTGTTCCTGTTGCTGTATTGGTGGTCAAAATCTCTGTTGTATGATGTGACCATGTGGAGTATCTTCAAAGGTTCAGTAAACAAAATCCAGCCGTGTGACCAATCCATAAATTCAAACAAACGCAAGAGTGAGACAATACCTCTTCTAGGTCACTTTTAAAAATTCCAAACTCTGCAAGCTTTTATAACTCATGTTTTCTTCTTCGGGCTATATCATGGCATGGACTATGTAGTGCTAGCCAGGCTTTATTCTCAGATATAAAATAGGAAAATAGACAACAGCTACATCTTTTTTCAATCTAAAGGCAGGAAGCAAGGAATTTGTGACCTAGAAGAGGTCATACCATCCTGCATCTGTTAATTTTAGTTTGCCCTACTTTAGTTCTTTCCATTGGGGGAAATTATAAATTTTTTGGGAAGTTGTATTTCCAAACAGAATCCTCACCTGTCCACAAATGGCACATGACTAAAAAGAAAAACCACTGCTTTTTCTCAACACAGAATCCGGCTGCAAAGGCACTTGTCTGATCACAGCAGAAAGGGGTGCTAGAACAGGAAGGATTTCCCTTAAAGTGACCCTTCTGTTGGACAGAGAACCATAATAGCCCAACCCCAAAAGGCAGCACTTTTACATCTGGATCAAAAAAGTCCAGCTTGGGGATGGATTGGGGTTGGTCTGGAGTGCAATTCTCCATTTATTGTATGGTTCACGAGGAAATGGAACACTGGATTGTTTCACAAGTGATTGCAGATGGAAGGGTGGCTTTAAGGGTGGTCACACCCTACGCAGCAGGATGTGAACTGTGGTTGCCTATGCAGTACTGGAAAGGAGATAAATAATGGAGAAAACAAAGCCAGACAACACAACCATTCAGATCAGTAAATCACATGGCAACAGCACATCTCCATGACAGCTGCCACTTTAAGTGTTGCCATGAGACAGCTGCCTTTATACCCTTCCCTCTTTCTCCTCGTTTAAAAAATTAGTCCCATTCAATCACAGAATTTAGCCAATCTAAAACAAATACTTCATTGCCTATCATTTCCATCAGCAGGCAAAATATACAGTAAAAAAATTGATGGCCTAATGGTGGGAAGACAGATGATCACACCTCCGATTTCACTGCCATGCTCATTTTTGTTATATATTGCAGCCCTTGTCATTTGAGGGAGCCTCCTGCCAGGCCCAGCAGTGGTTAAATTAAGGGGAAAACTTGTTTATCCTCCTGAATGAAAGGGAAGCATTCAAGACACAGGCACACAAACACTGTAGTGATGCAGGTGGTATGAATATATTCATAGCAGGCTTCAAAAGGTGAAGGGGAATGGCCTATAGACTTTGCCATCTGTTTCTCCTAGTGGCAGTGTGTTGTGTCCGAACCCTGGAAGGATTACTCGAACAGAGCTGGTTCAAACAACAACATGGTTTATTGCAAGGAGCAAAAGAACAAGGAGCAGGTGCATGGCAACAGCTTTTATACAGAACACAATAGATACATTTACCCAAGGCTTCCGGAAAAGCGGGAAAACATTAGCGAATCAGCTTTCATAAAAGTGGTGCATATTTTTGCAGGGCGCACTGAGGCAATAATAACTTGAACACACAACACTGTACTTTCCTAATATATTTTGTCAAGTGCTAAGAAATATTGGATGTTGCCTCATATGAGACCAGATTCTTTGGTTCATCTGTGCCAGTGTTGTATACTTGCACCTTGAGCAAGTGTCAAATCTCAGGTCTTTCTCATTACCACCTCCTTTGTTCTTCTAAATGGAGATTCCCGTGAATTAAATAATGCCAAACATTCAGCCATCTTGGCCTCTCCACTAGGCAGCTTAAATTTCCAGGGTTCACAAAGAGCAGATCAGTTATGATGGAAAGTTCTTCCTCCTGTTTGCCACACCACGATGTCTCTGCAAAACCGATGAACATGAGGGAGGACAATATCATTCTCTGCTGCTGCTCTTCTCCTGTGATGAATGACAATGAATGGATCTGTTGATGGATCTGGTCCAGAGCGGACCGGAGGGGCTCTCTAATGGTGCCATCAGTTAGGGGTGCACATCTGTCCAGCACCCGAAGGAGGGCCTTCTCCGTGTCCGCACCAACTCTCTGGAACCTCCTGTCAACAGATCTAAGACTTCAAAGAGAATTGCTGCCCTTCAGGAAAGGATTGAAGACCTGGCTGGCAGGGCAGGTGTGGGGCCCAAATGGGAACACGGTCCCCGCTTGCTGGATTATGTAAACAATTAAGAACTCTCTCTTCTTCTTTTTATAGTGGGTGGGATGGGTGGGTGGGATATGGGTTTTTTAAAGTGGGTGGGATATGGGGCTTTTAAAGTGTTTTTATGTGTTTTTAGAACTTGTTGTAATGCCGCCCTGAGTCGGGTTCTGCCTGAGTGGGCGGCCTATATAAATATGACTATTAAATTAAATTAAATTAAAATTTCATTTCTCTTGGATTCTTATTATCCTTACCTTAAGTCTGGTTCATCCAGAACTTTAGCGATTTTCCCAACCATCATCATTTGAAATAGCGAGGATTTGTTAGATGCTTTTTAAAGTACATTTTGTTCAGCAAATGTCTTTTTATATGCAATCATGCGTAACATACTGGGCAAAATTCTATTCAGCAGATAATTAGTTAGTGGTAAAGGACTGACATGTTAGTGTGAAGCTCCCTCCCAATGACATCCATTGTTTAAAAACCACATGCATGATTAATTTTTCTCAAAATTGGACCTACAAAAGAGGCCCATGTTTACCTTTTGATGACGAATCACAAAGCAAGAGCAAACTAATTTGCAAAGTGTAAAGGCAGACAAGCTCCTGCTAGAAAAACCAGTTGTCCTCTGTTGGTTCAGAGAACAGTTATTTTAAAGATGTGCTAGAGGTATTGTCTAGTCTGGGAACAGAGCCACACACTTCCAGCTTCTGGCGTGGGCATTCAGCCATTGCAAGTCATAGATGCCGATTGCTTTACATTTGTTTAACTGCTGTTCCAAACCCATATTAATTGGTGGGCATCATCACATCTAGTGGTAGTTATAGCAGACCCTGCTTTCCTCTGGGCCCCAGGAA
Organism: Bradypodion pumilum; assembly: GCA_035047305.1. Taxonomy (NCBI): domain Eukaryota; kingdom Metazoa; phylum Chordata; class Lepidosauria; order Squamata; family Chamaeleonidae; genus Bradypodion; species Bradypodion pumilum. Next base: position 120,937,273 of record JAWDJD010000004.1, read on the forward strand.
GATGTGAGAGTTTCTGCAGCTCCATGTGTGTGAACAAGTACATTCTGAGATAGTGTGAGGCTCTTCTGTGTGTCAAGTTTAGCTTTCTAATTGTACACAGTAATTCGGCTCCTTTTTTCAGCAACTCCTTTGGCTTCTGATATTAGCCGTAGGAGCAGCACCACGTAGCCTTCCCAGCATTTTCTGAATGCTCCTTAAACTTCTCAACTCTCCGTCACCCACATCAGTAAGCTTCAGCATGCTGAAATTCTCCTCCCATTCACCCTCAGGCAGATGTGGAGAGCTCCTGCTGTGTTTTTGGCCCATATCACTGTAATGACAGACAGCTTTGGGGTTTCCTCAAACAGTAGGGATAATTCTCTGAACTGTCAAAAATCCAGTCTACAGTAGGATTCTGCTTGATGGAGGGAACAGTCCTGCTGCCATCTTTCTTCATCCAGATGGCGGCACACTTCTCACATCACTGCTGCTACCTCAAATTCCGATGTCAGCTCCCTGGAGCAGCTTTACACGGGTCTCTGGACTGTGTCAACATCTTCACATTGCCTGGGCATAGCTGCTGTTATTCAGTTCTCTTTCTTTACATGGTTGCTGTTCTCTCTGTAGAACAAGGGAAGAGAGAAAGTTTGTATCCTACCTCCAGGTTCATCCTTGTTATACTCATTGCAGCCTTTCTTTCTTAATTAATATCAGGGCATTGCGCCATTTAAAATTACAGATACAGTATATATGAAATACAGATAAAATTCAAACAAATTAAAATGTTAAAATGATAAGACTACTTTTGAGCAGAAGTGGGCTGCTTCAATAGCATTATCTTGGCTGTTTAATAGATTTTTTTTGCACATGTGGTTAAGGTTATTATGTGCCGTCAAACTGCCTCTCTCCTTATGGAGACTCCATGAGTGAGCAATCTCCAAAGCATATTATCCTCAACAGTCATACTCAACTCCTGCAAATTATAGCTTATGGTTTTCATTAAGGAATCAGTCCATCTTTCATTTGACTGTCCTTTTTTCCTCTTCTACCTTTCACCTTTTTCAGCATTACTGACTTTTTCAGAGAGTCTTATCTTAACATGATGTGCCCAAAATAGGACTGCATCAGCTCTAACACTTCTGTTTCCAGAAGACAGTTCAGGCATGACTTACTCTACAGTGTTTCCCAACCTTTGGTTTTTGGACTTCAGTTCCCAGAAGCCTAAGTCAATTCCGCAAAGCATTGATGAGCCAATGTACTGACGTAGGCTTCTGGGAATTGAAGTCCCCCTGTGGGGCCTGTGCCCCATGTTCGGAACCACTGTAGTAAACATTAAGTTGTGTATTTCTTCTGTAGTCATGATTTTTGTCTTCTTAATATTCAGCTGCAGTCATGCTTTGGCATTTTCTTCTTTCACTTTCACTAAAAGTAATTTTAAGTTAGTGCTACTGATAGAAAAATATTGTCTTTGTTTTTTTATGTTTCTTCCACCAATGTTCACTCCTCTTTCATCTGAATCTAGTTTTGCTTTCTGTGCAATAAGTTCTGCATAAGGAAACAAAATGCACCTTTGCCTGACACCTTTGTCAATAGGAAACCATTGATGATTGGGTGATTTCTGATCTGGGAGTCTCATCTTGTTTCATTTTGGACTGGTTCATTGTAGAGTTTTCATGGTAAGAAAAGTTCAGCAGGGGTTTGCTGCCCAGTGGCCCAGTAATATCTATAGTAGTGAATAATCATCAGCGCTTTGGCTATGTTCTCCAGCTGAAATAATGGATTCTCTTCAATGATGTGCAATGCACCAGCAGCATGACATGCTTCCCCAAAGGCAATTTTAAGCAGGGATGGTAGGTTACCTCATTGAGGATGCACCATCCCCTGTTCACAGGTATGCATTGCTATTGCTGATACTGCTTGTGTTGAAGGCAGCAAAGTCCAGCCCAAGGGATCCAGCTTGTACTCTTGACCCCCATCTCCATACATGTAGTAGGGCATAAAATGCATCCACATAAATATTACATTGATTGAATTTCTCTGCACTCACAGAAAATTTATCCTGTATCCAAGTAGCTCCTTTCCCTTGATTATTCATTGATCTTCCTATTTTGCTCTCAAAACTATTAAATGACTTCCTGATGCTCCAGTCAGAATCTTGTCCTAGTGGGAGAGACTCTTTGGCATTTGTTGATTCAGCAAGATGTATTATTTTTGCTCTTTGTAGGTTTAGCCTAGTCTCTTCTGCTTTAAGTATTTAAACCTTAAGAAGTGTGCAGAAAACATTTCCTCTATTTTAGTCATTGTGTAACAGATTGATTTCCATGAAATTGGTGTTGTATAACCTTATTTCATTTGATATTTGCAAGTATCTCTCGATATATTCCTGGAGATACAATGCCAGCCAAATAATAGATTTTTTTACAGTGGGGGCAGGTTTCAGGCAGCCAATAATAATCCTTCATGATTCCTTAAGAGCTACAGCCTCATGTTTGGCTTGTGCTGATTTACACTATATGGTGTTATCATATTTTGCTGTGGAGGGACAGCGCTATCATTCTTTTTATTTGTGGATATGCACCCCTGTTGGTACCAGACAGTTTCTGAAGTATGTTATTTTTCACAGTGACTCTCTGTTTTATATTAAGTCAATATTTTTTTGTAAATCAGGATTCAATCCTGATTTGGGGTTGGACAATGTTCCAAAATCTGGTCTTCCTAATTAACTGGGAGCTTCCTCTATGATTTTCTGTTCTTTAAGTGGAATGAGGGGACAAATATATAAACATTTAATGATATTGACAATATTTAATTGAGAAGGTTCATAAGTCCCACTGGTGGTGGGTGCATATAGTAGTTATATTGTACTATACTTAATTTTGTTAAGATTTTTGCATGTTTTTATTGTTGTTGTGATTTTGTTTGTTTATTCTTGTGAGGGTGGTATTTTAATTAAAAAATTAAACAGTGGAAAGCACAAAGCTGTGCTTTTAAAAGATTTGGTTTTAGATGGTTGTTTTTATAATATGAAGAAAGATCTTTTAATACAGAGATTTGGTTAATACCACTCCAAGGTTTATGATACAGTTTTCCAATCAACACATGCATGCAAAAGTTTGTACATAAGAGAAATTGTACTCAAAGTTGCATACATTTAAAAAAATGAATATAAAAAGTTATGCTTTTGTTCTATAAATTTCTCACAACATATGGGTTTGGGGGGAGTTATCAATTTCTCTTACAGCATGAATTCGGGGAGATGCCTACATAAAGCCATATAATTTGAGAAATATGTCCAAAAATTATATGTATTACCAAAATAATTGTTAACTAATGAAGAAATAAAAGAGAATAAGGTTATAACTTTCTTTTTCAGAAAAGAAAACAAGCACATTAGTCTCTGCAAACCATTTGTTCTAAAAAAAATTCTCCACACCAACAGGAAGATTGCCACTGTCCAAATCACAATCCAGTGCTCCTTTTTTCTCTGTATTTCTCCTAAGCTCTCTTTCACACCCCACCACCCAACCCCCGGAAACCATGAGACAGGTGCTGAAAGGGATTTCTCTGGGTAGCATGGTCTGGGCTTCCAGCCCTCTCCCAGCCTCTTCCGCTTGGCTCACACACGAACAGGCAGAAGTCAGCATTTTTTTCTTCAGTTTATTAGCTAGCCACAGTAATTAGAAATCAGTGCATTGCGTGCTAAAAATAACAAACCTAGGTCTAACTCACCATATTAACTCTAAAAAGACTCCATAAATCAGTTCCCCAACTGACTGGCTGACTCTGTCTCCTCTCTCTCCAGCGCACCAAATTACAGCCCAGAAGCAGTTACCAAGCCCTGGGAAAAACCCAAACAGGAGGAGGGATTGGCTGATGTGGACATTCTGGACATTTCACCACTCTCCCCCCCCTCACAACCAGCCGCTCTGCCTTACATCTCCCCCTCCCAAGATGGAGGCAGGCCCCTAAAAGGGCTCGCTTCCATCATAGTCCAGAGCAGGATCCGGGTTAGGGGAAGAATCTTCGAACATGCGAGACAGCATATCAGCGACCAGATTGTCCTTCCCCTTAATAGGCTCCACATTGAAAGAAAAGTCCTGCAGGGATAAGCACCATTGGAGTAACCGCTGGTTGGTATTCCACATTTGATGCATAAACTTCAGTGCCTGATGATCCATCTGGAGAAGGAAAGGGCACCCCCACAAATAGGGTCATAACTTGTTCACAGCCCACACAACAGCCAGGCATTCCTGCTCCACCACGGAATAACATCTCTCCCATGACAGCAGCTTCTGGCTGAAGTAGGCCACAGGATTCAAAGTCCCATCCTCCCCTTACCACATCATGGCAGCTCCCACCCCAAACCTGGAAGTGTCCAAAAATCAGCTCCCCGGCTGACTGGCTACCTCCATCTCCTCTCTCTTCAGTGCACCAAATTACAGTCTGGAAGCAGTTACCAAGCCCCGGGGAAAACCCAAACAGGAGGAGGGATCGGCTGACGTGGACATTCTGGACATTCCACCACCACCACCCCCAACCAGCTGCTCTGCCTTACAGGTGCAATTGTTGGAGGGCCACACAGACCCATGGTGGGGAGAGAATTTACCGGGAAGGGTGTGCACACACTGCTGCTCAAACCCCATACCTTAAAGGGAAACACCACCTCTGCATTTTCCGCTTCTCTTCCTCTCACCAGTCTCCGCTATGCTCCATGACAGAAAGTCCAAAGCACTTCAGGCAGATTAGGCAGCTTCTCCCAAAGCTGTATGAGGATCTTCAGACTTTCTGACATCAATCTGCCGATGACGATGGACGATGGCTGACCTGGACGGATGTTGGTGTGTGGGCTCTGGGACAGAGGTTTCCTACCTCGTTCTGCAATGGATGATCTGCGCTGGCTTGCAGACACACACTGGCCCATTTGTTTCCTTTCCCTCTGGCACTTACACTGGGATGAAGCTTTGCTGCATCCCATCAGTTGCTAAGAAGTCCCACAGACCTGGATTACCTCCTGGCATTCTTAAAAGTCTGGACTTCACAGGAAACACAGTTGAAAGGAAACACAGTTAAGAATCCCACCTTCACAAGGATGATGGGCTCAGGAATTCTACCTTCACGAGGTTGATGGGCTCAGGAATCCCACCACTTCCACCATGTAAGAGAAGTAACCAAACCATTTAGGCCTTCAATAAACCTTGAACCAAGCATTAGACAAGATGAGGTGGCCACCTCTGGATGCTGAATTTGGCTGTCAAAGCAGAACCATAGTCTTGTATTCACAGTGTGGATTTTGGACCCTCACCTGCCTGCCTTGGCTGGTTTTGATGGGAGGGAGGAGGATTGTGTTGTATTTTTTCTGATTGCTTAACTGAGAGATGTTATAGTTATTGTATTATTGATATTTTGCATTTCTGCTTTTTCTATTGTATTTTGTGTGATTCTATTGTATTTTTCAATTTGTTGTATAGCTGCCCTAAGTCAGCCTGTGCTTGAGAAGGGTGGGATATACATTATTATTATTATTATTATTATTATTATTATTATTATTATTATTATTATTATTATTATTATTATTATTATTATTATTATTATTATTATTATTATTATTATTATTATTATTATTATTATTATTATTATTATTATTATTATTATTATTATTATTATTATTATTATTATTATTATTATTATTATTATTATTATTATTATTATTATTATTATTATTATTATTGCCAAATAAAGCACCTGTGGGATTCTTTGGTCTCAGATGCCAAAATAACATCAAATGCTTCAGATGTGATGCATCTTTGAGAAATGGTCTCCCAACTGTTATTCATCCCGAGGCCAAAAATGTTTTAATTCATCCTCGGCCCTTTGTAGAATACACTATGATTGTCCAGCATGGCAATTACTAAAGGATGAATAATAGAGACATTTCATTCAGATTTTCAGGCCGCCAAACACCAGATTCTTCATTCACTGAGAAACATGTGACAGACCCAGATCTAAATGTGGCTCACCTGGAGAAAGTCCTAGCTGGGAAGGCTTTGTGGACTAGCATAGGCTGAGTTCTGGCCAAGTTTCCTCTTTGGAAAGGAAGCTCTCCTGCTTGCTGTTCCTTGGGAGTCTCCCAGCTAGCAGGAGAGCAGCTTCTAAACAAGAAGCTAGGGTAGAGCTTGACCTGTGTGTTTGGGATTTGTAGTAAAACAAATATCCAAATACACGTAATTAACAAACAACTGAAGCCAGGTCTATCTTCTCTGAGAAAGCTCTTTCTTCTCCAGGAAAGAATGCAGCTGGTGTTACAATCTCCATAGGCAAACGGTATTCCTTTCTGTTCCTGAAGCAAACAGGAAGATGCAGCTGAAAATCTGTATCCTGGATTCTTCTGACAATTTATCTGTATTCCACCTCATCTCCTGCTGGTTCAGATCACTTACTACATGCATTGTCACTCTGTTCCAACAATGCATACATGAGGTATGTGCCAGGGACACATTGTGGCTGGCTTGTCATGTCTAAGGTCTCACAAGGAGGGATTACTGAATGATCCCACTCCACTGCTCTTAGTGTATGCAAGGATGTCACATTTTTTTCAATAAAGCTGAGGCCTGTTTAATCTCATTTACAGCTGTCTGCCTCTTTCTTCCGTCTTTGGCAAGGACTGCCCGGGCTGCCAACCAAAAGTACTTTCAAGTTATCTCAATTTCACATTTGAATGTACATATAATTTACCATAATTCTGCAAAAACTATACACAGTTCTGCCGGGGTGGGTGGGTGGGTGAGGAGGGGGGAATTGGTGGCATCATTTGTTTAACAAGCAATTTTGTAAGCAAGCCAATTGTTCTAGAATGCAAGAGGATGTACAGAATTGCTGGCCTTTTGAACAACAATTGGCACAACCAAAGTACTAAAATGTTGTTGAGGAACAAGAAGGAATAGCAAGCCAGTCAGCCCATAAGAAAGAGAGCAATGTGTGCTACACAAAAGCATGAATTACCAGGCAAATGAACCACTTGGAACACCTTTTCCTTGAAAAAAGAACACATATGCTTTTGGCAGATGAATGCTCTCAACACAAACAATGTTACTTTGGTGAAAGAAATATCCATGAAAATAATATGGAAGTTTCTGTAAATGTTTCCTGTAATAACAGGGTACAATATATCAGTATTGACTGCTCCATAAGATCCTCCGGAGATCCCCTGTTTGAACCAATAACCACCTAAATTGGTATTCCAATCTGACCCCATTCTTTACTCCCATCCTGTGATTCTGACTCCGTCCATCTTTCTTTTGTGCAATCCCAGTTGTTTTTTTAAAAAATCAAACAGGTGAGAATAATGCTATATTAACCTATCACTTTTTTGCTAAGATTTCATTATTATTATTATTATTATTATTATTATTATTATTATTGTTATTATTGTTATTATTGTTATTATTGTTATTATTGTTAATAATAATAATAATAATAATAATAATAATAATAATAATAATAATAATAATAATAATAATAATAATAATAATAATAATAATAATAATAATAATAATAATAATAATAATAATAATAATAAAGTTTAATTTGTATGCCGCTTTTCTCAACCCTGCAGGTGACTCAAAGAGGTTCACAATAAATGAGATACACAATAAGATACAAAATACCAAATATACAAAAACTAATAGAATACACCAACAAAATAATAATTCAGCCACTAGTTACAATTCAGTAATACAGAACAAATAATACAAAAAATAAATCCAATAATACAGCATACACCAATATCAATATTGCAAAAATGGTACAAACTAGGGCTTGTCCAAACAAGGCTCGAACAGTCTGGTTCCAGCAGCGGCGGTAGCTCTGGCATCTTTTAAACTCCCCGCCCAGATAGGCCAAGAGGAGGGGCACCGGGCACAGCTGCCTCCCATCCCAGGGCCGATGGCATGGGCCCCAGGAGAGATTCAAACAGTCCGGCTCCAGCCACGGTGGTAGCTCTGGTGTCTTTAAACTCCCTGCCCAGATGGGCCAAGGGGAGGGGCGCCAGGCACAGCTGCCTTCCATCCCAGGGCCTTATGATTATTTCCTGTTTCCATTCACCAGACAACATCTGTAGACAAAGCAATTGGGATAAAATGAAATGTTTCATCCCTTGGTTTCTGAAAAGGTCACACAGTGTTCTGTGAAAAGTGCATCTTTTCAAACACATTGCAGCAATGTTTTTGAGTTCATAAGAATGAAACAATCCTGTGAATACTAGGAGAAACAGAAACTTCTGAATTCATTTCTAGATTTGAGGAGATAAATGATCTGGTGATGTTCCCTAGGAATATGTGAGTGAAATACTAGTTTGAATGTTTTCTTCCTTCTCAATAAATATGTCACAACAGTCTGACATTGGTTAACAATTAAGACCATTTAACTATAATGTAAACTTTGACAGACAATACCAACCAAATCAAATAGAGATGGAGAAGATACACTGGAGAGAGAGAGGAAAACCCCATTCAACTTGGAGGTTTCTGGCTTACAAAACATACACACATGTTGAAGTACAGACACAAATTCAAGAATACAGAGAGGAGACTGGCAAATAAAATGGAATACATGTTACCTCAGAAATCCATACCTTTCCAAAGCTGGTGTTGTGATTTGGAGAAAGAAAGCAGTGCTTCAAAAGTGTGAAGAACAAAAACAAATGCATACTTGAAAAAGGCATTTAAGCATGTTTTAGTCAGTGGGGAAATATGCAGAAGTGTAAGCACAACTCCATAAGTGGGAAAGAGGGAGAAATCTTGCAACCTACTGTAACATAAAGACAGAAGAACTGTGGTGAGAAATTCAGTGCATTCACATGCTGGAACATGCTTTCTTTTGTCTTAACACCCACAGAGCAATTTGTACCCCCACCTATGCTCAGCCAGATTTGCTCCATGTTTGACACTGCCATAATCCTCTGGCTTGCTATAAAGATGCATGAACTCTATCCCACGGGATATGGCTCCACACAGCTGCATAGACCTCCTCTTTGGCACATTCTGCTCATTGTGAAAGCGAGCACTACTGTGCTAAACTGTTGAGTGAGATTCACACTGCATGAAACATTAAGTTAGCAAGTGATTTACATACATATCTAATTTATTAGTGTGTGCATGCCACATGGGTGGTCAAACTAGGCTTTTACTGCACAGATGCACTGAGCAGATGTATGAATGCTGGAAATTTGCTTCTTTTTCTTGTGGATTTATGTGAACACTCAGAAATCACTTAAACACAACTGACTTTTCCCCCTCCTCTTCCTCCACATCATCATCATCATCATCATCAACAACAACAACAGATTTTGTTGCTGCCTATTCTAAAGTATCAGCATACTATAGGAACAAAGCTTCCTAAAGTGCATTCAAGTAGCAAAATGTGACATTCAAGCCATAGCTGAACATAGTTTGGAAAAGTTCAAGAAGATACTGGCTGGATGTTGTGGTCAATAAAAAGTAAGTCTTCCCAGAGTTGGCAAATGATAGCAATTGTAAATAGTGTAAATCGCCCTAGAGTAGGTCCATTGAATAAATGAGGATTTAGTGAGTTGACACCTCTGTAAGTTCCATTGATTTAAATAATGGCTGAGGGGGATGGTGGAGGACAGAGGTGCCTGGAGGACAATGGTCCATAGGGTCGCAAAGGGTCGGAATCGACTGTGCGACTGAACAACATCAACAAAAACAACAACTTCACCAAGCAACAGAAATTTAGCCAGTGTGAAGTAGAGGAGAAGGACTGAATAGAATTGTGATCCAACTCCAGCTCTAATGCTGACTGGATGTTGAATTTCTTTCTGGCTGGGTTGAAACACAATGCTAAACCAGAATTTGTGTGGTTTAAATCTGTCTGTACACTTGTATCCGCCTAGATTAACTTGGTATGGGGCCAGCTTTATATAAAAACATGGCTTAAAACTGGTTTGTGAACCAACTTGTATCAAGTGTATTTTGTTGTTACATTAGAATTTGAAGCCCTAGCTTAATTCTTTATTATGTTTTTCTAGTATAATATTGTAATTAATGCAAAAAAACTCACAGGCAAAAAGACTACAATTCCCAGAATCTAACAGCCTACTTATAGAATTCTGTGAATTATACTCCAAAAGACCACGTTTCCCATTTTGGTGAGAAGGGGACACAGTTTTATTCTCTTTCCTCTCCTCCTTCATTACATTTATACCATACCTTTCCTACAAAATAGTGCTAAAGGCAGTTTATAATCTTGACTTTAAAAACAACAACAACAAATCTTCAGATTTAGTAGAACATATGTAAATTTCAACAAATTCCTCAATCAAATTCTTAGTCTTGTGCAAGAAGGGGGAGACCCTTGTACCCTTCATAGTATTTGAGAGTAGGAATTTTAGTTTCCTCTCAAAGTGGACAGAAGACACAGGTTCCATGTGTAAGATCTGGAACCAGTACATAAAATAGAATAAATCACTTACCTATCCTTTATAACTGCTTCTCTATAAAGCAATCCTTTACAACTACAGCCACTTGTTTAGCAAGCACTAATCTATACCATACAGCACAAGCATATTCTGCTGACAAATGGCACAGGGACAAAACTGTTGTTCTTATTCTTTGTGAGTGTGTGTACCCCAGTTTGAATCAGTCAGATTTCTAAGTGTGCTAATTTTGGTGACAATTTTTCCATTTGGTGTTTAGATTTTTTTAAAATGTAGATTAGTATTCAGTTCAGAATGATGACCAAATACTTTGGGGTAGGCAGCGATGCGTTGCAAAATTTTTTACTACCCCCACCATGGATGTGGCTAACTCTATGAGTTTGGCTAACTCTGTGGGCCATGGCCACTTGGCCTCCCTACACCATGGCCTGGGGTAGGGAGGTGGGCGTGGCCAGCCAAGTGGGCATGGCCTGGGGGAATTTCTTCTACCGGTGCCCGGGCACCTGTGGGCACCTGGAGCAGCTCAACACTGGGGTTAGGGCAATATTCTAAAATCTCACCTTCCCAGCTGACTCAGAGCTTCATCTCTGCTTCTTTAAATGGAAGGTACAGATATGTGTATTTAAAGGATTTGGTTTCAGCTAGTTGTTTTTTAAATATAAGGAAAGATCTTCTAATGTAGAGGCGCTCTATGGACTCAAAGGTTTCTCCTGGACTGTCAATGCAAGATCATCTGCATAGATGAAACTCCAGGTATATGGGAACATTGGTCGACCATGTGTTAAAAAGTAATGGTGCCAGGATGCTACCCTGTGGGAGAATGTTTCTTTGATTTCTCCAGTGACTGTGCCTCCCTAAGCAGGAATTGCTGGTAGTGTAATATGCTGCTGTCAGATCAACAAATGCTGCTCCAGTTCTTTTGTGTTTCGAAACAGTCTTCTATATGCTGAGCTAGATTTAAGATTTCAGTTGTTCATCTCTGGATTTAGAAGAGGTTCGATTTTAGTTAGATCACTTAATTTCATTCATTCAAACATTTTGTATATGTAGTATAGTAGGGAGATCAACTTATATCTTTTGGGACCTGATGTTTCTCTGCCTGGTATCAGTATATTAATTACTTTTGCCTTTTGCCATATTTTTAGAATGTGTTTGCTTATCCAACGGCTACTAAACTGAAGAGCCCATTCCTTTGTGTTTTGCCCAAAGGCTTAAATTATTCAATCTGGATATCATCAAGTCTTCTGCTTTGCCATTCCTATTTCTTATGGCTTCCTCTAGTTCTGCCAATATGAAGACAGTAAAATGTTCATCAGATTCACTTTGAATATCTATTTGATGTTTTATTTTTAGTATGCCCTGGTTTCTTGTCAGGAGTAATTGTTGTGTTATTTGTTTTAGGGTTTACATTTTCATACAGTGCAATGGCATTGAGCCAGCTAATCCTTCCAGACCAGAAGCATTGCACTGTAAACTTGCTGATGAGCAAAATTCAGTTAAATGAAATGCATTTTGGATTGCTTGTCAATTGTTGTTGTTGGTTTTTATTTTATTTTTTTAAAAAACTGGGGTTATTCCAGATATGGCAAAAACAGGGCTGGGTCGGCCTTCTGCTCTTATGATGTTACTGGACTCTAGTAACCTTACCCATTCCTTGCCAATGAAGGAAAATAGTTCACTCCATATGTAATTCTAAAGGCCGTGGTGGATGCAAGGTTCCCCATCCTTACATCAGAAAGTCTTAAAATAGTTAAAAAGCAATTTAGGCCTCTACTTTAATAAGTCTTACTAACATATATTTGTTTGGATTGCATAATCATGAACTGTAAATGTTCAGGCTGAAAAATGTATACATATTTACTGGGGAATAAGCAGAATAATAACTATTATTCTTAGTGTGAGTTACTTTTGAGTACAATAGAGTAAGATTGCGTTTTAACCCTTTTTTACTTACTATAAAGAAGTTTGTTGATTTTATCTACACATATCCATCTTTGCTTTGCCTTTTGGAAGTTATGTCTTGACTAAAAGATCCTATGATTATATTGAAGAATGGCTGTTATGTATGTTAACATACATAACAATGGCTTAATATCAAACAGATTTAAATGGTTTTTTATTGCACAAATAAACAATTAGACAATTCCATATACTGTAGAGAACCACAAGAATGTTGACTCATGAAATTTCAATGACAGTTTTTCATATTCCCTGCAATCTGTACGTATTTTGTCTAATTATTTTGGGAAGTACATCTGCTTTGGCACCTGCAGAATTATTGCAAGCTGTCATTTTTCATTCATAAAAAATTTAAATTTTAGATTTTGGCACCTGTCAGAAAACAAAACCCAGTAGAGCCAAAACAAACAAAACAAAATGTGTTCATACTAAATGGTTCATACTAAAAGATCTTATACACTGGCTAATACTATACAGGTTTCAAGCTGTCGCACAGAATGACAGACAGGCTATCAAAAGTGGAACCTAGATGTCAGCAAGATGAAAGAAAAAGTGTCCAGCAAAATATCATCTCCTAACATTATAGAATTTATTCTGATTAGTCCATATGAAATGCATTGCTCCAGAAAGATAGCTTACAAACACTTGACAACATTTTCCCTCAAAGCCCTGTCAAAAACTTTCACATTGGAGCCAACAACATGGGTCTTAGTTACAAGCCCTGTTTGACAGACTAGGACATAGGGACCTGTCAGCTGATAGACGAAGATTATTGTTAAGGGGATTTGGTACTTTGTATATTTTACCTAATAGGAGGGCCTTTGCTCAGCATTTCCTGAAGCAAAAGAAGACAGATGAAATCTCTAGGCACTTCATTGCTATTGCCTCTCAAAGATTTCCTGTCAAAATGGGCCTATGAGAGGAGAAAGGGTTTCAATAACATTTTTTCTTAACCTGGCAGGATTTCCAGTCTTGCTACAAAGAGAGTTTGAAGGTGCTGTCTTTATAAAAACCTCTGCTGCCAAGCTACCAGATGTAGCTGTGTTTAAAAATAAAAAAAGCAATATGATTCACATTACCATAGTGTACACGGCAAAACTAGTTTTGATTGACAGCTTATCCATATTTTATATAGCATGTTCTACTCCCCCACTCCCACTCCCCACAAAACACAGCAAGGGACTTTGAGGCTGAGGCAATTCTTGACTTAAATAAATCAGTAGTTGCCAACTATTTTAGGGGCACAGTTTCAACCAAATATGAAGGGAGTAAGGTGTACCTTCTGAAAACTGGAAGTTGTTTTTTTCTTCAGTTCTTTAATCCTCCAAACTCAGTCTTCACCAATGTTTGGGGCCAGGCAAGCTCTTGCACAATGTAGGATTTGGAGTACATGGCCAAGTGTAATGTACTAATGTCAGGAGTGATCCCACCATGTATTAGCTGTGTCAGGCAATATATATCAGATGTTCTACATGAAGAGACATTTCAGATGTCCTGTAGAATCCAACTTTGGACCAGAAAGAACAGTCTGGAAAGAAAGAAGGAAGGAACTGCACTTAAATGGAAAATGTAGCCAAAAAAGGGGGAAAAACAGGACTAGCCTTACCGATAATTTTACAACAGCCTTATTATTAAAAGTTTATATTGCCAGTTTGATAACTTCAAAATGTGGTTGGAGAAAGAGTCATTCTTCCTATTGAAGCTGATGAATAATATTTTATTAGTGCTACACATTTTCCATGGTCACATCTGCCTCAAGATATAATGAAATCAATGAAACAGGAAAATTAAGCACCTTATGATCTTTTTATAGTCAAGCATAGATGTTTTGTGTGTTGAGAGTGCACATATAAAAAACAGCCATCAGTTGAGGAAGAGGGATAGTTCCTTGATAGAACAGTAAAACCCTGATTTACAAATGCGAATTATGAAAAATGTGAGTTATGAAAGGGTGTTTTGGGAAAATTGGTGTCCAAATTTACACAAAAAACCCGACTCATGAAAGAGAGTGTGTGTGTGTGTGGGGGGGGGAATTCTTTTGGTCCCTGACTTTCTCCCAAGCTCAGAGCCTTCACTGTGACCGAAAAAGTGGTGGTGGGACATTTTCAGCCACAGCGAAGGCTCTGGGCTTGGGAGAATGGCAGGGACCAACATAATCTCTCTCTTTCCCACCTTCCTTAGCCTGTGGCACTGGCAGACAGGCCAGGAACAGTGGCAGAAATGGCCACTAGGGCATTTTTTATAATGTCCTTGTGGCTCCTTCTGCCGCTGTTCCTGGCCCGTCCACCGTTGCCACAGGCTAAGGAAGGGGGGGATTCATTCAGCCCACACCATTCTCCCAAGCACAGAGCGTTCGCTGTGACCGAAAAAGAGGAGAGGGGGAACATTTTCAGCTGCAGTAAAGGCTTTGCACTTGGGAGAGTGGTGGCAACCAATGCAATCATTTCCCACGACCAATGGGAAAAGTTCCCATTGGTCACCAACCCCCTCCCACCCGGGGCTTGGCTGCAGCCCCTAAAATGCACCCCCACACACACACTTTTTAGGTTGTAGCAAGGCCCCAGAACTTGGGAGAGTGGCGGTGACCAATGCAATAATAATAATAATAATAATAATAATAATAATAATAATAATAATAATAATAATAATAATAATAATAATAATAATAATAATAATAATAATAATAATATCCCGCACTTTCTCAGCCGAGGCCAACTCAAGGTGGCATTTACAACATGTCCAACAACATACAGTATAATATACAACAATAGAGAAACACAAAACTATATTCAGTAAATAATCAATACTCGATAATAAACATAAAATTAATCACAATTAAAATATTAAATTAAATAAAGTTGCGATGGCAATAACAAAAACCCAGTATAGACAAGAGTTCAGAGTCCAGCTCACACTCCCCCAAAGGTCCAGAGCTCAGCGCCACAAACGGGAACAAAGGTCCATGTCCAGGTGGTTAAGTGTCCCCAGAAGGCAAAACACCATCCTTTCCAGGGGCCTCTGAATGGGCACCTGCCTCCCAATCATTTCCCCCAACCAATGGGAAACATCTCATTGGTTGCCACCACTCTCTCAAGTCCCAGGGCTTTGCTACAACCTAAAGGGGGTGCAATTTTTAGCTGCAGCCAAGCCCCAGGACTTGGGAGAGGGACGGCGGCCGATGGGATCTTCTCCCATCGGTCAGGGGGAAATGATTGTATTGGTCGCCACCACTCTCCCAAGCACAAAGCCTTCGCTGTGGCCAATAATGTGTCCCCCCCCCACAACCTTTCCCGGTCACAGTGAAGGCTCTGTACTTTGGAGAATGGTGTGGGCTGAAGGAATCTTTCCCCCCACCCTTCCTTAGCCTGCGGCACCAGCAGACAGGCAGGGGACAGCAGCAGAAAGAGCCACAAGGACATTGTAAAAAATGTCCTTGTGGCTCTTTCTGCCGCTGTCCCTGGCCTGTCCACTGGTGCCACAGGCTAAGGAAGGGTAGGGGGGAGATTCCTTCGGTCTTCACGATTCTCTCAAGTGCAGAGCCTTTGCTGTGGCAAAAAATGTTCCCCCACCACTTTTTCGGTCACAGTGAAGGCTCTGCACCTGGGAGAAAGTCGCGGATCAAAGGAATCCCCCCTTCTTTAGCATGTGATGCTGGTAGATGGGCCAGGTACAGCAGTTGCACTGGCTGCCCAAGGCTTCTACGGTGGTCCGGTTTAGCTGGGGAGCCATAGATGTAGTGGCAGCAGCGGCAGCAGAGGAAGGAAGCAGAAGAAGCAGCCTGTGAAATGTAGGGAGATCTCTCCATTTGAATTGTTTTTTCTCTCAATGCATCCCTATGGGGTTCTCTCAATGCATCCCTATGGGGATGCCTCGAGTTCGGCAAAAATCGAGTTACAAAAGTTGTCTGGGAACCAAATTTTTGCATAGTCGGGGTTTTATTGCACATATATTTTGCCTACATCAAAAGTAAAACTGAGCAACTCCAATTAAAATGATATCATAAAGGAGAGTGGGGCAAACTAGGACAGAGTCCCTGGAGAGGTTCTTCTAGTCAGAACAGTGAGTTGTGGGCTAGATAGGTAATGGTTAGTCTTGGCCACTTCCTTCATTCTTCTCTGTTCTCTACACTCTGGGATTCTACCATCATGCAAGTCCTTAGGAGCCCTGGTGGTGCAGTGGTTATATTGCTGTACTACAACCAAAAGTTTGTGAGTTTGATCCTGACCAGGACTAGGAAGTGGTTGCTATTTGAGGGTTGATACTGTATTATTGTGATTATTGTTTCCCTGTAATTTGTACTGATCAATTATTGTGTATTTGTATCTTTATATTGTAACATTATGTATCTTAATATGTTGTTAGCCGCTCTGAGTCGGCCGTGAGTTGAGTGGAGCGGGATATAAATTTAAATAATAAATAAATAAAATAAATATGGCCACTGCTGATCAGGCTCAAGCAGCCCGATCACTGCCAGCACTTCCTCCACTTGCCAACAGATGGAGAGAGCACTTCTGACATCAGCTGGGAAGGAAAAGAATCAGCCACCACCACTGATTGGGCTCTTTTGGAGGAGCAAAATGGTGGTTGGTGGTGCAGTGATTAAACTGTGGTACTGCAGCCAAAACATTGTGAGTCGATCCCAACCAGGGAGGGACTCAAAGGTTGACTCAGCCTTCCATCCTTCTGAGGTTAGTAAGATGAGTGCCCAGCATGTTGGAAGGAATGCTAATCAACTTGTGAACCACCCAGAGAATGTGCCAAGCACTATAGGACAGTATATAAGTGTGATTGCTTAGCTTTAACAGTAGTCCAGTTATTTATTTTATTTATTTTGTTCAACTTTTATCGCCGAACCTGCTCGACAAGGTGAGTCTGGGTGGCTTTCAGTCTAACCAATGAGATTACTAAAATATAAAATCATTCCCACAATAACAATTAAAACCATAAAAGCAGTGATGGGCATGAGCTGGATCGGACCAGTATGTGTGTACCGGTAGTAAAAATGGCTGGCCCCACCCACCTCCTGGCCCCACCCACCACCTCCTTCTCTAGAAGAGGCTTCAGAGGGGGCTGGCTCCATTTCCCCCTTCATCCAAAGCTTTTCCTGGGTTCCGTTTCACCCCAAAGTGCATCCCCAGCCACTCCGGAGTGGTTGAGGAGGCACTTCGTAGTGAAACGGAGCCCAAGAAAAGCCTTGGAGGAAGGGGAAAATGGCTTCAGAGGGGGCTCTTCACTATAGAGCTATGAAAAAAGAAGCTTCTATTTTCATCACTCTATCGTGAACCTCTGAAGGCATTTCCCCTTTGTCCAAGGTTTTTCCTGGGCTCCGTTTCACCCCAAAGCACATCCCCAGCCACTCTGGAGCAGGAAAGGTAACTGGTGCCAAAGCTCAGAAAAGGGAGCATGTAGCCAGGCAACCTATGGAGATTCTGTTAACTTTTCCAACTTGTAGATAGATCTCTACAGTACTATTATCCTGAGGCAGGATGGAACAAGATAATGACTTGTGTAACAAATTCTGTCTCAGTAAAAAGGAAAAGAAGCAACAACCTTCAGTCATACCTTAGCACAAAGTAATCATTTTTTTAAAAAATAACTGTATGTTTCTGGTGTGTATAATGAGATTACATTTTAAATTATACACAAATATAGAAGAAATATCGGGAAGATCTTTCCAATCCCACTGTTTAAATATTCATTCAAAGCAAATGTTAATGTACCTTGTGCAGGATAATAATGATAAAATATATGATCTGTTCATAAAAATGCATTTTAGTGCTTTCTAAGACTTGTAATGTTAGAAAATCAGGACACATACTTCAGCCTACATCCATCAGCACCGCAATAATGTGAACCACAATCAGTTTTGTCCATGAATAAATACCCTCCCACTGAGAGTCTAACTGTGATACAGCAGCAAAAAAGGGAAAGTGAATTCAGCATCAGGTTTCACCAAAAGAAGTGAAGGGATCCAGGGAAGCCATAGTCTATTCTGCTTTAGTCAGAACTTGCCTGATGTACTGTTTCCAGTTGTGGACACCACTGTTTAAAAAGGAAATTGGCACATCAGAGTGGGTCAAGAGGAGGGCAAGCAATACAATAAAAGCCTGGATGAGGGAGTTTGATATGTTTAGCCTTGGAAACAGATAATATGATATTTAAATATTTGAAGGGCTGCCTCACAGAAGATAGAGCAAGCTCATTTTCTGCAGCTCCAAAAGCATACGGTTTGAAATAATGGATCCCAATGTCAATATAGGAGTAGTTCTTTGACACTGCAATGAACTACTTCAGAAAGAGGCAGACACCATGATGGCGAACCTTGGAACTCCATATGTTCTTCGAATTCAATTCCCAGAAGCCAAAGCTCCCGTGAATCCACACGAATGGGTTTGCTGCGATTTATCCAGCTCGCAGCACAGTGTCCTCATTGCTCCTGGAAGCGAAAGTAAAACGCACCTGTACGGCCCATTCATGTGGATTCATGGGGGCTTGGGCTTCTGGTAATTGAAGTCCAAGAACATCTGGAGTGCCAAGGTTCGCCATCACGGAGGTAGACAGTCCCTTCCCTTGAGTTGGATAATTTGTGCCATGCTTTTATGGACCAAAGAATGGAAGAGGGACACTGCAGAAGTGGGATGGGCTGGCAGGGCTGACACCCTCCTTCCCTGAAAGTCTATCAACAAATATTGGATTGCCAGCTTTCAGGGATAGTTTAGTTCTGGTTTTCTTGATGTGCAAGGGCATTGGACTTTGAGATTCCCACCAGCTCTATAATTCTATGGTTCTACAATCATGCTGAGAACCTGTCACAATTAATACTTCCCTGGCTGATAACGTTTGGCTTTCAGGAGTTGTTATCACCACTCTATTATCTCAAATTGCACTTTCCTGCTGACAGGGGAAGAAATAAATCTGGTCATCTGTGTTTGTCATTTGCTTTTGCAAGAACACAACCACAGCCAGATAAGAATTAATCTATGTCTACTAATTGGACATAGCTATTTGGATCTATAGGTATAAAAACACTATCCCACACCCACACACAATGGAAGGGCAGCAAATCTATTGTCTTCCTTTTAGAAGCCTAAAAGAAGGGATCAGGGCAAATCACAATGGAGGGATATAGCTGTATAATTTTTTTATAACAAAGAGGCGACAGTTTATTAACCTCCCCCAAAAATAATTTGAAGTATGAATAAAACTGCAATTTTATTTGTTTGTGATTTCAAAGGTCAACTCACACATAGCTTTTCTATTAATTGCAAATAATAAAAACAAAAACAAAACAGAAGACTCTGGGGAGAATGCAAGCGCGGCGCCAAAATGGCCGCCGCACCCTTTGCGGCCCCCCCCACCAGACGAAGACATCCGGGTAGTTAGGGGGCGTGGCCAGCACCCTTATATAAGGGGCGGCCACGAGGCAGCCGAGCTGCCATTTTGCGAAGCGACGGAGCGGAGAGGTTTTTCTCTCTTACCTCCGTCGCTCTTGCCTTGCTCGGGGAAGCCTCTGGCTGCTGATTTTCTTGACTTTTAGGCTTCCCATCGTTAGCTGCTATGCCCTCGAAGAAGAAGGCGACTGCGAACGCGGCTCGTTCTGCGCGAAGGCACCAGCCGGGTCGGAGGACCACGGCTGCGCCTCCCCAGCAGCCTCCTTTGCCTGAGCCCACCGGGACCGGTGGGATGGGGTTAATTACCCCTTGGCCCGAGGCCGGGGGTCTGCGTACCGGCCCAGCTGGGGCCGCGGCCCCTGGCCCGCAAGCAATGGCCACTGCCTCTGGCATGGCCCATTCTGCGGGGCCTTCTTCCATGGGTCCACAGCTTCCTGCGGGGGGTTTCAGCCATGGGGGGTGGCTGGGTTCCCTCCCCTGGCAGGGTACCCCCCGGCCCTGCAGGGGCCGGGCCTGGGGTCGTGGCCGTATATGGGCCCCGGGGTCCAGGGACCTGGACCGGCGCCTGCACCCAGTGGGCCGGCTGGCCCTTTGCCCCCACTTGGCTTAGGGGGCTACGTTAGTGTTGAGGCCCTTCTGGCCCGCGTTGCGGCCCTCGAGGCATCCCTCGCGAGGGTTAGCCACCCGGGGGTGCCTTTTGGGGTGCAGGTTGATCCATTGTCTGCCGGTCAGCGGCAGGCGGCAGGGCGGGTCGAGCTGCCCGAGGCGCGTGGGCCAGCTTTGGCCACTGCCTCGCAGCTCCCCACTCAACAGGCTGATGCTAGTCAGGCCCCGTCGACGAGCTCAATTGCGGTCGTGAGCTCCGACGCCCCCAGCGGGCCGGAACCCCCGGTGGGGGCGGCCCGCGGGGGTGCTGCATGTGAGTATGCGGTTCAATCTAGTGCACCCACACACCTACCCACGTTGGGGGGGGGCATTCCAGTGGCCGTGGCCTCGCATGGGTGGTGCGACGGTTCAGTCGCCGACGTCCCACCCGGCGACTTCACCGCTCACCCAGGGCCCAGTTTTGGGTGGTACCTCTTATTCAGTTGGGAATGTGTTAGGGGTGGCTGGGTTGGTCCAGGCTCCTTTTCAGATCCCCGTGGTTCCCACTGTGCCGGTGTCAGCATTGCCGACAGCGGGATATTCCTTGCCCCTGGGGGACCATTTGGCCCAGGCCACCAAAGAGAAGATCTGGCATGGGGAGTATGTCGACATCTTCTCCCTTCTTAACAGAGAGCCCACCAAAGAGGAGAGGGAGGGGCAGGATGAGAAGGATAAGGAACAGGCACGTCGTCGTAAGCCGCCACGTACGTGGGCCAATTGGTTGCCGGCGTACCTTATATACATGGTGGTCTACCTCAGGGCCCGGCCAGATTTGGCAATTCCGATGGTCCAGTATTTGGACAATATTTACTGGGCGATGGTCGACTTCCCGGGCCCGTCATGGTTGGCTTACGACGAGGAATTCCGTATGCGGATTCCCCTGCACCCTGAGATGAGGTGGGATGAGCCCTGCCAGAAGCTGTGGCTTCTGTATATGACTCCCACGCGCCCTGCGCCTGGGGACAGATACCATTGTGGACATGCGGTCCAGCGAGCGGCCCCAGCACAGACACCCCGCCAGGTGGCGGGGCAGGGGGTTCCAGCCCGCCTGCTGTCCTGGACTTTCTCGTCCAATGGTTCCTGCAGTAGGAAGAATTGCCGGTACAGGCATGAGTATCCCTCTTGCGCTGGCCCCCATGCGGCCTCCGCTTGCCCCAGGCCTGGAGGGGCGCGGGGCAAAGGTAGGGGCGGACAAGGGGCTGGCAAGACTGCCGCAGAGGGAGCTGGTCCACCGAAAGGCCCCCTCCCCAATTAATGTGGACATGCTGGAGCGTTGGCTCGCATCGTACCCGAGGGGGGCAGATGCGGTTTACCTGCTTCAAGGTTTTCGACTGGGGTTCCGTATTCCTTTCCAGGGTGATAGGTCCCCCCAAGATGCCCCCAACCTTTTGTCCCTTAAGGGGAGGGAGGAGGTGGCTGCCGCCAGCATTTCTAAGGAGGTTGATGCGGGCAGGGTCACTGGCCCTTTCCCTGCACCCCCGTTCCCCAACCTTAAAGTGTCACCCTTGGGCTTGGTGCCCAAGAAGTCACCGGGCGAGTTCCGCCTGATCCATCACTTGTCCTACCCAGCCGGCCGATCGGTCAATGATGCTATCCCTGATGACCTTTGCTCGGTCAGGTATACATCTTTTGACCAGGCGTTGCGCATGGTGCGCTCATGTGGCCCGGGTGAGCTGTTGGCTAAGTGCGACATTAAGTCTGCCTTTCGCCTCCTGCCGGTTCACCCGGGTGACTTTGAGTTGCTGGGTTTTAAGTTCAGGGGTGAATATTATTTCGATAAGGCCATGCCTGTTGGCTGTTCCATATCGTGCTCGGCCTTCGAGCGTTTTAGCACCTTCCTACAGTGGGCTTTTGTCCGCAGGTCAGGGTCCCGGTCTGTAGCCCATTACCTGGATGATTTTTTATTCGGGGGTGAACGGGGCTGGGACACGTGCACACGTCTCCTCAACACATTTCAGACGCTAATGGAGGAACTGGGTGTCCCTTTAGCGCCCGAAAAGACCGAGGGCCCATCTACACAGCTAGTCTTCCTGGGGGTGGAGATTGACACGGTAGCGCAGGCTTCTAGGTTACCAGGGGATAAGGTGTCAAGGATAGTGGCCCTCATCTCGGACTTGCTTGCTAAACGCAAGGCATCACTGCGGGGCCTGCAGGTGTTGCATGGTCATCTCAATTTCGCTTGCAGGGTGGTCGCACCGGGCAGGGCATTTGCCCGGGGCTTGTGCGACGCAATGACAGGCTTGTCCAGGCCCCACCATAGGGTCAGACTAACCCAGGGCATTAAGGCAGATATGCTTATCTGGCTCCAGTTCCTGAAGGAGTTCAATGGGGTGTCATTTTGGAGGTCTGACCTTCTGGCTTCCCCTCGTTTCCAGATACAGTCCGATGCCTCTGGGTCCCTGGGTTATGGGATGTAGTTCAATGGGAAGTGGGCCTATGGTGGGTGGCCACCAGCGTGGTCAGGTACGGGGCGCCTGCGGGACCTCACGTACCTGGAATTTTTTCCCATCCTAGGGGCCTTGATGCTATGGGGTGATGAGTGGGCCAACTCGGTGGTTCATTTCTGGTGTGACAATGTGGCCGTTGTCCACATTGTCAACTCACAGACTTCCAAATCAACCAGGGTGATGGACCTGGTGCGCCAGTTTGTATTGCGCAGCCTGCACCTTAATGTACTGTTCCGGGCCAGGCATGTCCCGGGGGTCAATAATGATATCGCTGACGCTTTGTCCCGCCTGCAGATCTCCCGGTTCCGCGCCTTGGCCCCGGATGCAGAGGAATTTCCCTCGCCACTCCCGGACGAGATATGGATCTTTGGCAAGGAGAGGTGAACCGGGCGATCGGCATGTCGCTAGCGCCACGCACGCGTAAGGCGTATCACCACGCATTCAATTCTTTCAGGGCATTCTGTGCCCAATTCCGGCTGCCAGATACCTGGCCTATCCCGGTGGCCCATATACTTCAATTCATGGTTGACCTGCATTCCCAGGGCCTTGCACCTCGAACCATAGCATCCAGGCTGTCAGCGCTGGCTTTTATGGCCAAAGTAGGCGGACATGCGGACAGTACCGCTGACTTCCGTGTGAGACACGTTTTGGAGGGGTGGGTGCAGGAGCGTGGGCGTAGCCCAGACGACCGCCACCCAATTTCCCCAGGGGTTCTTACCCAACTGGCACGGGGCTGGCAGGACCTATGTTTTGATAGGTATGAGGCAGCCCTGTTTCATGCGGCTACAACGGTGGCCTTCTTTGGAGCGTTCCGCATCAGCGAGCTTGTGATGCTGTCTAAGGCGGATGCTAGTCGTAGGGCACTGGAACTCGAAGATGTCTATGTGGCCAAAGACTGGGCTCAGTTGAGGATACGCTCCTCTAAGACGGATCAGCATGGCGTAGGCAGTGGAGTAAGACTGCTACGGTGTTCTTTGGCAGACATCTGTCCGGTTGGTGCCCTACAGGAGTTCCTTGCACTGCGTGGCACGCACCATGGCCCGTTTTTCTGTCACCAAGATGGGTCTCCCCTTACTAAATTTCAATTTTGGAGGGTGCCGGTAGGCACTAGCCAGTGTTGGCCTCCCTGGGGCTCGTTGCTGCACCCATTCATTCAGGATAGGGGCGGCTTCTACTGCAGCTGTTTTTGGGTACTCCGGGGCTGACATACGCCGCATGGGAGGGTGGGGATCACAATGTTTTCTGTTTGCTTTCGCCCTCTTCATCCGTGAGTACCAGTTTAGTCACTGCACTGTTTCTCCCCCCCCCCTTTTTTCCTTGACAGACCCTGGGTGTCGTATTACGCCGGTGACAGTGTGCCTGGTGGGCCATAGCCATGTGCACAGGGCAGCGCGTTACGCTGCACAGGGCAGCGTGTTACGCTGCACAGGGCAGCGCGTTACGCTGCACAGGGCAGAGCGTTACGCTGCATAGGGCAGCGCGTTATGCTGCGGCGACAGAGTGGGGACCCCGACTGGGACTGGTTGCATCCGCACGTCTCAGGTGGTATGGTAAGCGCGGCATGTTATGGCGGGAACTGTTGCCATTCCTTTTCTACATCAGGGATGCTGACTCGCCGGATGTCCTGGTTATGCACCTTGGGGGCGATGGCTTAGGGCGGGTCACTGGCCTATCGCGGAAGCTTGCGATTTGCAGTGACCTGCCCCACTCACGTTATGTGTGGCCTGCCACAACCCTCAATTGGTCGGACACGATACCGCGGTGCGCTTACAGGGGGCGTGCGGCCTCGAGGCTCTTGGCCGAGCCGACGCTCCGTGACCGGGGCTATTGCCCGGTTCCTTTTCGACAAAGGTGGGGGATGCGTCATTCGCCTCCCCGACATCAGTCTGCAAAATTACAAGCTTTTACTCAGGGGATGGGGCCCATCTGTCGCAGGGAGGTATGGACCTCTTGTTAGTGGACTGGCGAGCAGGCCTGTTGACCGAGCTGACGGTCTTGGGGGGGGCGGTGAGCCTTTTGGGAAGCCTCCCCGTGTGGTGGGTAGCACTGGTAAGGTAAACATTTATGACCCACAGGTATCCGGCAGGTTCGCAATTGACTGGACAACACTAGACAGGTATAAGTTGGTTAAACGTTGTCCGGTCAACGACGAACCAGGCGACGGGGTGATGGCTACAGCTAGACAGCATGCATCACCCCGTGATTTTACGGATACGCGTCAGAGGGTGGGGTCATTAGTTAGATATTGACTACGGTCAACAATTTGTTTGTTGTCAACAAACAAATTGATACAAATAGATACATTGTAACAATTGCCGTTGGCAATTTTGGGTGGTACCTTACCAGTGTTACTTCGGCCTGCTTGCCTTAAGAATTATAATTGGTCAATTACCAATAGAAATTTATAATTCGGACTAGGGCATGAATCAATAAATGTGGCCCAATGCTGTTATCCACTTTCATTGGTGTCTGAGTCCTTTATTGGGGGGTGCGCCTGCAAATGTATCGTGTTGCAATGTGAAACTGCAAATCTTGACTAGTTTTCAGGGAGATAATATGCATATGACTGTTCTATAACTGTCTTTCTGCAAGCTGTTTGTGGAAAGCAGTTGTATAATATGGTTGACATTGACAGTGTCTCTGGCACAGTTAAAATAATCAAGAGCTGTTTAGCAATTACTCTGCCTGGATAGCTCTGCAAATTAGATATCTGGGTACAGAGACAGAGGATGGGAGTTCAGTTCCTCACTGTGCAGGCCTGAAGAACCAGCCTGTGTAGACTTGGGCAAGCTGCATAGTCCAAAGATGCCTCCAGAAGAAGAGAATAATAAACCAAGTCAGAATTCACTTGACAGCACATTTAGGAATTGCTTCACAAAAATGGCTTCCAAAGTGAAACGATGGTGCAGGGACCCTATTCATGTTGTTGACCAAACTAACTGCATGTTAATATCAGCATTCGGTATGCCTGGCCAGTGGGAACCATGTTTTCTTGAGCATGGAGGATGCTGGGAGTCAGAGTTTAATTGTCCAATAGGCGCTATAAAAAGTGCTCCCCCAATAAGATGCTAATTGCAAGAAACCTTTGACTGTGTAGGTCATGGATAGCTATAGACTATTATAAAAAGAATGTATGTGGATTTTTTATCATGTCAGAAGCACACAAAGATACTTCCTGGGTTGAAAGGATTTTTGCTGAAGGAACTCTGCTCAGGGGATTCTCAAATGAGGCTCCTTTCATGTCCCCAAGATCTATTCCCACCAAAGTGGTCCCTATTTATCTATTTGCAATTTCTTGCTTTTGAACTGCTACGTTGGCAGGAGCTGGGACGGAGATAGGTGCTCATTCCATCATGCATTACTCGAGTCTTGAACTGCTTACTTACCCACCTTCCAGCTAACAAGGCGAGCTTCTTAACTACTGAGCCACCGCAGTCCCAAAAGAATGTGATACAACATTTAATGTAATGGTGTAACCTATACTCTGGAGGACAGGCTATGTTTGGGACAGAATATGGAGAAACAGAATGCTGTCAAAGATGTTGGACAATGTTTGTTTATGTTGTTTGTTTATGTTTATTCAATTTATACCCCACTCTATTAAGCACAGGCTGACTCAGGGCAGCTAACAACATATAAATAACCCCAAGGTAACCCAAGGGGTTTACATACAGGATATAAAATACAAAGCAATTTACACACAAAATATAAAATAGAAAATAGAATAAGATACATAGATATACAATAATGCAGTACAGGCCGGCACAGGTGCTCCCACTCCCTCCATCCAACAGGACCGGGGGAAGGAGCTCCGTGTCTTGGCTGGAGGCAAGGCTGCATACAAGATAATCAAGATACAAAATATCCAAAATGCAATTCATTACATAGTTGCACAATAGCAACAATAATACTTGTTATATCTCCATTAGTTCAGAATGTAGAATGTATTGTTTGGGTGAAAACATGCTAAATTCATTTAAAGGAACCATGTGAAAAGTGGAAAATGAAAAAATAAACACTATAATTTAATATTGTAGAGGACTACTACAGGTATATTACTGGTAGAAAAGAACAATCGCTTGAAATGACTACTAGTAAAAGGTGAAAAAAGAAAGTATTAAGGTAGGAAGGTGAAAAAAGAAATTAAAAGTAGGGTTTTAAGAAGACAACAATAGAAGAATTTTCTGTTGACAAATAAGAAATTGAACTTAACTATCAATTTCTTTTCTTCATTTTACTTTAGTCATTGGTCCAAATAGAAAATTCAGCAAACAGATCAGAAGACTCATAAGCAGTGGGGGGCTCAAATTTTTTTTTAGTACCACACTGTGGGTGTGGCCTACTTTGTGGACATGGCCTACTCTGTGGGCATGACCATGTGACTGGGCGGGTGATCCAGTCGTGCCTGCCCAGTGGTGGGATTTGATTTTTTCCTACCTACTCTGTGGCTGTTGTATGGTGGGCATGGCTAGGGGAAAGCCCTGCATTGCATTCAAATTAGGACTACTTTATTTCAAAACTTTGATGGGCGGGGCCAGCCAGAATTTTTGCTACCAGTTCTGGAGAACTGGTGCGAACCTGCTGAATCCCACCACTGCTCATAAGGGCAATGATAAAGGAACTAGAAACAAATCTTCAGTCATTATATATTAGTGGAGATCAAGACCAAGATCAATCATATCTAGAAATTGTATGTATTTGTTTATTTATTCATTACATTTAAATACCACCCAACTGGGTGGCTTTCCCACTCTGAGAAGAGTACATTATTGAGAAAATACAATATTTTAAAAATTCAACAATGAAGAAAAAACACTCTGATAAAAACATTCTGATACCAATGTATGAGAAAAAAACCAAAGTAATTTAAACTTTTTTAAAAAAGCCATACTGTTATGTATTGAATGAATACTGCAAGTCCCCCTTAACAGAATGTATCTGGTCAATGTATCCATTTGTATCTAATCAGAGACACATTGTAGCAAGCTGTATAAGGATGTGAGCTAAGTGGCCATAGGTGGCAGTAACGAGCATCCGGCTCATCCGGCACAGATTCCCTTAATACCTAAAGGGCGGGAAACCTTCCTGCCAGACCTCACCTGGAGAAGATGGGCGTGACGATCCATGACGTCATGCGGATAGTAGTCAATGAGCTACCGCCTGGGTTATTCAAATGTACAGTGTACTATAAATAGAGCTGTTTTGTCCGCCATTACCTCATGTTCACCCTGACCATCATGCAATAAAGTTGTGTTTGGCCCTTACTGCAGCTCCTTCTTTTCTTCCATGCAAGACACTAAATTGGCGACGAAGGTGGGATGGCGTCCCGAAAAGTGAACATTGCGCCCTTCGACACCACGAAGCCGAGAAATGGGAACTCTACGAACAGCAGTTCCTATATGCAATGGACCTCGAGGGCATCGAGGAGGAAGCCCAGCGCCGGGCATTCCTACTGGCCCAGTGCGGCCTGGAGACATTAGAGCTGGCAACGAACCTCTTGATGCCGAGGCTGCTCAGGGAAGTAGCCCTAGACAAGATTCTCGCCAAGCTGAGGAAACACTTTCGGCCGAAAGTGTCGGTTTTCCCGGCAAGGCTGGCCTTTCAGCAGTGGTGCCAGCGGGCCGGTGAGTCCGTGGCCGACTTCATGGCAGCCCTGAGGGTGGCTGCCATGCCTTGCTGGTGGAGAGCATCCCTGAGCGAGGCCCTGAGAGACAGGCTCCTGCTGGGCCTGTGAGATGAGGGAGCCAGGAAGAAACTGCTGACCAAGGACGAGAGCATCTCTTTCGAGCATGTCCTGCACATCGCCCAGGCCACCGAGTCAGTGCAACAAGGTGAATGGGTGTGCCGGGCCAGGACCGCTGTGGTTGGGTGCCCCCACCGGCGGTCCCAGTCCACAGCTGTTCCTCCCACGGAGAGCAGGGGCCCTCTGAGTCCACCACGTCCGCCTCCGACTTCAGCAAGGACGACGACGTGCAGCGAGTGCAGAGAAGGCCCGAGGTTCGAGACCGGGCCAGAGAGGACCACCGCTGTGACAGATGTGGGGCATCCCACGACCGGAGCCAATGCCCATTCCGGAAGGCGGAGTGCCACAACTGCGGGTGGCGCAGGCACATCACAAAGGTCTGCAGGCAGCATTGAGACGACGACAAGGGCCAGGCGGAACGGCCCCAATGGAGAGCAGATGGGGTCGGCCGAATCTTCGATGACGACGAGCCCCAGGAGCACTGTGTGTCTTGACAGGTTCCCGACAACAGCGACTAGGCGGTTCACAGTGTGCCCTTGCGGCACCCCTGGTTCTTTGTTGAGGTACTGATACAGGGGGTCCCAGTAAGGATGGAGATCAACTCGGGGTCGTCGTACTCCATCATCTCCCACCGGGAATTTTTGCGCATTCCACCCAAGTCACACCCCAAACTGAAGGCTCTAAAGACTAACTTGCGGGACGTTCAGGGCAAGAGCATACCAATGTTGGGGATGGAAGTGTATAAGGTACAATTCAAGAGGCACTCTGCGCAGCTGCCCCTAGTAGTTTTAAGGGAAGGGTCCTGCTGCCTCCTGGGTATGCAGTGGTTTGGTCCCCTGGGGGTTTTCATTGGAGGCATACACGCCGTGCAGGCTTACGCGATCACGGATGTGTGTAATGCACACCCTGCTGTCTTTGAGAAGGGGCTAGGGAGGTTCAAGGGGCCCCCAGTCTCATTCGAATTGGATCCCAACATCCGACCCATCAGACTGAAGCCAAGGAGAGTGCCGTTCGCACTAAAGGACAAAATTGAGACTGAACTGGACAAACTGGTGGGTCAGGGGATTTTGGTGTCGGTGGACTCCCCTGAGTGGGAAACCCCATTGTTACGGCACTTAAGGCTAACGGGGAGGTCAGAATATGCACTGACTACAAGTGCACGATTAACAAGGCAATTCGCCCAAATGCGTACCCGGTGCCGGTAGTAAGTTACCTGTTAGCAACTTTGCATGGGGGGAGGTGTTTCGCCAAGCTAGACTTAGTGCAGGCATACCAACAATTAACGGTGACCCAAGCTGCAGCCGCCACTCAAACCATTGTTACCCATAAGGGAGCCTTTAAAGTGACGCGCCTCCAATTTGGCGTAAATTCGGCTCCAGGAATCTTTCAGTTGAATTTGCAACTCTGCCAATTCCTACTGAGGTATCGTGTAACCCCCTTAGTGTCAGGTCTGTTACCTGTCGAGCTCCTCATGCGGAGGAAACCCACCATGATCCTCTTGAGGTTAGACCTAACCAGGGTGGAGGACATGGGTAGAAACATAGAATCAGGGGGCACTAAGAGTTTCGAAATTGGCCAGGCAGTGCATTGCCATAATTACGCAGCTGGCGGACCTACCTGGGTGCCTGGAATAGTGGTCGGGCAAACAGGGCCAGTCTCCTACAACATCGAGACAAGCACAGGACTCCTCTGGAGGAGGCATGCCGACCAGCTTAGAGGTAGGGAAGTAGGAAGGCAAGACTTGAGTGACCAGGCAGAACATTCAGCATTAGGGTTCTCCCCCACCCGCTTATCCCAAGGGGGAGACACAAACCACAGGGGGGAGGGAAATGAAACAAACCCGCATCCTTTTGACCCCCCGGGTAACAGGTACAACTTGGAAGAGAGGGAGTTCAAGGAGTTGTTAGACTTTGATTTAGGAGACCGGGGGAATTTTTCGGAGTGGTCCCCCACCTGTCCAAGTGAAGAGTGGGGTTTTTCTTTAGTCCCTGGAGCCCCCGGTCTCACATCCCTGGAGTTTACTCCTACACCCAGACCTCCCCAATCCCCGGCTCGGGACTCGCAACCAGTCACTAACGAGCCACTTTCTCCCACTGCAGGACAAGGACAGAGTAATCAGGAGCATGCGGGGACTCCAGCCCAAAGTGCGGCTGCCACTCGCCCAAAGCGAACATGCAGGAAGCCTCAATGGCTAAAGAACTTCATCCTCACCTAGGCGGGAGGGATGTTATGTATTGAATGAATACTGCAAGTCCCCCTTAACAGAATGTATCTGGTCAATGTATCCATTTGTATCTAATCAGAGACACATTGTAGCAAGCTGTATAAGGATGCGAGCTAAGTGGCCACAGGTGGCAGTAGCGAGTATCCTGCTCACATGGCACAGATTCCCCGAATACCTGAAGGGCGGGAAACCTTCCCGCCAGACCTCACCTGGAGAAGATGGGCGTGACGATCCATGACATCACGCGGACAGTAGCCAATGAGCTATTGCCTGGGTTATTCAAATGTACAGTGTACTATAAATAGAGCTGTTTTGTCTGCCATTACCTCATGTTCATCCTGACCATCATGCAATAAAGTTGTGTTTGGCCCTTACTGCGGCTCCTTCTTTGTCTTCCGTGCAAGACACTAAACATACCAAATACTAGATGGCATCGGGAATAGGGTTGCCAGATGGTATCCTAAAGGAGGACATGTCCTCCTTTTCTATAATTTGTCCTTCTGTCATCCCTTACCTACTGTATGTACATATAGACATATAGTAGGTAAGGGAGGACAGGAGGACAAATTATAGAAAAGGAGGACATGTCCTCCTTTATGATACCATCTGGTAACCCTAATTTCGTGAAGGATGTCCTGAAAAGCCTCTCTAAAGAGCAGTTTTAGCTGGGTTTTTTTTTAAAAAAAAAGATACCATGGGATGCGGCCTGGTGCAGCTCCACTGGCAAACAATTCTACAAATGTGGGTGCTGCCACCAAAAAGGCCCTGCTCCTTGTCATAGTCTTTTTTTTTTTTTTTGCTATTTTCGATGTTGGCACTTGAAGCTGTGCAGTTTGAGATACACAAGTGACATGGGCAGTTGTTTTATGGGAGAGATGCTTTCACTGTAATGGGAGATACCATGGTGGAAATTAGAGAGTGAAGAAGAGAATGTGGTGAGAGTGATACATTTGAAAAGCACTAGAAGCTATAATGACTAAATGAGGCTTTTCATACTTTGATCATACCATAAAAAGACAAGAGTCACTAGAAAAATAATAAAGTTGGGGATAGCAAAATGAAGGAAGAAAACAGACAGACCAAACATGGGATGGACTGAATGAATAAAGACAGCTATTGTAGTTTGTAGATCTGAGTAGGGCTTTTAATGACAAGCTTTTCAAGACTACCAATGCATAGAGTCACCCTAACTTAGAAGCAACTTGAAAACCCAGGCAACATGATATCACCGAGGATAAATGGAATCAATTACAACAGAGAACAGCTTTTTCTGAATAGGGAATCATTTTTGAAATGTCACTGAGAAATGTTCCCGAAATCTCAATCAGATAAACCACTGAGTATCTTTGGATCAGTCTTTATTTAAATTCATAGGAGTACTGAAACAGCTAAGCTGGTTGAAAAGTTTTGTACTGAAGATTTGGAATAGTCACAAAAGAAACTACACATAAAAGCAAGGTAGCTATTTGAATGTTCTAATTTGCATGACTGGTACTAGAAAATTGTCTACTGGAACCCAACAAGGCAGGAAAGGATACAACTGAAATATTCAGTTGGCAAGACTTGCATCATATCCAACAGTCTTACAAAGGTTGTAAATATGGTATCAGTGTAAACCAGATGGCTATCACTCATATAATTCTCCTCATCTGACTTTTGAGATGCACACGGAAACCTTAAAATAAGGTTTTAAGGAAACGATACTGCCAGATCAGTTCTCTATTGAGTGGATGATAGACTTCACATTTAACAAAAGCTTACAGGTTTTGCTGCATAAAAACATCCTCATCATCCATCCGGGATTTTTTTTTTTGATCCCAGGTTGACAGAGACCTACAACATGATCTCTTTTAAAAGTTTTATAATACAAAGAAGTGTGTGTCTCAGCTTCCATTTTCTGCTATCCAGGATAAATTAAAAATTACTACTATCACAGGAGTTTTACAATCTGCTCTTTACACAGAGGGGTAAGGCAAGACAGGACCTGAGCACAGCAGACAAAAGTCATCATTTGCACACAAACATGATAAGGTTGAGAACCCGGCATCTTCATTCCAACTGGGCCTCAGGCCAGATACTGGGATATTAACAGACTTGGTCACGCTGACTGATGCCTTGTTCCAGGAGAACATGCCCTGCTCATATCTTCAAGGTCAATTCCAAAAGGTGATATTAGGGGGCCTCTAATATTCCAATTTGCTCTGCAAGGAAAGATCCCTGGGAAGAGAGGCCCTGGATATAGACTTCATGGGAGACCAGTGTGGAATGTCCTTGGAAGAACTGTTCAGAGAACTTAAGAACAGGAAGACTGTCACCATGATAATAGCCAATATCTGGAATGGATATGACACCTGGAGGAGGAGGAGGAGGAGATTCTTGTTAGGTTCAGAACATGGAAATTTAGAGGTTAACTACGTTGACATTTAACCTGCTGGTTTGCTCTTGAAGATTGCTAGATGATCACTAGATGACTTCTTTGCTGGAGTGAACCAACACCCTACTGAGT
This sequence comes from Bradypodion pumilum, assembly GCA_035047305.1. NCBI lineage: Eukaryota > Metazoa > Chordata > Lepidosauria > Squamata > Chamaeleonidae > Bradypodion > Bradypodion pumilum. The sequence goes on from JAWDJD010000004.1 coordinate 120,970,620, forward strand.
AATCTTATCTGTACCTTTCTGAGCCTTTATCAAAGATTTCTAATTTTTTTTGTGCAGGCAAAGGTCACCCTTGCTTGAAAGCCAGTTGTATACAACTCTAGGGTTCAGTGCTCATCTCTGTTTATAGCCAAAGAGCCAGCACTATTTGCATTTGCAGACATTTCCATGGACATGTGACAGGCATGCCTAGACACCCAAGTGCATGGAATGCTGTTCAAAACAAAGAAATTGCAAGTAGATAAATAGGTACCACTTCAGTCAGAAGGTAAACAGCTTTTTTGTGCAGGTAGGATATCTCTGGTTTGGCTTGCTTCTAGCCAGTGATGGGCATCAGCAGGTTTGCACCAGTTCGCCAGAACCAGTAGCAGAAATTCTGGCTGGCTCCGCCCATCCAGGTTTTGAAATAAAAGAGTCCTAATTCCGGTACAATGCGGGGCTTCCCCCCCCCTGGCCACAACCACTATACCACATCCACAGTGTGGTAGTAGTAAAAAAATTTGGAGCCCACCACGGCTTCTAGCCCTTGCGATTGCTGGAACTGATCTGAAGCAACCCTCCCTGTTTGAATTTGCTAATGCAGCAAAGTGTTTTAATAAGTGTTGTGTCTGAACCCCTGAAGAATTATTCGAACAGAGTTGGCTCAAACAACAACATGGTTTATTGCTGGAGGCAAAAGAACAGATAACAGGTGCAGGGACAGCAGCTTTTATACAGAACACAATAGATACATTTACCCAAGGCTTCCAGAGGAGCGGGAAAACATTAGCGAATAAACTTCCACAAAAGTGGCGCCTATTTTGCATGGCGTGCTGAGGCATAAGCAACCTTAATACACAACATTCCTCCCCCCCTAATGGGGGACCCAATCCCCATATCTTTGGGGTGGCCCGCAGGCCCTTTTTGGATGCCCCAATTTAGGGGAAATCTGAAAAACTGGTATAGGACACCTGTTATTGCTGGTGGTTCCTGTGGAACCCTCTGAGTAGCCAGACCCTTGGGTGGACCCATGAGCTTCTTGGGTTGGTGTTAACAATGAACTCAGAAAGTGAGGAGCTGGTTCTATCTCAGCTCTGGAGACAGGCCATTCAGGGGGGGCTACCTGGGGAAACATGTTCTGGCAATGATTCAACAGGAAGTGACTGGCTGAAAAAATCCAAACCCACTTCAAAATCTGGGGGCTCCAAGCCCTCCTCCAATCAACTCGAGCTAAAGGACTCATCTAGCTCTACCTCTGGGGAAGCATTTTGCCCAACAACTCGGGGGTGCATTTGGTCCATGTGCCTTCTCCAAAGTAACCCATTATCCATGAGCACTTTGTACGAAACTGGTCCCATCTGCTCTAGGACCTCTCCCCCCAACCATTGGGACCTATGTGCATAAATTACGACAATACATGGACTGTCCCACCAAGAACCCCTTAGAATTATATACATCAAGATTTCACCCCCATTTTGTGGGTCAAAATGGTCAAAAACCAAGGACAACTTCCTTTTCATTAGCAGATCCACTGGGGAGAACCCAGTTGCTAGAGGGGTAATCCTGTGGATGAACAGAAACTGACATAACTTCAAGTCCAAATCACCAGACCCCATTCTCTTAGAGGCCTCCTTAACTGTTTGGACCTGCCTCTCTATTTGCCCATTTGTCGCAGGGTGGAAAGGAGAAGCCGTTATGTGTTGAACCCCATTTCGCTTGAGGAAGTCCTGGAATTCTGCTGACATAAAAGTCAATGCGTTGTCAGATACGACAATGTCGGGCAACCCGAAATTGCAAAACAACCTTCTTAATTTGCGAATTGTGATGGCTGCCGATGTGTTTGAAACTGGGACCACTACTAACCATTTGGAAAATGAGTCAACAATTAATAAGAATAAGGCACCCTGGAATGGCCCAGCAAAGTCAATGTGAACTCTCAACCGGGGCCTTTCGCCGTGTCCCATTCCCTGGTGGGCTGGTGGGTCTCCTCAGGTCTCAATGATTGGCACTCTCGACAATGCCCTACCCAGTCCTCAATGTCCGAATCAAGCCTAGGCCACCAGAAGTAGCTCCTAGCAAGCACCTTAGAGCGAACAATGCCAGGGTGACTTATGTGTAATGTACGAAGGACCTTCTCTCAAAGTGCTGGGGGAATGACCACCCTATCCCCTCAAACCAAACATCCCCGCTCCAATGACAGCTCATGTCATTTAGTGTAATAGACCCAAAACTTGTCAGTCACAGGGGGCGATGGCCAACCCTTTTGTACCCATGACATAACCTTAGACAGTTGGGAATCCTTCTTAGAAGCAGGACATGGGCGGGGAGTCTAACACCTTGATCATAAGGACCTGATGGTCTACGGCAACCTTGCCCACAGACTTGATGGGGGACCTGGAGAGTGCATCCACATTTGAAATGGAGGCACCAGGGCGATGCTGTAAGTTGAACTGATAGGCCTGCAGAAACATCGCCCACCAAAGCATCCTTGGGGACAGGATCTGCAGCGTCGGCTTATCCAGGGCAAAGATGCCCAGGAGTGGCTTGTGATCCGTAAAAATCATGAACAGGCACCCGTAAATGAAATCATGGAATTTCTTGGTCCCCGCGATAATGGCCAGGCCTTCCCTATCAAATTGTGCATACCTCTTTTCCATATCTGCCTCGAGAAGAGGCAATTGGAGCCTCTATAATCCCCCCCCCTTGCAGGTCATGGCAAAGAACCACCCCAACCCCTACTGGGGAAGCATCACAGACCAGGACAACCAGCTTGACAGGGTCAAAATGAGTGAGGATAGCATTGGATGTAAGGCGTTTCTTAACCTCTGAGAATGCTTGCTCCTGTGGGGGACCCCAATGACACATGGCTTGCTTCCACAATAGACCATGAAGAGGGGCTGACATGGTAACCTTTTGAGGGAGAAGCAAATGATAGAAGTTCAGAAGCCCCAAAAAGGACTGTAGCTCAGTTTTAGAAGCCAGTCACGGGGTGTTTAAAACTGCTGAGACTTTAGAATTGGCTGGCATGATACCGTCAGCTTAAACCACAGAAAATCCACCTAGGTTGCAAAGAAACAGCATTTCTCCTTTTTCAGGTGGAGACCCACATTGTGAAAATGCTCCAATACATTTCCAAATTTAATAGCAAGGTCCTTCCTATCACATCCTGATATTAAAACATCATCAAAATAGGGCAAAGCCCCAGGAAGACCCTTAAGCAATCTTTCCACCAGGCCCTGGAAAATTCCTGGGACTGCGTTGACCCCGAATTGGAGGTGATTAACCTTAAAGGCACCCATGTGGGTGGTGATTGTTTGGCGCAATGCCGAGGTGGGGGTAACAGGGAGCTGCTGATAAGCCTGGGCCAAGTCGAGTTTGGCAAAACAGTTACCCCCATGGAGCGAAGCAAGGAGATGGCTGACCACTGGTACAGGATAGGAATTTGGCCAAATAGCCTTATTTATAGTACACTTGTAATCCACACAGATGCGGATGTCTCCGTTGGACTTGATAGCCATTACAATCAGGGTTTCCCACTTGTCAGAGTCCACCAGCTCCAAAATGCCCTGCACAACCAGTTTATCGAGCTCCATCCCAATACAGTCCTTAAGTGCAAAGGGCACCCGGTGGGTTTTCATCCGGATGGGGACAACAGTAGGATCCAACTCAAAATGGACTGGGGGACCCTTATAAGTACCTAACACCGAGCAGAAGACATCCAGAAATTTATCACAAATGGACTGAATGGGATCAGACCCCACTGAATTAATACCTGAAATGGCAATACCTAGGAGTCCAAACCACTGAGTCCTCAAAAGGTTGCTCTTGCCAGTCTTGACCACAAGGGAAAGGAGGACAGACACATTACGGAAACGTACACGAAAGTTCCCAACGACCAGCACAAAAATGTGTCCACCTTGCATATTGCTCAGCCTGAACTTCAGGGCCCTTAACTTGGGATGGGCCGATGGGGGCATGCGGAAAAACTCTTTCTGGGTGATGATGGAGAAAGAAGTTCCTGAGTCAATCTTCATATTGACCGGGCACCCCTCGATGTTGACGTTGATGAAAAACTTTCCAGAGACCGTTTGGACACCAGAACTGGAACGGCAGCCCTTGAAGACCTTGGATATTGGGTAGTCCTTCTCCCAGCGAGCACCATCCTTGTGCACACCCCTGGAATCCTGGTGGCAAGCCTTGGAAATGTGCCCCTTCTTCCCACACTGGTGGCATTCTGCATCTCTAAAGGGGAAGTCAGCACAGAGGTGCCGTCTTCCGCACCCTTGGCATGGTGCAATGGCATCCTTACGTGGAGCCGAAGACACTGGTCACTGCCACCGGACTTGATCTACGACGTCCTCTCCCTCTGAGTCACTGGAGGACAACGATGAGCTATAGACTCGGTGTTTATGGACAGCTGCACTCTTCTGTATAGGGTTGGCTGGTCTTGACTGTAGGAACTGAATCTCAGCATTAGCTATCTCTGCAGCTTGAGCCTCCTCAAGCGCTGCCGTGAACATTGGAATGTCTCATTTCATCAGGCACCGCTGCATGGCTTCGTCCCTAATGTCCACCACCAACCAGTTCCTCAGGGCTATGTCAAGATTCTCTCATTGACAAGGAATGGCGGCATGTCAGAGTGCAGCAACGTATTCAGCAATGGATTCCCCAGCCCTCTGGTCACGCCTATAGAAAGCCACACATGCCGGAATCACTGCAACCCTGGGCCTGAAGTGGTCCTGCAAAACTGTCAGAATGTCCTTGAGCGCAATGTCTCTGAGTAGCCTTGGCAACACAAGATCGTTAAGGAGCTCAAGTGTCAGCAACCCGCGAAACGCGAGGAGCGTTGACTTTTTTAACGCTGGGTCAATCCTCTGAGAACTACAATAATTTTCAAACTGGAACTCATACATAGTCCACGATTCCAGATTTGATATGTGAAGGGGCCCATCAATACTGAGGCAGCCACCGCCATTGTATCCCATCCTTGTCGCTAATTGTTGTGTCTGAACCCATGAAGAATTACTCGAACAGAGCTGGCTCAAACAACAACATGGTTTATTGCTGGAGGCAAAAGAACAGAGAACAGGTGCAGGGATAACAGCTTTTATACAGAACACCAATAGGTACATTTACCCAAGGCTTCTGGAGGAGAAGGAAAACATTAGCAAATCAGCTTCCGCAAAAGTGGCGGCTATTTTGCACGGCACGCTGAGGCATAAGCAACCTTATTACACAACAATGAGAGAGCTACTTCAGGATATTGGCAAATTAATAACATCTGTCTCCTCAGGAGAAGGGCAGGGAAAGTGAAATTTAAAGACTGTGTAATATGTAATCACTGATATATTACACCAATTATTATTATTTTTTAAAAAAATCTTTTTTTCCTGTCCTTCAGGTTCAGGCAATTTCTTGACCAGCCCTTTAAGAGAAGGCAAAATTGGGCTGCAGGAACAATTTCAGGTCTAGCCATTCCAAAGAGCCCACACTAGCCCACTCCCTGCCACTAATGTAGCCACACCCTTAATTTTATAATGTAATCTGTTCCTGTTATCCATTGTAACAGTGTTATTGTTGCTCTCTGCAATGGTTGAAAAGTAATTCATGTTATATGATGTGTTAAAAGTAAAGGTCACCCTTGCTCGAAAGCCAGTCGCATCCAACTCTAGAGTTCAGTGTTCATTTCTGTTTCATAGCCGAAGAGCCAGCACTGTCCTCTTCTGCAGACGTTTCCGTGGTCATGTGGCAGGCATGACTAGACACCGGAGCGTACCGAACACTGTTTACCTTCCCACCAAATTTGTCCCAATTTATCTACATGCAATTTCTTGCCCTCTTAATAATAATAATAATAATAATAATAATAATAATAATAATAATAATAATAATAATAATAATAATAATAATAATAATAATAATAATAATAATAATAATAATAATAATTTGTGTCAGAAATTATTCTGCGTTAAAAGGATTTTTGCTGAAGAAACTCCATTCACAGGGGCACCTGAATCAGGCTCTTTTTATGTCCCTAAGATCTTTTCCCACTGAAGTGGTACCTATTTATCTACTTGCAATTTCTTGCTTTCGAACTGCTAGGTTGGCAGGAGCTGGGACAGAGATGGGCGCTCATGCAGTACCTGGGTCTTGAACTGCCAACTTGCTGTTCTTTCAGCTAACAAAATGAGCTTCTTAACCACTGAGCCACTGCATCCCCCCACCCCACAATTGGATAGGGCTAATCCAATAACATTCAAAGGGGAAAATCTTTCCTCCTCTGAATTAGACACTTTGCTTGGAGTGGGTTTGTGTTCCTGTGGTACAGGAATGTGTACAACAAGAAGTTCAAATTGCATGATTTTTCTCTTAGAAAAGTAAAGGAAAGCTCAACATCTGTTGTGTGGGTCTCTCTGGGTCTAACTAGGAATTGCACTTACCTATCTAAACCTGTAAGGATTACCTATAGATTAATCGTAACAGAAGTTGTAAAGGGATTTATTCTATATGTGCATTACAAATATAAGGAAAAACACCTGCTGAGCTTTTAGAACTTCCCAAGGACATCTAAATCTTCAATGGAGGCACCCTGGTTTTTAGTAGCAATATATATTTACTGGTGCTTAAATGTCTCCATCAACAATGAAATTATGTGAAAGCAAATGTCAAAATGACTGCTGACATAAAATTAGTTCATCTTCCATCTCAAGCTAGAAGCTTTGGAAACTGTAATCATTTTCTTCTTAAATTATTGTAGATTCTTGTGCTCAGTGCCAGGAACTGAGTTTTCTACTTATTGCTATAAAGCACTACTGAATAAATACAAATACTGTAGTTTAATTCTCCTCTGCAGTCAAATTCTTCCACAGTGGTGAGTGTAATTAGGAAAAAAAAAGCTACATCACATGTCTTGAATAGTGAATGCAACTGATTGTTAATCATTATATTTACATACTTTATATGAAAAATATTTAAATTCATGAATGCTTTAACTTCTCTTTTCTAAAACATTAATACTTGAACAGGATCAGAATGCATAATACCGCATGTACAGGTTCTTTTTGTGGCATTCACTGGAAAAATTGGTTGAACAAGTGAGAGTCAAAGGGGCATTATTTTGAGAAACATGACATGTTTTAACATGGTAAAACAAAGAATGATGCATAGCTGTAAACTGACATAGAATCATTTTTGCATCAAGAAATGATGAGGTATAATATATTGACAGATATTGGGGAAATCACCCAATAGAATGGAAGAAAGAATAACGGAGAAAGAATCCACAAAATACATGGTAAAACATCTTATTAATTCCGTGATGTTTTATCATCTATGTTCATACTGATTTCCTACAAAACACATTAGATAAAGAATTTATGCAAGGCAGTGAAAATCTCATTTGTACAACAAACATTAATAGTTGTGTCTGCTTTATGAACAGAAGTAAAAGCAAAACAAAAGAATAAAGAAGAAATGTTTCATGTTTTTTGCTAGTGTCTGGAAAGCTGGTAAGAATCTCTTTCTCTCTGTGTCTGTCTTTAACAAAAGAAGCTTTCAGAAGGGGAGGAACCTTGTCTGCTAATTTGCATGTTAAAAATCATAATGCACAAGGACCCGGCATGTCACTTTCTTGTCTAAAAAGAGTATTTTAAGAAAGTGCTCCAAAGACTCACAGATTAGGAAGTAGCTCTTAGAGACAGCACCATCTATTTTAGCAGACCAACTATATCCAGGTCACACTCTGAAAACACACACCAATATTTAGATTATATTTCACCCTTTAAGAAAATCCTTTAGTCAACATACAATAAAAGCTGGGGGAAATTTAACCTTGACTCTTGCAGAGACAAAAATAACTCACTCGATAGACAGTATATTAAAGCTTGACATGTCAAGAAGCAGCCAGAAAGCTTGGAGATCACTGAAGAGACAGAACAAAGGGGGAGGATACTGTATGCAGATATAACCTCAAACTAAATAGTACACTAACTGTTCCTAGAAGGGAAGACCAATCAACATATAATAAAAATAAAACATCAAAGTTATACTCAGAGCAAAACCAACCAACTTTCTGCTGTCTTCATATTGGTGGACCTAGTCAACAGCAAGCTGTCAGGTCCTTTCAGAAAACCCACTTGATCTTTATTTATATAGTTGTCCATAAAGCTGTTTAATCTATTTGTCAATATTGGTGTCTTGATTTATTAGAGAAATAGGTCTATATGCATCTACTTTTTCTAAATCTTTTCCAGGTTTTGGTGTCAAAACAATTATGGGTTTATACCAGTGGTGGGCTCTAAAAAATTTACTACCACACTGTGGCCGTGGCATGGTGGGCGTGGCCAGGGGAAAGTCCTGCATTGCACCCAAATTAGGACTACTTTGTTTCAAAACCTGGCTGGGCGGGGCCAGTCAGAATTTCTGCTACTGGTTCTGGCGAACCATTGGTTTATACCAAGAGGTTGGACATATCACCATCTAAAATATAATTAGCTTCAATAATCTTGGCACCACAACATTATTAAACTCTTTATAAAATTCAGCTGGTAACCCATCTTCCCCTTCTGATTTATTCATCTTCAACTTTGCTATCACATCCTTGATTTCTTTCTCCATTATCCTTTCTTCCATTCTATTTTTATGTTCCTGATTTATCTTATTTCTGGATTGTTTTTCTAAATGTTCCTTTAATTTATCTAAATTATTTCCTTTTTAGAATATAATTCCTGATAAAATTCCTTCACTATCTTAATTTTGAGTTTTTTATATTGCTGTATTGATTTTATATTGCTGTATATAGGTTTTATTACATCTTATTCCTTGTTTGTTAATCAGGAGGATTCCAATTTCTCTTTTACTTCTCTTTTCTTTAACTGCCCTTGCTAATAACTTTGAGTTTTTATTACTAAACATAAAATATTATCTCTTTAAATATACCACGTCTCTTTTCACTTTCTCAATGTCATTCCCCATCAGTTCCAGCCTTAATTGTTGCATTTTATCAAATACCTTCATATTTTTTGTCTTTGCATGTTCTTTTTGCAGCTGTTTAATTTTGTTTTCTATTTCCTTTTGTTTACTCTTAAGTTGTTTGGTTGTAAAACTTGCTAATTTAATACTCTCCCCTCTAAATACCGACTTCATGGTATCCCAAATCACATTATAGCTAACCTCTTCTGTATCATTCCAATACCAGTTTTCTTCCCAATTTTTATTTATTTGTTCTTTACTCTTTGGATCTTTGCCACCCCATCACCCACCCACCCCACCCCAGAAAAGAGAGACAGACTCTGATGTGGAGAAAATAAGGGCCACTTTATTAAACAAAGAAGTAAACAGTCCCTAACATAGGGGTCAGAAGTACAGAGGGTTTTACCACTCTATACTTGAGAAGGGAAGCAGCTCTGGAGGGAGGTGCATCCAAGACCAGACCCCAGCCATGGTCAAGCAATCTCCTGCAACCCATCACTAGCCCTCAGATTTGTAGCCCCTCCCCCGATCGAATTTGGCAACCCTCTCTGTACTTTCTGCTCTGGTGACCAGACCACGCCAACCAATTCCCAGTAGACAAAAACAACTCCAGCAAGGCCAATCAGCCAGGGCCCAAAATTCCTACTCGACCCAAAATATTGCGACTGGCTTGTCCTATGTCAAATACAGGGTGGGTGGGCAGGTCATTGCGATCCCTAACACCTCAGTGAAAAATCCAGAAACAGACAATTTACAAAACTCAAACCCCACCTCCTGCACTAACTCCTCCATCCCTTATTTCCCTGCAAAGCCCTCTCACTACCCGCATGCATGGACATGAAAGTGTACCTTGCCACCACATCACCCTGCCCAAAAAGAGTGACAGATTCCAATGTGGAGAAAATAAAGGCCACTTTATTAAACAAACAAGTAAACAGTCCCTAAAGTAGGGGCCAGAGTATGGAGGGTATTACTTCTATACCTGAGAAGGGAAGGCAGCATCCAAGGGAGGGAGGTGCATCCAAGACCTGATCCCAGCTGGGATCAAGCAAACTCCTGCAACCCATCACCAGTATGGAGGAGGTTGCCAAATTCAGTCAGGGAGGGGCTACAAATCTGAGGAGATTTGTAGCCCCTCCCTGACTGAATTTGGCAACCCCCTACATACTTTCTGCCATGGCCCACAGGCATGAATCAGGCCTGTCCCCCTCTAGACACCTACATATGCCCCTGCGGAGATCCTTAAGAAAGATGTCTAGCCCCTTCTTGCTCAATCTCCATCCATCCCAACTGAAACAGGTGATATCATTTCTTTGGATTACAGAGTGTCCGATGATGCCTGCTCCTAGACGAAACATGACTTCCATAATCTTAGCATTGACATATATTCTTGATCTTTCCACATAGCCGAACATTGATTTCATTCTTTCATTCAGGACCACTCTGTCATGTATTGGCAGAATCTCTGAAAAGAGACAATGTGCTCCGGGCCAAGCCACCCTGATTTGGGCCATGGCTTCGTCTGCCACCCCACCATGTCCTCTACACTCATGATCCCCACCAGTGCATCCCCAAAGTGCATTACAACCCCCTGCGGGCCCCGTGCATTCTGAAAGCCTCCAACTCCTCTGGTATGTGCCAAAAACTCCGGCCGTGCCAACCACCCCACCCCACATTGTGCCGCAGCATCCCCAGGTGCCATCTGAAGAAAGAACCTGCAACCCGACAGGCAGTCCCCTCAATGAGCTCATCCTCCACAATCCAAATTGGTTCACGCATGAATGAACGTCCACCTGTAAAACAGAACACATGTTAACCAAAGAACAAACTTTAACAAGATCCAGAGTTACTCCAGCTCAGGTAACGCCCTGACGTATGATCGGAACCTATCCGAGGTCCATCTCCCCACCCTCTTAATTGACTCCTCACTGTAACCCAATGCTGCAACCACTGATGCAGCCCTAATTCTGAAGGAATGAGATGCAAAACTCCACCCCTGAAAACCTGCCCTCTCTAGCACCTTAGACAGCACTGCCTAGAATTGATACTTAGTGAGAGGCTCACCATTGAGGTGAACGATAAACTTACCTGGTTCCCTACCTATGACCTCCACAAATTTGGCCACTGCCACCACTAGGCAAATGTCCTTGATAGTGCATTGTCCAAGGACTAAACACTTACCTACTCCTTTTTGATCAACGAACAAACACAACGAACAAACACAAACAGTTGCTTATTACTAACCACATTATCATCAAACGCCAATGCCCTATTCTTGGTGTCGCCTTTGGACACCACTACAGTTCACTAATTCTGAGTGAAAGGGAAATGGTGGTGTACTGGGTGCTGAGTTAAAATCTAGCAGAGTGTAGTAGTTAACTATGAGCGACAGCGGAGGTGCCCGTTTAATTTTCTCCTCCACACCCAGTCAATAACAGCAGAGACTCAGTTGAACGGTGCAAAACATAAAGAGCTTTTACTCAGCAGAGGTGGTGATGAAAAGAACGTAAACAGTAGTATCTTATCTGTGACCAACTATGCAAACAACCTTAGTCTTTCAGTTTCACAGTAAGTACTTGCACACAGCAAAATCTCCTGCTGCAGCCTAGCTCTTCCCTGGCTCGTCTTGCAGAGTATGGCAAACAAATGCAGTCCCGGTTTGCCCAAGTATTTACAGTCTTAAGATGGCAACCTCTCTCCCTGGAGAGTAAACTCACAGCCAGCAGTTCTTCCCTTCAGGCATGCAGTTCATTACCCAAGAAAGAACAACAGTCCATGCTCATAAGCATAAGAGAACAAGCCGCTGTGTTCCTCTGTGTCGAATAAACATCCAGCAGAAGGCATCAAAGCTTCTTGTAGAACATCATTATAGCTTCAAGGTATAAAGTCCAAGAGCATTAGTCCAGAGGTTAATTCCAGAGCATTCAGGCAGCGTGACTACAAGATTAAATCAAGAGCATCCCAGCAACGTGGCTACAAGATTAAATCAGGAGCATTCCGGCAGCATGGTTACAAGATTAAATCAAAAGCATTCCAGCAGCGTGGCTACAAGATTAAATCAAGAGCAAAGAAGCAAACTACTCAGCTCTATTTTATGCAGTGACAAATGCTGATTCATTCCATCATTACCGTCACCTGTCCACAGTTCAGTAAGTAACTCTTAAAGCTGTAGCACCACATACCATGTATTATTTACAATACCAGGGTGTTCCCCATGACATCCCTAACACTGAGTACCACAAAAAGGCCAATAAGGATGCTGCTGTGAAACGACAAGCCTCATAAGCATCACTGCAAACCTCAGCCAGCTTTACTAATACGGCTGGTGAAAAGAGGGTCCTGTTGTCTCCCTGGGCCCTGCTTGCCTTGTCCCACCCTTCCAAAGATTTTCTAATTCTAAAATCACCTGAGAAATCTGGAAAGCCCCTGGATTTCGAGAAGAAGGCTAGCGCCGCTAATTTTACCTTGATGATGCATGCCAACAGTCCTTTGTTATGCAAAAAGACACAGAATTGAAGCAGCTGCTCCATCGGTAAGGGCCACACCTCAGCCAGACCTTCCACCCTCCTGAAAACCCTGAATTCCACAGATGCTGCCGCATAGCTCTTCCTGGTGCTATCAGCAAAAAGTCTTTTTTGCAGCAAATGGCCTCCGATACTTGCATTCTCCAAGAACCCACACCTCTGATGGTAACTGCACTGGTTTCTGGTGAGCATTTGGAGCCAGTTCCTTGAAACGATGAATTTGCTGCTGGGACAAAGCATCTGCTATAGCGTTGTCTACTCCGGGGATGTGCTTGGCCACAAAAAAGAATGTTTCCCTCTAAATATTTGCCTATGAAGGCTCATAACAGATGCATAACTCTCTTGGACCAAGACATGAGCTTATTTATCACCTGCACCGTTGCTTGGTTGTTGCACCAGAAAACCACTGTTCTGTTCTTCCACTCCATAATGCCCCCACCACTGGAAACAGTTCTAAAAAGGTAATGTCCCTGGTAACACCCAATTCCTCCTAGCTTAATGGCCAATCACCCCTACACCATACCCCATTGCAGTCGATCCCAAAACCTAGTATGCCTGATGCATCAGTATGTGCCTGCAGGTCTGACCGTAACAACCATTTACTTCTCCAGAAGGAGATGCCGTCGAACCATTCCCAAAATCCCTCCCAAACTTCCAAATCCGCCCTCATGTCTGCCGAAACAAGTCTCCTTTCATAACCACACCATGGCATCACATAGCCTTCGGAGAAAGACTCTTCCTGGGGCTACTACCCTACATGCAAAATTCAAGTGCCCAACAAAAACCTGTAACTCCCTGAGAATCACCTTCCTCCCCCCTCTCATTTCTTGAACCCTCCTGGCTACATCCTCCAGCTTATTCAACAGAAGCCTGGAAACTTGCTCTCTAGCATCGAGTTCTACACCTAGGAATGTCAGACACCTAGCTGGACCTTCCTTTTTTATTCATGTGTCAATGGCATGCCCAGTTCCTCACAAGTGGCCTGAAAAATAACCAAGTGTCTCCACCTCAGCCACCACTTCTCTCCCGACCTCTCTCTCAGTTTCTCTCTTGGTTTCTCCAACTTGCTAACTTTCAATTTCACCCACTGCCATTAATCCTTGTTCTTCTTCTCACCTCCTCTCACCTCCTTCAACCTCCTCCCTTCTCCACGCTTACTTTTCCACCTTAGGCATACACTACCACAAAACCACAACTGCCTCATCAGCCACCACCACATCAGGAGTCCATCCATTTTTCTTCTTCGGCAACTCTCAAAGAGTCCAATCCAACCACAGCATGGTTAGCTTGGCCACAGCTTTCATCGCTCGCCTCGCCCTCCGCCACCACCGCTTCTCGTACTTCAACCCTGGAGCCACCAAAACACAGTAAAGCACAGTTAATCACAGTGAATCACAGCAAAACACCGGACTCTCAATCGCTTTCAGCTCTCGGCTCTCATCACAAGATCTGAATCTTCATTTTAAAGCTTTATTTAAAGCTGGTCAAAAGGGCGTGTTAAACCAGTGCCATCTTGGCTATGCCCCTGGGAATCGAAATCCTGACCTCCCGCCTTCCAGTCAGTTCCTTAGCAACTTGAGCCACTGCAGTCTCCTGAAGTCATATGAAGACATAGTAAACACAAAAAGGACTGCATTGGCTCAGTTATTAAGAAGCTCGCCTTGTTAGCTGGAAGATCAGCAAGTCAGCAGTTCAAGACCCAAGTGCTGCATGATGGAATGAGCATCCATATCTGTCTCAGCTCCTGCAAGCAGTTCGAAAGCAAGAAATTGCAAGTAGATAAATAAGGACCACTTTGGTGGGAAAAGATCTCAGGGTTATGAAATGAACCACAGTTAGGTGTCCCCTGAGTAGAGTTTCTTCAGCAAACATCCTTTCAACCTAGAATAATTTCTGACATGGAATTATTATTATTAACTAGCAGATTTTGCCCGGCAGTGCCGGGCTGTTTAAAGTGGTTTTGGAAGGTTTTTGTTTTTTGTTTATGGAAATGAGGTTAGTCTGTTATTTGTGTTTGTGAAAATGTTTATTTATACACACTGACTGTTTTAAACTGTGTTGTTGTTTTTGTTTTTTGGATTTTAAAAAGAGGACAGGTTGTTATTTTTAAAAAATTATTGTATTTTTAAAAAAGGATGTGTTACTTTGTGAATTTTTGTAAAAAGTTGTACTTTGGATAATAATTTTAAAAATGTGTAAATATATGTTTTATTAAATTCAAGATTTTTTACTGTGTTTATAGTTTTTTATTGAAAATTTATTTATTTATTTGTGATTTTAAAAAAAAATTTGGATATTTTTGAATGTTTGTGGAATTGATTACCCAAATTTTTGGGATTAATTGAATTTTTGGAAATATTTTGGAAGTTTTTTCTCCTTTGGCCACTGGGTGGTGGTGTTGAGCAATTTTTGTGTATTGCTTCTTCCGGTGAGTCTCTTCCTATCTTCATTTCAGTTCCGGTTGTCGGTGAGGCAAGACGTCTAATAGTAAGCTCTCTCTGTTTTCTTTTAGGGGGGTTGTTTTGGTTTGGGGGGGCGTTCTGTGTGTGTTTAGGGTTTTGGGTGGGGGTTCCTGTGTGTGTGTTTTTGAATGTTTTTGTTTTTTTTAAATGTTTTTGCATTTTTACGTGTCTGTTTTTGACTTGTGTTTTGGGTATTTTCGTGGGCCTGTCTTGATGGCTGGCCCGCGGAAATACCATCGCTGCTTCATGCGGCATTTGGGGGGTATTGCCGTGGCCCGGGCTGGGTTGCGGTGTGTGTGTTTGTGGGGTGGGGGTTTGCTTTGCCACTTCATGCGGTGTTTGGGGGTGTATTGCCGTTGCCCGGGCTGGGTTGGGGTTTGTGTGTTTGGGGGGTGGGGGTTTGCTTGCTGTCCTTTTTTTGCTTTGTTTTTGGTTGCCGCCGCCATGGCGATTTTTGCAGCGGTTGGGGGGGTGTTTGGATTTTTTCCAGCGAGTTTGTCTCGCTGGGCTCACCATGTCTTCGGCGGGGCAGCATAGGGGAGAGGGTGTCCCTCTCTCCCCCGTTGCTCTGTGCAAGAAGGCTGGCGGGTTTGCGTGGTTTAGTGATGTTGGGGTTTGCGTGGTGTCGGGGATTGCGTGTTTTCGGGGTTTGGGTGTTTGCGGGGCGCTGCGTCCACCTGCGGCAGACTTGCGCTCACAGTGTGGGTTTGTGTTTTTATTTTTTGCGCGCCGGCTTCTTCAGCATTCTGCACACTCATGGCGCGCAGGACGCTGGGGATTGTAGTTTGGCGTTTGTGTTTTCGGTTTGTGCGGCGTTTTTTCCCCTGCGGCTTCATTTTGATTGGCTGCACCGTGTTTCGAACGTTCCATTTGCTCGCGCCGCTCAGCTTGAATGGCTCTGGCATGGCGCGGTGAAAGGAACATTGGGAATTGAAGTTCCCTTTTTTTTGTTTGCGACTGGAGGGGTCCTGCCCCTGGGTCGAAAATTTCAACCCGACAGTTACCTGCGAACCCCGTTCGGGCGAGTGAACGGAGGCTCGGACGGGGCTAGTGGGGCCTGGTGCAACATCCTTTGTCACATTCCAATGGTTAACACACCATTTTATAGGTATAGATTATTAATATTTATTATTATTATTATTATTATTATTAGTAGTAGTAGTAGTAGTAGTAGTAGTAGTAGTAGTAGTAGTAGTAGTAGTAGTAGCAGCAGCAGCAGCAGCAGCAGCAGCAGTAGTAGTAATTACAAAGTGGGTAGATTCAATTAACTCTAGATTAGCAACATTTTGAGCAAAACACAAAGAAATGGCTCCTTCAATTCTTTAATTATTGTTGGTCAAGCTAAGAAATTCCAAAAATATTGTGGAAGACTAAAGTAATTGCTATACTGAAACCAGGCATAGAATCATGCAATCTCAAAAGATACAAGCCAATCTCCATTCTATACCACTTATTCAAAATGTTTGAACAAATTATTTCCTATTCTAGACCATAAAATTGAACTCTTCTAATTTTAGAAGAGGCAAGCTTTAGATCTGGTGAGAGCTCTATGGCTCAATCGTTAAATCTAACCCAGCATATAGAAGATGGTTTTGAAACATGTAAAATACTGGAACAGCATTTTTTAATCTTTCTCCAGCCTTCTGCATTGTCCAACATCAATAGTTGCTCAAAAACTTCTACCTCCTTAATAAAGATTATGGAATGACTGAAATGGTTGCTGTTCAACTTCAAAACTGAAAATGCTTTGTTAAATTTCAAAGGAGGTACAATCACTGGACAAATCAAAGGAACAGTCCCTCACAGGGTAGTGTTCTGGTACAATTACTTTTTAACATTAACCTAAAAGATCAACTGCCGGGCAGGTTTATTTTGGGAGATGGTGGTAGAGGTGGTTTTGGGGTGGGTTCACGCACGCATGCGCGTGCGCACGTGCACACACACACACATACACACACACGCATGTGCACACACACACACACACACATGCCAAAACTGTGCGGGGAGAGGAGGGGCTCCTCTTCCTCCTCCCATAGCCTCGGCGAGGATACACACACACACACAGGGGGAAGCTCCAGATGGTTTTCCCTCCAGGAGATGGAGGCCGACAATGGTGCTCCATTCTCAGCCTCCATCTCCCAGAGGGAAGCTGTTCATTTTCCTCGGTGGGTGGGAGTCGAAGCTTTCGGCCCTCGCACTCTGTGGAAGGCGTTGTCTTCCTTCTAGGAGATGGAAGCCGAGAATGGAGTGCCATTCTCAGGCTCTGTGTCCCACAGGGAAGTTTTTGCCGGGGCCATGGAAAGAAGAGGGATGCCCTCTTCTCTCCACAACCCTGACGAAGTCACGGCAGTTCTGGCGCCAGGGCTATGGAGAGAAGAGAGCCTCCCTCTTCTCTCCGCAACCTGGGTAAAGTCACAGTGGGACCGGCACCGGCCATCGTCGCAAGGGCCTGAATGTGGCGGCAGTGGGTTTTTTCATGTGTGGTGCTTTCCCAGCCTTCTCCGTGCTTGCGTCCCTCAGCCTGATTGGCTGAGATGTGGCATGGCACAGAGGACGCTGGGCCTTGTCGGGATTTTTTCTTTCTTTTTTTTGTTCATCTTCGTGGGGCGGTTGCCCGACTCTGAACGACCGGACCCTTGTGGCGATGCTAGCAGGGTCTAAAGGTAAGTGTGGGCAGCTCGGTATGGGATGGTTGGGCGGGGTTTGGCCGTGTATGACGGACACACACGACGCAACCACCTTCTTATAGGTAAAGATAAAAACAACCTACTGAAACTAAATCCTTTAAAAACACAGTTCTATACCTTCCACTTGAAAAATAGAGAAGCTTAAAAGTAGCTCCAAATCAGTTGGGAAGGCAAGATTTTGGAACATTCCCCTACCTTCAAAGTATTTGAACATCATTCTAGGTCAAACCATGACCTAAAAAAAATTATTTAAACTCCAAACAGAATGTTGCCATCAAAAATAACATACATAGGAAATTGGCTCATTCCAACTGGGGCGCATGCTCACAAGCAATAAGAACAGCAGCTCTGTTCCTGTGCTACTACATGGCAAAATATGATAGCACCATATGGTATAAATCAACACATGCCAAACAAGTGAATGTAGCTCTTAGAGAATATATGCAGGATCATACCGGCTGCCAGAAATGTACACCCTGGAAAAATCTATTATTTGGCTGGGAGAGCCCCTCTAGTTTTACATTAAGAGGTGCTAGCAAATAATGAACAAAAGAAGGTAATACAGCATCAAAAACTCTTTCTTTATGGACACCAGCTCCCTACATGATGTCTAAAATTGTGGGAAAAGTTTCTGCACACCTCTTAAGCTCTAAATGTTAATACCTGAAGAGTCTATGCTAAATCTATGGAGAGCAGAAACAACATCCCTTACCAAATGGATGAATGTTGTAGAGTGTTTTCCACCAGAACAAGATCCTGGCTCAACCATCAGGAAGTCATTTAATAGACTTTGAAGTGAAATAGGAAGATCAAAGAATAATAAAGTAAAATCCACTGCGAATATCCACAATCAATGCAGCATTTATGTATGCACATTTTATGCCCTATTATGTGTAAAAGAAGAGAGGAACTAATAAATGGCCGTGATAATGCTATTCAAGTAGCTGTTGCTCCTCAAAAACAATCTAATAATTTAAACATTTTTATTTGTTTATATTTTATATTTACTTGGTATACATCCATAATTTTAAATTGTGCAATGCTCTGATAAAAGAAAAATGACATGGGAACATGTTGCTCCCACTTAGATTGATGTCCCATGCTGCAGCTGTGCTATGCTTCTTCTTCTTCTTCCATGTCTAGGTCAGACGTGAAACTGTCAAAATGAAGGCACATTTTTGGTGAGTTCATTCGGAAGTTCCTTTCACCTGACCTAGTGTGAAAAAGATTAGCCGGCAATACAAGGTTGCCATCACAGGGTACGCCCAATTGTGATTCATAAATACCACAATCTTTGAGGCGGCTCTTTCTGTACTATGCTGAAAACATGTGCTTTTACTTCTTATAAGACAGGAATGTCCCCTACATAAGAAACTTCCATTATAGCTCCACACAGACAAGTCTCTTGGTGCATTTGAATTTTGTTTGATGGCATTTGCAAGCTAGTGTGAGTGTGCATTTTTTAATTCCTGTCATCTCTTTATTATCCTGAGCAAATGCAATTTTATTTCTTTCCTCATCTGGGGAAGGAAGGAGGGAAGGAATGAATGAATGAATGAAGAGAGGAAGGATGGAAGCCCCATAGGATGATGTTATCGTGTCTTTTTGGGGGCTTAATTTACATGTGGGATGTTAGGGAGATTTCAGCTCACCAGAGAGATGATAATACAATGAAATGCAACATGCCTTTGCATGTCTCTTAATTACTTCCTAACCAGAAGAACCATTAGGAACCCTGAATTCCAAGTCTTAAGCATAATAAAATCTAGGTTTCTATAAGCGCCCCCAGCCCCCATAGCAAGCAAACAAATCTGAGTGGGAATTCAGATTGTGGGAATAACATACAGCATAGGTAAATTTAGACCCCTCCCCTTGGTTTGTAGTTTATGTGTTGTCCTCTTGTGGTTTAAAGCCAACCTAACATAATTTCTAACATACTAACATATGACTTCGGTGACTCAAGTGGTTAAAACACTGAACTTGAAGAGTGGAAGTTCAGCAGTTTGATATCTGAGTGCTACACGACAGAGTGAGCTTCCGTCTCAGTCCCAGCTCCTGCCAACCTAGCAGTTCAAAAGAAAGAAATTGCAAGTAGATAAATAAGTACCACTTCAGTGGGAAGGTAAACAACATTCCATGCAGTCTAGTGTCTAGTCATGCCTACCACATGTCCACAGAAATGTCTGTGGACGCAGACAGTGCTGGCTCTTTGGCTATAAACAGAGATGAGCAGGGCCGCTGTTGGGGGGGGGGGCAACCAGGACTCCCATCCCAGGCCTTGAGCTGGCAGGGGGCCCTGTGGTGGGCAGCCCATTTTTAAAAACTTTTTTTAAAATAAAAAAATTAATTCCGGCGCGTGGCGCCATGCGCATGCCCCATCAGAGGGGACCCTGCCTCAACCCGGATACTGGAATCCAGGGTCAAGGCTGTTTGCCTTCAGCCCACCAGGAGGGCCGGGCCCCGGGGCCGAGTGCAGAAGCAGGAAGCCGCAGGGCACGTGCCTTCTCTGGGGACTCTAGCCACCGCTCAGCAGCAGAGCCTTTTGTGGAGGCGCTGCAAGCTTTTGCTCGTGCGCCGCCAACTATGGACCTGCCGCCCACTGCCACCACTGCGCCACCTGGACCAGGCGGCAATGCTAGGCAAAATGCGCCCCACGACTGCCAGGTAAGCCTGGTGTCATTGGCATGACTGCCTGCCCATGGGGGATGGCGGGCGTGAAACAGAGCCGGGGTGGGTGGTCCGGCCCCCACCCACACTCCTCCTGGCAGTTCAGGCTGGCCGCTTGTTATGTATGCATATCAATGTACTGTAAAGCTATCAAGATATAAATGTTCCATCACAATTACAATGTATCTCAGCTGAAAGGAACGCGAGCAAGCAACCCCTTGGGGCAGCTGTGAGCGTTCAGCCTCACATGGTTCACATTGCTCAATCACGGACAGCCGCGGGAAATGCCTCCGCATTCAGCAGAATGAAGATACTCGCATTCAGCAGAATGAAGATACTCGCATTCAGCAGGAAGAAGATACAACTGCGAGAGTAAGGCGTGCCTGGGCGAGGCCACGCCGACAGTAGCCAATGAGCTACCGTGCTGCAAGATTCAAATGTATAGTCCTCAGTATATAATGAGATGTACCACCACCATTACCCCCATGCTTCACCGGAACACCATGCAATAAACCTGTGTTAAACCAACCCTTCGGTTGTTCTGTTGTCTTTGGTCCCATACACTAAATTGGCGACGAAGGTGGGATATGGCTGCCCACGGGACCAAGACATGCGCCGGCTACGAGATCAGGAAGCTGGGAGACTTGGAGCTGTTTGAGATAGACTTCAACGCAGCGCTGGTGGAGCTCGAAGTCTCAGATGAGGCCAAGAAGAGGGCCATTTTCGTCCGCATGCTCGGACACGAGACCAAGAGGACCTTGGTGGACCTGATCGCGCCGAGGAAGGTGGGCGACCTCAAAGCCACAGAGCTCCTGGCGGCGCTGCGCGCCCATCTCCGGCCAGCGATAGCGATGTTCCCCGCTCGGAGCGCGTTCTGGAGGCGAGTCCAGGCGCCCGGGGAATCGGTCGCCGAGTTCGCCACGGCCCTGCGGCTGGCCGCCGGCCCATGCAAGTGGGAGACCCCAGAAGTCACCCTCCGGGACTGCCTGCTCTGCGGTCTGAGGGATACCGAGACTCAGCGCGCGCTGATGAAAAAGGAGCCGCCTCCCACATGGCAACAAGTCCTCGACACGGTGCAGGCCGCGGAGGCCACGACTGCCGGGGTGCAAGAGCTTCAGGACTGGCGCCCGAAGCCCGCCAAGGCAGAGAGCTCGGTGCGCGCGGCCCGGCGAGTTTCGAACTCGTCTGCGGAGAGCAGCGACGACGAGGACGTCCGGAGGGTCCAGAGAGAGGGCCGGCGCTGCGACGGCTGCGGCGCCGCCCACGCCCGCGCCAAATGCCCATTCCGCAAGGCCAAGTGCCACAACTGCGGCCGGCGCGGGCACATCGCCAAGGTCTGCCGGAAACGGCGCGAGGCCACAAGGAGTTCTCCAGACCGCTCGGCAAGGCAGGACCGCACCACGAGGCCAAAGGACGGCACCCGGACCACGAGGACGCGGGACGGTGTAGGGCGCATCTCCGACGACAGCGAGGACGACGCTCCGGTTTGCAGCGTTTCCACGGAGCACCCCCGTTACTTCGTTGAGGTAGTAATACAAGGGGCCCCTGTTAGAATGGAGGTGGACTCGGGTTCATCATACTCTATTATTTCCCAGGGAGAGTTCATGAAAATCGCCCCCCGCGTGCGGCCCAAGCTCAAAGCGTTGAGGGCCACACTGAAGGACGTGCAAGGGAACCGCATCCCAGTGTTGGGGGTTGGGAAGTTCCAGGTCCAGTTTAAAAAGCACACCGCAACGCTTCCCCTAGTCGTCCTCAAGGGAGGAAAATGCAGCCTCCTCGGGACTCAATGGTTCCAGCCCCTGGGGTTGTTCATTGGGGGGGTGCACGCCGTGGGAGCACACGCCACCGGGACTGATCCAATACAGAGCGTGTGCGACGCGCACCCCGAGGTTTTCAAAAAGGGGCTCGGAAAATTCAAGGGCCCCCCAGTGACTTTCGACCTGGACCCTGGAGTACGTCCAATCAGACTTAAACCGCGCAGAGTGCCTTTCGCACTAAAGGACAAAATAGAGGCGGAGTTGGACAAATTGGTGGGCCAGGGGATTCTTGTTCCTGTTGATTCTGCGGAGTGGGAAACTCCAATTGTAACAGCGCTCAAGGCCAACGGGGAGGTCCGCATATGCGCTGATTACAATTGCACCATCAATAAGGCGATCCGCCCTAATGCTTATCCGGTGCCGGTAGTCAGCCACTTGTTGGCCAGGTTACACGGGGGGAGGTGTTTCGCTAAACTCGACCTGGCCCAAGCCTACCAGCAACTCCCGGTGACCCCCGCCGCAGCTGCTGCACAGACCATAGTCACCCACAAAGGGGCGTTCCAGGTATCGCGCCTCCAATTCGGCGTGAATTCGGCGCCCGGGATTTTCCAGTCACTCGTGGAACGCTTCCTGAAGGGGTTAGAGGGGGTGTTACCCTACTTTGATGACGTATTGATTACAGGGGGGAGCCGGGCCGAATTAGCAAGCAGGTTGGGAAGGGTCCTGACAATATTCGAGAAAGCGGGGTTGCGGTTGCGGAAGGACAAATGCGTTTTCTTCGCAACTGAGGTTGAGTTCCTAGGGTTCCGTGTTACTCCCGAGGGAATCAGGCCATCCCAATCCAAGGTGGCCGCCATCAAGAAGGCCCCTCGCCCCACCTCCAAGCCCGAGTTGCAGTCGTTCCTTGGACTGCTCAACTTTTACCACTCCTTCCTTCCGCGGAAGGCAGCAGTAGCGGAACCGCTACACAAGTTGTTAAAAAAGGACGAGGCATGGTAGTGGGGCGACGACCAGGAGAGGGCTTTCAATGACCTGAAGCGACTCCTGGCATCAGATGCGGTACTGACCCATTTCAATCCCAAACGCCCAGTGGTCCTGATATGCGATGCATCCCCAGTGGGGGTGGGGGCGGTGTTATGCCACGTACTGGAGAACGGGAGGGAGGCCCCGATAGCGTTCTACTCTAGGTCCTTGTCCCAAGCGGAGAGGAACTATGCCCAGACAGACAGGGAAGCACTAGCGATAATTGCGAGGACTAAGAAATTTCATGATTTTGTGTACGGCCGCCCCTTCACCATAGTGACTGACCATAAGCCCTTGCTAGGCATTTTCACCGCAGATAAGCCCACACCCCAAATCCTGTCCCCGAGAATGCTCAGGTGGGCCATTTTTCTCAACGCGTATCAGCACGCGTTGGTATACCGGCCCGGGAAGGAGATCAGCCATGCGGATGCCCTGTCGAGGTCCCCCATTCCCCGGGATTGCTGCCACGTGGGCGAGGTAGAGAGGGACCACCAGGTCTTAATGATAGAGGTCCTAGACTCCCCTCCAGTAGTACCGGCCGACATCGCTAAAGCGACCGGCAAGGACAAAACGCTGGCCACAGTTTGCTCCTGGGTACAGAAAGGGTGGCCCGTGTCTTCCCCAGCAGCGGAATTCGACACATTTTTCAAAAAGAAACTAGAGTTGTCCCTAGAGAGGGGTTGCCTTTTGTGGGGACAGCGGGTAGTGATCCCCACGTCTCTCCGGCCGAGGGTGCTTAAACTCTGCACGTCAGCCACCCGGGGATCGTCCGCTCTAAGGCGCTGGCCCGCAGTTACTTTTGGTGGCCCCAGCTAGACGCCGACATCGAACACATGGTCGGCACTTGCGAAGCGTGCCAAAGCTCCAGGCCAGAAGAGGCCCGCTCGCCACATAGGGAGTGGGACGCAGCAAGGGGGCCCTGGTCCCGGGTTCACGTAGACTTTGCTGGCCCGTTCAGGGGAACGCTTTTCCTCCTTGTGGTGGACGCGTTCTCCAAGTGGTTGGAGGTCATCCCAGTCTCGAGCACCTCCTCGGCCACAACAATTAAACAGTTATGGAGGGTCTTTTCCACGTTCGGTTTACCCGACACCCTCGTCAGCGATAACGCTAGCTGTTTCACGTCCGCCGAGTTCGGGGCGTTCATGGAGCGCAACGCCATTCGGCACATCACCTCCGCCCCCTTTCACCCGGCCACCAACGGCCAAGTAGAGCGCCTCGTGCGCACCACGAAAGACGCGCTGCTGCGCATGGGCCCCGGAGACCTCGACCTGAAATTGTGCCAATTCCTGCTAAGGTACAGGGTCACCCCATTGGCGTCAGGGTACTCCCCCGCAGAGCTGTTGATGCGCAGGAAGCTGGCCACGGGAATCTCCAAGCTAGACCCCACGAGAGTAGAGGACAAAGGGTGGAACATAGGGGTGGAACCCTCAAAGAGTTTCAGCGTAGGCGCCCCGGTGCACTGCAGGAACTACGCCAACGCGGGGCCAGCCTGGGTGCCGGGCACCGTAATAGCACAAACCGGCCCCGTCTCATACCGCGTGGAGACCAGTACAGGTTTCCTGTGGAGGCGACACGTGGACCAACTCAGGCGCAGGGTTCCCGGAGAGCAGGACGGAGACGAAAATAGCGTCGAATCAGCGTTAGGGTACTCCCCCACCCGCTTAGCCCAAGGGGGAGGAAAAGGGGAACATGGGTCCCCACCAAGGGGGGAGGAAAGGGAATCGATCCACAGAGATCTTTTGCGGGAGTCCGCGGCGGAAAGGAAGAGCCCCGACCACACACATACCCCTTGGAAGTTTCCCCGAGACACAGACGCCCATAGAAGTTTAGACGTTGATTTACAGTACCAGGGGGAGTTAGCGGAGTGGTCCCCCACCCGTCCTAGCGAAAAGAGGGGTTTCAGTTCAGCCCCTGGTACTTCCAGTCCCAGTAGCCCCTGTGAGTTAGAATGCAATATAGCGCCAATTTCCCGGAGACCGACACCCCCAAGACAGGAGGCAGCAGCGAGTCCGCCCACCACAGTCTCAAGGTCCCCCGAGCGGGGATCAGAAGGTAGCAGAACCTCAAGGGCGACCTCATCGGTTCCGCGGTTCACAATAGGAGGGTCCCCGGGGTCCGAGAGCAACAGGCAGGGGTTCACCTCCCAACTATTCATTCCATTCCCATCCCCGGGCGCAAGGCAGGCACGGACGCCCCACAGAGCCACTAACGAATCCCCGTTTCCCGTAGCAGGACAAGCTCCCACGGAGTCAGGGATCACAGGCTCTCCGGTACTAGGTCAGGCGCAAGCACGCCCCAAGCGCACGTGCGGCAAGCCACAATGGTTGCGGGACTTCGTCCCATCCTAGGGGGGAGGGGTGTTATGTATGCATATCAATGTACTGTAAAGCTATCAAGATATAAATGTTCCATCACAATTACAATGTATCTCAGCTGAAAGGAACGCGAGCAAGCAACCCCTTGGGGCAGCTGTGAGCGTTCAGCCTCACATGGTTCACATTGCTCAATCACGGACAGTCGCGGGAAATGCCTCCGCATTCAGCAGAATGAAGATACTCGCATTCAGCAGAATGAAGATACTCGCATTCAGCAGGAAGAAGATACAACTGCGAGAGTAAGGCGTGCCTGGGCGAGGCCACGCCGACAGTAGCCAATGAGCTACCGTGCTGCAAGATTCAAATGTATAGTCCTCAGTATATAATGAGATGTACCACCACCATTACCCCCATGCTTCACCGGAACACCATGCAATAAACCTGTGTTAAACCAACCCTTCGGTTGTTCTGTTGTCTTTGGTCCCATACACTAAACCGCTGCTGTTCTTTGGCCTGCCCCCTCCCCTCCCAGGCGGGTCCGTCCATCCGTCTGTACATCCGTCTGTCTGTCTGTATCTATCTTCACTAATCCATTCTTCCTTCCTCCCTCTCTTCCTTCCTTCCTTCCTTCCTTCCATCCTTCCTTCCTTTCTTACTTCCATCCTTCCTTCCTTCCTTCTTTCATTCCTTTCTTTCTTCCATCAATCCTTCCTCTCTTCCTTCCTTCCTTTCCTCCCTCCCCCTTCCTCTCTTCCTTCCTTCCTTTCCTCCCTCCCTCCTTTCTTTCTTCCTTCCTTCCTTTCTTTCTCTTTCTTCCATCCTTCCATCCTTTCTTCCTTCCTCCCTCCCTCCTTTCCTTCCATCCTTCCTTCCTTCCTTCCTTTCTTTCTTCCATCCTTCCTTCTTTCCTTCCTCTCTTCCATCCTTTCTTTCTCCCTTCCTTCCTTCCTTTCTTTCTTCCATCCTTCCTCTCTTCCTTCCTTCTTTCCCTCCTTCCTTCCTTTCTTTCTTCCATGCTTCCTTCCTTTATTTCTTTCTTCCATCTTTCCTCCCTCCCTCCCTCCCTCCCATTCTTCCTTCCTTTCTTGCATCCTTCCTCTCTTCCTTCCTCCATTCATTCCTTCCCTCCTTCCTTCCTTCCCTCCTTCCTTTCTTCCTTCCATCCTTCCTTCATTTCTTCCTCCCTCCCTCCCTTCCATCCTTCCTTCCTTTCTGAGAGCTGGTGGAGCAAAACTGTGGTCATAAGGACTGCAGTGGCTCAAGTGGCTAAGACACTGACTGGGAGGCAGAAGGTCAGCAGTTCGATTCACGAGTACTGCAGGACAGAATGAGCTCCCGTCTTTGTCCCAGCTCCTGCCAACCTAGCAGTTCAAAAGCAAGAAATTGCAAGTAGATAAATAGGGACCACTTCAGTGGTAGGGTAACAGCATTCTGTGCACTCCTGTGTCTAGTCATGCCTGCCAGATTACCATGGAAACGTCTGCAGAAGCAGACAGTGCTGGCTCTTTGGCTTTGAAACAGAGATGAGCACTGCACCCTAGAGTCGGATATGACTGGCTTTTGAGCAAGGGGAACCTTTAATTTTAATTATGTTCGTGTTGATATAAAAGTCTGTGGGTTTTTTTGGCATAATGTGTGGCTCTTTAAAGACTAACTGCTGTATTTCAATGTGAGCTTTTGTGGATCAAGGCCACTGGCTCTTTGGCTGTAATCAGAGATGAGCACTAAATTCTAAAGTTGGATACAACTGGCTTTCAAGCAAAGCTTAAAGACTAACTTCTGTACTTTAATGTGAGCTTTTGTGGATCAAGGCCACTGACTCTTTGGCTGTAATCAGAGATGAGCACTGAACTCTAAAGTTGGATACAACTGCCCATTGATTTCTTTTGGGAAATTGTGTATTCCAGCCGCAGCCACCACCCCAATGCGAGGAGAGAAAAAAGTGTGTATGTGTGTGTGTGTGGGGGGGGCAATAGGATTGCTCAGTACGGGGCCCAGAAATTTCTGATGGCAGCCCTGGAGATGAGCACTGAACCTTAGAGTCAGATACAACTGGCTTTTGAGCAAGGGCAAAATTTACATTTATCTAACATACATGCATGATTCCTCCTGCAGCTGGTCTGGTCTTATCTCTGGGAGAGGAAGGCAGAACTAGCTCAACAATGCAAATTTTCTCACTTAGCATATACTTTTAAGGGTATGCTTTATTATTTGATGCAACAGCAACTGGAATATATATTCTGTATTGAGTTGGCAGATACTCTTTCCATACAGTAGGGCATGAAAAAGCATTCCATTCCTCTCTAGTCTGGAACAGACTAAGCAGTGAAAACAGTGGTGGGCTCCAAAAAAAATTACTACCACACTGTGGGCGATTCCAGGGGAAAAGCCCTGCATTGCTCCCAAATTAGGACTACTTTATTTCAAAACTTGGATGGGCGGGGCCAGCCAGAATTTCTGCTTCCAGTTCTGGCAAACTGGTGTGAACCTGCTGATGCCCACCACTGAGTGAAAAGCATGAACATACATACCCAATTTGGTCCCAATCAAGGAGTAAATAAACAGAGACGCCTCTACTTTTTTATGTCCTCAACTCATAAAAGCCACAGCTATTACAGTTGCACCAGCCTTCTATATCGTCTCAGTCCCAATGGATAGGAGGAAAATCCCAACATACCTTTCTGTGCCATGTAGCTTTTGTCCAGAAGCTACATTATGGAAACACTGTACACTGCCTTGTACAAAATCAAAACCTTCCCAGTTTTTTCCACTAGCTAAGTAACAGCTCTCCAAGGTTTCAGATGAAATGCTTTCCTACCCCACCTGGAGATGAAAGGGATTGAATCTGTGCCCTTCTGCATAACAAATGGTATGTCCTACATCTGTGCCACAGCTCCACAGCCCCAAATCTTTACACAGGCAAAGGCCTAGTTTGAGATGTCTCTTTAAATCTGTACCTCAAAGTTCCTTCAATGCTGCACAGCAAAAACAAAAAACAAAACAAAACAGAAATCAGCAATGTTATAGGACTTAAATTTCAAGCAAATTGATTTGAGATTTGACTCACTGTTTGGCAGATATTTCTGCTTTGCTTGTTTCAGTAAATGTACTGCAGTCCTGATGCACTCTCATTAGAGACTCAAAGTTCTGGACATGCTCCAAGTCAGATAAGATTTCACCCAGGAAGATCTTCCAGAAGTAGAAGATCAATAAGCTAGTGCTTTGCCCAAAATAAATCTTTTTAATTTGGGGCATCTTTAGCCACTAGAACAGTCAACAATGACAGAGATGATGAAGCATCAAACACGATAGTTGTTTCTGGTTTATAAGGAAACAAGTTGGAGAAACTAAGTTTGTACCTTCTGCATACCCAAGAAAATTGTTGCAACAGTAGTCTCTAGGGCATCATTACAAAGAACAATTTGCAGTTAAATTTCTATAACCCTTAAGCAACAAGATTGTTTGTCTAGAAGTATTGTTTAGATTGGATAAGATCTTTCAGGTTTCTGGGTGACATTTGCCCTTTTTCAGTGATTAGCACAGAACAATCATTTAACTACTTTTGAAGTTCGCTCTGCCAACTGCCATATGCTGTCAAGTAATTCTGCTTCTCTTTTCTTCAGAATTGTGTTTTCATACACAGCCAGACTTCTATTCAAGCCTGAGTGCATCGTGTGTTTTTCATTAGTGAAAGCCGTTCATTTCTGTTTCACACATGTAGTAGCAAAAAGGCAGCCTTGTGCTACTGTGTGTTACGGGTCGTATGATTCTAAAAAGCATCAGTACATCCATTTTGCACCTGAGCCTTTGGGAAATATCAGGTATTGATCTGGGTGTTCAGTTGGAAGGGAAGGCAGAAAAACCTGGCAAAGAAGGGGCCCATCACTTTTTCTTTCATTCATTTTTCAATGAAAGGGAAACTTTTTAAAAAAACTAGTTACAAATTGCTCTCCTGAGGAAATATTAAAAATAAGCCATGGTATTTCATGTGTGACTTTAGAATGTATGGAAGAATCCACGACACCTCATAACACTATCTGAAATCCTTTAAAAAAACAAAAAACACTTCCCCAGATTTCATCTCCTCCAAAACTCATGTTAGTTTGACATAAGGAAAGCCATGTGTGAATTTTTAATCGTCTTTGGTAGCCAGTGTTCCCTTAACTGCCTGGATGCATAACCATCTAACTAAAATCCTTTACTTCAGGTAGAAAATATATACAAAAAATCCTTTACTTCAGGGTTGCAAATAAGTGAAGAAAACCAAAGCTATCCGGTGTACAGCTTTTCGTGTGCTTCAACAGGGTTTTCTATAATAATACAAAGTATCAAATCAATAAATTATATAACACTTAACAAGTAATATACAGGTAATATATACAATACATTTACATATTTACCATAGCCCAGGAAACCAAATGCTTACCTTTTCCAATCAATTATTGAATTCATTCTATGTTAATTCAATGTTAATTCTTTAATAATTCTGCGTCATGGCCTCTTAGTTTATTCATGTGTGCCTCGATGTTATGTGTTACATGCTAGTTTTTTGGCCGACTACTATAAAAATTCTTGGATTCCTCGGGGCTTAAGGATACAGAAAAGCTCTACATTGTTCACGGAGAACAAGGAGCTCGTTGAGAAGTGGGGTCCATCCTGGACCGTTGTTCATATGACTTAATGGTATTAATTATTGAACAATCAAACAAGGAGGTAGTTTCCCTGAATTCAGATATTGAATCCATCAAAAATGACTTGGCTACTAAACATTCAGGGGCATCCACGGATAATTTGTTATCGGACATGACCAAGAAATTGGAAGATTTCAAGCAATCTTTAATTGAATTAAAAACAAAAAAATTGATAGGGACACAGTGGACTACAATTCCTCTAAAGTGTACCGCTGGCAATTCTCCTTTAAGAAGCCTAAATGGGTTACATGGAAAAAACCTGTTACTAGTTCTGACCTAGAATCTACAGATAGCGACATTAGGTCATCGTCCGTGGATTCGAGAACCTCCAAGTCTTACGAACTAAGGAATGCCAGGGATAGAGCAGAGCCTTCTACTTCTAGCAGGACTTTTTTTTCTTCCCTCTCTTCTCAGAGGGAAGAGAAAAACGTAATTTTTAATTTTTCATCTCGAGTATTGACTTTGATTGAGGTACGTGTGCTGTCCTTGGGACTTAACTTTGTACCTACGCCCTTGTATAATGCAGTTACAACTAGGATAGATCTGTTCAAACTGATCAGGATGTTAAAACTTAAGTATTTCTTTAAAGGCTTAGACTTGGGCTGTAGAGAACCTTTTAAGCCTAAATCCTTGTTTTCACCTCAAGTGGATTGTCCTGCCATAGAAGTATTTTATAATCTAGTTCTTAAGGATATCACCAAAATAGAACGCACACAAGGGAAATTTTATAGGAACATTTCCTCTACTGAAAAACAGGCACTTGATGGGTTGGCTCAGGATTTTTCAATTACTATAAAGCCGGCGGACAAGGGAGGGGGTATTGTTATTCAAAACATTACTGATTACGAATGCGAGATATGCAGACAGTTAGGGAATGAGAGGTTTTATAAAAAACTGAAAGGGAATCCTACTAATAGAGTCATTACCATACTTAGACCTGTTTTGTATGAGGGATTGTCCTTTAACTACATTTCCGAGAAGACCTTTCAGTATCTCAACCAACCCTTCTTTAAGGTACCAGTGTTTTATACATTACCTAAAATTCATAAATTGTCCGACAGCAACCCTCTTATCCCAGGAAGATCTATTGTAGCCAGCACGGGATCCTTGTTTGAAAGAAGTGTAAAATATGTAAACTCTTTTGTTAACCCATTTACCAGGGACACGCCCTCATTCGTGAGGGACTCCTCAGATTTTATTAACCAACTGAAGGGCATCTATATTCCTTCTGGCGCAGGGCTACTCATGTTAGATGTTCAATCATTATATACCAATATTCCTTTGGATGCAGTGAGACCAATTTTAGAAGCTACTTTGGACACTAGAACATCTTTATGTCCTCCGACACACTTTCTTTTGGACCTTGCAGATGTAGTACTTGAGAATAATTTCTTCAGATTTAAAGATGATTTTTTTTCTTCAGGTCCAAGAAGTGGCTATGGGGTCTGCCCTGGCGCCAGCCGTAGCCAATCTTTACATGATAAGATTCAAAAAACCTATGTTTTTGACAGTAGAGAAAACCAATTTCACCAGCACATGCTTCCTACAAACGGTTTATAGATGATCTCTTCTTTGTTTTTGATACAGCAGACATCATTCCAGAGTTCATTAAGTGGATTAACTCATTGGATTGTAATCTGAGGTTCTCTGGCCACTTTGATAAGGCAGTAGTTCCCTTTTTGGACATTTCAGTTTACATTGCTGTTAACAGATTGTGTATGCGTTTGTTTAGGAAGCCGATGGATCGGAATTCATACTTGAATTTCCGATCTTTCCACCCTAATCACTTGAAGAGGAACATTGCGTTCAGCCTTTTGGCTAGGGGTAAGAGAAATTCGACGGAGAATAAGGACTTTATAAAAGCAGCAGCCACTATTAAAACCTTCTTGAAGGATAAGGGGTATCCCAAAAGTATTATTGATTTGCAATTTCAGAAAGTGTGTACAACACCTAGAAGACTCAAAAAGAACGGGATACACCTTCCATGATACATTGCTCTTTTGAGTATTCTCCGCTAGCTCTTAAAATAAAGAGGGTGATTAATAAACATTGGCATGTAATTGAGGATATCCCTGGGTGCACACTGAAACCACGGATCGGTTTCAAGAAAACTAAGACTATTGGAAACTTTATAGTTAACTCTGACCTTCACTCGAGTATTCCCTCCCCTGTTATTCAGGGGCATTTCCGCTGCGCAGGTTGCGCTGCCTGCCGTTTCGCTATCGAAACTAAGGCTATCAGGATTCCGGGTAAAGATCGTGAACATATGTTAATAGGATGTACAAACTGTAACTCGAGTAATGTAATTTACGCTATAATCTGCCCTTGTGGCAAATTTTACATCAGTTTAACTGGGCGCCCCTTTAAAGTTCGAGTGTTGGAACATCGGTCCCGTATCCGCAGCCATACATTTTCTGCTCCTCTTATATCCCATTATTTGGACAATAACCATACTGAAGATTATATTAAGTTTCTGGCTCTTGAGAAGTTACTACCTAAGAAATATGAAAAGACTGATATGAATAATTCTCTATTGCGCAGAGGAGCTTACTATATTCATTTGTTTAACTCTTTAATGCCACATGGTCTCAATGCTGATCAAGACCTGAGCTGCTTTTTGTAAATGTAGACTGTAGCTTTTAGAATATGCATCGCTGATGAGAATTGATACACCTGGACCATGTCTATATGGTATATAAATCACTAGCTTAGGTTAACACATAACATCGAGGCACACATGAATAAACTAAGAGGCCATGACACAGAATTATTAAAGAATTAACATTGAATGAATTCAATAATTGATTGGAAAAGGCAAGTGTTTGGTTTCCTGGACTATGGTAAATATGTAAATGTATTGTATATATTACCTGTATATTTCTTGTTAAGTGTTATATAATTTATTGATTTGATACTTTGTATTATTATAGAAAACCCTGTTGAAGCACACGAAAAGTTGTACACCGGATAGCTTTGGTTTTCATCACTTATTTGCAACCCTGAAGGAAAGGATTTTTTGTATATATTTTCTACCTGAAGTAAAGGATTTTATTTAGATAGATTTCTGCTTGAATTTACTGGTGACTACCCATTGCTCTCTGCATGCATAACCATTTCACTCAAAGTATTCCTGCAATGCAAGATTGCCTTCCATGCCAGGTTTAAGGTTTCAGTACTAACACACACAGTCCTACACATTTTGGGACCCTGTTACCTTGTGGAGTGACTCCTATATGAACGCTACCCACATTACGAGATCTTCTCAAGCTTCCCTACTACAGGTGGCTATCCTGAGAGAAGCAAAGAAGAGTGAAACCAGGAAAGGGGGAAATTTTGGAGGTAGCCCCCTCATACTAGAGTTATCTCCTTACTGAGCTCACCTCTTAGTTTTCTGAAAACATTTGAAACCCTTCTTTTTTAAAGAGGCCTTTGCAGACATCCTTCCCAAGAGAGAGGTTTTAGGTTAGGTTGGTGGGGTTTTTTTAACCATTTGATGTATTAATTCCACAATTGTCCTTTAGTTTGAGCATTTTGCCTCTCTGATTATTTGCTGCTGGTTGGCTAGGTTTTTGTGCTTGTTCATTTCTTAAACCTTTCGTGCAATTTTATGTATATCTTTGTATATTTTTTTCCATTAGAAATGGCCTTGAATAGTGTTCATACTAAGTCGGACAGTTTATAAGTAGCAGAAATAAATAAATCTTACTTTATAGAAAGCATTGTTACAATCCGGCAGCAACCCTTATCTAATGACACATAGGTCTTAAGTGAAGTAAAGGGCAAAAGAATGGCATTGCATGACCCAATCCAACCATCCAAAATTCCCTTTCACAATATAGTACAGCGTAGGCCAAAACACACAAACACACATACAGGTATACATTTACAAATAGGAAAACTCTTCACCTAAAAACTGTCAGAATAGAAATCAAAAGTTCTTCTCCACCCCTAAAACAAACGGCCAAAACAAACATTAATGGGCTGAGCCAAACAAAAAGACAGGGGTGGGATGACAGCCTTCCTCATATCTCACTCTTGGCTTCATTTTTATTTATTTATTTATTTATTTATTTAAATTTATATGCCACCCCTCACCCTAGGGCGGCTCTGGGCAGCTCACAACAAGTATAAAACATATAAAATCATCCCATAAAATCATTAAAAAGACAACCCCATAAAACCCATTAAAACACAGTTAAAAAGCCTACCCACCCCCATAAATACAGGAGAGGCACTTTATCTTAGAAGAACCAATGGGCGGGGACCACTTCCCCATCAGCCCCCCACACTTGCCCTGTCAGCCAGGTTTTGTACCCTTTACTAAAGGGCATTTTCTGTTATCATGTTTATAATGCCATGACACAGTCCTCTATTTACCTCTTTCAGGTACTGCAAGGACAGCCCTGATGTGGTGTTGCCTGATAGGCTTTGCAGTCATGGAACCCTTTGTTTCAATACACATTTGTGAAAATCCCATTCATCTCATACATGGTTTTTCCCCCTAAAGTGGACCTCTTTTGTTGCTTTTTAGAATACAGTAAAACCCCGTATAACAATTTTAATCCATTCCATGGGTCTGTTCGCTATGCGGTTTTCCCCATTGATAAATCATTGTATGACTTTTTTCCATAGGGAAAATCATTATGAGGGATGCCATTTTAAAAAAAAACACCTAGATTTTATAAGATTTATTCGCTATAAGGGGCATTCGTTGTACAAGGTTCCACTGTATAGGGTTTGTTTTATTGCTACAATACGTGGTGCTTCTGGTCCTGAGAGCTGCCTATTTACCACGACTAGCTACCACTGATAAAACAGGCTGTCCTTTAGAGGTACAGAAGGAGGGAATGTAGTTTTCCTCACAAACAAAATATGCATTCATAAATAATGTCTGAATAGTGCTTAAAACTAACGTTAATTCTCCCCTGTATTTGTCAAAGACTTTGGCTAAGTGGCTAAGATGCTGACTGGGAGGTGGAAGGTCAGCAGTTCGATTCCCGAGTACTGCAGGATGGAATGAGCTCCTGTCTTTGTCCCAGTCAGGGCTGGATTTAAGCAAAGGCTACCTAGGCT
This sequence comes from Bradypodion pumilum, assembly GCA_035047305.1. Taxonomy (NCBI): domain Eukaryota; kingdom Metazoa; phylum Chordata; class Lepidosauria; order Squamata; family Chamaeleonidae; genus Bradypodion; species Bradypodion pumilum. The sequence goes on from JAWDJD010000004.1 coordinate 121,005,765, forward strand.
GCAGCCTATGGGCCCGCATCACAAAGGGGGCCCCGCACCATGTGATTCTACATCAATTTGTTAAATCAAGTTTTTTGTTTTAGTAAATAAATAGTTTTTAATTGGATAATTGTTGAAAATGCGGTTTTTGTAGGTTAATTTAAAAAAATACTTTCCTTGGTAGAGCCAGTGCCACAGGTTCAGCATAGAGGCCCACAGATCCTAAATACGGCACTGGTCCCAGCTCCTGCCAACCTAGCATTTCGAAAGCAAGAAATTGCAAATAGATAAATAGGGACCACTTCAGTGGGAAGGTAACAGCATTCCATGCACTCCGGTGTCTAGTCATGCCTGCCACATGACCACGGAAACGTCTGCAGAAGCAGACAGCGCTGGCTCTTCGGTTTTGAAACTGAGATGATCACTGAACCCTAGAGTCAGATACAACTGGCTTTCGAGCAAGGGAAACCTTTACCTTGGCAGTTTTAAGCCCAAATGAGGTGGGATGGCCCTGACCCCTGCTCAAAGCATAAGTCTTCCTTGGTTTAAGAACAAAACACAACTTAACCAAATGGTCCCCACTATGTTTATGTTTTATTCACAGCAATAGCAATTACACTTTTATACCACCCCATAGCGCTTAGTACACACTTTGGGCAGTTTACAGGCAATTAGCATTTTGCCCCCAACATGCTGGGTTTTCAGTTCTACAGTACTTCAAATTTCAAGACACATTGGATAGAGGTTCTAAATGATAATGTGAAGCAGCAGCCAGGGCATCTGTACTTTTAGAGCAATAATTTAAAAAAAAGGCTTTGCATATAGGTAACCTCGCTGTTTACAATACGGTAAAACCTCGCATAAAGAGCACCTCGCTTAGAGACTAACTCGCAGAAGAGCAGAATTTTCTCTGAATGGTCACATCGCTTAACAACTAAAACAAACCAAAAACTCACTTAACAACTAAATCAGGGTTTGCAATTCCCCCACTTCCCCCAGAAGTCACAATTGGTCATTTACAATGGTGTTTCAATTGAAGAGCAAACTGGCTTAAAGAGCAATCCCGTGGAACACATTATGCTCTTTATGCGAGGTACCACTATACATTATGTACATTCTTTCATTATGTTTGAGACTATAAAGAGGACACATACAGAGAGAGAATTATTTTGGGTAACTACAAAGCAAAGAATCCTGCAGGGTTCCTTGTCTGTGAGCTTGCCTGTCCTTTTCGTCAAATGTGCTTTAAGCTTGACCTGAAGGGTTTGCTTCAGTTGATGGAAGAAAATAATTACATCTCTGTGCTCATTACAAACTATGTAAGCTCAAGAGCTTAGAATGCCCTCTGAGCCAAACAGCCTGCCAGTGTGTGAGATAACTTCCAAAATGTAGGGTTAATAATTAGCGGCAAGCGATGCAGTCCCTTATGAGGTGTGACAGGCACAGAAATGCAGAAATTCCCGAACATAACTTTTTTTAAAAAAATTTGCATTTTCAGAGCCAGCATTCCCAGAGTCATTCTGCTGTCACTTTCAACACTTGCCAAATCCAAAAACAGTTGGGAGGAAGGATGATGGAGTGTATATGACCAGTTAATCACATCTGCATAAATTCGCTTGGTACCATGGGGTAAGTTGCTATTTTCCTGGCTTGTGTATGGTTGCTACCTATTTAGACTGATGTAATTTTGGAAGAAATGTATGCAGAGGTGTCTTGTGCTGTCAGTTCAATTTTGACTTATGGGTATTTGAAGCTTTGAGAGATATTGAAAGAATGCTTTACCTTTGCCAATGGGAATTTTGTTACCGGGTCAGTATATTAATATTCCAGTGTGAGCTCAGGATATGGAATGCTAATATAAGCAGTCTCCTGCCAACCTAGCAATTCAAAAGCAAGAAATTGCAAGTAGATAAATAGGGGCCACTTCGGTGGGAAGTAACAGTATTCTGTGTGCTCTTGTGTCTTGTCATGCCTGCCAGATGAGCACGGAATCATCTGTAGAAGCAGACAGCACTGTCTTCAGCTTTGAAACAGAGATGAGCGCTGAACCCTAGAGTTAGATATGACTGGCTTTCGAGCAAGGGAAACCTTTACCTTTACCTAATAAAAGCAGTAGTGATTGGAGTCATTACAACATTATATTTATTGGATAGATCTTTACCTATAAGGAAGGGGTTGGACCATGCATTCACACCCGGCCCAACCATCCTGAACCGAGCCACCTACACTTACCTTACCATCCTGTGAGGGTCGCCACAAGGGTCCACCCCATGAAGGCATACAAAAAAATCTACAAGGCCTAGCATCCACTGTGCCGCGCCACCCCTCAGCCAATCAGGCTGAAGGGCGCAAATGCGGAGGAGGCAGGGCAGCCGATGCACATGGTAAAAAAACCCGCCAATGCGCTGACAACTTCCCTCCTCCAGGAGACACTTTGTCTCCCAGAGAGAAGCCATCCACACCTCACCACGGCCGGTGGGTGGCTACGTTGGTTGTCGGCAGGGCTGCCAGCTTTTAGTACCCTCCACCTGACTGGCAAAGACATCGACGCTGGCAGGGATGGAGGACAGGCCATGCCATGGAAGCACAGAAGGTGAGTGGGCCAGCACAGAAGGCCACACCGGGGAGGCGCAGAGTATGAAAGGCCTGCTCAGCCGACAACAGGTAAGTGGGGCAGGGGAGAGGAACTGAGGGGAGGAATGGGCCCGGAAACCATGCCGCCCACTCAGGTCTGGGTGGAGAAAAAAGGGGAACACAAACACGCCCCCTCCCCCCTCAGTTCCACTCACCCGCCACACTTACCTATTGCTGGCTGGGCTTTTCATATTCTGAGTCTCCACCGGGGCAGCCTTCTGCACTGGCCCACTCTCCTTCCGTGCCTCCGTGGCACAGCCTGTTCTCCCTCCCTGCTGGCGTCGAGGCATTCGCCGATCAATCGAGGGGGACCAAAAGCTGGTGGCCCAGCCACCAACTGACGCACCCGCCTGCCCGGCAAAGACCTCCTGGGTGTCCTCGCTGAGGATTGGGGGAGGAGGAAGAGCCCCTCCTCCCCCTGCACAGCTTCGGCATGTGTGTGTGTGTGTGTGTGTGTGTGTGTGTGTGTGTGTGTGTGTGTGTGTGTGTGTGTGTGTGTGTGTGTGTGTGCGCGCGTGTGCGTGTGTGTGTGTGTGTGTGTGTCCTCACCGAGGCTTTGGGGGGGAGGAAGAGCCCCTCCTCTCCCCACGGAGCTACGGTGTGTGTGTGTGTTGTGTGTGTGGTTGTGTTGTGGGTGTGTATTGAGTGTGTGTGTATGTTGTGTGAGTGGATGTGGTGTGTGTGTGTGTTTGAGTGCGTGTGTGGTTGTGGTTGTGTGTGTTGTTGTGTTGTGTGTGTATTGAGTGAGTGTGTGGTTGTGTTGTGTGTGTGTGTGTGTGCATGCGTGTGTGCGTGCGTGCATGTGGTTGTGTTACATGTATGGTTATGTTGTGTGTGTGTAACCCCCAAAACCACCCCAACCACCCTAACACACATTAAACCTGCCAGGCAGGGCCGGGCAAAAAATGCTAGTGAAAATATAAATGAAAATTTGACCTGTGGCACTGGAAGAAGAGGAAGAGGAAGAAAAATTGGGGGCAAAGAATGGAGAGAGAAATGCAGAAGGGGGAGGGTGTGGTGTGTGTGAGGTAAAGGGTGCACGAAAGCAAAGAGAGTAAAGAATTTGCCATAGCCACTCCATGCAGTCGCTGCCTTTGCTGCCTATACCATGTGAGGAAGGAATGTGAGAAAACTCCCAACATACCACTTGTCTGCTTGCTTGTGAGTATGTGTGGGCAATGTGTGTGATTCTGTCTGGAAGAATATGAGTGGAAGGGAGCTGGGGAAGGGAGAAGCATAGAGATTCTTGAGAGGAAGTCAGAGCAATGGGTTGAAAATTAAGCAGGGATGCAAAAAGCACTTTCAACAGAAGAACTAAGCATAGGGATGCCATACATCCCATTTTTCCATGATTTTCATGGATTGCTGTCCCGTCAGGTTCAAAGAAAAACATGTAAAAACCCTAGTTCCAGGGAAATTTTATAAAAAGCCTTGGAGAGTTCCTTCAGACTGCAAAGGGTTAAATGCATAGAGTCAGCATTTCCACTCTATGGATAGGAAGTGAGAAAGACAACTCTTCACTTCCCTTCCTGTAAAGCAATGTATAAAGTATAATTGACAGGGACCATGAACAACTAGCAGTGCATTCCTCTACATTAGGGATTCTCAACCTGTGGCCCATGGGCTGACTGCCGCCCATTATGCCATTTCATGTGCCCCCCTCGCCCCCCCCCCACTGCCTCCACCACACCCAGAAGTGCCATGTGGTGAAGGAAGTGCAAAATGGCTATCTGGCCGCTTAAGCTCTCTGAGGGAGTGTGACCCAGCCCCTGGCTTTAAAAGGTTGAGAACTCCTCCTCTACATGCTTATGTATAGGTTCTGTTTAGTGGAACCTATGGCCAGATAAACAGGCATAAGGTTGTCAATTATTGTTGTAAATTAAAAGGCAAAAGAAGAAGCAGAAGAAGCAGGAGGAGGAGGAAGAGCAGGGCCGGCATAAGAAATTTCTGGGCCCGGTATGTGCCCCCCCCACACACACACACAAACACACACACACACATTTTGGCCACACCCCTGTGGTTTTCTGTGCATGAGTGGTTTGCTTGTGCATGCGCACATCAGTGGTTTCCTGGCGGTGGTCCCCCCCCATCATCTCTGGGCCCAGGACGGGAGTCCTGATGGTCCCCCCTGATGATGGCCCTGAGGGGGGCGGGGGAGAGTACCAGCACCATGAAAAAAAACTATAGCCCTGACTGCAGTATAACTTGGAATTGCAAACTGGATTTTTCAAAGGCAAATCTGGTGTGGATCCAGTTAGTTTTCTGTTCTATTGAGTACTGATAGTTACCTCAAGAGACAAATCTCCACATACACTGAAGCTTAAACTACCTTTGCAGCCTTGTCATTTCAATTCTTCACACTGTTGTCTGTGTATTTTTACAGTCTTATCTGTAAATTCCTCTGAAATAACTGAATTCTCTGTGGCAAGTCCCCTGAGCAAAGGAAGGAAACATTTGGAAAAAGCAACAGCTACAACTGTCTTCCGCTGGCTCAAGTATATACAGCACAGAAATTAAGTACTCAAGTTATATCAAAATCTTTATACCAGAAAGTGCTTTAAGACAGGTATGAGATATATTGTTAAAAATCTAGAAAGATTTTAAAACGAGTAATAAGACTACTAAAATGTAAGCATTATATGCAGAGAAGGAAATAACTACAAGGAAGCTGCTGAAAGGGTGTACTTGTTTGTGAAAGAAGTTTGTAAAGGTAAAGGTCATCCTTGCTTGAAAGCCAGTTGTATCTGACTCTAGGGTGCGGTGCTTATCTCCATTTACAGCCAAAGAGCCAACACTGAATGCAGACATTTCCATGGCCCTGTAGCAGGCATGACTAGACATTGAAGTAAATAGAACGCTGCTGCCTTTCTTGCAGAATGGTCTCTATTTGTCTACTTACAATTTCTTATATTTGAACTGCTAGGTTGGCAGGAGCTGGGACAAATGATGGGCACTCTCTCCATCATGCAGCACTCAGGTCTCAAACTGCTGACCATCTGACTTTCCAGTTATCAATCTCAACATCTTAACGACTAAGCCACTGCAGCCCTGAAGTTTGATTACTTTGTAAAATAACAAAACATGTTAGATAATCCAGCCAATAATTTGCAAATTAATCAGTGCAAGCTAACTAGAACTGGGGGGATGTGATTGAAGCTTTGTTGGTGTATTCCAGCGATGCACCCCAAGGGAGTATGCACCTGGTGTGTGTGAGTTCCTCTGGTCAATGCAGGCACAACAAATTTGTTTAGTGCAAAACAAAACAGTTTACTCAAGGAGTGAAAGAGGGCTCAAATATGTACAGGAGAACAACAGCACAAACTAGATGAAGTCTCTGTAAAGCATGCAGTTAGATTCACTGTGACATTCACTCCAATATATACAAGTCTGTAACTCAGCAGTTGCAATGCTCAGTGAAATGGATAAGCAGAGAGTCTCTGGCTGAGCTGATGAGTAAGCACAGTAGCAAAGTAGCTTTTTCTCTCTTCAGTCAAAGTCTTACCCCACAGTCAGTTCTTTGTGGAGAAGTTGCCGAGGGAGGGTGTCCAGGCAGCAGTCAACAGTGTAGCCTTCAGCACAATCCTATAATCAGCATAAACAGCATTCAGCAAGCACGATGGCTTCCAGTGAGCACAAAGGCTTCCAACAAGCGCAGCAGCCTACCAAGTAAGCACTTTGGCTAGTGAGCATAAAAGCTGAAGGTGTGTTGGTTAGTGCCATTTCTCATACAGTCAACCCTCACATAACAACGCGTACGGATAATATCATTTTCACTTAACAACGCATCGTTATGCACCACGTGTTCCCCCGCATAACAATGTTTTTAGTGTCGTCGTCCGGACAACAACGCTAAAATAACCGGATGACGCTAAAAATGTCATTATCCAGGAAACTCCATAGAAACCCACTTAACAACAAAAATCACTTAGCAATGCTACTTGGGGAACCAAGTAATGTCGTTATGCGAGGGTTTACTGTACACAGGGCTCTTGGATTACTGAGAGAACAGCCTAGTCTTAAAGCAGCAATACGTTTTTTACAGCAAGGTACAATGTGGCATACAACCTAGCTAGGAGTGAAGACTTACTCCCTAACAACCTTCTTTCACCCACAATCAGTCTGGAACTGCATTCTGGACTCATGAAGCTCCTGTGTCAGCTTCAGAAGAAGCCCTACAGAACAAGCATAGTCAATTCTTGAGACTGCCATGCATGAATCAAAGTTGTTAGAGACCTGTGGTCAAGATAAAAGCACAATCAGGTGACCTACCAAAGCTGGAATGAGGCAGTATTATTCCATGCTAATGCCCTATTGTCCCATGGTCAATGCCAGGTCAAAAACCATGTCCAAGCTGCACATTGAACACACAGTCCTTTGTGGAAAGGTAAGCCCATCCAAGTTAAAAAAGCAACCTGCAAAGCAAGCAGATTGGCAGACATACACAACAATGTCTGTCTTGTCTGGATTCTGTTTCAGCCTGTTAGTCCTCATCCAATCCAGTACTGCAGCTGGGCAGTGATCAAGGGGTGGTTCAGCATCTACTGCAGATGAACTGAAGGAGAGACAAAATTGATTATCATCAGCATACTGACAATATGATACCCCAAATATCTGGTGGAACTCTCCCAATGGCCTCATATAAATGTTGAACAACATTGGGGGAGATGATGAACCCCACAGGACCCCCAAACTGACAATCCATGGGTATGAAATAGCCTCCCCAAATTGAGCTTTCTGAAGACAACCCTCAAGGAAGGAACAGCCAACATAAGCCCAGACCACCAATCCTCAACCTTAAGAGCCTGTCCAGGAGGATACCTCAGTTGCTGAAATTGCAAGTCACTGAGAGATTGAAAAGGAGCAACAGGGTCATATTCCCCTGATTAGCCTCCATGAGGAGGTCATCATACAACGCCACCAATGCCGTAAAGGTACATATATGTACAGCTGCTAGAATATGCAGAAAAACCACAAGGGTCAATCCACAGGCAACCTGGGTTTGTTACTTCTGCTTCTTAACATTATTATTATTTTTTACCAGACAGTGGCCTGGGAGAAGAAATCTTGTTCCAGATGTCTTTTTTAAGGGGAGATAATTGCACTTGGCTTATCATTGAAACTTAGGGACTATTGTTTACTTTTGACTTATGTTGAGAATAGCTACATTGCAAGTCTTATGTTTTATGGACTCTGCAGCAAAATGGCATTCTGAGGGCCCAAAATAGCCTAGCCAAGTTCACAAGGTTGAAGATAATGCAATATTGTTTCTATAAGAAAGCCAAGCACAGAATCTGTCCAAAACTCAGAAACAGATACCAACAATATGTCTGATTATGCTGTTTGACATAGAGACCACACAAAAAAGATTCTGTGGGTTGTGGGTTGGCTAAAAAATCAGGCTTGAGCAATATATGAAGAAGCAATCCCTCTGATGAAGCATAGAGTGGCATGCTGAATTTTATGCTTCAGGGTATAGCAGTTGCATTGCGTGTTCATGGAAGTGAAATAACTGTCATGGAACGTGTTGCAACATTTTATACTACCTGCCAACTCCAAGGGCTATCTCAGTTGAAAGAAGAACTATTATTACAAATCCAGGAAGACAGGGGAGAGGCAATAGAAATAGAAGTTAAAAAATAGAATTCTATCTTACTTGTCATCTTTGTTGGATAACAATATATTTAAAAGATGAGCTTTCATGTCCTTCAAGACTCATCATAATACTGAGATTACAAAAACTGATCAGAAGGGAAGATAAAATCTCAAAATGTGGGGAAAATGTGGTCAATTTATTTTATTTTGGTCTTCTTCAAAGCCTCCTTCTTATTTTCCCTCTCCTCTTCCTTTTCTCTTTCTAATAAAACCCATTTGTCTCAAACCCATTTGAGACTTTTCTGATCCAGTTTCCTTTGCTCATTACAAAACATGGATGGGATGGAAAGGAAGAAACAGGAACATTCCAGCCACACTGTGTTAATTGCCTTGAGGAGCATATTCAGTATCACAACTGACAGTCCTTACATACAGAAAATTAGATCACAGCCAGGCATAGGCCTGATTCAGGTGGATTATCACTTTTACATACAGGACCTACAGCAAAAAGTGTGTGTAAAATATTAAGCAGTCTCTTTCCTTCTCTCTTGCGCACATATGTACAAGTATTTTTGCATGCTGTCTACTCTACTTCATCTTCCAGATGTGTGGAATGAACTATGACCAAAACCCTCCAGATTATTATTATTATTATTATTATTATTATTATTATTATTATTATTATTATTATTATTATTATTATTATTATTATTATTATTTTTATTTATTTATTTATTTATTTATTTATTTATTTATTTATTTATTTATTTGTTTGTTTGTTTATTTATTTATTTATTTATTTATTTATTTATTTATTTATTTATTTATTTATTTATTTATTTGGGGGAAAGTGCTTTACATTTTCAGGGTTTACACAGAGATTGGAATGCAGTTCCTTCAGGTTATGCACTTCTCATCTTGAGAAACACAGATAAGCCAGTTTGGATAAAATGGGAAGTGTACAGTGTATAGAAAATGTATCTTCAGGAAGTCAATGTCAGTTCTCATAGATGTCTATTTCTATTTTATTTTATTTTTTTAAAAAAAGTAAAACAACAGATAGCTGTGGAAATTGGGTGGAACTGACTTTTCTGAATGATATAGATTGAAGTGAGTGATATCCATCCATCTTTAGTATTGATAAAATGCTTTTTATTTTTATTTATACTATGTTTTATATACCGCTTTCCTTGCCGTGGGGTGGCCCAAAGTGGTTTACATTCACAAGTACAAAATATAGATACAGATATAAATACAATACAAATGTAAATATAAATACAAATACAAAAAATGCCAAAATGTAGATATACCAAATACCAATAAATACGGAGCCCAGCTCAACATCACGAGCAGAGCCTGGATGGAACCTGGGCTCCATATTCCTGGATCAGTGGAATGGGCTCTGGGGAAAGGCAGTGAGTCCTCAGCAGTGGTGGTGGCAGCAGCATTTGTGGCATCTTTTCAAGCCCTCTGAGCAGGCAGGGCTCGGAGGGTGGAGATGGTGCACCTGCCTCCCATTCTGGGCTGGTGGAGTGGGCTCCAGGAGAGGCAGCGGGTCTGCAGCAATTATGGCAGTGGCTTCTGCGATAGCTTTTTTAAACCCTCTGAGCAGGCAGGGCTCGGAGGGTGGAGACGGCGCACCTGCCTCCCATCCTTGGGCCGGTGGAGTGGCTCCGAGGAGAGGCAGTGGATCCTCAGTGGCGGCCATGGCTTCTGTGGTGTCTTTTCAAGCCCTCCGAATGGGCAGGGCCTGCCTCCCATCCCCGGGCCGGCGCACCTGCCTCCCATCCCTGGACTGGTGGAATAGCTCTGGAGAGAGGCAGCGGGTCCTCAGTGGTGGCAGCGGCTTTTCAAACCCTCTGAGCAGGCAGGGCTCGGAGGGCGGAGATGGCGCACCTGCCTCCCATCCCCGGGCCAGTGAATTGGCTCCGGGGAGAATCACCAAGTCTTCTGCCTCCAGACAGGCTGCTGACAGCAGGGTATTTTAATAAGGAAAAAACAGCAAGCCTCTCTTTGTTAAAACTAATCTGTTTTAAATATATATATTTTAAATGATGATTTCCAAGAGCTGGGTTGGAGTCCTAAGTATGCCTACTAAAGACCAAGTTCTCATTGGACTTAATCCCAAATAAATATGGCTAGTTCTGCAATGATAATCACAGATCTCACTCATCCATGATTTGCCCCAAGGAGTACACAAAGGAGGGAGAGCCACTTTTGTAGTTTTGCATACATTTCCCTGCTGTCTGACAGAAAGGAATGTGTGAGATCATTCATAACCTGTTTTGTTCTTGCAAACCATGGGCATAAGAGGATAAGCAGGTTGTTCACTAGCTAATATTAGCATGTTAACATGACACCATCATTTTATTTCTATCAGCTGGAAGGATGTCACACATTTTATCGTAAGAAAATTTGCTTTCACTCTCTTTCCCCTCTTTTTTATTCAGCATAAATAATTTGCCAAACCTGTGATGCTAGTACTTTGCTGGAAGGAACAGTTCAGGAGCTCCACTGCTGTGTTATTATCTGGGATCTATTATGTTTTACATTTTTCAAAAATCTTTAAGCTAGATCTTTGACATTCAACTGCCTATAAAGACATGCACCACCTGATGGGAAAGCTTTGATGTGCATTTTGAGGATTAAATAATCTAGATGGAAGGCAATGCGTCTCCAGCCAAGAAGAAAACTATGGAGGGAATTTTGCCTCCTGCCGTTTAGCACCACTGGCAGTCAATATCTTTTAGCCTACCCTCTAAATTTGATTTCATACATATTTACAGACTATTTCTTCCTCTTACTACTAATTCTTTTGAGACCAAATTAAGAACAAAGATAGCAGGAAGAGGCTTCATCAAATAAAAATGTAAATATGTTGCATCTCATTTGCAGATGAAGAAGCTTTATTTAAATATTTTCTCTAACAGAATATCATTATCACTTGCAACTAAAGAAAAGTAATAGCCTAGCAAGCTAGAGGAAACCCGCTGGGATATCAGGGCATGGATGCATTCTGGTAACGTTTTCCCCACCCACCCACTCTCTAACTTCCCAGAATTTCCTGCATATTCAGTTGGGGGGGGCATTGATTTATTCTATATCAGTGCATGATGTCTAATCTTTTTATAATGCAGAAAAAATTAAAGCATTATTCACTGTTGTTTTGCTTTTTATTGTTAAAATACCAGGGAAATGTCTCCTTGTATCTTATACAAAAGTACCCATGTTAGAACCCTGAGAAGAATTTAAAAGATTATGGCATTGTTTTAAAGGAAAAGAAAATAATTATTATGACCATTTCATGCATCCTGCACCTCCATGTATTACAAAAGACCAACCCACCCCATAATCTACTACAACACGCTTACAGTAAATTACTTGTTTCCCTCTGCTCACTGTATTTTCTCAGGAAAGAAAAATAAATATACATGTTTTCTGAACATTACTAACAGTAGTTAGTAATAAAAGAGGACACCATAGCTGATATAACAGTTTATAGTATCACACTTAATTTTAAAATGGCTAAAACAAACCGCAAGGTCTATAAGGATTGGAACAGGTCAACTTAAAGGTGAACCAGATGGTGCAATTCAGAAAAGAATCCAGACCACAATGAGGGAAAGATAAAACTTGATTTTATTCAGCTATAAAACAGCTAAAAGTCCATCCAAACCCAATAACTGCTCTCACAAAGCTCCACTAGAGTGAATATATCCATGAGGACACAATAAATTTTGCACAGTAGGAAGTAATCCTTGTATGATGGAAGGTCACTGCATTTTTTGTAGAGAGGGATGGGCACTCCATATGACCTTCACATGGAAAAGTGAGTAAGATATTTTCTATAGCATAAGAGTCAAATTCCATATTATGGTAAAACTGCATTTCTTGCTGCTGTGAGAGCCACTGCAGTGATCTGGTAAGGATCTGGTCACATGGCTGATCACAATCAACTGCCACACTGTGATCACTTCCACAGTTGGAATTTTAGACACACATAAATACTGATCAGAATAATTTTCACCTCCTTGTAATGCTTATTTTTATGGCCCTCAACTAACATCATCAGTGTTGAATATGACAGAAAGATAGTCACAGATGGATAATTGGTTAGTCTCAATATATTGAGAGATTTTATTTGTCCTCTTGAACTTCTGACAAGGCTTTTTGCTTCACTGAAAGCGCAACAAACACAGAATAATCCATAGAGACAGACCGTGATCAGGCTCATCTATTCTATGGGGACCTAGAGCTTCAAGGCTACCCAATATGCCAGATTATATTAATTAAAATATATTGGTTACCTAATGTGTATGTTGAGACCAATAATAAGTTGTTTCAGGTCCATCACATTCAGTGATAATTACTTTCAAACAAATATTACTTACATTTGGGCCCAGTTTCTTGATCTATTTGTACCACCACAATCTCTGAAATGAACAAGTATGCACTGAGAGTAGTGTAGGATCTGGGGGTGAATAGCTGCAAGCCTAGAATACAGGGAGCTGCTTCAAAGCCTAATTAAATGCTACAAAGAAATGTGTGTAATAAAGCTAAGCAATCACACTTATATACTGTCCCATAGTACTTAGTGCACTTTCTGGGTGTGTTATGTATTGAATGAATGTGCAAGTCCCCTTTAACAGAATGTATCCAGTCAATGTATCCATTTGTATTTAGTCAGAGACACATTGTAGCAAGCTGTATAAGGATGCGAGCTAAGTGGCCACAGGTGGCAGTAGCAAGCATCCGGCTCACATGGTACAGATTCCCCGAATACCTGAAGAGTGGGAAACCTTCCCACCACACCACACCTGGAGAAGATGGGCATGACGATCCATGACGTCACGCTGACAGTAGCCAATGAGCTACCACCCGGGATATTCAAAATGTACAGTGTACTATAAATAGAGCTGTTTTGTCCGCCATTACCTCATGTTCACCCTGACCATCATGCAATAAAGCTGTCTTTTAGCACCTACTGCGGCTCCTTCTTTGTTTTCCGTGCAAGACACCAAAGGGTGGTTCATATGTTAATTGGAATTTTGTCCCCAACAAAGGAAGGATGGAAGGTTGAGTCAAAATTGATTCCTGGTCAGGATTGAACTCACAACCTGTTGGTCACAGTACAACAGTTTAATCACTGTGCCACCAGGGCACAGTGTAAAATGTGTAAAATTCTTCAAACATTTAAAAAAGTTGGGGGAGGGGGGAATTTAAAGTTGGAGAATTAGCACTATCACACCATCTACTTAGGTAACTGAGACAGTTGTACTAATGCCAGTACCTGGCTGGAAACCAAACTGAAATAAACTGGTTTTACCCAGAGATGTGAAGCATTCTCAGACTTCTTTGGATTCCACCAGCACTCCGTTTTCTTCTTCTTGGTATCAGTTTGTTTCTTCTTGCATGGAAATCCACATGCATTTTCGACATGCATTGTTCCTAATGCACTAATTTTGTATATTCCCTACTTTGCTCATGTTCATAAACATTTTCCCTACCAACTATTTATTTATTTATTTATTATATTTATACCCCACCCATCTAGGAGATTTTCCTACTCTGGGCGGCTAACAACAGAAAACTCACACATTAAAAACAGTCACACATTTTAAAAAATACATATAAATATGCCAAGAACAAAAAACCTATTGGCGATGGAGAGAAACAAAACAAAACACTTAACACTCAGCTGTTGGCAATATACTCCCAAAAGCCTCTTTAAAAAGAGTCTTTGGAGTTGGGCGGCAATACAAATTAGAAAATAATAAATAAAATAAAAAGGGATGGAACCTGGTGCAGCTCAATTGGAAGATATTTACACAAAGTTGCTGCCGCCACCAAGAAGGCTCTTCTCCAAGTCACGGCCCTTTTTGCCAGTCTCAGGGTCGGCACCTGGAACTGCGCCATCTGAGAGGAACAAGTGATGCGGGCTGATGTTCTAAAATACATTTTTTCATACAGTATTTTTCAATTCTACTCATTTAAAACCAATCACAAACACAGACACAGTTTTATTTGTAATAGATAATAGATAATAAATAAATCTTTATTGTCATTGTCCTGCACAGAACAACGAGATTGGGAATTCCTCCAAACATACTCAAATGTGTGAATTTTCAAGGTAAGATGCACTTTTTCTCCCCACAAGTTTTGTGAGGGGCAATTATGGGAATTTTAATCAAGAATCTCACAGAAAACGGAACTTTTCCCTTCCTCGGCTTTATTCACCAGAATTTTTCCTGCTGTTGCTGAATCTCACCATGCACTTCTTCGTGATTGCAGGAGGTATGTCTACCCTTACTAAGGCACTGAAACAGAAATACTAGTTCTAGGTATTTTTGCCATCCAAACTAGATAGGGTAAAATTACTAAGCTTCTAAGTAACATGTTGTTCATGACAGAGTAAAGTAGGGATGCGCTAAAAAGAAAGGCTAGACGATGATGGAGAGATGAGGACCATGAAAATTCCCAATCATTTCCCAATCTTTGGTTTTTGGACTTCAATTCCCAGAAGCCTAAGTCAATTTTCCAAAGCACTGATCAACCAATGTCTTAGGTTTCTGGGAATTGAAGTCCATCAGTGTCCTGTGGAACATAGTTTGGGAAACACGGCCCAACTCAATCAAAACCTGCACAAGAGAGTCAGTCATCCATTTTTCATCCACATATACCAGGAGCTCTCAACCTTTTAAAGCCCGGGGCTGGGTCACACTCCCTCAGACAGCTTTGGGGGCCGGATGGCCATTTATCCCTTCCTCCACAACATGGCACCTCCTGTTGTGGTGGAGGCAGTAGGGGCCACATGAAATGACACCACAGGCTGCATCTGGCCCACAGGCAGCAGGTTAAGAATCCCTGACATATACACTCAGTCATAAATATAAGAAAAACCTGATGACTAATATTCAATTCATAAAGATGAAAATCTGGCTTTACCTTGATTAGGCACTCTTTTTCAAAGCTGGTATACATTCCTACTAGTAGTACAATTCTCTTTCTGAAGGTATCTGTTGAATACTTTATAATGATGATTTTTTTTGTCCATGTGAACTTCACCAGCTGCTATCTTCTGGAAGATAGTTTCTTGAATAAGTCTGCAATCCTATATTCAATAACCTGGGAACTCCACTTACATCTAACTAGATGTACATAAAATTGCACTGTTTCTCTTCTTTTTATTTGTAATATTCTAATTGTAGAGTATTTAAAAGTATTTTAAGTGGTAGAGATGAAGTGAAAGAAGTCTTTGAAAGATACAATGATAATAGGAAGTCCCAAACTGATGAAAACCTATCGTTGACAATGGTATGTAACTAAACCATGTAAAACTAATTTCTCTCTCTCTCTCATTCTGGAATTACTTTTTAAAGTAAGTCTCTCTCTCTCTCTCTCACCATTATTTCAGTATAAATCCTGTACCAGGTCTAAACCTTATACTTTTTTTTAGCATCTATTCAAAGTGACATCAATACATCTTGGACTTGTTACAGCTATTTCAAACATACCATTGGCACTACCAAGATCTAAAAAGCTATAATATTAACTGACAAGGGTCTAACATTTCATCTGGATAAACTTCACACAGATAGTATGCCCTATTAGGATTTTATGGTAGTACTCAGAGAGAGAAAGTATTTTAAATACCCCAGTTTTCCATCATCTTACTTAGTTGACAGCAAAATTTGCCAAGATCAAAATTGCCAGAGAATAAATAATATGTGCTTATCATTCTCTCAGAGTGCTACGTGAGTTTCTCTTGCCTTGTCACAGTTACATAGCCTTCTGGTTAGTTGTATACTGAGAACATAAACGCTTTAAGAGAACAAATATTAATGTCTATTAACTTGTTTTATAGATCAGTGACTTTCATTATTAAAAGGAAAAGATAGAATTTTCAAAAAGGGAAAGATAGGGTTTTATTGGTGTAAGCTGCTCTACGCCGCTGCCTTGAGAGCTCCCTGCCTGCCCAGAAACCACGCCATCGGCCCTGGGGAAGAGAGGCAGGTGGAGCTGATGGCGCCAGATGCTGCTGCCCCCTCTCCATGCTTTGTCGGGGGGGGGGATAAAAGGATGCTGCCCTGCCGCCACCTTGAGAGCCCCCTGCCTGCCCGGAGCCCATGCCACCGGCCCTGGGGTGCTGCTCACACCTCTAGACAGGACTTGAGGGTCATAGAGGCAGTAGGACTATCTTTCCTGTCTTTGGGTTTCTTTTGTGGGCTAGCTAAGTATTTTGTATTATATTTTGTATTTGACCTGGAATTGTAATATGATTTGTTATTTTATTGTATGCTGTCTTAGAAATATGGACTTTTGTATAGGGCTCTATTGTATTGTTTTGTATTTTGGGATTTATTTGTATTATTGTATATTGTATTTTTTATCTTGTTGGTAAACCGCTTTGAGTCACCTTCGGGCAAAAAAAAAACGGTATATAAATAAACCGATGATGATGATGATGATGCTCCAAATTATGACATCTGCTCAATACGAATTTATTGCTGTTAGACATATGACAATCTTGACATTAAGGCTTCCTGCAAAATATTTGAAAGGTCTCTTCCCAGAAGTACTTTTGTAGTTGATGAATGCCCATAGTTGTTTTTTTATTATAATTCATTTTTAGTTAAAGCTTGTGATAGTCTCAGAAAATAATTATACAGCATATTTAAAAATTCCTAAATCTATGGAAATCACAGGAGGCCTGGATGCAGAAAAATCCCATGGAATTCTTCTATGGGACACCAACTGCTGCAAAAAGAACAGTGTGGAGAAAAAGATCATGTAATAACTGAATTGGAAGCGGCCTATGAAACAATCAAGACCAACCCCCTGCTCTATGCAGAAATCGAAATTAAAGTAGATTTGATAGATGGTTGTACAGTTTTCAGTTTAATACTTCCAGCATTGGAGTGCTCACCATCTCCTGAGTTAGTTGGTTCTGTTGCTGTACTGCTCTAACAGCTAAAATGTATTTCCTGATATTAAGCCTATTATCTGGCTTCCTGTAGTTTCAGCCCATCATTATCTGTCCTGCACTCAGGGATGATTGAAAACAGATTTTGACTCTCCTCTTTATGACTATCTTTCAAGTATTTTAAAAGTGATACCATATCCCCTCAGTCTCTTTTTCTCAAGGCTAAACTTGCCCAGTGCTTTCAGTCTTTCCTCATAGGGTTTTATTTTCCAGTTTTATGATAATCCTTGTTGCCCTCCTCTGAACTTGTTCCAGTTTGTCAAGACCCTTCTTAAAGTGTGGCATCCAGAACTCTAGTGCTGAATAGAGGGGGACTAGTACCTCTTTGGTTTTGGAAACTATACTTCTTGACTCATATTCAGTCACTATACTTGACTCATATTCAGCTGGTGAACTAAAACAATTCCAAGATCCTGCTCGCCTGTACTATTAGAGAGCCAAGGATTTCCCATCTTGTAATATGGGTTTTTTCCATAGGTGTAGAAATTTGCACTTATCCCTGATAAATTTCATTCTATTGTTTTCAGCCCAGTGTTCAAGCCTATCAAGATCTTTTTTTAAAATTCTGCTCCTGTCTTCCAAGGTTGTTTTCTCATCCTCAAATTTGATAATTATTCCCTGCTCAACCCCCTCCAAGTCATTTATGAAAATGTTGAAGAGCACCGGACCAGGACTGAGCTTGTGGTATCCCACGTGTTACACCCTCCCAGTCTGAGGAGCCAGTAATAAGCACTCTCTGAGTACATCCACATCACACTTGTTTTGTCCATGCCACACGTGGTCAGCTTCATCAAGAATAGAGCTTCATCTCTATTATTGTCAGACTATCAGCTTGGACATAACTACTATCTAGAGCAGTGGTTCCCAACATGGGGCCCAGGGCCCACAGGGGGACTTCAATTCCCAGAAGCCTAATCAGTGTTTTTGCTGATCAGTGTTTTGTGGAATTGACTTCGGCTTCTGAGAATTGAAGTCCAAAAACCAATCGTTGGGAAACAGAGATCTAAAGCAAAGTCACACTTGCATTTGTTTGGGGGAGGAAAGCATTCCAGAACGTAGGCCATGAGCAACCTGTAACTTCCCCACTCAAACACAGTCTGACAGTCATGGTCGGTGGCTTTAGGAAGCAGCCCATATTGTGGGCAGTGCACAATACAGGATGGATGTTCCATATCCATCTTATCAGGTCAAAGGCTATACAAGCCAGATCAAGAATACTTTATTCTAGTAGAAACTATGGATAAGAAGCCAACACCAGATTATAAATGGCTAACAGCTCCTTTAATTTCTTTTGCTGTCTATGAGTACATTTGCATGTGATTTCAATGTGCCTTTCTCTCTTCCAGTTAAGAGTCACTACTATAATGGAAATAGGTAAATAGTCCATAGTTGTCATGGATAGCAATGGTGCCCTGCCAATCACAGCCTTTGAAATTCTGTTTGGGGAAGTTACAGTGGAAAACCCACAGAGTGAGATACTGGTGGATACTGGATTCCAACCACCTGATAACAGATCATAGAAAATATGCAACACTATCATTTGATAGAACTCCTTTATTTCTTTGTGGAGTCCCAAGGTAGTTTTCAGAGAGGAGAATTGAATTGGACATGCATATCCCAGGTAAATAGGAAGTGCTTCTAAAGGGATACATAGTCAACGAATCCTGAACACTGACATTGTAGACCAGTGATGGCGAACCTTTTAGAGACTGAGTGCCCAAAGTGAACAAGCTACCATCCAAGCCACAGAGGGGCAGGGCAAACTCTGTGCTGGGGCGATGGTGCAAGTGCCCACAGAGAGGGCGCTGAGTGCCACCTCTGGCATGTGTGCCATAAGTTCATGACCACTGGAGTAGACTAATGATTCTCCACTTGAAGAGCAACCCTGATAAATTCAGATTTCAGAGCAGAAAAAAATTGGGGAAATGGTGGGTAGAGTTTGTAAGAAATGAAAGGTTATTTAATATAATTTAAATTAAATTTGGAAACTTGAAGTTGGAGATTAAAAGGAAAATTGAACAGTAACAAAAATTAAATGTATAAATGTTTTATACTGGATACTTTTCTCCCTAAGGAGACCAACTTTCTCTTTTCTGGAGGTGAAATGTGTACCATGCTATTTTTAAAAATCTGTTTAAAATGTAATATCTAATTCAATAAGGAAGAGAAGTTTTCACCTACAAGTTTGTATATTTTTAAAAAGAGAGAGAAATAACTATACAAATAGTTTGTGTAATGTCTTTTTTGTAAACATAGATTATACAGATTAGCATTCCCCTATTCTCAAAATTTCTGCCAATGATAAGGGAAAAGAGAACTATAATGTGCTTTTATTTTTGATAAACACATCCCCTGAGGCTAATTTAAATTTTTAGAAAAAAGAAACAGTAATATTCATTCATTTTTTCTCTCTGCCATATTGTACGTTATTTTAAAGGTAATATCTATGGTGTCCTTGCTTTTAAATGTAGATTTATCCTCTCCGGATGAAGGTTGGCGAAGCAGCCTTGCTTTAAAAATAGGAAAAATTACCACTTTTTTCTGTGCCAGCCCCTCCTTGATGCTTGCTCCACAGATAGAATTAAAGCATTAACTGATAGATGTGGGTCTTATGGCCTTAGGCACAGAATGGCAGTGTGCCACTGAGACCTTTCAGTGCAGAAAACCAATTTTAATCTAATCTTCATTACACACAAACACACACACACACACATTTGGAAGTTGCCTTCACAGAGTAAAAATGACAATGTAGTCTCTTTTTACATTACAGTCATAATATCCTGTAATCTTCTTATGGTTCAACTGTAATGTTGTTTTTGTACTATTTTCTTTCTCCTTCATCAGTAGCCATTTCAAGTCATAGCTACCTTCTGCTAATAATATGTTGTCTTCTACATAATTTAAATTATTAATTTTTCCTCCACCAATTTTCATTACTCATTCACCAGACTATAATGCGCTACTGTAATGCGCTCTACATGGGGCTGCCCTTGACGACCATTCGGAGGCTGCAGCTGGTCCAGAATGCGGCGGCCCGGGTGGTAATGTGGTGTGGGCGATATGCCCATGCCTCTCCGCTACTCCGGGAGCTGCACTGGTTACCAGTTTGTCTCCGGGTGCAATTTAAGGTGCTGGTTTTGACCTTTAAAGCCCTATATGGCAGGGGGCCAGGATACCTTAGAGACCGCATCGTCCCAAGAGTGTCTGCCCGTCCAACTAGAGCGGACCGGAGGGGTTCTCTAATTGTGCCACCAACGAGGGATGCACATTTGTCTAGCACTCGAAGGAGGGCCTTCTCCGTGTCCGCTCCAACTCTCTGGAACCTCCTGCCAATAGACCTAAGACTCCAAAGTGAATTGCTGCCCTTCAGGAAAGGAGTGAAGACCTGGCTGGCAGGGCAGGTGTGGGGCCCGAATGGGACTATGGTGCCCGCCTGCTGGCTTGTATAAGAACTCTCTCTCTTCCTCTTCCTTTTTCCTTTTTCCTCTTCCTTTTTCTTCCTTTTTTCCTTTTATAGTGGATGGGATGGGTGGGTGGGATATATAGGGGTTTTTAAAGGGGGTGGGTTGGGGTTTTTTATAATGTTTTATGTATTTTTGTGCATTGTTGTGATGCCGCCCTGAGTCGGGCATGCCTGAGCGGGCGGCATATACAAATTTGACTAATAAATAAATAAATAAATAAAAATAAATAACTGTGGGTTGCCCAAGTGAATAATTGGCCAAACCTTTCCCAAGGGGTTCACCCGGCCTTCAACAGATCCGAGGACCAACCAGACTTTGCTGGAAAGTCAATTGGAGTACGGGCTACATAGCTAGTTTGGGGGCAATTCATAAAGCCTTGGCTGATGTCTACGATAGAAACAGGGCAAAAACCAAAGATGATGACTCTAATAGAAATACACAATCCTCCGCTTCTGGCTGCAGATTAAGTTGGGCAAACAAGACGCACCAGACAGCAGAACAAGCTAGGTACCCAGAGTCAATACACATAGACTCCGAGATTAGGGCAGGAACAATGGGTTTTGCCAGCCCAAGGTGCGAGTTGTCCATTAACCCCAGGGTAACTTCCAAGAGCTAGCATTGTAGCTGGACCACCGGAAAATGCCACGTATGCTAGCCTTCTGTATTAGAGGGTCACGCGCATCCTACACGTGCATCACCCCAAGGCAGGGTAGTAAATACATGCCACCCGACCCAGATCGGGGCTGGACTTCACCACATGATTGTCTCACGTGTCCTCCTTGCAGCCAGCCATTCCAACACCTGGGAGCCATTGCAACATCTGGTAACCCTGACATGATTCTTCTCTGAAGCCACAACGCAATTCTGATCAGAATGCTACCCCGATCAGAACCCGACGCAATCTCAAGGCTAGGCCAGTGCGGTCCCTAGTGGAGACTGTGATGATCCTAAAGCAAGGAAGCCAACATGACCGTAAGCCCGGCAGACCCCACGTATCAGAACGGATGCGTTCCAAAGCCAGGGGAGAGCCATGATCCTGAACAGCAGAGGCAGAGCAGCAGAAGCCCGCGGCAGAGAGCCATAGCTGCGATCCCGATCCACTGACCAGACCCAAGGGACATCGTCCTGTGCATCACCTGCCTCGCCGTACTACCTAGACTTCATCCCGCAGAAGTGCATTCGGGGGGACCCCCGACGAGGTAGTAATGGGGGCTCACTTGGGGGGTGCAAAACTTGACTGTCAGGCAGCGGGCTCAGGTGGAAGAGCTCGAAGCCCTGGCCAGGCAGTTTCAGATAAGGGTGAGGAGGAACTGCCTAACGGACCTGATGGTGCATCTGGGGGAACACTGTCTGTCATACCCAGAAGCAGGCACAATGGATCCAGAGGTTTGGGGCAGAGTAGGGAAATGCCTTAAGGAAAAACCTCGAGCACCTGCCAAAATCATAGTGACTTGGAGCAAGTGTAGGCAGATAATTGCAGCAGTCAGTCCAGCCCAGGTAGAGACCAAGAAACCCCCAGCGTACATAGAGCCATCAGCCCCAGCGCGTCACTACCCGACCATTCAGTTCAGACATGGGGGCTTAAGGGACTCCCCTTCCGTGGTAGCTGCAGAAGCCGTGGGAGTGGGCAGAAGCCTAGGGAGCGCAGGCACTTCCAAGGTCATTAAGAGTCCCTTCCAGCTAATGGTGGAAGAGGAGATGCGCAAGGGGGAATTGCTGGCTGCAAAACTGGCCGAGCTCCAGATGCTGTGTCCAGTCTGCTTAGAGATGGATGCCCTCACAGGCAATCAGGTGGCGGTATACATGCCTATTCCATACAAGCTGCTTGCAGAAATCCACAAAGCCATCACAGATACAGGGCTCTAAAGTAGATTCACAAGGGGCATGCTCCAGCAGCTGTGGGAGTCCACCATGCTCATCCCTCATGACTGGAAAGTCATGATGAGGATGATGCTGAACCCCAGCCAGTACCTATTGTGGGACAGCAAGTACTGGCTAGAAGCACAGGCTAGGGCTGCCAGGATGAGAGGAGCAGTAATTACCAAGCAGTTATATGGCTCAGGGCAGTTCGATACCATCCAAACGCAGTCCGTCCTGCCAGCAGCCACACTCCAGTTGGCTTCTGAGGTCACCTTCAAGGCATACCTCAAGGTACCCACCACTGGCAAGGGCGCCAAGAATTACACCTCCATGAAACAGGGAGCACAGGAATCCTATATGGACTTTATTAACGGGTTAGAGGAAGCGATTAGCAGACAGATAGACTACCAGGAGGCACAAGAGGAGCTTATGATGATGCTGGCAAAAGACAATGTGAACCTTGACTGCCACAAAATTTTGCAGGTGATGGGTCACAGAACCGATTTGACGCTTACCAATATGATCAGGGCTTGTGCAGACATTGGGACAGACTCCTATAAAATAGGGCTGTAAGCAGTGGTTGTGCAAGGGGGGAACCAACCCAAGGGAGCTTGCTACCAGTGTGGCAAGATGGGACATTTTGCCAGAGAGTGCAGGTCAAAACAGCCCTGCAAGGGGGGAGGTAGCCCTCCTGTGGGCCGCCCGACCATGTCATCCACCAAGTGCCCAAGATGCCACAACAGCTTTAATTGGGCTTGTCTCTGCCTGAATTCAGGAAACCGGGCCACGGGCGTGTCTCTAGCCCCGGTCCAAATAGAGACAACTGCCGCCCTGGAAGCTCCAGAGCAGACATCCCAGTAATCAAACCCAGCATTTCCGAGGCACAGGCAGAAACCAAGGGCAGTGCAGGGTTAACCTCGAATGCCAGGAGGACGTTATTTGCGACCTGCCAGGCACAGTCAACCTAGTTATCACCCAGTACAAAGGTCCCCTGCCCCAAGGCACAGTAGGATTAGTCTTGCCTCAAAGCAGTGCAGGGAAGAAAGGGATCTTCGTGAGTCGGACTCCGATTACACAGGCATCATCAAAGTCCAGCTATGGAAACACCTACCCCAGACAATCAGCAAAAGGGATTCAGTAGCACAATTGATCATGGTTCCGTATCATCTGCCAGGTGGAGGCAAGGAAGTGATCAGAGGAGATTCAGGATTCGGGTCGACAGACCACCAGAGAGAGGAAGGGGCAGTAAGAGGATACCAGATTATAGCAACAGTGGAACAGACCATAGAGTGGAAACAGCGACCTGTCATTAAGGTATTTTTGAATAAAAGGCCTTTTGACGGTCTGTTAGACACCGGAGCATATGTCACCATAATTAGCAGGAAATTATGGCCCATTGAGTGAGCAATTGAGGCAGTCTCAGATGTGTGGGGATTAGGAGGAGATCAGGAAGCTTACAGGAGCCGAGACTGGATGGAAGTCTCTATCCCGGGGGCAGACGGTACAGCGGTAATACGTGCGCATGTCCTAAATGTGCCTGTCAACCTCTGGGGAAGAGACATTTTGCAACAGTATCGCGCCACCCTAACTTTCGGGTAATGGCCCTGCCGCTCAAATTGTTAACCAATGAGCCAGTATGGGTGGAACAGTGGCCGATAGTTGGGGAAAGGTATATGGAGTTCTCACTTGGCATGAAGAAAAGGCTTGGAAAATGCTGCTGACACTTCCGCAAAAATCAGCACAGAGAGCGGAGCTGGCAGCAGCGAACCTCGCTTTGAAAACATTCACCAAGGAGCCATTAAACATTGTCACAGACAGTCAGTATGTTAGGAATTTGATCCACAGTCTACCGGGAGCTTACATTATACTCGCCATAGACAAGAATTTGTTAAGACTATTCTTGACCATGCAGTTTCACCTGTGGCACTGCAGAGAAGTGCTGTATGTAGCCCACATCAGGAGCCCCCAGGATTTACCTGGCCCCATCTCCAAGGGCAAAAGCAGAGCTGATGCGGCCACAAAAGAAGCTCACCAGAAATTGGTCTCAGGCATCTTTACGACCCCGATCCAAAGTCATGCATTCTTCCACCAGAATGCCAAAGCACTAGCAAGGCAGTTCAACCTGCCATTGTCACAGGCACAGGGAATCGTGCGTTCTTGCCTGCAATGCGCAGGAGTGCCGGGGGGCCCTCATGGGGAATTAACCCACGGGGGACAGAAGCTTTTTGTTGGGGCGGTGGCAGAGTGATCTGAGTTTACAGAAGCTAGACATAACACCTGTGCCATGGTCAGATCACTATCTGGTGGCTCTAGACTTTCTGGGGGCGACACTTCATCGTAAGGAGGCAGGGTCGATTAAAGTGGCCCGCCTCCGGCAACTGATGGATCCAGATGGATTCCAGAGGGAACTGGGGGAATTTCCTCTGGATCAGCGACACGATTCACCTGAGACACTTGTTGACCTGTGGTACGGGTCAACGACATCTGCCTTGGATGTAATCGCTCCACTACGGCCTCTCAGAGCCCGTGGAGCTAGGTCATCCCTGTGGTTCACAGAAGAACTACGGGAGTTCAAACGGGCAAAGAGATGCCTTGAGCGCCGCTGGGTGAAGACCCAGAGCGATTCCGATTGAACACTAGCTAGAGCCGCTATTAGGGCCTACCTAGTGGCGATGGGGGTGGTGAGGAGGCAGTACTTCACCTCCCTTATTGCCTCCGCTGATAATTGCCCAGCCACCCTGTTTCGGGTGACCAGGTCCCTCCTGGGTAGGGCGGGGCCTGTGCCTGGTTGGCAGGGATCGGCTGAGGACTTTGCTGACCATCTGGTGGAGAAAATAAATCGGATTCGCTCGGGGTTCAAACTTGGTGTGGACGGGGAGGGTCTGGGGGGAGCCAGTGCGCAGTCTTGCGGTGTTACCAGGGATCCGTTTGATACAATTGCCCCGGATGAAGTGGACAGGCTCCTTGCGGTGGTCCATGCCACTAATTGTCCATTGGATACCTGTCCCGCCTGGCTGGTAAAAGCCTCTAAGACGGTGACAGGTGGCTGGGTCGGGGCTATAATTAATGCGTTTCCTGCACTGCTGAAACATGCTCTTGTGCGCCCCCTCCTGAAGAAGCCTTCCCTCGATCCAGCAATCCTAACCAACTACAGACCTGTCTCCAACCTTCCTTTTTTGGGGAAGGTTCTGGAGAAGGCAGTAGCACGTCAGCTGCAGGGGGTACTGGATGAAGCGGAATATCTGGACCCATTCCAGTCAGGATTCAGACCTGGATATGGTACTGAGACTGCATTGGTCGCGCTGATGGATGATCTCTGGCGAGAGCGGGATGGTGGTCATCCGTCCGTCCTTGCTCTTCTTGACCTCTCAGCGGCCTTCGATACCGATGACCATGGTATCCTTCTGGAACGGCTCCGAGGATTGGGGATCCAGGGCACGGTGTGGTCCTGGTTTTTCTCATTTCTGAGGGGCCGGACCAAGTCGGTGTGGTTGGAGAGTGAGAGGTCAAGTCCTAGGCCCCTAAAATATGGGGTGCCTCAGGGCTTGGTACTCTCTCCTCTCCTATTTAACATCTACATGAAGTCACTGGGTGAGATCACCCGTTCCCATGGGGTGCGGTACCACCAGTACGCGGATGACACACAGTTGTACATCTCGGCTCGTGGGGACCCCAGTGATGCAGTCAAAGTCCTTTCCAGCTGTCTGGAGGCTGTTGGGGTCTGGATGGGGGCAGATGGGCTACAGCTGAATCCTAGCAAGACTGAGTGGCTATGGATAGGGGGTCCTGCGTTATCCCGGGAGCTACCATCTTTGGTTTTGGATGGGGCTGTTTTGCCCCAGACCAACCCGGTGCGCAACTTGGGGGTCCTCCTGGATTCGCGGCTGCTGCTAGAAGAACAGTGCCTGTGGAACTTGTGATGGAAACCATCCTAAAAGATAGAATTAATAGGCACATTTTCTTCTGAAAAGGCACTGCTAAAGGAGAGCCAACATGGCTTTTGCAAGGGCAAATCATGCCTCACTAATCTGTTGGAATTTTTTGAGAGTGTCAACAAGCATGTGGATAAGGGGTATCCAGTTGACATTGTTTATCTGGACTTTCAAAAGGCTTTTGACAAGGTCCCACACCAAAGGCTCTTGAATAAACTTACCAGTCATGGAATAAAGGGACAGGTCTTGTCCTGGATCAGCAACTGGCTAAGGGACAGGAAACAGAGGGTAGCACTAAATGGACACTTCTCCAAGTAGAGGGAAGTAAAGAGTGGGGTCCCCCAAGGTTCAGTACTGGGACCCCTGCTTTTCAACCTCTTCATAAATGATCTAGAAGTAGGAGTAAAAAGCAAGGTAGCCAACTTTGCTGACGACACTAAATTATACAGGGTAGTGAAAACTGTGAGAGATTGTGAGGAGCTCCAGACGGATCTCTCGACACTGGGGGAGTGGGCAAAACAATGGCAAATGAGTTTCAACATTAGTAAGTTTAGAGTGATGCATGTTGGGGCAAAGAACCCCAATTACACTTATAAACTGATGGGGTCTGAACTCTCTGCGACAAACCAGGAAAGGGACCTTGGTGTCCTGGTGGACAACTCAATGAAGGTGTCAACCCAGTGTGCCTCAGCAGTGAAAAAAGCAAACTCAATGCTAGGGATCATTAGGAAGGGTATAGAAAATAAGTCAGCAAGTGTCATTTTGTCTCTTTATAAATCTATGGTGAGGCCCCATCTGGAATACTGTGTACAGTTCTGGTCGCCATACCTCCAGAAGGATATTATGGAGCTGGAAAAAGTCCAGAGGAGGGCAACCAGAATGATTAGGGGACTGGAACACCTTCCTTACCATCTGAGGCTGCAACGGTTGGGCCTCTTCACTCTTGAACAACGACGTCTAAGAGGTGACCTGATTGAAGTTTATAAAATCATGCAGGGTGTGGACAAAGTAGATAAGGAAAAACTGTTTTCCCTATCGCATAACACTAGAACTAGGGGACACTCCATGAAACTTTTGGGTACTAGTTCTCAAACAAATAAGAGAAAGTACTTTTTCACCCAGAAGATTACTGGTCTATGGAACTCCCTGCCAGAAGAAGTGGTGACAGCTGTCAGTCTTGACAGCTTTAAGAAAGGATTGGACAAGTTCATGGAGGACAAGAGTATCAATGGCTATAATTATGGATACTTAAGGACAACCTCCGGGTTGGAGAGATAGGCAGGATATCTCTCAATATCATTTCCAGGGAATCCTAAGCAGGTGAAGGCATCTGCTTGGGAATACCCTGAAGGAAATGGTGAGCCACTGTGTGAGACAGAATGCTGGACTGGATGGGCTGTGGCCTGTTCCAGCAAGGCTGTTCTTATGTTCTTATGTTCTTATGTAACAGGTGGCGGCTGTGGCCAGGAGGGCCTTCACCCAACTTCGGGTGATTCTCCAGTTGTGCCCGCTCCTGGACCGGGACTCTTTGCTCATGGTCACTCATGCTCTGGTGACCTCCAGACTAGACTACTGTAATGCGCTCTACATGGGGCTGCCCTTGATGACCATTCGGAGGCTGCAGCTGGTCTAGAATGCCGCAGCCCGGGTGGTGATGGGGTGTGGACATAATGCCAATGCCTCACCACTGCTTCGGGGGCTGCACTCGTTACCAGTTTGTCTCCGGGTGCAATTCAAGGTGCTGGTTTTGACCTTTAAAGCCCTACATGGTAGTGGGCCAGGGTATCTTAGAGACCACATCACCCTAAGGACGTCTGTCCATCCAACCATAGCAGACCAGAGAGGCTCTCTAATTGTGCCATCAGCCAGGGGGGGTCGCCTCTCTGGCACAAGGAGGAGGGCCTTCTCCGTGTCTGCACCGGCCCTTTGGAACCTCCTGCCTGTGGAACTGCATCTCCAGACGGAGTTGTTGCCCTTTAGGAAGGAACTAAAGACCTGGCTGGCGGGCCAAGTTTGGGGTGCGGGTGGGGATGGGGGTACTGTTGGGTGGTTCGTATAGAGAAGTGTGCCTTCCCCCAAGGTCCCTTCGGTTCTTGCGCACCTTTTAGGGGTGGGTTTTTTAACTTTTAACTTTGTTTTATCATGTGTCTTTTATGTATTTACTATCCGCTATGTAAACCGCCCTGAGTTGGGTTGTACCTGAGTGGGCGGTATATAAGCATGAAAAATAAATAAATTAATAAAAATAAAAATCAAATTTGGCAAATGGACGTCACGCACGTCCCACAATTTGGGAGATGGCAATATATGCACGTCTCCATTGACACTTTCTCGCAGTTTGCCTGGGCCACAGCCCAGAAGGGAGAAGCTGCAACCCATGTAGAGCAACATCTCTTGAAATGCTTCACGGCCATGGGCAAACCAGGCCACTTGAAGACTGACAACGTGCCGGCTTATAGTTCCAAACAGCTAGCCACATTCCTAGCAACTTGGGACATAAAGCACACATTTGGCATTCCATACAATCCCCAGGGACAAGCCATTTTCGAATGGGTGAACTGGACGTTAATGTCCTACATCGAAAAACAAACAGAAAGGGAGGCGATTGTTCCCCCCCCCGAAAAGCCAGGGTGCTGACTGCACCCCGCAGAAGAAGCATTTACGATGGCAGGAAATCCTCCCGCGACCCATGGTTTGCTTCAGGGTGCTGCCAGACCCCTCCTGGAGAGGTCCAGCGCCCCTGATAACAGCGATTATGTCCCCCACAGGAACTGTCTGGATTCCGACCCACTGCGTGAGACCGCATTTTGAACCACATGGTGTGGCAACTGAGCGACCCTGGACACCCTGCCTGAGATGGAGGGAGCAAGTCTGACGAGAGGACCCAGGTGGAACAGACGACCCCGGCCGAGACCAGACCAGAGAGTGACCTGGGGATGGTCAAGATTTTGTGTGACGACGCCATGTCCATCCTGAGGGAGCAAAAAAATGAGCCCACCCCGCAAAACATGGTGGCCGCAGTGCTAGCTCAAATCACCTACAATTCCCTGATGGTCATCTTGATCCTTTCCTTGCTGATTGGGGGAGGGGTTCAAGCTTCTTATGGGGACTTGACACCTGGCAGAGACTTAACCGCCAGGCTCCAGTACCACATTTGGGAGAAATTAGCCGGACTTGTCAACCAATTGGACTTTTGCTTGCAACAAACCACAGACACTGCTTCTTTACTAAGCACATGCCTAATCCCGGTTTGCCACGCCCCAGGAGAGCAGGCTGGGGACACTGAATGGGTGCACGCATTTGGGCACCATCACGAATCACGTACGCGACTTACGCAAACTGGGGGACTCAGGTAACAAAGACTTTGCCCGCTGATGCAGTCACCCTTTACACACCTCGGGTGGCAATTGGCCCAAACATGCCCTGTACCAGGATGTCTGGCTGCTTCACAGCCAAGGGGCCGCACCACTGCTGCCTGAGTCCTGGGAAAGAGACTTGGAAATGTACCCAACCAGAGACTATCAGTTATGTGTATGCCCGCCCGCCCAGAGAGCAGAAAAGGACGCCGACGCCGCCGGCCCCTCGAGGAGCTCCCTGTCTCGCCCGGGGGCCCACGCCATCGGCCCCGGGAGTGGAGACAGGTGGGAGCCGCCGCCGGAGCCGCCGCAGCTGCCTTCGCTCTCCGGGCCCGCCCGCCCGGAGAGCAGAAAAGGACGCTGACGCCGCCGGCCCCTCGAGGAGCTCCCTGTCTCGCCCGGGAGCCCACGCCATCGGCCCCGGGGGTGGAGACAGGTGGGAGCCGCCGCCGGAGCCGCCGCAGCTGCCTTCGCTCTCCGGGCCCGCCCGCCCGGAGAGCAGAAAAGGGCGCCGACGCCGCCGGCCCCTCGAGGACTTGTTGGGGTCGGAGAGAGATGTGTGAGATGTTATTGCATTACTGAGATGTTACTGTGTTTACTGTATTTTATTATATTGTGTATTGTATTTTTCCTGTATTGTATTATTGTTTGATATGTTGTGAGCTGCCCTGAGTCGGCGTATGCTGAGTGGGCGGCATACAAATCAAATAAATGAATGAATGAATGAATGAATTTGGGTTGCGAATCTGTCCAGGACATTGTTGTTTTAACCTCATGGACAATTCCCTGAAAGTCCAGAGTCAAATCACCGAACTTGACACTATAGTTAAACACATCAAGAAGAATGCCAACTGGGGAGGGTGGGACGAACTCTGGTCCTGGGTGCCATAGGGGTGGTTGCAAACAACAAAGCTATCGCTGGTGTTGTGGTAGTGGGAATTATGCTTTGCTGCTTTGCACAGTGCATTCCTTCACTTTGTCAATGTGCACCTCATGGCAGAGACAGTTACGCCCAAGCAGATCATACCTTATATCTACCGTGCGCTCAGCCA
Organism: Bradypodion pumilum; assembly: GCA_035047305.1. Lineage (NCBI taxonomy): Eukaryota > Metazoa > Chordata > Lepidosauria > Squamata > Chamaeleonidae > Bradypodion > Bradypodion pumilum. The sequence continues at coordinate 121,036,617 of JAWDJD010000004.1, forward strand.
GGCTGATTTAACTAATAAAGGAAGGGGGAATGTGGGTTGCCCACATGAATAATTGGCCAAACCTTTCCCAAGGGGTTCGCCCGGCCTTCATCAGATCTGGGGACCAACCAGACTTTGCTGGAAAGGCAATTGGGGTACAGGCTACTTAGCTAGTTTGGGGGGCAAATCATAAAGCCTTGGCTGATGGTTACAATAGAAACAGGGCAAAAACCAAAGATGATGACTCTAATGGAAATACACAATCCTCCGCTTCTGGCTGCAGATTTAGTTGGGCAAACAAGCCATGCCAGGCAGCAGAGCAAGCTAGGTACCCGGAGTCAATATGCATAGACTCCGAGATTAGGGCAGAAACAATGGGTTTCGCCAGCCCAAGGTAATTAGGTACGAGTTGTCCATTAACCTCAGGGTAACTTCCAAGAGCTGGCATTGTAGCTGGACCACTGGAAAATGCCACGTATGCAAGCCTTCTGTATTAGGGGGTCACGCGCATCCTACGCGCATCACCTCAAGGCAGGGTAATAAATATGTGCCACCCAACCCAGATTGGGGCTGGACTTCACCGCACAATTGTCTTGCGTGTCTTCGTTGCGGCCAGCCACTCCAACACCTGGGAGCCATTGCAACATATAACCAAATTTTTTAACACACATGCTTGACATATAGACTGAACAGATAGGGAGAAACATCCCTCACCCCTTTGTTGTCATTTCCAAGTGCTGATCAGAATCCATAAGCAAAACCTTTAGAGCACATTGGGAGAGAGGAAGAAACCACAGTAGCTAGCTGATGTCAAAGGCAGACAGGCATTAAATAAAAGGATTATAAAGGGGGCAGGACCAGGAAAAGAAGTGCAAAGAGGTATACTCACTGTTACAAGTCAGCTTCAAACAATGTTAAATCCATGTTATTGGACAGCCAGTTGCTTTTTTAAAGAGAAACTACTAAAATGTAGGGGACAGATGTTGGGAACTTTATTTTGGGGGTGGGGTGGGGGCGCTTCTACAACTCTCACAGCCTCCTTGGGAGTATTGCACTCTGTGACTAGGGCCAAGGAGGTTAACTAAAAAATCACGGGTCAGGCCTGCAGATGTTCCTGCTCTTATGTTGGTTCTCTACCGAAAAAACGGCACACTAAAGGAAGGTGAGTGGGAAGTGGTGAGTTATCACAGTCATATACACTTTAAGGGGCCATTAGAATTATGGCAACAAGTTCTGCTTTCTCCTGCATGCCAAATTTTTCTCTTCAAGGAAGGATACAGAGAAAAATGCAAAATGCACAGATCCCCGGGCAAGCGTTCCACTGCACATATGCGAATGGAAGTCGGTATTAGGAGTGGGGATGGAGAACAGTTCCACTTTTACATATTTGTACAGAAAAAAGAGGACAATACACAGCACTTTATTGTCCCAGAGGACAGGAAAATATGCACTTCCTACTGCTTCCCAGCTACAAGAACAGGGCATTATTGGCTTAAATCATACTGTCATTTACTCTACATAAGTAGGATGACATCATCAGCCTGTGATAGTAGAATTTAATTTAGTTTAATTTAGTTTAATTTAGTTTAATTTAGTTTAATTTAGTTTAACTTAAGTTAATTTAAGTTAACTTAAGTTAACTTAAGTTAACTTAAGTTAATGTTTTATTCCAACCTCTCCAGGTTCTGACACTCTCTGGGGCTCCATTTCTACCTGGGAAAGTTTGTGGTAGTTGCCAAATGGGGAGAGGAGAACTTAATAGTCAAGAATTGTGGCCACCAGTCCTGCTGGTGGGACCACCACAAATATGGCAGTGATGTTTTATTACTGTTATTAAAAGCCTCCCTCATAATAATACTCAGGCTCCACAAGACTTCCCCATGGAGCCTTAGAACCTCAAAGTGGGGGATAAAAAGCTTTTAATTTAATTAAATATTAAGATGATGATATCCTAGTTGTGTTGTGAAAGTTATGTCAGCAGGTTTTGAGCCGTTACATCAGTGATATCACTGCTTTAGAATCAAGCTACATTAACAGAATAATCGTACAGTGGAACCTCGGTTAACGTAATTAATGTGTTCTCCAGCGAAAATTAGTTTAACCAAATAGGAATGCATTGAAAACCAACTAATCCATTCCAAAAAAAAATCTGTAAACTGAGCCACTATTTTATATGGATTTCCTTTTGTTATGTGATTTTATGTTAATCAAGCCATTTGTTAACCGAAGTTTCACTGTACAATCGGGGCCATAGCCAGGGGGAGTGAAACCCCTCATGAACTAACAGCCCACCCCCCAACCCACCCCACGGTGCCAATGCTATATACGTGAGTGTGACATTGTCACCCCTCCCGGAAATTTTTGCCCCTCCTGAAAAACTTTCACACACACACCCGTCAAAAAAAATCTGGAATCCTGGCTACAACCCTGTATACAATGATGCTGTATGTGTGGTACTTCACACATACTAGCAAAAAGCAACAAAATGGTCTACTGAGGGAGGCTGTACAGGTAGTTTGAGCACGAAGAATACTTCACTCCATAGTATCTTAGACATTGTAGCAGTAGTAGCTCCACCATATATGCTTTGGTATTACTTCTTTATAAGAAAAGTTAGGGTTGATACATACTGGTGATTCAGTGGTAAGTAAGGCTCTTTCCAGTCATAGTCATTGAATTAGGAAAGTACACAATCTTTGCCATCTCTCCATTCCTATTACAGATCCAGTGGTGGGCATCAGCAGGTTCACACCAGTTCGCCAGAACTGGTAGCTGAAATTCTGGCTGGCTCCGCCCATCCAAGTTTTGAAATAAAGTAGTCCTAATTTGGGTGCAGTGGCTCAAGTGGCTAAGACGTGACTGGGAGGCAGAAGGTCAGCAGTTCGATTCCCAAATACTGCAGGACGGAATGAGCTCCTGTCTTTGTTCCAGTTCCTGCCAACCTAGCAATTCAAAAGCAAGAAATTGCAAGTAGATAAATAGGGACCACTTAGGTTGGAAGGTAACAGCATTCTGTATGCTCCACATGCCTGCCACATGACCATGGAAATGTCTGCAGAAGCAGACAATGCTGGCTCTTTGGCTTTGAAACAGAGATGAGCACTGAACCCTAGAGTTGGATACGACTGGCTTTCGAGCAAGAGATACCTTTACCTTTTGATTTGGGTGTAACGCAGGGCTTTTCCCCTGGCCACACCCACCAATCCATGCCCACAGTGTTGTAGTAAAAAAAATTGGGAGCCCACCACTGTACAGATCCCTGTGCTGCTCCTCATGTTGGAGAGAACTACAATGCACTAGATCCAGATCACTGTTTTTTCCATGAAATATTGTTCCTCAAACAGTTTAATTCAGCAGGAAACCATGTGGGGTTACATGCTCCCATATAGCTCAGTGACAGGACATACAACTGGCTGTTTTGTCATTATAATATGCACACCATATTTTGGCATAACATCCATAAAAATCCAGAAGGGAGTAGGAGGCTCAATGCCCTACAAAATGAAAGAAAATGCAAGATCTTTATTTTAAACAGAATGCAAGCGCGGCGCCAAAATGGCCGCCGCGCCCTTTGCGGGCCCCCCCCCCACAGGACAGAGAATCCGGGTAGTTAGGGGCGTGGCCAGCTCCCTTATAAAAGGGGTGGCCACGAGGCAGCCGAGCTGCCATTTTACCTCAGCGACGGAGCGGAGAAGTTTTTTCCCCCCGTCGCTCTGTCGGACCCCTGTGGCTCAGGGGATTAAGATCCTGAACTCGCTGCCTGGAGGGTCGGAGTTTGATTCCTGAGCACTGCAAACGCTCTCGTGCTCCGGCTTTCCAGTCAGTGGGTGCTGAGCCCTGGATAGGGATCGTGTTGCTATATACTCCTTGAATGGCTGGTGAGTGTACAAATAAAGCGACGGTGAGGAGGAGTTTTTTCCGTCGCTTTATTCCCTTCTGCCGCTTTGCAAGAGGCTTGAGTTGCCAGCCTTTGTTCGAGGCTTCCTTTCGGCTTTCCAGCCTATTGCCTTCAGAGCGCGGGGGAGCAGAGAAGTTTGCTCCGTCGCTCACTGATTTTTCCAACTTAGGGGTGCCCAAACTTTAAGTAGGACTGCAGTGTATCCAGTGCTACAGAAGCTGACTGGGTTGTTTAAGGTCAGTGTTTCAATTTCTGCGCATGCAGGACAGGATGAGCTCCCGTGCCGTGCCGTTTTCAACCCCAGGCCGGCCCTGCGGGGGATGCGGCCCTTGGCCCACGGCGGCCCGCCAGGGGCCGGGACAATTGGGGGGAGGGCCTGGTGCTGCCTCACAGCATGTTTTTGCCAATTAGGGGCTGGAATTTTGGGGCATGGCTTATTCGGGCACAGGCTCTGAATTCAGGGCCTCTGGCACACTTCCCGTCGGGCCGTCCGGCCCGCCTGGCCCACCTACTGGGGGTTTACTGTGGCTGGGGGTGCCTGGTTGGCACGTTTGGCTGTACTGGAGGCATCCTTAGCAATCCAGTGGGTGGGGGGTCCTTTTCCGATCTACCGGGCCCTCCTGTCCGCCGGCTACTTCCACCGCTGTCACTCTGTAACAGGCGGCCGGCTGGGTCGGGCTTATGGAGACAGTCCAGCCTGTGCCTGCCGCTGCCTCGCAGCTCCCTGTTTGTCCGGTACAGCGATTGGAATGCGTTGGAGGTCGTCCTAGAGCTCGATTTCGGTCGCGAGCTCCGACGCCCACGGTGTGCCGGAACCCCCAGTGGGGGCGGCTCACGGGGGTGCAACTAGTGAGTATGGGGTCAAGTTGAATACGCCCACATCTCAGTCCACTTTCAGCGGGGTGGTTCAGTGCTCTTCGCCTTGCCAATTAGAGGCTAGTGGGGCATCACTTGTCATTCTATCCCAGTGCCCTTGGTTGCATTATGGCACGACCCTGGGGGTGGGGATTTCTGCCCCGGGGCAGTATGTGGCACTGCATGGGCTATCCAGGTCCCGCTGCGCATGCCTGGTCTACATTTTGTACCGACAACGGCCTTCCCGATGATTGGCTAGCCACCACGCACGTCGTGGTTGGCTTATGGAAAAAAAGAATTCCGTACAAGAGTGCCCCTACACCCGGAGATGAAGTGGGATGAGCCCTGTCAGAAGCTGTGGCTTCTGTACATGACCCCACGCGCACTGTGCCTAGGGAGATGTATCATTGTGGAATTGCGGTCCAGCGAGCTGCTCCAGCGCAGGCACCCCGCCGAGTGGCGGGGCAGGGGGTTACAGCCCGCCTGCTGTGCTGGACCTTCTCGGACAATGGCTCCTGCAATGGGAAGAATTGCAAATACAGACAGGAGTGTCCCACCTGTGTTGGCCCCCACGCGGCCTCTGCCTGTCCCAGGCCTAGAGGGATGCGGGGCAGAGGGTGGGGCAGACAGGGGGCTGGCAAGACTGCCGCAGATGGATCTAGTCCACCGAAGGGCTCCCTCCCCAATTAAGGTGGACGTGTTGGAGAGTTGGCTCACATTGTACCCGAAGGGAGAGGATGCGGGTTATCTCCTTCAGGGTTCTAGGCAGGGGTTCCGGATCCCTTTCATGGGTAATAGGTCCCCTCAGGATGCCCCCAGTCTTTTATCCCTTAGGGGGAGGGAGGAGGTGGCTGCTGCCAGCTTTCACAAGAGGGTCTATGCGGGCAGGGTCGTTGGACCTGTCCCTGCACCCCCGTCCTGGGGAGCATATTATTTCAATGATGCCATGCCTTTTGGCTAGTCCATGGGGGCTCGGTATTCGAGCGTTTCACCACTTTCCTAGAGTGGGCTTTTGTCTGCAGGTCAGGGTCCCGGTCTGTAGCCCATTCCCTGGATGGTTTTATTCGGGGCTGAACGGGGCTGGGACACGTATACACGTCTCCTCAACACATTTCAGACGCTAATGGAGGAACTTGGTGTCCCTTTAGCGCCCGAAAAGACCGAGGGCCCATCTCCACAGCTAGTAGTCCTGGGGTGGAGAGTTACACGGTAGCGCAGGATTCTAGGTTGCAGCGGGATAAGGTGTCAAGGCTAGTGGCCCTTGTCTTGGTCTTGCTGGCCGAGCGCGTGGCAGCACTGAGGGAACTTCTGGTGCTACATGGTCACCCCAGCTTTGCTGGCAGGGTCGTCGCACCGGGCAGGGCATTTGCTCTGCGCTGGTGCGACGCCATGGCGGGATTATCCAGGCCCCACCACAGGCTCAGATTTACCCGGGGTATCGGGGCAGACGTGCTTGTCTGGCCATGGGTCCAGAGGTAGTTCAACGGGGTGTCATTTTGGGGTCTGATCTCCTGGCTCCCCCTTGCTTTCAGATGCAGTCCGATACCTTAGGATTCCTGGGTTTATGGATGTACTTCCATTGGAGGTGGGCCTATGGTGGGTGGCCACCATCCTGGGCAGGCAAGGGTCGCCTGCAGGGTCTCACGTATCTGGAATGTTTACCTACCCTGGGTGCTTTGATGCTATGGGGCAAGGAGTGGGCCAACTCGGTTGTGCAATTTCGGCATGGCAACGCGGCTGTTGTCCGCATCGTCACTCCACAGATTTCCAAATCGCCCGGGGTCATGGAGCTGGTTTGTGTTATGCAACCTGCGCCTCAACGTTCCCTTCAGGGCCAGGCATGTCCCAAGGGTTGATAATGATATTACTGCTGCTTTGTCCTACCTGCAGATCTCCCGGTTCCATGCCTCGGCCCCCGGATGCGGAGGAATTTCCCTCGCCACTCCCGGACGAGAGATGGAATGTTGGCAAGTAGAGGTGAACCGGGCGATTAGCCTGTCAATAGCGCCATGCATAGTAAGGCGTATCACCACGCATTTAGTTCCTTCAGAGTATTATGTACCCGATTTCGATTGCCAGGAACCTGGCCGAGCCCAGTAACCCATGTTCTGCGGTTCATGGTTTACCTGTATGCCCAGGGCCTTGCACCACGCACCATAGCATCTCAGCTGTCGGGTTGGCTTTATGGCCAAAGTGGGAGGTTGTGTGACAGCACCAATGACTTCCGGGTGAGACATGTTTGGAGGGGTGGGTGCGCGTGCGCGGGCGTTTCCCGGGCGACCGCCACCCCATTTACCCAGGGGTTTTTTTTACCCAAGTGGCCCGGGGCTGGCCTGGCCTCTGTTTTGATAGATGAGGCAGCCCATTTCATGCGGCTACTACGGTGGCCTTTTTGGAGGCGCTCCGCATCAGCGAGCTTGAGATGCTGAATAAGGCGGATGCAAGATTTTACCAGGGTTTTACCCAATTGGCCCGGGGCTGGCCTGGCCTCAGTTTTGATAAATGAGGCAGCCCACTTCATGCGGCTACAACGGTGGCCTTTTTGGAGCCCTCCGCATCGGCGAGCTTGAGATGCTGAGTAAGGCGGATGCAAGATTTCCCCAGGGTTTTCACCCAATTGGCCCGGGGCTGGCCTGGCCTCTGTTTTGGAAATGAGGCAGCCCACTTCATGCGGCTACAACGGTGGCCTTTTTGGAGCGCTCCGCGTCAGCGAACTCGTGATGCTGTCTAAGGCGGATGCAAGTGGTAGGGCACTGGAACTCGAAGATGTCTACGTAGCCAAAGACTGGGCCCAGTTGAGGATACGCTCCTCTAAAACAGATCAGCATGGCGTAGGCAGTGGTGTAAGACTGCTACGTTGTTCTTTGGCAGACATCTGTCCGGTTGGTGCCCTACAGGAATTCCTGGCACTGTGTGGCATGCACCACGGCCCGTTTTTCTGTCACCAAGATGGGTCTCCCCTTACTAAATTTCAGTTTTGGAAGGTGACAGCCAGAGCCCTCACCAGGGTGGGCCTACCAGGTGCCCGTTATGGCACACATTCGTTCCGGATTGGTGCAGCCTCTACAGCAGCTGCTTTTGGGTACTCTGGGGCTGACATACGCAGCATGGGGAGGTGGGGCTCGCAATGTTTTCAGTTTTATGTGCGCCCACTCCCGCCATGAGTACCAATCCAGTCACCTTACCGCCTTTTTTCTCAATTTTCTTACAGACCCTGGGTGTCGTATTACACCGGTGACAGTATGGCTGGTGGGCCACAGCTATGTGCGCAGGGCAGCGCGTTACGCTGCGGCGACAGAGTGGACCCCGACTGGGACTGGGTGACCACGCCAGTCTCGCAGGGCATGGTAAGCCTGGGATGTTATGGCGGGAGCTGCGGCCTTTCCTTTTTTCTGGCCTGGGTGCTGACCCGCCTGACATTCTAATCATACGCCTGGGGGGCAATGATTTGGGCCAGGTCACCGGCTTGTCGCTCAAGCATGCGATTTGCGAGGAACTCGCCTACTTGCATTATGTCTGGCCTGCCACAACCCTGGTTTGGTCGGACATTGTCCCGTGCCATTCTTACAGAGGGGGCGTTAACCTCCTGGCCCTTGACCGCGCTAGGTGCGCGGTCAATAAGGCGGTGGCGCGTTTTCTTACCACCAGGGCTTGGGGACGGGTCAGTCATCACCCCGATATTAGTCTACAAAATTATGACTTGTACGCAGGGGATGGGGTCCATCTGTCGCGAGGAGGTATGGACCTCCTGTTGGGCGATTGGCGAGCAGGCCTGTTGACCGAGCTGACGGTCTGGGGGGGCGTCAGGTCTTCTTTGAAGCCCCTCCGTGTGGCGGGTAGCACTGGTAAGGTAAACAGTATGACCCACAAGTATCCGGCAGGTTCGCAATTGACTGGACAACACTAGACAGGAATAAATTAGTTAAACGTTGTCCGGTCAACGACGAACCAGGCGATGGGGTGATGACGATTGCTAACCAGCATGCATCACCCCTGTGATTTCACGGATACGCGTCAGAGGGTGGGGTCATGAGTTAGTTATTGACTACGGTCAATAATTTGTTTGTTGTCAACAAACAAATTGATACAAATCGATACATTGTAACCAATTGCCGTTGGCAATTTTGGGGTGGTACCTTACCAGTGTTACTTTGGCCTGCTTGCCTTAGGAATTATGATTGGTCGTTTTACCAATACAAATTTATAATTCGGACTAGGGCATTGAATCAATAAATGTGGCCCTATGCTGTTATCCACTTTCAATGTTGTCTGTGTCCGTTATTGGGGGGGTGCGCCTGCAATGCAAGCGTGGCGCCAAAATGGCCGCCGCGCCCTTTGCGGGCCCCCCCCCACAGGACAGAGAATCCGGGTAGTTAGGGGCGTGGCCAGCTCCCTTATAAAAGGGGTGGCCACGAGGCAGCCGAGCTGCCATTTTACCTCAGCGACGGAGCGGAGAAGTTTTTTCCCCTCCACCCCCTCCCTAGTTAACAGTGTGATATTATGGTCGCTTCGGGGCCGGGTGGGAATTTTTGGTTGGGACCCATATTGGCTTCCGGGTCCTGGCTTTTTTGCCCATCCCACACTGTTGCTATGGTTTGATATAGGGGTCTTTCTGTGTTCCTACTGTTGACTTTGGTCACATTGGCGGGTAGCACTGGTAAGGTAAACAGTATGACCCACAAGTATCCGGCAGGTTCGCAATTGACTGGACAACACTAGACAGGAATAAATTAGTTAAACGTTGTCCGGTCAACGACGAACCAGGCGATGGGGTGATGACGATTGCTAACCAGCATGCATCACCCCTGTGATTTCACGGATACGCGTCAGAGGGTGGGGTCATGAGTTAGTTATTGACTACGGTCAATAATTTGTTTGTTGTCAACAAACAAATTGATACAAATCGATACATTGTAACCAATTGCCGTTGGCAATTTTGGGGTGGTACCTTACCAGTGTTACTTCGGCCTGCTTGCCTTAGGAATTATGATTGGTCGTTTTACCAATACAAATTTATAATTCGGACTAGGGCATTGAATCAATAAATGTGGCCCTATGCTGTTATCCACTTTCAATGTTGTCTGTGTCCGTTATTGGGGGGGTGCGCCTGCAATGCAGATTTCTTATCAGCCTTTTTGTATCCATCTCATGATGCAGTGGAATAGCTGTGTGTACATCTAATCAATTGGGCTTAGATAGATGCTATTGGCCTTTTGATCCATATCTAAAATAAAATCATACCATATTTCATAGTCTTCTGATATATTGGTTTTTACCTTTAACTTCTATAATTTGATATATTGGTTTTTCTGCCACAGCAATTTGCCACAGTTCTGAAAACTAAGAGCTTAATGTTAAGAGTTCTGTGGTCTTCAAGCATTTTGCTATTACACTGCAAGCTGCCATCAACATGTACACTAATGCTGATGTTGCTGGTGTTTGAATTATAATATTTTCCATATATGTAAATATTTCCCCCTCAAATTGTGACACTGCAGGGTATGAGCAGCATGCGTAAATGTATACACCTTGCTAGTTGTAATTCCCTAACATTGTGTACTGCTTGTGTTACTTATTTTTCCCAAGACATAGACTAATACCTAGTTTTAAGAATTTGCCGAAAGGATTGTTGACTTAGGTTTTCTTAGATAGACTTACTCACTGCTTGGTCCATATGTTTTGCTTTATTCTTATAGCAATTAGTAATAGCTCTCAGGACATGTAATAATGGGCTGAAACTATAGAAAGCCGGGTATAGGCTGAAAAAACTTTTAAACTGTTGGAGCAGTACAACAATGGAACAAATTGCCTCAGAAGGTGAGGAACGCTCCAATGCTGGAGGTATTTAAGAGAAAATTAAGCTACCATCTGTCAGATCTATCTTGATTTGGATTACTGCATTGAGCAGGTTGTTGGACTCGATTGTCTCATAGGCTCCTTCCAACTCAATTATACTATGATTCTATAATTAATCCTTTTGTGTTATTCATAAAATACATTCAAAATATGTCATATTTCTGGCTATACTTTGTTTTATCTAGGATTTGTAGTTGGGTAATATAACTAATGAAAAAGAGTCCAATTAATTTGCACTTCCAGTAATTTTTTCTTTACTATGATAAGGTGGGTTCCATTCTCATAAAAATCTCATTCTATAAGTCCCAAACATTGCCCCTTTCTGAGAATTTGTTAGCTCCTATAGCTCCGAGAGGATTCAGAATTTTGATAACAACAAAGATATATTCTTAATGACAATTTCCTTATCTCTGAAAAATGGCAGTTGCTACCTGGGAACGTAACAATAATATGGCTTCTTGTGTTTTTAACATGTTATATAGCAACAAGTATTAGATAACAACTTGCTATTAATGTCAATGATTAATAAACACAGATTTGCAGTCATAACTTTGAAGAATGATGGGAGAAGTAGTTCATCAACATCTGAAGGACCATGGGTTTTCTAACACTATCTTGAGTAACAGCTAAGATGCAAGGACTACTGAACTAATATATTTTGTACTTCACTTCTAAATTATCTTTTGCTTCAAGGTATCTTGCAAGACCAGGAAGTGGAAAATGGGAAAACATCAATCTTATCAATCTTATTCAGTATCTACAGATGCACACCAGTGACCTTCACTTTATCTGAAGACTGAATCCCACTCTGAATGACCAAAAACAGTGAGCTAGAGTTGTGAGATTTAATTTGAGCTACTGACAATTTATACATATATCTCTGATTAAACTGCTTGCTGGCCACAAAACTGCTAGCACCAAGATAGAAAAGCACTCTATGGACTATGAATAGCAGAACCTCATTGTTCTGTGCAGGACAATGACAATAAAGATTTATCTATCTATCTATCTATCTATCTATCTATCTATCTATCTATCTATCTATCTATCTATCTATCTATCTATCTATCTATCTAACACCCGAACCAGCATGATGAAACCATAGCTTATGTGCTTACAAAGGTATGAGTGCTATAGAGTGAAACATTTTATTGAACATAATGTAATTTTGAAATTGATTTCTTTCTCTTCAGTTCAATGGTGAACAGCACTTCTTATCAATAGAGCTCATTAATCTCAACTCTTAATTAAGCAGATTAAATGAGGTTTACATTTAGATTTATTAGGACACTTCTTCAATGTTAATTAAAGAACAATTGATTATTAAAATACAAACCAGGGCAGATGAGACAGAGCAAGAAAGAAGTAGAGGTGGAGGAATCAGTTTTTCTGTTCAGCAGAGCAGTACAGATGCGACCAGTGACAGAAACTGATTGAACAAATAGACTTTTACTATTTATCCAATGTTTGTGTAACACATAATTGCTCAAAAGCTCAATAAGTAAATCAAAGGCTTTCCTAATTGTATTTACATTACTTAAAGTGTTAAGGTAAATTATTGACCATGTAGTATATTGCAAAGCTGTAAAAATATGCTAGTAAATGTCTAACTCCATTTATTAATAGCCATAATATGCTTTAATTCACAGGGTTGCTAAGATTATTGGCACCTGAGCACAAAGATCTGGCATTGCAGATCTACAACCACCCATAAACTAGGCATTGAAAACTGCAGTTCACACAAATTTATAACCAACTACCAGGTCAATACATAAATTATGGGTTAAATAGGTTCATATGTAAAGCCTATTCCCACAGGACTTGTTCACAATCCAGCCATTCTTTGATGGAGGACTTGCATTCAGCCTGCCCTGATCTACTAGATATATTCAGATCCTTCCCTTCAACATACAGAGAGAAACATAAAAAACTGGACAGGTTAGTTAAAATAACACTAAGACCAAATTTAGAAAATAAATCCAAATCATGTCTCCACAATATGCTCCAGGCTTATTCTTGGATATTGCGTCCCCTGAAATTCTGCTGCTATGCAGCTTGGAGGGTGGAGGAGCATTTTTCTCTTCTTGCTTGAGGGAGGCAAGGCTTGGCAGAGGACACTCCTGGCATCTCTGCATGCAGACTTGGGGGCAGAGGGAGCAGGCAGCTTTTGAAGTCCCCCATCCCACTCATGATAGCTTCTCGTGTCCATATCTGAGAGAGGTAGCATAGAGGCCCATGGTTGAGTTAGCAATTAGCAGTGGCTGAGTGGCCATGAAGAGTCTGAGCAGTCATTTATGCTAGATTTTTCATGGCTGCTATTTTGTATTGGTGGCCAACTTCTTTAATTGAGGCCTCACAGCTTATATGGGTTAGTCTTACGTTATGTCCGGCCCTTGCAAGCAATAGTCCAGACAACAATGAACAAAACAGCAACAAGTCTTTATTTAACAGTCTATTAGAGATGAGCTTACAAGGCGTTCCAGACACGGAGATGACTATACAGTCCCATGGAATCAGCCCCTCCGGAGTGTGCCAAGGCAGGAGGCAATACCTAGCTACTTTAGGATTGTAGCATAATGGAGGAGACCCAGGCTAGCATGTTGCTGGCTATCTGTACCAAGAGGGAAGGATAGATCCAGTCCAGCTCCATCCTTGTTTACCCATGGGGTTTATATAGTGTCTCCTCAACGGTGGCTACTTGATACAAAGTAGCAACCTGCCGGACAACCGTAACTAACCAATCATAACAGGGAATATATGTATTTAACCAATGGATAACAGGATCCAAAACTGTAGCCAATCACAGGACTTTGATTAGCATAATGAGCACGCCCTGTGCAGGGGTTTTCGCGCCACTTTCTGTTCCTAATTAGGATGGCGGGAAACTGTCATTTTCCTCTTGCAAAGGTGCTGCCCGCGCTACTTGCAAATGTACCTGAATACACAACATCTTATTAATAGTTCAGCATGCCCATGCTTTGGGTTTAACTGACCTCGGTCTTGCCTTGATTCATCTTGTGGACTAGAGACCACATTGCCAATATACGGTGGATCATGGAGAAAACAAAGGAATATCAGAAACAAGTATACCTCTGCTTTATTGACTACACCAAGGCCTTTGACTGTGTGGACCACAATAAAATGCGGCAAGTACTTAAAGAAATGGGAATACCAGAATACCTCATATGCCTCATGAGAAATCTGTACAAGAGTCAAGAAGCAACAGTTAGGACAGAACATGGAATGACAGAATGGTTTGGAATAGGAAAAGGAGTAAGACAAGGCTGCATTTTATCACCCTACCTTTTCAACCTATACACAGAACACATAATGTGCAATGCAGGGATGGAGGAACCACAATATGGGATAAAAATTGCTGGGAGAAAGATCAACAATTTGAGATATGCAGAGGATACAACCCTAATGGCAGAAAGTGAGGAAGATTTAAAGAAGCTCCTGATTAGGTTGAAAGAAGAGAGTGCAAAAGCTGGCCTGAGACTTAACATCAAGAAAACCAAGATAATGGCAACAGGCCCTATCAGCACCTGGAAAGTAGATGGGGAAGAAGTAGAAGCAGTGAAGGATTTTACTTTCTTGGGATCTAGGATCACTGCAGATGGTGACTGCAGCCATGAAATAAAGAGGCGACTGATTCTAGGGAGACAAGCCATGAGAAACCTGGGGAACATAGTGAAAAGTAGAGACATCACCTTGAAAACAAAAATCCGTATAGTCAAAGCAATGGTATTCCCGGTGGTAATGTATGGTTGCGAGAGCTGGACCATTAGGAAGGCTGAGCGCAGAAGAGTAGACACCTTTGAGATGTGGTGTTGGAGGAGAGTTTTGAGAGTACCCTGGACAGCGAGGAGAACAAATAGGTCAATCTTGAAAGAAATCAGTCCTGACTGCTCTTTAGAAGGTCAAATAGTAAAGATGAAGATGAAGTACTTTGGACACCAAATGAGAAGAGAGGATTCACTTGAGAAAGCCTTGATGCTGGGAAAGGTGGAGGGCAAAAGAAAAAGGGGACGGCCAAGGATGAGATGGCTAGATGGCATTGTGGATGCAGCGGGCACCGAGCTGAGTGGGCTGAGGAGGATGGTGGAGGACAGGGGTGCCTGGAGATCAGTGGTCCATAGTGTCGCAAAGGGTTGGAATCGACTGTGCAACTGAACAACAACAACAATACTAGGGAGCAGGCATAAAATTTCAAGTCAGGGACTGTTTAGTATGTTATGGTGACTTGGGTCCCCAGCAATAAGTAGGATAGCTCAGTGATTTAGGTTTCTGGCTAGGGACTAAAAAGGTGGAATATTTATTTGCCAGCTTCATTTATAATTCAATGTCCTCCCAAATAGAGATGACTCCTTGACAACCAGTTTCCCAAAATATAGATTTCTTAGTGTGCCTCAGAGTATTAGTAAACTTAAGGGGAGTGAGGGAAAAAAGAGAATAAAGGACGAAGTATCTTAACATGTGAGATTTCATATATCTGAAGAAGTGGATTTGGATCCATAAATTCTCACACTAAAACAAATTTATTAAACTTCAAAGTTCCACAATATTTTGGTCCCCCTCTTTCCCTACACTTTTAATTTTGCAAACATATTGATAACCAGAGTACAGTATGTTGATTCTACTTATCAGCATTGTGGTGTATATTAAAAAATAGCATGCTTCTCCCCCATCCCATACCTTATATTCATTGGAAGAAAAAAGTATCAAACAAGAAACAAATGTAAAAATAAACACAGTGATGTTGTAGCACATTAAAGATTAACTGTAATGGTTTAATGTGAGATTAAATGCACTTCCTCAGGCACTGCAGTGACAAATCAAATAGATTTTAACTTAAATCAGTTTTTGACCCTGCCATTTGTTTGTCTGTAAAAATTAAAACTGCATAGAGCAAGCGGCTGGAATAGAGGGTCATTGCTTACAGTTTTTCAGTGACAATGTCATAAAATTGTCTGCATTTTAAGCCTACTTATGTGTGGCTAGTGCAACAAAATGGGACTCTAGGGGAATAAAATATATTTTCCTGGTACTTGAAGGTTACATTAGATTATATCTCAATCTGTTTAAACAGCTCAGAACTGGATCACAATATTTGGAAATGTGTGGATTCTTGTGGTCCCAATATTTGAAGAATGGTGAATGCAGGTAAGTATTTACAAATTAGTCAGACAAATGTGCCTCAGGTCATTTTATTTTGGAATTCAGATATTCTTGTTGGGAATTAAAAAGTGTTGTGTAAAAGCATTTTATCTCTCTGGTTACCAGACAGAAATGAAACACTATTTTGTCCATTGGTGATATACAATTGATTTAATATTCAAAATATTACGGGTTCTACTAGCCTGGTATGAGCTTCTTGCTTGCAAAACTCATCTCAGTAAAGAAACAAAATAGTTAGCCTGCTCTAACTTGTGTGTTTCCTGCATTCTTTGATACAACACAGATGCTAGGTCACTGGCAAGCAAAAACCCTCCACAAACCTGTAATAAAATATTAAATTAGTAAGCTGTGTTTAGATCAGAGTTACTGGTTACCATTTCCCAAGAACGCTGGGAATTCAGAACCACAGAAGGATCATTTGGAGTCCATTTGGCAAAAATGTCAGAAACTCACAGCTACTTGGGAACATCCTTTTCCAATAACATTTATAGCTCTAGATGGAAGTGAAAATCACCATATGTTTAGAGTTCCCTGCAAAGCTTCCTGGTAAGGGAGGAAATAAATTCAACTTGTCATGTCTGCTTGTGGGCCAGTCAAGTAGGATTTAATCATAGCCGTAAGTGGTTTACAAAACTGTCTGGATATCAACTGAAAGGTGGCTGAACTTTTTGATAAGCCATTTCCTCACATCCCGCTATGAATGTTTATGTAATTAATCTCTATTCTTCTGTTACTTATACTTCAGTAGAATTCCGTGTTATAACTTGTATGTATTTTCCTGAACAATAGAACTCTTTTCTTGTTTTAAAGCCCCATTTTATTTATGAATTCAACCTTAAGTTGCAGCTTATAAAGACCCTTTTCCAGGAATTGAAGTACAGTAAAACCCCGTATAACGATTGCCTTTTTAAAAAACAAAAACAAAAATGTATCATACAACAATTTTCTTCATACAATTTTTAATTTTAAAAGATTAAAATTAAAAAAAAACGCAAAAGCCAGGTGGCTTTGGAGTGGTGCGGGGGAGCCTTTCCCCCACCAAAGCCCCTTTGTGAACTGGCAGCGCTGGGATCCATGGACCCCTTGCCATTTCGAAATGGCAAGGGGAGCACTGAGAATCTCTTTCTCTAAGAGGGCTGGGCTGCTTTTACCCTGGGAATGCGTGTTCGCAGAGCAAAAGCAGCCCAGCCCTCTTGACAAAAGGGAGCCATGGACACCTTGCCATTTTGAAATGGCAAGGGGTCTGTGGATCCCTTTCACTAAGAGGGCTGGGCTGTTTTCACCCTGGGAACACGTGTTCCCAGGAGGAAAGTGGCCTTTCATCAAGAGGGCTGGGCTGCTTTTGCTCATGGTGGTCCCCTTGCCATTTTGAAATGGCAAGGGGTCTGTGGATCCCTTTCTCTAAGAGGTCTGGGCTCCTTTTGCCCATGGAATGCACTTTTCCAGGACAATAGCAGCCTAGCACTCTTAGCAAAAGGGATTCCCATTTGCCATTTCGAAATTGCAAGACGTCCGTTGATCCCCTTTCGCTAAGGGGGCTGGACTGCTTTTGCCCTGGGGGAAAGCAGCCCAGCGCATATCAGGGGAAGCATCTACGGAGGCCCCCTTGCTTTGAAACAGGAAGGGGACCACTGTAGATTCCTTCCCCAACCCCCGCAGGGCTACCTTTGCCCTGGGAACACACTTCTCAGGGGCAAAGCAGGGGGGAAATTGTTCTATGAATCATCCCATAGGGAAAATTGCTATACGATACAAGTATCATATAGCAATTATTTCATACAATGATGGATCCCTTGGAACCAATTAAAATCATTATATGGGGTTCCACTGTAGCTCCAAAATCTTAATCTTATAGTAAATTAAAGCTGCTGACCAATTAAATATTTCCAATTTTTAATAATCTTGTTTCTGTGTGTGTTTACTATTAAGCCTTGGTAACATGAAGTTTAATGCTAAAACATTAAGGCATTAACAAAACAGTAGACCCTTGATTAATGACAAGTTCGAATATCGTCATTTCTGCTTACCGACACATCGTCACTCACCACGTGACTGTCCACACAACAACGAAAAAATGTCATTGTGCAGATTAACGACATTTTTTAACATCGTTGTGCGGATAATGACAGTTTTTGCCACTATATGGTGCAGCTGCCATTGAAAACCGCACAATGACGCTTCCCCTATAGCGACGCTACTTGGGGAAACAAGCAATGTTGTTATGTGAGGGTCTGCTGAACCTCTGTCACTGAATGAAGAAAAGCCACCTCCAATTACTTTCTGTTTCATTTTCTATTGCGGTAGCATATCAGAACAAAAATAGGTTTGAAAATAATTGAGTGTGCTCTTAATTTATGACCCTATTAATTAAAAAAGGACCTCGCTGATTAAAATTCCACCCACTGACTAAATATTTGGTTGGTGAATCAACTGATTAAGCTGATTACAGCTTACAGCACTAAAATGTATCATAAATTACAGTCAGTGCAGCAGAAGTCAACATTTCTTTATTGTCAACAACTACAAAATGTAATCATCAGGTCAGAAAAGACTTATGATCAACACAGGGCAGGACTTTACTTCCAAAAGGGATTTTAACCCGACATTCCATAAACTTCTTCATCCTAATTTCCCTCTCATATCAATCATCAGCCCATCCCAACTGGGTTACTTCTTCTTGTTTCCCTAACATAGTCATTTTTAGTGCTTTTTTGAATATAGGATGAGGAGGGGGTCTGAGTATGAAAATCGTGTTGAAAATATAGTAAATATAACCTTCATGACTCAAATTCTCGCTTCCTAGAGAGTATGCTAGGTGCAAGGTCCCATTCAGTGCCCTTTCTGTGTAGTAAAGTATCACAGTTCCACTATTGGGCAGCAAGGATCATAGATGTCTTTTTGCATGAATACCTTGTGCTTTTAGAAAATTATAAAAGCCCCAGTGTCAATGTACCATATATCATGTCAAGGTTTCTCCCCCCAAAAATAATAATAATAATAATGCCAGGTTCCTATACACTTCCTCTAATATCTGCAAAGATGCATAAGTGCAGAATGTATGCACAGATGTGGATATCCAATCTGATTCTGTGGAGATGTTCCCCAAACAACTGGACAATAAGCAAGAGAATTGGACTAAAAAACAAGGCAGGGTTTGGCAAAATGATCAAGTGACAGGAAATTGCTTCTCTGAAGAAAGAAATCCCCTCCAAATCCAGCTGCTTTTGTGGAGCAGATTTTATTTGCCTACACACAGAGAAGTTAAATGTTAAGTACAGCTCTGTACACTCGCATTCACATAAACGTACACATTGCTTTTAATTCACACATAAAATGCCTACTTATGCTTATGGAAATCTGATGCCAATCAAGAAAGATAAAAAACATTTCCCCATAAGCCCACTGTCCATAATAAATTTAATTTTGCTTCTTCAATTTATAATATGTTAATCAGACATGCCATTAGATGCTTTTTGTACATAATGTACCCAACATGGGTTGATTACTGAGTAATAGATCATGATTTGCATAAAGTTATTTGTTATATATCTTCATCAGGAGGAAGGAGGCAATGAAGACTGTGAGAAAGGCAGAAGCTCAACACTCCCATACATGTCTGCAGAAAAAAATAATTTTAATAAAATGTGATGATCCTTGAGCTTGAAAATGTTACATTTTGGATTAAATTTCTGAGTCTTCCAGTCAGACCTGGGAGCAAGCTGTGTGTCATTCTGATACTGACTTAATCTGAAACAATAGTGGCTCAGACCCAGAGAACTGTTTAGGGAACTTGTGCAAGTCCAATGGTGTGTATGAATATACCTTTGTTTTCCAGTAAACAGCATGACCCCTCCTTGTGCCATATCACTAACAGTTTTTGAGTTTCAGAAGCCATTTTCCATATGAAATGGGAAGGCTGTTCTTCAAGAAAAACAAGTCTAAAGCACCCTCCTAGGGATCCCAGAATATGTTACATGATTCTTTGGTTACTGGCCAGAATATGTACATTGTGCTAAGGAACAGAACAAATACATCGAAATTATTTATTGTAAAATAAATTGATTTGCAAATATTCCTATTAAGACCTTAGGATGAACAAAGATATGAGACCAGTAAGGGTCCACCCATAGCTCTGTTAGTGAATCACGGCTTGCTTACAGCTTGAGAAGGTGGTTTCTGCTATAGTCATCCATATTTGCAAGTCAGCAGGGATTGAAAGCGCGGCGCCAAAATGGCCACCGCGCTCTTTGCGCCCCCCCCACCCGGACTCAGACATCCGGGTGAGTTAGGGGGCGTGGCCACCCCTCTATAAAAGGAGTGGCCACGAGGCAGCCGAGCTGCCATTTTAAAATAGCGACGAGAGGAGAAGTTTTCTCCGTCGCTGTTTCTTCATTTCCCCCCTTCCCGGCTGGGAAGGAAGGATTTTCGCACGGAGCCTTTGGCTTGCTGGCTCTTCCGTGCCTTTTTTGCACTCTTTGATCCCTGGAAAGGGATCCTGCTCCTTCTTTAAGATATGCCTCCCAAACGGAGGGCCTCGGTGACGAAGCCGCGGCCAACGGGGAGGACTTTTGGCCCCGTGCAACGCGGGGGGCAGCCCTCGGGTCGGAGGACCAGGGCTGCGCCCCTGCAGCAGGGCACGATAATGGTTTTACCCACCAATACCGATGGAGAGGGGCAGGCTGGAGTATGGCCCTCGGCTCCCCAGCCTCGGGCCAGCCCTTCGGGGGCTCCGGCCCTCGGCCCGCAGTTGCCGGCCATGGGCCGGGACAATGGGGGAGGGTCGGGTGCTGGCACACAGCACGGTTTACCTCCGGCCTCTCATGGGCCGGAGTTTGGACATGGCCCTATTCTGGCCTGGGCTCTCAAATTGGGGATCCTGGTCTAATGCTTAGCGGGCCATCCGGCCCACCTGGCCCACTTTATACTGGCGGTTCTGTGCGGTGCTGGAGGCATCCTGGGGATTACACACAAACCCGTGGGAGGGGGCCCTTCCTTATATACTGGTGGCCCTTCGTGCCCGCTGGTTACCTCGACGGCCGCCACACTTCAACAGGTGGCCGGCCGGATCGAGCTGCTTGAGACACTTTGGCCATGCCTGCCGCTGTCTCGCAGCTCCCTGTTCGTCCTGAGCTACAGCCGGGGAGTGGTCAGATGTGGCTCCAGAGCTCGATTCCTGGTCGCGAGCTCCGATGCCTGCCATGGGCTGGAACCCCCAGTGGGGGCGGCTCACGGGGGTGCACCTAGTGAGTATGGTTCAAGTTAATGCACCCACATCACAGTCCACTTCCAGCGGCGGGGTTCAGTGGCCATGGCCTCGCCAATTTGAGGCGAGTGGGCATCAGTTGCCAGCCTATCCCAGTGCCCCTTGGTTGCATACTGGCACGACATTGGGGGTGGGGGTTTCCGTCCCCGGGGCAGTGCCGGGCATCGCAGGGGCTAGCCAGGTCCCGCTGTGTATGCCCCGTGTACCTCATGTGCCAGTCACGGCCTTGCTGATGGCTGATTATTCATTGCCCCTTGGTGATCAGTTGTCCTGGGTCACGAGGGACAAGATTTGGTGGGGGGAGTACGTGGATATATTCTCCCTATGAACCGAGAGCCCACTAAGGAGGGGAGAGACGGACGGGGTGGCAGAGACATAGAGCTGTCCCGCCGGAGTAAGCCACCACGCAGGGGGGTGTCCGCCCCCGGGACAGTGCTGAGCATCGCAGGGGCGGTCCGGGTCCTCCTGCGTATGCCCTTTATACAGGATGTGCCATCGATGGCTTTGCTGACGGCTGGTAATTACTTGCCCCTGGATGATTATTGGCCGCAGGTCATGAGGGGCAAGGGCCGGAGGGGGACAGGTGGATATTCCCCCTATTGAACTGTGAGCCCACTGTGGAGGAGAGAGAGGGACAGGACGACTGAGACAAAGAGCTGTCCCATCGTCGTGGGCCATCGCGCACCTTGGGCCAACTGGTTGGTGGCATACCTTGTATATATGGTGGTATGCCGCAGGGCCCGGCCTGATTGGCACACCCTGATGGTTCCATCCATCGCTAAGATTTACAGGGTGATGGTTGACTGGATGGGCCCGTGCAGTTGGCTTACGGTGAGGAATGCGGATGAGGATGGCTCTATACCCTGAGAGGAGGTGGGATGAGCACTGTCAGCAGTTGTGCTCGTGTACATCACTCCCACGTGACTGGTGCCTGGTGATAGGTACCATGGTGTCCATGCTGAGCAGAGGGCTGCTCAGACACAGGCTCCACGTAACTGGTCGGGCAGGGGGTTCCAGCCCGCCTGCTGTGTTCGACCTGCTCAGCTGGCAATGTGTGTGCTAAGCGCCAGTGTCGTTACCGACTTGGGTCACCTTTTGCGCCGGCCCTTACGCCGCCTCCGCGTGCATGCGGGTTGGTTGGTTACGGGGCAGAGGTAGGGGTGCACAGGGGCGATCAGAGCTCCGTCTAAAGAACTAGCCTTGACAAAGCTTTCCCCCCCTCCCCAATTGGTGTACTCAGGCGGGAGAAATGGCAATCAGCCCATCCAAGAGGGGATGGGGCGGGGTACCTCCTGGAGGGTTTTCCATGGGGCTTTTTGTATTCCATTCTGGGGTGTTAGAGGTCCCAGGATGCTACTAATCTGGTTCACTTGAAGGGTAACGAAGAGGGGGCTCCACTGTACACAGCTGAGGGAGTTGGGGCTATGAGAGTAGCGGGGCCCGTCTTGGAACCACCTTTCCTAAGTCGACTGTCTCCCCTATGAGGCTCGTACCGAGCTAGGACCGGGGTGAATGTCATTAATCCTTCATTTATCATACCCTGTGGGTTATCCATTCAGGGATGCCATTCCTGATGACCTCGCTCAGTCAGGTACTCGTAGTTGGTTCAGCCCCTATGGGTGGCACGCTCACCCAGTCCTGGTGCTGTTCGGGCACAGTGCGATATGCACTCGGATTTCAGATTATGGTCAGTGCACCCAATGGATGTGCAGCTATTGGGTTTTTAGGTCCCGAGGGGAATTTTACTTAGATAAGGCCAACCCCTTCTGACTGAGTTAATACATGTTCAGCACTCGAACGATTCGGGATTTTCGTTCAGTGGGCCTTTCCTCATGGGTAGGGGTCTCGGTCTCTAGCCAATTACCTTGACGACTTTGGGTTCGGAGGTGAACGGGGCTTGGACACGTGCACGCGTCTCCTCATTACATTTCAGACACTCAGGTGGGAACTGGGTGTCCCCTTGGCGCCTGAATAGACTGAGGGCCCAGCTACTAAGCTCACATTTCTAAATCGACTCTGTCGTGCAGGCACCCGGGTTAACCATGAACAAGGTGGCTTGGATCTCTGCGGCGATTGTGGCATTGATTGCCAAACATAAAGTGTCCCCTTGTGAGCTACAGTTACTTCATGGCCACCTTACTTCGGCCTGCAGGGTGGTTCCATCCGGCAGAGCATTGGCCAGGCGCCTGTGTGACGCCATGGCTGGCCTGTTACAACGTCGACACAGGGTCCGGCTGATCAGGGGCATACAGGTGGGCCCTCTGGTCTGGCTCAAATTGCTCCTGGGGTTTTAAAGGGGTTTCTTCCTGGAGATCAGACCTGATGGTCTGCCCTAGATTTCAAGTACGGTCAGATACCTCCGGCTCCCTGACTTATGGGGGTTTACTCTGGGGGTGGGTGCACGGATCACCTCCGCGATCTTATCTTCCTTGCGTTTCTCCCCATTTTGGGGAGCACTACTGCTATGGGGCGATGAGTGGGCCTACTCAGTGGTCCAATTTAGGTGTGACAATGCGGCAGTGGTGCATATTGTCAACACCCAGACATGCAAATCCCCCAGGGTTAGGACATTAGTTTGTCTATTCCTTTTGAGAAGCCTACGCCTAAATGTGCTGTTCTGAGCCAGACATGTTCCAGGCATTAATAACGACATTGCTGCTGCTTTCTCCTGCCTACAGATCCCCCGGTTCCGGGCCATACTCCGGAAGCAGATGAATTCCACTCGCCACTCCCGGCCGATTTCGGACGTTTGGTGAGGAGAGGCGAACCGGGCATGTCATTGGCACCTCGCACGCGTAAGGCGTATCACCATGCGTTCATGCGTCGTGTTTGGGAGGGGCGGGCACGGGAACGTGTCCGCCGCCCGTACACGCATTACCCTAGTTCCCAGGTTTTTTTACCCACCTTGCACGAGGCTGGCATTACTTATGTTCAGATAGGTGTGAGGTGGCTCTTTGGCCACGCAGCTACCACAGTAGCCTTTTTGGAGCGCTCCGCATCAGTGTGTGGGTGCCAGAGTTGGTACCACCTGTGTAAGGCGGATGTGTCTCGTAGGGCACTGGAACTCGATGATGTCTCTGTCACACATGAGTGGGCTCAAGTGGGGATACGGTCCTCACAGGTTGTTCAGCACGGCGTAGGCAGTGGAGTTAGACTGCTACGAAGTTTTATTGGAGACATCTGTCTGGTTGGTGCCCTACATGAATTTTCGACAGTGCCTGCTGCGCGCCCCAGCCCGTTTTTCTGCCACCAGGATAGGTCTACCCTTGCCGAAGTAATGTTACGGGGGGTGACCGGTGCCGCGCTTCACGGTGTGGGGGCCCGTTTTGGCACCCATTTATTTAGGATAGGCATCGCGTTGATCGCGGCTACGTTTGGAGTACTTCGAGGCTGACATGCGTGTACGCGCAATTTCTTATATGTACGTGCCCTCACTGTGTGAGTACCTAGTTATGACCTTAACCTGTTCTCCTCTTTTACAGATCCTGTGTGTCTCTACACACCGGTGGCAGTGGGGCTGGTGGGCCGCAGCTATGTACACTGGGCAGCAGTATATGCTGCAGCGACAGAGAGTGGACCCCGACTTGGGCTCTGTGCATCCGCACGTATGCGATGGTATGGTATGCGCGGCACAAGGGGGCGGGAACTGTTGCCATTCCTGATGTCCGTCGGGGATGCTGGACCGCCCGATGTTCTTAATAGGCACCTCGGTGGCAACGATCTTATATGGATCACTGCTGTTACTAAACGGTCGAGGGGCTGTGACCTGGCGTGTACGTATGGTACACACGGTCACTATGGTCTAACATCGTGCCGAGACACCGATTTAGGGGAGACGTGGATCTCCGTGGTTCAGACTGTTCCGGCAATCAGTGGACAGGGCTGTTGCTCAGTCCCTTGCTGAGCATGGCTGGGAGACAGCCATTGGACACCTGAGGATAGGCTTACAAAAATTTTGCCGGTAGGCAGGGGAAGGGGTCCACCTGTCGGCTGGAGGTATGTACCTCGTTCTGGGTGTGGTGCAAGCAGGCCTGGCGACCGAGCTGACGGTCTTGGGGGGGCGTGAGTCATCATGGACGCCTCCCCGTGTGGCGGGTAGCACTGGTAAGGTAAATATTTATGACCCATAGGTATCCGGCAGGTTCGCAATTGACTGGCCAACACTTAGACAGGTACGGGTGTAATAACGTTGACCGGTCAACGACAAACCAGGCAAGGGGTGATGGCAGGAGCTTTTCAGCATGCATCACCCCATGATTTGACGGATACACGTCAGAGGGTGGGGTCAGTAGATAGTTTATTGACTACAGTCAACAATTTGTTTGTGTCAACAAACAAATGGATACAAATGGATGCATTGTAGCCAATTGCCATTGGCAATTTTGGGAGGAACCTTACCAGTGTTACTGCGGCCTGCTTGCCTTAAGAATTATAATTGGATGAGTACCAATTGAAAGTTATAATTCGGACTAGGGCATTATGCAATAAAAGTGGCCCAATGCCTTTATCCATTTACCGGTGTCTGAGTCTTTCTTTGGGGGGTGCGCCTGCAAAGAGGCATGGCTACAGCAGAGGTTGCCTTAACAAGCTGCAAACAAGTGCTAATTGGTAATTTCTTTTTCTCTATCTCTTAAGTCAGTGATGACCAACCTTGGCATGCCAGGTATTCTTGAATTTCAGTTCCCAGAGCCCTGATCAGCAGGTGTGTTAACTTTGCGTGGGGAGCAGACTGGCTGTTAAAAACCCTCCTCCAATTTGGCTACTCGACCTCCTACTCTATGCCTCTGCCTGCCCTCTTTTCATTTTCTCCACTCGTCTAAGTTCTAATATGACCCCGGCCGCATAATTAGACATCACGACCCAGGTAGTCTCCCTGCTCATCATCTTGCCAATGATATCTTCTGGAGACAGCTGTTGTCGAAAATGCCTCTGTAAAATTTCCCGTTCTGCATCAAAACGTGGACAGTGAAAAATCACGTGCTCTGCATCTTCCTGCACGGGCTTGCATGTGCGTGCATGTGCATGCATGTGTGTGTGTGCATGTGTGTGTGCATGCATGTCCATGCATGTGTGTGTGTGTGTGTGTGTGTGTGATGTGCCTTCAAGCAGCATCCAACTTACAAGGTCAGTGAGATATTTAAGGAGTACTTTTACTGCTATCAAAGTCCACGGCTGAGTCAGCCTTCAAACCCATGTCTTTTGAGTCCTAGTCCATCACTCTATCCAGTACCCCACACTGCATCCATAGTGTCTGCCCATTTTCTTAAAGTCTTAATTAAGCTTAATTTTCTTAATATTAAGATTTTTTTTAAATTAAAAATGAAGATAGGGAAAAAGCAGTACATAGGAAGAGCTTTGAGACATTAAACAAAACGAGAGCCTTGAGAAGTGAAAGTCCTTCCCTCACTAAAGAGGTCATAGCAGTGGAGAATTAATACAGCAACATTTTCCTTGTTCAAATCAAAAAAGCTTATCTGGAAAATTACATTGCACAGAATAGATGAGAAACACCCAGCTGGAACATTCTCTGACTCAAGAAGATACATAAAGGTTGTTTTCCCTACTCCAGCTTCTGTTTTTTGAGGCAGAATCATCTTCTTTCTTACTGCCAATTTAACTTAGATGTCTTTTGAATTATTAGAAATAATTATTACAGTTAGTTGCACCATTAAATGTAAATGTGATAGTAAAAAAAATTGCACATGAGATTATGCAACTAAAAAAAGACTAGAAAGGGTATAAACTACCAGTAACCTACTCCATAAGTTGGAAACACCCTAAAAACTATTTCCAAAAGCATTTTTTAAAAAGAAGGCAGCATTTTTTTGTTTCCCCCAAATATGCCCAAGAATATTTTCTAACTTTTCCCATCTCTTGTTTAGTAATGCACATTTTACTAAGAGTTCTGAAGGAACTGAAAGCTCAACTTGTTGATATTTTGGTGTCCAATAAAGCTGTTATTCAACTTTGCCATTGGACTTTATACATTTAATTAACTTTCTCCAATAAATAACGGGCTCTCAAGGTGGTTATTGACAGTAATGGTAGACTAAAAATGGAATGGAACAGAAAACAATATCTTAGTAGCAATAAAGCCAAGCATCAGTTCAAAACACAAATGAAAAACAGGACAAACTAAAGTAGATGCAGCACAGCAGCCAGATGGTAAAAACCTCTTTAGCATCAGACTAGTTCACATGGCAACAGACCAGTGTAGCAACAGTTTCTAGTTATAATGTGCATGGAAGAATCCAAAGTGGTAGATTGCACATATGGGTCACTGAAAAAATAAAATGTGGAGATAATTTAATAGGCTTCAAATAATCTGGTTGCTTTATCTCTGCAGTGTAGGTAAAGGTAAAGGTTTCCCTGGCTCAAAAGCCAGTCTTATCCGACTCTAGGGATCGGTGCTCATCTGTTTCAAAGCCGAAGAGCCAGCGTTGTCTGCTTCTGCAGACATTTCCATGGTCATGTGACTAGACACCAGAGCGCATGGAATGCTGTTACCTTCCCACCAAAGTGGTCCCTATTTATCTACTTGCAATTTCTTGCTTTCAAACTGCAGTGTAGAACAGTCTAATAATATTTGAAGTAGAATATAGTGCAGGTTTTCAAAAGTACTGTATAATCAACTCGCCTTAAGGAAATCATCAAACAGTCTGCTTGCCCTGTAATCCTTGGAACACTAAAGCTGAAATCTAGTAGCAAGATGCAACTAGAGTAGGTCCATTAATTCAGTGGGGCTTTGGTGAGTCAACTTCTCCATACAATTCACTGATTCAATAGGCCAACTCTATGAGTCTTTGTACCATCTCCTGCCAACTTAGCAGTTCGAAAGCACAAAATTGCAACAAGATAAATAGGGACCACTTTGGTGGGATGGTAACCAGCATTTCGTGTGCTATGGTATCTAGTCATGCCTGCCACATGACCACGAAAACGTCTGCAGAAGCAAATAGTGCTGGCTCTTTAGCTATGAAACAGAGATGAGCACTGAACCCTAGAGTCAGATAAGACTGGCTTTAGAGCAGTGTTGTACTGTGGTCGGTTCTCACCGGTTCTGGGGAACGAGTAGTAGAAATTCCAGGCCACGCCCACTTGGCCAGCCATGCCCACCTCTTGGCCTCCCCCTCCCAGCACCAGCCCAGCCCACCAACTCACCCTGCTCACCTCCCAGCAGTGCCGCCGGCAGGGATGCATTTCTGGCTGGGAGGTGAGCAGGGTGAGTTGGTGGGCTGGCGCTGGCCTTCCCCTCCCACCACCACCAGAAACATGTCCCAGCTGGCGGCACTGCTGGGAGGTGAGCGGGGCAAGTTGGTGGGCTGACGCTGGCCTCCCCTGCTAGCGCCACCAGAAATGTGTCCCTTTTGTCTTGCCCAAGGCTGAAGGTGCAAGGGAAGTGCGGAGATGAAAGCGTGCCTTCAGCCCTGGGTGAGGCAAATGGGATGAGTTTCCGGTGGTGCTGGGAGAGGGAGGCCAAGAGGTGGGCATGGCTGGCCAAGTGGGCATGGCCTGGAATTTCTACTACCAGTTCATCAGAACCGGTGAGAACCAGCCACGGTACAACACTGCTCTAAAGCCAGTCTTATCTGACTCTGGGGTTCAGTGCTGGGAGGGGGACCAGTGCCAGCCCAATAACCTGCCCCACTCACCTCCCAGCAGCACCACCAGCAGGGATGCGTTTCTGGTGGCGCTGGGAGGGGGTGGCCAGCAGCAGCCCGCCAACTCGCCACACTTACCTCCCAGCAGTGCCAGTGCTCTGGGACTTCTCTTCCTCCTCTTCTCCGTGAAGCAAGAGAGCGAGGTAGGTTTCTTTCTTGGGGGGCAGGGGGGTTGTGGCCACAACCACAGATAGCCACACCCACAAATAGCCATGCCCACCGAGTGGGTAGTATTTTTTTTACACTGCATCACTGTTTTAGAGCAAGGGTGACCTTTACTTTTACCTAATTGTGACCTTTCAATACTGCCCATCAGGCATTCTTGGCAAGGATACTGAAGTGGGTTGCCAGTTCCTTCTCCAGTGGGCTGTGTTTAGTCTGAGTTCTCCGCTGTGGCCTATCTGACTAGGTTGGCCCTATACAACATAGCCCACTGTCTCATTGAACCACATAAGCCCCCTCACCTTGGGGGATGTAAAGAATTAAAATATTAAAAAAACTATTAGAACAGTCCTTTGACACACTTAGGTGATTGCCAAATATGGAAAGAATTTGATTGTAGAACTAACAGCTCTGATTCCCGTCCCCACTTCTGAGAACAAAGGCATCCAAAAGATTGAAGGAGCAACAGTTGTCTTTAAACTTGTATTTACTCTAGAGATCTCTCTGCTCTTGGAGCCTCTTTGATCCAGCTGTTATCATATCTCTTTATCTTGGAGATATAGAATCTCTCTCATCTTGCCCTCTTTCAAAAAGAATGAGGAAATGCAAAATTATTCTCCTCACCCAGCATCAGGACTTTGTGGAGGTCTTGACAAAAGTGCACAAACTGCTTATTGGAGAATTAAGGGGAAATGACACGCACAATGCTTGATCAGAAATAATGCAAACTACACAACATTACGATGGCTACTGCATGATTTTATGCCCTTTTAAAGATTAGAAACCTTAGGAAGGAGGACTGTGCCTTTTTGAAGAAACAACCTGTTGTCATGTGCTTGCTCTGTGTATGTGCTCACAATTTGTGTCTCAAGTAGAAAGAACAGCAATTTTCTACAGAGTCCGTTTGTGCAAATTTTAGTAACCAAATCGTCAAACCAGAATCATGACAAGGAGCAGCACAACTTGTAGTGTCTGAAATGGTAAATGAGCCCTAGATTTTAACTTCGGCTCGTTCTGTAATACAGACAAGCAGCAAGATAATAATTCATAAGATTTGCAATAATGTGAAAGATGGGAGCAAGAGCAAAATTCTTGGATCAGGCATAAAGCTAATTGTTTAATTCAGGCATTCGCAACCTACAGCCTACGGGCCAGACCTGGCCCCCAACGCCAATTCATCCAGCCCCCGACACCCTCACCGCTCCTGGAAGCAGAAGTAAAATGCATGCAGCACATGCACAGAATGCTGCTAAATGAGTTCTGCACATGCGTGGCACACATTTTACTTCCTCTTCCGGGTAGCTGCCCAGGAGATGTGCTCAGGCTCATGGCCTGAAAACGTTGAGAATCACTGGTTTAATCTGTAAGCGATACATGGTGACAGAAGTGGGGAGGGGAGAAGGGTGCATCCTCTTTAAGAATCAAATATCAGCAAGGCTTGTAATTAACAAACTTAGAGAATTAAATACATCTTGCACTTTGTAATATATACTCTGTGTTTGTACACACACACACACACATACATTTCCAATCTAAGGCTAAGATTCAAATATGTGAAGTAGTAGGAGAGATTGTACACCTGGAGATTGCTTAAATTTGTTTTCTTGTCTTATCTTGGGCTGCTCAAGTGCTCCCTATGGTGAGGTAAACCTTTCCTTCTTTATGTAAAGCATTTCAACTCTGCCCTTCAGCACCAGTAATATCAAAACATTTTCCAAACATCTTGAAAACAGATTGAACAATAAAAACCTAGTTAGATATTCTAATCTTTTTTAAAAAAACACCACCTAGCACATTAAAACAGCAGAATACAAACAGGTCTACAACTTTCACTCTGAGGAAGTAAAAATTATTTCCCCAATGGCATTAAGAAAGAGTTCAAGGGCAGGAATCCATAAATACTTTACCGCCACTAAAAAGTTCTTGTTTCCTCAGCTGAGGAGGGAGGTGCTTACCTTTCCTTCACAGAATTAACAGTGATGTGCTAATTGCAAATAATTAAGTGCTCACTGACTGTACAATCATTACCTTAATATTAATGGGATAGATTAGAATAGAGCTCACATTAGTGTTATACATGGAGGTCCCTATGGATCACTGTGCCATATTACAGAGTGTCATGAAAAAGCAAAAATAACACCAAAACAAGAGCCTGCTTTGAATATTAAAACAAAGGAGCCTAGTTATGTTCTAGATTGCCATTTCTGTTGGCAAGAGAGTGCTGGGAGGACTGGAAACTACAGAGGTTGCTTTTTACTTTACTAATTCCCTTCCTTAAGCTGGATCCGATATTCTCAGGTATTGGTGCTTCAATTGGTTGCAGTGAGAAACAAATAGCTTGGTTAATTTGGGGGAATTAATTCCTTGCTCCTCCACCCTAATTGGGTGTGTGTGTGTGTAGCCATGTGCAGGGCTAGTTCATTAAAGCCAAGCTGCTTACAAGCAGTTGGTAACCCTAGAGGGTTGGTTTACTATTCTGCTCTTTGCTTCCCAGAATTTTTTAAAAATTAGAAATGAGTAAACAAGAAAGAAAACAAAACAAAAGTCCCCCAAGAAGATGGGGAAAGGGTTCTTTGGCCCACACAGCTTTGTGCCCATTGCATCTACAATATCATCTAGCCATCTTATTTTTAGCCACCCCCTTCTTTTGTCCTCCACCTTTCCCAGCATCAAGGCATCTATTTTTCTGCGCTCAACTTTCCTAATGGTCCGCTTCTCACACCCATACATTACCACCGGGAATACCATTGCTTTGACTATGCAATTTTTTGTTTGCAAGGTGATGCCTCTACTTTTAACTATGTTCCCCATAGCTTGTTTCCCAAGCATCAGTCACCTTTTTATTTCACGGCTGCAATCACCATCTGTAGCGATCTTTGATCCTAAGAAAGTAAAATCTGCCAGTCGTATCCAACTCTAGGGTGCAGTGCTCATCTCCATTTACAGCCAAAGAGCCAGTGCTGTCTGTGTTTGCAGACATTTTCATGGCCATGTGGCAGGCATGACTAGAGCCCAGCAAGTCACATGGCTATATTTGGCCATGCCCACAGATTTGGTCACACCCACAGAGGGGTGTGGCCAAAATTTCCCTTATTTTCAAATCCAAAACTTGACAGGTATGGAGAGAATAGTAACGAAATGAAAAAGAAGCATTGGCTAGAATTCTGTTGTACATGTTACACTGCACATGTAGCCAGTTTTTCAGGAATTAAAAGATTCATATTCTCCTGCCAGGTTTTCGAAAGCCTTTGGCAGCTATAGAACAAGGACCAGCATAAGCAATTTTCCAACATTCAATAATTCTACCTCCCATCCCATAATTCCCAATGGCTAATTAAGATGAAGGGGATTCCTAAGAATCCTGGAATCTGTCAAGGAGAAGAGGAAGGTTTTTAATTCCTCAATAGGGCCGTGGAATAGTTGGGGCTGATGACATCATCAGAGCTACACAGCACAATTAGATTCTGGCCATTATATCTAAAAATAAAATCAATTCATTCCCTGTCTTGGAGAAAACAGAAGACAATCTATTTCAAATCTATCATCACCACATTCCTCTCTGCATCAAACTACAATTATTATTTTTATTTTTTATTTATTCTTAGATTTTTATGCCGCCCACTTGGGGAAACCCAACTCAGGGCGGCGCACAATGGTAAAAAAGATAAAATACAGTAAAATATAACAAAACAGATTAAAACCCTCACTTGACCACCCACCAACCCACCCTCACACTCCCACCCCACATAAAAGAATTACACAGAGTTTGGAAGCAACTAGTTCCTAATAACCTAGCGACCTATAGCAAGTTAATTTTGGAGTAATAATTGCCAAGTGAAATTACTTTCAGAGGTCAAGATAATCCTTTACTGCACAACAGTAATAATATTTTTACCTTTTAATTGGTCTGCTCCTTTCCCCATTCCTTTTCATCCTCTTTCTCCAAGCAAACATTCCACTTTCTTCCCACCCCCACCCACATTTAAACAAGCAATCCGTAATGTGCAGCACACATTCATTCAATCAACGCAAAGGGCTGTGAATACACAGGGAGCACATAAAGCCATTTATTGGAGTACACATAGCTATACGTTTAGAGCAGTGGTTCCCAACCTTCTTGGACATGAGGGCTGCCCAGTGCCTAAAGGGGGAAAAATGTAACAAAATTATTAACCTATTGATTTAGGCCAAATGTAAACAATCAGAAGTCAATGAAGAAATGTTAATGTTATGGGTACCTGAGCTCTGCAGACTGGCAAGGCACCCAGCATGGCCAAAATGCTAGTAATGACTGGAGGATGAGACCAAAAAGGGGCTGACAGAAGGAACCAAAGAGACCAGAAGAAACAATGTTGTGACTGTGTACTTTGGAATAAAGGGACAGGAAAAAAACAGCAGTACGGTAGATGGTGCTGCTTGAGGCAGGGAGAACTGCATGTGTCTGAGGAAAAAATGACTTGAGGATGATAGCAGTAAACATTCAGGTTGGAGAGCTGCAAAGAAAGAGCTTTTTTTTTGGGGGGGGGAGAGGTTGGAGACTCTTGTTTTAGAACATTAGAGCATTCTAGAAATATAATTCTGGAACACTTTGTAAGCATTGCTTCAGGGTACACAGACCCATTTCACATTGGGGAGGAATGGTTGCATCCTTAACCAGGCTCAGGATGAGAGATACTTCAAGGAGTTATTCAAATGTTTTGAGAACTGGAGCAAGAATGCAATGAAGTTCATACCTCTCAACCTTCCCGGATTGGCCGGGATTTCCCGATTTTCGGCGCCGATTTGCGCCATTTCCTGCCCGCAGCTGCCAAAACCCCGGAATTGGCAGTGGGGGGAAGAGGTACTGCGCATCCCTTCTGCACAAGTCATGTTCTACGCATGCGTAGAAGGCTTTTACGCTTGCGTAGAACCCTTTTACGCTTGCGTAGAACCCGACTTGCGCAGAACCATTGTGCGCAGGTCCCGGATTGTCTGGAGCCGCGGTTGACAGGTATGATGCAGCTAAAGCACAATGGAACTGTTTATTACTACCTGTATGTGTAGACTACCCATGACACTAACAACAATGGTTACAGTTTATCTGTATCACAAAATAGTCAGGAAAAGAAAAAGAAATTAGGAAAATAATGTTCCAATCCAAGTCTTGTGTTATAGAGTATTTTAAATAATTGCAAGGGATTAGACCCTAAATGGTGTTGTGCACTGCAGGGACTGCAGTGGCTCAAGTGGCTAAGATGCTGACTGGGAGGCGGAAGGTCAGCAGTTCAATTCCCAAGTACTGCAGGATGGAATGGGCTCCCGTCTTTGTCCCAGCTCCTGCCAACCTAGCAGTTCGAAATCAAGAAATTGCAAGTAGATAAATAAGGACCACTTTGGTGGGAAGGAAATAGTGTTCTGTGCATTCCGGTGTCTAGTCATGCCTGCCACATGACCACAGAAATGTCTGCAGAAGCAGACAGCGCTGGCTCTTAGGCTTTGAAACAGAGATGAGCACTGAACCCTAGAGTCGGACACGACTGGCTTTCAAGCAAGGGAAACCTTTAATGCTGTTGTCAACGTGTATGAAATATTTAGGAAGTGGTTTCACTTGTGCCACTCTCCTAGTGAGTCTCCATGGTTGAGTAGGGATTTGAACCCAGGTCTCCTGAGTACTAGTCTACCATCCTATCCACAAAAATATCCTGCCTTTTCCCATCACTACCAGCATGAAACTGAAAGTGATGGAAATTATGTTCATGTCCGGTAAAGGCAATAGAGCATGCTTATCTTCCAGACTTTCTATTGATAACCCCACCCTCTATAGATTTTGGCTTCAGTTTCTGTCAGCCTCAGCCAACATGACCAACAGTTAGGAATTGTGAGAAGAGTCAGTCAAAGCATCTATAGGAACCACTTTGTGAGGGAGAGGAGGCTGCGATGGTCAATAAGAGGTCTAGATAATTACACCTCAATTAATGAACAAATCTTCACTATTAAAGAACTTTTGCTGTCCTTCAACCAGATAAATATCTGTTGAACTCAAATCACAGAACTTACCAAAACTCATGATACAGTTGAGAATGAAATTAGGAGTCAGCATTGGTTTGAAATGAAGTTCTGCATCCTGATTGTCCTCCTAGGGGTGAGAAACGTCATGGAATATGAGTCATACTCTTATATGTATGACTTTTCTGTGACAATGTCCATGATTATGGAGTATGCTTTTCAACCAATAATAATCACAGGAATCTCTAGTGGGCATCTGCAGTTCTAGATGCCCTGGTTTCCAAGTTAATTTCTCCACGTAGATTAGCCACTATGGATGTATGGGCTAGTGCTTCTAGCTGCCAAAGTTAAAGCAGAATTAATGAGTTACAGATAATTAGCTCAGTGTGGTTGTTAACATTACATTTTCATGGATATGGTTTCTCTGTCTTTTAGAGTTTTGTAGAATTTTGATTCTTTGTGTCATTCTCCTAAACTCTTCTTACTATCTGCTACCTAGTTTCATTTATCCCATTGCCTTACCTGCCTCCAAGCAAATCTTCTTTCAAATGTCAAATGCCAAGTTACCCAGCTCTATCACACAGCTGAATGGTTGCTTTCGCAAGATATCCTTTGTGAGGGTACATTGATTTCTTCAATTAAAAAGAGCATTTTATTTCTGTGCAATGTTTCTCCAATAAAATATAATAACAATCCCGAAGCTATAATATCAACTGGCAGCATTTTTCCAGACCCACAGAATGGATGTCACCAAGTAACATGGGTCATTTTTCTTTTGCTTTCAGTTTTCTGTTATTGGTTATAATTTTGGAGGTGCTTTAAAATAATATTGACTCACTCTCAAGTGTTTTTCCTATTGCCCCAGTGGGTATATATTGATTTCCCAAAGCTACCCTGCTCAAGCAGAAACCAATTATGCCTTGTCTTGTTTATCATCACTGATGTTTCATCTGTGATTCTATCAATAATGCCAATAGGATGTAGGGTACATTTTGCTTTGCAGGCAAGCCTGAAAGACAGTGTGGGGCCAGCCGGAAGTTAAGAGCACACAACTGTAGTGTAATATAAAAATGTCTGCAGTCCCAAAGAAACAGCTTGGAATCATCTACTTTCATTTGTGATAGAACCAACTTCTAGTCCTCATTGACTTATGAGAAGACTAAATCAACATTTCTTTCTTTAAATGTGGTATTGTGTTTTTTTGCCTCGAAAATTAAATACCAAATCACTACAAGCTAATTAAAGCAAGCATGCATGATCCTCATGATTCTTGTGCACATGTTTACTGGCTTCATGTGTGGCCAAATGCATAGCAAAGAAGCAGGACTAGGCTTGCTGATCAATCTTTAGGTATTATATGCCTTCTTGATGGCTCCATTCAGCATAATGACTGAAAATGGGAGCCTTCCTCCATAATACTTTCCAGATTCTGGATTGAAAAGATTTGCAAATATTGAAAGGTGAATCTGGCTTGGCATGTGACATTGGGAATGGAGTCAGCAGACATTAGTTTAACATGCACATCACTCTTATGCACCTATTGACCTGCATGGGATTGGGACCTATGGATAGTTTAAGAAGGATGTATGGAATTCAACCACAAAGATAACTATGCTCACCCACTTCCCACCTTCCACACATTTAAAACATTCAAACAACTTTTGCTTAGTGTTATAACTTCATCAATCTTGAGAAAATAAAGTTTTCACAAGCTTCCTTTGGCAAAGATATAGACTTAGATGGTGGGCTGATGGTTTTGCAAGTACAGGAGTTTCTCAGTTTTTGCACAATGAGATCTTCTAACACAGTAGTGGTAAAAGCATTCCAGAGGGGGCACTCAGAGCCCTTTCTGTAGGCACGTGTGTGTCACCCCAGCACAGAGTTTGTTCCACCCCTCCACCCAGCAGCCCAATAGGAGCACTTCCTCACTTCCCCCCAGTACAGAGTTCGACCCACTCCTCTGTTTGGGCACTCAGTCTCTAAAAGGTTTGCCATCACTGTTCCAGCAAGATATTTTGTACTCTTTAAAGTACTTGGTTGGTCAAACAAGCTAGTAGCATTTTCACTACTACAGCCAAACAATGTACGGCTTGTTTCTTTAATTCCAGTGATTATACCCGTATCTATGTATGTCTTCTCTCTTGAAAGCATGGCTTGCTTATTTTTTGTTTTGAACTAGGGGTAGAGTTGAGTGCTATTTATATATATAAACAATTAAAACCCCTAACATAACCAGCACCTTGAATTGCACCCAGAGGCAAACTGGTAACCAGTGCAGCTCCCGAAGCAATGGTGAGGCGCAAGCATAATGCCCGCACCCCATCACCACCCAGGCTGCTGCATTCTGGACCAGCTGCATCCTCCAAATGGTCATCAAGGGCAGCCCCATGTAGAGCACATTGCAATAGTCTAGCCTGAAGGTGACCAGAGCAAGTGTGACCATGAGCAGGGAGTTCCGGTCCAGGAGCGAACACAACTGACGGATGACGCGAAGCTGTGCGAAAGCCCTCCTGGCCACGGCTATAGTACGTCCTGTTAATTTTTGTGGATATGGTTTCCCAGTAGGAAGCTTTCAACTTGTAGCCAGTTAACACAAGACATAGAGAGGGAAAGGATGAGAGAAAGAGATGAGGATGGCTAGAGAAGGAAGCCATGGCAGGGGATTGGATTTCTATTTCTATTTTATTTTATTTTTAAAAGATAGTTTGTCTGTTTTTGTGTCCGAGACTACTCTGGGTTGAAAGGATTTTTTGAAGGAAAATCCCCGAATGAGGCTCCTTAAAAGATTTCAGATTTTCCTGGGGGAAGTAATGTTCTGACAGCTTGTTTTTAAAAGTACAGTTTGACCTAAATTCCAATAAGGCCATGCTCCTTTGAAATGAATGGATACAAACTGGGAGAAAAAGAAGTGGTTTTTTCCCTATCTGGAAGCAGTGTTTAGTCAAGCCTCATGTAGATTTTGAAGCATACACAGGGCTTTACATTCTGCTCTACCCAAGTGAGCTGAATGATTCAGCAGTAAGAATTCTATCATATTCTACATTATCCCAATGTCTAGCTGCCCACTTCTCACAGTATACAGAACCCTCAAAAGTTCAAGACTGCATCAAGCTACAAGAGTTTATCGAAGGTACTGCAACCAGGAAAATCTTAAATCTGCTGGCTTGTGTGAGTGTCCAGAGTTTTATATGTATCTGTTAAGCTTTCAGTTTCATAAGCCCTCATGGTTTACTCTAAGCTTTCTTTTGAGACATATAAACTATGAAGATTGTTACAAAGTGAAATTTTACAGGCCTCTCCTTTTCACTTTTTTTCCTACCAGTTCTACAACCTACAAACGTGTTAGGCAGTTGAAAGTATATTCCTGATCTGTAAGAGTTTAAACCCTCAGCCCACCTAAATAGGACAATGAGGTCCCACTGGACTGGAAACAGTGGGACAAAATAGCCTCTCAAGTGAGTTTCAAGAACTCTTAATCACAACAAGCATAAGTGAGACTCTTAGCTTTAATTTTATTTAAAAATCTTCCTGAAATGAGATTCCATGTGTTCAACTGTCTCCTCTGATTCTTTGAATTGTATTTAAGAGAAAACAGACTAGCCAAAACCCACCCCATCCTATATAATCTTTATCCAGACTGTTTTACTCCTCAGTTTGCCCCCAATGGTAGCAGGGGAAAACATAGTTTGATCTATATCTTGGACTTTCTACTGCCTAATGTATCTTACAGTTATAAAGAAGGAAATGTCTTGCACTTCTCTCACTATTGTCTAAATATTTTTATTCATTCTACAGTGTTTTGTGTGCTATTTTTTACTCCTTGGTAATGCAAAAATATATTTAAGATATTAATGATATCATTGAGTATTAACAAATGCTGGGAACCTTCTATACCACCTAAGTGTATTTTGGAAGTATGAACTGTGGTCTACTTCAGTTTGCAAACAGCGTGAATATGTTAGCCTTTGTTGTTTCATCATACAGCAAAATGCAGATCTGGTAGCGTTTTCACTACCCACACTGTCCAGATTACAAACTGAAAAGATTTGGAGAGCAAGTACTGAAAGCATGGTTGATTTTTCTCTATGTATCTCTCTCACTTGAAAGAAAGAAAGAAAGAAACAAAGAAAGAAACAAAGAAAAGAAAGAAAGAAATTGGAATCCAGCTTCAGATTTTAGGTAGCTATGTTATTAGAAAAAAGATTTATTTTTTGTTTTTCTGACATAATAATAAAATTGCTATGTGAAATTACATTAAAGGGAAATTTCTCTGATGTTTCAAGTAGTGGTCACTGAAATAATTTAGATTTTTTTTTTGCAAAAAACAAGGATAGGTTTAAGCCTTTTTTCCCCACTTGGGTAAGGGAATGAGAAGATAAAACACCCAAATAAAAACAAAGGATCTAACCTCCTTCCACTTATATCTTACCACTAAAAATAATACAATTCCAGTGAGATCTGCATGCCTATTCAAAGCTTTTGCTGGAATTAGTTTTATGTATTTAAAGACTAACTCACATGCCTTTACATGTGTGTGTGTGTGTGTGTGTATCCATCATAGGGTTCCAGAGAAGTGCTGCATGGGAAGTTAAATGTGTAAATACGGGGGGGGGGGGGGGAAACAGATGAAAGCAACCAGCTTTCCAAGTTGCCAAGCAGCTGCAATTTACATTGCCTGAGTCATGGAAATATGTAGCATTTTCTGCACGGACAGCTTGAGGGCATTCAAAGTGAATTATTTTTTAAAAGCATGGACTTTCATTTCAATTCCAGGCAAAAATGCATGGGTTTTTCTGCCCAGAAAAATGATAATTTAAGAATTTACTCTTCTAGACCTGAGAAAAGGCTAGCCAGGGCTGCTAAATCTGTGACCTTCCGAGCCAAACACCGCCTTCCAGGCATGAAAAATGGGCAAGCCTGTGCTTCACGAACTAAGCCATTTGATAATTCATGATCTAAGCCATTTGGCACAAGACCTTTGCTGCTTCAGGCAAAGCATAAGATGGCAGTCTTTATCCTAGAAAGCTGGCTAGGTTGGCAATAGTGGGTGTGTGCTTTGATGAATAGGATAGACTGCCAGGAAGACAAGTAAATGTGTTCCAATGCTTCAACTCTCACTAGAACTAGTAAACACAACTAAACTGAAGCTACCATACTTTGTTAGATATCTAGGGAAAAGTCGAGATTCACAGACAGCCATGCTATGAAAAGTGGAAGGTCATAAGAAAACATGAGATGGAACACTTAATACAAAAAAATGCCAACCTTTAGTTTGCAAGATGTGAGCAGGGCTGCTTTTGACGTTTTTTTTAATAAAAAAAAGATGATTGATTCAGAGTCGCTGTAAGTTGGAAACAACATGATTGGACATAATAACACCTGGCCTTTCTTTAGGATCAGATTGCGTATGATGAAAATCTTCGCTGTACTTTTTTCCCATTCATGGTGAAAATATGCAAACCCAAGCTTCTCTCTGTGCAAAACCTTCAAGAACAGAAAAGCAGATCTCATTTCACTGAAAATTTCAACAGCTGTTTATGTCAGGTCTCTACTGATCAGAGATAAGGACAGAATAATAATTAGAGTGTGCATCAAAACCTTGCAATTTATTATATATATTAAAAAGTACAGGCCTCCTTAAGTTAGCAGTAAAATGTGAAATTGTTTTCACCATTATTCATCAAACAAAATTTAATATGCTTTTCTTAATGTATCAGAGAGTAAACAAAACAACAAAAAAGAGGTGGAAAATTGTGGCACCTTAAAGACTAATTCCTGTATTCAAACGTGAGCTTTTGTGGATCAAGTCTACTTCGTCAGACATAAGAGTGAGACCTCATGGCATCAATTTATGTACATCTGGTACAGATGCACACAATGGTTGTCCAGTCTTACAGAAAAGTAGCATTGTAGCTTTTAACAACTGACAATAATGGAAAATCCCCGGTTGTTATTCAAACTTGCTATTGATTTGCAAATGGTTGTGGTTCCAAAACAAACCTCTCTTGCAAGCTGATGCATCACATCCAAAGGATGGTAGCAAAACAAACATTGTGGCATTACACATTTGCCAATGAGTTAGTGTTATGCATGTATGATTGCATGTTCATTGTACTGTAAAGGCAAGAATGTAACCACTCCAAATACAAGGTATCTCAGCTGTAAAGGAACGCGAGCAGGCAGCCCATAGAGGGCAGCTGCGAGCGTTCAGTCTCACATGGTTCACATTGCTCAATCACGGACAGCCGCGGGAAAACCTTCCCCGCATTCAGCAGCAGGAGAAAGATCTGCATTCAGCAGCAGAAGAAAGATCTGCATTCAGCAGCAGGAAGAGAGGCGTGCCTGGGCGAGGCCACGCCGGTAGCAGCCAATGAGCTACCGTGCTACAAGATTCAAATGTATAGGGCTACTGTATATATTGAGATGTATCACCGCTATTACCTCATGCTCCACCGGACCATCATGCAATAAACCTGTGTTAAGCCAACCCTTCGGCTGTTCTGTTGTCTTTGGTCCCATACACTAAATTGGCGACGAAGGTGGGATGATGGCTGCCCACGGGACTAAGACATGCGCCGGCTACGAGATCAGGAAGCCGGGGGACTTGGAGCTGTTTGAGATAGACTTCAATGGAGCGCTAGTGGAGCTCGAAGTCTCAGATGAGGCCAAGAAGAGGGCCGTCTTCGTCCGCATGCTCGGACACGAGACCAAGAGGACCTTGGTGGACCTGATCGCGC
Organism: Bradypodion pumilum; assembly: GCA_035047305.1. Classification (NCBI taxonomy): domain Eukaryota; kingdom Metazoa; phylum Chordata; class Lepidosauria; order Squamata; family Chamaeleonidae; genus Bradypodion; species Bradypodion pumilum. The sequence goes on from JAWDJD010000004.1 coordinate 121,078,191, forward strand.
CGAGGAGGGTGAGCGACTTCAAGGCCCCAGAGCTCCTGGCGGCGCTGCGCACCCACCTCCGGCCCGCGATAGCGATGTTCCCCGCTCGGAGTGCATTCTGGAGGCGAGTCCAGGCGCCCGGGGAATCGGTCGCTGAGTTCGCCGCGGCCCTGCGGCTGGCCGCCGGCCCATGCAAGTGGGAGACCCCAGAAGTCACCCTCCGGGACTGCCTGCTCTGCGGTCTGAGGGATACCGAGACTCAGCGCGCGCTGATGAAAAAGGAGCCGCCTCCCACGTGGCAACAAGTCCTCGACACGGCACAGGCCGTGGAGGCCATGACTGCCGGGGTGCAAGAGCTTCAGGACTGGCGCCCGAAACCCGCCAAGGCAGAGAGCTCGGTGCGCGCGGCCCGGCGAGTTTCGAACTCGTCCACGGAGAGCGGCGACGACGAGGACGTCCGGAGGGTCCACAGAGAGGGCCGGCGCTGCGACGGCTGCGGCGCCGCCCACGCCCGCGCCAAATGCCCATTCCGCAAGGCCGAGTGCCACAACTGCAGCCAGCACGGGCACATCGCCAAGGTCTGCCGGAAACGGCGCGAGGCCAAGAGGAGTTCCCCAGACCGCTCGGCGAGGCAGGACCGCACCACGAGGCCAAAGGACGGCACCCGGACCACGAGGACGTGGGACGGAGTAGGGCGCATCTCCGACGACAGCGAGGACGACGCTCCGGTTTGCAGCGTTTCCACGGAGCACCCCCGTTACTTCGTTGAGGTAGTAATACAAGGGGCCCCTGTTAGGATGGAGGTGGACTCGGGTTCCTCATACTCTATCATTTCCCAGGGAGAATTCATGAAAATCGCCCCCCGCGTGCGGCCCAAGCTCAAAGCGTTGAGGGCCACACTGAAGGACGTGCAAGGGAACCGCATCCCAGTGTTGGGGGTTGGGAAGTTCCAGGTCCAGTTTAAAAAGCACACCGCAACGCTTCCCCTAGTCGTCCTCAAGGGAGGTAAATGCAGCCTCCTCGGGACTCAATGGTTCCAGCCCCTGGGGTTGTTCATTGGGGGGGTGCACGCCGTGGGAGCACACGCCGCCGGGACCGATCCAATACAGAGCATGTGCGACGCGCACCCCGAGGTTTTCAAAAAGGGGCTCGGAAAATTCAAGGGCCCCCCAGTGACTTTCGACCTGGACCCTGGAGTACGTCCAATCAGACTTAAACCGCGCAGAGTGCCCTTCGCACTAAAGGACAAAATAGAGGCGGAGTTGGACAAATTGGTGGGCCAGGGGATTCTTGTCCCTGTTGATTCTGCGGAGTGGGAAACTCCAATTGTAACAGCGCTCAAGGCCAACGGGGAGGTCCGCATATGCGCTGATTACAAGTGCACCATCAATAAGGCGATCCGCCCTAATGCGTATCCGGTGCCGGTAGTCAGCCACTTGTTGGCCAGGTTACACGGGGGGAGGTGTTTCGCTAAACTCGACCTGGCCCAAGCCTACCAGCAACTCCCGGTGACCCCCGCTGCAGCTGCTGCACAGACCATAGTCACCCACAAAGGGGCGTTCCAGGTATCGCGCCTCCAATTCGGCGTGAATTCGGCACCCGGGATCTTCCAGTCACTCGTGGAACGCCTCCTGAAGGGGTTAGAGGGGGTGTTACCCTACTTTGATGACGTATTGATTACAGGGGGGAGCCGGGCCGAATTAGCAATAAGGTTGGGAAAGGTCCTGGCAATATTCGAAAAAGCGGGGTTGCGGTTGCGGAAAGACCAATGCGTTTTCTTCGCAACTGAGGTTGAGTTCCTAGGGTTCCGTGTTACTCCCGAGGGAATAAGGCCATCCCAATCCAAGGTGGCCGCCATCAAGAAGGCCCCTCCCCCCCCTCCAAGCCCGAGTTGCAGTCGTTCCTTGGACTGCTCAACTTTTACTACTCCTTCCTTCTGCGGAAGGCAGCAGTGGCGGCACCGCTACACAAATTGTTAAAAAAAGGACGGGGCATGGAAGTGGGGCGACGACCAGGAGATGGCTTTCAATGACCTGAAGCGACTCCTGGCATCAGATGCGGTACTGACCCATTTCAATCCCAAACGCCCAGTGGTCCTGATATGCGATGCATCCCCGGTGGGGGTGGGGGCGGTGTTATGCCACGTACTGGAGAACGGGAGGGAGGCCCCGATAGCGTTCTACTCTAGGTCCTTGTCCCAAGCGGAGAGAAACTATGCCCAGACAGACAGGGAAGCACTAGCGATAATTGCGGGGACCAAGAAATTTCATGATTTTGTGTACGGCCGCCCCTTCACCATAGTGACTGACCATAAGCCCTTGCTAGGCATTTTCACCGCAGATAAGCCCACACCCCAAATCCTGTCCCCGAGGATGCTCAGGTGGGCCATTTTTCTCAACGCGTATCAGCACGCGTTGGTATACCGGCCCGGGAAGGAGATTAGCCATGCGGATGCCCTGTCGAGGTCCCCCATTCCCCGGGATTGCTGCCACGTGGGCGAGGAAGAGAGGGACCACCAGGTCTTAATGATAGAGGTCCTAGACTCCCCTCCAGTAGTACCGGCCGACATCGCCAAAGCGACTGGCAAGGACAAAACGCTGGCTACAGTTTGCTCCTGGGTACAGAAAGGGTGGCCCGCGTCTTCCCCTGCAGCGGAATTCGACACATTTTTCAAAAAGAAACTAGAATTGTCCCTAGAGAGGGGTTGCCTTTTGTGGGGACAGCGGGTAGTGATCCCCACGTCTCTCCGACCGAGGGTGCTTAAACTGCTGCACGTCAGCCACCCGGGGATCGTCCGCTCTAAGGCATTAGCCCGCAGTTACTTTTGGTGGCCCCAGCTAGACGCCGTCATCGAACACATGGTCGGCACTTGCGAAGCGTGCCAAAGCTCCAGGCCAGAAGAGGCTCGCTTGCCACATAGGGAGTGGGACGCAGCAAGGGGGCCCTGGTCCCGGGTACATGTAGACTTTGCTGGCCCGTTCAGGGGAACACTTTTCCTCCTTGTGGTGGACGCGTTCTCCAAGTGGTTGGAGGTCATTCCAGTCTCGAGCACCTCCTCGGCCACAACAATTAAACAGTTACGGAGGGTCTTTTCCACGTTCGGTTTACCCGACACCCTCGTCAGCGATAACGCTAGCTGTTTCACGTCCGCCGAGTTCAGGGCATTCATGGATCGCAACGCCATTCGGCACGTCACCTCCGCCCCCTTTCACCCGGCCACCAACGGCCAAGTAGAGCGCCTCGTGCGCACCACAAAAGACGCGCTGCGGCGCATGGGCCCCGGAGACCTCGACCTGAAATTGTGCCAATTCCTGCTAAGGTACAGGGTCACCCCATTGGCGTCAGGGTACTCCCCCGCGGAGCTGTTAATGCGCAGGAAGCTGGCCACGGTAATCTCCAAGCTAGACCCCACGAGAGTAGAGGACACGGGGCGGAACATAGGGGTGGAACCCGCAAAGAGTTTCAGCGTAGGCGCCCCGGTGCATTGCAGGAACTACGCCAACGCGGGGCCAGCCTGGGTGCCGGGCACCGTAATAGAACAAACCGGCCCCGTCTCATACCGCGTGGAGACCAGTACAGGCCTCCTGTGGAGGCGACACGTGGACCAACTCAGGCGCAGGGTCCCCGGAGAGCAGGACGAAGACGAAAATAGCCACGAATCAGCGTTAGGGTACTCCCCCACCCGTTTAGCCCAAGGGGGAGGGAAAGGGGGACATGGGTCCCCACCAAGGGGGGAGGAGAGGGAATCGATCCTCAGAGATCTTTTGCGGGAGTTCGCAGCAGAAAGGAAGAGCCCCGACCTCACACACACCCCTCGGAAGTTTCCCCGAAACACAGATGCCCCTAGAAGTTTAGACGTTGATTTACAGTACCAGGGGGAGTTAGCGGAGTGGTCCCCCACCCGTCCTGGCGAAAAGAGGGGTTTCAGTTCAGCCCCTGGTACTTCCAGTCCCAGTAGCCCCTGTGAGTTAGAATGCAACATAGCGCCAATTTCCCGGAGACCGACACCCCCAAGACAGGAGGCAACAGCGAGTCCGCCCACCACAGTCTCAAGGTCCCCCGAGCGGGGAACAGAAGGTAGCAGAACCACAAGGGCGACCTCATCGGTTCCGCGGTTCACAATAGGAGGGTCCCCCGGGTCCGAGAGCAACAGGCAGGGGTTCACCTCCCAACTGTTCATTCCATTCCCATCCCCGGGTGCAAGGCAGGCACGGACCCCCCACAGAGCCACTAACGAATCCCCGTTTCCCGTTGCAGGACAAGTACCAGCGGAGTCAGAGATCACAGGCTCTCCAGCACTAGGTCAGGCGCAAGCACGCCCCAAGTGCACGTGCGGCAAGCCACAATGGTTGCGGGACTTCGTCCCATCCTAGGGGGGAGGGATGTTATGTATGTATGATTGCATGTTCATTGTACTGTAAAGGCAAGAATGTAACCACTCCAAATACAAGGTATCTCAGCTGTAAAGGAACGCGAGCAGGCAGCCCATAGAGGGCAGCTGCGAGCGTTCAGTCTCACATGGTTCACATTGCTCAATCACGGACAGCCGCGGGAAAACCTTCCCCGCATTCAGCAGCAGGAGAAAGATCTGCATTCAGCAGCAGAAGAAAGATCTGCATTCAGCAGCAGGAAGAGAGGCGTGCCTGGGCGAGGCCACGCCGGTAGCAGCCAATGAGCTACCGTGCTACAAGATTCAAATGTATAGGGCTACTGTATATATTGAGATGTATCACCGCTATTACCTCATGCTCCACCGGACCATCATGCAATAAACCTGTGTTAAGCCAACCCTTCGGCTGTTCTGTTGTCTTTGGTCCCATACACTAAAGTTAGCATCTATTGATAATGTTTTTTTGTGATCCAGGCAAAATTGAGCATATAACAACCTGTTTCTTGTGGTGCATCAAATCTTATAATGCCCCAGAAACCCTTAACTAATATTCAAACCCTTGAGATGGGTTTATGTTTATTGGATTTATACCCCACTCTACTCGGCACAGGCCGACTCAGAGCGGCTTACAGCAAGTTAATACAATAACAATAACAATATAATGATACAGAAAATAGTTAATATGTTTAGAATAAATTCCACAATAATAATACAATATCTCAGCACAACATGTCAGAATAATAACAATCAATATATCAAAAGGGCATATCCAACATGAAAATACAATACAATGCAATACAAGTTTACTTCATGTAGATTCACAGAAACTTGGGTTTCTGGGAATTGAAGTCCAAGAACACCTGGAGTGCCAAGGGTGTCCAACAAATGCATGTACTTAATCTCTGCAGTCTCTCTCTGGAGTATAGTTTTGTAATTCCTACGCTCTAGAATGGCAACTTTCAAGTTCTGTGCCGTGTGTCCAGGTAGATTAAAGTGGTTTTGAAACAGGTTTCTGTGTTTTGCCATTCTTGATGTCTGATTTATGTCCATTAAAGAGTTAATTTGATGCATCAGCTTGCAAGGGAAGTTTGTTTTAGCAACTATTTGCAAATCAGTAGGGGCAGGCTTCATAGCAAGTTTGAATAACTACCAGGGATTTTCCATTATTGTCAGTTGCTAAAAGCTACAATCTTACATTTCTGTTAGACTGGCCAACCATGGTGTGCCTATGTACCTGATGTATATAAATTGATGCCATGAGGTAGTCTCACTCTTATGCCTGACAAAGTGGACTTGATCCATGAAAGCCACATTTAAATACTGGAGTTGGTACTTAAGATGCTACACCTGATTTGTTTTGTTTACTCTCTGATATCCTTACATTGACTGATACAGCTACTGCTTCAAAACTTTCAACTATTCTTAATGTGTTCTTTTCATGATCTGGCTGCAGCATGAAGTTTACCTTAATACACTTGAGGCAGGGGAGCAGCACTGTGGGAGTGAAAAAGTGTGGTAGTCATATAATGATTAAATAAGGTGATATCAGTGCTATATCTGAAATTTAGAGTGAGTGAAAAAAGGCTGCATTAACAAAGTTGATTGAAAACACTGAACAGATAATGACTTATTGCAGAGATTCACAAGAGGTTTTTTTTTCCTGGCTAGGAAAATATGCATAGAGAAAGGAACAGATAATGGGGACTGTCAATACTAATACTTTATGGTATAAACAGGAACAACGTCTCAGGGCTGAAGTACCATAAAAATTGGGAGTCTATAGCTTCCAGTTTCTGTCTTGGGACTGAGCTCATTTCCTTCTGATGTGAGAAACTCATATTTTATCTGTGCCAAGTTCCTGAGTAAAAAGCAAGTGCTGTAAAAATTCTCCTAATTCTTCACTGAGAAGAAATGATATAAACTGCAGGGTAGCCTGAGGGGCATAGTAAGTTTCTGGTTGATTAACAATGATTTTTACAGACTACACAGAAGTAAACTACACACAATTCAGTGAGAATTGTTCTAAGTGAAATATGTATAGGATCTAAGCCTCTAAAGTCTATTTACCCATGCTCGTTCCACTTTGTGTACAAAGTTTAGGCCTAAAATATACCATAGTTATCAAATACTGTAGGTGTATAGCCAACCTGAGTGGAATAAGGCTTGCATCTGCATCCACCCATTCCCAATGTGGAACAAGGACTTGTTTTTGCTCTACATTAACAATTTTAATTTTTGGTGGGTTGATGAATTTGGGCTTTTCACGTCCAAATCAGTCAGGGCAGCCACATTATCTACTCACAAACCTTGTCGCTCAAGTCTTAACAGCAGCACTTAAGCACCTAGGGAGATAAAAATCCCTACAGGCTAGAGACCAAATCCCCACAAGCCCTAAGACAAGGATTCTCAACCTGCAGCCTGTGGCACCATTTCGCGTGGTCCCCCACCACCTCCACCACACCAGGAAAGTGCCATGTGGTGTAGGAAGGGCAAAATGGCCATCCGGCCCTTGAAGCTATCTGAGGGAGTGTGACCTGGCCTCCGGCTTAAAAAGGTTGAGAACAACTGCCCTAAAAGCAGCATAAAACCAGGAATGATCTTCTGGTTTAGGATTTGATTGAGATCTCAGGGAATGGGATCTGCTGAGCTGGAATTCCTATTGAATAAGGCGTGTTGGTTTCTCTTCAATCTAAAGGTAAAGGAAATTAAAGTTCAAGTTTTATTTCAAGTTTATTTAGGTTTAGTAATCCATACATCATTCAAGTATCAAATTTTAAAAAACTAATTTTTTTGACACATCTACTATTCATTTTTTTCAAAGGCTACTCAGGAGTAATTTTAACCTTGAGGTTACAGAGAAAGTTGAAAATTTCAATAGCCACTTTTGAAGAAATTCCTCTCTTGTTACAGAGATGAGCACCAAACCCTAGAGTTGGATACGACTGGCTTTTGAGCAAGGGAAATCTTTACCTTATTACATATTTTGGACAATTAAAGAAAGCATGGTATAGTGTATCAAGTTCTAACAGATGACAATCATGGTAATGTTGGTCTGGAGGCGGGACGGCGGCGGCCAACTTCAAAGTCTTTTGCCGCGCCGGGAGCCCAGGTGTTTGTTCTCCCCCGCGGCTAATGCTGGACCGGGGAAGAGGGCTGAGGCGAGGTGAGGCCAGGCCGGAGGGAGGAGGGGCCGGTGGCACTACCTCTGAGGGCAAAAGGTAACAAAATTTGGAGAGCATTTTAAGATTAGGCTAGAGCCCAAGTCAGCAGGAGTGCTGACTTGGGATTCCAGTAATTGAAGTCTAAAAACACCTGGAGTGCTAGGGTTAGCCGTCACTGGGCTAGAGGGGATTCTATATGATTTTCTGCTATTTCTAATCCTTTACAGTACTTGTCTGGCTGGACATCCCACTACAGTAATGGAGTAGACTGTACAGCCAACAACTCAATGCTGAGTGTTGGGTGGTGGTAAATAACCTGACTCCCTAAAGGGGACAATGGCTAAGGGCAGATGAGCCCCTTTAGGTAGGGTGATGGTCCCCTCAGTGCAGGAAATGACACTGGGAACCATCATATTGGGCCAAATGGCCAAATTGAGCGGAGGACAAACCATTCTGATTCCCAATGGTCATGGAGGCGAAAGTGGCCATGCCAGATGGACTGGCTGTGAAGGCACACCTCAAGGCTGCAGCAATCCATTACAGTCCCAGTGTAAATCCTGCATGTTTCATTTCATATGTGCCCCAGGAGTTGGCTCTGTGATCATAGTGTGTGGGTCACTTTTTGGCAAGCTGGGTTCCACCTTAAACAAAGTCACACCAGTGGCATTTTCCCCAATTGCCTCAGAGGGTGAAGGCAGCCCAAAAACAGCTGGCCTCCAAGACCAGGCCTCCCAGCACCCTGGAGAAGGAAAAAAAAACTATACTCAGATTGAGTTGTGGCCGCCGCCAACAATGACAAATCCTATAATATTTGTATTTATCATATACAGCTTCAGCATTAAGGTAGAAAAATGGATATTAAACTACATTTAGATGTTTTATGATGAGGTATTAAAGTTACTTTCTATATGGGATTCTGCAAATGGAAATTCACCATCATTTCACTAGAAGTATATTAATGATATGTATCAGAAAGAATGATGCCACTTTAGTAGAACACTAATCTCATGTCCTAATAGACCTTTGCTACTTTTAATTACAGTGTTTTACAAACTAATCAGGCCTCTAGTGGGAAGGGAAGCATGGTGCCAAATGCTCAGACATATGAGTACCAAGATGATGCAAACCTTTCTGGCAGAGTAACAAGTAAAATTTCCTGTCTATTTTTATGTAAAATGGGGAACGGCAGAAAAGTAAAAAATAAAACTAAAAATGGGACTCTGTGCTTCTCAATAGGCTAACGTTAGCTGACATTCTCATGACTGATGGGGGTAAGGCTGTGTTTTTATGTCTAATATGGTGATGTAGTAGTCTCAAGCAGCAAACAAAGTGGCAGTTACTATGGTAACAAGATGTTTTTCATTGAAGAACTGCTCAAATGGAGGCATATAAATAACGTATGTACAGTATAGTACATTGCCTTTGATAGAGCAAGAAAGTGCAACTATTACTTTGTCCTTCCACATCCAGCTTGGCATCCTTAGTAGACTTGACAGCATGAGCCTAATGTTGTTGTTACTGTTTTGCTCTAGCTTTCAACATTGCTTTTTGATGTTGCACAGGTTGTGGTCTTGATATCAATGTATGAGGTTAAAGGGAATAAATAAAGACTGGGAGAAACAAAACGTGCTGAAAACCTAAGACTTAAATCATTGCACTCTTAAGGCCTGAGTACAATGTTAAGTGAGATATGATTCTTAAGGATCTAACAAAGATAGGATTTTGCTACGTATTAGCTAAATACCAAATCCTGGACAGTGCTGAATCATCTGTTAGGCAATTCCAATGATACTACATGTGGTAAAGTTCTATATATGCCCACACCAAGTAATTCCTATTAGGTTTTAAGGAACAAATAGAATTGTTAGTCACAAATATAGACAATACAACCATTCAATGCTATTTACTGGCCTGAAGGAGACCGATGGTACTACAGACAAATCAGTCTCCTTTTCCTTACATTTAAAGTAATTTACAGATTTAAAACTACAAAATGAAAAATAAAATAAAATCATAGTAATTAGAAGAGTTGAGAATAACTACAAACACAAATAGTGGTAAAATGTATTACACTCACAGAAATATATCTAGATAGTTGTTTCAGAAATGTTAATTAAGACTGAAGACATAACTGAATAAAATATTTGTCTAAAAAAGGAGTGGGTAAAATAGAGGCTACTGGGGTTTGCTGAAATTCACTGAGGAAAAAAAGTCAGAATCCATATAAGATAGTCTCTTTATTAGACCATAAAAAACATCTTTAGATCACTAAATATAGTACAATCTTTGCAAGCATTCCAGAACTCTTCTTTAAGCAACCATCTCTTCCCAACCTTATCAAATGATGTCTAACTTTAATGCCTCTAGCTTCCTCCCACTTTACTATATAATGCTGGGATTACACAGCTAAATTGTGCCAGTCAGGATTGGGTTAGATTGTGCTAAACAGGGTCACTTTGAGATGTGGTGTGGCATGTCATTTCTGGGTAGTTTTGGGGCAGGAAAGAGCTTTGCACTCAAATAACACTATTTGCCCTTTCAATCTTTTAAAGAGGAAGAAGAAGATTTTAAAAAGATAAAAATAACCAAAACAAATTCCATTCCTTGTCCCCTCCTTTCTCTTCCTCAGTCAGGGAGGAATAGGAAACTTTCCATTTCTGAACACTGTGACACAGCAGAAGCAGGCATCTTAAACCACCCAGTTTGGTTTGATTCCTATGATAAAACATGCTAGAACAAAATCAAAATGGACTGTTTCTACTGGTACCAAACAGCAGCAGCAACAAGTAGGCATGAGTCAGCAACTGGCTAATTTGTGATGGCTAATAGCAGTTATGGCTAACCTTGGCACTTCAGGTGTTCTTGAACTTCAATTCCCAGAAGCCCTGATCAGCAAGAGTGCCAAGGTTCACCATCATGGGCACCATACTGTTGTGTGGTTACCGGGAACAGGAGTGAATTAGCTGATTCCCAAAGCAGACCAAACTATGGGACAGATCCCCATTTAGTCAGACTCTATGACTGTAACTGACTGCAGTGGCTTAGTGGTTAAGATGCTGAACATGACAACTGGAAGGTCAACAGGTCAGCAGTTTGAGACCCAGGTACTGTGTGACAGAGTGAGCCCCTGCCATCTGTCCCAGCTCCTGCCAATCTAGCAGTTTGAAAGCAAGACATTGCAAGTAGATAAATAGGGACCACTTCAGCAGGAAAGGTAACAGCATTCCATGTACTCCATGTCTAGTCATGCCTGCCACATGGCCATGGAAATGTCTGCCGATGCAGACAGCACTGGCTCTTTTGCTATAAACGGAGATGAGCACGGAAGCCTAGAGTCGGATACAACTGACTTTCATGCAAGGGTGGCCTTTACCTTTACTTAAGACTGTAACTAAGTACAGACTCCATATTCTTGTACATCAGCCACTTACTTTCTTTATTTCTTTTCCCTCTCTTGCTTCTTGTTTACCTGTTGAAAACATCTGGAGAACGTAACTGTTTCCACAGTCTTTTGTGTCTTTCAGATTAGCCAAGTAAGGGTTTTATACTAATAGAGATATTGGAATGCCTTTTAAAAATAAGGTTGCTTTTTGTCCTTTGTTGCAGCACATCTACTCAAGAATATCAAACTACGAGTTGACTGTTGAGTTCATACAAGCTATTTATACTCAGTCTCAGCAGCAATGTGTTTTGGGGCATGTATTTGCAATTACTAAGGTTTTAATTGTTTGCACATCCCCTTCGAAGTTCCCCTCATGCTCAGCACTCTTCCCAGGCAAAATAGTAATTACTCAACACAAACCGTTGAGGCAAGAGAAAAATACATTTACTCAATATGTGGTGAGATATTTTAACAGGTTGTCACAAAAGGATGAAGATTAAGATGAGTTACAAGGGAGGAAATGAAGAGGATTTTTCTTTATTACAGCCATGTGGCTTGGGGGAAAACACAGTGAATTCAAAATGGCTGCATTTGCCTCACGAACAAATGGCCAATTGCTCCCAGCAAACAGGAGACAAAGGGGTCAGGGTCAGGCAATCAAATTTCAGGTAGAGGTTTTTTTCTGATTAATTGGTAAACAAAACATTCAAGCAAGTTAGCTGCAGTCTTACTAACGGCAATGGAAAGGCACAGAACTAACTTGGATGAGGATCTATAATTGCCAGTGGAAAGCCACAGGGCTGTTGATTATGTTTTGAACTTTTTGTCTCCATTGTTGTATATTCAATATATTTCTTAAATTGTCAGTCAAATGTAAACAGCTTTATTTTAAACTGTGGATACACAAGTAGTTTGGAATGCGGAGCTGTGGCTTTCAAAAGTCACAGATCAACTTTAAACATCCACAAACCACGAATACCAGTTCTGTAATACAGAAACTTAACTTTTATTACATCCCTCTGAGCCATTTCAGTTTCTACAAAATACTGCCAGATAAAATGAAATGTCCTCTCCTTCCTTTGTTTACACTTTGGCATTGAAGGGAAATATTGTGGGAGTTACGTGACTTCCAACTTCATATTACAGGAAAAGCATGAAAAGAGGAAGCATGATTGATAAATGCATCCTGTTTTCTTGAAACGTGCAGTGCAAAGTATAGAAGGGTCAAGCAACTGTAAGGGACTACAAATGTCATATTCAAGCAATGGATATGTTTCTGTATGGAGATCTTTTTTGACAGTGTCTGCCTGAGGACACACCTTGTTGCGCTACTTCCCAATGTGGATCATCTCCATCTGATGGACTGCCTATCTGGTTACGGCCCACATTTTTTTTGCAGTGTATGAAATTGTGCAGAATGTAGAGCATACCTGTCAAGCACGGCTCCGGACAATACGGGACCTGCGCAGAACGGACCTGCGCAGGTCCATTTTATGCATGTGTAGAAACCTAGCATTTCGAAAGCAATAAATTTCTAGTAGATAAATAGGAACCACTTCAGTGGGAAGGTAACAGCATTCTGTGCACTTCAGTGTCTAGTCATGCCTGCCACATGACCACAGAAACGTCTGCAGCAGCAGACAGCGCTGGCTCTTCAGCTTTGAAACAGATGAGCACTGCACCCTAGAGTCAGATATGACTGGCTTTTGAGCAAGGGAAACCTTTACCTTTAGAAGCCTTCTATGCATGCCTAGAACGAACCTGCGCAGAACCATTCTGCGCAGGTCACTTCTACGCATGCGTAGAAGCCTTCTACGCATCCCCTTATGCACAGAACCCTTCTACGCATGCTATGCATGCGTAGAAGGGTTTTACGCATGCGTAGGAGAGACCTGCACAGAAGGGATGCACAGTAACTACCTTTCCCCCCACTGCCAAATTACAAGATGGTGGCGGCTCCGGGTGGGAAATTAAGAAAAGCAGCACAAAATTATGGGAAATCCCGGCCAATACAGGATACTTGACAGGTATGATGTAGAGTGTCAACACAACATTGCCAGAGAAATTGAGAAAGCTATTTTCAAAGACCTCTACATGGAAATGGCAACATTTAAACTATCAAACATTTAGTTGCAGTTTAGTTTCTTTCCCTTCACAATACAGTAGTACCTCATACAACAATTTTAATACGTTCCACGAGACTCGTTGTTGTACAAAACAATTGCAATACGGTACATGCACCGTATAGCGATTTTCCCTATGTGATGCATCATAGAACAATTCTTTTTGCTAAGTGATTTTCCCATTGAAAAATTGTTGCACAGTTTTTTCCATTGGGAAAATTGTTATGTGGGATGGCGTTACCCCTCCAAAAACCTAATTGTTATGCGATTTTGTGGTTATATGGGGCGATTGTTGTATGAGGTTCCACTATACTGGCAATTCTGGAACAGTTAATGAAAGTGGGAAATATTTCCCTAAAATTTAGGGTCTAAGCCAGTGATGGGCAGTCTTGGCCCTCCAGCTGTTCTTGAACTTCAATTCCCAGAAGCCCAAGTCAACACTCCTGCTGGTCAGGGTTTCTGGGAATTGAAGTTCAAGAACAGCTGGAGGGCCAAGACTGCCCATCACTGGTCTAAGCCCTAAAATACTCTATAACATAACATCTCTATAACATCTAAAATACTCTATAACACAAGACTTGAATTGGAACATTATTTTCCTAATTTCTTTTTCTTTTCCTGACTATTTTGTGATACAGATAAGAGCTGTTACCATTGTTGTTAGTGTCATGGGTATTTGACCTCAAATGCCACAGTTTTGATACAGACATTCCCCAAATTTAGGGTAATACATATGTTGTTTTTTTTTTGTTTTTTTAAGGATTACATCTACTATCTCAGTTTTTAATCCATAAAACAAATGGTAGCAATCCAGTAATAAGAGAACCAATGGTTCTTCTAATTGTTATGTCACCACTAATTTATTGCAATGGGTTCCTTAGGAAGTTATCATGGTAATTAGCAGCCTGAAATTTGTGCGGTTTTGTTTTTCAGGGAAAGCCATTTTGGCAGCAATACTGAATTGGGCAGGCAAGAAGAAAACTTACTAAAAAGAAAATAGAAAAGACAAAAAGAAAAGAAATATCTCCCAGCCCATCCACCTGTTATAAAGAGAGAGAGAGTGTGTACACTACAGTTAATTCCTTTTCTTCCGTTTGTGTGCTGCTGGCAATAAGCCCCACCAGTAAACCTTTCACCTCTCACATATTCTATTCAAAGACTGTCAAGGCAGATGGCAGTAAATGCCATCTTTATTGAATCATGATCCTTTAATACTTTACCAGAAATAAGCAAGTATTAATCAGGATACAAAAAAAAATTGAGGGAGTTGTCTTCTCCCTTTTGTCCTTTTTCTAAAAGAAAAAGGAAGGTGCAATTTTTCAAAGCCCAAAGAAAACAATTTGGCACATTGCTTAGAAGATTTGCAGCTAAGCCCATCTTCCTGGGTCTTGGGGCAACTCTCTGAATGTTGTGAACATTCATTCTCTGACTGCTGGTAGGCCTCTCTAGGATGGCAGTATGTACGGCTGGCTCAATCTCTCATACATAGTATTCTCTAAACTCCCTTTGGCTTTCTCACCTCCTCTGCCCTTTGCCATGTTCTTTCTCCTTCCTTGTCATCTTAACTTTATCTTTTCTTATTTGTTGAGTTTGTTTTAGCCTGCTGGGGAAATAGAGCTGTTCTTCTTCAAAGCAGAATCCTCCACAAGCCATCTTCACCATCCCAGGAATGAACATCATATCAACATAAATTTCCCCTTATGTATTCAGTATTGAAGAGATGAATCCAATCAAAGAATGGGAGGGGAGAGGATAACATTTTCTATTGTGGCGCTAAGTATGAAGCTCTCAGTCTACTATATCTAAAAGAGCAAAGGAGTCCTTTATTTCTTAAGTCCAAGTGTAGTTTGTAGTCATTATGTTGCATCCAACTTCCTGAGTGCTCCCTGATATTTTCTCCAATATCTTCCAGACAATCTTCCAAACCTCTGGAACAGATTACCCAGAAGCCAAAGAAATGGAGGAGTGGAATCCTACCTTTACCTGATCTGTCTGTGGAGGCCTGTGGAGAGAAAGGCACTAATTTGGATTTCATCTAGTATGTACATATGAAAAATAGACCTATTCTCTAATACAGGGTTGTGTTAACCCAATTGCCTCCAGTGCTGGGAGAAATCCAATGGGTGACATTTTGGTATTGTTATATCTCCAGGTCAAGCAGAAATTGAACTAGCCAAATGGCCACATCATATGAACGTAAAAGCACATAACCTTCACCAGAAAATACCCCTTTAAATTTGACATTACCAACCTTGGGATCTCATGCATAAGAGGAATGTGCTCTACTGTTGAACTATGTCCCTTCTTAATATAACGTAGACCAGTGATGGCCAACCTTGGCACGCCAGGTGTTCTTGAACTTCAATTCCCAGAAGCCCTTTTCAGCAGGAGTGCTGACTTGGGCTTCTGGGAATTGAAGTCCAAGATCATCTGGAGTGCCAAGGTTGGCCATCACTGATGTAGACAGAGTTTCAAAAATATATAAAATAGCTGGAGATTTCAAAAAGTATAATTCAAAGAAGTATTTTTTCCAAGATCTAGCTTACAATTTTACCGTTGTTAATTTCCAAACAGTAACCAATGTAAAGAATGAAGTTTGTCTTTGGTGGAATATAGTCACATAGATAATATATTTTGCAAAACTTATTAAGCTTCCACGATGAACTTAGTCTGAGATCTCCTTTACTCCTTTACAGCATCTTGCACAGAAGACTCTGAGCAGTGCAACAATTTTGTTAATTTTTATTATTATTATTATTATTATTATTATTATTATTATTATTATTATTATTATTATTATTATTATTATTATTATTATTATTATTATTATTATTATTATTATTATTATTATTATTATTATTATTATTATTATTATTATTATTATTATTATTATTATTATTATTATTATTATTAATGTATTTATATCCCACCCTCCTGGTTGGAAACACCACTCAGGGCGGCAAACAACAAAAGAGGAAAAAGGAAGAGAGGAAAACAAAAATAAAAATAGAATACAATATAAAACAATTTAAAAACATCCACAGCTAAAAAACCGAGCTAAAAACCACATATTACAAGAACATCTTCAAAATGAATGCTAGAACATTAAATTAATTATCCAATCATCGCTTTAAAAAAACTTTTAATAATAAAGTTGATTATTAAAATTTGAAATGAATACCTTAGCACTAGCCCGAATGAAAAGATAACAATTTAAAGCATAACAATTCTCCAAATGATTTCCTCGCATTGCTTTCTACATGTATACAGTCTGGAGTGAAGCACAGGCAATGAATTATGTAATGCTGAGCTCTATACCAGGGGTGCCCAAACTATGGCCCAGGCCGTAGTTTGGGCACTCCTGGTCTAAACAAAGAAAATGACAGCTTAAAATCTATATCATTCTGTTACAAAACAGATTGTGAGGTGTGTTTTACTCCCACTTCTGGTGAGGACCCATGTGACCGGCCCATGGTCCAAAATGTTTTGGCAACCCTGGTCTATACTAAGAGGTCCTGACCTACACTGTATCGTACCACTGTTTCTCCTGCCATCTGGTAATAGTGTAATCCTTTTGTTCTGTGTCACCCACTACATCTTACTGCATTTTTCTAAGGCAATGGTTTATGGTAGAAATGCCTCAATGTACCCAACTCTCTTCAAGCAATGTAATGGGATTTTTGGATTCCACAAAAGAATTTTTTAATGTAAAAGACATGATGCATTGCGGATTATCTGGACCCCTTTCAATCAGATTTCAGGCCCGGACATGGTACAGAGATGGCATTGGTCTCAGTAATGGATGATCTGTGGCGGGAGCGGGATGGTTGTCATTTGTCCGTCCTTGCTCTCATTGACCTCTCAGCAACCTTCGGTACTGTCGACCATGGTATCCTTCTGGAATGGCTCAAAGGATTGGGGATCCAGGGCACCTCTTTTCTGGAGGGCCGGACCCAGTCGGTGTGGTTGGAGAGTGAGAGGTCCAGCCCTAGGCCCCTCAAATATGGGGTGCCTCAGGTTTCGGTCCTCTCACCTCTCCTATTTAACATCTACATGAAGCCATTGGGTGAGATCATCCATTCCCACGGAGTGCGGTACCACCAGTACGTGGATGACACACAGTTGTACATCTCGGCCCGTGGTGATCCAGGTGATGCTGTTAAAGTCCTGTCCGGATGTCTGGAAGCTGTTGGGGTCTGTATGGGGGAACAACGGGTTACAACTGAATCCTGGCAAGATTGAGTGGCTATGAATTAGGGGCCCCGTGTTATCTGGGGAGTTACCATTTTTGGTACTGTATGGGGCGGTCTTGCCCCAGACAGACCCGGTGTGCAATCTGAGGGTCCTCCTGGACTCACGACTGCTGCTTGAAGAGCAGGTGGCGTCCATGGCTAGGAGGGCTTTTGCTCAACTTCAAGTAATTTGCCAGTTGCGCCCGCTCCTAGACTGGGACTCCTTACTCATGGTCACTCATGTTCTGGTCACCTCCAGACTAGATTACTGTAATGTGCACTATATTGGGCTGCCCTTGATGACCATTTGGAGGCTTCAGCTGGTCCAGAATGCGGCTGCCCAGGTGATGATGGGGTGTGGATATTATGCCCGTGCCTAACAACTACTTTGGGAGCTGCACTGGTTATCAGTTTGCCTTTGGGTGCAATTCAAGATGCTGTTTTTGACCTTTAAAGCCCTATATGGTAGTGGGCCAGGTTACCTAAGAGACCGCATCTCCACAAGAGTGTCTGTACCTCCAACCAGAGTGGACAGGAGAGGCTCTAGCACATGAAGGAGGACCTTCTCCATGTCCGCACCAGCACTCTGGAACCTCCTTCCAACAGAGTTAAGGTTACAGACAAAATGCTGCCCTTTAGAAAAAGTCTGAAAACCTGGCTGGCAGGGCAGGTGTGAGACCCTAATGGAAATATGGCCCCCGCCTGTTGGCTCACACCAAGTTAATAATCCAGAGTCCCTTTCTCTACCTCTTTTTATGTATAGGGTGGGAGGGTGGACTAATTGGGGGGTGGGTATCTGTTTTTATCTGTTTTATATGGCTTTTTAAAGATGATGTAAGCTGCCCTGAGTCAGGTTTCCCCTGAGTGGGCAGCAGAGAAGTTTAAAAATTAAATTAAATTTAAATTAAATTGCATCAGTGATGACAAAGCAGACATTTAAAAACAATCATTTCCCCTTATCATTCATAGATAATCAAGGGAAGTACTCAATTTCTGATCTACTGAAGCAGCTCATAAATCACTTCAGAATACTGGATGTTGACCCTGGAAGCAACTTTGACAACTGCAAGCCATTCATAAATGCCATTTCTAGAGTCCACAGGCAAATATGGAAGTGTGCCAAAATAGGAGAACTCCCTGCTATGGTCTCAAAAGATTACTTTGAGGGGAATTAGGCCCACGTTAGTGTCTAACATGTATGGATGTGGTAAAAAAGCAAACCTCCCTGGTGGCGCAAATACCCCAGATAGCAGACTTAATGGGATACATACAAAGAACCTCCTTGAAGATTGTGGTATTTTTGAACCACAATCGGGCGTACCCTGGTAGCAACAACTTTGTGTTGACAGCTAATCTTTCTCACACTAGGTCAGGCAAAAGGAACTGCAGAATGAACTCTCCAAAAGGTGCCTTCATTTTGGCAGTTTCATGTCTAGCCTAGACACAGAGGAAGAAGAAGAAGCAGAGTTAATGGGGTACACAGAAAGTTTGAAAATTGTGGCATTTTTGAACCACAGTTGGGCATATCCCAGGCAACGGCAACCTTGTGCCAGCTAATCTTTAGGTCACATGGAAGGAACTGCAGAAACAAATTCACCAAGAGTTGGCTTCATTTTGGCCTAGACACAGAAGAGGTTCAGAGAAGGGCAACAGGGATGATCAGGAGACGAAGAAAAAGGAGGGGGAGGAGGACTTAATGTCTGTCTTACTACTGAATTTTAGCTATTTGAACATTAATTACACTATTTGATTACTTATGGAAATGGGAAAGGAAGTTATTTCTTGCAATTATAGTTACTTATTTTTAAGTAACTATCAATGTATTGAAGTAGATGATCTTCAGATTCTGCTCAAATGATTGTGGTATTTTTAAAATTCAGAATCTAATCAAGTGCAAAGAATGAAATACTATGAGAGAATAGATTATTACAAAGGATATCAGTCAAACCACATCCCAAGTTTCACTCTAGAATCACTTGCCCAATACTTAAATTATACTTTATAGTTTGAAGAAAATCTTTTTAGTGAATATAAGATAAAAGCTGGGAGAAATTTGATCTCAACTCTTGCAGAAACAAAATGAATACACTAGGTAGAAACTATAACAATGCTTAACATGGCAAGAAGCAGTCAGAAAGCTTTAAAACACAAAGGAATGTCTCTTTCAACTCTTTAGTAACTGTTATAAAAGCAAAATAAAAAAATATGGTGGAAGACAAAAAATTAACCTGAAAGCAGGCAAAGAACCATTAGATCCAATAAGCTACAGACCAGTTTCCCTACTATGTCATGTATTCAAAATGTTTGAACAAAGATACAGTGATACCTCATACAACATCCAAACTTGGTTCCACAAGTTTGGACTTTATATGGATTTGGACTTTGTATGAGGCATGCAAAATCCTAGCCACGATGCCTCATACAACGTCCAAATCCTTGCCGCGATGCCTCATATAACGTTGTTTCCATAGAGATACATTGTACTGTAGCAGCACAGACTGCAGGGCAAAGTCAAGGAAACAGACAGGAAACTGACAGAACTTTAAGAAATCATTGTCTAAAGGCTAAAAACATTGCAAAAACTTGTCAAACAACCCTGATTGTCCAAGAACCTGAAGAATGCTGCAAAAATCCCAAGAATCCTTCTAAAAATTCTGACAAAAAAATCCAAAAAAATCTGAAATTGCGCTCAAAACCACTCCTAAACACTCTTTGCCTTGTGCAAAACCCACAAGAGCAATGCATGCATGTGTCCTGCCTTTTATACTGCCCAGGCACAATGCAACCTGGGAAAACCCCAATGCCTCATACAACGTCGCACGACTTTGTATGAGGCAACTTTTTCCAAGGAATTAGGCGATGTATGAACCCGATGTTGTATGAAGCGGACTTTGTATGAGGTATTACTGTATTAAATTATCATTCTAGCCCCTAAAATTGAACCTCTTCTTGTTCCAGAACAAGCAGGCTTTAGACCAGATAAGAGCTGTACAGCTCACATCTTCAGAGATTTTCCCTCTCCAAAATACCATCCATCTCCTTTATAAATGTTAGTTCATAAGTGAGCAAGTAGGCAATGTATTTGATCTCTGCAACCCATTTGTGAGTCACTAAAGTCAGCTCTAGAGGACTGTGAATTCAAGGGGAACGAGTTTTCAGGTGGGGTGAAGAGTTGGAGAGGGAAGACAAAAACAAAAAAACCTTAAACCTGATAAAAATTCTGTGAACAGAAAACTGGTTTACCCCAGTGGCTTCAATGTTATCTGATAGTTTTCTTGTTTATTCTTCTTTGATTCCATATCCTTCTAAATTCTCTGTGAGATGATGCATCCTATTAACAGCATAGCAGGGAGAACTGCTTGGGGAGCAGGCAAGGAAAGGCTTTAAGTACCATATCCCAATCATTCTCTCAGGGCTTTGATAGCAGATGGATACTTGAGAAGGCTGCAAAATAGAGCTCAATAGGGTTACTTTTAAAAATTACTGCTCCTACTACCACTGGCAAAACTGTCTGGGGAATTTTAGGACTTGCAGTCCAGAAATGGCATGATCCCAAGCTTTGCTACAGAGCATGGAATTCTGGCCAAATCATCATCATCATCATCATCATCATCATCACTGAGCTGCAGAGCATGAAGAGACCCTACTGATAACTGAGTCCAGCCTATGTCAAGGAGTCATAATAGGGAATTTAACTCCCAACCTTTAGCTCCAGTTGCCTAAACTACTGAATGAAAGGAATCAGACAGTAAAAGACCAAATGTGATTTGATAGAAGCAAATCAATTTTGCTGGAGAGATACCAGCTAAAACTATTGTGCTCCGAGTGACCTTGCTTCATAAATAAGCATCACATTCTAGTAAGGGTATAGGGAAAATTCCAAAACATGCAAAAGAGGTTTGAGTATTTGCTGTTTCTGCATCATTTATGGCCAATTACACAGCAAAAGAAACCAAGCTTGTATATTACAGGAGAAACTAGATATACAATAATGTAAACATAATTTCTACTGTACAATGACAGAAGCTTTACAGTCTTCGCAATCCATGTCTGATGGGAAACAAAGTTTACAGATTTTCAGGACTGGGGAAATACCTTGACTTCATTAAATATGTCTACTAAATATACAAAACAACCCTTGATTGTTGAAGTTGTAGTCTAGTGGATAGGAACAAACTTGAGAATTTCCTATATATTTATTGAAGTGTATTTTATCAAGCTCTGGAGATTTTCCGTATAGAGTTATACTAAATATGCTGAGCACTAACATCTTTGACAGAAAATCTGTAGAACAGACATATTTCAAACGCTGTTTCTGAAACACTTCCAGATTAAAACTAGGTAATTTGTCTGTAGTAAATGTAAAAGTAAACAAACCAGGGTTGAAATGTTTTTTTCCTTTTTGCAAAACTATGAATATCTTAAAACTAATATCAACTGTAATTTCAGCTAGATTACAGTCTTTACATTGCTGATGTTGCAGAGCTGTTAAGTATAATAATAGTAAAAGTGCCTTTCCACTTCCCCTTTTGTTGTTTAGAATTTTAAAGTATAAGAAACACATGAATGAAGAAAAAATAAACTCAAGTAGAGATAACACAAGGAAGAGGAGTCTAATATATATTTTAATTAACATTGATAGTTATACTTCCAATACAAGCCCAGAACTTAGAAGTAAATTGATGATGATGATGATGATGATGATGATGATGATGATGATGATGATGATGATGATTTCATGTCAGAAATTATTCTGGGTTAAGAGGATTTTTGCTGGAGAAAATCTGCTCAGGGGACACATGAATGAGGCTTCTTTCATGTTCCCAAGAACTGGGACAGAGAAGGGCACTCAATCCATTGTCATACCTGTCAAGTTTTGGATTTGGAAATAAGGGACATTTCCTTGGAAATAAGGGATACTTGACAGCTATGCTTATCCTGTGCTGCCCTCCAATGGCAGCAATAGGGCATTGCAGTCTAATTAATAAGGGATGACGGCGGGAAAGAGGGTAAAATAAGGGGTTTTCCTGGCCAATAAGGGATACTTGACAGCTATGTCCATTGTGCAGTACCCGGATCTCGAACTGTCGACTTGCCGGCCTTCCAGCTAACAAGGTGAGCTTCTAAACCACTGAGCCACCACAGCCCCTAAGTAAATAGATAAACGTAATGTATTTAACTAAAAACTAGTTACTTCTTGGATTACATATACTGTAGCTACTAACGTCTGCAGAAGCAGATAGTGCTGGCTCTTCAGCTATGAAACAGAGATGAGCACTGAACCCTAGAGTCAAATACGACTGGCTTTTGAACAAGGGTGACCTTTACCTTTACCTTACTAGGTGCAAGTCACTTTTTAAGTATAATGAATGATATCTTAGTTACTTTTAGCAACTTATTTACTTGCAAAATTCTTTTTCAGGCATTCTTAGATGCATTTTAAGAGAAACTTTGAAGATATTATTTCACTTTCCTGTCAGCTCCATTTTTTTATATGCAAGGTGCAATGTTGGAGTTGGCCACGAAAAGAAACCAAATAGTATTTTCTAGTATTTATCTGGCCTGGTACAACAATAACAACACAATGCACTAAAAACATGAAGCACAACAAATTACACGTGTAAGATCTAAGCAGCTGGCTGTAAGAAATCTATACCTATAAAATGGTGTGTTAACCATTGGAATGTGACAAAGGATGTTGCACCAGGCCCCACTAGCCCCGTCCGAACCTCCGTTCACTCGCCCGAACGGGGTTCACAGGGAACTGTCGGGTTGAAATTTTCGACCCAGGGGCAGGAGCCCCCCAGTCGCAAACAAAAAAAGGGAACTTCAATTCCTAAAGTTCCTTTTACCGCGCCGCGCCAGAGCCAATCAGGCTGAGCAGCGCGGCAAAAGGAATGTTCAAAAACGCACCGCAGCCAATAAAAAAAGCCGCAAAAGAAAAACCGCCGCAGAAACCAAACACGCACAGCCAAAACTACAAGCCCCAGCATTCTACGCGCCATTAGCATGCAGAACGCTGAGGCGGCTGGCGCGCAAAAAATAAAATCTAAAAAAAAGCCACCGTCACTGCCATTCATCCCCATGGGCGAGCCAGCATGGCCCGTGGGGAAAAAATAACCCCCACCCCCCCCCCCCCCGCCGCCGCTGCCCTTCCATTCGAAGGGCCAGTGGTGTGCGAAAAACACAAGTAAAAACAAAAACCCCGGCCGCCGCTGCCCTTCTGTTCGAAGGGCCAGCCGGCACGCCAAAAATAAAAGCAACCCACCCCCCACAACTGCCCTTCTTCCCAACGGGCCACCAAGCATGGCCCGTGGGAACAAAAGGCACCATCCCCGCAACAACGCTCCCTTCCCAAGGGCCATCCAGCATGGCCCATGGGATCAAAAGGCACCCCCGCTGCAAGTGCCCTTCCTACCCACGGGCCACCCAGCATGGCCCATGTGAAGAAAAGGCACCCCCCGCAAGTGCCCTTCCTACCCACAGGCCACCCAGCATGGCCCATGGGAAGAAAAGGCACCCCCACCGCAAGTGCCCTTCCTACCCACGGGCCACCCAGCATGGCCCATGGGAAGAAAAGGCACCCCTCCCGCAAGTGCCCTTCCTACCCACGGGCCACCCAGCATGGCCCATGGGAAGAAAAGGCACCCCCGCCGCAAGTGCCCTTCCTTCCCACGTGCCACCAAGCATGGCCCATGAGAACAAAAGGCACCCCCCAAAAAAAAGGACGCACCAAAAAAACAAACCAAAAACAATCAAAAACAGTCAAAAACAAAAATCTAACCTTTAAAAAATAAACACAAACACATAATCAAAAAACACACAACAAAAAACAACAGCCCCCCCCAACAAAAACTCAACCCCCCCCCAATAAATAAATCAGAGAGCTTACCATGAAGACATCTTCACTTCATGGCGACAGGAACTCGAATGACCTACAAAAAGGAAGTAACACTTACCGGAAGCGACACCCAGAGGACAGAAGAGGAGAATGGTAGAGAGGAAGCAAAGCTCACCACCCCCACCCAGAGGCCAAAAGAAAAAAGACATCCAAAAACATTGCAACTGCAAAGATAAATTCAAAATTCAAAAATGCAAAAAATAAGTTAGCACAACATTCAAAAATATACACACTACTCTCAAAAAATACAAAAAAATCCCATAAATCACTTTTCACTCAAAAAACCAAAACACCAAACCAAAAACCCCCAACAAATTCAATTTACAATTTAAAAAATTAAATGAAATAAATCAAAATAAAATTTGCATGAACAAAAATAAAATCAAAATAATAAAAAAAAACCACTGGGAGTGCAAGTCCGCCACAGGCAGACGCAGCGCCACTAAGCCACAAAATCAAAAAACCTTTAAAAACCATTAACAACAGCCTAGCACCATTTGTTCCAGAACACAAATGAAACCCTTCACTCTCCAAAACCAAATTTAAAGAGCCCGGCACTGAGGAAGCCGGCGCACAAAAAATAAAAAATTAACACACACTGAGAGCGCAAGTCCGCCACAGGCGGACGCAGCGCCTCAAAGTCACAAAAATCTTTAAAAACCATTAAACATAGCCCAGCACCATTTGTTCAGGAAAACAAAAAAAAAAACCTTAACTGTCCAACACATTTTTAAAATGCCCGGCACCACCGGGCAAAATCTGCTAGTAGTGAATAAAGGAACAAACTGCTTTATGGATCAACATTCTGAGGCATGTAGCCTGATCAAGCCAAACAGAATTTTCCAGCTCTGTGTGGCAACTTGCCTAGGCTCAAATAAAACTGCCTGGTTTTGCTAACTGCCTAGAATAGGGGGAAATGCAAAGGTTTCTAGGTCTCTGCAGGCCATAACATAAGGTTGGCAGAGTGTGTTTAGTTTGGCAAGATAGGGTAGGGATGTGAAAACCTGTCATTTTCATTGCATTTCTCAGAATCCCACTAGCATCCTCATATTTTCCAAGCTTTATATGAAGTCAGATGACTTTTTTCTTCTGGCCAGGAAGCTCTGCATACATTTCCTCCATTTACTAATGTTGTGTGCCTTCTTATGAATTACGTGTATTTAACAAGTTATAATTTGGAAGTGGGGGGAGAAGAATCTGATGTTTCTTCCTAATGAGAAGTAAATGAAAGATTCTCATATGATGTTCTAATAATATGGCAATGCATGGGAGACATTTTTAGAAACCAAAACCAAAACTCCTTGATTTGTGTCAATTTATTTTGAGGCAGAAGTTTTAGAAGACTGAACAGAGAGGGTGTTGTCTATTCTCTGCGCTCATCTCTCACGTTTCGACCTTGCTCTGGTGTTACACAATTTGGCATTAATCACAGGGGCAACTGTGTGTTATGCAAATGTAAAGTGAGCACATGTGCCTTCCGCATTTTGCCATTGGGGAGAAAAATAGAATATCTAAAAGTTAAGGATATCAACATATCCTTGAGAGCGGTTAATTGGCTTATTGAGGTAGAATATAAATGAATTTAAATCACACCTGAGGGAATTAGCATTATAAGTCCATACAATATTAATACAGAGAAGGCTAAAGTAACAAAAGATTAAATACAAAAGAGGTGTGTGTGTGTGTGTGTGTGTGTGAGAGAGAGAGAGAGAGAGAGAGAGTAGGTGAGTGAGTGAGTGAGTGAGTGAGTGAGTGAGTGAGTGAAGAAAAAAGGCAGAAAGCAGGCCACTGCATTGTACCACTTACACACAGTACAATGGCAAACTCAGGTGACAGATCCTATAGACTCAGAGGAAGGATGCAGTGACAAGATACTAGAGACTGTATGCACTTACAGCTTTCTCTGCGGTTGCTGACATTAAGTAGGCAAAGGTCTTCTTACTGATTTTCTGCTGGAAGGAGATGGAAAAGACTGTGGCTGAAGGCATCTCCACACACACCTACCCTTGGGATTAGCTCCTGAGCATGCCATCAGTTGAAGAAATATGACCAAAATGGCATACCTTATGGAAGATCCTTACAGAAAATATGTACAAATTTCAGGGTGGAAAGGAAAAAAAGTCTCACAAGAATGAGCAAGAATGGAGGAATGCATTCAGAAAATAAAGATTGAGAGTTTTTCACATCTGCATTTAAAAGTCTATCCATTAATAAAAGAATAAACATGCAGTTTTGAAGACTTAAAGGTTCTGCCCCTACCCCTCTGTCTCTCACTCAAGCAAAAAGCTGTGTATTTTTCCAATTCTATTCTCACCCAATATTGGGGTATGCCAGGTTTTTTAAAAAAGTTTTTAAAAAACATTTTTAAGAGGTTAAACAAAGCAGACCTGGTTAATAATTTCTCCTTCCATTTCGATTAGACAGGAAAGCTAAAATCAAAACAAAATATTGCTTGGTAGGCTTTGCAGGAGCTGCTGCCCTGAGGCATGGTGTGCTATTTGCAAGTGTGAACAAGAAGGGGCTATGGAAATTAAGAGAGCATGGTCTCACCAGAAAACTGGATAATGTACCCATGGGAATGCACACGGCTTGGATTGTCATCATGCAGGCTGCTTCTCATGACTCCTTCCAAGGCCATGGTGCAATCTCTCTTCCCAAAGGCAGTCTTCAGCTTAATTTGGGAGAATGTTTTTGTCAGGGATGATATCATACTGCCATGAACTACATGTACCGTAATGCACCGCTCGTGTAACCCTACCCCCTCTGACCTCCTCTGACCTCACCTAACCCTATTAAAGGACCCTCACCTACCCAACGACCCTCTCTCCTATCCTGACCACTGATCCTCACTGACCGCCATGCGGTCAGTGGAAATAAAGAACTATAAAGGCAATGAATGAGTACTGGGGTCTTTGGGCCGAACCTTCGGAAACCCTCTAACAAATGGTAGCAGAGTTTTTGGTTTTTGCCCATAATTAACCCCAGAAAGCAAAAATGACCAAACGGAAGACCCAGACGAACAAAGGGGGGGCCAAGATGCAGGCCAAACCCAAAGGGCTCAAAGATGGATCCAAAACCGGAGATGACCCGCACACGATCCAGGTAACCGAGCTCCAGAAAATAATCGCTGGGAAAGAGACAATCTCCATGGCAGAGCTACTGGCCCTGATAAACGACGGAGGCGAACGCTCCAACGACAGCGCGGTAAGCTCCACCCCGGGGACCTCTGTGGCGGGAACACCAGACACAACGCCGATCCCAAATCTGGCCGACCAATTACAGATGGTGGCCTCAGATTCAAATCATCTGGTGGGGAACCCCATCGGGCCAATGATACCCAGGGACAACCCAAGCGGGCCGGCAATGCATAAAAAGGAAGGGATCCTGGGACCCGGGAGCCTGGATGCACATACCCCAGAAACGTGGGCCATGCCAATCCTCAGCCCCCAGACAATAGAAGGGGAGTGGGAAACTCCAAGAGGAAGACAAGCACCTAAAAGGGACACCACCAGCAGCATGGCTGAGTCTCAAGGGGGGGCAGAGGCCTCCCCCATGACAAAGGGCCAAAGCGGACGCGAGGGGCATGGGGAACTGAGAACACAAGCAAGGGAAATGAGAGAAGCAGAAACCTACCGGGACCTTTTGCCCATCCGACCCGACCGCGGGAGAGGCTCCGAGGATGATGCAGACCCCCACGCCAGGCCACGATCTGAGGAGGCGGAGTCCTGGCGCTACGGAACTCCCCCAGCCCAACAAAGAAGGCGACATCCCTCCTACGACTCCGCATGGCCTCCCAACCAGGAAAGCAGCCCCAGGGACGGAGGATCCGCCCACCTAGGAGACCAACAACGAATGAGCTCTGCGCAGACGCAGATAAGGCAGCAGAGCTCCCCCACTGGCGAAGAAGGAGAAGTACAAGCTCCAACAGACCAGCCAAGCACCGAGAGGAGAACGGGCTCCCCCTACTGGCAACCAAAAGGGGAACAGGCGGGACTTTCAAAACCAACAATATGCGTACCCATACCCTTCTGCCAGTTTAAAGGCAGACCAGGACACCAGAACTATTCAAGCAACCAAGCCCAACAGAGCCAACTGCCAAATAACTTCCCAACCCTCGGCATGACTGGGAAGAACTTTATGGACTGGAACCAACAATTTCAGGTACTGTTAATGAGGGAGGGGGCTTTACACCTAATTCAAGACCCACCAGAGAAGCCATGGTCCATGGAGGTGGACAGACTGCATCACAGGGCATTTTGCCTGCTTTTGGGTACCATAGATGCAACTATGTATGGGTGTATTCCAAGTGAGTCAACTGTCTATGATGTTTGGGGGAAATTGTGTAACATGTTTTATTGCAAGAACAGGAGCACAACATGCTTACTGCTGAGGGAGCTGTACGCATACAAGATTAAAGAGGGGGATAGCATGGGTGAGCATCTGATGAGATTAAGCAACATGAGGTCTGATCTCATAAGAAGGGGCGAAACCGTTACTGAACAGCACCTAATCAGCATCATCTACAATTCTTTCGACCCAAGTTGGGATGACTTCCTGACCCAATTAGACAACACCAGCGGTGACAATGTCACACTGGACTATGTCACCAGGAAACTTATAGCCGAAGACAACCTCAGGAGAAACAGGGCCACCATACGCAGGGAGAATAGGCCACACAAAAGGGTAGTTTTCACAGAACCCACAACACGTAGGGAAGACAGGCCACACAGGAGGACAGTACTCACAGAGCAAACCAGCCCAACACGGGAATGCTACACATGTGGTTCCAGAAGACATATTAAAAGGGACTGCCCAAGATATGCCAAAGACAGGAGGGATGCGAGATACAGCCCTTCACATGACCGAACACGCCATGATGACACGCCGAGGCCGAGACGCGAGTCACGAGACGAGTACTCAAGCAAACTAAGAGACAACGAGGATAGAGATAATAGACGGTGGAGATCACCCAGTCCAGGCAGGCGCCCTAGGCCCCAAAGAGACCAAGAGAGACACGAGCCTGATTCTATAAATGCAGTGAAACACGGCAAAGGAAGTAGACGCCATGAGACAACCAGGCCCACGGGCACCCGCCCGCAACGCTGGCTGATCGATTCCGGGGCCACTACACACACATCATGCCACAGAGAAATATTTGATTCTTTTGAAGAAGACTCTTTTAGCATCAAGGTTGCCAATCAGGCACACGCTAAGGTAGAAGGCAGAGGCGACATACACATCCCTGAAATTGGACTGGTCCAAAACGTCCTTTATGCCCCACGCATTCCATATAATGTTTTAGCTACTACTAGACTCACAGAGGACCCAGACCTGAGAATAATCTTCGGAAACAAGAAAGCATCCATTGAAAGAAGGGGAAAGGAAATTGGAAGAGTGGAAATCATAGGCGGACTACCATACTTCATTGCAGGGGAAGACGAAGAGGAACAAGTCACCATAGGATCGCTCGACAGTAATGAAGAAGAAGAAGCACAGGAAGGCACATCAGATGAACCCGAGGAACAACAAAATGAAGGACCGGAAGCGGAAGCGGATGACCTCCACAACTCCACCAGGGATGGAGAGGTCAACAGAATGAAGAAAAAAACACCAAGGATAACCATAGGGAAACCAGACCATGATGAGTGTGCACACTTACTACACAGAAAGTTAGGACACATAGGTTTTCCCACCGTCAAGAAAATGTTGGAATGCTCAGAGGGACTGAAGGTCAAAGGCTGCAAGAACTACCTGGACTGTTCTGTATGCAAGAGCTCGAAGTCCAAAACTAAGCCACGACCAAAAACTTCGGCCAGGAAGTCAGATCACCCATTCCAGCTCGTACACCTCGACTTGGTAGGACCTCTCAGAAGATCAATAGGCCAGAAGAGATTTTTCCTAACAATAGTTGACGACTTCAGCAGGTACGGTTACGTATACACGCTTAACAGTAAGGATGAGGCGTTCAGCAAGTTTAAGGAATTCCACACAAGGGTGTGGACTCAACACAACGTGAACGTGAAGCAAATGATGACGGACAGAGGTTCGGAATTCCTGTCAAAAGAGTTTGAAGAATGGATAAAGGAGAAGGGGATGCTGCACTTCAAGACTGCACCATTCTCAGCCTTCCAAAATGGGGTGGCTGAGAGAAGAAACGGGGTACTACAAACCATGATCAGATGTGCAATAGAAGACGCAGGTTTAAGCTTCTCATATTGGGGAGAGGCGTTGCTGTACTCCAACTACACGTTAAACAGGCTGTGGTCTAGTGTTCTCGGTAAGACACCCTATGAGGCAATGTACAACCGAAAACCCAAGCTGGCGCACCTCCACGTCTTCGGCATACCTGCGGACGTGCACATACCCAAGCAACTTAGAAAGAAAGGGGACAAGATAACCAGAAGGCTAAGGTTCCTAGGCTATGAGCCAGGTTCGAAGGCGTACCGGTTCATAGACCACAACCAGAGGCTGGTAGTTTCAAGATCAGCCACTTTCCACGAGCACGCGAACTGGGGCAAGATACACGCGAATGAAGTATTGATCAGCGACCCAGAGCTTGAAGGGGTCAAGGCAGCACTGCCTGTGGCAAGGCCCGACCAACCAGGAGATACAATATGTGGCAAGTCTGAAACACAAGGAGCACGCACAAGCACCACAGACGCAGGAGACGTCGAATCCCCAAGTCCCACAAAAGAAGCGCCTAGAAGGTCAACCAGGTCGACCAAGAACCAAACCCCGAGAAGACTGGAGGATTATGTTCTGAGCATGGAGACCTACCCCGAAACACCAGCGAGCTACGAAGACATAGCAGAGCTACCACCTGAAGAACAGGACAAGTGGAGGGCGGCCATGGAGAAGGAAATGAAAAGTCTCAAAGACCTCGACGTATATACACCTGCAAGGGTACCTGAAGGACAAAAGACGGTGGGAACAAAGTGGGTATTCAAGGTCAAACAGCTAGAGGACGAACAGATCCTGTACAAGGCCAGACTAGTGGCCCAAGGTTTCACTCAACGATACCCAGATGACTACGAGGACACATATTCTCCAACGGTGAAACCAGAAAGTGTTAAGGCCGCATTAGTAATGGCAACAGTACTTGGAGAACAAGTATATCAATTCGACGTACAGACAGCGTACTTACACGCACAACTGGATAAGGAGATATACGTCAGGGCTCCACCCGGTTTTGGACGCAGTAGTGGAGAAACATGGCTGCTAAACAAGAGCCTTTACGGACTCAAGCAATCTGGGAGAAGATGGTACGAGTGCCTAGCTGAAACCATGAAGAAATTGAACTTCTCTCCAGTTAGAGAAGACAAATGTGTCTTCTTAAGAAAATCTCCAGAAGGGGTAGAAAAGGTTCTGGTTTACGTCGACGACCTGTTGTACTTTGGGAAAAGCAAGTCTAGATGCGATGAGTTCGCCAAAGGCCTACAAAACGAGTTCTCACTGAAGAGTCTAGGAATGGTGAACAAATACCTAGGGGTACATGTGTCAAGGATAACGGACGGCTTTGCCATATCTCAGAAGGAGAAGATAATCGAGCTCCTTAACAAGTGTAACATGTCCGACGCCCACCCATGTGGGACCCCCATGCAGACGGATTTCGTAAAAAACTCCCACGAGGAGGGAGAACCATTCGAGGACATCACACTCTATAGATCCATCATCGGATCACTCTTGCACATCGCCAACTGGACCAGACCGGACATCTCGTTGGCAGTGAACCTTCTCTCACGTCACTCCGGCAACCCAAGGGCCCACCATTGGGTGGCCGTCAAAAGGCTGTTGAGGTACTTGAAGGGTACCATGGACAGAAAGTTACTGCTAACCCCTCAAATAAATGACAGGATAAACATTTCATGCTATGCTGATGCCGACTGGGCCGGATGTACAAAGACCAGAAGGAGTACATCCGGCTACATAGTGATGCTGAATGGCAGCCCCATATATTGGCGCACTGAAAAACAAAAACTGGTCTCCTCCTCCACCGCTGAAGCAGAGTACGTATGCCTGTCTAACGCAGCAGATGACCTGATCTGGATAAACGAGCTAATCTCCCTCATCTGGGAAAAACCCAGCCTTCCCATTATCATTCACGAGGACAACAAAGCAGCCATAGACATGGCAAGGGCCGAATGTTTAGCCAGGCGATCCCGACACATCGATATCAAGTACAAAAAAGTAAGGGAACTCATAGGGGGAGGCTTCATAGACCTGATACATTGTGAAACTCAAGAACAGGTAGCGGATATCCTGACCAAACCACTCCCATTAGCCCAACACAGTTATTTGCTAAATGGCCTACGTCTTAGTGAGTAGGAGAACAACAAATCCAAATCACATCACGTTCTGTCCGTATGATCTCAGAAGGGGTTTTGTCAGGGATGATATCATACTGCCATGAACTACATGTACCGTAATGCACCGCTCGTGTAACCCTACCCCCTCTGACCTCCTCTGACCTCACCTAACCCTATTAAAGGACCCTCACCTACCCAACGACCCTCTCTCCTATCCTGACCACTGATCCTCACTGACCGCCATGCGGTCAGTGGAAATAAAGAACTATAAAGGCAATGAATGAGTACTGGGGTCTTTGGGCCGAACCTTCGGAAACCCTCTAACAGTTTTTTCTTTTTCTTTTCTGCTACTTCATTCTACCACCACAACTCTGATGTTAGGACAAGGTAGCAGAACAGACTGCATTATTCCAGAGGTGGCTGCTTTCCGAGCAGACCAAACAATTTCCCCACAAAAATGAAAACAAATCTCTTGAACTCTGATTCTGATTACTCTCTTGCAATAACTCCAGGCTTTCTTTCTTCCCTGGCTGATTTACCATCAGAACCTGGTTGATTTTGGGGCATGGATTTCTGGTTCCAGTTTTGCTCTAGTTTTCTGCCAAAACATCAGCCCTAAAAATTCTATGCTACCTTCTCAAAGCTTTGATTTTACTGGTATAGAAGAATCCATTCTCATATTATATCCAGAGTTTAAGGAAGCTCTTTTTCATTTTTAAATTACCACTAATAGAATTCATGGAGGAAGAGGCCAAAATATAGCTCTTCAAACTCAGCTGGAATCATCTACTGGAATTTAGTGAAGATTCTGATCAGACAAAACCAAAGGCAATGTTCCTAATATGTGTAAAAGGGCTGGCCAATTCAAATATTTAATGTTTGCTTGGAAATTGCATGGTTGAGGTTATTTAATATTCATCTCATCGTATATTGAAAAGTGAAATGAATGTTGTACACTTTTCTTTCCTCCTATACTTCTGGACATAAACAATCAAAATCGACCTACTAGGCTAGGTTCAATGCTCAGACATGGTCAAATGCTTAGTTGTGGAAAATGAGGGTTAATTAATTATTGTCAAAATGGAAAATAAATTGAGAATTTGACTTGGACGTGTGGTACAAAGAATTATGGAAAGTGGCAATAAATGACAGATTGACATGCAAATTAAAGTTAAAGAAAGGATTGGTTAAAAGAGATGATTCTAAAGAAATATGGGGAGAATTTGTTCAACATTTCCTAAGTAAAGTGAAAGGAATACAGTCAGAACAAGAATATATAACTTTTTTTGAAAGAAGGTACAAATATGGAAAATTAAGCTATACACTGGTAGCAAGCAGATGGTTACAACATCCCATTGGTGGTGATGGGCATTTACTTGATTATGTAATGGTTCAATATATATGTACATATGCAATGTTATTATTATGCTTGTTATAATTATTTTTACTTTTGTTTTAGTTTTTGTAGTATGTTTTTAAGGGAAAAAAGATTTTTTTAAAAAATTAAAAATATTGTTGATCTTGCTGCCTAGGCATATAGCTGCATAAAATATGTTAATTAATAACAACAACAACAAGCTCATCATTCCACCAAACTAAATTGTTCTACTAACATCCTTGGTAGTTCTGCTGTGAGGGATTTTATATAAACCATTATTGTTTAGCTTTTTTTGGAACATCTGAAGGTTACTATGGAAAGCCACCCCCAACCCCACTGAGGAAAGTAGACAGACTTTTAATATTGACCTGGCTGGACTGCAAACTGAGAATAACATCTGCTTAACTGCTCACCAGATACCTTTAATTATTTGTCTGAAATTTGACATTAATTGGCTTCTACCTGATAATTAGACCAAATTGTAACCCAATTCCTTTGATGGAGGCTGCTTTATTTCTGTGTTGTCCTTCTCACAGTCTCATAGCCAAAAAATAACTTTATGTTTCAAAATCAGGCAATGTGTGGATATGTGTGAAGACCATTACAGAGTAATTGGCAGAACATTGTACGGAGAGCAGGGTGGAAAATTCCAACCATGCTGCCAGAGGTGGGCCTTGAAACCACAACATCAAGGGTAGTGAGTGTCTCAACTCACCTCCTTAGGCAGGCCTGGTACAGACATTTGCCATGAAGTTTTGGCACAATTTTTCTGTCTGTTCCATAAAATATTGGTGTGTAAGCATAAAGAAGCAGATTTTAGTCCACAAAAGTTCACACTAATTGTTTGATTTTTCTAGTAGTCTAATAAAAGTATTGCCTTCTCTTGCATTTCTATTGTGTAAGGGACACATGGATTTCTTTATTCTTGTTTTGCATCTCCAGTTTTGTTTTCCAGCCTGAGAAGATGAGACTCCCTGGAAAAGACAATAATCATAGAAAGGCTGAATGCTGTAAGAAAAGAAGAAATAACATGAGATGGATGGACTCAATACAGGCAACCTAAGCAGGATTGTTAACAATTGGACCTTTTGGAAGTCACAAATTCATAGGGTCAACAAAAATCAGAAACAAGCTCACAGCACATAAAAGCATCTCCAGTTTCACCTTCACAACAATACCATGAGATAATTCACACTGAAATGGAGTTAGTGGCCCAAGCTCACACAGAGAACACCTTGACTGACAGGAATTTGAAAGGATTTTTGTAGATAGCATATTGTAATGTATGAGTGAAAAGGAGCAGAACAATGGTCTGTCAGAGGGTCGGGGTCTTTCAAATCCCACCGATGGCACCTTGTCAGAGGGTTCCTACAGTGTATGTGCACGCTGCCCAAATTCAGCGCTTCCCCAAACCCCCCTTTGTCTCGGGTGCTTCATGGCTCGGGCCGAGGCTTCCAGCTTTCCATGCATTTTATGGCCGGTGCAGAGCTCAGACTTGATTAAGTTAATGTCTGATTGGGAAATGGCATGCCCACTTTCCAGTCAGGATGGTGGTAGCTGATTTATGTGACAAAGTAAGAGTCCAGTTTATATGTTGCCAATTCTCAAAACAAACCATGAAAAACACACAGAGAAAGCTTGACCCTGGGAAAGTAGTGAGGCTTGAAAATGTAACTTTTACCTCAAAGATGGGATGTCCGCTGATAAGCCTTTCCCAGGCCCATTTGGAAGTGAAAGTATCTCCCTGAAGTATATCATTAGTTGAATTCCCCTTATCTTTGCTTTAATGTCCCCTTTGAGCTCCTTGCTCCTCCAACTTGCACCTGTTATCAGCATAGCATCGCTTTTCCCTTATGTACCAAGGACTCGAGTCCATAGTTGTCTTTTTAGAGATTTATTAAAGTGTTGTAAAATCCATAATATGAAGAATAAGCATGTGGAGAACTAAGCTATTCTTTTCTAGACTTCAAATCTAATAAAATAATAAAGAGAAATAGCTAATCTCATAGCTGGTAAAGTGTGGGCTTTCCACCCTCATCTGAGGCTTATGTAGGTTCCATGGTTTCAAGGAGTAAAAAGAGAAGAACTCCCACATACCTGGGGAAAAGACCCTTCTGAGGGATAAAAACCTCAGGTTTTTATAGCTTTTTACCCACTCCTCACACCTTCCTTTAGAATTTGAAAGATGTGAGAATCTCTAATTGTTTTGACTATTTGATAGTGATAAAAATACTCAGGTGTTGTTTTGTTGCAATGTTCAAATTCCTGGGATTCCCCTTTTTGATTGACGTCTCATTCATTAACGACCTGCTAATACGGGATGTGTGGTGAGTGGATTGGGATGCTAATGACATAATTGCCTCTCTCATTGAGACTTAGCCTTTCTCAACCTTAAAGAGAATATTAAAACTACTGTGTAACTTAAGTAATTGTGAAGTAATTCAAAGAAAAGTACTGACCCCTAAGGATTTTCATGACATGGTCTAACATTCCTTCTAGCCTGTCATATTTCACAAGTGATCTATAAAGACCATCTAACATGTTTGTTTGAGATATCTTGTGTGATAAATAATCAATGTCTCTACATACAAAGCTAGTCACCTATCTATTTTAAAAATACCCAGTTGTACAATAAACAATAGCTAACCTGTTTTTCTCTTAGACCATACAACAATAATGTGCTATCAAGTCAATTCTGACTGATGTGTTCTTTTCAGGGTTTTCTAGGTAGAGAATACTCAGAAGGTTTGCCATTCCCTTCTTCTGAAGGCACTCTAGGTCTGTGCCACTTGCTCATAATCACACACGCTGGCTCTTCTGGGATGCATGGTGGAGAATTTAACTCCCAGACTCTGGTTCCACAGCCAAATATATACTCACTGAGTTGTCCAGCCACCAATATTCCACCAAAAGAGTCACAGCATTAGACAGTTAAAAGAAAAGCTCCAAAATCTAGTTGAAAAAGATCACCTAACTCATATCTCTGTTGGGTATGTTGGTGTAGTGGTTATGTAGAGCAGGGATTCTCAACCTGTGGCCCATGGGCCAGATGTAGCCCATGGCACCATTTCATGTGGCCCACACTGCCTCCACCACACCAGGAAGTGCCATGTGGTGTATGAAGGGCAAAATGGCTGGCGTGACCTGGCCCCCAGCTTTAAAAGGTTGAGAACTCAGTTTTACTACTGGGCCATTATTAGATTAATAGTCACTTCAGATACCTAGCAGGTAGCTCATAAATACTTAAGCATATTCAGATTACTTGGCACAAGAAAGATTTCATTTATGGTTTTGGTCATCATAATGTAGTTTTCTTTCTCAAAGCAGAACTAAATGATGTGTCAGAACACAAATAGTTTGTAACCTGCTGCTAAGGTTAGAAATGTCACAGTTGGTTGTCATTATGCCAAAGCACAGGGCTTCATAATTTCAAATGCATTTACATATCCACAGGTGATGAGATAGGTAACCATTACCACATATGGTGAAGAGGAAAGGCACATACAATGCAGTTCACTTGGCAGTGGTGGGATGCTGTTATTTTCCCCATCTCAGGTGTTTTGAGGACTTGTAAAGTAATTCCTTGTCATGTGCTCACAATATGTGAAAGGAACATCTGTTCCCTGTCTCTGAAAATTCTAAATAAATGACATTTAAATATACACAAGATAGTGGAATAGAAATGGAAAGAATCCATGTGAAATTACCTGTACACATTTATTATATTATATTATATTATATTATATTATATTATATTATATTATATTATATTATATTATATTATATTATATTATATTATAATATAATATAATATAATATAATATAATATAATATAATATAATATAATATAATATAATATAATATAATATAATATAATATAATATAACGAAATGAAATGAAATGAAATGAAATGAAATGACATACCTGGATGAGGAATTCTAAAATCTATGAGATTTCTGACCTCCAGAAAGAGTGACCTGTCTCCCAGGTCCTATAGTTTGTCAAAATGTCCTCCAGGTCATTTCCCTTTGAGAAACAAAGAACACACACATTAACAAGAAAGAACAAAAAACTGACAGTTTGTTTAAAAAGACACAAACAAACCATCCATTGCCTCAAATTATTATGAAAATTTCAGCCACCTTAGGTCATGGCACAATGGCACCAATTGTGCAGTTTTGCTTAGAAGAGTTGCTAATAAATGAAAAATGTACAGCTTTACACAAAGTATTACATTTGAAAATGAAGAACTTTGAGCAGCAGAAAATTCCCCATCATCTCTACTGGAAAAAGACATGTGCAAGGATGAGAAAATGAGGGGTTTATATTCTTATAATGAAAAACGGTTTTGTGAAGTATGAGGAAAACCCTTCATTGGAAACACCAGGAGAGGGATCAAACCAACACTGTGGCCTAAAACTGAAAATCCTCATTAAAATGAGTGTGTGTGTGTGTGTGTGGGGGGGGGGAGATGGCTTAGATCCTAAAACTCCATTTTAAAGTTTAAAAGGAACTTTATTAACAGAAAAATCCAAAATTCAAATAAGTAGGCAGTTTAATTGTCACCGTCGTCATCAACTGTAACTCGTATCTGAGAATGCATTTTTTCCTGAAGCAGGAATTTGTTTAAGGTGGATCCCAGCTTGCCATGAAGTGACCCAAACATTATGATCACAGAGCCATCTCCTGTGGCACACATAAGATGAGACATGCAGGATTTAACACTGGGACTGCAATGGACTGCTGCAGCCTTGAGGATATTATCAAGGTGTGCTTTCACAGCCAGTCCATCTGACATGGCCTCTCCCGCCTCCCTGACCATTGGTAACCTGAGTTCCTCCTCTACTCATTTTGCCATTGGGCCTAATATGATGGCTTCCAGTGGCATTTCCTCCACTGAGGGGGACCATCACCCCACCCAAAGGGGCTCATCTGCCCATAACTGTTGGCCCCTTTAGGGAGTCAGGTTAGTTAACCACTGCCTGACATTCGGTGTTGAGTCACTGGTCTACTCCATTACTGTAACGGGATGTCCGGCCAGACAAGCACAGTTTAATATAAAGTCTTTAAATAAAGACATTCCTGTCAAAATTATGTTCTTCAGTTAAAGATGAACTAAAACTAAAGGAGACTGATACTATAGATCACCAAACAGATTGTCTCAGATCAGTGAGACATGTTTTTGAGAACATATAATAATGTCAAGTTATATCACAGCCTCAGTCATCATTCACAACATGATCAAGGGAACTTGACCTGAATTGCCTTCTGAAATATTTGAAATGAGTCTGACAGCTTCAAGTAAATCACAGGTTCTGAAAACTTTCTGAAGGATTTTCTAGCCTTTGGACTTCCTTTTTTTAAAGCCAGATATTCTTTATGTGTAACTTTCCCAAGCAATTATAGCAGCTTGTAAAGCCTATCATTGCAAACATGTGATCCAGTGACATTTTGAAACACTTTTGCTTTACTGCAATCACCACAACACTGAATGTGTATGGTATGAAATTTGATCTTGTCCCACTGTACTAGATTAGCAAGGCACTCAGCAGAAATCCAGGTAACTACATCCCTCAAAGTCATGTTGAAATCCACAGCAAAACTCATTTCTAAAGAAACAGCTAAACAGAGGTTGAGGATATATCTCAATTATAGATTAGTACCAAATACTGTTTTTGGAATCACAGACAGATCTGAGAGCCATATTGCATTCTCCATATTGTTATTTTTGAAAATGCAGTATATCAGGTGGAAGATGAATATAATATATATAATTAAAGTCATCACCATCAGTAATTTGAAATGCAGCAAATTGCTCAGAAAATGCTTATCATATAGCGATATCTAGCTAGCTAGCTAGACAGACAGACAGATAGATAGATTATATAGATAGAATAATTTCTCATTTTGTACATGTACTTTATTTTACATAGTTTTTAGTTTTATATGTATTCTTGGCTTTTTTATTTTCTTTCATGTACTTGCTTTGTTGTTTATGCTGTTAGTGTTGTGAAGCACCCAGATTAGTCAATTGGCTAGATGGGTGGTAAAAAAACTGAAGAAACAAACAATCATATGCAATGTAATTCAAATTCATATCCTACCACACAAATGGCCACTCCAGTCACCTAATATCTACTGCCTCCCCATCATACCAGGGCCAGCATCAGAAATTCCGGGCCTGGTACCCCCCCCCCCATTTTGGCCACACCCCTGTGGTTTTCTGTGCATGCGTGGTTTGTTTGCACATTTGCAGATTAGTGGTTTCCCGGTGCTGCCATGCCCCTGTGGTTTTCTGCTCATGCGTGGTTTGTTTGTGCATGCACAGATCAGTGGTTTCCTGGAGCTGCCAGGCCCCCGTCATCTCCGGGCCCAGGATGGGAGACCTGATGGTCCCCCCTGATGGCAGCCCTGTACTGGAATGTAGTTTGTGTACTACATGTATTGATGCTTCATTTCACCAGATCTTAGAATGCTGCTAGGTATTGCCCTAGAGTCCTTGAAGTAACAGAGGACTTAAAGCTCAAAACCAGCACTTGAATCCAAACCAATCCATCCTTACAAAGAAAAGTCTTTGTAAGTTGTCATTATTTTCAGAACAGGAAGCCTACTCTTAATATCTGCTCATACAACTGCTTCCACCTCCAAACTCAGAATTTTCCACTCCAGTGCTAAGTTGCTTCAGTTTAGGCCCCTAAATTTTAAGATGGCCCCCATGTAAAGGAAGGGTTGTACAATAAGCTGTAACAGTCCCAAAACTACAGTTTCTGTTTTTTGTGGGAAGGGAGCCACACCTATCCCCATATCTAGAAAATGTCTTTTTATTTAGTTTTAGTTTTACTATGTGATTTCCCCAAAGGCACACTGGAGTTGCTGTGAGCACTGATAGAAACATTATAGTAGCCTGTTTTTCCTATTACAAAATCATTTATAGATTTTATGTTGCCCATACAAAAAGAGTATGGGTTCCCACACCTCCCAATATTGCAAGTTTGTCAGGTTTTCATGTTAATTGACACTGCCTTGAACCTCTATCTTGTGATCCATAGGCAGTAGAGACAGTCCCAGGGTAGCCTCCAGGGTGTTATGCTCCAAGACTAATCATACGAGAGAAAATTGTGTTTTTTACATAGCCCATTAGGTGTGCATTATTATTCCTTAAGTACACATAGTAGGGTCCTTGATGGTAGTTGGTGATTCCCTGTGCATGGAGACGACATAACTTGAGCCAGACAGCTTAGCAATCCATTTGATGATGCACTTTGCACCACCTTCCTAAACGAAAACAGATTTTGTCCTTGCACATTTAACTGCATTGTTGGACAAAACCTTAATTTGAACCACCACCACCACCCACCACCACC
Organism: Bradypodion pumilum; assembly: GCA_035047305.1. Lineage (NCBI taxonomy): Eukaryota > Metazoa > Chordata > Lepidosauria > Squamata > Chamaeleonidae > Bradypodion > Bradypodion pumilum. The sequence continues at coordinate 121,119,407 of JAWDJD010000004.1, forward strand.
CACAATGTACATTACAGTCCCTAAAATAGAAATAATTTCTTTTTTCATTAGCTAAAAAACTATTAAATGCAGATGTGCTAAAAAAGAAAAAGAAAAGAAGAGAGAGTGCACAGGGAGAGGTATCGGAGCAGAAAATGTTGCCATGTAGACCACATTAAAATAATGGGATCTGCTCGAACCATTCTTGTTTGACTCAAGGTCTGTTTAGTGGTAACATTCCGATTCCTTAAAATGTAATCAGCAATTCTGCTTTAACAGAAGGCAGTGTGAGCCTCATGTCGCTTCTCATCACAGAGAAGCATGTGGCATCTGAACGGCTTGCCTTCCTTTTTACAAAGAGTTCTGGATCTTTAGTGTTGGCTGACATGACAGTGGGTGTGAGCTAAAGAAACATGCCTGTTATTTCATCGATGTAGAACAAGTCACAGCATTTTACATTCCTAAGGGATTCCTAATGTTGAATAATTGGCTGACAGGGCAGCTGTGTTGTGAGGAAGAAGGAAGATGTGTCAAAGTCGTAACAGGAACAAAAATTGCTGCCTTATTAACAATTGCCACCAATTACCTTTCTAGCAACAGCTTCTACGAGCACTTTCATCACGTCCTAGAGCCATGATGGTGAACCTTGGCATGCCAGGCATTTTTGGATTTTAATTCCCAGAAGTCCAAGTCGGCACTCCTGCTGATCAGGGCTTCAGGGAATTGAAGTTCAAGAACAGCTGGAGTGCCAGGGTTCACCATCACTGTTCTAGAGTGTTTGAAATTAAGAAATTCTGAACTGACTGGGAAATACATTGGGCTGGTTTTCTTTGTTTCTTTATTTGTAGACTGCCTTACTGTCAGTGGAGTGATCCAAAGTAACAGAAATGTAGAGCTGGAGGGAACCACATGGGTCATTGAGCTCAACTCCTATAAAATAGGAAATTCACAATGAAAGCATTCCTGACAGGTGGCCTGCTAACCTCCATGAAAAAGATTCCACTACTCTCCAAGACAATGCATTTAACTGCCAGTCATTCTTCCTAATATTTAGGCAAAATCTTTCTTGCAATTTGAGTCCATTATTTTAGTCCCCTCTCTGGCACTTGCCCCCCCCCCACCACACCACATTGTTAACACATTTTAAGCTTCTGGTCTACTAATACTCCTAGGTCCTTTTCATCTGTGCTACTGCAAAGCCAGTGCCATCCATCTTATGTTTGTGTATCTGGTTTCTCACATCTAAATATATAATTTACAGTTTCATTTATCACCGTTGAAACTACATTAATTGTGTTTATTTTGGATCTATTCTCCAATCTGTTTAAGTTGACTTGAATCCTTCTTGTCTTTTGAGGTATTATCTACACTTCCTAGTTTGATGTATAATTTGCAGATCTGATGAGCATGCCTCCTGTTATGTATGTTAACTGTGTTTTCTGATAGGAGCGGAATGTATCTTTTCTCATGTATCTATTCTTATGCAAATAAGTGGATCGAAAAGTGTGCACACTCTGTTAGCCAATGGGGTTGTTGTATTATTGTTACTGTTTATAGTGTATATAAGTCAGAGTTTTGTCCCATCCAAACTGTGTTCAAACCCCACTAATAAAGAGCTGAATTTCATTACTTCACTTGTCTGCTTCTTCATTCCCTGAACACGAAACTGGCGGCGAAGGTGGGATGGCGTCCCCACACGGCAGCAACATTGGCCCATTTGACCCAGCGTGTCCAGAGAAATGGGCAACATATGAACGCCGATTCCAACATGCAATGGCCTCGCAGAAGATCACTGACGAAGACCAGAAGCGATCCTGTTTCCTCACTCAGTGCGGTTCTGAGACGCTTGAGCTGGCAACCCACCTCGTTCTCCCAAGAGTCGTGGATGTGGTGCCGCTCTCAGAAATCATGTCCGCACTGAGGAAACACCTGTAGCCAGAGGTCTCAATCGTCCCGGCCAGGCTGGCATTCCACAGAAGGAAGCAGCGACCTGGGGAGTACATTGCAGACTATGCCGCTGCTCTGTGCATTGCTGCCGCCCCGTGCAAGTGGGACAATATCAAAGAAGCACTCCAGGACCATCTGCCGGCCGGTATGAGGGACGAAGATGCTCAATGTTGCCTCATGATCATGAAGATGCTAACTTTCAAGGCTGTCCTAGAAGAGGCGGTAGCGTCTGAGGCCACACGGTCTGGCATCAAGCTTTTCTGGCATCACCACTCCACCACCAGTGCCACCAACTGAGCTGTGCAAGCTCAGCAAAATTCATCCTCATCCTCTTCAGCATCACCTGGTTCCACCTCTTCATCGGAGTCCAGCGACGCAGAGGGAGAAGTCCGAGCAGACCGACAAAAGCACTGAGAGCACCGTGATGATCGGGAGAAGAAATTCTTTTGCAAGTGTGATGGCTGCGGAGCCCGGCATGACCACAGGAAGTGCCCCTTCTGCACCGCATAATGCCACAATTGCGGGCGACGAGGGCAAATTGTTAAAGTATGCCGACAGCGAAAGCAAAGAAATCCAGCACCTGAGTCCAAGAAGAGTCATCACCACAAAACGTCCATCACCAAAGTGTCACCAGAGCCTGAGCCATGCCAAGTGGGCATCGTCAGCGAGCATTTCTTCGCAGACCTGAGCCTGCAGGACGTCCCCTTCAAGATGGAGGTGGATTCAGGTACTATCTTTTCCATAATCCCACAGCGGGAGTTTTTGAAAATTTCCCCTGCCTCTCAGCCCAAGCTCAAATCTTTTAAAACTTCCCTCCGGGAAGATTCCGGTCCTGGGGATGAGAAATTTCTTGGTCAAATTCAAAAACATTCGTACCTCCTTGCCATTGGTTGTAGTTAAGCAGGGCACTAACTGTCTTTTTGGGACCCAATGGTTTAGGCCCATGGGAATCCAGCTTTCTGGCATTTACACAATAGATGCTGATCCAATCCGGGACATTTGTGCTGCACATCCTGAGGTGTTCAAAAAGGGTTTAGGGTTATACAAAGGACCCCCTGTGGACTTTGAGCTTGACCCAACCATCTGGCACATCCGGATGGTACCCTTTGCTTTAAAGGAGAAGATTGAAGCCGAGCTGGACAAACTGGTGGGGTAGCACATCCTAATGCCAGTGTACTCTGCAGAGTGGGAGACACCAATAGTGATTGCTTTGAAAAGTAACGGGGAGGTTAGGATATGCACTGACTACAAGTGTACCATCAATAAATCTATTCGCCTGAATGCATATCCTGTGCCCGTGGTAAGCCACCTTCTTGCCTCCTTGCATGGAGGAAATTGTTTCGCAAAACTTGACCTTGCCCAGGCTTACGAACAATTGACTGTGTCTCCTGCTGCTGCCATAGCCCAGACCATAGTAATGCATAAGGGGGCATTTAAGGTAACTAGACTACAATTTGGGGTGAATATGGCCCCCGGAATATTTCAATCTCTTGTAGAACATATTTTGAAAGGGTTGGTTGGTGTCCTGCCATATTTTGACGATGTCCTGAACACAGCTAAGGACACCGTCGAACTAGCGGCCAGGATCAATCAAGTCCTCTCAAGTTTTGAGAGGGCCAGTTTACATCTCAGAAGAGACAAATGTGTGTTTTTGGCACAGGAAGTGGAGTTCCTGGGGTACCGAATTACACCCCAAGGTATCATGCCCTTTGACTCCAAGGTGGTGGCTGTGCGAAATGCACCCAGGCCAAAATGTAAAGCCAAATGGCAATCATTTCTAGGATTGTTAAACTTCTATCACACTTTTCTCCATCACAAAGCCTCAGTTGCCGAACCATTACATTGGCTTCTTAAGAAAGATACTGTTTGGCACTGGGGCCATTGCCAGGAGAAAGCGTTCCTAGAACTTAAAAGGCTGCTATCTTCGGATGCTGTATTAACTCATTTTGATCCTAACAATGAAGTTGTACTTGTGTGTGATGCATCCCCTGTGGGGGTGGGAGCTTTGTTATGCCATGTACTAAATGACAAGAGGGAAGCCCCCATAGCATTCTATTCCCATTCACTCTCAAAGCCTGAGAAAAATTACGCTCAGACAGACAGGGAGGCGTTGGCAATCGTGGCTGGCACTAAGAAATCCCACGATTACCTTTACAGAAGACCTTTTATCATCGAACTGACCACAAGCCCCTCCTTGGAATCTTTGTGAACGGGAAGCCCACGCCTCAAATTCTGTTCCCAAGGATGTTGCATTGGGCAATTTTCCTAAATGCATACAATTTTACTTTGGTGCACAGGCCTGGCAAGAACATCAGCCACGCTGATACCCTGTCACATTCTCCACTGCCAGGGGTCGGGGAAGCCGATTGCAAGATCAAAAGCGACCACCAGGTCCTTATGATTGAGGCTTTTGACTCGTCCCTTGTTGTCCCCTCAGATATAGCCAAGGCTGCGGCCAAGGATGTAACATTGACTAAAGTAATGTCTTGGGTACAAAAAGGCTGGCCTGTCTCTCCTCTAGCCAAAGAATTCAGAACATTCCACCACAAGCGTTTGGCACTGTCAGTGGAATGAGGCCTTCTATGGGGCCAGTGGGTGGTCATTCCTGTCACTCTCAGGAAAAAGGTTTTACATCTGCTACACACAAGTCACCCGAGAATTGTCCGTTCCAAAGCCCTTGCTCGTAGCTACTTTTGGTGGCCTCAACTGGACCAAGACATAAAACAAATGGTCGGCACTTGTACCAGTTGTCAATCCTCTCACCCAGAGCAATCCCACCTTCCCTCTCGGGAATGGGATTCTGCTCGGGGCCCATGGTCCAGGTTGCACATAGATTTTGCTGGTCTATTTAGGGGTGCCCTTTTTTTGTTGGTTGTGGATTCATTCCCTAAGTGGCTGGAAGAGATTAGGGTGCCTAATACCACTTCAGCCACCATGATAATGCAGCTAAGAAGGCTGTTTGCAGCATTTGGACTTCCAGATGTGCTGGTGGCCAACAACGCGTCCACGTTCACATCTGCAGAATTCCAATCCTTCATGGAAAGGAATGCAATTAGGCACATCACTACTGCCCCATTCCACCCAGCCACCAATGGCCAGGTGGAGTGGCAGATGTGCACAACTAAAGACGCGCTTTGGTGTATGGGTGAAGGGGATTTGGAGCTCCAGTTATGCCAGATTCCTTTCACATATAGGCTCACCCCCCTTGCCTCAGGGCTGTCCCCTGCTGAATTGCTCCAGCGAAGGAAACTTTCATCCTTGCTGGACAGATTGGATCCCTCTAGGGTAGAGGACAAAGGCACAAATATAGCAATCCAACACCAGAATGGTTTCTCGTCTGGAGACCCTGTACATTGCCACAATTATGCAGCTGGTGGCCCTACATGGGTGCCTGGGTTTGTGATCGATCAAACTGGTCCTGTTTCTTACAGAATCGAAACAGCCACTGATCTGATCTGGAGGAGGCACACGGATCAAATGAGAACCTGAGAACTGGACCGACAAGACGAATACAGACACTCAATGCTAGGATTGGCCCCCACCCGTTTAAACCCAGGGGGCAGAGGTAATAGTCAGCAGCCAGCCAACATTGACCCAGAAGTGTCTTCTAGGAACCGATTTCAAGGGGAATTTGTGGAATGCTCCCCTATTTGGGCCAGGTGTACCCCTACACTGTCCCCGCCTAGCACTCTGGATTCCTTTATTGATGATGACCCTCCACTCTTAGTATACACAGACCCTGAGTTGTCTTATTCATCCACAGAATTAGATTTTGGTTTTGAGCAATCCCCTGCTCCTCCATCTGACAAATGGAGCTTTAATTTGGGTTTACATTCCCCCCCCCCTCTAGTCAATCCCTCATTCCAGTCAGGTCGCCCATCCTACGAGCCCCTGAGCCGGCTCAGCCAAGTGTCCGACCCAGAACAGAAACTAGACCGCCATCCTGGTTAAAGGATTTTGTTTTTACCCAGGGGAATAGAATGTTTTGTATGTTAACTGTGTTTTCTGATAGGAGTGGAATGTATCTTTTCTCATGTATCTATTCTTATGCAAATAAGTGGTTCGAAAAGTGTGCACACTGTGTTAGCCAATAGGCTTGTTGTATTATTGTTACTGTTACTGTTTATAGAGTATATAAGTCTGAGTTTTGCCCCATCAAAACTGTGTTCAAACCCCACTAATAAAGAGCTGAATTTCACTACTTCACTCGTCTGCTTCTTCATTCCCTGAACACGAAACCTCCTCACCCTCATTATTTATAAATATGATGAACAACAACAACAGTAAAGTGTTTAGAATGGAACAGATCTACAAAAAAAATGTAATTCAGCCAGCTAGCACAGTTTTTTATTTTTATTGTTCTACAATAGTTATCAGATATTCTGTTAGGATCACACATACAGGTAGTTCTGTATAGTGAAAGTTGAATAAGTTGAAATATTTATGATGCAATTTGCAGAATAGAAAGAAGATCATATGATCAGTGGGAACATGTGAACCAGTTCTTCTCAAAACCAAGGTTTTTTCTCTCATTTTCCCACAGGTAGTCAAGCTCTTAGTTTCTAACTACATTATATTCTTCAAAACCATTTCAAACTGGAACCATTCTAAAAGGCTTCTGAGAACTTTAGTTGTGTGAGACTGAGCTAGAAATCTGCAGTATGAGTTCAACAAGTCCTCCCCATTTTTTTATACTGATTCAGCTTCACAGCTGTTTTGAAAATTGTAGTGCAATGGCTGAGCAATACAGAGGAAGATTTTCTGCCAAACAATTGTGTATCACACACCTTTCTTTCATACATCCTCAAACTTTTTGTTTCCATATCTGTAAAGATCTGCAGGGATGGAGGAATCACAATATGGGATCAAAATTGCTGGGAGAAACATCAACAATCTGAGATATGCAGACGACACCACCCTAATGGCAGAAAGTGAGGAAGACCTAAAGAATCTCTTGATCGGTTTGAAGGAAGAGAGTGCAAAAGCTGGCTTGAGACTCAATATCAAGAAAACCAAGATAATGGCAACAGGCCCGATCAGTTCCTGGAAAATAGACGGGGAAGAAGTAGAAGCAGTGACAGATTTTACTTTCTTAGGATCTAAGATCACTGCAGATGGAGATTGCAGCCATGAAATAAAGAGGCGGCTGATTCTAGGGAGACAAGCCATGAGAAACCTGGGGAACATAGTGAAAAGCAGAGACATCACCTTGAAAACAAAAATTAGAATAGTCAAAGCAATGGTATTCCCAGTGGTAATGTACGGATGTGAGAGCTGGACAATTAGGAAAGCTGAACGCAGAAGAATAGATGCCTTTGAAATGTGGTGTTGGAGGAGAGTTTTGAGGGTACCTTGGACAGCGAGGAGAACAAATAGGTCAATCTTAGAAGAAATCAACACTGACTGCTCATTGGAAGGTCAAATAGTAAAGATGAGGCTAAAGTACTTTGGGCATCAAATGAGAAGGGAGGAGTCACTTGAGAAGGCCGTGATGTTGGGAAAGGTGGAGGGCAAAAGAAGAAGGGGGAGGCCAAGGATGAGATGGATAGATGGTATTGTAGACACAATGGGCACAAAACTGGGAGGACTGAGGGGGATGGTGGAGGACAGAGGCGCCTGGAGAACGATGGTCCATAGGGTCGCAAAGGGTCGGAATCGACTGTGCGACTGAACAACAACAACAACAAAAAAAGATCTGTATTCACAGAGCCATTTAAGGCAACAGAAACACAGCAAGGTTCTTATGGCTCCTCAAAGGCTTACAGGTTTTATTTGGCAAGTGTTTTTCGGGAAATGGATATGACACTGAAAGACAGATATTCACAAACACTCAAAGTTCTGTTTGGTTTTTACAGGTGCATAAGGGCAAACATACAACAGCTGTTTCCCATAACTTGCCATGCAACAGGTAATGTGATCAGTTTCGCAATTAGCTGAGAAGTCTGACAGAGGGGAAGAAATGCTTACTGATTGCCCCGCATGATTATATAAGCAAGCAGGATTCTAACCTATGAGTGCATCTCACAGATATAGTGATATGGTAGCAGTTTAATTGCCATGGATCTGTCCTATGAAATTCTGAAATCTCTAGTGTAGTATTTTCTGCTGGAGAGATCTTGTGTTCTCTGCTCAACTAAAGCACATAATCCAAAGTATCTCAATAAACTACAAGTCTCAGTATTCTGTAAGATGCAGAAATCATAACTGAAGTGGGATTAAATTGCCTAACCTATGTAGTGTAGATATATTATCCTCCTGATAGTCCCAGTCATTAGACCCAATGAATTAATTCCTGAATGGTAAGTCAAAGTTTTTATAAATTCCTGTCCACTTTATTTCCAATACTTCAGTATTGGAAGCTACTATTCATAGTAGTATGGTGTGTACCAGGGTTTCTCAACCTTGGGCTCCCAGATGTTCTTGGACTTCAATTACTAGAAGTCTCAATCAGCAGGTGTACTGACTTGGGCTTCTGATAATTGAAGTCCAAGAACATCTGGGGGCCCAAAGTTGAGAAACCCTGGTGTGTGCTATTTCTGAAGCTAGAACCTTTCTCTTTTTCTGGTGTAGGAAAGATGTTCTATCTGAGGCCTGATGGCAAATATGAGTTGTTCTGAGAATTAAAAACATCTTGATTGGGAATATCTCCCCATTTATAAACAGTTTCATCCAGAGGGGGAAAACAGCTGGGCTGTTTGATTGTTTGGATTTCTCCCTTAGTGAAGGGCATCTCCATATCCTTGTAACCCAATCTGGTGAACACTATCTCTGCAAAATATCTAGGGGGGAAAAGTTCAAGGATAAGCTGTTTTTCTTTCAACTTGTCCTTTGTCGCTTTAGTAGTATACTGCTCTCAGTATATTAGTCTATGAGTCAATTATAAACTGGAGTTAATGTCTTCCCAGAAAATCATGGGATTAACCATATAAAAATAAAACCCTTGTGCAGTCAAAAAAAGAACAGTTTTATAAAGGAGTTGTAGCTGTTAAGCTTTCTGAATCCTCTTCTTATATTTACAACTCAGTAGTTTCCTCCTCCAGCTGTTTGGCTGCTCCCAATACTAAACCAAAATGCTAGCATGCTATGCCATTTGTATGGTTTCCCCATGCCCGGTGGGCATGGAACGGCCCTGGCAGAGGCCACTACGGTAGAGAAAACTCCTGGCTCGTGGTTTCTGCGGGCAGAGAAATTAAGGGGGGTGGATTAATGATAGGGTTTGATTCACCCAATTCCTTTACCTGACCAGCGGATCTGCTGAGAGAGCGAATATCTAACTCTGTTACCCATTAGATTAATCCCTCATCTCCGAGTCTCCGTCTTATCCCAGATGCAAACAGAGGCCATGTTTACCCCAGTCTTATCCCTAAACAATGGTGTTTTCCCATGTCTGTGTTTGCCCCAGTTAATTAACTTCCCCAAGAGAGATTCCCAATTAACCCGAGTAAGCAGGTGATGTGATTTCTGTCAGATGACGGTTTTGCCACCGTTGCGCTTTTTCTCCTATATATGTCGAAGCTTTCCCTCAATAAACGACTGATCTGATCACGCTCCATATTGCCTCGTATCGTTTCTTGATCAGTCTCCTCCGGGACCTCCGGCCCTCTGCGGCCCCGATTCCTACACCTGGTGACCCCGACGTGATCTACTCGTGAGTAAGCGACCCCCGAGCGGTCTACCTCAGAGTAAGCGATCACACTGTCCGGTTCAGCGCTTGAACCGCGTCCGCTCATCCCGGAGGACAGCGCGGCAGCCCGGCCGGTAAACCAGCTGGTCGTGAAGACGGCCTGCGGTGAGGCAGTCCAAGAGGCTTTCTACAGTTTGCTCCTGACTTTCGCGTCGGCTTGCAGGTTACGGAAAAACGCGTTCCGCTCAGGGTCTGCTGTGAACCCCTGACAGCGCAGTGGCCACCGAGGGCCCGTGGCCGCAGTCCACGCTCCGAGCTCTATCCAGAGGATCGTCACCAGAACCTATTACTTGCCCAAAGACGCGTCGACTCGTCCCGAGGAGGAAACTTCGGAGGACCCATCGCAGGTAATATGGAGACCTGTCCTCAGCGACAGCGTCCATCCGCTAGCCAAAGAACTCGTGAGGGAGAGTTCAAAATCCTGGCCAGGGTGTTTAAGTTGCGTTTTCACAGCGGGGAGCTAGCGAGACTTTTGGTGTACCTAGGGGAACACTGCCTGCTTTACCCAGAAGTAGGTACATTAACCCTTGCGCTCTGGGATCAGATAGGAGACTGCATTCAGCAACCCCCAAAAGCTCTGAGAGGCGTAATTCACACATGGAGTAAATGTAGGAAGCTCTTAGTGGAGATAGAGCCAGTCCGGATAGAGGCCAAAGAACCCCCACTTCTGCCAGTCACACCAGCCGAGCCAACGGCGCCTCAGGCGCTCTATCCGTCACTCCAGTTTAGGCAGAGTAGCGTAGGGAACTTTCCCTCGGTGACAGCTGCAGACGTCACCGACGGAATGCAAGGAATGAGGAGCGCAGGCGCTTCTCTGACAGTTCCGGGTTCCCGAGTTACCAAGAGTCCCCTTCAGCGCACAATTGAAGAGGAGATCAGGAAGGGGGAATTGCCAGCAGAAGAACTAGCTGAGCTTGGTCAGATATGCCCACTTCGCATGGAGATGGATGCACTTACGGGGGCCCAGCAGATAATCCACACACCAGTCCCGTATAAGCTGCTCATGGCTATACGGAAGGCCATTTCAGAGACAGAGCTCCAAAGCCGATTTACTAGGGGCACGCTTCAGCAAGTATGCGAGAACACCATGTTCATTCCCCATGACTGGAAAGCCGTCATGCGGATGATGCTCACCCCTAGCCAGTATTTAATTTGGGACAGTGAGTTTCGCCTTGAGGCTAAAACTAGGGCTGCCAGGATGGGAGGCGCAGTACTTCCTGACCAGTTATATGGTTCAGGTGCCTTCAAGCCCATCGATGCCCAAATCAACTTGCCTCTAGCCACTCTCCAGATGTCGGCCGAGACCGCCTTTAGGGCGTTCTTTAAGGTCCCAGCCACTGGCAAAGCGGCTAAAAATTACACTGCTATTAAGCAAGGAGCCCAGGAACCATACATGGACTTCATTAATCGTTTGGAGGAGGCAATTAGTAGACAGATTGATAATGAGCAAGCCCAACAAGAGCTCATGATCAAGTTAGCCAAGGACAATGCCAATTTAAACTGCCGTAAAATCTTGCAGTCACTGGGCAATCATCCCGACTTGACTCTCACGGACATGATTAGAGCTTGCGCCGACGTTGGCACAGAATCCTACAAGATGGGATTGCTAGCGGCAGCGGTGCAAGGGGGTAGAAGACCTAAGGGAAAGAACCAAGGAGCATGCCACAATTGTGACAAGGTCGGTCACTTCGCTAGGGAGTGCCGATCCAAGGGAGGCGGACAGAAGTCCGGCCGTCCCAAGGCTCCAAACACCCTCTGTCCGAAGTGCAAGAAAGGCTACCATTGGGCCCGAGACTGCCTGAGTTCGGGAAACCGGAACGCGGGCATGTCTCTGGCCCCGGTCCAAACAGAGGCTTCCCCCATCCAGAGCTCGCCAGAGCTAGACTAGATCCCGGTCACACTCCAGGCATTACGAGGGCACAGGCCAGCCCCAAGGATAGTACAGGGTTAGACTTGACTTGTCAGGCAGACGTTACATGCGACCTGCCAGGCACGGTCTATCTGGTGGACTCCCAGTACATGGGTCCCCTGCCCAAAGGCTTTATAGGTTTAGTTTTGCCCCGTAGTGTAGCTGGAGCACGCGGAATTCTTATAATTCCAGGAGTCGTTGACTCCAATTTTTCAGGCGTTCTCCAAGTTCAGCTTTGGACTCACCTGCCCCAACCAAATCACAAAGGAGACACCTTAGCGCAACTGATCATGGTTCCTTGTCACTCGCCCGCAGAAAGCCAGGGAAGGCTCAGGGACAGCTCAGAGTCCCGGTCAGAGGACCGCTCGAGCGCCAGTGAGGCAGTACAAGGATACCAGGTCTTAGCGACAGTGGAGACCAACATTGAGTGGAAGCAGCGCCCGGTTATTGAGGTATTTCTGAATAATAGATCATTCTCAGGCCTGTTAGATACCGGAGCAGATGTATCAGTGATAAGCAGGGGCCAGTGGCCAAGGGAGTGGGCCATTGAGCCGGTCTCCGATGTGTGGGGGGTAGGCGGCATTCAGGAAGCGTTTAGGAGCCAGGAGTGGGTGACAGTCACAATTCCAAGGGCTGACGGCACAGCGGTAATTCGGCCGCACATTCTTGATGTGCACATCAACCTTTGGGGGCGAGACATTTTACAGCAGTACGGTGCTACGCTTACCTTCAGGTAATGGCATTGCCACTTAGATGGCTCACCGACACGCCGGTCTGGGTAGAACAATGGCCGGTAGTGGGAGAGAAATTAGTCGCCCTGAAACAACTGGTTAAAGAACAGCTAGATGCAGGACATATAGAGCAGTCCACTAGCCCCTGGAATTCGCCAATTTTTGTGATAAAGAAGAAGTCGGGGAAGTGGCGACTCCTCCACGATCTCAGAGAGATCAATAAATGTATACAGCCAATGGGTCCGCTTCAATGCGGCATCCCAAATCCTAATATGATTCCCGAGGGGTGGGAGATCCTAGTTGTAGATCTCAAGGATTGTTTTTACACGATCCCCTTAGACCCCAGGGACCGGGAAAGGTTTGCCTTTACGGTGCCGGTTGTGAACGACAGTGAGCCTACGCAGTGTTACACGTGGAGATTTTTGCCACAGGGCATGCTCAATTCGCCCACCCTGTGCCAAATTTATGTCCACAATGCACTGGCAAAGTTTCGAAGCCTTTACCCAAAAGCTTTAGTTTGTCACTTCATGGACAAACTTCATGGTCGCGGTGCCGCAACTCGGCAGCGAAATGTTTTCAGACCTCCAGGCCAGCCTGGGGGAGAAAGGTTTACTCATTGCCCCAGAGAAAGTGCAGAGAAGCGAGCCCTTCTCATACTTGGGTCATCGGCTTCTCCGCTCTTTCGCAGCACCAGTTTTGCCCCAAATCAATTTACAGAATTCAGTCACCTTAGTGGAATTGCAGCAGGTTTTAGGGAACATTAATTGGGCCAGACCGTATTTTCGGTTGGATACGGATCTTTTGAAACCGCTCTTCTCGCTGCTAACATTAGGTAAGCAGCCGGCAGACCGGATACAAATTTCTCGAGAAGCGCGCTTGGCTCTCGAGAAAGTCAATCAGGTTCTCAGCCAGAGGTGGGTAGATAGGATCACCCAGGGGCCATATGCCCCAATCCTGAACTTGTACATAGTTCGAGCAGGATCCATGTTCACCGGAGCTCTAGGGATAGACTCCGAGAAGGGAGCGAGTATCGTGGAATGGGTGTACTTGCCGAACACCTCCCCACGGAACATCATTCCTCCCCAAGAGCTGGTCTCCGCGGTGGTTTACCGCGGAAGGCTGAGAGCTAGGGACATTTCAGGGCACGATTTAGCCAAAATTGTAGTCCCGTTCACCAAGGAACAAATCCAGCAACTGATGCAGCTCGGTGACTCGCTTCCAATAGCCCTGGAAGGATTCACTGGGAGCTTGGCATACCATTTGCCGAAGGACCCTAGACTTGTCTCACTTCAGACGCAGCCAGTCAGCTTGTTCGAATTGCTCTCGCTGGTTCCGCTTCAAGGAGCCAGGACAGTTTTTACTGATGGCGGTCGAACATACGGTGTCTTAACTTGGCAGGAGGGCCAGGCTTGGCGCACGCTGTTAACTCTTCCACAGAAGTCCGCGCAGCGGGCGGAGTTGGCAGCGGTGAACCTCGCCTTGTGCACCTTCGCCAAAGAGCGCCTCAACATCATTACTGATAGCCAGTACGTCAGGAACTTGCTTCACAGTCTACCGGGAGCATACATCACTCCCGCGATAGACAAGAACTTGCTTAGTTTATTTCTCACTGCTCAATTTCATTTGCAAAACCGCACGGAGCTGCTCTATATTGCCCACATCCGAAGTCATCAAGACCTACCGGGTCCGATTTCCGCGGGCAATAGCAGAGCGGATGCGGCGGCAAAGGAAATTCAGCAACGTTCACTGTTGGGTGTTTTCACTACGCCAATCCAGAGTCATGCATTTTTTCACCAAAATGCCAAAGCGCTTGCCAGACAGTTCAATTTGCCACTCTCTCAAGCCCAAGGCATAGTTCGCTCTTGCCAGCATTGCGCAGGGGCACCGGGGGGGCCCTCGTGGGGGATCAACCCACGAGGGACAGAGGCCAATCAGGTGTGGCAGATGGACGTCACGCATGTTCTGCAGTTTGGCAGATGGCAGTACATGCACGTCTGCATAGATACTTTCTCACAGTTCGTTTGGGCAACAGCGCAGAAAGGGGAGACTGCTTCCCACGTGGAGCAGCACCTCCTTTCCTGCATCGCAGCAATGGGCAAGCCGCGGCACATTAAAACCGATAACGCCCCGTCCTACAGCTCCAGGCAGCTGGCGGCCTTCATGGCCACCTGGGACATTAAGCATACTTTTGGCGTTCCTTACAATCCGCAGGGGCAAGCAATTGTGGAACGGGTCAATCGGACGCTCAAGTCCTATATTGACAAACAAACAGAAAGGGGGAGCCACCAGTCCTCCCCAAGTCACAGGCTCAGGCACAGCATTGTCTGAACAAGGTATTGTTCACATACAATCACCTTAACATTTTTTCGGATTGCACGCCGCAGGAGAAGCACTTCCGCCATTCGGAAGCTCTCCCGTGACTGCTGGTTTGATACCGGGTGCCACCGGACCCTTCCTGGAGGGGCCCGGCGCCGCTCATAACCTGGGGGAGAGGGTATGCTGCAGTTATGTCTCCTACAGGTGTCGTTTGGATTCCAGCTCAGTGTGTCAAGCCTCACTTGGAACCACATGGCGTGGACCCAGACCGACCCGAGTCCGATCCCGGAGATGGAGGACCTCACTCTGACCAAGAAAACCCGTCGGAGGAGACGGCCACCGATGACAGCGCCGAAGGTCACCTGGGGGATGATCAAGGCTCTTTGCAATGAGGCCCAGGACGCCCTCCGACGCGAGGAGAGGGAGCCGACACCGGAGAACTTCGTGGATGCAGTCTTTGCCCAGATCAATGCCAACTCCGTGGCAGCCCTCATCGTCCTGATCCTCTCCCTATTTGCCAGGGGAGGCGTTCAGGCTACCTTGTTAAAGGCCAACGATTTGGTGCCCGGTGGAGACCTCTCTGCCAGAATGCAGTACAACATTTGGGAAAGGTTGGCGGGCCTCGTCAACCAGTCCGATTTTTGCCTGAGACAGGACATTGGTTCTGCCTCAATCCTGAGCACCTGCCTCATCCCAGTGTGCCATTCTCCAGGCGCATACCCAAGGGATGGGGACTGGCTTGTGAAACGGATTTTCAGCCCATACAACCCAGCGGCTTCTACAGAATACGCCCGTTGGGAGATGCGGCTCACCATGACTTTGCCGGCTGATGCAGCCACTCTCCACACTCCTCGAGTGGCGGTCAGCCCGAACTCTACTTGTGGTCGGATGACCGGCTGCTCCACAGTCGGTCGAACCCGGCGCCGCTGCCTCTACGTCTTCAGTGGCAATTGGACTTGCAATAACCCAGTGAAGCTTGGTTCAATGTATGCTCATGTTACATTACCATCTGGTTGGTTCTTTACATGTAATCAGTATACCTTCAACTACATTCCTGCAAATGTGTCAGATGCTACATGTTGCATTAGTCGTTTAACACTGTTACTCCCCACTAAGGATATGGTCACCCCAAGCACAAATGTTACAAATGTTTCAGCACCCATACGGCACACTCGCACCACCCAGTTAGACAGCTCATGTGAGAGCAGCTTTAGAGTTATGAGTCCAGCCGAATATGTCTCGTTGGCAGTCAGCATAATTGGCGTGCCAGGCTTAGCCGTCGGCAATGCTCGGAGGATCAGCCGACTGGCTTGCGGGTTGGCTAAGGCCATCAACCACACCTCCTCGGCGATAGCGCTGCTCAACCAGGAGCAGGCAGAGCTTCGCCATGCCATACTTGACAATAGAGCGGCTATAGACTACCTCTTATTGCTTCATCATTTGGGTTGCGAATCTTTTCATGGTATGTGTTGCTTCAATCTTACGGACAACTCCCGCAAGATACAGAATCAGCTCACGGCCCTCCACACCATAGTCGAGGGCATAAGGGAAGGTTCTGCATGGGGAACTTGGTGGAGTTTGTTGTGGAATTGGATGTGGTCATGGATTCCATGGGGGTGGCTCCAGACGGTACTCAAGGTGGTTGTGAGGGTGGTTATACTAGGCATAGCATTATGCTGCTTTGCACAATGTATTCCCTCACTGATCTCGAAGTGCCGCCCCAAGAAGGAACCCCGAAGCGTCATTCCCGACCAACAGCTGATGCCCCTCTTGCGCAGAGTCGCCGGTCAGGTCCTTAAATAAAACAGAAAGGGGAAATATGGTTTCCCCATGCCCGGTGGGCATGGAACGGCCCTGGCAGAGGCCACTACGGTAGAGAAAACTCCTGGCTCGTGGTTTCTGCGGGCAGAGAAATTAAGGGGGGTGGATTAATAATAGGGTTTGATTCACCCAATTCCTTTACCTGACCAGCGGATCTGCTGAGAGAGTGAATATCTAACTCTGTTACCCATTAGAGTAATCCCTCATCTCCGAGTCTCCGTCTTATCCCAGATGCAAACAGAGGCCATGTTTACCCCAGTCTTATCCCTAAACAATGGTGTTTTCCCATGTCTGTGTTTGCCCCAGTTAATTAACTTCCCCAAGAGAGATTCCCAATTAACCCGAGTAAGCAGGTGATGTGATTTCTGTCAGATGATGGTTTTGCCACCGTTGCGCTTTTTCTCCTATATATGTCGAAGCTTTCCCTCAATAAACGACTGATCTGATCACGCTCCATATTGTCTCGTATTGTTTCTTGATCAGTCTCCTCCAGGACCTCCGGCCCTCTGCGGCCCCGATTCCTACACATTTGTCTATGACAAAGCTGCAAAACAGGCTTTCATCAGTCACAGAACCCTAAGTACTTGATAAATAAAACACAATACTGTATATCTAATTATAATTTTAGCAACATTGAGGCAGTAGAGAAAGAGAATGACAGATTCAGCACAAGAAACAAATGCATCCTCCTTCACCTTCTCCACACAAAAAATCTAACTCCCATTCAGAGCCTACTCTGATTAGTAGCAGGTAATTGGCCATAGAGCCTATGATCCTGTGGCTTCCTACTTTTTTCTGAGCAAGATACTGCCTTAAAGAAAGGAAAAGTGGCATAAATAAGGGGAAGAAGAGAGGAAGTGTAAGTTTTAAAAAGCTCTACTTGTAAATGTTGTTGGTTTTGAGCTTATGGTTGCTATGCATCCTAAATTTTCAGAAAGAAAAGAAATTTCAAAATGACATAAGGAAAATGTCCTTTTCCAAGAACTATTTCTACAGGTATTTGTCTTAGTATGCCTCTCTGAACTATTTATTCAGCTATATAGCCTGTTAAATTCAATGGGTCTTATACCTCAGCAAGCATGCAGAGAAAATTAATGGTTGAAATCCTGTTGTTCTTGCTCCAAAAATGGTTGGCTGGTAATGTCATCCATCATAAGCTTTTATCACTCATTAAAAGTTTCAGGTTTTGAAGCTTGCGAGAGGGGAGCCTCTGGTGTCCCAAAATTTCCACCACTGCTGTTAACAGTCAAGTTTGGCAAGGAAATTAAGCAGAGGTGGGCTCCAAAAAAATTTACTACCACACTGTGGGCGTGGTATGGTGGGTGTGGCCAGGGGAAAAGCCCTGCATTGTTCCTCAATTAGGACTACTTTATTTCAAAATTTGGATTGGGTGGGGCCAGCCAGAATTTCTGCAACCAGTTCTGGTGAACTGGTGCGAATCTCCTGATGCCCACCACTAAAATTAAATTGGGGAATTTTTCTAATTATAAAACAGTTATTTCAAAATATTTGTTCTATATCTCTGAGGGGATAACACCTTAATTTCTGCTGTTTACCCTCAGCTTGCCAAGCATCCCCCCCCCCCCAAAAAAGTGATTTTGTGTAAAGGATTCCTGAGATATTCTCATGGATTGGTAAGATTTTCTTTTTCTGCTTTGCTTTGCTTTTGTCATACGTAAAAACAGATGGCTAAAAAAAAAGCCATCTGATAATAATAATTTCATGCCAGAAAAATTATTCTGGGTTGAAAGGATTTTTGTGAAAGAAATTCCACTCAGGGAATACTCAAATGAGACATGAAAAGAGCCATCAAATGAGAACATTGCTAAAAGCCCAAATGTGATAGAATACCAAATTTTTTTTACTATCTTCATGTACACTAGGAATGCACATGAATGCTTTAAGTGATTCTCCTCTCTTGATGTTACTTCAAAAACAATTTGGTAAGGCATGTTTGCCTGAGAAGTATTGATTGGGACATGGATGCCAATTAAACACTGTGACTTAGCACAATGTTTGAACTTGGGACTCCCTTTTTCAAGTCCAGCACCCTAACTACTACATTCTAAACTAGCTTTTTCAGTGTAGTAAAAATATTGCAATGATTATTATACTCAATTGGCATAATATAAAAATATGTATACAAATTCATACAATATACAGAACTGGAATAAAGCAGCCTTCTTTAGAAACCAGATAATGTAGACACCAAACATGTGCTTTCATTTTCATTTCATTTCATTTCAAGTTTAATTTCCATACTGCTTTACTCAGCCCTGTCTTGTATTGTGTGAATACGAGTTTGCAGATGCTGGCTGTTTTTCTTTTTTCATTCAAAGCAATGCACATTTATTAGGATTCTTCTGACCTGCAAAGTAAACATAGAAGATAATTCATATCTTCATGTCTTCTGTTTGTATTTCCTTCATATGATCAACTAACTCTGGCCATTTGTGGGATTCAATTATTTTCTACCTACTCTGTGGGTATGGTATGGTGGGCGTGGCCAGGGAGAAAGCCCTGCATTGCACCCAAATTAGGATTACGTTATTTCAAAGATTGAATGGGTGGGGACAGCCGGAATTTCTGCTACAGTTTCTGGCGAACTGGGGTGAACCTGCTGAATTCCACTACTGACTCTGACCCTATCCCTCTCTTTAGAGCCATGGTTCCCAACATGGGGCACTGTTGAGTCCGATAACAATATGCAACGCGACAGCAAGTTCAGGGGTAACAAACAGTGATTTATTTACAGCTAAGTTCGGACTGGGGAATAGGGGATGAGTGACTACTTATATACAAACAGAACAGCAGTTACAGAGATACATTTGCCCAGGTAACAGAAATGCAGGACACCTGTGTTAGAACCAATCAGCTTTCATTAACAGTGATATGAATTTAGCACCTTAGAGAAAGGGCGCACTTTTGCTGCAAAGACTTAATGATGTTTTAAGAACTAAAGCAATGCAACATTTGGACACAACATTCCTCCCCCCCCCCAGCAGGAAACCCACTCTCCATACCTTTGAGGTGGACCACAGGTCCGTTTAGGGTTCCCAGCATTCATGGGTCTTGGGGCAATGGGTATGGGACAACCAGGGTCTATGGGAGTGCTGGTGGACTTACTGGTTAACCTAGGCAAGCTAGGTTTTTTTTTTGGGGGGGGGGAATTACGTGAAGCAGGGATTAGACCCAATAGCCATGCTGCACATCCTGGACTCAAACCAACTGTAGAGTCTGCCAACTCTTGAGGAGTTCTCAGCAAGGGAGGCACCATGGTGGCCAACAAGAAGTTAGCTGAGGGTTGTGCTGCGGCACAATCCTGTATGGGTGACGGAGCTGTACCTGTAGAGCAAGGAACAATCTCTACCGCAGATTCAGCGGTGCTAAGTTCCCCAAAAGGTATTGCAGACTCATAGCCACAGCTGCTGAAGAGTCGGTACAGGACCCAGAACTATTTTGTGAAACCCATGTGCCTCCGCCTCCAGTGTGGCGGTTCCCTCCCCAATCCCAGGGATGCATTTGAAACATGTTGAACCAATGTATAACCTTCCCCCTCTAACCCCGAGGAACTTATTGCATAATTGCAATCAACCCAAGCATCGATCTCGTGGTCAAGCCTGGGCCACCAAAATTGACTCCTGGCAAGCGCCTTTGAGTGGACGATGCCAGCGCATCCAACCTGTAATGATGTATTACCTTGGCCCATAATGCAGATGGAATTACCACTTTGTTTTCCCAAAACAAACACACACACACACACCCTTCACTGACAGTTTATTATGTTCCTTATAATAACCCTTGAGTTCTTTAGAAACTGGCAGCGGTGGCCATCCAACCTGTACCCATAACACAATCATAGACAGAAGGGGGATCCTTGTTTGTTGCATTCACAATGTCTAAGGTAGTTTCGAGTGTACAGATGATGAGAGACTCTCACAGTTCCAAGGTCGTGGGCTCCACTGCAACCTGCGGAATGAGTTCATCAAGTCCACTCTCAGGACAGTCTCTAAGTGCAACATGCACTCGGTGGGTCTTCGTCCCAGTGGGTTTGACCATAGGATCCAAGTCAAAGTGGACAGAGGCCCCGACCCTGCCCCAACAGGTGGCAGGGTCAGGGCAATAATAAATGCATCATTACAGGAGGGGGTGTTTCCTGCACCTCTAAAACATGCTTTGGTGCACCCCCTCCTGAAGAAAATATCCCTTGACCCAGCTGTCCTTAACAACTACAGGCCAGTTTCCATCCTTCCCTTTCTGGGTAAGGTATTGGAGAAGGCAATGGCGCATCAGCTGCAGAGTGTCCTGGAGGAAGCGGATTATCTAGACCCCTTTCAATCAGGATTCAGGCCAGGGTATGGTATGGAGACAGCATTGGTCACACTGATGCATGATCTCTGGTGGAAGCGGGACGGGGGTTATCCATCCAGCCTTGCGCTTCTTGACCTCTCAGCGGCTTTTGATACCATCGACCACGGTATCCTTCTGGAACGGCTCAAAGGACTGGGGATCCAGGGCACTGTTTTCTGGTTTTCCTCTTTTCTGGAGGGCTGTACCCAGTCAGTGTGGTTGCAGAGTTAGAGGTCCAGCACTAGGCTTCTCAAGTATGGGGTGCCTCAGGGATCGGTGCTCTCTCCTCTCCTATTTAAAATCTACATGAAGCCACTGGGTGAGATCATTCGTTCCCATGGGGTGCAGTACCATCAGTACGTGGATGACACTCAGTTGTACATCTCGGCCCGTGGGGATCCCAGTGATGCCGTTGAAATCCTATCCAGATGCCTGGAGGCCATTGGGGTCTGGAAAGGGGCCAATGGGCTTTGGCTGAATCCCAGCAAGACAGAGTGGCTATGGATAAGGGGACCCATGTTATCTTGGGAGCTACCATCTTTGGTTCTGGATGGTGCTGTTTTGCCTCAGACAGACCTGGTGTGCAACCTGGGGGTCCTTCTGGACTTGCGGCTACTGCTAGAAGAACAGGTAGCGGCTGTGGCCAGGAGGGCTTTTGCCCAACTTCGAGTGATTCGCCAGTTGTGCACGCTCTTGAACCAGGACTCCTTTCTTATGGTCTCTCACGCTCTGGTCACTTCCTGACTAGATTACTGTAATGCGCTCTACATGGGGCTGCCCTTGATGACCATTAGGAGGCTGCAGCTGGTCCAGAATGCGGCGACCCGGGTGGTGATGGGGTGTGGATGATATGCCCGTGCCTCACTGCTACTTCAGGAGCTGCACGGGTTACCAGTTTGCCTCCGGGTGCAATTCAAGGTGCTGGTTTTGACCTTTAAAGCCCTATATGGCAGTGGGTCAGGATACCTTAGAGACCGCATCGTCCCAAGAATGTCTGCCCATCCAACCAGAGCAGACCGGAGAGGCTCTCTAATAGTGCCATCAACTAGGGGAGCACATCTATCCAGCACCCGAAGGAGGGCCTTCTCCATGTCCGCACCAACTCTCTGGAAATTCCTGCTAACAGATCTAAGATTTCAAAGAGATTTGCTGCCCTTCAGGAGAGGATTGAAGACCTGGCTGGCAGGGCAGGTGTGGGGCCCTAATGGTCCCCGCCTACTGGCTTATGTAAACAATTAAGAACCCTCTCTTCTTTTTTTATAGTGGGTCGGATGGGTGGGTGGGTGGGATATGGGTTTTTTAAAGTGTTTTTATATGTTTTTAGAACTTGTTGTAATGCTGCCCTGAGTCGGATTCTACCTGAGTGGGCGGCATATATAAATATAACTATTAAAAGAAAAGAAAAGAAAAGAAAAGAAAAGAAAAGAAAAGAAAAGAAAAGAAAAGAAAAGAAAAGAAAAGAAAAGAAAAGAAAAGAAAAGAAAAGAAAAGAAAAGAAAAGAAAAGAAAAGAAAAGAAAAGAAAAGAAAAGAAAAGAAAAGAAAAGAAAAGAAAAGAAAAGAAAAGAAAAGAAAAGAAAAGAAAAGAAAAGAAAAGAAAAGAAAAGAAAAGAAAAGAAAAGAAAAGAAAAGAAAAGAAAAGAAAAGAAAAGAAAAGAAAAGAAAAGAAAAGAAAAGAAAAGAAAAGAAAAGAAAAGAAAAGAAAAGAAAAGAAAAGAAAAGAAAAGAAATTAAATTAAATTAAATTAAATTAAATTAAATTAAATTAAATTAAATTAAATTAAATTAAATTAAATTAAATTAAAAGTTCCCAACCCAGGGCAGAACACATCCAGATACTTATCACAAATGGCCTGAATGGGGTCAGCCTGAACCATATTGATGACTGAAAAGGTGATACCTAGGGGCCCAAACCACTGAGTACCCAAAAGGTTGTTCTTACCCGCCTTGATCACAACAAGCGGGAGTTTTATGGCGATGCCTTTGAACTGCACATCAAAAGTGCTGACGCTGAGCACAGGGATGTGGCGACCATGCACATCTGTCAACTGGACCTGCAGAGCCCAAACTTGGGCCGGTCCGCTGGCGAGATTTGGAAAAACTCATGCTGGGCAAGGATCGAATATGACGATCCTGAGTCAATCTCCATGCGGCAACGATGACCCTGAAGACAGACATCAATGAAGAACTGACCTGTGGCCGCATGAACACTAAAACTGGAACCTAAGTCTTAACCGGTGTAGACTTTGAAGATCTGGAGATCATTCTTTTGGTGACCCTCGTCTTTGGAAAACCCTGCAGAACGCTGGTGGCACACTCTTGCTATGTGCCCCTTTCGGCTGCACCCGTGGCACTCTGCCTCTCGGAATGGGCATTTCTCATGAAGGTGCCTGCCCCCGCATCCCTTGCATGGGGCCTCCACTTTGTCTGCCATTTTCTAGGACTTGCAATGAACTTTTCACACGTCATCTCCCAACTCTCGGTCATCTGAGGACGATGAGGGTGGCAAATCTGTAGATGATGAGCTGTAGCGCTCCAGCCTCTGGTCAGCTGCTGCCTTTTTAACTGAGGAGTGTTTTTCCCGGAACACCTTCACACCTGCACTTTAGATGCCAGAGCTCCCTCAAAAACCTCATTGAAGGTCAACATGTTCCTTTTCATTAGCCGCCTCTGCACTGCATCGTCCTGGATGCCCATAAGCATCATCCAAGTTCGGCCACTCACATGTCCCAGCTGCCTGGCACAGGGCGGCAACATAATCGGTGATGGACTCCCCGGGCTTCTGGTCCCTCCGGTAGAAGTGTACCCAGGCTGTGAAAATTGAGACCTTGGGCCTGAAGTGGTCTCTCAAAACCGACAGAATGTCCCTTAGAGAAGTGTCCTTTACTTCTCTCGGCCGAAGCAGGTTAACAATGAGATCAATTGTGGAGATGCCACAGTTTGCGAGAAACGTCACCTTCTGTTCCTCTGGTTTGATCTTGTTGGCAAGAACCCAATTCTCAAATTGGATTTCGTAGCTTGGCCAGGTGTCTGTTTTAGACACATTGAAACCCCCAAATAGCATTGCGGCGGCAGCAGATCCCATTCTTGTCACCAATGTTGAGTCTGATAACAATATGCAATGCGACAGCAAGTTCGGGGGTAACAAACAGTGATTTATTTACAGCTCAGGGGACGAGATGGCTACTTATATACAGATAGAATGGCAGTTACAGAGATACATTTGCCCAGGTAACTGAAACACGAGAAACCTATGTTACAGCCAATCAGCTTTCATTGACAGTGATACAAATTTTGTGCCTTAGAGAAAGGGCGCACTTTTGCTGCAAAGACTTAATGCCATCTTAATTAAAGCAATAAATGTTTGGACACAACAGGCACACACCCCACAGGGGGGCAATTTGATTTTTAAGGGAGGCAATTTGAAGATAAGTTCCTAACAGTGAATGGCCTTTTAGGCTTCCTGCATGTGAATAGGAGTTGACTTTTTGAATAATAAGGTGAGGTATCAGAATGTTAGAGATGTTTAGGTGGGGCATGGCCAAAAAAGGGTTGGGAACCACTACTTTAGAGTCTTCAGCTGTATTGCCAGAAGGAGAGGTTTCAAGTTACAGAAATGTTGGAGCAATGGAAGATGCTTTTTTACAATGAGGAACTGGAGAAGTATCTGGCATATTTACTCCATTTGCCTCTGGAAGAACTGGAACTGGTACTTTCCACCCATCCAACTGGAAGTGCACAGATGTCAAGGCCAATGGTTACTTTAACCTCTAGGCAAAAAAGTACCAAAGGCAGTGTTTCCTGTGAGTAAAAATAACATCCCCCATTTGTTGAGAGTCTTGTCGGGATGCAGGGGCTTGAGCAGTCTAACTAGGCAGTGTTGTCCACCTCTTGTCAATGATGTTAGGCTGGGACTAAAACTCACCAAAGCATCCTCCTTTGGATCCCTTGGGCAAGGTGAAAGTGGAGGGCACACATCATTGTCTGCCTAATCAGAGGGTGACGCGATATCCAAATGACTAAAGAAACTGCATGCAAGTAGACTTGATTTCTCAAGTCCATTTGCAAGTATGGAATGTCATTGTGGAGACGTCTACCAATGTGAGGATTCCTCACCAAATAATGACTCCAAGGTATCCAAGGAAAGGTAAAAATAAGATGACATAAATTAACAGTACAATCCTGGATTCTGCATAAATAAATACAATTCTAAGACTTTTCAATTATTTTGTTTTTGTTGTATTTAACTGCTGCCTCTTCTCCAGTGAGCTCATGACAGCTCTTCTCCCCACTTTTCCTTCTACAACAGATACAGCAAGCTGAGAGACAGTGACGGGCTCCAGGTCACCCAGTGAGTTAAATGGCGGTTTGAAGTTAGATCTTCTTAGTTCTAAAATGTAAACACTTTCCAAAGCTGGCTCTGATGTGGTTTGAAATGGAGCTGACCCAAGACATCTTCTGCATCAGGAAGAGCAGCAAAAGGTAACTCAATTGTAAAGGCAAGGTACTCAAGGCCAGTAGTTACATGAACATCAAGGGCAAAATGTGGACCATAGGTGGTATTTCCTTGGAGTAAAAATAGCATAACAATTTGCCTCCATCCTTGACAATCAGAATTTGTAAGCTGAAGAAGTCAGACAATTCTGCTTAACAGTAAGGTGTAGCAATAAGATGCAGTAGTAGTAAGAATATAAGCCACAGTCTTTATTATGTGAGACCTGAGCGATTGGTTAAGAACATAAGAACAGCCTTGCTGGAACAGGCCACAGCCCATCCAGTCCAGCATTCTGTCTCACACAGTGGCTCACCATTTCCTTCAGGGTATTATTCCCAAGCAGATGCCTTCACCTGTTAGGATTCCCTGGAAATGGCATTGAGAGATATCCTGCCTATCTCTCCAACCCGGAGGTTGTCCTTAGGTATCCATAATTATAGCCATTGATACCCTTGTCCTCCATGAACTTGTCTAATCCTTTCTTAAAGCTGTCAAGACTGACAGCTGACACCACTTCTTCTGGCAGGGAGTTCCATAGACCAGTGATCCTCTGGGTGAAAAACTACTTTCTCTTATTGGTTTGAGAACTAGCACCCAAAAGTTTAATGGAGTGCCCCCTAGTTCTAGTGTTATGTGATAGGGAAAACAGTTTTTCCTTATCTACTTTGTCCACACCGTGCATGATTTTATAAACTTCAATCAATTTACCTCAAGAGTGAAGAGGCCCAACCGTTGCAGCCTCAGATGGTAAGGAAGTTGTTCCAGTCCCCTAATCATTCTGGTTGCCCTCCTGTGTACTTTTTCCAACTCCATAATATCCTTCTGGAGGTATGGCAACCAGAACTGTACACAGTATTTCGGATGGGGCCTCACCATAGATTTATAAAGAGGCAAAATGACACTTGCTGACTTATTTTCTATACCCTTCCTAATGATCCCTAGCATTGAGTTTGCTTTTTCACTGCTGAGGCACACAGGTTAACCACAGGAACTTTTAGAGGTCACTTATTCCTAAATCAGAAGGCATTGGCACAGCATATAAAAGATAAATATTTATAAGGAATCTCCTTCATAATTCTGTCAGCCTTCTGCAGTGCGTGACTTTTCTCACTTATGTTCTCTTACTGAATTAGCTCGTTTGCACCCTTATCACATGCTCTACTCACCCTCTCCTTTCGACTGTTTAAAATCTTTTAGTGTGTTAACTTTTCACATTTAGTTGCTTCTGACTCTGCTTCTCTTTATTCCCAGTGCACATTTTATACAAGTTCCTGTGAGCCATTTTTAACATCTGTTCCAATTTCACAGACAAGGACATAAGTCTCAATTCACATGAGTTGTTCTATGTGCCACTAAAAAGCAATATTATTGCCACATTAGCTTTCACCAACTGAAACAAATAGTTTTGTAAATTACTTCTTGTAGAAATTTTATTTCTCATGTTTCTCTTAATATTTTAACCATCGGGGAGGGGAAAGTGTGGGTAAATTTGAAGGTACCAAACAACAATACTATGAGCCACACCATAAAAAGACATTCCTTAAAATGTGGAAGTCCATAGAAAAATGCCATGTTCAGCAAATGCATTAAACGGCAAGTTTAAGAGTCTCTACAACTCTTATGTGTAAAAGGAGATCTCGTAATGATAGCAAGGAAGGATGATAAGGAAGGGTGAAATATATCTCCTGGACTATGAAGGGTGATCGTTTTCAAGCCTATAAGTGCTTAGGATTTTTCCTCCTACCATCATTTATCAGAAACAGAGCGATGTTGCTGAAATGGATGGCTAGGCTCAATGTAATGATTCAGATCAAAGTGACAGGACAACTGGAAATAACCATTTCAGAAGCATAAAATTCCCCTAGTGATCAAGATATAAAATAGTCACTTTGTAAGTGTTTCATTAAAATCTCAGCACATACTATGCATCTCAATTTGCAGCAAATCCATGAAAGTGGTTTGTTTAATAAATGAAGTTCATCTGTAGTAAATGCCTTTGGGCAACACTGGTGGCTTTAATCAGATTTGGGGACAAATAATTTCTGTTGATTCAGTTTATTTTGCTAATCCACTATTGCTTAGTAATTATTATGGATGGTCAACTGATATTATTTGTGGCAATGCTGAATAAAATCAGCAGAAGGAAAATAAGGACTCCTGTCCTGAATGTGAAATTTGAAAATGTTGGTAGATTTTTTTCCTAAAGAAGGAATCAAATCAAATCTGGATATACCAACCAGCTCTGTGGAATTTTTATCGATTTATTCCCACAATGGAGATGACCATGTTGCTTCTGTTTTCTCTATGTACTACAGATAAGGGATCCATCAGGAGAAGGAAAGGACAACCTTAACTTAGTAGTAACCATGCTCAGAGGGATTAAAACTTACAATTGCAAGACTGAAATCCTAGAAGTCCTGGGATATTCAATACCCCAATCCCGACTCTGCCTTAACAAATTACAGCCTCCCCTCTCCCTAAAACCATAATGGAGAACCTATAGCATGTGTGCCCAAGATGGTACACAGAGCCAATTCTATCAGCATGTGCCAACGTTGGGTAAGCCCTGCCCCCACACCCCCCCCCCCCACACACACACACTGCCAATGGTAGCACAGCTTCCCCAGCCACCCAGCTCCCTCTGCTAATGGGGAGGGGGGGTCTGACAAGGGAGGCTGAAATCCCACCCAGGAAGCATGGCCAGACATCCCCCTCCTACCTAGGAGATGGGGAGACTGTGTGCACACGCGCTGCTCCTCTTCCTTAGAGGGGTGTCTGATCACCTCACTTTGCCTCCAGGTAAGGATTTCAGCTGCACTGGGCTTTCCAGGGGTGAGGGGGTTTATTTTTTATTTATTTTTATTTATTTATTTATTCAATTTATATCCCGCCCACTCAACACAAGGCCGACTCTGGGCGGCTAACAACATAAAAAGTAACCCCAGGGCAACCCAAGGAGTTTACAGACAATATTAATAATCCTAAAAACAGTTAAAACAGTAAAAAAAGTTAAGACTACCCACCCCCTAAAAAGCAGGGGCTGCAGGATCGAAAAGGCACCATGGGGAAGAGTTCCTCTACACCAACCACCCCATGGTGGTTACCCTTCCACCCGCACCCCACACTTGACCTGCCAGCCAGGTTTTAAGATCCCTTCTGAAAGGCAGCAACTCCGTCCGAAGACGTAATTCTGTTGGCAGGAGGTTCCAGAGGGCCGGTGCAGACACGGAGAAGGCTCTCCTCCTTGTGCCAGAGAGGCGAGCCCCTCTGGCTGATGGAACAATTAGAGAGCCCCTCCGGTCCGCTCTGGTTGGACGGACAGACGTCCTCAGGGCGATGCGGTCTCTTAGGTAACCTGGCCCACTACCATATAGGGCTTTAAAGGTCAAAACCAGCACCTTGAATTGCACCCGGAGACATACTGGCAACCAGTGCAGCTCCCGGAGCAGTGGCGAAGCATGAGCATAACGCCCACACCCCATCACCACCCGGGCAGCCGCATTTTGGACCAGCTGTAGCCTCCGAATGGTCGTCAAGGGCAGCCCCATGTAGAGCGCATTGCAATAGTCTAGTCTGGAGGTAACCAGAGCATGGGTGACCATGAGCAAGGAGTCCCGGTCCAGGAGTGGGCGCAACTGGCGAATCACCCGAAGTTGGGCGAAAGCCCTCCTGGTCACAGCCGCCACCTGTTCTTCTAGCAGTAGCCGTGAATCCAGGAGGACCCCCAAGTTGCGCACCGGGTCTGTCTGGGGCAAAATAGCCCCATCCAGAACCAACGATGGTAACTCCCGGATTAACGCAGGACCCCCTATCCATAGCCACTCAGTCTTGCTGGGATTCAGTTGTAGCCCGTTAGCCCCCATCCAGACCCCCACAGCTTCCAGGCATCTGGAAAGGACTTTGACGGCATCACTGGGGTCCCCATGGGCCGAGATGTACAACTGAGTGTCATCCGCGTACTGATGGTACCGCACCCCATGGGAACGAATGATCTCACCCAGCGGTTTCATGTAGATGTTAAATAGGAGAGGAGAGAGCACCGAGCCCTGAGGGACTCCCCATTTGAGGGGCCTAGGACTGGACCTCTCACTCTCCAACCACACCGACTGGGACCGACCCCTCAGAAATGAGGAAAACCAGGACCACACAGTACCCTGGATTCCCAAACCTCGGAGCCGTTCCAGAAGGATACCGTGGTCAACGGTATCGAAAGCCGCTGAGAGGTCAAGAAGAGCAAGGACGGATGGATGACCACCGTCCCGCTCCCGCCAGAGATCATCCATTAGTGCGACCAATGCCGTCTCGGTACCATATCCAGGCCTGAATCCTGACTGAAAAGGGTCCAGATAATCCGCTTCATCCAGTACCCCCTGCAGCCGACACGCCACTGCCTTCTCCAACACCTTCCCTAAAAAGGGGAGGTTTGAGACAGGCCTATAGTTAGTTAGGACAGCTGGGTCGAGGGAAGATTTCTTCAGGAGGGGGCGCACCAAAGCATGTTTTAAAGGTGCAGGAAACACCCCCTCCCGCAATGATGCATTGATCACAGCCCCAACCCAGCCACCTGTCACTGCCTTGGAGGTTTTCACCAACCAGGTGGGACAGGGGTCCAAAGGGCAGGTAGTGGCGCGCACAGCTGCAAGGAGCCTGTCCACTTCATCAGGGGCAACTGGATCAAACCGGTCCCAGATGGCAGTGGGGTGGCATGCAGCTTTGTCTGAAGACCAATGCAGTAGCAGTGCTTTTGGACAGGGCACCACTACTGTGTCAGTCAGCGGACAAGGCCTTGCTTTTCGGGGGGGGGGGGACATGTGGCCTGGTGCATTGGCACGGCTTTGTCCGAAGACCGATGCAGTAACGATGTCTTCAGAGAGGGCACCACTACCACATTGGTCTGTGGACAATGCCTCGCTTCTCTGGGGGAAGCTGCAGCAATGGGGGTGTACCTAGGGCCTGGCGTGTTGTTGCGGCTTTGTCCAAAGACTGATGTAGTAGCAGCGCCTTTGGACAGTGTGCCGCTACTGCGTTGGTCTGCAGACAAGGCCACACTTCTCCAGGGGGTAGGGTGGGGACCTGGGGCCTGGCATGTTGGCACAGCTTTGTCTGAAGACCGATGTGGTAGTGATGCCCTGTCCAAAGTTGCCGCTACCACATTGGTCTGTAGACAAGGCCTTGCTTCTCTTAGGGGTGGGTGGGGGTGGGGTACCTGGGGCCTGACACATTGGCATGGTGTTGTCCGATGACCAATGCGGTAGTGGCACATCAGTCTGTGGACTAAGCCACACTTCTCTGGGGGCAGGGGTGGTGGGGTACGTGGGGCCTGGTGCATTGGTGAGGCTTTGTCTGTGGAAGTGATGCCCTCACTGAAGGCGCCACTACTGCATCAGTCTGCAGACAAGACCATGCTTCTTCACGGGTGGGGGCGGCAGATACCTGGGGCCTGACACGTTAGCACGGTGTTGTCCAATGACCAATGGAGTAGCAGTGCATTGATCTGTGGACAAGGCCATGTTTCTCCAGGGGAAGCATCAGTGGGGGGTGTACCTGGGGCCTGGCGTGTTGGTGCGGCTTTGTCCACAGACCGATGTGGTAGCGGCACCCTGTCTGAAGGTGCTGCTACCTCATTGGTCTGTGGACAAAGCTGCACTTCTCCAGGGGCGGTGGTGATGGTGGTACCTAGGGCATGGCACATTGGCATGGCTTGAATTTTTTAAAAAGGTTTATTTTAACAACACTGAGATATTTACAAACAGCAACAGTCAGAAGATTTCAAGAAGGGGCGGGGAACAAAAGGCAGCTTCATCAAACACTCAAAAACATTACAGGCAAGACAGATCAACAATTTACCCACTCCTAGGCAAAAATAATAATAAACCTACCTTATTATTCTAGGGCCGTGATGGCAAACCTTGGCACTCCAGATGTTCTTGGACTTTAATTCCCAGAAACCCAAGCCCCCATGAACCCACATGAATGAGTTTACTGTGATTCATCTGGCGCACACCGCCCTCGTCGCTCCCGGAAGTGGAAGTAAAACGTGCACATATGGGCGCATTTTACTTCCACTTCCAGGAGCGACGAGGGCGGTGCAGGCAGATGAATTGCAGTAAACCCATTTGTGTGGATTCACCGGGGCTTGGGCTTCTGGGAATTGAAATCCAAAAACATCTGGAGTGCCAAGGTTCACCATCATGGTTCTACGGGAGCCTTCTTACCCCTACTCAACTGGATGATTCCAAGATGACAGCCTTTATTTCAAAACTTCCATTTTCCTCTCTTTCTCTTTCTTCTCAGGGTTTTCCAGAACCTTCCCTAGCAATCATTCATTCTCAACCAATCCCAGTCCAATATGAAAATGAATGGCCTCTTCGCTAATATTCTATTTCTGGCCCACTGCTGGCAGTCTTCATTGTCTTTGCCTGCACTTTTTTTACCAAGGCCATCCCACCCCCCCCCCCCCATTCATCCTAACCCAATACTCTGCACATGCTCTCATACATCCATTTACCCTAAGTACATTCATTCCTTCTACATCAGAAGTTCATAAATTGTGGTCCATGAACCTTTACAGAATCTATGGGTGGGCTTCAGGTTCTCTGTAAAGTTTTTTTGTCTGTCTGTGTTCATTTTTCCTAACTTAAGGGTCCATAACTTTCATCAAATCCCCAGTGGGTCCATAATAATCTTTAAAAAGATTAAAACCACTGTTCTAGAGCTATGCAATTAATGTGAGCAATTATATTTTGTTTCTGTTCTTTTTTTGGTTAAATCTTTATGTTAGTTTGGCTTCATAGTTTCACTGAATGATCTCCACTTTTGATATTCATCTAAAGAATGCAACATTTCATATGAACAAAGGATTGCTGAACTTTTATGCAAGCTATTTTGCATATATCCTTCTGCTATTGTAACTTCATGGTTTCAATTTCATTCTTGGCCTTCACACAGCCAGTATTTGGCCGTAGTGGTTTCATCATATACTGCACTGCCAATTCAGTTCAATTTCCTCACAGAGGAAATCCATACAGAAAGTCTGCATTAGTCTCATTGCTTTTCCAAGCAACTATTGAGCATTTAAGTTTCTTTTTCTCCTGCAAGAAAAGTGTTACGCAAGGTGATGAACATTCAGGTGGCAGGCCACGTCCTTCATGTTGATATTTTGCAGAAGTAATGATATGTCTAATAGTGCTGCTTATGCCATATTTTTGTTTCCATGTTTGTCCCTTACCATTTAGTACAACTGTAACATTGGTTTTAAAGGGGGAGCATCATCAAGTTGGGTCTGAATGTCAACATGCACCACAGGCTTGGTGGTGGTACAGATGTACACTTTGACTACATCTGCTGGTGCCTGCAACTTGTGCTAATAATGAATGGAAATATGTATCAGTTTGCATTCAGACTTATTACTTGTTTGATGTACCTTCTTCAAAAAACAATTTTTTCCTGATCATCCAGTTCCTGTTTCCTCCACCTCCCCTTTCCTTTTCATTGCAGAAAGGTTTGTAAATTTCAACAGTTGATGTCTTCCCTGTTCCCCCCCCCCAAAAAGGGGGGAATAATCAGACAAAGATTTGAAATTATTTTCACACTAGCAGGCAAAACAATATTCTCAACAAAATTGACTCTGTTGCCTACTGTGTCAGATACAAGGTGTTAATGTTATCAAAAAAGGCCCTATACGGTTTTGGTCCTTGCTATCTGTCAGAGCGTCTCTCGCTAAGAGCAAATCCCTGCATCACCCGGTCATCACAGTTGCCGCAGCTCCAGGTGCCAACCCCAAGGATGACTCAAAAGTCTTAACTAGAAATAGAACCTTCTCGGTGGTGGCAGCAACACTGTGGAATACACTACCGGTGGAGCTGCGCTAGGCCCCATCACTGGCTACCTTTAAAAAAACAATTAAAATTCTCTTTTTCAAGGAGACCTTTCAGGGTGTTGTTCCCCTATCAATAAATTAGCCAGTTAGGTTTAGTCCCGATGTCATCTGACACCAATTATTATTATTTTAGTTTAGATTAGTTTAATCTATGACATATTTGGTGGTAGTGGGTTTTGATTTGTTGTGGGTATTGTTGTTATTTATTCTCTGTTTGTTCACCACACAGGGTGGGATAACACCTAGATGGGTGGTATAGAAATCAAATAAATAAATAAACACTGGCCAGAATCTTATTGATGATGTACATGTGCTTCATATACATGCAGTCAACGTAGTCTGACCGGGTGCCTCAGTAGTTGCGAGAGTTTTGGACGGTGGTAAACAACCTGACTCCCCAAAAGAGCCAACGGCTATGGGCGGATGAGCCCCTTTAGGTGGGGTGATGGTCTCCTGTGTGTGGATCACTTCATGGCAAGCTAGGATCTACCTTTTTTTAAAATAATAATAATTTTTATTAAAAATTTTAACAAATAAAATACAAAACACAATACAAGAGAAAAAATAACATCATACTAAAGAAACAAATAAATCAATATACACAAACAATGAAAAAATATACACACCTATCCTAATACATTTTTATACCTATCTTTTTAAAATCTTAACACCATCCTAAAATAATAATAATTAAAAAATCTCTTAAATTATGACTTAATGGTTATTCTCTAACATTAACTAATGTTCCAATACTCATTTCACCAAAAAGTCATAATATGCAGTTATAGATAGGATGGGAGAAACAAAGGGAAAAACACAATAATACAATTATAAATAGTCATCACCCAGTGTTTATTTACATTGCCCTGGAGAGCTCAGAATATCTCATTATTTTATTTCCAAAATTCATTTTGTTCAGGTACAGATCTGTTTCTATCCTCCCCCATAAGGGAGTGATCCACAAAAGGTTTCCAAATATTCCAAAATCTATTCACTTTTAAATTATCCCTTTTTTCTTAATCTCCCAAGTCAATTTATCGTTCAATGATAAATTCCACATTTCTTTATACCATTCTTCAGTTTGTATAGTTACATCATTTTTCAATTTCTAGCAATACATTGTCTAGCCGTCATAAGCATTATTTCTAATAATTCTTTCTCATTCTTATTTAAATTAATACCATCCACATTTGTTAACAGAGTGGTACCCGAATCCAGTTTAATTGCCTTACCCAATATTTCTCCAATCTCTTTTTCAATTCTTTTCCAAAAATCTTTTACCACATTACACCCCCACCACATGTGCTCAAGGATCTACCTTAAACAAATTCACAGTAGTGGCACTTTTCCTGTTTCCCATTCCGTGAAAATGATTTCCAGGGGAAATGTATAATTGGATATGAGTAGCAGCCGATGACGATGACATGTGCATAAGCAAAATTGCACTCCCAATTATATAATCCCCACAATTTATGCAGCTTCACTTGCACTCATGTAAATCACCATTAGAATTCTGGCCATTAGATAACTGAGCCACTGATCTAAATGATGTTGTTCACATAACATAAATTCTTTTAAAGCACTTTGAATTGCATTTAGGCCTTTGAATGGCAACATTTCTCTGCATATTTACCATTTTCAAAATCATAATATGAGCTTGAAAGCTCCTTTGTGCTTGTAACTTTCAATGACATGTTAACAATGGGCTGGCACTCAATCCTTAGAAGAACTTATTAGAATTCTTTATTGTAAACATTTTACTATAACTATCATATTGGTCTGTTGTTTCATCGAGCTATTTCCAGAAGGTTAAATAGATCAAAGCTATCAGAAAGTTAAATAATTCAAGGCTCTCATTCAACTGCTTTTAGTTCATTTTATTTATACTTGAACAAGCCCAGAATAAGGTGTTTTTTTTTTAACTTTTCAGTTTCTTTTTGTTAGATCAAAACAAAATAATATAAAAGCATTTAATAATCAAATTCCTCTGCTCGGTAAGATTTCACAATATAACCAGACCTCCTGCACATTTCTTTAATTATTGAAATAACTGTTGTGAGATGGAGTGAAATATTAACAGGGTTATTCTTAAGAAACTGAGTTATAAGTTTATGCATTTCAAAATGTGTTAAAAAGATGTAACAGGTATTTCTTGGAAATATGTTTTGCTGAAATCTAAATTTATCTCATGGTTCTGTTTCTTTATGTATTTTACATAAAGTTGGGAGATAGTTAATGCAATTTGTTGTTGTTCAGTTGCACAGCCAAGTCTGACCCTTTGTGACCCCATGGACCATCACGCGACAGGCACCCCTATCCTCCACCATACTCCTCAACCCGCCCATCTCTGTGCTCATTGCATCATCAATACCATCTAGCCATCTCATTATCTGCCATTCCCTTTTTCTTTTGCCCACGACCTTTCCAAGCATTAAGGCTTTCTCAAGTGAATCCTCTCTTCTCATTTGATGTCCAAAGTACTTTAGCTTCATCTTCAATATTTGACCTTCCAAGGAGCAGTTGGGGTTGATTTCTTTCAGGATAGAGATGTTTGTTCTTTTTTCTCTCCAGGATACTCTCAAAATTCTCTTCCAACACCACATTTCAAAGGTGTCTATTCTTCTGCGCTCAGCTTTCCTTATGGTCCAACTCTCACAATCATACATTACGACCGGGAATACCATTGCTTTGACTATGTGGACTTTTGTTTGCAAGGTGATGTCTCTACTTTTAAGTATGTTCCCCAGGTTTCTCAAAACTTGTCTCCCAAGAATCAGTCGCCTTTTAATTTCATGGTTGCAATCACCATCTGCAGTGATCTTAGATCCTAATAAAGTAAAATCTGTTACTGCTTCTACTTCTTCCCCATCTACCATATTTTTGGACCATAAGACGCACTTTTTATCACCCAAAAGTGGGGAGAAAATGAGGGTGCGTCTTATAGTCCAAATGCTGGTCTTCAGCCAGCTGTGGCTGTTGTAAAAGGATATTTTACAAGAGTGGCAGCTGGCTAAAGACTACCACTGCTGCCTCTCAGCTGTTCAGCTGTTGAGGCAGGGGAAAAAATATGAAAAACAAGTGGCCACTAGAGGGCGAAAATTGCAATTTCCCATTTAAATGCATTGGCAATAAATTTCTTGTATTCAAAAGTTTTCTGTTTGTATGTTCCCAATGCATTTAAGTGGGAAACCAAACCTGTGCTTAAAAAGAAAGGGTTTCACTTACCTTGATGCCTTTGTCTCTACTCCACATGGACAAAATGAAGGGGGAAAACATGCTTCCTGGTTGAAAGGAGAGCAAGAGGCTAGGCTATAATATCACTTCCTTCCTCAGTGCAATTGGCCTGCCTTCCCATTTCCCCTGCAGCACCACCACTGGTTGGTGGTGCAAAATACAGTATTAATTTTTTTTCCTGCTCTGAAAACTGGGTGCGTCTTATGGTTCAAAAAATATGGTATTTTCCAAGGACTAATAGGGCCTGTTGCCATTATCTTTGTTTTCTTGATGTTGAGTCTCGCCAGCTTCTGCACTCTCGTCTTTCAACCTAAGCAAGAGCTTTAGGTCTTCTTCACTTTCAGCCATTAGGGTAATATCATCTACATATCTCAAATTGTTGATGTTTCTCC
The DNA here is from genome assembly GCA_035047305.1 of Bradypodion pumilum. Lineage (NCBI taxonomy): Eukaryota > Metazoa > Chordata > Lepidosauria > Squamata > Chamaeleonidae > Bradypodion > Bradypodion pumilum. Next base: position 121,156,143 of record JAWDJD010000004.1, read on the forward strand.
CAGCAATTTAAATTCCAAACTTGTGATTCATCTATCCCTGCATTGTGCATTATGTGCTCTGCATATAAGTTAAATAGGCAGGGTGACAAAATGCAGCCTTGTCTTATTCCTTTTCCTATTCCATATCCTGTCCTAACTGTCAATGCAATAAACAATAATAAATAGGGAATGAGATGTTATATATTTCTAAATTGTTTATGTATACCTATATATTTGTATATTGCCAGCTGCCCTGAACTTTAAGGATGTGGCAGAATAGCTGTCACAATAATCTTCAAATTTCCTTTGAGTTTATTTACAAAGTGCAGCTATTGAGTAGTAGTAGTAGTAGTAGTAGTAGTAGTAGTAGTAGTAGTAGTAGTAGTAGTAGTAGTAGTAGTAGTAGTTATCTAATTGCAATTTCTTGCTTTCAAACTGCTAGGTTGGCAGGAGCTGGGACAGAGATAGAAGTTCGCTCCATCATGCAGTACTCAGGTCTCAGACTGCTGACCTGCTGACCTTATGATAATGAAGTTCAGAGTCTTCAGTGTCACTAAGCCACTGCAGTCCCTCAATCTTTGAATACTTGAGTAAAAAATGGTTCTATCTGGAATAGTAATCTTCCACCGAGCAGACAGCTTTGGAAGAGATGGACTTGGAAGAACGAGATACCTGCCTAATTATCATATCGTCCAATTCAGCCTTTGTTAATCAGTGGAGTGACACGGGAAATCACCCTAACATCAAACCTTGGCCTTATAGGAAAATCACTTAGGTCAAATAAACTTTGGTATACTAGACATTCCTTAATGTCAAACAAGGTTGGCTCCAAATTCCCTATGCTCTGTGTCTGTTGTATTTGAAACTCTAATCCGATAACCAGAAGCTCTGAATAGACTGAAGTACCCATTATGATACCGGAGCTGGGGATGACGAAGGCTGCCTGGCTAAAATCACAAAAGTAATCTCTACACCACCAAATATATTTGCCTACTCAGTTTATCCAACTGGGACCCCCAATAAGCCCATTTGCAAAAACCCATCTATCATGACAGACATTAACATAATACAGCTCTCAGTTAACAAAATGCAGCCCTGTGCAGGCAGACAGTCGTGCCTGCAAATTCATCTCTTGCATTTATTGGTGGAGTGGATTTTATTTTTATTTTTGATAAATGAAGATGAGGTGAAGCAAATCCTTCAGTCAAAGTTATGTCCTTTTAAGTCCCGTTGGTTTTAATAGGAGAATTAAACAAATCAGAAGGACTTAAAAAGTGTCATTGGATCGTACAGTTGAGAGGCAGGTTCTGATTACTGTATTTGGTGACAACAGGAAACAGTCTTTATCTTCTCAGAGCCAGTAAGATTGAAAGGTGTAAATCATTCAGAGGCTTTCTTTCCAGCCTAAGTTCTTCCATTGGGAGCGGGGGCGGGAATCCTAACTAAATAATATGAAATAAATCCTAAAGACATTAAAACAATAAATCTGTAAATACATAAGTACACACATGGCAGGAACAGAACTACTCTCAGCATAACATGCAGTCAGTGTATAGCCACACATGTGTGCATGCACACAAACACAATGATATCAGTGTTTGCTCTGACTTTAAGATAAAAGTAAATAAAAGGGAGAAGAAAGATTTAGAATCTGGATTTACACAGATGTCATCACAAGAAAGAACAGTTGGACCTAGATGGTCCTCTATCTGGATATTATTCCCACCTCAATATTCTTGGGTTTCTTAACCCATTTTCTATCTCCAACTGATACCTATTATTGATGCCAGAAACCAAGCTACAAACCCAGGATCAGACCATTGCAGTTCACTAAACAATTCCTAACTGACTAAGAAATATAAACATTTTAAATTTAGATTCATAGATTTCATACCATTAGGACCAAATGAGAGTTAATCTGTAGTTTCAAAGTTTACTTTCACAATGATTTCAAACCTAACATGCTTTATTTGGTACAGGTTTTTTTGTGGACTGCAGCTCATTTTGCCGGACGCATGGCATAGATGAGCTTCAACAAGTCTTAATGATCAAGATTCCCATTGCAAAACCTAGATTTATTTAATCACACCATTCTGCAAGATCTCAGTGCCTCTTAAAATTAAGGAAAGCCACATAGTATTGCCTATATCTAAACTCTTACAATATATCGATTTTATGCCATTAGTGTTATAAACTTAGACAGTTTATGAGACTCAGTGTGATGGAGTGGATTTTATTTTTATTTTTGATAAATGAAGGTGTTCTTGGCCAGCATATTGGACCATCATTCTTATCATCCTAAAGTTATTGTACCATTTCTAGATATTCAGAGTTTGCACAGAAGGAGATACTATTGTTTGCACAAGAATGCTAAGAACGCGTAGAATGATGCTACTTGTGAAAAGGAAAATAATAATAATCCAGACAGCAGAAGAAGTGCAATACGTTTGCATTCTATATAGTGCCTAGTGTCATAGAATATTTAAGAATCCTGTGGCTTATTGGCTAAGATGTTGAGCTTGATGACTGGAAGGTCAGTAGGTCAGCAGTTTGAGACCCAAGAGCTGTGTGACAGAGTGAGCTCCCGTTATCTGTCCCAGCTCCTGCCAACCTAGCAGTTCGAAAGCAAGAAATTGCAAGTAGCTAAATAGGTACCACTTGGGCAGGAAAGGTAACAGAATTCCATGCACTCCAGTGTCTAGTCATGTCTGCCACATGACCACGGAAACATCTGCAGAGGCAGGCAGGACTGGCTCTTTGGCTGTAAACGGAGATGATGCTAGGGTTATGCTTCCACTGTATTGTTTTGTTGTTTTGTTAATTGCTACAAGTTCCTTCTTCTTCTTCTGTGTATAGGGCAGACATGAAACTGTCAAAATGAAGGCACTTTTTGGTGAGTTCATTCTGTCGTTCCTTTCACCTGACCCAGTGTGAGAAAGATTAGCCAGCCACACAAGGTTGCCATTACCAGGGTATGCCCAACTGTGGTTCAAAAATACCTCAATCTTTGAGGAGGCTCTTTCTGTATACCCCTCTACAAGGTGCTGACTGTGATGCATGGATCTCCGCCAGTCACATGTTTAAGACACCATTTCCTTTCTTTCCATTTCTTTCTGTCTTTCTAACTACTCATCAAAATTGTTAATAAATATACTTTTCTATTTAAGATTCAGAAGCTTGACGACATGTAACACCACCATAGCTTGGAAGCAGAGCATGGCAAAATCACTCTTCTAAATTATAAGTTCCACTACCAATCATGCTTCTTTGGCTTATAGTTTGCAGTTCCTGGGTTTGTAACTCAGAAAAATAACTTTTCCAAGTTCTATTTGAAAGAAGAAGAGCTCACTACAAGAGTTGCTGTCTGATATAAGTTAAAATGAATGCTGAAAGAGAACTAGACAGGAACCTGTCTAGTTGAAGATGAACCTGTGATATAGGGCTGCAAGGAGAAAACATACACAGTGGTACCTCAATTAACATAATTAATGTGTTCTTTGGAACATTTCTCACAGCAAAAATTACTTTAACCAAATTTCCCACAGGAATGCATTGGATGCAATTTCCCATAGCAATGCAATGAAAACCAAAATACATTAGCTGAAATGTAGTTTCCCATAGGAATGCATTGAAAACCAATTAATCAGTTCCAAAAAACTATTCCATAAACCAAGCCATTATTTTCTATGGATTTCCTTTTGTTATGCGATTTTTTATGTTAACTGAGCCATTTGTTAACCGAGGTTCCACTGTATGGGAAAACTGCCATATATTCCACATAAATGGTTCAGTAGTCCACAGTTCTCATTACTAGGGGATGGAGTCCTTCTACTGTAAAGGAGCAATTCTAGATCTATCCCACAATTTACTAGGTAATTATCTCAAAAGCTTTTCTGTTTAACAAGAGGATGGAGTAATAATTACAAGATATGTGGGTAAGGGTGAGGAAACTTACATTTTCCTGGAGGTTATGCCAAGATTTTCACATGTCCAAAAGGTGTACTGGCCCCTCTGGCAATGCACTAGGACCTTACCCAAGATTAATGAGATTGGAATGAATAAATGTCTATTGCTTTGTACACAAATCATTCATCAGTCTAACATGCATATGAAGCAGTATCATTAGCTTTTAAAGATCCGGGTTAGGAATTGACGCCAGCCTATGAGCCATCTATAAACAAAATCAATAACTGACTAATTAGCTGGTAACGTGTTTTACAACAATTAAAGACAGAAGCTGATGGGAGACTTGTATATTGATAGGAAGTTAGTGTTTTTACAGGCCGAATTGTGAAGTCAACTCATTACATTACCTATTATGGGGAAGGCGAATTCCAAGTATAGTTTGACTAGATTCCAGTGGTAGCAGGATTCTACTTCACTGTTACCCTCCCTTAACTTTTGAAAAATAAGAACATAAGAACATAAGAACAGCCTTGCTGGAACAGGCCACAGCCCATCCAGTCCAGCATTCTGTCTCACACAGTGGCTCACCATTTCCTTCAGGGTATTCCCAAGCAGATGCCTTCACCTGCTTAGGATTTACTAGAAATGATATTGAGAGATATCCTGCCTATCTCTCCAACCCGGAGGTTGTCCTTAAGTATCCATAATTATAGCCATTGATACTCTTGTCCTCCATGAACTTGTCTAATCCTTTCTTAAAGCTGTCAAGACTGACAGCTGTCACCACTTCTTCTGGCAGGGAGTTCCATACACCAGTAATTCTCTGGGTCAAAAAGTACTTTCTCTTATTTGTTTGAGAACTAGTACCCAAAGGTTTCATGGAGTGTCCCCTACTTCTAGTGTTATGCGATAGGGAAAACAGTTTTTCCTTATCTACTTTGTCCACACCGTGCATGATTTTATAAACTTCAATCAGGTCACCTCATAGATGTCGTCGTTCAAGAGTGAAGAGGCCCAACCGTTGCAGCCTCAGATGGTAAGGAAGGTGTTCCAGTCCCCTAATCATTCTGGTTGCCCTCCTCTGCACTTTTTCCAGCTCCATAATATCCTTCTGGAGGTATGGCGACCAGAACTGTACACAGTATTCCAGATGGGGACTCACCATAGATTTATAAAGAGGCAAAATGGCACTTGCTGACTTATTTTCTATACCCTTCCTAATGATCCCTAGCATTGAGTTTGCTTTTTTCATTGCTGAGGCACACTGGGTTGACACCTTTATTGAGTTGTCCACCAGAACACCAAGGTCCCTTTCCTGGTTTGTCGCAGAGAGTTCACACCCCATCAGTTTATAAATGTAATTGGGGTTCTTTGCCCCAACATGCATCACTCTGCACTTACTAATGTTGAAACTCATTTGCCACTGTTTTGCCCATTCCCCCAGTGTCAAGAGATCCCTCTGGAGCTCCTCACAATCTCTCACAGTTTTCACTACCCTGTATAATTTAGTGTCGTCAGCAAATTTGGCTACCTTGCTTTTTACTCTTACCTCTAGATCATTTATGAAGAGGTTGAAAAGCAGGGGTCCCAGTACTGAACCTTGGGGGACCCCACTCTTTACTTCCCTCCACTTGGAGAAGTGTCCATTTAGTGCTACCCTCTGTTTCCTGTCCCTTAGCCAGTTGCTGATCCAGGACAAGACCTGTCCCTTTATTCCTTGACTGGTAAGGTTATTTAAGAGCCTTTGGTGTGGGATCTTGTCAAAAGCCTTCTGAAAGTCCAGATAAACAATGTCAACTGGATCCCCCTTATCCACATGCTTGTTGACACTCTCAAAAAATTCCAACAGATTAGTGAGGCATGATTTGCTGTTGCAAAAGCCATGTTGACTCTCCTTTAGCAGCGCCTTCTCTTCTATGTGCCTATTAATTCTATCTTTTAGGATGGTTTCCATCACTTTACCTGGGACACATGTCAAACTGACAGGTCGGTAATTTCCTGGATCACCCCTGGATCCTTTTTTGAAAATTGGTGTTACATTCGCTACCTTCCAGTCATCAGGCACAAACCCTGATTTGAGGGAAAGATTATATATTTTGGCTAGGAGATCAGCAATTTCATCTTTAAGTTCCCTGAGAACTCATGGATGGATGCCATCTGGTCCTGGTGATTTGTTAGTGTTTAGTTTAACAAGGCATGCAAGGACCTCCTCCCTGGTTATTTCTATCTGGCTTAATTCTTCGGTTTCCCTCCCTATGAAGATAGGCTCTGTTTTGGGCATGCGGCCTCTGTCTTCTTCAGTGAATACTGAAGCAAAGAATTCATTGAGTCTCTCTGCAATCTCTGTTTCCTCTTTAATAACCCCTTGCCTTCCATTGTCATCTAATGGTCCAATGGCCTTCCTAGTTGGGTTCTTACTTCTAATGTACTTGTTATTTCTCTGAGTATTTTTAGCTATACGCTCCTCAAAGTCTTGCTTTGCTTTCCTGATTGTTGCCTTGCATTTGTTCTGCCAGAATTTATGTTTCTGCCTGCTGTCCTCATTCGGACAAGCCTTCCATCTTCTAAATGAGCTTTTCTTGCTCTTGATCACTTCCCGAACAGCTCCTGTAAGCCACATTGGAGTCCTCTTGGACCTGGCAGTGCCCTTTTTCCTTTTGGGTATGCATTCCAATTGGGCCTCTGTTATTGTTTTTGTAAACAGCCTCCATGCCTCTTGGAGTGTTTGGACTCTCTCAATTTTCCCTTTCAGCTTCTTTTTTACTAGTTTCCTCAACTTTGGGAAATTTCCTTTTTGAAAATTTAAGGTCTCTGTGTTAGATTTTATCAGTGACTTGCGGTCTATGATCAAGTTAAACATAATTGAGTTGTGGTCACTGTTCCCTATTGGATCAGTCACATTAACATCTTGCACCAGATCCTGAGTAATTACTCAGGATCAAGTCAAGGATTCTTGTACCTCTAGTTGGGTCTTCAACCATCTGTCCCAGGGAACAATCATTTAGCATATCTAGGAACTTTATCTCTTTATCATGTGCTGAACAACAGTTCACCCAGTCTATGTGAGGGTAATTGAAGTCCCCCATTATAACCAGGCTTCCCTTCTTGGATGCCTCCTTTACAACATTCTCCAACTGCCAGTCTCCCTCAAGAGTTTGGGTCGGAGGCCGATAGTATATGCCTACTGTTAGACCATCCTTGTGGCCTGGTACTCTTACCCACAGAGTTTCTAATGGTGACTCCAAATCACCTAGATATTCCAGTTCATACGATTTTATCACTTCTTTGACATACAAGGCCACGCCACCTCCCGTTTGCCCCTTCCTATCCTTCCTGTACAGTTTGTAGCCTGGGATAACTGTATCCCATTGGTTATCATCCGTCCACCAGGTTTCAGTGATACCAATAATATCAATATTCTTATCTATTGCTAAGTATTCCAGCTCCCCTATTTTGTTCCGGAGGCTTCTGGCATTTGTATACAAGCATTTATATATGCTTTTCTGACACAGTCTTTTGTGTCCAGTTGCATTGTTAGACTGCCTCTTGCATCCTTCTGCTAGAATGCTAGTGACTAGCTCCTCACTCTGCTCAGTAATTTTTGCATCCTTCGCACTACTCAAGTACACACTTTCCTGAACTGGATGCTGCCCAGCTCCTGTCGGCTTTCCCCCAGTTATCAGTTTAAAAGATGCTCTGCAGCCTTTTTGATGTTGAGTGCCAGCAATCTGGTCCCATCATGGTTCAAATGCAACCCATCCCTCCTGAACAGATTTGGCTTGTCCCAAAATGTTCTCCAGTTCCTGACAAATCTGAAACCCTCCTCTCGACACCACCGCCTCATCCACGCATTGAGGCTTCTGAGCTCTGCCTGCCTGGTAGGTCCTGCGCGAGGGACAGGCAGCAGTTCTGAAAATGCTACCTTGGAAGTCCGGGACTTCAATCTTCTTCCTAACAACCCAAATTTGGCTTCCAGGACAGACCGCTTGGCCTTCCCAACATCATTGGTACCAACGTGTACCATGACAACTGGCTCGTTCCCAGTTCTCTCTAACAATCTATCGAGATTTCTTGTGATGTCTGCAACTTTTGCACCTGGCAGGCAAGTCACTAAATGGTTATCATGTACATCACAAATCCATTTCTCTGTATTTCTAATTATTGAATTGCCTAGTAGAAGGAGCCTCTCTCCTGCAATCTGTTCATCTACATGCACCTCATCAACCATATTAAGGGAGAGAACCTCAGTTTGTTACTGTTGTTTATCTTCCTGGATCTCATCAAGTGTGATGAAGGAGAGATCATCAGGTGGAACCAGTTGTTCCTCTGTGTGTTCCTCATCAGATGTGATGAGGGAAAGAGCCTCAAATTTATTCTGTAATTTCAGACTCTCAGAGTGATCCCCTACTCTTCTCCTCCTTTGAGTCACATTCCTCCAAACATCTCCCTCCTGAGTTAGTGAAGGGCCTTCTCCCTCAGAACTGTGCCCTGTCTCTTCTTTGTCCAGCATAGTCTGCTCCGCTCTGTCCAAGAACAGCTCAAGCTCCTTAATTTGTTGATGGTTAGATATGCGGGCCTCTAGCTGCTGGACCTTCTCTTCTAGTAATGCAAGCAGCTTGCACTTGCTGCAAGTTTAGTTCTCCATATGCTTTGGCAAGAACACAAACATGGCACAAGTATTGCAGGTAACTACAACTGTTCCCTCAGAATCCATTTTAACAAGTGCAGTATTCTGGGCCTCAAAAATGTACATGTTTACTACCTTTCTACCTAGTAAGACTATATTCTTCCTTTGTTACTAGTTTGCAATCTCGTGCACTGTTAGGTGCACGGACCTCTAAAGCAGCTCTACTCCAACTGCAAAACTTACCAGTGCTCACTTCCTTTGTTTGGCTCTCCTCAGCAGCAGCTCTGCTTAAGAGCACATGCAGAGTCAAAAGGGCTGACCCTGAAAGAGCTCAGAGCTTTTAAAGGCTAGTGTGGCTCCGTCCCTATGAGTCACAGTTCAGGGAAGGGCCTGGTGTGGCTCTGCCCCCTGCTTCTGGAAGCTTCTAACTGCTTTCTCTGTTTGAACAGAGGTGGTTCTCAGCAGTTTAAATTATCAATTTAAATTAGTGGAGGCCTCTAAAGCAGCTCTACTCCAACTGCAAAACTTACCAGTGCTCACTTCCTTTGTTTGGCTCTCCTCAGCAGCAGCTCTGCTTAAGAGCACATGCAGAGTCAAAAGGGCTGACCCTGAAAGAGCTCAGAGCTTTTAAAGGCTAGTGTGGCTCCGCCCCTATGAGTCACAGTTCAGGGAAGGGCCTGGTGTGGCTCTGCCCCCTGCTTCTGGAAGCTTCTAACTGCTTTCTCTGTTTGAACAGAGGTGGCTCTCAGCAGTGAGAGCCACCTCTGTTCAAAATGACTGAAGAAGCTGGATGACTTTTACAGCATTTCATACTTTGTAGAATTAATTCTCTCATGCTATTTCCCCCTCACACTTCAGACACATGCTGTATTTTAGCTTTGCATTGCTGCCATTGAACAACAAGTACAGACAGATTTAGAGAACTGCCCCAAAAGAAAACAAATGAAAGATTGATTATGCTGGTTTACAAATAAACAATTTTTTTCTTGGATTGAAATGTTGAAGAGCTGTTGGAAGTGGCCAGTTCCTAAACCAGTGGTTCTCAATCTTCTTTTGGCCATGTCCCACCTAGGCATCTCTAAAATTCTGGTGTCCCCTCCCCCTGTGACATATACAGTAAAACCCTGTGTTATGATGGAGGTCCATTCCAACAGCCTCCGTTGTAATCTGAAAAAATTGTAAACTGAAACATTCATAGGGATGCACTGAAAAATAAAAAGGTCCTGAATTGATCGTTGCAAACAAAACAAAACAAAAGACATTGAAATTTGTAAACTGGGACAGCATTTCCATAGGGCTTTCTGTTGTAAACTGCAGCAAACTTAAACCAAGGCGGTTGTAACCTGGGGTTTTACTGTAATTCTTATTATTCAAAAAGTGAACTCCTTTTCACATGTAGGAAGTCTAAAAGGGGATTCACTGTTAATAATTCATTCTCTGATTGCCTCCCTTTAAAAATCAAATCCCCCCCTCCCATGGTCATGGGGCATGTGCCCCATGTTGGGAACCACAATCCTAGAATAAGGATGTTGTCTCCCACCTCCAGGTGCAAATAACATGCATTTTGCAAATACCAAAACTGTATTTTACATTAAAACCTTTTATATAAATAAATGGTCTGCACAATATGAAGATTTTCACACACACATGGAAAAAACGTTGTACAAGTTTTCAACAGCAAATTCTCCAAATGCAAGAAATGGGCTCTTGCAACCTTCGCCAGAGGGGAATAATTTTTAACCCATACTCTCCCCCCCCCTCGCTACTGGTGAAAAAGAACAAAAAATACATCATAATTCTAATTAGATGAAGATTTGGGGGGTTGGGGATTGGGGAGGGACTTATGCCAGCAGGGCCTCCATCAGAAATTTCTGGGCCCCATACTGAGCAATCCTATTGGGGCCACCACAATCCTATTGTGCAAACCCTGACAGGGGCCCTGCCAGCGGTGGCAGGGCCCCTGTCAGCTCCAGGCCCTATATGGCAGTACTGGTAGTACTGCCCTGATGGCAGCCCTGTATGCCAGTATTCAGCCATCTATTTTGCTATGACTTTTACTCTTTCTTCATGTCCTCCTCTTATCTTCATCCTTTTGGACAATGTTTCTATCCTGCAGTTTCCTTAGGCCAGTTATGCACTTTTATGGACATTTAGTCTATCTCTGACCCTGCCTCTTTCTTTTATACACACTCGCATTTCATCACATACCATTAGCTATATTATAGAAAATAACAGTAGGAACATAACTGTTTCTTTTCAGCTGGTAAAGAGTAAAGTGGAAGTCAACGAGAAGGCAACATTGGTGGGGAAATACTGAAGACTGCAAAATCACAAAAGATAATCTGTGACTATTGCTAATGGATGTAAGAAACAGCTTTCTGGAGCAATCAATGGTTGCTAAAAAAATTGCAGCCCTAACAACAGCAGATATTATAGTGTTTCATAGTGTTTAGGTGGAAGAGAAAAGAAATTTACTACCATACTTTATGCTCTATTGACAAAATATAATTTCTCTCCAACATATTTCCTATGAGAGAGGAACAGTCTGTTCCTTGCACCCTGGTAAAAGCTTTGTTCTTAGTGCTGCTATGAAATTGTACTTTTATAAAGTAACAAGGGCATACCTTTAGACAAAATGTGTTATGTTTTGCTCTGAGGGAATAAATAAGAATGCGGAGGAAGTGGGCCATATTGTACCTCCCTATTTTTTAACTTCATTCCTTAATGTTTAATATTTTGCAATTTTTTGCACTTTCTGTACCTTTGAGTTACTTATTGATGGAACACCCATTTCTATATGGCATGTTTTTCTTTATTGCTTGTCCAGAAGTATAACTTTCTGGCTTACAAAAAAAAATCAATTGTTTTATCTGGGATAATCTGTTTACCCTAGTATGAGATTTGAGTTTCTATTTCTAAAACTGGAGGTGGCTAGAATTCATAATATGGAGGGGAAAATGTGAGTAATCCATAAGAGTTAGCCAACTGCTGAAAAATGATCTTGGTTGTCATCATCATGATCCGCAATCTTTGTTCTCATGCTCTATACTACTACAGTTTTTTTTATTTTTATTGCCCTTTACTTTAATGTGCTATAATGCAGCTGAAATATTGTCATTTAGAGTAAGAAAATTTATAATTTTCAGCCTGTCATAACTGGCAAATAAATAATTCCTGCTGCAATTCTTGGAGGAGCATACACAAGCTGCTTTACTGTACGTGTTCACACCCCTGAAAAATCACAGTAAGGATTTTCTATTTGCTCATTAGAAATGGACTGAAAGTTATAAATTTTCGGTTTAAGCCAGTATTTGTTTTGTTAATCACAAACTTTTATTTCAGTTTATTTCATTCATTTATTTATTTTACTTGTTTAGTTGCCCCTCACCGAGTTAGGTACTGTATATGATAATGATGAGCTAAGGATGGCTTGTTTATTATGGCCCTCTACACCCTAAGCTTGATCTGAGAAATGAACAAAATTTTCCAACATTCAGTGTTTTGGTTTAATATTTTATCAACTGGTTCTTACTGTCTTTCAAGAAACACTTGATTAGAGTCACCAATAGTTTTACATAAAGCAAACCTCTGGGCAATGAATGAACATGAAGGCTTTTGCTCAGATGAACTTGAAGTGAAGTTCAGAACCATTTCATTTGCCACTGAATTTCAAACTTGAAGTGAGTCAGACCAAAATAAAATACTTTTGCTAAGGGTAGGGAAATTATTTAGAGATTCTGATTGGCTTGCCCACGGCCTCCAGTGAAGCCAAAGTGGAGACAGAATGGCAACCTGAGCTATATTTTGGGTTTATGTAAATGTATAGAATGAACAATAATGGAAAGAGAAAAAAAATCACAATTAAAGACACACAAATGAAAGGACAAAGGGACAATGCTTTTGTGTTTCTCTGCCTAAAGAGAATGTTTACTTAAATAATCACATTTCCAAAGAAGGTAAAATGTAATTCTAAAACCTATTAACATTGGTTGCACACTCTAAAAAACCAAGGGCATACAAATATCTAGACGCACTAAGGAAAGAAGGGGACAGCAACCGAGAAATTAACTTATATAGTCACAAGTTCATTTAACTTCGAAGAGACCCTTGGGTATTGAAAGTGGTGAACGTAACAAAGTTATTTAAAAAGTGCCTGGAGACATAACATGAAACCAGAGACCAGTTAGCTGGCTAGATAGTATGCAGAAAGCCCTGGAATATAAAGTAGGGTAACAGTTGAAGAAGCATAGCTTGATTAAGGATTGACAGTAAGGGTGTCAGGATGGGTAGTGGGGAGGAGAGAGGGAGTACCACAGTTTACTAACTTGCAGGAATTCTGCAACATGGAAGAAACTCCTCACTTAAAATCACTTTAGTGTCTCAGAAATAACTTGGATAGCTTTTTAGGAAGTAGCTGACTGCTTTACTCAATATACCTTTCTAAGAAAAGCTAAGCCAAAACAAAATTGCCTGATGGTTGGAGAAGAGAGTTACATGAAAAAGCGGGTGGATTATAGTACACGAAGCACACTGTGCTGAAAATTCTGCTGTATTTTACCAATGTACCCTGAACTGCATTTTAACCAATGCCTCCAAATGACATTAAATCTGCCTGGCACACTTATCTCAAAACAAGCTTCATTGAATGCTAAACACAGTGGGATTTACTTTTGAGTATATATTGCAAAGCTTTATGTTGTAAAACAATTGGGGTGGAATCCAGCATAAAGTAGGTTCAAACTAGAGATTAAAGGGATTGCATATTCCTTACAATTAACCTGTTTTCTTTGCTTAAAGAGATTTATTTTGAGATACCTGCCACAGCAACAAGGCATGTAAATAATATCCCTGCTCACCTTCCAGTGTCCAATCAGAGAACAACAAATCGTGATAAATATAAAATACATAGACTAGGAGAATCTCTTGATATGACAAACAGCAATGTTTCACTGCTTGGGGAAACAACTCTAGCCAAAAAACTATTATACAGGAAAACCTCATACAACAATCGCCCTCTATAGCAATGAAATCACATAACAATTAGGTTTTTTTGGGGAAATGATGTCCCGCATAACAATTTTCCCTATGAAAAAAATTGTACAACAATTTTTCAATGGGAAAAACCACTTAGCAAAAAAAAAAAAAATTTGTTGTACGATGCATCCCATAGGGAAAATCACTATACGATGCAGTTTTTTCGTACAACAATGAGCCCTGTGGAACAGATTAAAATCATTGTATGAGGTACCATTGTACTATAATAAAGGTATCCTATTATTATTATTATTATTATTATTATTATTATTATTATTATTATTATTATTATTATTATTATTATTATTATTATTATTATTATTATTATTATTATTATTATTATTATTATTATTATTATTATTATTAAAGCCACAGCAAACAAGATAACAATGCTAGGTTTAGTATCATAAATCACTAGTCGAACACTTCCCAAGCGTCTATGACTACAGGATGTATCGGCGAATTATGTGGGCAGATCCCAGTAAGATGGCTTTCTGCAGCTGACTGATGGTGATTTTGTCAACTCCAATTGTTTCTAAATGTTTGCTTAGATCTTTAGGCACAGCACCCAGTGTGCCAATTACCACTGGGACCACCTGTACCGGTTTACACCAGAGTCTCTGCAGTTCAATTTTTAGATCCTGATACTGGACGTTTTTTTCAAATTGTTTCTCATTAATTCTGCTGTCACCAGGCATGTCAATGATCCACACTTTTTTCTTTTCGACAATGGAGATATCCAGGATATTGTGCTCCAAAACCCTGTCAGTTTGTATTTGAAAATCCCACAGTAATTTTACATCATCATCATCATCATCATCATCATCATCATCATCATCATCATCATCATCATTATTATTATTATTATTATTATTATTATTATTATTATTATTATTATTATTATTATTATTATTATTATTATTATTATTATTATTATTATTATTATTATTATTATTATTATTATTATTATTATTATTATTATTATTATTATTATTATTATTGTCAAACATACAGCCAACAAGATAACAATGCTGGTTTTTGTATCAAAATCACTAGTCGAACACTTCCCAAGCATTTAGGACTAAGTGATGTATCGGCGAATTATGTGAGCAGATCCGAGCAGGGTGGCCTTCTGCAGATGACTGATGGTGATTATGTCAACTCCAATTGTTGTTGTTGTTTGTTCGGCTTATACCCCACCCAACTAGGATACACTCCCACCCTGGGCAGCTCACAATGTTAAAAAGAGCAGAACAGATACCATAGAACCATAGAACCCTCACCCCACCCATGCAGTCCAATCAGCACCAAGGGTCACTAGCTCAAGTGGCCAATGATGGGGGATCCTCCTATTTAAACTTCAACAAGCTGTCAAAAACCTCCTCAAAAAGAAACATTTTCAGTTACTTCTTAAAGGACCCTAAAGAGTCAATCAAATGCAGCTCCCCAGGTAGAGTGTTGCAGTCATCTCGTTTGTCTCTTACCTTCATTCAGTTATACTAATTAAAACAACCGTGGACTTGGGCCTGTTAAAGGCTGACATGTTTTCTTGGAGTATAGCCCTTCTTCAAATGTAGTTTATGGCAGGTAACACTTGTCTTTAAGGTGCCACAAGATATGTTGTTGTTTATGCTACAACAGACTGAATATGTGGCATGAAGGCAAAATTGAGTGAATGTTAACAACTATTTAACATCCACGGATTCAGCGTTTCCAATGTGTGTGTGTGTGTGTGTGTGTGTGTGTGTGTGTGTGTGTGTGTGTCTGTGTCTGTGTCTGTGTCTGTGTGTCTGTGTCTGTGTCTGTGTCTGTGTGTCTGTGTCTGTGTGTCTGTGTCTGTGTGAAAGAGAGATAAAGGCAGTCACAAGTTATCTATCTATCTGTCTGTCTGTCTGTCTGTCTGTCTGTCTGTCTGTCTGTCTGTTTGTCTATCTATCTATCTATCACAAATCCAAGGTTGGCTGCATCAATAGCACCACCATTTTCTTTGTTCAAGTAAGAGAACAAAGATGAAAGAGGGGAACTGAAACAGAGCTATAGCTATAGCTGTGTCTTCTCCAATTCCAGGTTGGAAAGGATGACATTTTCCCACTTTGGAAGGGAAACCATTGACACAGGGCAGCTAGAAAAGTGTAATTTGAATACAGTTAGTGGCTATTAAACTTTCATGTTGGTAGGAGCAGGGCCGCCATCAGAAATTTCTGGGCCCCATACTGAGCATTCCTATTGTCCCCCACCACCACACACACTTTTCTCTCTCCTCGCATTGGGGCAGTGGCGGGGGTGGTGGAATACACAATTTCCCAAAAGAAATTGATGGGCAATTTTATCCAACTTTAGAGTTTAGTGCTCATCTCTGATTACAGCCAAAGAGCCAGTGGCCTTGATCCACAAAAGCTCACATTAAAATACAGCAGTTAGTCTTTAAGCCTTGCTTGAAAGCCAGTTGTATCCAAATTTAGAGTTCAGTGCTCATGTCTGATTGCAGCCAAAGAGCCAATGGCCTTGATCCACAAAAGCTCACATTAAAATACAGCCAGGGCCACCATCAGAAATTTCTGGGCTCCGTACTGAGCAATCCTATCCCCCCCCACACACACACACACTTTTCTCTCTCCTCACATTGGGGCGGCAGCAGGGGTGGTGGTGGAATACACAATTTCCCAAAAGAAATCGATGGGCAGTTGTATCCAACTTTAGAGTTCAGTGCTCATCTCTGATTACAGCCAAAGAGCCAGTGGCCTTGATCCACAAAAGCTCACATTAAAATACAGCTGTAAGTCTTTTTTTTATTAAATTCTTATTAGGTTTTACAACAATACAGATTGAATATAAAAATTACAATAAAAAGATACATAAGTAAATACACAAGGTAAAAAAATTATATGAAAAAAACCATTTTACATTGACAAAGACATATAAATGATATAGTGCACAGAAAAAAAGAGAAAGAAAAGAAAACAAATACATAAACATTTAATTATATTGAACTACTATAAACTACTTAACTGTGTAGAATTGACAGGTCAGTAAACCCTGTTGGTCAGACTGGATCTCATCTACAATTTTTAATATTAAATTTCCATTCTAATATGCCAAACCAGTCTGAACTTTAATTAGGCATTGCTATTTTTATTTGGCCTGTTTACCTACTACTCAACCAAGTTAATAACACATTTGTAATAATAAAAAAAAGTGATTACTAATTCACCACATGTGACTGTACAATGCCCTGGAGATTGCAGTGGACACTTTTTCACTATTTCCAAAATCTATGAAGTTCAGGTACTGGACTGCTGCCATCACCTCTTGTACCTGTGGAATCAACAAACAATTGCCATATTTGCCAAAATCTATTCTCTTTTATTATGCCCTTTTTCTTGTTCAATTCCCATGTTAATTTGTAATTTAAAGCAAGGTCCCACATTTCCTTATACCAAACATCCACCTTTGGGATCTGATCATTTTTCCACTGGGCAGTAAGTCTTTAAGCCTTGCTTGAAAGCCAGTTGTATCCAACTTTAGAGTTCAGTGCTTATGTCTGATTACAGCCAAAGAGCCAGTGGTTGTCTGTGTCTGCAGACAGTTCCATGGACACGTGGGCAGGCAAGACTTGGCACTGGACTGCATGGAACGCTGTTTACCTTCCCACCGACATGGTCCATATTTATCTACTTGCAATTTCTGTGCTTTACATAAGTGTCATTGCTATTCCTATTGTCTTAGAACTGCAGAGTTGGAAGGGCTCCTATAAGATCAATAGTACAGCCCCTGTCAAAGAGGCACAGCAGGTGGGGGGGGAATCGAACTTTGGGTGCCTCCTGAGAAGGCAGGATTCCCTGGAAGAGCCTGAAATTGCTGGGGATGGTGGAAGCCAGTCGTATCCAGCTCCAGGGTTCAGTGCTCATCTCTGTTTCAAAGCCGAAGAGCCAGTGCTGTCTGCTCCTACTGCAGACGTTTCCGTGTGGTCATGTGGCAGGCATAACTAGACACCGAGGTGCACTGAACGCTGTCTACCTTCCCACCGAAGTGGTCCCTGCTGATCTACTTGCAATTTCTTAGCTTTCGAACTGCTAGTCTGGTAGGAACCTGGGACAAAGATGGGAGTTCATTCCCTCCCTGCAGTACTTGGGAATTGAACTGCTGACCTCCCACCTCCCAGTCAGCATCTTAGCCCACTTGAGCCAGGGGATGGTGGAAAGCCAGACCCAACATGAGCTGGATGGTTTGCCAGAGTTTAGCATGCTGGCTTAGTTAGAGCCCGAGGTGCATGGCAACCTACACATCCACTCTTAATTAAGTGTAATTGCTAATTGCTTCTCCATCCCCCCCCCGCTCATGTGTTTTTGAGTGCCCCATTGGCTGCATGGCAAAGAGGGATCTCGATCCCAGGATCTCCCCCCTTCCCCCCCCCGCTCCAGCGCCTGGGAATCCCTGATGAGGAGGGGGTGGGGGATCACCTTCCCCTCCCTCTATGGAAAAAGGGGTGGACCCCAAATGTCTAGAAAGGGGCAGGGTTTCCCTCCTCAATTTGCATATCCCCGCCTCCCCCGCCCTGGCAAGAACCCAGGGCTGGACTGTAACAGAGGCGGGGCTTCTGTCCATTTCATCCTCCTCTCCTGCTCCCTGATTGGTTGTCTGGAGCCGTTGGGTGGGGGGTTTGCTTGCTGAGAAACAGATCAGGGAGGAGGGGCGAGAAGAGGGGAGGCGGATGCATTTTTTTGGATGCTAGCTCTCTTGATTTTGCAGTTTTTGCATGAAATTGGCACTTGGAGTTCCTCCCCCCCATCCCCGTGCCCCCTCTCTTTTCCTTTTGCTCCACTATCCCGCTCCCTCTTTCCTCCCCCCACTTCCCTCCTTTCCTTACTTACTAGGAGGAACTTGCTGGGCGCGCTTCCTCTTCCTGACTCCTTAGGCTCATCTGTACTTCCTTCCTGCACATGGCCTTCAGCAATGCCCAACAGTGTCTCGCTCACCCAGGGCCGAAGGCTGAAGGTCCGCAGGAAGCAGCCTCGGTGTGCGGTCTCTTCCGGATTGGGACCGGTGCACCTCGTCGTCAAGGCTTCAGTCCACGAGGTGTGTTGGTCCCAGTCCGGAAAAGACTGTGTAACAGGGCTGCTCTCTCCTGCACACCTTTGGGCTTTGGCCCTGGACGAGCGAGGCGCATGTGGGGGCATTGCTGAAGGCTGCGCGCAGGAAGTACAGATGAGCCTAAAGAAGCATGCCTGACAAGTTCCCTCTAGCCATGCCCATGATGCTCTGGGTCGAGGTAGAGGTGAAGCCCTCTGGTGGTGGCTGGGCATGCACTGTGGAGCCGCGCACCATGCATAAAAAAGTAAAAATAAGAAAATAAAAAAATTGACACAGCGCTGTCGGGTCCCTGCCAGCTCCGGGCCTGGGATGGCAGTCCCCCTTGCCCCCCCCTGATGCCAGCCTTGGGTAGAGGAGTGTGTGATAGGAATAGAAACAGGAAAGGAGTGGACTATGCTTGAAAAAAAGCTTGTGACTAATAGAAGATGATGGAGGAGAGTGAGATTTTAGGTGCATTTTAACAGGGAGACCTTAGTTCCTATTATTGCTTCATCTGCATTGTATTTTGTGTTCTCTATCTAGTTACCAAGTCTGTTACCATTCATTGCCAAAGCTTTTTCTGAGGCAGCCATTTTGTATCTGAACACTGGATTCCAACCACAAAAGGATTCCAAACACTCATATTTTATATGAAATCTTTGTCAAAATCCTTCCATTGGCTTCTGGTTTGTTTCTCCAGACTGTTGCATAGCCTGACAGTAATGAATGATTTGCAATTTTGTACTTTACAGATGGGATGGTTGCAGCAGGTAATTGGCTCCACTATTGAATCTCCATTTTTTATAACTAGCTCCAGTCCCATCATTCTTCTGCAATTCTTTCTAATTTCTGAACCTGTGGACTCTAGTAAGAAAGAAGATTCAGTCCCACTGACATGAAGTGTGCTCACGTCTGTCCTTTCTTTCTTTCTTTCTGCCCCTTATTAGGACTTAAGGGGTCATGGCAGTTCTGTGCTTTTTCCCTTTAGGATGAAGGAAATACCTTCTTCATGTTTTACAGTTGTTTGGGTTATCCCCCTCCCCTTATCCTCTGAACGTTTGTCATTTTCTAATTTATTGTTCATATATTACAGACAAGCAGTAGGATGTGACTGGAGCCAGCAATGATTTCAGGGAAGCTTTTGAAATGTAGTGTGTTTGGAGTGTTTGGAGTGTTTGAAAATTCTGGGAGGGAATTTTTGGTGTTCAGTGACCAAGACAATGGAAGCAGCCATAGTCTGGCTTAACACATCTTTATTGCATGGAGTACAGTATGAACATGTGGTAATGGCGGAGGTACAGTTCTTTTATATGGTCACTATACATTTGAATGTGGTTACACGGTGGCCCATTGGCTACTGTCAGAGAGACGTCATCCTGAGCCACACCCCTCTTGTCCAGGTGTATATGTGGCGGGAAGGTTTCCGGCGGCTGGGGTGATTGGGGAATATGAACCATGTGAGCTGGATGCTCACTGCTACCACCATTGGTAGCAGTTCGCATTATTATGCAGCTGGATACAATGTCTCAATGAAAGCTATGATAAGTATGCATTTCCTGTAGAACCAGTTACATTCATCTTTAAAGGCACACGTATATAGTTACAATACATACACAACACCCTTTCCCCCTAGGATGGGACGAAGTCCCTCAACCAATGTGGTTTTCCGCATGTGCGCTTGGGACGTGCGGCTGCTGTGCTTCGTTTGGGGACCCTCACTCTTCTCTGCTCTCCTTGTTCTTGCCCTGCAACGGGAGGGATTGATTCATTAGCGGTTTGCTGTGGGCGAGCGGCCTCTGACTGCAAATATGTGGAACTGGGGTTTTGCGTTTGTCCTGGGGGACCCAGGGCTGTAGGCGTGGGGTAGGGGTGAACTCTATCCAGACTATGGTTGCTTCCATTGTCTTGGTCACTGAACAGAATTGTAATGCCTTTTTCTTCTCCTTGCCATCCTGCCTACTCCTGAACTGGGGGAAAACCATCATGAGAGAGACTTGTGGGGCATTAGTGTAGAAAATGATCAGCAGCCAATATGTGAGTCTCAAAAGGAGGATTAGGACCAGCTGTGTGTGAAGGCATGCAGGCGTGGTCCTACACAGCAGACATAAATGTGACAAAGCACTTTATGTATGGATCTGTACCAAAAAGCATGATATAAATGTGATAAACCACCTTGTTATATATATGGACCTGTACTGGGGGGGGGGGGGAAGCTGGAGTGCTTCTTTGCATCATTGTTTCAGCAATCACAAATTATTACCTATTCACAGAAGCAGATACTGAGCATGCTGAAAATGGAAAATTCTCATTTCTCATTGATGATACTATTTGTTTTCTTTTCCCAAATGCTACCTGTGCCAAAGTTGTCTCCACTGCCAGAGGCATTTATGTACAAACTGTCTGCTTCTGTTTTCATTTGTATATTAACAATGGCCTTTGCTAGACCAAGAGAAAAACTTTTCTTCAGCTCTCCTTCTTAAACTCCCCCCCCCCCAATTTTCTTTCCTCTGTTTCAAAAGTGGTTTGTTTTCTCTGTAATTGAATGGGAGTTTGTCATTTGTCAGTGTCTGTGTTCCCTTCTATGGTATTTTGCTCATTCCCAGTGTTTATCTGATTCATAGTGGTGGTGTAGAACAATAAACAAAAGCTCAAAAGTGTGCCTGAAAAAAAGGCTATTTTGTCAAGATGTGTTGCTATATATGAATGATATATTTAAGCTTACAAAGAAAAACCTGGCACTGCCTGTAATTGGGCAGTCTCATGAGGGACCCCTTTTATGTGGCAGGGCATTTGGGTTTAAGTGGGACATAGCACGAAACACGTGTGAGACAGAAGGAATGACCTGGAGTTAAACATATCCTGAAGTAGTTTTCAAAAGAAGGGAGATGAGGATTGCGGTGCTTACTTATCCTGGCTCAGACAAAAAGGGTATGTTTGTGGAGACTTAGGCTGTAATTATGGCACCTTCTATCTTATTCTCTCATGTGCTGAGAGCTGACTGCTCTCACTTCCTATGCTACATAGAGAACATCAACACCAGTGAGCCAATTATGCTGTGCAGAGATTAATAGGCTCCATTTGCAAGGACCTTAGGAAAAGAAGTGCACTTTGTGTGTTTGTGTGTGTGTGTGTTTCACATTCAGTTGCTCCTCTGAATTTTGTTTGAATTCCACATTTGAACAAAGCCCAGAACACACCATGAAGCGCAGCTCAAAGGACGATGTCTGGCTTTGTTTCAAATGGAAACCATGTAAAACTAGACACAGATGATTTCCATCATGGCTGCGGCTACACATACAAGGCCCCTGAGAGACTGGACAAATAGCACCCCATGCACACATTAAATTCACTCATTCAAGCCCTATGGTTTCTTCCATCGTTCTGCTTTTATTAGATTTTTTTCCATTTACTCTGTTCACATAATTTTGATGAACTCAAAGGGAAGGCAACTTGTTTCGCATAAGCTCGGTGGCTGGTGGAGCAAAGGAGGCCCATAGGCAGCTGAATTAGCCTTTCCCCCAAGGAAGCAGTTGTTAGAATTACACCATTGTTAGCTGTATTTTTAACACTTTCTGTTGAAGTAAAATTCATAGAGAGTGCTATTAAGGGATGCACACTCTTATAAGAAAATCTATAAATGGGGACTGAACAAGGTCTGTTTGGGAATTTCTCAGCTGGTCACTCAGTCAGGGGCATTCATTGATGGAGTAGCACCTCCCCATCCCTTATATTAAATGCAGCATTTATGGTATGCTAAGTAAAGGGCTGGGACTATGGTGGCTTAGTGGTTAAGATGCTGAACTTGAAGAATGGGACTATGGTGGCTTAGCGGTTAAGATGCTGAAATTGAAGAATGGAAGGGCAAAGTTTGAGACCAGAAAACTGCATGATGAAGTGAGCTCCCATCTCTGTTCCATTCCAGGCCAGCTCCTGTCAACCTAGCAGTTTGAAAGCAAGAAATTGCAAGGAGATAAATAAGTTCCACTTCAGTGGGAAGGCAAACATTGTTCCATGCACTCTGTTGTCTAAGCATGCCTGCCACTTGTCTGTGGAAACATCTGCAAATGCAGACAGCACTGGCTGTTTGGCTATAAACAGAGATGAGCACTGAACCCTAGAGTCAGATACAACTAAACTTGCGAGCAAGGGTGACCTTTACCTAAGTAAAAGGCCACAGTGGCTTAGTAGGTAAGATGCTGAGCTTGATGGCAGGTCAGCAGTTCAAGGCTTGAGCGCTGCACAATGGAATGAACTCCCACTGTCTGTCCTAGCTCCTGCCAACCTAGCAGTTCAAAAGCAGACATTTCCATGGTCATGTGGCAGGCATGACTAGATGTTGGAGAGCAAAGAAGTACATCTTATTGGGACCAGGAAGAGAGCCTTTTCCATGTCTGCCCCAGCCCTGTGGAACCTCCTACCACATGAGCTGCGTCTCCAGACAGAACTAGTCCCTTTTAGAAAGATGCTGAAAACATGGCTCTGTCAGCGGGTGTGGGGCACGCTTGACTCCACTAGTCAAGCCCACTGGCTGGTTTATCCTATGTGAGGGACCGTCCCCTGGGTTAGTTACTCTGTTTTAATGTGGGTGAGGGTGGGGAGGTTTTTTTTTAAAGGATGATTTGTTTGTTGTTGTGTTTTAATGCTGATTTTAGCTGGGGTTTTTGGATCATGTTTTTTAGCTGTTGCTGTTAAATTGTTTTATATTGTAATTTTTACTTATTGTACTTTCTCCCTCTTCCCTTCCCCCTTTTGTTGGTAGTCGCCCTGAGTGGTGTACCCACCAGGAGGGCGGGATATAAATGTGCAAAATAAAATAATAAATAAAATAATAATAATAATAAAGAATGCTGTTACCTTTCCTGCCAAAGTGGTACCTATTTATCTACTTGCAATTTTTTGCTTTTGAACTGCTAAATTGGCAGGATTTGGACAGATGATAGGAGCTGACTCCATCACACATCACTCAGATTTCGAACAGGACCAGTGATAGTAATTGTCAGATAGTTATATCCCTACCACCACCTTTATTCAGAGGCTCCTAAAGGCTTCCCTAGGTTAAAAGGGATCTCAAGAGAGATGCAGAACCTGAGAGGGTGGAATAGAAAACTTCTAATAAATGATAAAAACCCATGGATGATAATATCATGAGCATAACTTTATACAACAGGATTTTGGCCAAAATATTTGTCACACTTTTTTAAAAAAACACAGAGATATTCCTCCAAGTGATGCCAGATGCCTATTTGTTACAGCAGATGATTTTCCTCACCTATGTATGTCACACTTAACATGTTTTGTTTGATGATTCGTCATTTGGAGATAAGAATAGGATTAATCTGAAGCCCATTGAGTAGTACTCAATTGGGAGTAGTACTCATCGGGATAGGATAAAGTTGCACAGAATTATTAAAACAGCGGAGAGTATTATCGGCTATCCACTCCCCACTTTAGAACAAATTTACACCATCAGGTGCCACAGAAAAGCATTAGATACAGCAGGAGATCCATTGCATCCTGACCACTGCTTCTTCGAGCTTCTGCCATCGGGACGGAGATATAGAACAATGAAGGTAAAAACGAGCCGTCTCAAGAACAGTTTCTTCTCCAGAGCAATTTTGGCCTTAAATGGGAACTCTGGACTCTGAAGTCATCTTATCTTATTTAAAATTTTTAAATTTTTATATTGTACTGTATAGTACTGTCTTAATTCGTGTTTCTGTAGCTGTTTTAAATTATGGGGTATGCCTTTTTGAGTTGGTATATAGCAACCGAGAAATTTCATTGTTCCCACAAGGGGACAATGACAATAAAGATTTATCTTATTTCTTATCTTCTTATTGCAGAGAGGTTGGTTATTGAAACTCATATCTGTGAGGAATGTACGTTTTAATTTGCTTATATTAATATGAGCATTGCAGGCGCCCCACCCCCCACCCCAAAAAAAAGAAAGACTCAGACACTGGTATATGGATAAAGGCATCGGGCCACTTTTATTGAATAATGCCCTAGTCCGAATTATAACTTTCAATTGGTGTAATCATCCAATTGTAATTCTTTAAGGCAAGCAGGCTGCAGTAACACTGGTAAGGTCCCTCCCAAAATGCCAATGGCAATTGGCTACATGTAACTATTTGTATCAATTTGTTTGTTGACACAAACAAATTGTTGACCGGAGTCAATAAACTATCTACTGACCCCACCCTATGACATGTATCTGTTAATTATCAAGGTGATGCAGGCTGTGAAGCTCCTGCCATCACCCCTTGCCTGGTTTGCCCTTGACCGGCCAAACCTCTTTCCCCTGTACCTGTCTACGTGTTGGCCAGTCAATTGCGAACCTACCGGATACCTATGGGTCATAAATCTTTACCTTTACCTACCCGCCACACGGGGAGGCGTCCATGATGACTCACCGCCCCCGCCCCCCAGACCGTCAGCTCGGTCACCAGGCCTGCTTGCATCTCATCAAGAAAGAGGTACATACCTCTAGCCAGGTGGACCCCATATCCTGCCTACAGGTCAAAATTTCTGTAAGCCTATCCTCAGATATCTAATGGCTATCCCCCAAGCCATTCTCAGCAAGGAGCCGGGCAACAGCCCTGTCCACTGACCGCCGAGATGGTCCGAACTGCGGAGATCCATGTCTCCTCTAAATTGATGTCTCGGCACGATGTTAGACCATGGCGACCGTGTGTAAGCCATAAATGATATAAAACGCCAGGTCACTGCACCTCGACAGTTTAAGGAAAGGTCAGTGATCCATGTGAGATCATTGCCGCCGAGGTGCAGAATAAGAATATCAGGCAGTCCAGCATCCCTGATGGACATCAGGAATGGCAACAGTTCCCACCCTTTCATGCCGCGTATACATACCACCGCATACGTGCAGATGCACGCAGCCCGAGCTGGGGTCCACACTCTGTCACTGCAGCATATATTGCTGCCCAGTGTACATAGCTGCGGTCCACCAGCCCCACTGCCACCAGTGAGCGGAGACACACAGGATCTGTAAAAAAGGAGAAGGGGTTAGGGACATAACTAGGTATTCATACAGTGAGGGGACGTACATATAGAAAAAATACGCGCACACGCCCATGTGCCCACCTATATCCGCCTCCGAGTACCCCAAACGCAGCCGCTGTCAATGCGACGCCTATTCTAAGTAAATGGGTGCCATAACGGGCCCCACACTGGGAAGCGCGGTGCCGGTCACCCTTCGGAACTTAAATTTGGTAAGTGTAGACCCATCTGGTGGCAGAAAAACAGGCTAGGGCGCGCAGCAGGCACTGCCAATCGCATGTAGGGCACCAACCGGAATGATGTCAGCAAATGTACGGAATGGCAGTATACACCACTGCCCACTCCATGCTGATCGGCCTTTGAGGGACGAATCCCCAACTAAGCCCACTCTTGTTTGACATAGACATCTTCGAGTTCCAGTGGCCTACAAAACACGTCCCCTTTTGACCATGGGACCAGCTCGCTGAGTTGGCGAGCTCCAGAAAAAGGCTACATCGGTAGCTGCATGAAAAGAGACTCCTCCTACCTACTGTGATATAGTCTATGCCAACCTCGTGCAAGGTGGGTCAGCATATCTGTGAGAATAGGGCGACGTGTGTAAGGCGGCTGCCACGTTCACGTGTCCACCCCCCTAATACATGGCTTATTCAGAAGACCCCCGCATAGTCAGAAAAGCCCCGTGCTTTGGCCATGAGTATCAATGCTCAAAGCCTGGTGGCTATGGTGCGTGGAGCCAACCCCAGATCATAGGGCAGACTATACAATCTAAAACCCAGTTGACCAATGTTGGCCACATTTCTGGCAATTGTCTTTACCAACAAAAAGGGTCTAAAGTGAAGGATAGGATGCCAATGCGGGGTGCGCGTGCGAGTTACCAATACATGCAATTCGCCCGGTTCACGTCTCCTTGCCAAATGACCATACCGCAGCCAGGAGCGGAGAGGGCAGCTCACAAGCGTCTGGTGCCCAGGCGGGAACTGGGCGATCTGCAGGCGGGGGAAAGGATAAGCAATATCGTTATAAATGACTGGCACATGTTTAGCCCAAAGAAGTGCCTTAAAGCGCATGAACCCCAGAACAATATGCAAGTTGAGGCCATGACTCAGGTGATTTAGACGTTCAGGCATTGACAATGTGCACCACCGCAGCATTACCACACCAAAAGTGAAGCACAGAATCAGGCCGCCTGTCCCCCCGAGCATAAAGGCTACCCAGAATTGAGAAGATATGTTAGAAACATAAGATCGCATAAGCAATCCATGCCCTGACATCCCTGGGGCCCATGACCATAGACCCCTGTCCTTAATTAAATCCCCCTACCCGGGGAGCCGGAGGCATCCGACTGTACTTGCAACAGGGGCTGACCAGAAGCTCAGACCTCCCGATGCAACAGCATGGAAGTCCTGCGGTAATGAGAGCCAAACCAACAGGTCCGCTCGTAAACCCCTAATCAGCTGTAACCCTGCGGCTTCATTGAACGAGACCCGCCATAGCATGACCCAGACTCTAGGCGAAAGCACTGCCTGGTATTACCACCTGCAGGCGAAGTTGATGCGGCCCTGTATCACGTGTGACTCTCGTAGAGGCACCTTCCACTTGGCAACATTGCCACCTCGCCACAGGGGCTGCTCACCCTGACCGACAATTCGGTCACCTGGCCCTCTTGCATGTCATTCAAAAGAGAGGTGCCTCGACTTGTGTACCGGTGACCCCATCTCCGGAATACAGGCCTAATTCCTGTAACCCTATCCTCAGACTACAAATGGCTGTCCCCGGGCCATTCTAGATAAAGAACCAGGCAGCAGCCCTGTTCACCTAACGTCGGGCACGGTCCAAATGCTGGGACAAAGTATCACCCATGATATTGCATCGGCATGATATATGACCATAGCAATCATGTAGACGGCCAAAAATGGCAAAGAAACACCAGGTCACTGCACTCGGAAGTCTTTAAGTCCGGGCCAGCAATCCGGTAAGATCACCGCCTCCGAAGTGCAGCATTAAAACATGTGGCCGCCCCGCATCCCCAATGGACATCAGGAATGTCAACAGTTTCCGTCACCTCTATGCCATGCACCCATACCACAGCATACGCGCGGTTACGCGTCGTCTGAGAAGGGGTCCCCATTCTAACGAAGTGGCCTGCTGCACCGCCCTAGTGCACAGTTGTGGCCCACCAGCCACACTACCACCAGTGTGCGGGAACACACTGTGTCTGTAAAATAAGGAGGGAGATAGAGGGCAGACAAGGCACTCATTCAGTGCAGGGACGAATGGACAGAGGAAAGTGGGCAAATCCACACCTGCCCCTGCAACATATGTCGGGTTCTGGGCACCCCAAACGGAGCCGCAGCTGATGCGGCACCCAACCAGGAGGAATGGGTACCAATTTCAGTTCAGTCAGGGTAGACCCGGCTTGGTGGCAGACGACAGGCCGGGAAGCGAACCAAGGGCTGCCACAAACATCTGTGGGGGAGTGACCAGACATACAGCAGTGCCAGGCTAGTAGCCTCTCCCGGCTGATCGGCCCTTGAGGAGCGAAGCCTCACCATAGCCCACTCCTGATCGTGCAATCCATGATCTAGCGCCAGTGCCCTGCAAAACATGTCCCCCGTCGAAGGTAGTAGCAGCTAACTTAATCTGGGAGCTCCAGATCAAGGTACAAGTGGTTGCCCGAAAGTGGACTCTCCGCACGCAGCATAAGCATTGCCACGTAAGAGTCACATACAGTAACCACACTCGCTAACAGGGGTTGTCGCTGGCCTCATAGGGGAAGGGGCCGCCCTAAGCCTAAGGTATTGATGTATGCTAACCATGACGGGCCAGGGAAAACAACCACGGGCCTGCCACCATTGTCCCAGCACTGCACCATTGGAATGGCCAAATGAGGACGGGCCCACATACATCCTGCCATGGATGCCCAATAGGCTGGCAACCAATCGGCCCCATGGGGGGGCAGGGTGCGGCGACGGGGCAACTCCTTGACCCTGTCGTCCTACCCCTAATTCCCTAATCAGTGTGTTCACAATGCAGGAGGGAGAAAACGTGAATATATTCCCCAGACCACAGTGCCCAGCTAATAGCCCAGTACAAGTGGGCACCCAGGGGCATAGAGCAAGCGGCCGACAGCAGAACCACCGTTGACACTGATTGTAGTGGATAAACACATAACCGGCCCTACGGGCCCAGGGGAAGTAAATAAAAGCATAGGGGCGGTAACCCCAGTAAGAACCAGAGTGTAATTGTCCTGCTGCAACTATGGCCACTACACCCACACCCCAGCATGACAAGCTAGTGTCAGAGGTGTGCTAACCAGGATACTCACTCGGTGCACCCCTGCGAGCCGCCCCAACTGGGGGTTCCGGCCCACGGTGGGCGTCGGAGTCCGCACTGTCCCTCTCGCTCCGTGTTCCCGTGCGTCCCGGGCCGGATGGGGATCTGCGAGGCACCAGCCTACGCTGGCCTGAAGGCCTCTGGCAGCTCAACCCTGTTGGGGGCCCACTGCACAGCCATGGCCGGCACGTTGGCCGGAACCGCCAAGTTGGCGCGCCCACCATCCGAGGTGGCGGAGCAATGACCATAGATGCCTCGTTGTCAAAGTGGAGGCAAGGGAGCATCTGCAACACCTAACCCACCAAGACGAGGTGGGCCGGATGGGCCGGATGGCCCCACCGGGTAATTGATACGGAGTAACCCATGGTAATCCCCGGCCAGAATAGTGGCATGCCTATCAATATGGCCCATGAGGGGCTGGAATGACGGCGGGGCGGAAACCCACACCGTGCCAAAGTGGGTCGCTACGCCCAATCCGGGCCAATAAGCAGTGGGGGTAAGAACCCCAGTGGGGTAGGCCTGTGAGATCCCCCGCCTGAGCCCCCAGCCTGGGCTCATGGGACCTGCGGTGTTGCCATCCGAGCCCTCCGGCCCAGTGGAAGTCCCACAAAATAAAAGGGTGGGCTGAGCCCACCACCTTGAAGCATCCCGTTCTGCAGTGCTCGGAATTGAACCGGTGACTTTCAGCCTCTCAGGCAGCCTCTTAGCCACCTGAGCCACTGCGGTCCGGAGCGAAATCAAGCCTCTTGCAAAAGAGGCAAGCAAAGTTCTATGAAGGGGTAGGGAAAGCCCTTCCCCGTGGCCGGGCTTGACCACCGGAGCCACACGCTTGGAAGCCATGGCTCCCAAAGAAGCTGCCTCCTGATGGATCCCTGACCAGGGATCAGTTCCTGTGCCCTGAGTACCGCAGTAGCCAAGAGGAAAAGAACTCTGTTTGAAGGAAAAGGTACGAAGGGCAAAAAGAGCGAGGAACGCTGCGGAGAAAACTTCTCTGCTCCGTCGCGCTCTTAAAATGGCAGCTCGGCTGCCTCGTGGCCACCCCTTTTATAGAAGAGTGGCCACACCCCCTAACTACCCAGATGTCCAAGTCCGGGTGGGGGGGTCCGCAAAGAGCGCGGCGGCCATTTTGGCGCCGCGCTTTCATGTGTTCTTTTACTGCCTTACATTAATCATATCGGCAGTCCTGGCCAGTTGGAGAATGTACAAGGAATGTGATGTGTTGCTACATTTGCTTGGTGGCTGTTATGTATGCATGTTCATTATACTGTAAAGGCAAGAATGTAACCACTCCAGATACAAACGATACCAGCTGTAATAGAACGCGAGCAGACAGCCCATAGAGGGCAGCTGCGAGCGTTCAGCCTCACATGGTTCACATTGCTCAATCACGGACAGCCGCGGGAAAACCTTCCCCGCATTCAGCAGCAGAAGAAAGAGGCATGCCTGGGCGAGGCCACGCCGGTAGCAGCCAATCAGCTACCGTGCTACAAGATTCAAATGTAGAGAGCTACTGTATATATTGAGATGTATCACCGCCATTACCTCATGCTTCACTGGAACCTCATGCAATAAACCTGAGTTAAACCAACCCTTCGGTTGTCCGGTTGTCTTTGGTCCCATACACTAAATTGGCAACGAAGGTGGGATAATGGCTGCCCACGGGACCAAGACATGCGCCGGCTACGTGATCAAGAAGCCGGGAGACTTGGAGCTGTTTGAGATAGACTTCAACGCAGCGCTGGTGGAGCTCGAAGTCTCAGATGAGGCCAAAAAGAGGGCCATTTTCGTCCGCATGCTCGGACACGAGACCAAGAGGACCTTGGTGGACCTGATTGCGCCGAGGAAGGTGAGCGACCTCAAAGCCACAGAGCTCCTGGCGGCGTTGCGCGCCCATCTCCGGCCAGCAATAGCGATGTTCCCCGCTCGGAGCGCGTCCTGGAGGCGAGTCCAGGCACCCGGGGAATCGGTCGATGAGTTCGCCGCGGCCCTGCGGTTGGCCGCCGGCCCATGCAAGTGGGAGCTCCCCGAAATCACCCTCCGGGACTGCCTACTCTGCGGTCTGAGGGACACAGAGACTCAGCGCGCACTGATGAAAAGGGAGCCGCCTCCCTCGTGGCAACAAGTCCTCGACACGGCACAGGCCGCGGAGGCCACTTCTGCCGGGGTGCACGAGCTTCAGGACTGGCGCCCGAAGACCGCCAAGGCAGAGAGCTCGGTGCGCGCGGCCCGGCGAGTTTCGAATTCGTCTGCGGAGAGCGGCGACGACGAGGACGTCCGGAGGGTCCAGAGGGAGGGCCGGCGCTGCGACGGCTGCGGCGCCACCCACGCCCGTGCCAAATGCCCATTCCGCAAGGCCGAGTGCCACAACTGCGGCCGGCGCGGGCACATCGCCAAGGTCTGCCGGAAACGACGCGAGGCCACCAGGAGTTCTCCAGACCGCTCGGCGAGGCAGGACCGCACCACGAGGCCAAAGGACGGCACCCGGACCACGAGGACGCGGGACGAAGTAGGGCGCATCTCCGACGACAGCGAGGACGACGCGCCGGTTTGCAGCGTTTCCACGGAGCACCCCCGTTACTTCGTTGAGGTAGTAATACAAGGGGCCCCTGTTAGAATGGAGGTGGACTCGGGTTCTTCATACTCCATTATTTCCCAGGGGGAGTTTATGAAAATCGCCCCCCACATGCGGCCCAAGCTCAAGGCGTTGAGGGCCACACTGAAGGACGTGCAAGGGAACCGCATCCCAGTGTTGGTGGTTGGGAAGTTCCGGGTTCAGTTTAAAAAGCACACCGCAACGCTTCCCCTAGTCGTCCTCAAGGGAGGTAAATGGAGCCTCCTCGGGACTCAATGGTTCCAGCCCCTGGGATTGTTCATTGGGGGGGTTCACGCCGTGAAAGCACACGCCGCCAGGACTGATCCAATACAGAGCGTGTGCGATGCGCACCCCGAGGTTTTTAAAAGGGGGCTCGGGAAATTCAAGGGCCCCCCAGTGACTTTCGACCTGGACCCTGAAGTACGTCCAATCAGACTTAAACCGCGCAGAGTGCCTTTCGCACTAAAGGACAAAATAGAGGCGGAGTTGGACAAGTTGGTGGGCCAGGGGATTCTTGTTCCTGTTGATTCTGCGGAGTGGGAAACTCCAATTGTAACAGCGCTCAAGGCCAACGGGGAGGTCCGCATATGCGCTGATTACAAGTGCACCATCAATAAGGCGATCCGCCCTAATGCGTATCCGGTGCCGGTAGTCAGCCACTTGTTGGCCAGGTTACACGGGGGGAGGTGTTTCGCTAAACTCGACCTGGCCCAAGCCTACCAGCAACTCCCAGTGACCCCCGCCGCAGCTGCTGCACAGACCATAGTCACCCACAAAGGGGCGTTCCAGGTATCGCGCCTCCAATTCGGCGTGAATTCGGCACCCGGGATCTTCCAGTCACTTGTGGAACGCCTCCTGAAGGGGCTAGAGGGGGTGTTGCCCTATTTTGATGACGTATTGATTACAGGGGGGAGCCGGGCCGAGTTAGCAACAAGGTTGGGAAAGGTCCTGACTATATTCGAAAAGGCGGGGTTGCGGTTGCGAAAAGACAAATGCGTCTTCTTCGCTACAGAAGTTGAGTTCCTAGGGTTCCGTGTCACGCCCGAGGGAATAAGGCCAGCACAATCCAAGGTAGCCGCCATCAAGAAGGCCCCTCGCCCCACCTCCAAGCCCGAGTTGCAGTCGTTCCTCGGACTGCTCAATTTCTACCACTCCTTCCTCCCGCGGAAGGCAGCCGTGGCAGAACCGCTACACAAATTGTTAAAAAAGGACGAGGCATGGAAGTGGGGCGACGACCAGGAGAAGGCTTTCAATGACCTGAAGCGACTCCTGGCATCAGATGCCGTACTGACCCACTTCAATCCCAAACGCCCAGTGGTCCTGGTTTGCGATGCATCCCCGGTGGGGGTGGGGGCGGTGTTATGCCATGTGCTGGAGAACGGTAGGGAGGCCCCGATAGCGTTCTACTCTAGGTCTTTGTCCCAAGCGGAGAGAAACTATGCCCAGACAGACAGGGAAGCACTAGCAATAATTGCGGGGACCAAGAAATTTCATGATTTTGTGTGCGGCCGCCCCTTCACCATAGTGACTGACCATAAGCCTTTGTTAGGCATCTTCACCGCAGATAAGCCCACACCCCAAATCCTGTCCCCGAGAATGCTCAGGTGGGCCATCTTTCTCAACGCGTATCAGCACGCGTTGGTATACCGGCCCGGGAAGGAGATCAGCCATGCCGACGCCCTGTCGAGGTCCCCCATGCCCCGGGATGGCTGCCACGTGGGCGGAGTAGAGAGGGACCATCAGGTCTTAATGATAGAAGTTCTAGACTCCCCTCCAGTAGTACCGGCCGACATCGCCCAAGCGACAGGCAAGGACAAGACGCTGGCCACAGTTTGCTCCTGGGTACAGAAAGGGTGGCCCGTGTCTTCCCCAGCAGCGGAATTCGACACATTTTTCAAAAAGAAACTAGAGTTGTCCCTAGAGAGGGGTTGCCTTTTGTGGGGACAGCGGGTAGTGATCCCCACGCCTCTCCGGCCGAGGGTGCTTAAACTGCTGCACGTCAGCCACCCGGGGATCGTCCGCTCAAAGGCGCTGGCCCGCAGTTACTTTTGGTGGCCCCAGCTAGACGCCGACATTGAACACATGGTCGGCACTTGCGAAGCGTGCCAAAGCTCAAGGCCAGAAGAGGCTCGCTCGCCACCTAGGGAGTGGGACATGGCTAGGGGGCCCTGGTCCCGGATACATGTAGACTTTGCTGGCCCGTTCAGGGGAACGCTTTTCCTCCTCGTGGTGGACGCGTTCTCCAAGTGGTTGGAGGTCATTCCAGTCTCGAGCACCTCCTCGGCCACAACAATTAAACAGTTAAGGAGGGTCTTTTCCACGTTCGGTTTACCCGACACCCTCATCAGCGATAACGCTAGCTGTTTCACGTCCGCCGAGTTCGGGGCATTCATGGAGCGAAACGCCATTCGGCACGTCACCTCTGCCCCCTTTCACCCGGCCACCAACGGCCAAGTAGAGCGCCTCGTGCGCACCACGAAAGACGCCCTGCTGCGCATGGGCCCCGGAGACCTCGACCTGAAATTGTGCCAATTCCTGCTAAGATACAGGGTCACCCCATTAGCATCAGGGTACTCCCCCGCGGAGCTGTTGATGCGCAGGAAGCTGGCCACGGGAATCTCCAAGTTAGACCCCACGAGAGTAGAGGACAAAGGGCGGAACATAGGGGTGGTACCCACAAAGAGTTTCAGCGTAGGCGCCCCGGTGCATTGCAGGAACTACGCCAGCGCGGGGCCAGCCTGGGTGCCGGGCACCGTAGTAGAACAAACCGGCCCCGTCTCATACCGCGTAGAGACCAGTACAGGCTTCCTGTGGAGGCGGCACGTGGACCAACTCAGGCGCAGGGTCCCCGGAGAGCAGGACGAAGACGAGAATAGTATCGAATCAGCGTTAGGGTACTCCCCCACCCGCTTAACCCAAGGGGGAGGAAAAGGGGAGCATGGGTCCCCACCAAGGGGGGAGGAAAGGGAATCGATCCACAGAAATCTTTTGCGGGAGTCCCCGAAAAAATGGAAGAGCCCCGACCACACACATACCCCGCGGGAGTTTCCCCGAAACACAGTTGCCCATAGAAGCTTAGACGTTGATTTACAGTACCAGGGGGAGTTAGCGGAGTGGTCCCCCACCCGTCCTAGCGAAAAGAGGGGTTTCAGTTCAGCCCCTGGTACCTCCAGTCCCAGTAGCCCCTGTGAGTCAGAATGCGATATAGCGCCATTTCCCCAGAGACCGACACCCCCAAGACGGGAGGCGTCAGCGAGTCCGCCCACCACAGTCTCAAGGTCCCCCGAGCAGGAATCAGAAGGGAGCCGAACCACAAGGGCGACCTCATCGGTTCCGCGGTTCACAATAGGAGGGTCCCCGGGGTCAGAGAGCAACAGGCAGGGGTTCACCTCCCAACTATTCATTCCCTTCCCATCCCCGGACGCGAGGCAGGCACGGACGCCCCACAGAGCCACTAACGAATCCCCGTTTCCTGTTGCAGGACAAGCACCCGCGGAGTCAGGGATCACAGGCTCTCCAGTACTAGGTCAGACGCAAGCGCGTCCCAAGCGCACGTGCGGCAAGCCACAATGGTTGCGGGACTTCGTCCCATCCTAGGGAGGAGGGATGTTATGTATGCATGTTCATTATACTGTAAAGGCAAGAATGTAACCACTCCAGATACAAACGATACCAGCTGTAATAGAACGCGAGCAGACAGCCCATAGAGGGCAGCTGCGAGCGTTCAGCCTCACATGGTTCACATTGCTCAATCACGGACAGCCGCGGGAAAACCTTCCCCGCATTCAGCAGCAGAAGAAAGAGGCGTGCCTGGGCGAGGCCACGCCGGTAGCAGCCAATCAGCTACCGTGCTACAAGATTCAAATGTAGAGAGCTACTGTATATATTGAGATGTATCACCGCCATTACCTCATGCTTCACTGGAACCTCATGCAATAAACCTGAGTTAAACCAACCCTTCGGTTGTCCGGTTGTCTTTGGTCCCATACACTATCAATCAATCAATCAATCAATCAATCAGTTTAATTTATATCCCGCCTTCCTCAGCCGAGACCAACTCGAGGCGGCTAACAACATAATCCAACAAAGTAACAATAAAAGGATAATACAGAGAAACAACAAGTTCAAAATGGAAAACAATCCAGATAAGCATAATATCATAATACAAAAACTACACTACATAATTAGATCATAAAAATGCAATAAATATAATTATACTACAGCAAACCCAACATAGCAAGACCCCCATGTCCACTGGAGAACAGTCGTAGGAGCTACCACTCCCCCAACAACTTGGGGAAGGAGGTCCACGTCTCAGTCTCAACATGAGCCAAGGCAGCCACAGCAAGGAGCCAAAGACGGCGATGCTCCTGGGGCGGCGGCAGTCCTGGGTCTGGCCCGGCGGCCCACGGCCCTTTATCTCCCTGCGCAAGGGACGGGAGAGGAGGGCGGGGCCCCCTCGCAGCTGCGGCAATGGTCCTGGGGCGGCGGCAGTCCTGGGTCCGGCCCGGCGGCCCACGGCCCTCTATCTCCCCGCGCAAGGGACGGGAGAGGAGGGCGGGGGCCCCTCGCAGCTGCGGCGATGGTCCTGGGGCGGCGGCAGTCCTGGGTCCGGCCCGGCGGCCCACGGCCCTCTATCTCCCCGCGCAAGGGACGGGAGAGGAGGGCGGGGCCCCCTCGCAGCTGCGGCGATGGTCCTGGGGCGGCGGCAGTCCTGGGTCTGGCCCGGCGGCCCACGGCCCTTTATCTCCCCGCGCAAGGGACGGGAGAGGAGGGCGGGGCCCCCTCGCAGCTGCGGCGATGGTCCTGGGGCGGCGGCAGTCCTGGGTCCGGCCCGGCGGCCCACGGCCCTCTATCTCCCCGCGCAAGGGACGGGAGAGGAGGGCGGGGCCCCCTCGCAGCTGCGGCGATGGTCCTGGGGCGGCGGCAGTCCTGGGTCTGGCCCGGCGGCCCACGGCCCTTTATCTCCCCGCGCAAGGGACGGGAGAGGAGGGCGGGGCCCCCTCGCAGCTGCGGCGATGGTCCTGGGGCGGCGGCAGTCCTGGGTCCGGCCCGGCGGCCCACGGCCCTCTATCTCCCCGCGCAAGGGACGGGAGAGGAGGGCGGGGCCCCCTCGCAGCTGCGGCGATGGTCCTGGGGCGGCAGCAGTCCTGGGTCTGGCCCGGCGGCCCACGGCCCTTTATCTCCCCGCGCAAGGGACGGGAGAGGAGGGCGGGGCCCCCTCGCAGCTGCGGCGATGGTCCTGGGGCGGCGGCAGTCCTGGGTCCGGCCCGGCGGCCCACGGCCCTCTATCTCCCCGCGCAAGGGACGGGAGAGGAGGGCGGGGCCCCCTCGCAGCTGCGGCGATGGTCCTGGGGCTGCAGCAGTCCTGGGTCTGGCCCGGCGGCCCACGGCCCTTTATCTCCCCGCGCAAGGGACGGGAGAGGAGGGCGGGGCCCCCTCGCAGCTGCGGCGATGGTCCTGGGGCGGCGGCAGTCCTCCACTAAAGTGGCCAAATCCAATGAGGGCAAATGAAAACAACTGAGGATGTCAGCAATGTTTCTGGCATCAGCCATGGAGTCAGTGGGATAATGTCACAGCACTATGTGACTCATCAGATTCAACCATGTGAATCTGCCACTGAAGAGAAACAAAGCCAGTTTCGGAATACAAAAACACTTCTCGGGTCAATGCTTCCAGCCTCTTTTAATGCAGTCACTGAAAAAAATTGAGTGCTTCAGCAATGAGTACTGATGAATGCATTTGAGAAAAATAAGCCTCTTTCCCCTTCCCTTTCTAGATTAGTCTTTTTGTTTCTCTAAACTGGATGGCTCTGGGAACAAAGTTAGAGGTCCCCAGCACAGTTGCATTGTGTTGTCAATAGACATGTTAATAAATCTTTCCCATAGTAAGGATTTTAATTACTGATGAACATGGTGACATGCAACATTGACTGAATAATTCTATGAAAGAAAAAGGGGCCTGCAGAGAAAAGACTGATCAGTCTGGTTTATGAAAAATGTATTAGGATTATTCCTTTTATGGTACTTTTAATATACAAAGTGTTACTATGGTGTTTATTAGGAATTCTCAGAATGTTTACAAGGTTCAAGGTTTAAATTCTAAAGAAGATTCAGTCATTCTCCATGAATTAGTATTATTATTGGAACTGTGGTGTGAAATTCTTTGGGGAACCAAGAAAATACTTGGATTATATTAAAAGAACTTTAATATCAACAAGCATTTGGAGTGATGCCAGCTAGAAACATTCAGCACTGCCT
This sequence comes from Bradypodion pumilum, assembly GCA_035047305.1. Lineage (NCBI taxonomy): Eukaryota > Metazoa > Chordata > Lepidosauria > Squamata > Chamaeleonidae > Bradypodion > Bradypodion pumilum. The sequence continues at coordinate 121,193,965 of JAWDJD010000004.1, forward strand.
CTGATCAGATCTAGTTTGAGTAGAGAGAAAGAAACTGAATAATGAATAAAACCTGGATAGAAAGGAGATGTTCTTAATTTTGGAATGGAGTAAGTGGGGGAAAATATGTCAGAGAAGATACCATCAAGCTGGGATTCATCTCTGAGGGCTGCTATAGAGAAAGCATTCTATGTTTATAAAAGCCATTTTTATTTAAAGATCATGGGAGACATGGGGTGGAGAAAGACAGAAAGTGATTCTGCAGAATATAAATTTCCTATTAATCACAGGAGTAATATGAAAACATTTACTTTATAATCAGTGGTTCTCTACCTTCCATCTCTTATGTCCCACCCAGACAATCTTGGTCTTATCATGATAGAAGCAAAAAGCTCAATCCCCCCCCCAAGACTTTTATTATTACATTTATCATTAGTAGTAGGCTTAAAAGAACTATCAAAAAATGATTGCTGCAGAGAAGTCCAACAAAATCAACGTTTCCTCTACATTTCCCACTGTAGATGATCCACCAAGATAATTGGACTTCACAGTAAGTCATGGCAAGTTAACTGTTTAGATATTACCCAAAACATTCCTGAGTTCTACTGGAATATTTCTGAGGATTTATTCCAAAAAGAAATAAAGATTTGTCATTTAGTATTAATAGAAATGTATTTGACCTGAGTACTTCAACCAACCTGGCTACACTGGCATACATCTCACTTTTTGAATCATTTTTGTGCAATTAAAATCACTCAAATTACAGTGCCTATGCATATTTTAACATAGAATGCTCTGTATAGCTATTTTGTCACTTTCTGGCCACAACACTAAGTCTACAGTTATTTTGACATGCTACAAATTAACCCATTCTGTAACCCATATAGATGGTTGGTTTGCACCCAAATAGAGTTGTGGGCAATGTTGTCAGAGGTGACAATGCTGTGATGTATGCAGCGGGTTGTGGTATTGAAATGGGTAACAGAGAAATTCCTATACTTCCATCTAGTCTTAATTTTGCAATGCAGTTCTAAGTGTACCATGCTAAGCAGACGCATTTTTGTTTTACTATGTCACTTACTTTATTTAACAAAAAATAGAAAATAGACTCATTATAGCCCACTGAATGATGGTCACTGAAAGAGGTGGGGAAAGGGTGGAAAGGAGAGTATCAATCATCAAAGATGAGATACACTGAAGGAATCCAAAGACCAGCATGGAGTCTTGTCATGGGAAAGTATGCATCTCCAGTGTGAATGGAAAGATCAGATCACTCAAGTGAAAAATGTATCACAGTATAGAAAAGAAGCTTTTCAGCACAAAACAGACCATTTCACATTCCTCCTTGTAGATAGGTCCTATGTTTTTAATTTCTGGTCACTTTATGAATTATGCATTAATCTAGTAAACTGTATCAGCAATCAAAAGCTATTGTCAAAAATCTTACCCCATTAGGTAGTGGCATTAAAAACTATCACACATACAATGGAAGATAGTTTAATGTTTCACAATAGTGTATGAAACATCTGTGTGTTTCAGGGCATGACTGGCAGACTGCAAATTGAGAAAACTACACATATGGCATTTCGCTTTAGGATTTTGGCCACTATCTCAATGAAATGACCCCAGGGAAGTCAACATTAGCTACTTCCTCCCTTGTGTTCATAAAAATGCTACAAATCATTGTTATAAAAGAAGAAAAGTGGCTTGACAATTGCACAGGTTTATACAGTGTATATATATCAGCAAGTAGCAGCTTGCTATTCAACAGACAATAATAACGCACCTTGTCATCAGCACCAATAATCAAAGAGGGCAAAGGAAATTGTATGAGCAAAGGGTAAAATGTGACATCTGTCTCCTGGCTGACTTCAATATTCCTCTGCCAAATGGCATTGACTGAATGGGTCAAGGGCATCCCAGAACACATAGAGTCCACTAACTGCACCCTTGCTATGGTTGTATGGACTTCCAAAGAAACATTAAGTCATCCCTGCAACAAAGAAACAAACAGAGGTAGAGGTAGTGACAAACACCATAGTGATAAGCATAAGGGAAACAAGTGGATTTGGCTCATTATCTATTTTTAAAGCTGCCCCCCCCCAAGCAAGGAGAGATAAGGAAAACTACCTAAAAGAACAGTGCAGAGAAATGGAGGAAAACAACAAAAGAGGCAGAACCAGAGATCTTTTCAAAAAAATCGGGGAAATTAAGGGAACATTTAAAGCAAAAATGACCATGATAAGGGACAAAGAAGGAAAGGAGCTAGCTGATGCAGAAGAGATTAAGAAAAGATGGAAAGAGTACACAGAGGAACTCTACAAAAAGGACCTCAACACTCCTGACAATCACAATGAGGAAGAAGTAGAAATTGAGCCAGACATCCTGGAGAGCGAAGTCATAAAGGCCCTAAAGAGCACTGCAAACAACAAAGCTAGTGGAGATGATGGTATCCCAGTTGAATTTTTCAAAGCGCTAAAAGACGACGGCGTCAAATTACTGCATTCAATATGCCAGCAGATTTGGAAAACAAAACAATGGCCACAGGATTGGAAAAGATCAGTATACGTCCCAATCCCAAAAAAGGGCAATGCCAAAGAATGTTCAAATTATCGAACAATCGCGCTCATCCCACACGCCAGTAAAGTGATGCTCAAGATAATACAGGATAGACTTCAGCAGCATGTGGAGAGAGAATTACCAGAGGTGCAGGCAGGTTTCAGAAGAGGCAGGGGGACTAGAGACCACATTGCCAACATACGCTGGATCATGGAGAAAACAAAGGAATACCAGAAACAAGTTTACTTTTGTTTTATTGACTACACTAAGGCATTTGACTGTGTGGACCACAACAAGATGTGGCAAGTAATTAAAGAGATGGGAATACCAGAGCACCTCATATGCCTCCTGAGAAATCTGTACATGAACCAAGAAGCAACAGTTAGGACAGAACATGGAATGACAGAGTGGTTTGGAATAGGAAAAGGAGTAAGACAAGGCTGCATTTTGTCACCATGCTTATTCAACCTATACACAGAGCACATAATGCGCAGTGCAGGGATGGAGGAATCACAATATGGGATTAAAATCGCTGGGAGAAACATCAATAATCTGAGATATGCAGACGATACCACCCTAATGGCAGAAAGTGAGGAAGACCTAAAGAATCTCTTGATTGGGCTGAAGGAGGAGAGTGCAAAAGCTGGCCTGAGACTCAATATCAAGAAAACCAAGATAATGGCAACAGGCCCAATCAGTTCCTGGAAAATAGACGGGGAAGAAGTAGAAGCAGTGACAGATTTTACTTTCTTAGGATCAAAGATCACTGCAGATGGGGATTGTAGCCATGAAATAAAAAGGCGACTGATTCTTGGGAGACAAGCAATGAGAAACCTGGGGAACATAGTGAAAAGCAGAGACATCACACTGAAAACAAAAATTAGAATAGTCAAAGCAATGGTTTTCCCAGTAGTAATGTATGGATGTGAGAGCTGGACAATTAGGAAGGCTGAACGCAGAAGAATAGATGCCTTTGAAATGTGGTGTTGGAGGAGGGTTTTGAGAGTGCCCTGGACAGCGAGGAGAACAAATAGGTCAATCTTAGAAGAAATTAACCCGGATTGCTCACTGGAAGGCCAAATAGTAAAGATGAAGCTAAAATACTTTGGACATCAAATGAGAAGGGAGGATTCACTTGAGAAGGCATTGATGTTGGGAAAGGTGGAAGGCAAAAGAAGAAGGGGGAGGCCAAGGATGAGATGGCTAGATGGCATTGTAGACACAATGGGCACAGAGCTGGGAGGGCTGAGGGGGATGGTGGAGGACAGAGGCGCCTGGAGAGCAATGGTCCATAGGGTCGCAAAGGGTCGGAACCGACTGTGCGACTGAACAACAACAACCCCCCCAAATACATAATACCATCATAGAAATGTTGGCTCTTATGAAACAAGCAGTGGCACAATAAAGATTTAAATTAGGGAATCTGCACTGTGTAAAACATATCAGTTTAGAATCAGATTCAGCCAGGAAATTAGGATATAGGAATGAAAGCAATAGCATTTGTAGTGAGCCGTATCCTGAAGGATATGTCATCCCATTTAATCTAGTACAACAAGAAGACTGTAGGATGACAGTTGGTTGTGTAGATTTGAGCCTGCTTGCCCTCAGGCATCATCAGGTATTTATTTTGTTGTATTTTGTTGTTTTATGTTGTTGTTGCTTATTTGTTTTTACACTGACCAGAGTAGGAAATATTCCAGATGAGTGGTTGGTTGGTTCGTTGGTTGGTTGGTTAAATAAATAAATAAATAAATAAATAAATAAATAAATAAATAAATAAATAAATAAATAAATAAATAAATAAATAGAAACTAATGCCTTGTTTTTTGTGCTTTAGGAACAATGGCAAGCATGTGTGCTATTTCTTCCTTCCTCACTTTTTAACAGGCTGAGATCAACCTGAGAAATTTTAACTTATATTCCTCTATAAAATTTAATAGTCATGGTTTAGATCCAGGTTCAGTTGTGATTAGAGTTGACTGATTGAAATCATTTGGACTTAATATCTAGCTTAGGTTGCATTTATTTCACTAGCTCCGCATAAAGCAGAGCCTTGAGCTAAAGAAAAACAACAAGAATGTAATAAAACAAGAATAATCAACATAATTACCTCTGATCCAAGAAATGTGATTGCTAGGTTTGAAATAACCTAAGATTTTAAACTTCTGTCTGAAATTGGTTTAAGATCCTGGCTTGTTTCACATCGGGAAACTGTTGCTTCCTAGACCAAATGTGTCGGTACTGGAAAATGAACATCTTGACTTAATGTGACATGTTGAAGATGTAAGAAGGAAATATGCAGTCACCCAGGTATGGAGTTGAGGCATCTATTAGCTTCTTAAGTCCAGAAATTAACATGTGAAGCAGGGTGGCAAATTTTATTCAGATTGGTTTAATGCTGTTCTCTATAATAGAAATCTTAGGGCAGTTCATGACAAAATAAATAAAGCAATAAAAACTTCCACATTTTTAAAACTGTATTGCCAGGAATAAAATATGTCAACATTTAAAAGTCTGGTTTGGTGTTTTTTTAAAAAAAAATTGTTGGGTGCTGGAACCATAGTAAAGTCAGCAGCAGCTGAGTTTCCCTGTATGAACCAGGTGGAACCTTTACAAATGGTGTGCTATTTCTAAACTGTTATTTGCTTTGTAGATGTTCATAAAATGGCCTATTACACAGACAAGCTGGTGAGGAATTCAGAATCCACAAGTATGCTGATAATTCATAGAATAGCCAGAGCAATGAAAAAACTGCTAGGGATGGCTCTTTGGATTTATGTCTTCCTAAAACTTGCTAAGAAGGACTATGAGTGTTTGCTGCTGCTGTTGTGTTGCTGAGTGCAGGAGGAAACAAAAGTTTACAGTGCTAACTTAAGCTGGGCTCTAAGGTGTTTAACCACAGAGATTGCTTGTTGGAATTCATGACAGTAAGCCCCAAAGAAATTGGTCTCAGCTCTTAGCAAACAATTTTATCTAAATGTACATCATGGAAAACAGCAGAAGCTGGAGAAATGAGAACTGAACTTGGCTTTCTTTGTATCTCAGTGGCCTAGGATATTGGCTATCACATTTGTTTGTTTTGTGCTGGTTGTTGTTGTTCAGTCACACAGTCGATTCCAACCCTTCGCGACTCCATGGACCACCGCATGCCAGGCACCCCTCCATGGATCATCCTCCTCAACCCGCCCAGCTCTGTGCTCATTGCGTCAACAATGCCATCTAGCCATCTCATTTTGGCCACCCCCTTCTTCTTTTGCCCTCCACCTTTCCCACCATCAAGGCTTTCTCAAGTGAATCCTCTCTTCTCATTTGATGTCCAAAGTACTTTAACGTCATATTCAATATTTAACCTTCCAAGGAGCAGCCAGGGTTGATTTCTTTTCATATCGACCTATTTGTTCTCTTTGCTGTCCAGGGTACTCTCAAAATTCTCCTCCAACACCACATCTCAAAGGCGTCTATTCTTCTGCATTCAGCCTTCATTATGGTCCAGCTCTCACAACCATACATCACTACCGGAAATACCATTGCTTTGACTATGCGGACTTTTGTTTGCAAGGTGATGTCTCTACTTTTCACTATGTTCCCCAGGTTTCTCATAGCTTGTCTCCCAAGAATCAGTCGCCTTTTTATTTCATGGCTGCAATCTCCATCTGCAGCGATCTTGGATCCTAAGAATGTAAAGTCTGTCACTGCTTCTACTTCTTCCCCTTCTATTTTCCAGGGAATAATAGGGCCTGTTGCCATTATCTTGGTTTTCTTTTTTGTTGTGCTGGACGACTGTTCAAAGCTGGGCTCAGTATTTGAAATAGCAGCAGCAGCTCCTGTTCAATGCAGTTTCCCCTCCTCTACCAGATGGCAGCTAGGACTTCTGGTTTCCATCTCCATCGCTTCCTTAATCTACTATTTGTAGGAATTGCTTTTAAGCTGAAGAACAGACAACACCGTTGTGAGAAGTGGTAAAGAGGAAGTATTACAGCTCACTCTTCACCTGATTCTGTTCTTTATTTTATTTCTTGCTACTGGTCATGTTAGTAAATTATTATTATTATTATTATTATTATTATTATTATTATTATTATTATTATTATTATTATTATTATTATTATTATTATTATTATTATTATTATTATTATTATTGAGCACAGACCGACACATTTCAGTGCAAAACTTCTCCTTCAAATAATATCCATCATCTTCAACAGCCTCTCAGTTTTAGATTGAAAGGTATTTAATGCTGGGAATCCAATCAAAGTGAAAGGCTTGTTAAAATTTTCCCAGGTAAATATTGGTCTGTAAAATCTGTTTGGGCTTTTGTTTATTTTGGAAGTTAACTTCACCACTCCCAATGGAATGCAAAGTGTTGCCTTTTAAAGCAGCAGATTGACTGGCAATGAAAATGTCCCAATTTTCCTGTTTCCAGCAGAGGCTTTCCTCATGATTGCACATAAATTACAGCTTCCTTCAAAGTCAAGCTGTCTAAAAACACACACACTACCAGTTTGTGCATTTCCTCCCCTATCACCTGCTGTGCTTGCCTTTGGACCAAGATTCACCTCCTAAGGTGCTGAATATACCACTGTTGTGTGCAGAGATTGTTTTTGGCCATATTTCCTGTAATTTTTGGAACCAGCTTCCCTCATCTTAGTCTAGGTCAAAGCCCTCTGTCCTCACTCACTAATAACCAATGTTCCAAGCTGCCATTTGCATGGCGTCATTGTCTGGCCAGCAAGTCTTTTGTGCATATTCAGGCTGCCCTCCAAGTTTCTTCTCACTGTGAAATTTAAACTACTGGATAGGCAAAAGACAAGAGTCCCAAGTAGTACCTTTATAGCAATAGAGAATAAGTCTTTTCAGAACCAAAGGATACAAGTCACAATCTCAGACAATAATCATCAACTTTTCAGAATCCATGACATACAGTAGATGTAACCATCTTTAAGTACCGTAATGCTCTATAAGTACTTATTCTGCTAAGTCTATATCTATAATACAGAGGTGTGCTCTAAAGGAACCCACACCCCTGTACCAATGTCACTGAATTTAAGTTTTAGGGCCGGAGACGATGATGCTGAAGAAACTATACTTCCTTCAAGGGGAAAAACCCCCGAGCAAGGCCGGGTAATCAGCTAGTATAGAATATAGCTAGATTTTTTAACACTAATAAGGGGCGGGGGGGGGGGAGGCCTTAGCCACTTTTTTGTCTTTCTTTCCCCACACAACATACACAAAAACATGCCACAACTAATACTGGCAAACCAATTTACATACCGTCAGAGGAAAAAAAAACATTAAATGCTTTATACCCAGAGATTGTCTCAATATAGTAGTAATAGCCATTTGAAGCAATATTAATAGAGAGATGAGGCTGTTACTGGGCTGTGCTTTCCCTGGCTTGTCCTTGTTGTCTGAAAGAAGCTGCCTACTTGGGTTGTTCTTGGATATTTTATTCCACATCATGTTCCACCTTTTCTTGCCCAAGGAAAGTCTTATTTTTGCCTGGTAGGTACCCAGCAATTGTATTTTCACTCATGTTGCTTCTCTTGTTTCCATCTTTTGCAACAGTCTGTAGATCCCTGCCTGGCATTTCTGATGATTTCTTCCTCCATAAGGATTGCAGGTAGGGGGTAGTACCCAGGAAATATGATAAAAGGAGACAACACTTGGAGTACTTCTCCCATGAAGGATAATATATTCTTCCATTTAAGGAGGCTGCAGGCTAATCTGTTTGTGTTTTTATACTATCCACAGGCAAGGCTCGGTGCCCCCATCTCTCATTCTTTAGCAACATCTAGTTACAGTTTCAATACTACACTTAGTTAGATTTTATGATAAGATGGCTATTAGTATAATTTTAGAAAGGTCACAGGAGTATTCCTTGTCCTTGGAGTGTTTCTAACTGATGTAGCTGCTTTTTGGAGGCCATCAGTCACAGAATTAAGCACTTAGGCAGTGATTCTTCACATTGCCAGTGCATCTGCTGGCTTCAAGACCAGAGCGATCCATTCCTTTAAAAAACAAAACAAAAAAAACCCACAGTTTTCCACTCTGGTGGGTTCTAAAATAGAGCAACATTCCACAGGTGATGTTTGTCCAGGTGATGTCTTACCTAAGAGACCGCATCGCCCTAAGAGAGTCTGCCCATCCTACCAGGGTGTACCAGAGGGGCACCCCCAGTGTTCTATTGGCTAGAGGGGTTCGCCTCTCTAGCACAAGGAGGAGGGCCTTCTCTGTGTCCGCCCCAACCCTGTGGAACATCCTGCCGGCAGAATTAAGGGTAGTCAGAATTGCTGCCTTTTAGGAAAGGGTTGAAAACCTGCCTGGCAGGGCAAGTCTGGGGGGCTGACAGGGTGTTGACTCCCGCTCATTGGCTCTGTTAGAGTTCTATGTCCCGCTTACTGAGTGTGGGGAGGGGAGGGTCTTTTTAGATATGGGATGGTTTTTAAAGAGTCTTTTATTGCTGTTTTTATGGTGTTTTTTTAATTTTTTTATGTGATTGTGCACTGCCCTAAGTTGCCCTAGGGCAAGAGGGCAGGATATAAGTTCAAATAAATAAATAAATAAATTTAAGGGCATTTCTACACTTTTGAGCAAGGGAGACCTTTACCTTTACCTACACTGGTCCTCCCAATCGGGTGTAGAGCATGGAGAGCCTGAGGTCAGAGGAGGAATGAAATGTTGTTTGATGCAATCACTGCATTCCAACATCATGTTGCTCCTCCAAGTGAGCTTAAATGGGGTGGCTGCTTCCCAGCTGATGGAGTAGGAGGGCAAACCCAATCAGCGAAGGAGTCCTTTAGCTGGGCTGCCAGTAATCTGGCTCAGCAGAGGTCTCATGGGAGAAAAATACATTTTAAAAGTGGGATAAGTGAACTGGAAGGAGAGTTCAGCTCTTTCCCCCCACAAGCCCAGGTTTCACTTTAAATTATCTCACTGCAGCTCAGAAAGGTTCCAGTTTTTTGGACTGGTATTCCCAAAATCTCTGAGACAACATATGCCCAGTTGCTGCACTGGCTGAATGAAATATACAGAGAGTTACAGTGTGAGAGAGCAACTTTCCCAAATTTTAGATGCCATGTGAAATGGGATTTGGAATCCTATGTTCAGTCATAAGAGAGGAAATGGCACTTGGCTACATTGGCTTCACTACAGTGTACCTCTAGTCCAGTGATGGTGAACCTTGGTACTCCAGGTATTCTTGGACTTCAATTACCAGAAGCCCAAATCAGCACTCCTGCTGATCAGGGCTTCTGGGAATTAAATTTCAATAACAGCTGGAATGCCAAGGTTCATCATCATTGCTCTAGTCTATGGTGAAGAGATCTGCAGTCTTCTAGATGCCTGCATCTCCCATGGTCCCGTACAGGTGCATTTTACTTCTGCTTCCAGGAGCGCCGAGGGTGGCGTAGGCCGGATGAATCACAGTAAACCCATTCATGTGGATTCATGGGGGCTTCTGGGAATTGAAGTCCAAGATCATCGGGAGTGCCAAGGTTCACCATCACGGGCATAGGACAATGAAGGATGTTTTCTAGCAACATTGGGAAAACCACCCTATCTTCATGCTCGATTTTTTGTGACATTTATTTTAAAATTCAATAAATGTCAATAGTGTAGCTTCTGTGTCAGAAAATCTCTCCCAATGGTTTTTTGTTTTGTTTTATTCTGTTTTGCTTTGGTACATTTAGCAGGAACGTTAGAGAATTTAGAGGAAAATATATCCCCAGATTCAATTTCAGTTTCATTTGGAATAAAATATCTAGCCTTCCTTACAAAAATTTTCCTCACCTAGATGCTATCATTATAGTTTCTGCTTCAGAAAACACAACTATAATTTAAGAGAGAGAAATTGTCTAAAATACATGTTCCTCCTGACTTTTCGCATCTTAAAGCTTTCTGTAATTCATTCTCTCATCTTGGAATGCAGGTTTAAGAAAGACCCATGGTGCAATCATATGTATTTTTCAAGACAGACCAATGAAAAATAAGGAAAGTTTCCAACTAACAAGGTGTTCTGTTTTTGCAGAGAAGGGAGTGGAAACTCATAGTGGCATTTTCCATTTCTAAAGATGACGTAAAATACTACAGCAATCAGTAATGATCACACCTCAGGCAACAAAAATACCTATCATATCTCATGCCAGTTTCTCTTTGCTATTTGACACATTCAACAAAACAAGCAAACAGACTTCTGGGTTTTAGAAAGGCATCCCATGAACAACCCTTTATGTTTCCCCCAACAATTTTAACACGGAAAGGAATGGCATCCCAACATTTTCTTCTCCTGGTGCTAAAAATCTTATAGGATGTGTGTGAGAAAACTATGTAGGTTTATACTTTGACCTCACCTCCCCCCCCCCCAACACACAGAGCTGTTAAATAGCTTCTTATGTGGAATTATAACATCTCACCATTTCAAAAAGAGAGAATGCAAGCACGGCGCCAAAATGGCCGCCGTGCTCTTTGCGGGGGCCCCCACCGGACGAAGACATCCGGGTAGTTAGGGGGCGTGGCCAGCACCCTTATATAAGGGGCGGCCACGAGGCAGCCGAGCTGCCATTTTGCGAAGCGACGGAGCAGAGAAGTTTTTCCCTCTTACCTCCGTCGCTCTTGCCTTGCTTAGGGAAGCCTCTGGCTGCTGATTTTCTTGACTTTTTCGGCTTCCCATCGTGTAGCTGCTATGCCCTCAAAGAAGAAGGCGACTGCGAACGCGGCTCGTTCTGCAAGGAGGCGCCAGCCGGGTCGGAGGACCGCGGCTGCGCCTCCCCAGCAGCCTCCTTTGCCTGAGCCCACCGGGACCGGTGGGATGGGGTTAATCGCCCCTTGGCCTGAGGCGGGGGGTCCGCGTACCGGCCCAGCTGGGGCCATGGCCCCCGGCCCGCAAGCAGTGGCCACTGCCTCTGGCATGGCCCATTCTGTGGGGCCTTCTTCCATGGGTCCGCAACTTCCTGCGGGGGGTTTCAGCCATGGGGGGTGGCTGGGTTCCCTCCCCTGGCAGGGTACCCCCCCCGGCCCTGCAGGGGCCGGGCCAGGGGTCGTGGCCGTATATGGGCCCTGGGGTCCAGGGACCTGGACCAGCGCCTGCAGCCAGTGGGCCGGCTGGCCCTTTGCCCCCCCTTGGCTTAGGGGCTACGTTAGTGTTGAGGCCCTTCTAGCCCGCGTTGCAGCCCTCGAGGCATCCCTCGCGAGGGTTAACCACCCGGGGGTGCCTTTTGGGGTGCAGGTTGATCCTTTGTCTGCCGGTCAGCGGCAGGCGGCAGGACGGGTCGAGCTGCCCGAGGCGCGTGGGCCGGCTTCGGCCACTGCCTCGCAGCTCCCCACTCAACAGGCTGATGCTGGTCAGGCCCTGTCGACGAGCTCAATTGCGGTCGTGAGCTCCGACGCCCCCAGCGGGCCGGAACCCCCGGTGGGGGCAGCCCGCGGGGGTGCTGCATGTGAGTATGCGGTTCAATCTAGTGCACCCACACACCTACCCACATTGGGGGTGCATTCCAGTGGCCGTGGCCTCGCATGGGTGGCGCGACGGTTCAGCCGCCGACGTCCCACCCGGCGACTTCACCACTCACCCAGGGCCCAGTTTTGGGTGGTACCTCTTATTCAGTTGGGAATGTGTTAGGGGTGGCCGGGTTGGTCCAGGCTCCTTTCCAGATCCCCGTGGTTCCCACTGTGCTGGTGTCAGCATTGCCGACAGCGGGGTATTCCTTGCCCCTGGGGGACCATTTGGCCCAGGCCACCAAAGAGAAGATCTGGCGTGGGGAGTATGTGGACATCTTCTCCCTTCTTAATAGAGAGCCTACCAAAGAGGAGAGGGAGGGGCAGGACGAGAAGGATAAGGAACAGGCACGTCGTCGTAAGCCGCCACGTACGTGGGCCAATTGGTTGCCGGCGTACCTTATATACATGGCGGTCTACCTCAGGGCCCGGCCGGATTTGGCAATTCCGATGGTCCAGTATTTGGACAACATTTACCGGGCGATGGTCGACTTCCCGGGCCCGTCATGGTTGGCTTACGACGAGGAATTCCGTATGCGGATTCCCCTGCACCCTGAGATGAGGTAGGATGAGCCCTGCCAGAAGCTGTGGCTTCTGTACATGACTCCCACGCGCCCGTCGCCTGGGGACAGATACCATTGTGGACATGCGGTCCAGCGAGTGGCCCCAGCACAGACACCCCGCCAGGTGGCGGGGCAGGGGGTTCCAGCCCGCCTGCTGTGCTGTACTTTCTCGTCCAATGGTTCCTGCAGTAGGAAGAATTGCCGGTACAGGCATGAGTGTCCCTCTTGTGCTGGCCCCCATGCGGCCTCCGCCTGCCCCAGGCCTGGAGGGGTGCGGGGCAAAGGGAGGGGCGGACAAGGGGCTGGCAAGACTGCCGCAGAGGGAGCTGGTCTACCGAAAGGCCCCCTCCCCAATTAATGTGGACATGTTGGAGCGTTGGCTCGCATCGTACCCGAAGGGGGCAGATGCGGTTTACCTGCTTCAAGGTTTTTGATTGGGGTTCCGTATTCCTTTCCAGGGTGATAGGTCCCCCCAAGATGCCCCCAACCTTTTGTCCCTTAAGGGGAGGGAGGAGGTGGCTGCCGCCAGCATTTCTAAGGAGGTTGATGCGGGCAGGGTCGCTGGCCCTTTCCCTGCACCCCCGTTCCCCAACCTTAAAGTGTCACCCTTGGGCTTGGTGCCCAAGAAGTCACCGGGCGAGTTCCGCCTGATCCATCACTTGTCCTACCCAGCCGGCCGATCGGTCAATGATGCTATCCCTGATGACCTTTGCTCGGTCAGGTATACATCTTTTGACCAGGCGTTGCGCATGGTGCGCTCATGTGGCCCGGGTGCACTGTTGGCTAAGTGCGACATTAAGTCTGCCTTTCGCCTCCTGCCGGTTCACCCGGGTGACTTTGAGTTGCTGGGTTTTAAGTTCAGGGGTGAATATTATTTTGATAAGGCCATGCCTTTTGGCTTTTCCATATCGTGCTCGGCCTTCGAGCATTTTAGCACCTTCCTACAGTGGGCTTTTGTCCGCAGGTCAGGGTCCCGGTCTGTAGCCCATTACCTGGATGATTTTTTATTCGGGGGTGAACAGGGCTGGGACACGTGCACACGTCTCCTCAACACATTTCAGACGCTAATGGAGGAACTGGGTGTCCCTTTAGCGCCCGAAAAGACCGAGGGCCCATCTACACAGCTAGTCTTCCTGGGGGTGGAGATTGACACGGTAGCGCAGGCTTCTAGGTTACCAGGGGATAAGGTGTCAAGGATAGTGGCCCTTATCTCGGACTTGCTTGCTAAACGCAAGGCATCACTGCGGGAACTGCAGGTGTTGCATGGTCATCTCAATTTCGCTTGCAGGGTGGTCGCACCGGGCAGGGCATTTGCTCGGCGCTTGTGTGACGACATGACAGGCTTGTCCAGGCCCCACCATAGGGTCAGACTAACCCAGGGCATTAAGGCAGATATGCTTATCTGGCTCCAGTTCCTGAGGGAGTTCAATGGGGTGTCATTTTGGAGGTCTGACCTTCTGGCTTCCCCTCGTTTCCAGATACAGTCCGATGCCTCTGGGTCCCTGGGTTATGGCATGTACTTCAATGGGAAGTGGGCCTATGGTGGGTGGCCACCAGCCTGGTCAGGTACGGGGCGCCTGCGGGATCTTACGTACCTGGAATTTTTTCCCATCCTGGGGCCTTGATGCTATGGGGTGAGGAGTGGGCCAACTCGGTCGTTCATTTCTGGTGTGACAATGCGGCCGTTGTCCACATTGTCAACTCACAGACTTCCAAATCACCCAGGGTGATGGACCTGGTGCGCCAGTTTGTATTGCGCAGCCTGCGCCTTAATGTACTGTTCCGGGCCAGGCATGTCCTGGGGGTCAATAATGATATCGCTGACGCTTTGTCCCGCCTGCAGATCTCCCGGTTCCGCGCCTTGGCCCCGGATGCAGAGGAATTTCCCTCGCCACTCCCGGACGAGATATGGACCTTTGGCAAGGAGAGGTGAACCGGGCGATCGGCATGTCGCTTGCGCCACGCACGCGTAAGGCGTATCAACACGCATTCAATTCTTTCAGGACATTCTGTGCCCAATTCTGGCTGCCAGATACCTGGCCGATCCCGGTGGCCCATATACTTCAATTCATGGTTGACCTGCATTCCCAGGGCCTTGCACCTCGAACCATAGCATCCAGGCTGTCAGCGCTGGCTTTTATGGCCAAAGTAGGCGGACATGCAGACAGTACCGCTGACTTCCGCGTGAGACACGTTTTGGAGGGGTGGGTGCGGGAGCGTGGGCATAGCCCGGACGACCGCCACCCAATTTCCCCAGGGGTTCTTACCCAACTGGCACGGGGCTGGCAGGACCTATGTTTTGATAGGTATGAGGCAGCCCTGTTTAATGCTGCTACAATGGTGGCCTTTTTTGGAGCGCTCCGCATCAGCGAGCTTGTGATGCTGTCTAAGGCGGATGCTAGTCGTAGGGCACTGGAACTCGAAGATGTCTTAAGGCGGATGCTAGTCGTAGGGCACTGGAACTCGAAGATGTCTATGTGGCCAAAGACTGGGCTCAGTTGAGGATACGCTCCTCTAAGACGGATCAGCATGGCGTAGGCAGTGGAGTAAGACTGCTACGGTGTTCTTTGGCAGACATCTGTCCGGTTGGTGCCCTACAGGAGTTCCTTGCACTGTGTGGCATGCACCATGGCCCGTTTTTCTGTCACCATGATGGGTCTCCCCTTACTAAATTTCAATTTTGGAAGGTGACCGGCAAAGCGCTGGCCGGTGTTGGCCTCCCAGGGGCCCGTTACGGCACCCATTCATTCAGAATAGGGGCGGCTTCCACGGCGGCTGCTTTTGGGTACTCCGGGGCTGAGATACGCCGTATGGGGAGGTGGGGATCACAATGTTTTCAATTTTATGTCCGCCCTCTTTCACCGTGAGTACCAGTCGAGTCACCGCACCTTTTCTCTTACTCGTTTTTTCCTTGACAGACCCTGGGTGTCGTATTACGCCGGTGACAGTATGGCTGGTGGGCCACAGCTACGTGCACAGGGCAGCGCGTTACGCTGCGGCGACAGAGTGGGGACCCCGACTGGGACTGGGTGCATACGCAAGTCTCACATGGTATGGTAAGCCCGGGATGTTGTGGAGGGAGCTGTTGCCATTCCTTTTCTCGGGCCGGAGTGCTGACCCGCCTGACATCCTGATCATACACCTTGGGGGCAATGATTTAGGTCAGGTCACCGGCCTATCGCTGAAGCATGCGATTTTCGGCGACCTCGCCTACCTGCATTACGTGTGGTCCGCCACAACCCTCATTTTGTCTGACATGGTGCCCCGGCACGCGTATAGGGGAGGGTTTGACCTCCAGGCCCTGGACCGGGCGAGACGCATGGTAAACAGGGCTGTTTCCCGGTTTATTGTCAGCAGGGGTTGGGGGCGGGTCAGTCGTCACCCCGCCATTAGTCTGCAAAATTATGGCCTGTATGCAGGGGATGGGGTCCATCTGTCGCGAGGAGGTATGGACCTCCTGTTGGGTGATTGGCGAGCAGGCCTGTTGACCGAGCTGACGGTCTGGGGGGGGGCGTCGAGCCTTCTTTGAAGCCCCTCCGTGTGGCGGGTAGCACTGGTAAGGTAAACATTTATGACCCACAGGTATCCGGCAGGTTCGCAATTGACTGGACAACACTAGACAGGTATAAGTTGGTTAAACGTTGTCCAGTCAACGATGAACCAGGCGACGGGGTGATGGCTACAGCTAGACAGCATGCATCACCCCGTGATTTTACGGATACGCGTCAGAGGGTGGGGTCATTAGTTAGATATTGACTACGGTCAACAATTTGTTTGTTGTCAACAAACAAATTGATACAAATAGATACATTGTAACAATTGCCGTTGGCAATTTTGGGTGGTACCTTACCAGTGTTACTTCGGCCTGCTTGCCTTAAGAATTATAATTGGTCAATTACCAATAGAAATTTATAATTCGGACTAGGGCATGAATCAATAAATGTGGCCCAATGCCGTTATCCACTTTCATTGGTGTCTGAGTCCTTTATTGGGGGGTGCGCCTGCATTGCAAGCGCGGCACCAAAATGGCCGCCGCGCTCTTTGCGGCCCCCCCCCCACCGGACGAAGACATCCGGGTAGTTAGGGTGCATGGCCAGCACCCTTATATAAGGGGCGGCCGCGAGGCAGCCGAGCTGCCATTTTGCGAAGCGACGGAGCGGAGAAGGTTTTCCCCTCCACCCCCCTCCCTAGTTAACAGTGTGATATTTTGGTCGCTTCGGGGCCGGGTGGGAATTTTTGGCTGGGACTCACAATTGGCTCTTGGGTCCTGGTTTTTTCGCCCATCCCACACTGTTGCTATGGTTTGATATAGGGGTTTTTCTGTTGCTGCTGTTGACTTTGGTCACATGGGCGGGTAGCACTGGTAAGGTAAACATTTATGACCCACAGGTATCCGGCAGGTTCGCAATTGACTGGACAACACTAGACAGGTATAAGTTGGTTAAACGTTGTCCGGTCAACGACGAACCAGGCGACGGGGTGATGGCTACAGCTAGACAGCATGCATCACCCCGTGATTTTACGGATACGCGTCAGAGGGTGGGGTCATTAGTTAGATATTGACTACGGTCAACAATTTGTTTGTTGTCAACAAACAAATTGATACAAATAGATACATTGTAACAATTGCCGTTGGCAATTTTGGGTGGTACCTTACCAGTGTTACTTCGGCCTGCTTGCCTTAAGAATTATAATTGGTCAATTACCAATAGAAATTTATAATTCGGACTAGGGCATGAATCAATAAATGTGGCCCAATGCCGTTATCCAATTTCATTGGTGTCTGAGTCCTTTATTGGGGGGTGCGCCTGCAAATTTATTTCTATTATTTGGGAAGGACAGTGGAGAAAAATGGATCTATGATCACATAAAAAACTCCTCATGAAAAAACAGCAAAAGAGTAAAATATGAAGCTGTTTTCTAGGCTTTTGAGCAAGAGGCTGCAGTAATGAAAAATGCAATTTTTAGCACTAAGAAAGTAGCACATCACTCAATGGAGCTCAAGTCTAAGTAAACAGATTTCGTGATATCAGAGTAAACAAAACAAAACAGTTGTGCCACCTTAAAGACTAACTCCTGTATGCTAATGTTACTTTTCACTGATCAAGTCCACTTCATCAGATATAGTATAAGGGTGTGACTTCATAGCATAAATTTATACGTATTGAGAACAGGGGTACACAATGGTTGGCTGAAATAACAGATCTGTTTGCAAATCAGTGCGACTATTTACAGCCAGTAATAACAGAAGATCCCTAACTGAGGTTCTGATTTATAGCTGTGAAGTTTGGTTCTGTTAGTAGATGGATAGTAGATGGATGCTAAATAAACTTTATGGCATTACGCATCTGCTGATGAGTTAATTGAGGATGGCATGATTGACTTAGCCAAAGGCCAATTACCCACCCTGTTCCATGAAGTGGCCTGAGAACCATTCCCCAGAGTTTGTTCTGTAAAGGTGGTATGGGTAAATTCCAGCTTATAACAACCTGTTAGTTGTGATATTTTAAATTTTGATAATTTCCCAGAAGCCCTTGACTAATATTCAAACCTTCGAGATAGGTGTCCAGCATATCTATGTATTTTATATCTGCTGTCTCTCTCTGAATTCTTGCCTTGTAATTGTTTTTCTGATCCATAGCTGGCATCTGAGTTTGTAGCAGGGTTTAGTTCCCATCTCTGCTTCACTGTTGTGTAGTCATGTCTCAATAGTTGCTTGAGACTGAGGGGTTGTCTGTAATAAAGTAAATGTCTGCAACCAAGAACTTTGGAGAGTGAAGTATGGGTTGAAGATCTTTTATAATCATGTGAGAAGTTTCAGTTTTGAACTGAAAGTGACTCAATTGCTTTCTTTTCTGGTCCTGTTTTGCAGTAGGTTACCTCTGGGTATTCATCTAACCCAGCTGATCTATTCTTTAACCTTATTGGATGGGTATTATAGTCTGAGAAATGCATTTTGTAGATCCTTGAGCTTGGAGTCCTGTGGGTCTGAGCAGATGCAGTTGTACGTGAGAGCTTGGCTGTTGATAATGGATTATCTCTTCAGCCAAGCTCTCAAGTTTTGTGATGAAACTCTCAGCCATCACCAGCACATTAAGGTTAAATCAGGTGAGAAGCCAACATATCTGAGATCCCTAGTTAACAATTATCAGAAACAGATGTCTGTCAGTCATCCTTACAATGAGATGATGTGTGAGAGCAGAGCAGAGGAGAATATTACCATTGTGTGGTCAAGGAAACAAGATTTGCAGACTCTCATTGTCATGTTCTATGCTATGGCCTCCCAGCTACACAGAGGACATTGATTCGAAACCAGACCTGCATGCCTGACAGTTCCCATGGTTATTGCATTTACACTTCATGATTAAAGCTAAAAGACCTAATAAGATAATTACATTCCCTCAGCCATCTCCAAGCACCAATTGTGCTTGCGGTTGTGATCAAAAATTGCACTGCTATAGCCAAGATCCAAGAACCAGATGTTGCCAAGGTGGCCTATTAGCTGAAATTTTTGCTGGTATTGAAAATGAAGAGCAGAGTGTGCGTCGACAATGGTAAGAGTCTTACCATGGTGAAGCAAAATGGCTTCTTCTTTAGGCATTGCTTGATGCTCCCAGATTTGCTACCTTCATACTAGTTTTCATGCAACACTTTTGTCCCTGTGGCCAACAGCCTTAAAATGTCATAGCTAGAAAATGTCACAAGTGAATTCGTGATGCCCACATTGAGAAAGTACATAAGACCAGCATAGGGAACTGCTCTTTTTCAATGGTGGCTCCGACTTTATGGAATGGGTTATCACTTGTTTGTACTTAAGCGGCTGTTTATATTAATAAAAGTTGTTATTTTCTACCTTTTTTTGGGGGGGGAATGTTTTTGCCTTTATATATCTTGCTTGTGTGTGACACCCTACAGAGTAACTATATAGTTAGTTGGGCAGGACAAAAATTGAAATAGATAAATACATACACTACATACTTACATACATGCATACAACCTACCTGCATGCATGCATACATAAATAAATACATACTAGATAATCTTACTCTGTTACAGAAAAGAATGGGAAAACAGGAGCTTGTGCTGTTGCTTGATTTTTTCCACTCTCCTTCAGTACATGCTCTTTGGTTATGAACTAATATATGATGGGTGTTGTCAAGTCCATTTCCTCCAGCTTTCAACATGCTGTAATTGTTCAGGAAAGAGGGATAAGTTTCATTCTTCCTGTCCTCCAAATTATGAGAAAGCTTTGTCCTTTTTTGAAGCCTGCCTCCAATAAGTGACAAATGGGGAACAAATGCTACTTTCCCAACACACGAGAGGCTGTTTAGTTTAAGAACATAAGAACAGCCCTGCTGGAACAGGCCACAGCCCATCCAGTCCAGCATTCTGTCTCACACAGTGGCTCACCATTTCCTTCAGGGTATTCCCAAGGAGATGCCTTCACCTGCTTAGGATTCCCTGGAAATGGCATTGAGAGATATCCTGCCTATCTCTCCAACCCGGAGGTTGTCCTTAGGTAGCCATAATTATAGCCATTGATAGCCTTGTCCTCCATGAACTTGTCTAATCCTTTCTTAAAGCTGTCAAGACTGACAGCTGTCACCACTTCTTCTGGCAGGGAGTTCCATAGACCAGTAATCCTCTGGGTGAAAAAGTACTTTCTCTTATTTGTTTGAGAACTAGTACCCAAAAGTTTCATGGAGTGTCCCCTAGTTCTAGTGTTGTGCGATAGGGAAAACAGTTTTTCCTTATCCACTTTGTCCACACCGTGCATGATTTTATAAACTTCAATCAGGTCACCTCTTAGACGCCGTCGTTCAAGAGTGAAAAGGCCCAACCGTTGCAGCCTCAGATGGTAAGGAAGGTGCTCCAGTCCCCTAATCATTCTGGTTGCCCTCCTCTGTACTTTCTCCAACTCCAACTCCATAATATCCTTCTGGAGGTATGGCGACCAGAACTGTACACAGTATTCCACAGTTTGGCTCAGCCTAGTCAAGAAACCATATTTCTTGCAGACCCAAAGCTCTAGGAATTTCTTCCCAAATGCAGGAGGATTTTTTTAGGGGTGTGTGTATTCAGGTTGGACACTTTGGAAAGGTGCCACTTTACCTCTGGGATAAAGACAGAAGCCACAGATTTTACTTGTGTTTGTTTATTTTGGTCATTGTAACGAGCTGGTACAGCTCCATGGTTTGGAGCATCTTATTGCAGAGGAAGGAGCAGGAGTTCCACCAGTGATTTTTATTATTTTTGTGGTTACGTTTGTACCACTTGCTTTTATTGATTTACAAAGAATGTAAGCTGGCCTGCTAGCAGCTCTGTACAAGAGCAGTGAGGTATGATTGTGATTTATGAGCAGCAGCAACAACAACTAGAAGGAAAAGGTAAAGGTGGCCCTTGCTCGAAAACCAGTTGTATCTGACTCTAGTGTTTAGTGCTCATCTCAGTTTACAGACAAAGAGGCAGCGCTGTCTGCATCTGTAGACATTTTCATGGACATGTGGAAATATTTCAATTTATTTAACTTTCCCTACAAAAAAACTTTGTATGAGCCTAATAGAGTATCTGATAATTATTGTACTAAAATAAACTCTACTATCACCCACCAATTAGGCCACACGCACCAGTTAGGCCACGCCCACAGTGTGGTAGCAAAAATTTTCGGTGCCCATCACTGGGTATAGTGGTTAGGGCAATGGTCTCGGGATAGGTTCTTTAAACATATTGGGTGAATATGTATCATTTTCTAAGCCTAATCTTATTTCACAAGGGTGCTGAAACAATAAAGTGAAGCATAAGAGACAATATAGCTCATTTGAGAAAATGGGCATATAGAATTTGTAACTAAAAGATAACAATGTGATTTTTAAACACACCACAACCTTTTGGCAGTGGCTCTTTACATGGAAATATAAACTGATAAGGAGTTTTTAAAAAATGCCTCAAATCTTGCTTTGAGTTTCATTGTGGAATTTTTACAGGGAGCTTCCAAGAGTTTGT
Organism: Bradypodion pumilum; assembly: GCA_035047305.1. NCBI lineage: Eukaryota > Metazoa > Chordata > Lepidosauria > Squamata > Chamaeleonidae > Bradypodion > Bradypodion pumilum. The sequence goes on from JAWDJD010000004.1 coordinate 121,215,561, forward strand.
GTGTATTGCTGTTTTTTTTAAGGTTTTTATTTTATTTTAATAAACACAAGAACTCTCGCAAAGCCTACATTTAGCTCCAAAAGCAATTCAGATCAGCTCTTCCACAGCTTGGTCTATCCCAGTCTCCTTAAATGGCTGATATCCCAGCATGTGCTGAGATCACTGTAATTAAGATACTGGAATTTACTGGAGGTAAGCCAAAGAAGCATGAACTGATCTCAGAGTGGAAGCTGCGAAAACCTCTCTCTAAGCCAGTGAGTGTTTAATGATCACAGAGTGACATAATTCAAATTGGAACAAAAAGTGGCACTGTGTAGGTAGTAATCCAGCTAAAGGCAGGGGATTTAAACTCTGAATTTAGGGGGGGGGGAGAGTTTTTCCCCTTGTTTCTTTTCTTGCATAGCCCAGTAAATCCTTCTATTGTGCATAATTAAATTACTGGGAAATGCAGAACACATGGCCATAAAGACTCATTTTTCTTCTTTTTAAAATTTACATTTAGAATGTTAGCCCACAATTATAAAGTGTAGCTTTTATGTTGCAACAGGAGTGTGCATAACTGTGTATCTGCACCATGTCCAAGCAAACTATTTAAAAAGCACACCAAAAAGGGCAACTCACCATAGAAAGCAAACAGTAGAAAACCTTGCCCCACTGGCAACCAAACAGCTGTTTATCATTGGCCTAATTATCAAGCTAATGAGATACTAATTTCTAGATTCATAAAGTATGCATGAGCAAACATGAGCATATGCAAAGCAGAGTCAACTGACAAACTTAATAAATAAAATAACAAGGTATCAGTAAATAAACATTAAATGGGCTTTAAAGCAAAGCCTGGAGTCTTATTTTATGAGAGACTTGCCATGTCCTAAGCTTCCTATGAGCAAGACACTGACAGATGTATTTGTCAGTTGCATCAATCATTCATAGCCCTATTTATGCACAAGAGGGTATTTCAAGAGGCTCATCTTATGTCAGATTTCAATGTAGTTTTGAACCAACTTCCCTTCCACAGAAAAGAATGATTCCCAAAAGTGTATACTTGATTTTGCCAGGGTAAAATAACAGATTAGTACTCATATAATCAAAGATTTAGTTAATTTCCAAGAGCTGGCTATGTAGTTCGGTGAGATAGGTGTCCTGCTACAGAGAAACTAGTTGGGAGTTCAATTTGCCACTGAGTCTCGCAGGAGAAAAGCCAACCTGTGTAGTTTGGGAAAGCTCCACAGCCCCAGAGTACCTGTAGACAAGGAGAATGGTAAACTACTTCTGAATTCTCTGTATCTAGAAAGCCCTAGAAAAGGTAGACATTAATCAGAATTGACATGACAGCATATAGTTATTATTATTTATTAGCAAGAGCCAGTTCTCAACTGCTTTAACTGCTATACTTAGAGATGACGAGAAAAGAATGAGAACACCTATCATTTTGCATTTCATTTCCTTTTTGAATTTTATGAAATTAAATATTGCTTCAGGAGAAGGAAACGGCTGTCTTCTTTGTCATTCACTATTGAATATGGGCATCATTTGATTAGCTCATTTTGTGTAAAAGGTACAGTGTTAAATAATTCTCCAAATAAAAGGTAATGGTTAAAATAGGCTTATCCCAAATCCCAAATTCACAATGTGCCATACCATGCTACCCTGTTCTTGAGTGCTCTACTAAGAAAAATGAGTTGTAGTTCTGAAGTAACATCTCTTAATTATAAACACAGATACACACCTGTTTTATCTGAAAAGCAGTTTAGAAGTTTTAAAAGTTCTCCCCCCCCCCCACTTTTTTAAAGGCAGGAGAATCAGAGCCTGCAAGTTTAATCCAATACATGTCTAACCACAAGTGGTCCCCATTGAGCTCTATAGGACATACTCCCAAGAGAAGAATCAGTAAAATGATTTCAGAAAATCAGAGTTGTGAGATGAGATTATTTCACACACCATTTGCTTCTCATATTTCATAAATGTTTGGTTGAAACTCTCTTTCTTCCCAGTCCTGATCATAATAAATCTTGCCAAGGCTCAGCTTTGGAAGTTGTTTTCCACAGTTGAGTTTATCCCTCAAACAAAATGGTCGCTGAACTGAGCTATTTCAATCCAATAGAATGGTCCAAACAGACCTTGCTTTTAATGCTAAAATCCCACTGTTTAGCTATAGGGTTAGAAAAGGAGTGTGGAATTCTGACTCCTGCTCTATCTATTGATCCTTGCCACACAGCCACAATATTGTTTGTTTGACTGCTTGTATCCTGCTATTCTCCCCATAGGGTAAACCCAAAAGTCTCCATTGCTGTGTCCTCCTCTAGGGGAGGGTGTTCATCTCGGTTTACAGCTAAAGAGCTAGCACTGTCTACATCTGCATACATTTCCATGGCCATGTGTCAGGCATGACTAGGCACCTATGTAACTAGATCAAAAATCCGTTTGTGGCAAAGTCTGTCTTGATCCAATCCAATGAAATTAATAATTCAAATGTGCAACCAGCGGCTTCAATAATCAGTCTTTGTATTCTTATGTTATACACGTTCCAAACAAGGTAAGTTTCATTCACTTCAGACATGGAAAAATTCAAATAAACTTCAAGGTGTTGTATAATTCACACTATTCGATCTATAAAGTAAATTCAATGAAATTCCGAGGTCCTAACGAGGCTCCTCCCTTTGCTTTTATTCTTCAGCGGGAAAAGCTATCCTGCAAATTCAAACACCTCCCAATGTCCGCCCGGTTAACAGACCTTTCAACGACTCTTCTTCAGAGGAATGTTATTAATTAAAATCTGTGAAATTATACAATGAACATGCATTATTCCCTGTTACATAAATATTACAACATTACAAGATATTGTGCTGCACAACCCACTAGCTGATGCCCAGTTCAAACCTTAATTCGCGTCACACGAGCCTCCTTCTGACATTTTCTCAGGTGCTCTGACATTACTCACTCATGACTGAGAACTCCTTAAATAACAAGCTCTAACACCTGAGACCTGTTACACCCTTACTTCTGAGTATTCGACCTGTGCCCCGATAGATTAATTTACCTCAAATCATAAAAAGCAAGAGATATCATTTTCACAATTCAGACCATTGGGAGATAAGGTATCCAGTCTATGTATATAGAAACTTCCTTTCTCAAAAGAAGTTTCTCTATGTCGACCCCACACCCACTACTGACATTAAGTTTATCTAATACTACGAATTTAAATTTGTCATCCTGGTGTTGTTTCTCCATATAGTGTGATACAAGGGGGGCTTGAATAACCTGACCCCTAATCCTGGATCGATGTTTGCCCAAACGGGTCTTTAATTTCCGTGAGCTTTTACCCACGTATTTCAGCCCACAGGGGCAGACCCACAGATACATTCAATGCGTGCTATCGCAATTGCTGAAGAATGGTAAGGTTTTTTTGAATTTTAATTCAGGAAATTCGATCGATTTTGTTTCCAATGAATTTTTGCATATACCACAATGACCGCATCGGTAATGCCCCTTAATCAAATTCGTCCGTAAATTCTCCTTCGGAGCAATGTCTGCTCTCATAATTAGGTTACCCACAGATCTAGTTTTTCTCATACCTATAGTTGGTTTCTCCACACATCGGGGATATCTGAAAGAACAAACCAATGCTTGTTAATAATTGTTTTTATGTCCCTGGTTCTGGGAGAATACTCAATAGACCACTGTATGCGTCTACTATCATCCCGTATCTGTCTCTGTAAAAGATGTTCTCTTGGTACCTCCTGTACTCGGGCAAATTATCTAGCCAACACCTGACTGGGGTAACACCTATTCATCAAATTATCCCTGATAAGTGTTGCCGAAAGTTCGAAATCTGCCCTCCTAGGAGAATTCCTCTTAGCTCTGGCCAAGATGCCGTGAGGAATGCTATGCCGTAAATGGGGTAGGTGAAATGAGTCAAAAGGTAAATAAGAATTTCTATCAGTCTGCTTCTTGAACAATTTCATTTGCAATTTATGATCTTCTCCTACATACACTGTTAGGTCCAAAAAGGGAACTGATGTTCTATTCATGTCATAAGTAAATTGCATGTGGGCACTCTGTGAATTAAGCCAGAGCACCTAAACACAAAATGCTGTTACCTTTCCCACTGAAGTGGTACCTATTTATCTACTTGCAATTTCTTGCTTTCGAACTGCTCGGGTGGCAGGAGCTGGGACAGCCGACAGGAGCTCGCTCTGTCATGTGGTACTAAGGTGTTGAACTGTTCACTTGCTGATCTTCTGGTCATCAAGCTCAGCGTCTTAGCCACTAAGCCATCATAGCCCTAAACTTTGTCCCATAGGGAGCCCCAAGGCAGCTCACAACAAGTAAAAAAAAAATAAACAATCAATAGTTCTAACAGCCTTAAATACAACAAAATTATTATATTAAAAACAATGACACATACAAGAACAATGAGACCAAGGTTAAAAACAATTTTGAAACATTAAAAAATATATTAAAAACCTATCAGTTAATGAACAAAGTATTCCTGAGACCCTTTCTGCTCAAAAATCAGTTTGAAAAGGAAGTTTCAGATAGTGGGAATATAGAAGGAAAGGAGGGCCAACCTGGCTTCTTGGGGAAGGAGATTCCAAAGCCTGGGAGCAATCCATGGGAAGGCCTTCTCTTGTATCTTCATCAAATTAGCCTGGAATGGTAGTAGAACTCAGTGAAAGGTTTCCCTTGAAGATTTGAGAAACTAAGAAAGCTCATATGGTGTGATACAATCCTTTAAATACCCTGGACTCAAGCCATATTGAGTTTTAGATAATAACCAGGATACCTAAGAGACTGCCCCACCATCCATCCAACCAGAGCAGACCGGAGGGGCTCTCTACTTGTACCATCCATTAGAGGGGCTCGTCTCTCTAACACATGTGGGAGAGCCTTTTCTGTGTCCACACCGGCCGTATGGAACCTCCTGCCAGTGGAATTGCGGCTGGCGGGGCAGGTGTGGAGTGCTGATAGAGAGGGTAACCCCCGCCTGCTGGCTGGTTTAAAATTACAGTCGAGAAGTCTCTCTCTTTTTATGAGTGTGGGTGGGATTGTAATAAGGTTTTATGTGTTTTATTGGGGGTTTATGTGTTTTTAGTGATTTTGATATCATCTACTTCTGTAAGTTGCCCAGAGTCGCCCTCAAGTTGGGTGGTGATAGAAATACAAAAAACAAACAAACAAACGGTGTGCATGCGCACAAACCCCTTCGCGCATGCACAATGCTGCCTCTGGGGGGTGCATGTGCAATGCTGCCTCTGTGGCACGCATGCACAGAAACCCCTTTCCCCGGCCACCCCAACACAGGATGACAGCGGGAAAGTGAGGGAAGGAGGGCCAAAATACAGGATTTCCCGGCCAATCCGGGATACTTGACAGTTATGGCACATCACACACATCTTGGCAAGTTATACGACACTATATCTACAGTGAAATTAATGGAATGTGGTTTGGATCAGTTTATGTCAACATATACTCATTGTTCTTAGCCTAAGTGCAATTATCAACTCCAGTGCAAACAAGTGTTATTCAAACTAGGAGGAGCCTGCAGGGTGGTGTGTGGTATTGTCACTCCACTTTTCTCACTCCACTTCTGTTGTAATGTAATGCCACAGGTCACTCTATGCCACCTTGATTATGACATTGAAATCAAAATAATTGCATATGAAAGATGTTGGGAATAGTCATCTAAGCAGAACTGGAAATGTCCCCTGAGCAATTGGTTGATTCATTGTTGTGGAGTCCGAGCAGATGTGGCACCTTCTCTTTCAAAAACACTTCTGTGAGTCTCATTTTCCATTTTTAGAATAGAGTCCCCCAAGGTGGTTCATGCATTTGGGCTCTATTTCCAGCTGAATAGTGGCTCTGTTGATTTTCAGGTAATCTGTACATTTAAGGTGAATCTAGAAAGGCAGTTTGTTGACAGTTAATGAAACTATGTTATCAAAGGCATGTAGCCCTCAACCATAACTGAAAACCAATGTTGGACTGCTTGCAAATTATTATAGTAACACAGAAACCCATCTGTTTATCGTTGCTGGAGAGGACTGGTAGGAAAATTTAATGCTTTAAATGTGGGAATGGTCTGTATACCTAATAATAAATAATCATGTGCTGTCAAGTGAATTCTCACTTACAGCAACCCTTTTCAAGGTTTTCTAGGTGGACAGTACTTACAAATATGTAGTTTACAATTATTTTATTAAGGAGGCATCCTGGGACTTCTCCTGAAAGTACTGGGGTTCTGTATGTTCCAGGTTATCCCTTGCAGACGCACCCCCCAATAAAGGACTCAGACACTGATAAAAGTGGATAACGGCATTGGGCCACATTTATTGATTCATGCCCTAGTCCGAATTATAAATTTCTATTGGTAATTGACCAATCATAATTCTTAAGGCAAGCAGGCCGAAGTAACACTGGTAAGGTACCACCCAAAATTGCCAACGGCAATGTCAGGCATGCAGGTCTGGTTTCGAATCAATGTCCTCTGTGTAGCTGGGAGGCCATAGCATAGAACATGACAATGAGAGTCTGCAAATCTTGTTTCCTTGACCACACAATGGTAATATTCTCCTCTGCTCTGCTCTCACACATCATCTCATTGTAAGGATGACTGACAGACATCTGTTCCTGATAATTGTTAACTAGGGATCTCAGATATGTTGGCTTCTCACCTGATTTAACCTTAATGTGCTGGTGATGGCTGAGAGTTTCATCACAAAACTTGAGAGCTTGGCTGAAGAGATAATCCATTATCAACAGCCAAGCTCTCACGTACAACTGCATCTGCTCAGACCCACAGGACTCCAAGCTCAAGGATCTACAAAATGCATTTCTCAGACTATAATACCCATCCAATAAGGTTAAAGAATAGATCAGCTGGGTTACATGAATACCCAGAGGTAACCTACTGCAAAACAGGACCAGAAAAGAAAGCAATTGAGTCACTTTCAGTTCAAAACTGAAACTTCTCACATGATTATAAAAGATCTTCAACCCATACTTCACTCTCCAAAGTTCTTGGTTGCAGACATTTACTTTATTACAGACAACCCCTCAGTCTCAAGCAACTATTGAGACATGACTACACAACAGTGAAGCAGAGATGGGAACTAAACCCTGCTACAAACTCAGATGCCAGCTATGGATCAGAAAAACAATTACAAGGCAAGAATTCAGAGAGAGACAGCAGATATAAAATACATAGATATGCTGGACACCTATCTCGAAGGTTTGAATATTAGTCAAGGGCTTCTGGGAAATTATCAAAATTTAAAATATCACAACTAACAGGTTGTTATAAGCTGGAATTTACCCATACCACGTTTACAGAACAAACTCTGGGGAATGGTTCTCAGGCTACTTCATGGAACAGGGTGGGTAATTGGCCTTTGGCTAAGTCAATCATGCCATCCTCAATTAACTCATCAGCAGATGCGTAATGCCATAAAGTTTATTTAGCATCCATCTACTATCCATCTACTAACAGAACCAAACTTCACAGCTATAAATCAGAACCTCAGTTAGGGAGCTTCTGTTATTACTGGCTGTAAATAGTCACACTGATTTGCAAATAGATCTGTTATTTCAGCCAACCATTGTGTACCCCTGTTCTCAATACGTATAAATTTATGCTATGAAGTCACACCCTTATACTATATCTGATGAAGTGGACTTGATCAGTGAAAAGTAACATTAGCATACAGGAGTTAGTCTTTAAGGTGGCACAACTGTTTTGTTTTGTTTACTCTGATATCACGAAATCTGTTTACTTAGACTTGAGCTCCATTGAGTGATGTGCTACTTTCTTAGTGCTAAAAATTGCATTTTTCATTACTGCAGCCTCTTGCTCAAAAGCCTAGAAAACAGCTTCATATTTTACTCTTTTGCTGTTTTTTCATGAGGAGTTTTTTATGTGATCATAGATCCATTTTTCTCCACTGTCCTTCCCAAATAATAGAAATAAATTTGCAGGCGCACCCCCCAATAAAGGACTCAGACACCAATGAAATTGGATAACGGCATTGGGCCACATTTATTGATTCATGCCCTAGTCCGAATTATAAATTTCTATTGGTAATTGACCAATTATAATTCTTAAGGCAAGCAGGCCGAAGTAACACTGGTAAGGTACCAACCAAAATTGCCAACGGCAATTGTTACAAAATATCTATTTGTATCAATTTATTTGTTGACAACAAACAAATTGTTGACCGTAGTCAATATCTAACTAATGACCCCACCCTCTGACGCGTATCCGTAAAATCACGGGGTGATGCATGCTGTCTAGCTGTAGCCATCACCCCGTCGCCTAGTTCGTTGTTGACCGGACAATGTTTAACCAACTTATGCCTGTCTAGTGTTGTCCAGTCAATTGCGAACTTGCCGGATACCTGTGGGTCATAATGTTTACCTTACCAGTGCTACCCGCCCATGTGACCAAAGTCAACAGCAGCAACAGAAAAACCCCTATGTCAAACCATAGCAACAGTGTGGGATGGGCGAAAAAACCAGGACCCGGGAACCAATATGGGTCCCAGCCAAAAATTCCCACCCGGCCCCGAAGCGACCAAAATATCACACTGTTAACTAGGGAGGGGGTGGAGGGGAAAAACTTCTCCGCTCCGTCGCTTCGCAAAATAGCAGCTCGGCTGCCTCGTGGCCACCCCTTTTATAAGGGAGCTGGCCACGCCCCTAACTACCCGGATGCCTTCGTCCGGTGGGGGGGGCGCAAAGAGCGCGGCGGCCATTTTGGCGCCGTGCTTGCATTGCAGGCGCACCCCCCAATAAAGGACTCAGACACTGATAAAAGTGGATAACGGCATTGGGCCACATTTATTGATTCATGCCCTAGTCCGAATTATAAATTTCTATTGGTAATTGACCAATCATAATTCTTAAGGCAAGCAGGCCGAAGTAACACTGGTAAGGTACCACCCAAAATTGCCAACGGCAATTGCTACAATGTATCTATTTGTATCAATTTGTTTGTTGACAACAAACAAATTGTTGACCGTAGTCAATATCTAACTAATGACCCCACCCTCTGACGCGTATCCGTAAAATCACGGGGTGATGCATGCTGTCTAGCTGTAGCCATCACCCCGTCGCCTAGTTCGTCGTTGACCGGACAACGTTTAACCAACTTATGCCTGTCTAGTGTTGTCCAGTCAATTGCGAACTTGCCGGATACCTGTGGGTCATAATGTTTACCTTACCAGTGCTACCTGCCACACGGAGGGGCTTCAAAGAAGGCTCGACGCCCCCCCCCAGACCGTCAGCTCGGACAACAGGCCTGCTCGCCAATCACCCAACAGGAGGTCCATACCTCCTCGTGACAGATGGACCCCATCCCCTGCATAAAGGTCATAGTTTCGCAGACTAATGGCGGGGTGAGGGCTGACCCTCCCCCAACCCCTGCTGACAATGAACCGGGCCACAGCCCTGTTCACCATGCGTCTAGCCCGGTCAAGGGCCGGGAGGTCGAACCCTCCCCTATATGTGTGCCGCGGCACCACATCTGACCAAACAATGGTGGTGGCGGGCCACACGTAATGCAAGTAGGCGAGGTCGCCGCAAATCGCATGCTTTAGCGATAAGCCGGTGACCTGGCCCAAATCATTGCCCCCAAGGTGTATGATGAGAATGTCAGGCAGGTCAGCATTCCGACCTGAAAAAAGGAATGGCAACAGCTCCCGCCATAACATCCCAGGCTTACCATACCATGTGAGACTTGCGTATGCACCCAGTCCCAGTCGGGGTCCCCACTCTGTCGCCGCAGCGTAACGCGCTGCCCTGTGCACGTAGCTATGGCCCAACAGCCATACTGTCACAGGTGTAATACGACACCCAGGGTCTGTCAAGGGAAAAAACGAGGGAGAGAAAAGATGTGGTGACCAGGCTGGTACTCACTGTGGGAGAGGGCAGACATAAAATTGAAAACACCGCAAACCCCACCTCCCCATGCGGCGTATTTCAGCCCCGGAGTACCCAAAAGCAGCATGGGTGCCGTAACGGGCCCCCGGGAGGCCTACACTGGCGAGCGCTTTGCCTGTCACCTTCCAAAACTGAAACTTAGTAAGGGGAGACCCATCTTGGTGACAGAAAAACGGGCCATGGTGCGTGCCACGCAGTGCAATAAACTCATGTAGGGCACCAACCGGACAGATGTCTGCCAAAGAACACCATAGCAGTCTCACACCACTGCCTACACCATGCTGATCCGTCTTAGAGGAGCGTATCCTCAACTGAGCCCAGTCTTTGGCAACATAGACATCCTCGAGTTCCAGTGCCCTACGACTTGCATCCGCCTTAGACAGCATCACAAGCTCGCTGATGCGGAGCGCTCCAAAAAATGCCACCGTTGTGGCTGCATGAAATAGGGCTGCCTCATATCTATCAAAACAGAGGCCAGGCCAGCCCCGGGCCAGTTGGGTAAGAACCCCTGGGGAAATCGGGTGGCGGTCGTCCGGGCAACGCCCACGCTCCCGCCCCCACCCCTCCAAAACATGTCTCACACGGAAGTCAGCGGTACTATCCACATGACCTCCCACCTTGGCCATAAAAGCCAATGCTGACAGCCTAGATGCTATGGTGCGAGGTGCAAGGCCCTGGGCATGCAGGTAAACCATGAACTGAAGTACATGGGTCACTGGGATCGGCCAGGTTTCTGGCAGCCGGGATTGGATACAGAAGGCTCTAAAAGAATTGAATGCATGGTGATACGCCTTACGCGTGCGTGGCGCCAGTGACACGCCAATCGCCCGGTTCACCTCTCCTTGCCAATGGTCCATATCTCTTCCGGGAGTGGTGAGGGAAATTCCTCCGCATCCGGGGCCAAGGCACGGAACCGGGAGATCTGCAGGCGGGACAAAGCGTCAGTGATATCATTATTGACCCCCGGGACATGCCTGGCCCTGAAGAGGACGTTGAGGCGCAGGCTGCGCAACACAAACTGGCGCACTAGGTCCATGACCCTGGGCGATTTGGAAGTCTGTGAGTTGACAATGTGGACAACGGCCGCATTGTCGCACCAGAAATGGACAACCGAGTTGGCCCACTCCTCGCCCCATAGCATCAAAGCCCCCAAGATAGGGAAAAATTCCAGATACGTGAGATCACGCAGGCGACCCATGCCTGCCCAGGCTGGTGGTCACCCACCATAGGCCCACTTCCCATTGAAATGCATCCCATAACCCAGGGACCGTGAAGCATCAGACTGTATCTGAAAGCAAGGGGAAGCCAGGAGGTCAGACCTCCAAAATGATACTCCATTGAACTCCCTCAGGAACTGGAGCCAGATAAACATATCTGCCCTGATACCCCGGGTGAGTCTAACCCTATGATGGGGCCTAGATAAGCCCGCCATGGCGTCGCACAAGCACCGAGCAAATGCCCTGCCCGGTGCGACCACCCTGCAAGCAAAATTGAGGTGACCGTGTAGCACCTGCAGTTCCCGCAGGGACGCCTTGCGTTTAGCAAGCAAGTCCGAGATAAGGCCACAATCCTTGACACCTTATCCCCCGGTAACCTAGAAGCCTGCGCTACCATGTCAATCTCCACCCCCAGAAATACTAGTTGAGTAGATGGGCCCTCGGTCTTTTCGGGCGCTAAAGGGACACCGAGTTCCTCCATTAGCGTCTGAAATGTGTTGAGGAGACGTGTGCACATGTCCCAGCCCCGTTCACCCCCGAATAAAAAATCATCCAGGTAATGGGCTACAGACCGGGACCTTGACCTGCGGACAAAAGCCCACTGTAGGAACGTGCTAAAATGCTCGAAAGCCGAGCATGATATGGAACAGCCAAAAGGCATGGCCTTATCAAAGTAATATTCACCCCGGAACTTGAAACCCAGCAACTCAAAATCGCCCGGGTGCACTGGCAAGAGGCGAAACGCCGACTTAATGTCGCACTTGGCCAACAGCGCACCCGGGCCACATGAGCGCACCATGCGCAGCGCGTGGTCAAAAGATGTATACCTGACTGAGCAAAGGTCATCAGGGATAGCATCATTGACCGATCGGCCGGCTGGATAAGACAAATGATGAATCAGGCGAAACTCGCCCGGCGATTTTTTGGGGACCAAGCCCAAAGGTGACACCTTAAGATTGGGGAACGGGGGTGTAGGGAAAGGGCCGGCAACCCTGCCCATTTCGACCTCCTTAGTAATGCTGGCAGCAGCTACCTCCTCCCGCCCCCTAAGGGACAAAAGGTTGGGGGCATCCTGGGGGAACCTGTCGCCCACAAAAGGGATACGGAACCCCCGTCTAAAACCTTGAAGAAGGTAAACCGCATCCTCCTCCCTCGGGTACAATGCGAGCCAATGCTCCAACATGTCCACATTAATTGGGGAGGGGGCCTTTTGGTGAACCAGCTCCCTCTGCGGCAGTTTTGCCAGCCCCCTGTCCGCCCCTTCCTCTGCCCCGCATCCCCCCAGGCCTGGGACAAGCAGAGGCCGCATGGGGGCCAGCGCAGGAGGGACACTCATGTCTGTACTTGCAATTCTTCCTGTTGCAGGAACCATTGGACGAGAAAGTCCAGCACAGCAGGCAGGCTGGAACCCCCTGCCCCGCCACCTGGCGGGGAGCCTGTGCTGGGGCCACTCGCTGGACCGCATGTCCACAATGGTATCTTTCCCCGGGCGCAGGGCACGTGGGAGTCATGTACAGCAGCCACAGCCGCTGGCAGGACTCGTCCCACCTCATCTCTGGGTGCAGGGGAATCCGCATACGGAATTCCTCGTCGTAAGCCAACCACGACGGGCCCGGGAAGTCAACCATCGCCCGGTAAATGTTGTCCAAATACTGGACCATCGGAATCGCCAAATCAGGCCGGGCCCTGAGGTATACTGCCATGTAGATGAGGTAGGCCGGCAACCAGTTGGCCCACGTACGTGGTGGCTTGCGACGACGCGCTTGCTCCTTATCCTTCTCATCTTGCCCCTCCCTCTCCTCCTTGGTGGGCTCTCTGTTAAGGAGGGAGAAGATGTCCACATACTCCCCCCGCCAGATCTTCTCTCTGGTGGCCTGTGCCAAATGGTCCCCCAGTGGCAAAGTATACCCTGCCGTTGGCAGAGCCGACACAGGCACGGTGGAAACTGCGGGCATCTGCGAAGGAGCCTGGACTAACCCGGTCACCCCTAGAAGATTCCCGACCGGGTAAGAAGGGCCCCCTACCCCGGGGCCCAGGGTGATAGTTGAAGTCACCGGGTGGGGCGTCGGCGACTGGACCGCCGCACCACCCGTGCGAGGCCAAGGCCATTGAAAAGCCCCCCTAACGTGGCCATGTGTGTTTGTGCACTATTTTGGACCGCATACTCACACGCTGCGCCCCCATGGGCCGCCCCCACCGGGGGTTCCGACCCACTGGGAGCGTCGGAGCTCACGACCGCCCTAGAGCTCGTCGACGGAGCTTGATCAGCACCGGCCTGTTGATTGGGGAGCTGCGGGGCAGTGGCCAAAGCCGGGCCACGCGCCTCAGGCAGCTCAACCCGTCCCACCGCCTGCCGCTGCCCAGCAGACGATGGACCGACCAGCCCCCCAAAAGGGGCCCCAGGGTGACTAACCCGGGCCAGGGATGCCTCAAGGGCTGCAACGCGGGCCAGGAGGGACTCCACGCTGACATAGCCACCTAAACCAAGGGGGGGTAAAGGGCCAGCCGGCCCACTAACTACAGGCGTCGGCACAGGTCCCTGTACCCCGGGGCCGGCATAGGGCCACGATCCAAAGCCCGGGCCCGGTAGGGCCGGGGAAGAACCCTACCATGGAAGGGGGCCACACCACCCCCCAAGGCTGGAAGCCCCCACATTAAGCTGCGCCCCAACGGAGGAAGGCCCAGCAGAATGGGTGACGCCAGCAGCGGCGGCCGCCGCTTGTGGGCCGGGAGCCGAGGCCCCTACTGTGCCCGCACGTGGACCCCCAGCTTCCGGCCAAGGGGGAATTAACCCCATCCCACCGGTCCCGGTGGGTTCGGGCAGAGGAGGCTGCTGGGGAGGCGCAGCCGCGGTCCTCTGACCCGGATTGCGCCTCCGCGCGGAACGAGCCGCGTTCGCAGTCGCCTTCTTCTTCGAGGGCATTGCAGCTGGTCAATGGGAAGCCTAAAAGGAGAGAATCAGCAGCCAAGAGGCTCAGGTGTACAAGCGACGGAGGTAGGAGGGAAAAACTTCTCCGCTCCGTCGCTTCGCAAAATGGCAGCTCGGCTGCCTTCTGGCCACCCCTTTTATAAGGGAGCTGGCCACGCCCCTAACTACCCGGATGCCTTCGTCCAGTGGGGGAGGGGCCCGCAAAGAGCGTGGCGGCCATTTTGGCGCCGCGCTTGCATTTGACATACCCCTTATGCCATCTAGTGCTTTTCCCCATGACTTTCCACTACTTTTCTTTCCTTCTGAATTAATTTTTTTTTAGTATTTTTTAAAGCAAGGGTGGACTTTAGCTCTTCACATTTGCAGTTCATATCCAGGTGGTAGCATTAGAGCAAGTGCTTTCAATTAGCCTTTATGGAGAAAAATAACAACAAAAACATTGTTGGGGAGAAGTTCCCAGCAGTTTTCCTATAATTAATGATTTCTTAAAGAGAAATTTGGATTGTTAAGGAGAAGTTGGAATGCTATGCGTTCCTACAACACCAAGGGGTGGAGAAGCAAATGCTTCATCTCCAAAGCGCCCTAAGCTAGAGTTTCCAAATAATGTGCTTTCCAGAGACATTTATACCCCAGTACCTCTTTTAAGAAAAGCAAATAAATGCAAAGATGAAAGAAGAAATACAGCCTTGTTTTTTTTTCTTCTCCCCCCTCCCCCAATTTTTAAAAAAATTTGAACAGACAAGTCAGAAATAAGGCAGTCTAATTCTTCTGATAAATCAGAGAGGATGAAAGAACCAACCTGGCTTGAACACCAAAACAAAACAAAGCAGCTGATAACTCATTATCATGCTTATTGCTTGGAGAAATAGAAATTAAATGTGGCAGGAGAATGATAAGCAAGGACTCTCATAGATCTAGAGTCTCATCCTCTGTGTTTGTTTCAAATGCAGTACATGACAAGCTGACACCTAACACAGGTTTACCAATTCTAGCTGTCAAAATAGGAGGAGAGTGACAATAACTGACAGTTGAAAGATGAGAAAGGGCCCCATATTTTAGCAAGATTTTATTGGGCATCTTTATTTGCTTGCTTTTAAAGAAAAATAGCAGGTACCACACTGTACTCTGTTTATATGTATGGGTGATAACCATACAGCTTTTGAATTGACAGGTGTTCACAGGCAGTTTGATTTTTCTGCAAGCATGCAAGCAAGGCAGTTAATCATTTCTTGATTATGGAGTAGCTGTAGTTACCTTGCAGTTGAAGGTAGTGATCCATTATTAGTCTGCTTTTCCAAGCGTTCCTTATATTCTGGCCAAAGTAAGCAATCTCTCTGAAATGCTAAATGCTATTCTTCATTGCTGCCTATGCTACAATTTTTCAAACCCAAGAAAGAGAGGGGGGAAACAGAACAAAAATCCCCAGTCCTAATCTGTTCAGAATTTCGGAATCGATAACTTTGTTTTTAAAAGGCGTTATTAAACAATCTTTACCAAGTTTGAAAAGTTTGCTTTTAAAAAAATAATAATTCTCTAGCTCACCAGATTCTTCTGTGGTGAACACAAAAGACATCAAATGCAATGAGCCCGAGAATATTTAAACACATTTGTCATGTACTTCTAAGAATCATGCCATAGTTTCAAGGTATAACTTAAAAACCAGTATCTTAAAGATGATAATGATTATGTTTTTGCACTAGTAGTGCTAGACATGCACTTTAACTGGGAATGAATCATTTGAGAACAGTGCGGCAAAAGCAACACTACCAGGTTTATAAAAATGGATCATACCATTAGTTTCTTTAAAATAATCTTAACAATGCATATTTTATTCTGGTTAAAAAATGAAAATCTGCAGGGAAGTGATAGTTTTCCATGTCACACACAAAAAGTGAATGAGATTAAACATGAGATTTTCAGATTTCTTGGATTAGGTAAAAGTCACCATTGCTCAAAAGCCAGTTGTATCTGACTCTAGGGTTTGATGCTCATCTCTTTTAATAGTCAAAGAGCCAGTGCTGTCTGCATCTGCAGTCATTTCCTTGGACATGTGGCAAACATGACTAGACATCAGAGTGCACAGACCATTGTTTACCTATTTGTCTACTTGCAATTTCTTGCTTTTGAACTGCTAGGTTGGCAGGAGCTGGGACAGACTACGGGACTTCACTCTGTCATGCAGCACTCAGGTCTCGAACTACTAACCTACCGACCTTCCAGTCATCAAGTTCAGCTTCTTAACCACTAAGCCACTTGGACTACATACTCCCTTAATTCCCCATTCAGAGAGTTCTGCGTGACTAACACAATTTGCAGATCTCTAAAAGTGGCTCGTTTTGGAGAAAAGGACTAAACATGAATGTTTTGAGGCTTTGCTAGGTCTAGTTCAACACAAGCTTTCTGTTTCTGACCCATGCTAGCTGTGATCGTTTTTTCTAAACAGGAAGCTAGATAGAGCTAGGTTTCCCCTGCTCGAAAGCCAGTCATATCCGACTCTAGGGTTCAGTGTTCATCTCTGTTCAAAGCCGAAGAGCCAGCTCTGTCTGCTTCTGCAGACATTTCCGTGGTCATGTGGCAGGCATTACTAGACACAGGAGTGCACGGAGCGCTGTTTACCTTCCCACCGAAGTGGTCCCTATTTATCTACTTGTAATTTCTTGCTTTCGAATGGCTAGGTTGGCAGGAGCTGGGACAAAGACAGGAGCTCATTCCATCCTGCAGTACTCAGGAATCAAACTGCTGACCTTCTGCCTCCCAGTCAGCATCTTAGCCACTTGAGCCACTGCCACAGAGCTAAGCCTAGCTAAATCTCCATGCCTTCCAGTTTGGGCCTTTTCTACCAGCTGAGGCACATTCTGGTGTCAGTAAGGTGTGAGTCTATCTGGAAGAATTCCCAGGATTTGCAAACCAAAACATTTGAAACCCCAAATCCTAGTTAGAATTATAATTAGGAAGCATCACAGATTGATATTTTGCCTTTTTGGAACACTTTTATATCCTTTCCTCAACATAGCAGATAGCAGTGTGTATGTGCTCAGTCAAGGCAGTGAAGGTGCGTGCTTCATTTTATTGCAATTGGACACATTTCCATTTGCACTTCGAGTTCAAGACTTCAGACAGAAAGTGTGAGAAGCCACAGCAGGAAATGTGATAGTTCAGAGAATATGATGACACAATAAAGAGTACTGGCTAGATTCCCTCAGGATGAAGAGTTGAAGAAGGTTCTTGATTCTAGGCAAGGTGCATATTGTGGAGAGAATCTTCAGCAACACAACTTTAAATCAGTACATGGAAAATTTACTATACCAGCAAGGTACCTGTGGGAGTCTGGCGGTCACAGTGCAAAAAAGTAACTTGAAAAGTTCTGCATTTAACTCAACAGGACTTAATTTTCAGTTGACAACATGCAAAAGATTCTGGTGTCACATTGTCAGATCACTTTTTCACAGCACATATTCATGGTAAAGGTCTCCTTCAATCAATCAATCAATTTAATTTATATACCGCTCTATCTCAGCCCAACAGGCAACTCAGAGCGGTTCCCAACATGTAATAATACAAAAGCACAATACAATAAAATATAAACAATAGAATCAATATACATCATCAAAATATAAGCTAGATATTCAATAATACAAAAATGTGCATAAGCAATTCAACAAGCATAAAAATACAATACAAACTCCCTTGCTTAAAAGCCAGTCATATCCTACTCTAGGGTTCAGTGCTCATCTCTGTTTATAGCCAAAGAGCCAGTGCTGTCTGCATCTGCAAACATTTATGTGGACATGTGGCAGGCATGCCTCAATACCAGAGTGCATGGAATGCTGTTTACCTTCCCACCAAAGTGGTCCCTGTTTATCTACTTGCAATTTCTTGCAATTTCTTGCTTTCAAACTGCTAGGTTAGCAGGAGCTGGGGCAGAGACAGAAGTTCACTCCGTCTAACCAGGAACCAAACTCCCATCTTCCAGTCAGCAAGTTCAGTGTCTTAATCGCTTGAGCCACCGCAGTCTCCATATTCATAATTTAGCTTTAATGTAAGCAATGCCTTTTCCCTTCTCTTCCATGAAATATGGTTGTGGTTGTTTTTTAAAAAGAGCAACATCTGCCTTACTTTCACAATAGCAACATCCTCTTAATCACTTGAATGTTGTTTCTCTGGGAGGAAATCATTTAAATATCTCAAACCCATGGTAATGTGCTTAAAGTATCTCATTTTAAAAATCCATCCCTAACATTGTCAGTCAGCGGGAGATCTAGTTTTTCATATTGTTGATAAGATACTGATAGATTGTAAATGTTATGAAAATGTTGTAAAGCAAATATCTTGAAATATCCATTGAATTTAATGAGCCATGGCCTATGCAAGCTCATTCTACAGTAAGATAAAATAAGATTTTTATTTATATCCTGCCCTACTCAGTTTGCGCCGACTCAGGGCGGCTCACAGCAAATCAAAAGAAATGCAGCAACAATAGAAATACAATACTGTACTTTCATTATTCTAAACAACCACATACCTTTTGTAGTTATCAGGAAAATGAAAGGAATCCTCTCTAACCTGAAACAACCATATATTTGCCAGGATGTTCCATGGCTTAACTTTTTGAACCATGGCTCATGGATTTTCTTAAAATCTGTTGTTGGGGCTTTTTTTAAGCATTAGTACAGACATTTGAAATAAACAGTATAATGTTGGTTTTGTTGTGATTATAATGGCCTTGATTTCTATTTCCTATAAGAAAAATATCAGTCAGATGTTCTTGTTTTTAACAGCAGCATAACTAACAAACTAGAAAAATCACAGAATATGTTGTGGTAATCCTGTGGTAGGGTGTGTGCATTCTATGGATAAGTCTTTATTTATTTATTAGCTGTATGCTTTCCAATGGCTAATTAGCAGGTTGTAAAAGCACATGGCCCTTCAGAAATTTTTGACATTCATGGCCAATTCTGAGACATGATGGGAGCTGTAGTTGTGAACACATCTGAACATTTGATAATTTTGTATAGTTGTATTTTGTTTAGGTTTTGTTGGGTCGATAAGTGGTTTTTCAATCTTGTTCTGTGCAGGACAATGACAATAAAGATTTATCTATCTATATATCTTATCTATCTAACATTTATCACTGAAATTAAAGTTTTCTGGGTACCACTTGTATAACTACACAAGGGGTCACCAACCTTTTTAAGTCAGGGGCTGTGTCATGGTCCCTCAGACAGTTGAGGGAGCTGGACTGCCGTAAATGCATTTACGACAGCTATGGATGCGATTATGGCTGTCATAAATGAGTCTGTGGTTTATTCTGAAGGTGGCAGCAGTACCTGGAGTGAGGGTGTCGGCCGGATTATTTGGTACCACTGGCCATACCTGTCAAGTTTTGGATTTGGAAATAAGGGAAATTTCTTGGCAAATAAGGGATACTTGACAGCTCTGCTTATCCTGTGCTGCCCTCCAATGGCGGCAATAGGGCATTAATAAGGGATGACAGCAGGAAAGTGGATAAAATAAAGGGATTTCCTAGCCAATAAGGGATACTTGACAGCTATGCCACTGGCTGGATCCAGCTCACGGGCCATAGGTTGCCAACCCCTGATTTATAGCATCAGGGTCATTCTGGCAGTCCTTTCACAGCCAAAAATCCACTCCTGGTCTTCCCTTTTGACCATCTTTCTTCATTTCAGCAGCCTAATTTAAAAGAAAGAAAAAGATTGCGTAGTTCAGCAGTTGGCAACCTATGGCCCGCAGACTGGATCCAGCCCATGGTACCAAATGACCCAGCCCACACCCTTGCTTCAGTTGCTGCTGTTGTCGGAATCAGCCATGAACTCATTTATGGCAGCCATAACACAACTGCGGCTGTCATAGACATATTTACAGGAACCATAAATGGCAGGGGGGGCACCAGTCCAGCCCCCTCAACTTTCTAAGGGAGCATAACCCAGGCACCGACTTAAAAATATTGGCAACTTCTGGCGTAGTTTAAGTGATAGACAGCAATGCTTGCTGATCTACTCATAATCACCTGTGGATCTACCTGTAGAACCTGCTGATCCAGGATGTCATTATCAAAAATGCTTGTCCTCTCACTCAGTGTCACCATTTTATAAACAAGTTGGCAGGGCAAAGTGTATTAATTTGTACAGTATGACATTTCAGTATGGCATTTACGTTTTCCTTTCGAAAGATCTTGAAACAAGCCCCAATTTTCTCTGCCCTCCTCTTGTACCTCCATGGTAGTATATATCCACACCTGTAAGAAATAATTGTATATTGAAATGGACTTTGTGTGTTAACAACAAAGGAAACTCAAAGTGAATCTGTCTGCCTGCTAACTATAACCATGGAATGTCAACAAGAAATACCAAATCTTCAAAGGAATCGAAAAATTACCAGCCAGTAGGACAGGAAAAAAAAAGTTAAGCAGGCAGGGGAGTAGAAGTCATGTGATTGATACTGATGTCTGATATTCTTGTTTTATTATAGTCAATTAATGTACTGTATATTAGAGCTTCCAACCTGCAGGGAAGAATGGCAGAGATCCACTTTTATTGGCTGCTGGCAATATATAGATGTCCTTCAGAGCTCTTGACAAAAGTATTATTTTGAACAATATTATCATGCAATGTTGAAACAGTCTCTCTCATGCTCTATCCTTTTCTCTCTAAATACACACATATACTGTACATCCACATAAATTTATATTCTCCTAGGCTATTTACTTCTATTAAAAGTAATAATTTTATAGTCTAGATTCAACTCCAACTATTAAGCTAAAAAGCATCTCCCTAGAGAGTTGCTATTCTAAGCGGTAATATCTGCCATTTAAAGTAAAATGTGGGACTCGGTAAAAGCTAGAATTGAATGGAAAAGGATAGAACAGGCACCAATTAATAAAAATTGATACCAGAACTAACAGAATGTGATGGACACAGATGAAAACAATATTTTGAGCATCAAATCCATTAAGCATTGCTGATGCAGCAAGCCTGAAAACATCACAGAATGTAGTATAATCAATTAATGTATTACACAGACTGTATTATAGTCAATTAAAATTGCCAGTAGCTATTTTGGGTAAAAAAAAAACAGTTAATGCAGAAACTTCTCATTAACAAAAGCCAACCTCATTCCCTACTTGCTCAGGATTCAATGGAAGTGATTCAACAAGCTACAGGGATTTAAAGAAATTGCCTTCCGATATCTCTTGTTGTCCCAGAAACAGTGCAAAATGGTAATTTTCAAACTGGTAAAAGTGATTAAGTAGACTGTAACTAGCAACAAATCTTTCACAGGAACCACACACCATCTAGTTATTTTGCTAGGGGGGGAAAATTCTCAAAAGAATTCCTAACCAAACAAATTTGTTAAACAAGACCAAGTAGGAGTTCAACAAGTGGCAGAAATTCCAAAGGGGCCATTCTTGTGGCAACCATCCCGACCCCTTTTTTTCTCTGATTGAAAAAATTCTTCAGGGCAACAAGTTTTGATTCTGGCCCCTAGGTGGATTAGGAAGGAGAAAGTTGATACTTGGAAAGGTTGATTAAGAACCCAGGGTTCACTGGACACTCCAGTGTCAGACAAATGCAATTCCAAGCGTTGCTAGATTTTGTTGGTCTCTCCTATTAGAAAGCCATCAGTCTGGGCTGTTTTGTGCAATATCAGTTTTCTGCCCAGAATGGTGCAATGGTTCCTGGTATTTGGGTTTGTTATTGTTGTTGTTTTGTGACTGGTTGCAACAGTTTCCTCTAGTCTAATGAGACATTGGTTCTTTGAGCTGTCTTACTCAGAAGTCATCATTCCATCTTGGAATGTATCTGTTTTCTGCTTAAACGGGTACTAGAATCTTGTTCCTTGGGCTGTTTTGGAGCTTTCTGCATTACTCTGATCTTATGTATGTTATTTTATGTTATGTTATGGATTTGCTTAGTTTATCCTACTTGAAGTTTGGTGTTCTAGCCCGCTGTGTTTTGTTCCAACTGCTTTTGAGGTATTAAAGGATTAATGAAAGAATAACATTCTTAGCAACTGCACTACAGTAAGCTCTATCCTTTGACAGAGCTGGGCTACCAGTCTCCCCTGGGTGGTAGACATTAAATTTTAGTTTTAATGAAAGAGTAAGTTAATACTGCTCTTAATGAAAGAATAGCATTTAATGAGTTTGATGTCTGAAATATTGTTCTGATGTGGGCACCTCATGTCCCACTAATTTTTGTTTAAGAATTTATTAACTAGTAACTATTCCATCCTGTTCCAACTTTATTAACTAGTAACTGTTCCATTCTGTTACAACTTGTATCCATTTCTGGTTTAAAATTTAGTGCTAGTTGTAACTATATAAGACCTTGAGGAGCAACTGAATCTACACAGGTGTCAATACACATTTCAGCAGTTGATTAGGTGGATTTACTGTAGGATAAAATATTTCCTTCCCCCCCCCCCAAATGTCCCTTAGGTAATTATATGGGAGGATTATTTT
The DNA here is from genome assembly GCA_035047305.1 of Bradypodion pumilum. NCBI lineage: Eukaryota > Metazoa > Chordata > Lepidosauria > Squamata > Chamaeleonidae > Bradypodion > Bradypodion pumilum. The sequence goes on from JAWDJD010000004.1 coordinate 121,238,125, forward strand.
AAAAAAGAATATGTCAGTAAGAATTAAAGAATATTGTTATAAAACAATGTGGACATGGTACGTAATGCCAGTAGAAATGAACTGTTATCATTCTAAATATTCAGCAATATATTGGAGGTATAATCAAGAGCTTGGTATTTACTGTATTTCTATACATGGTGGAAATGTGAGGAGATCCAGAAAATATGGGAAATGGTTTTTAATGAAATGGATGAGATATTCTCTATGAAACTTGAATGTCCAAAAATAACATTGTTATCCATTTTTTTTGTGATATCCAATTGATATGGTAAAAAAATCCAATTATTCAGTTTTGGTAAGTGCAGTAAGATTAATTATAGCAAAAAATGGAAAGTGAGATTTGAGCTTCATCATTGAATGGTATAAACCTGGAATACAGCTGTTAATGACAAATTGGCAAGTGAGTTTAGTGTTGAAAAGGGCTATTGAAAAGAATATTTTATAGAATTTGTTTTATTGAAGGGGTACACAGAAAGAGCCTCCTCAAAGAGGAGGGCGTACCCTGATAACGGCAAACTTGTGTTGTCGGTTAATTTTTCTCACACTAGGTTGGGCGAAAGGAACTGCAGAATGAACTCACCAAAAGATTCATTTTGGCAGTTTCATGACTGGCCTAGACATGGAAGAAAAAATTAAGGGGAAAGGCCAGATGCCAGCACATGAAGCAATTTCTTCTTGGAGAGAAGTGGGTGTGGTTACCAAATGAGAAGATGTGAATCAGAATGATTATAAGAGCCAGATCTCTACTGCATAACAAATCTTGCATTTTTATGAAGGTGGATCTTGCTTTTTCTTTTCTTTTTTCTTTTTTATTATAATTTTTATTAAATTTTTTGACAAACATAAAAAAGAAAGAGTACAGTAACAATACAGTACAATAGTAACTCAAAAATAGCATCAATGCAGTTTTAACTCACATTCATAGAGGCTAGCACATAACAACACTTAAAACTAACTATTTACCATATAACCAACAGTGTTAGATAGCACAATATAGAGTATTACACAATCAAACAATAAGAGCTTTCTGTGTTACCTCTATTATAGTTTTTTAATACTTACAAATCACCCTGTGAATATAAACAATGCCCGGAGAATTTAGTTTCTGTTTCAATTCCAAAAACCTCTTTGAGATGGTTGCTTTTTCTATTTGTATTTTAATCTCTACCTCAGGATCCCACTTTTCATTTAACATACTCCCCAAATAGACAATTTTATCCACTCTTTCAATTTCTTGTGTTCCTGCCATTAGCTTTCTATGACTTTGTGCTCAGCTTATGACAAGATATTTAGTTTGTGTGTGTGCGTGTTGAGACCCAAACCATATTCTATACTTAAAGCTCTAAGTCGATCCAGCATTAACTGAAGATCTGCAAGATTTGTAACCAGCAACACTGTCATCAGCATATCGAACATTATTAAACATTCCCCATTAATTTTAACAGTAATGTTTAAATCTGATAGTGCTTCTGAAAAATACTCTCCAAATATATATTAAACAGTGTTAAAACAACACACAACTTATCACACATCTCTACAAATTTGAACATGCTCTGTCAGCTGCTCTTCAACTCTGATTTGAACTGTCTGATTCCAATAAAGGTAGATGATGATTCAGATATCCTTATAATCTACACTTATTTTCTTCAGTGCTATGATCATCTACTCATGCAGACATCTGTCAAAGACTTTTGAATAACCTATAAAACACGTCTCTACATCTTTGTAGGAGGACCTGCATCATAAGCATTGCCACTCAGCTGCATTTTCTTCACACTTCTTATTCTACTATGGATGATGTAAAATCATAACTAAAACAATGAAAACAGCAGCAAAAGAGGCAATGAGGGAGGAGTTAGAACAGGGGTTCCCAACGTGGAGCTCATGGCCCACAGAGGGACTTCAATTCCCAGAAACCTAAGTCAGTACATTGGCTGATCAGTGCTTTGGAGAATTGACTTAGGTGTCTGGGAAATGAAGTCCAAAAACCAAAAGTTGGGAAACACTGAGTTATACAAAATTAGAAACTGTCAAGGGGAAACATGTATAAAAGAGAAATAGGGGATAATAAAAGAAATAACTCAGAAAGTTAGACAGAAACACCTTTGCAGATGAAAGTCAAACCATAAGAATAAGGAATGGATAACAGATGACATACCCCAATAAATGGAATAAGAAGGACCTATAAGAATTAGGACAAGGAAAAATATAATGATCAGCTGAAGATGATTAGGTATGCAGATGATACTACCCTAATGGCAGAAAGTGAGGAAGACCTAAAGAAGCTGCTGCTTAGGTTGAAAGAAGAGAGCTGGCTTGAGACTCAACATCAAGAAAACCAAGATAATGGCAACAGGCCCTATCAATTCCTGGAAAATAGATGGGGAAGAAGTAGAAACAATGACAGAGTTTACTTTTTTAGGATCAAAGATCACTGCAGATGGAGATTGCAGCCATGAAATAACAAAGTGACTGATGATTGGGAGAAAAGCTATGAGAAACCAGGGGAACATAGTGAAAAGTAGAGACATCACCTTGCAAACAAAAATTTGCATAGTCAAAGCAATGGTATTCCCCGGTGGTAATGTATGGTTTTGAGAGCTGGACCATTAGGAAAACTGTGTACAGAAGAATAGATGCCTTTGAAATGTGGTGTTGGAGGAGAGTTTTGAGAGTACCCTTTACAGCAAGGAGAACAAATAAGTCGATCCTAAAAGAAATCAACCCTGACTGCTCCTTAGAAGGTCAAATAGTAAAGATTAATCTAAAGTACTTTGAACATCAAATGAAAAGAGAGGATTCACCTGAGAAAGCCTTGATGCTGGGAAAGGTGGAGGGCAAAAGAAGAAGGTGGCAGCCAAAAATGAGATGACTAGACGGTATTGTAGATGCAGTGGGCACAGAGCTTGGCGGGCTGAGGAAGATGGTGGAGGACAGAGGTGCCTGGTGAGCAATGGTCCATAGGATCGCAAAGGGTCAGAATTGACTGTGCGACTGAAAAATAAAAGAGCTGAAAAAGAAGCTTATCTCAGATGCACTGAGATAGAGGAATACCAAAATAAGCATGATTTTTTGCCTATACCAGAAATAAATGTTGAAAGATTCCACTGAGTAATGTTGCCTCCAGATAGTTTTCTGGTGGGAAAAACCAACAAGGATGCTCTCATGTTGAGTGGAACCCTTTGAGATTTATTTCAAGAATAATGTTGTCTGCTGGTTTCTTTAAATCTTTTTTTTTCTGTATGTCACTAGCACTTTGAACATTTTCTAAAATTCCCGAGGGGATGGGAGTCATCATTGGGAATTATATTTGATTTACTTTGATTTACTTTATCTTAAAGGAAGAGAAATGTTGCCCTCTAGGATTTCTTCCCATTGCAGAATAACAAACTGGAGAGTGAGCTGAAGTCTCAACCTACAAGCATTTTGACTTTGGGCCATCTTGCCTACATATGCAAGATTAGTAGCATGGTGTGATCAAGTTGAGGCTTTTCAAAGATATTCATAATCAGGAAGAAAAGAAGCAAAAATTATATCAAAGCAAGAATACTGTGGAGATACTATCCAGAAAGTTTGGATTCTATTACCTTGCATGTTTACCTTAGACATACAAGGTAATAGAGATCTTAAAATCTTTATAAATTCATTTACACATCTTAAACCATAGCTGAGCAAGGTATCTTGAAGCAGAAAACAATTCCAACAGCATTTTAATAAATGGTTCCTAAGATTTCCTCAATTTGATGTTTTGGAGCATTTTGAAACATACTTAATTCCCGTGGTTCCACCATCTGTACAGCATTTTTATAGAAGGTAGTTTTCTCTCCCTCTGCCAACCTGTTTAACTGTCAGGGGAAGGATTTATCAGTTTCCATGACTCCAGACAATATTTCATTCTCCCTAGTTTGGAGCGAAAGCAGCTAGTTCCTAATTTTATCAAATGAAAGCAGGAAAGATGTTCATTAATAAATTAATTCTGATGGGTGGCTCAGCATTTGCCTCGTTCTAACTCTCCATCTGGTATAAGAGACAAAGTGAGAGAAACAAAGGGAAGGAATTTCTATGACCTGGGATCTTAACATGTCATCTACATATGTTTAACCTCGAATCTTAACGAGTCATCTAAAGCAGGGATGCCCAAACTTTTCAGGCCGTAGGCCAGTCATGTGGTTCAGGGAGCCAGTCACTATGGCCTGTGGGCCAGATCCCTCCCCTGATGCCAATTCATCCAGCCCGCAAAGCCCTCATCATTCCTGGAAGCAGAAGTAAAACACGCCCATATGGGCGCGTTTTACTTCCGCTTCTAGGAATGATGAGGGCTTTGTAGGCCAGATTAATTGGCATCGGGAGCCAGATCCAGCCCACAGGCTGTAGTTTGGTCACCCCTGATTTAAAATGACAGAGATTTATCCTCAGTTTTTGTGCCACATCTTCATCCTGGGAGCCAATGGAACAGATATCTTAGAAGGAAATATCTTGACTGAAAATAATATTCTTGTGTTAAAGTCATACCTGTCAAGTATCCCGTATTGGCCGGGATTTCCCATAATTTTGTGCCACTTTTCCTTCTTTTCCGCCCGGAGCCGCCGCCATCCCGTAATTTGGTGGTGGGGGGAAAGTAGTCACTGCACATCCCCTTCTGCGCAGGTCCCTTCTACGCATGTGTAGAAGCCTTCTACGCATGTGTAGAAGCCTTCTATAACATGTGTAGAAGCCTTCTACGCATGCATAGAAGGGATCTGTGCAGAAGGGGATGAATATAAGCCTTCTACGTATGTGTAGAAGCCTTCTGCGTATGCATAGAAGCATTCTACGTATGTGTAGAAGCCTTCTACGCATGCGTAGAAAGGTTCTGCACAGAAGGGGATGTGTAGAAGCCTTCTACACATGCGTGGAAGGGACCTGCACAGAACGGTTCTGTGCAGGTCCTGTATTGTCCAGAGCCACGCTTGACAGGCATGGTTAAAGTACTTGACTATCTTTTTAAAAAACAACAGACAGCAATACACACACTTGCTGTTGGGTAGGCCATATTCTTTAGCTGGTTTCTAAGTGACCTTTAACTGTGTTTTAAGATTTTATTTTCAAACCAAGGATCACTATTTCATCATTAAGTAGACAGACCAAAGGTCAGTCTTGCCACTTTGATTGTCTTGCCACTTGCTTATATCCTGGCTTGAAAGTGAAGAAGACAATACCAAATAGCAAGATACAGAATGGCTGTTACTATACTGTTTTACACTGCTTCTGTCCAAGTCAATGTCATGAAGACAGGCTTGAAAGAAGGAAGATGTCTTTTCTTTTGTGAACAATCTTTTGAAAGAGTTCTTCAGTCTCCATGAAGAAAGAAACTGAAGTCCATTTTTCTGTCATTTTTCTGGGTCAGTTGTGTGGGCAGAGTGGAATCTGAAAAAGTAAGTGATATCTATCCATTCATGACACACTGTTAATTTCCAGGAATTCTGTCATCAGCGCCATTCATCTGTGCTATCTAAATGATCTTCCTCGCTAGAGAACAGCTTCTCCTGTTTTGATCTTTGCCTGGTGCTCCATCCCAATCTGTAAAAATTTCGTCTCAGTCTGTAAAAATTTCTTCAAATAGCTTTGAGAAGAAGTAACAGGGCAGGCTGTATTTGAAATGTAGAAAAAAATCCTATACTCTCCTTGGTCATCTTTAGAAAGGATTAGCTATTTCAAAGTATTTTGCTTTTCTAGATGAGGTGCCTTGAACTGGAACCTCTTTGGTTAAGCTCTCGGTGTTGAAATAGTAGAGAGCTGAGAAGTGCAATACTTCAAACCATTGCATATTTGTACCATGTACTCAGCTCAGTGCTCACCACAAATTAAAAGTATCAGAGTCCTTGAGATTGATGGGCGAGAGGTATATAAATATACCCATTGCCTAATGCAGAAGAAGTTGGCTAAACATGCAAAATGAAGTGATGCAACAAGGATTTACAGTGCAGATGACAAGATGATTGAATTTTATTCTGTTTTGCAGAGATACAGAACAGAAGTAAAAGGAAAGGAGAACACAAAGAACAAAAGAATTATGGCAGATATTTGAAGAATGCTAGTTAGTAACCTTAATATATCATGACTGAGGACCAGTGTCATATAATGGATGTTGTTAGACTAGTACTCTGGAGAAATGGATTCAGATACCTGCTCAGCCATGGAAACATGCTGGTGATTGGCAATGTTAAATCCCTACTTGAACATCTTACACATCTTGAAAACCCTATTAATATCAGCGTAAGTCAGAAGAGTACTGTATAAGTCTTGGATGTTAGAAGTTGCAGCCAACACCGGGCCCTTTGCCTTCCATCAGATGGGCACTGATGTGGAACAACAGGTTCCAAGCAGAGAAGTAATGGAAGTAAAAGATAGGTTATGTCATGGAATACAAGGAACACTGCAGTTAATAAGTTACTTATTAAGTTTTCATATGTTTTAATGAGTTTAAAGGTTGAGAAACGGGATTACTTCAGTTCAAGCACCACATCTCACAGCACATACCAGGTGCATTCCTGAGACATGACATCACTAAGTTTAGTGCCCCTAGTGGATAAACTTCACCTGAGAGAGAGAGACCCAGGGAGATGATCAACCTGGCACTTGACCGAGAGTGAACTTTCACTACCCAAATTTGCTCATCTTAATAGCCGGTCAGTCACCTTTCCAAGGAGTTAGGAGGGGTTTCAAGGAAGGGATTTAACTTGACCCAGACACAATCTTTACTGAGGACATTTGAACTCTCAGATCTGGGGGGGGAGGATGATGGGAGACCCAGATAGATAGAGATTTGGCCCCCACTTGGGAGAAACACCTGTGGTAAACTTAGATCATTCCCATGGAAAAACACATTCTTGAGGAGGGAGAGAGGGGGGAAATTTTGTATAAACCCCTCTGATTTTACCTTATTGGGACATTGGAACACCAAATGGACACTTAGAAAATATTCGGACTGAGATAAGGGGTGAAGATCCCAGCACTTAGCCAAATTTCCAGCTTGGGCTACACTCTGTCTCAGAGAAAAATGAGATGGAGATACTTAGAGAAGTTAGCTCTTTGTTATTTTCTTTAGATTCTAAGTAATAGTGTAGAATTAGGAACCCTCTATGGGTTATGATAGAGTAGAAATAGGGAAAGTGGTCCTAGCTACTGTAGATATATTTCTATTTTATACATTTGCTTCTTGATATGGATTATTTCTGCTTTTGCATTGCTTCTACAATAAATATGAAAAGACAATGGAGCCTCTTTGTTTTGTGAAGAAAGGACTGCAAGGAGCTTCATTGGCCAAGATAAGGTTGCTGTATTGCTTGATTTCACTATATTTTCCTACAAAGAGAACTTGTGAGGTGGGGAACAGGAGGAAGGGCTCAAAGACTATACGGTACCAGCTCAGAGAACTGATAAAACCACCCTAGCAAGAGTGTGGGGTATTGCTCTTGGAACAGTGCTGAGCAAGGCTCTGGGAAAAGGACTGACTGCCATTGAATCCCAGGGGTAAAGGAGGTAGTTTCTCAGAGCCAGATCTTTTCCATCCTGCGACCAGGTGGTCTTTGAAAATGGACTGTTATCTTATCCAAGACCATCCCCTGGTCAACCCCCATGGTTACGAGAGGTTCCAGTTGAGTGAGAAGTGGAGTTAGCAGGCAGCTAGCAGAGGCCAAGGAGACTGAGGAAGAAGAGAAGAATATAGCAACAAGACTCAGGATACATGGTGTGAAGCTGTGGAGGAGCTAGATCTCATCTTTATGTGGTGGGGGATGTAGACTACTTGCATATAGAGACCCATGAGCAAAGGTGGAAGTGTCCATGATCAAGGTGCAAGGATGTGGTGGAAGAACATCTCTATTTGGTCCATCTTCATTGTCAACTGATCTGAACAACTAGTGGATACTTCGGCTTCCAGTGGGGCACTTAGTGCTCACCCCCAACCAATGAAGGCTTTGGAGGCACAAGAGGCAGAGTGAGCACCAGTGGTAGATGCTGGAGATATACATTAAGCAGTCAGCAGCTGTACTTTTAAATACTTCTTTTAAAATCATGGCATTATTTAGGACTATGTTTAAGCTCTGACACCACCAATACCTCCAACTCCAGTGATAGGAACTAAGAGTCAGGCTGAGCTGATCTTCATGGGGACGGGGGGGGGGGTGTTCTGCAGTCCAAGAGGGATGGGGAGAATTTAATTTCAGTTCATTTTTAATGAGAATTTTCCACTATCTTCAAATTTCTTCACTGTTCTTCAATCTTCTTCTTCTTTTGTGTCCCAATCAAACCATGGACTGACAAAATGAACCCACTTTCTTGGTTTTGCCATTGGCCAAACTTAAGTCCACATTGGTGCATGTTTCTGGCAACAATTGACAGACCAGTAAATGAACTGGATTCTGTATCACTCCACATTAACACAGTGTGTTGTTGTCCACCGCCAGCCATTTTTTCAGTGAAAAGAACAAAAAGAGAGAAAAACAAATATGGGAGAAACTGACGGATTCATCTATTCAGGTCTTGGGCTGTGATTATTTAACTCCTAAATGACACAGTTTTACTGTGAGGTTTTATTGTAGTTTTATTGGGGGGGGGGCGTATTTTTAATAAGTTTGTTTGTTGTATGGGGGATTTTATGCTGTTAGCTGCCTCATGTAGGGATTCATTTTTCCCTAGAGGGGCAGGGTATAAGTGTAACTAATAAATAACTAAATAAACCTCTCCAACTCCCAACCTCTGGTTCCAGCACCAGGTACCTGAATCACTAAGCTATCCAGCTAGAAACCTATTGGCTGGAGTTCCTTCTTGAGTGTATATTTACTCATGTAAACACACAAAACATTCATTCTTATGCACTTCCATTGGATGTTCATCAGGTGAGATGGAGATGCCACATATTTCTAGTGATAGGCAATGTGTGTGTCCCCCCCCCCCACCTCTCAGTGTATTCTTGTGACATTTGAAGTAAGGCTTTTGTGCCCTTTATTAAATTACACCCATTCTTAGTAAGAGTTGCTTCCCCATGCTTTGTTAGAAACCATACATTGCTTCAACTGCCAATTTCTCCAGTAATGACAGCACAGAAGAAGCAAGGTACCAAGCACCCTACCTGCTAGGAAGGATTCTACCCATATTGCCATAAAGAATTTCTTCCTCATCTACCAACTGCACTTGCATCGCAGAATCAAAGGTATGTGCTGAGACCCTTCATTAGCAGGAGGGCTCAGAACAACAGTATGAGTGAGTGAGTGAGTGAGTGAGTGAGTGACAGAAAGCAATTTCCCCCCTGTAATTTTCATTCCCTTTCCCCTTTTGGCTATTACCATGATCTCAAAGAAAGGTGGTTCAAGTCTGTCTTCTCCTATCACTGATCTGAGGGAAGAAGAGAAAGTATACTTAGGACTCTCAGTGGTTCACTCGAGCCTCTTTAGATACATCCCATAGCAACAACTTCTAACTGCAGCTTCACACAATATATTGCAGAGGTTCTCAACCAATGGCCCATGGGCCGGATCTAGTCCAATGGCACCATTTCATGTGACCCACTGCCTTCGCTCCCACTGACACCACGGTAAATTGCAAAAACAGCCATAAATGTGTTTATGACAGCAGTAAATGTGTAAAAATGTCTTTTCTACATCTGGGTATGCATTTTACAGCAGCGTTTACAGCAGGGGGGACCACCAGTCTGGCCCACTCACAGGACTGTAGCCAGAGGGGGCCAGGTGGGGGCAAAAACCCTCCTAAGCTAATAGCCTACCCCACCCCAACCCATCCCAGGATGCCATGTAATACATGTGTGTGACATTGCTGCCCCTCCTGAAAAATATTTCAAACCCCTCCCCCCAAAAATAAAATAAAAAAATCTAGAATCCTGGCTATGGCCCTGCCCACTCAACTCTCTGAGGGAGTGTGACCCAGCCCGTGGTTTTAAAAGGTTGAGAATCCCTGATATATTGGAATAAGATTTGTCATATTACAATAAATTCTATTGTTTGAATTTGTACATGCCTCAAGTGGCAAGACTACATTTGTGAGTGCACATCTCCCTTCTTTGCTTATGTAAGTGGAAAAGCTTTTGTAGTTCCTTAACACGCACACACACCAATCTGTGTGGTATTGTCATCTAACAGACTGCCAACGAAATTGACATGTTGTCTAAGATTACACTTGAAACCTTTGACTAAAGCACCTGGAGTGTGTCAATCTCATCAAGTGAGACCCCTAACCTACGCCATTGCCAACAACTATTGTCTTCTTTTGGAAGACATTTGCTGTTTTGCTGTTATAGTTATTAATATTATTTAGAGTAGTGGGATTACAAGGATGGAGGATGAAACAAGAAAAGAAAGATGAAGCTGTCAAAAAGTTACAAGAGCAAAATTCAAGGGCTTTCAGATTCTCCTGTCCCTTCAAAAATATTGCCTTCTAAAAGCAAACATCAGGTTTCAAGAGGAAGGGAAATAAATAATATCACAACAACAATCTTTAGAAGTCACAGTTCTTTTCTTTCTTTTTTTCTTTTGCACTTAACAGCCTGCCAAAATATTATCTGTCTGACAGCTCAGAGTTAAAGTCTGTAATTTGTTTTTTAGTAGGGAACAAAATGCTGTAGATAGAAGTGTTAGTTGTATGTGCAACTATAGGGGGCATTCCATGATGGTGGCCTGATGCTGAAATATTGATGCCTTTAGAAAACAAAAGGGGAAAAACATGGAATGTCAATTAAAAGCTAATGACAGGGAGAATTTCATTTGGTATTAGCACTTTCTGACAAGTTCTTGTGTTTCTAATGCATCTATCATTGTCAGCTGAACAGTTATATTTAATTCTGAATCATTACTCATGTCTTCTTACTAAGTCCAGGAATCCACAAAGACAGAATTTTTTAATGGCAGTATCCTAGGAGGACAAGCTCAGTTACATTTCTCACCCATGGAAGGTTGGCATGTGCTGTTAATATATTTGGCACCCTAAATGTCACTCCAGATAATTGTGTCCATAACCACAAGCCAAATGCAAGGCTTCCTTTTCAATGGGACTGTCAATATGGGATGGAAGTATGAGATACGATATATCCATTAAATATGTTTCTATATATCTGCTTTACAATGTACAACAAATCCATTAAATAATATGATTAAAATGATTACCTCTTTCTCAAACTTTTCTTTCTTTTTGACAGACCCAGCAGATAGTAGAAACCCACTGAGCATACCTGGTAAAAACAACTGCTGCTGACCATTAGTTTTTTCTGCTTTAAAATGTTGACCAAATGAACAGATCATAATGCACCTGCCAGGTGTGGCACATTTTTAGCACTGAGATACTTTGGCCTACAACTCCCACAATCCTTTATCATTGGCAATATAGGCTGGCAAATCTGGAGGTTGCAGTCTGAAACATCTGAGGTAACAAAGGTTTACCACCCTGGCCTAGGAAAAATTCTACCAGGAAACCATTAATAAAGCAAATCCATTTCTTTGCCCCATCTAGACTAGATCCATTGGGGCAAAGGGATTTACATACTTATTATCTAACAATTGTTCCATTATGTTTAGTCTAACTGCAACTTGCAATTGAATACGTGTCATTCAGTTTCTGATTCTGATGCAAAGGAAGCATGTTATTTGATTAGAGGCTAAACAAATAGCCATAAGCATATGAAATTTGCCAGATTTTCCAGTTTTCCCATTCAGTGGCTGAATGCAAAGTACTGAATTTGTAACTGAGAACACACATTTAGAATATGGAATATGATGTTAGAATTGAAATGCTTTAGATTTGCTGGCATTTCTTGATTGTTTTTATTTTGTAAGGCATCATATATATTGTCTTCATAGCTGATAGTCACTAAATTCTATAAACTTTAAAATGCCACTAAATGTCAGCTATCAACAAAAAACAAATGTTAAACACCATTAAAAGTAAAGGTAAAAGTTTCCCTTGCTCGAAAGCCAGTCGTATCCGACTCTAGGATTCAGTGCTCATCTCTATTTCAAAGCTGAAGAGCTAGCGCCATCTGCTTCTGCAGACATTTCTGTGGTCATGTGGCAGGCATGACTAGACCCCAGAGTGCATGGAATGTTGTTTACCTTCCCACTGAAGTGGTCCCTATTGCAATTTCTTACTTTTGAACTTCTAGGTTGGCAGGAGCTGGGACAAAGGCTGGAGCTCATTCCATCCTGCAGTACTCAGGAATCTAACTGCTGACCTCCCGTCTTCCAGTAAGTGGTCTTACCCACTTTAGCCACTACAGTCCATTACATACAGTTAAGTAAGGAACACCATTGCATGTCAGTGCAAAAACTACAAATGAACCTGTTTAAGAAGGACACTGATAGGAATTCCTATCTTCCATATCAGTCATTTTACCCACTGCATCAGAGAAACGCGATCCCCTTTGGGATTTTCGCATGAGCGAAAAGAAATTCCTCTAAACAGGAGGACTTTGATAAATCGGCAGCATTTATAAAAACAAATCTTCAGCAGTGAGGTTACCCTACTGAGATTTTAGATAAATCTTTGAGGAAAGTTAATAATGTCTCAAGAGACGCACTATTCCGTAGACAGGATAGAGGTCCTAGGGAAGGCATTCACTGGTCTATTGACTACTCTCCCAGGGCAAGGGAAATTCAAAATATTGTGAAGAAATATTGGTTTTTATTGGCGGACATACCAGGTTGTCGTAATTCCCCCACCATAGGTATGAGAAGGACAAAGACTGTTGGCAACTATATTACATGTACGGATATAACACCAAGAGAACCGGCAACAAAAAGCATTATTAAGGGACATTTCAGGTGCGGGAACTGTGTAGTCTGTAGGAATGCATGGGAAACAAAAGTGCTAGGTTTTCCAGAGGTGAATTTTTATAAAACATTGATGGGTTTCAGTAATTGTGACAGCACATTCTGTGTATATTTATGGATCTGCCCCGTGGGCTTAAATATGTGGGGAAATCGAATCAAAAACTCAAGATTAGACTGTCGGAACATCGCTCCAGGATTAGGAGCAGGAACCTACTAGCACCCCTCACAGAACACTACATCGAGAAAAGACATAGTGACTCACAATTCACATTTGTGGTATTAGAGGAAGTAAGTGTCAGTGGCACATATGAAAGAGATATCAATAAAGTTCTGTTGCAGAGGGAGGCATATTTTATATTTCGTCTGAATACTATGCGCCCCCATGGGTTAAACCATGAAACAGATTTAGCCTGTTTTCTGTAAAGACTTACGGGTCCTCAGGTGTGTGGACTCCAACCAGTTTCTGTAATTGTCTATCACATTCAGGTGGTTAATTATGCTGGAGTTTTAAATGGTGGCTAATTCGGGTTTGGGTTAACGTCTATGAGCACCTAAGGAAACTAGACAGTGGAGGCTTTAAGAATGCTTTACAAGGTAATTCCTTTGGAGAGAGTTTCATTAGGCACTATGTTATGAATTGTGATTTCTTGCCGATATGTCTTTATGCATTGTAGTATTTGGATCATTTATTCTTCTTTATTCCACAGATAAAAAAAACCAATATATTCCCCTGAGGAAATTATAGTGAAAGGTCTTCACACCGGGTAGACTTCAGGACTTTCATTGATCTTGATTACAGGTACCCCATTTATGAACGATTTTTGGAGCCTTGCAGAGGACAGTTTATTTTCTAATTGGGAATACCCTGTGTAGTTTTGTGTAATCTAGGAAGATATAGTTACATTTATTAAGAGACTTTATCTGTTTTGCATTTCGATTAAAGAGAAGATATCTATTTTTCGTTGATAACAAGTTTTGAATAAATCGTCCTTTGAATTTTTTGGAATACGGATATTTTTCCTTTCTTGTTCTGTGCCTCAAACGGTTGTTTTCAATTGTAGTGATCAGGCATCGCCATATGTTAAATGATTTTCTATTTCCATAATCAGTGGTGAGTCCTCAAATACTTAAATTGTGGTTGCATGTCAAGCATTTTGTAAGCAATCAACATATATAATGCAAGCGTGGCACCAAAATGGCCACCACGTTCTTTGCGGGGGGCCCACCCGGACGTAGACATCCGGGCTAGTTAGGGGGCGTGGCCACCCCTCTATAAAAGGGTGGCCACGAGGCAGCCGCGCTGCCATTTTGCGAAGCGACGGAGCGGAGAAGTTCGCTCCGACGCTTCTTTCCCGGCTTTGCCCCTTTATCGGAGGATATCCTTCCTTCTTCAGGGGATATCGCTCCAATGTGGCTTTCTTTGATCAGAGGAATTTTTCCTCCCCCGACCAGCACCTGCTTGGGTGGCCATGGCACCCAAGCGCAAGGCACAGGCGGCCTCTAGGCCGCAACCTAGGGGGAGGGCTCAGCCCACCCCCTCAACCTCCTCGGGGCTGCCACCAGGTCGGAGGGCTCGGGTGGCACCCCCGCAGGGGGTGGTGGGTATGCCTAATTTCTCGGGGGTCCTACAGGGCCCACTGCGGGTGCTCCCAATTCAATCCGTGCCGACGGCGGCCCTGCCAACGGCCGGTTACTCCTTACCCCTGGGTGACCATTTATCCCAGGCTACGAGGGAGAAGATTTGGCGGGGGAATACGTGGACATTTTCACCCTCCTGAACCGTGAACCCACTAAGGAGGAGAGGGAGGGGCAGGACGACAGGGACAAGGAACTGTCCCGTTGTCGTAAGCCACCTCGCACTTGGGCCAATTGGTTACCGGCCTATCTGATTTATATGGCAGTATACCTGAGGGCCTGTCCTGATCTGGCCATCCCAATGGTCCAGTACCTGGACAATATTTACTGGGCCGTGGTTGATTTCCCTGGCCCGTCATGGTTGGCCTATGACGAAGAATTTAGGATGAGGGTGGCCCTTCATCCTGAGATGAGGTGGGACGAGCCCTGCCAGTAGTTATGGCTGCTGTATATGACCCCCACGTGGCTGGCACCTGGTGACCAGTACCACTGTGGCCATGCCATACAGCGGGCTGCTACTACACAGATTCCCCGCCAGCCGGTGGGGCAGGGGGTTCCAGCCTGCCTGCTGTGTTGGAGTTTCTCCGCCAACGGAGTGTGCAACAAGCACCAGTGTTGATACAGGCACGAGTGCCCTTCTTGTTCCGCCCCTCATGCCGCCTCCGCGTGCCTGCGGGCTGGCGGGTCACGAGGCAGAGGAAGGGGTGTTCAGGGGGTGGCCAGAGCTCCCTCTGACGTTGCTACCCATTCAAAAGGCCCCCTCCCCAATTAATGTTCCAGTGCTCGAACGATGGCTGCACGCTTATCCTAGACAGGATGATGCGAGATACCTACTTGAAGGCTTTCAGCTTGGCTTCCGCATACCCTTTAAAGGGGTTTGTGGCCCTCAGGACGCTCCAAACCTACTCTCTCTCAGGGGTAATGAGGACATTGCTGCGGAGCAGATAGCCAAGGAGGTCAAGGCACAGAGGGTGGCGGGGCCATTCATTGACCCCCCATATCCTAACTTGAAGGTATCCCCTCTAGGTTTAGTCCCTAAGAAGTCCCCGGGTGAATTCCATCTAATTCACCACCTTTCTTACCCTGCGGGTTCCTCGGTCAATGATGCTATACCGGACGACCTTTGCTCTGTCAGGTATACGTCCTTTGAGCAGGCCTTACAGATGGTACGCTCGTGTGGTCCCGGGGCATTATTGGCAAAGTGTGATATGAAATCGGCATTCCGATTGTTGCCAGTGGACCCGGATGACTTTGAGCTGTTAGGTTTTTGTTTTCGGGGCAAGTTTTATGTGGACAAGGCCATGCCTTTTGGCTGTTCAATCTCATGTTCGGCCTTCGAATGATTTAGCACCTTCCTCCACTGGGCTTTTGTTTGTAGGTCAGGGTCCCAGTCTGTAGCCCACTACCTCGACGATTTTTTGTTCGGGGGTAAACATGGCACGGGCACGTGTACCCGTCTGCTCACCACATTTCAGGTGCTTATGCGGGAACTGGGCGTCCCCCTAGCACCTGAAAAGACTGAGGGCCCAGCCACCACTCTTACCTTTTTAGGTATTGAAATTGACACCGTCGCCCAGACATCCAGGTTGCCTATGGAAAAGGTGACTCGGATCTCTGCCACGATTTTGGCAATGCTTGCCAAGCATAAGGTTTCTCTCCGAGAGTTACAGGTGTTTCACGGCCACCTCAACTTCACCTGTAGGGTAGTGACGCCAGGCAGAGCCTTCTCCAGGCATCTGTGTGATGCCATGGCAGGCCTTTCAAAACGACACCACAGGGTACAGCTGACCAAGGATTTACGAGCAGACCTGGCAGTTTGGCTCACATTCCTACAGGACTTTAATGGCATCTCCTTTTGGAGATCTGATCTTATGGTCAGTCCTCATTTCCAAGTACAGTCGGATGCCTCCGGCTCCCTGGATTATGGGATTTACTTTGAGGGATGGTGGACCTATGGTCAATGGCCTCAGACATGGCAAGGCACGTATTGCTTACGCGATCTTACGTTCCTGTAGTTTTTCCCATTTTGGGGGCCCTAATGCTCTGGGGGGACAAGTGGGCTAATTCGGTAGTTCACTTTTGGTGTGACAATGCTGCAGTGGTGCACATTGTCAATGCCCAAACATCTAGATCCCCCAGAGTCATGGCCTTAGTTCGCCAATTTGTTTTGAGGTCCTTGCGCCTTAATGTGCTATTCAGGGCCAGACATGTGCCAGGCATTAATAACGATATTGCTGACGCATTATCCCGCCTGCAGATCTCCCGGTTCCGTGCCTTGGTTCCAGACGCAGAGGAACTTCCCTCTCCACTCCCGGCTGAGATTTGGACATTTGGCAAGGAGAGGTGAACCGGGCGATCGGCATGTCTTTGGCACCTCGCACGCGTAAGGCGTATCTACATGCACTCCTCCAATTTAGGACCTTTTGCGGGCAAAGGCAATTGCCCGAAATGTGGCCGATACCGGTCGACCAGATTTTACAGTATATGGTGCACCTTCATGATCAGGAGTTAGCCCCATGCACTATTGCCACCAGGCTTTCCGCCTTGGCATTTATGGCCAAGGCACGGGATTTTACTGACTGCATGAATGAGTTCCTCATACGCCACGTATGGAAGGGTGGACACGTGAGCGTGGCCGCCGCCCAGACACACGTCACCCGGTTTCACCAAGTGTTCTGACCCACCTTGCATGAGGTTGGCATAGACTGCGTTACGATAGGTATGAGGTGGCTCTTTTTCATGCAGCTACCACCGTAGCTTTCTTTGGAGCTCTCCGAATCAGCGAGCTGGTCCCATTGTCAAAGGGGGATGTGTCTCATAGGGCACTGGAACTCGACGATGTCTTTATCAACCAGGAGTGGGCTCAGTTGAGGATTAGTTCCTCAAAGGCTGATCAGCACGGAGTAGGCAATGGTGTTAGACTGCTACGATGTACATTTGCTGATATCTGTCCGGTTGGTGCCCTACATGCATTTTTGGCAGTGCGTGGCACACACCCTGGCCCATTTTTCTGCCACCAGGATGGGTCTCCCCTTACCAAATTTCAGTTCTGGAGGGTGACCGGTATGGCACTTCACAGTGTCGGCCTCCCTGGGGCTCGTTATGGCACCCATTCATTCAGGATATGCACCACTTCAACTGTGGCTGCGTTCGGGTACTCTGAGGCTGATATATATTGGATGGGCAGGTGGGGGTCCGCGCGTTTTTCCTTATATGTACGTCCCCTCACTGTATGAGTACCAGTTATGTCCTTAATTCCTTCCCCTTCTTTTACAGACCCTGTGTGTCTATGCACACCGGTGGCAGTATGGCTGGTGGGCCACAGTTACGTGCACTGGGTGGCACAGTATGCTGCAGCGATGGAGTGGGGACTTCATCTCGGGCTGTGTGCATCCGCACGTATGCGGTGGTATGATATGCGCGGAATGAGATGGCGGGAACTGTTGCCATTCCTGATGTCCATCAGGGATGCTGGACCGCCTCATGTCCTGATTCTGCACCTTGGCGGCAATGATCTAGCACAGATCACTGGCCTTTCCTTAAAAATGTCGGTGTGCAGCGACCTGGTGTTTTTACATCATTTATGGCCGTTCACATGGTTGCTGTGGTCTGACATCGTGCCAAGACAGTGTTATAGAGGAGGCATGGACCTCCGTCATTTGGACCATGCCCGGCGGTCAGTGAACAGGGCTGTTGCCCGGTTCCTTGTCGAGAATGGCTTGGGGACAGCCATTCGACATCCGGGGATAGGCTTGCAGGATTTTGATCTATATGCAGGAGATGGGGTCCACCTGTCGGCTAGAGGTATGAACCTCTTTCTGGAGGATGTGCAAGCGGGCCTGGTGACCGAGCTGACGGTCTGGAGGGGGGGCCAGTGAGTCATCATGGACGCCTCCCCGTGTGGCGGGTAGCACTGGTAAGGTAAAGATTTATGACCCATAGGTATCCGGCAGGTTTGCAATTGACTGGCCAACAAGTAGATAGGTACAGGGGAAACAGGATTGGCCGGTAAAGGGCAAACCATGAAAGGGGTGATGTCAGGAGCTTCACAGCCTGCATCACCTTGATATTTGAACGGATACACGTCATAGGGTGGGGTCAGTAGATAGTATATTGACTCCGGTCAACAATTTGTTTGTGTCAACAAACAAATTGATACATGTAGCCAATTTCCATTGGCATTTTGGGAGGAACCTTACCAGTGTTACTGCGGCCTGTTTGCCTTAAAGAATTACAATTGGATGATACACCAATTGAAAGTGATAATTCGGACTAGGGCATTATTCAATAAAAGTGGCCCGATGCCTTTAATCCAATACCGGTGTCTGAGTCTTATTTGGGTGGCTGCACCTGCAAAAGATATCAGAGATTAATAATCTTGTGTCATCAAGTCAATTCCAACATGTGGGGACCATTTTCCAGGATTTTATAAGCATCAAGTAGTGTACTGTTTTCTTCAGATGGTGGCACTTTGGGACTGTGTAGCTTGCCATAGGCTACATCGGCTGGTTTGACATAGACACAGTGAGGAATTGAACTCCCAACCTCTGTCTCTGCTGACAGTACCCAACTCAATCACATATCCAGTCAGCTCACACCCACATTTGAAGAGGAGAATTTTGAGGGACATTTTGAAAACAAGTTCACATTAGCTGTTGTTCTCAACATCTGAAAGAAATATCTTAACATCATTTCATATGAAAGGAAGAAAATGTGCTTGTCAGTGGCAGGACCTCTGGATACAGTCCAAGAAGAAAAGGACATGCCAATCACAAAGCTACTCAAGATCAGGTTTGCAGAGAAATAACAGGATATGGCTAAGGCTAGTTATATGGCACCAGTCCTTCCATTTGAACATGGTTCTGATTGATTGTTTCACTTGGTCTAAATACACAATGAAAAGTTTTGTGACAATCCTAAAACAGTTTCTTAAAACTAGTCACAGGAGAGAAATAGGTGGAGGCAACATGTCAAAACTTTAGTTTTTCTAGAAGATAAGATAAATCTTTATTGTCATTGTCCCCTTGCGGGAACAACAAAATTTCTCATTTACTATATATCAACTCGAATAACGCCTACCCCTTAATTTAAAACAGCTACAGAAACACCAATTAAGATAGTACCATACAGTGCAATTTAAAAATTTTAAAAATCTAAAACTTCAAAATTGTAAAACGTCAAAATTTGTATAGATAAGCATAGCGACTATTCTTAATGCATTCCAAGGGGAACTTAAACAACAACTGTTTTAATCACTTAGATTTTCCCATTCACTTTTTTAAAAAATGTAATTTTTGTTGACAAGCAAGTAATATTTCCCTCCATGGATTATTATCAGCAACATAAATGTTACTGAGGTATTTGTGCCAGAATCTAATGCATCTCTTCTGACAGTCTTTCTAGCTATAAAGAGAAATGAAGTGGATTAACATCTCATTGACCTGACCAGGTGCCCTGAAAGAAAGATAGAGGCAAAAAGGTGGTATTCTTTTGGAGTTGCATTCTATATATCTTTCTCAAGGATGTCTAACTTACTTGCTTACATGCTTACCCCATATGATTACATTCAGTCCACCCTTTGCTACATCATTTTTGTATCTTTTACTGGAAGCATATATTGTGTGTTAAATCCTTCTTCTCTTCCTGCTGTGCAGAAAATATGATGCTAAGGAAAATTCTACAGATTCTGTTTATTAAATATTCAGTTTCCTTATGGCTGCATCTATGCTAGAGTTACAGGGGATCCTAAGCAGTGTGGAGTAGCAATGGATTAGAAAGATCTATGTTATTTCCTATAATGTTGCATTTTTAGAATTTTAATTTTAATTTCTATCTGAAACACAAATCTTATCCCATTGGAACATCAGTTTGGGATTTTAAAAAGCAAAACAGAACAAAATTTGGCACAAAAATCTGTGTGCATTATTCTGCTCATTCTGGTATGGATAAAAATGGAAAACCGTTTCTATATGCCTGTTTCTGTGTTAGTTTCCTTTAAGTATGCTTCTCTACCCCCATGGAATTTTCTGTTATAAACAGTTTTTCATGAACAGTTTTTCAGTATGCATTTTCTGCAGCTGCATCACCTAAAAATGTGACGGAGAAGTATGAAACCTGAAGATTCATTTCAGGTCATGCATTAATTAATAATTCTTTTGATTCATACCAAAATGTGAGCCAAGCCATTTCTTCTCTGTCTGTAATGCAGAGTAATTACAGAAGCCCACAGTTCCAACTTTGAGCTAGATAGTTCTAATGCAGTGATGGTGAACCTTGGCACGAGGTGTTCATGAACATCAATTCCCAGAAGCCCTGATCAGCAGGAGTGCTGACTTGGACTTATGGTAATTGAAGTCCAAGAACACCTGGAGTGCCAAGGTCTACCATCACTGTCAAGGTAAGAGTGAGTGAGTTTTACTATTGAGGTGGGATACCAAACAAACAAACTTAGTAGTTTCTGAATGAGTAACAGAAGATGTCTGTATGTAATTTTACAGTGTACAAAGAATAATTGAACATATCATTTCCCATCATTCTAACTTTCCTCCCATCTCTGTGTTATCCTTGGTATCTTGTGACACTTTTCTTTTACTAAATGTTCAGGAACAAAATCACAGGGATTTTTATCAGTTCATCATATTTGCTTGTTAGAAGAATTACCCTGTAGGCTTTCTTTATTAGCTTGAAAAGGAACCAAAGTCCAGGAGCATGTTCACAGCTGAACTCAAATGAGAACGGAAACCAGAAACATAATGGTTTAACACCATTACAGACTCATCTAGAATCTACATACGGTACTATAGTCCCATCAACCTTGTTTGCCTAGTTCTTGTGAACAGGAATGACAAAGATCAGAAATTTTATCCTGTGTTGTGTTTCTCCTTTGTCTACTCTGTATGAAAGTTTTTGCATTTGCAGCATTGATTTGGTACACATTAGACAACTATGCACATCAATGACAATTACTGTCTTCTGTCATTGGCTTTTAAAATGCATTGGAAGGCATTGGAAGTTTTCATCTTTTCAGTAAATGACCCAGTCCTTTTTTTGCTTCTTTTTGTATGTGTGCTTTTTGTATGTGTGCTTAGCTTCACAATGGAAAAAGACATTAGTTTTGTACAGAGACAAAGAGGTGCACAAAACAGAAACAACCATGTTGATCCACCATCATGCCAAAGGCAAGAACACTTGCAAGGTTAGTAATGTCTCTACAAAATCCTTTGCATGCTTAGCTAAATTTCTCATTCCCAGCAAACAGAATGTCTCAGAGAAAATCAGCAAGAATTTCATAAGAATTCTTTGCAACACTAGTGGGAGCCAGCATTAACCCCAATAAAGAATGATGATAATTGCCATTCAGTAACATCCAGAGGGCCACTTATTCTCTATCTCTGTTCAAGGCCTATAAAGAAGCAACATGGCATGACTCCAACAAGCATGTGCTCAGATAATCATATCTTCTGAAAACAAGGAAAGTAGTGTAACCATCCTATTCTCCTGCTATTTTGCCCAGTTACAACCTGTATCATAAAACAAATCTGGGCATATGGCAGGAATGGAGATCTTCTGAAGAGAGGTGGGAAAATAAAGACAGATCCCACAGGTAAGTGACATCTTAGAAGTAGCCATTTGGCAAATTGTGCTTTTCTTTAGCTAGCAGGAATTATTCATTCTTGTCGTTTGAGAGAAAAGAGAACTCATGGCATGCTCATGAGCAGTGAATGAAATGACAGCCAGGCCACACTTTTTATGGCTAATATACTGACTGGAAGGTGGGAGGTCAGCAGTTTGATTCCTGAGTACTGCAGGACAGAATGAGCTCCCATCTTTGTCCCAGCTCCTGCCAACTTGGCAGGTCAAAAGCAAGAAATTGCAAGTAGATAAATAAGGACCACTTTGGTGGGACAGTAAACAGTGTTCCGTGCATTCCGGTGTCTAGTCATGCCCAGTGGTTGGCTCAAAAAAAAAGTACTACCACACTGTGGGCATGGTATGGTGGGAGTGGCCAGGGGGAAAGCCCTGTGTTGCACCTGAATTAGAACTACTTTATTTCAAAACTTGGATGGGTGGGTGTTGTGTCCAAATGTATATTTACATATATTGCTTTAAGTTTGCAATCACCATTAAGTCTTTGCTGTAGAGCGCACACTTTTCTGTAAGGTGCCATGTTCATATGTTATTAATGTAGTCTGATCGGTTCTACACAGGTTTTCCACATTAGCTAAAATGCCCTGGTAAATGTATCAGTGTAACGGCCGTTTTGCTTGCATATAAGTGCTACCTCGTCCCTGTTTTCCCGAGTCCAAAACACTCTGAACTGAGCTGTAATAAATGACTTGTTGGTTAACCCCCAAACTGCTGTTGCGTTGCTGATTAATACTTGGACTCAACAGCGGGGCCAGCCAGAATTTCTGCTACTGGTTCTGGTGAACTGGTGCAAACCTGCTGATGCCCACCACTGGTCATGTGTACCAGATGACCACGGAAACGTCTGCAGAAGCAGACAGTGCTGGCTCTTCGGCTTTGAAACAGAGATGAGCACTGAACCCTAGAGTTGGCTATAACTGGCTTTCAAGCAAGGGAAGCCTTTACCTATCAATGGATGCAAATACTTTTAGCAATGATAACAAACCACTTACCTTATTTGGCAGTTGGAAACACTAATTTCAAATCTAAGGATCTCCATGCAAGCATGTAGTGTTTCTGTTGGAGGTATTGCTTTATCATGACGATATTGTTTCTAGCAACTACAAAATTATAATATTTTATTTTTATTTATTTTATTTTTCACGCTTATATACCGCCCACTCAGGTACAACCCAACTCAGGGTGGTTTACATAGCGGACAGTAAATACATAAAAGACACATGATAAAACAAAGTTAAAAGTTAAAAAACCCACTCCTAAAAGGTGCGCAAATATGCAATGGTTTTCTTTTCAAAAATTCCATGTTGCACAAAATTGTTGGGGTGGGCAGTAAATGCCAATCACATTGACTCAATAAAGTACTTTATGGTGCTGCAGATCTCTGTTCAAAATATTTTCAGCACTATTTCAAACATTCAAGTAAAACACCTCATTAATTTGAATAACTGCTGGCCCTCAACAAAGATGTCCTTAGCTGGTTAATAAGATGGCGACCCTGGGGTATAACAGGTGTCATATTGCTATAAGACTGGCAAATTAGCAAAGCCCTGACCTATGCCCTCCCCTCATGAGTTCAATTGGCAGGGACTGGTTAGCTTTCAGGTGTGATACGTAGATTACCTCAAAACCAAACTCAAGGCTGAGTTGATAACACTCCTGGCTAAGAAATGAAACTCCAGGATCTTCCTCCTCCTCCTGGATGCACCCCCACTTGTTAGAAGCCTTAGAAAAAGAGTCTTTGAAGCTCCTTATCTTGTCCCTGTCTCAGTCCTCCCTTCTCCAATGAGAGGAACCATGCTAGGCAAAATATTCCTTAGCAGCATTTTATTGAAGCAAAAATAACAAAGAGAGTACACGTAGAATTTCATCTAAAAAGTCCATAAAACTACAGTACATTGAATAAAATACTGGAAACATAAATAAACTAAGAAAATAAAGGCTTTAGTAGAGCCTGATCTATTAAGGTGGGCATCTCCGTTCCCCCATCCAGATAACAGACTATGTTCATGGCTCTCTCCCGTAGAGAAACTGCTTGAGTCAGAAGGACGCGATAGAAGAACTGGTAAGCTGTATTAGGTTGTTAGTGTAAACCGAGTTGCATGTTTGTTTTGGGAATCAATTTATGAATCTTTGTTAATCTTTGTAATTTTTGGAATTTTTCAGACGTTATTAATATTCCCCTGATGAAAATGTTCATTGAAATGTCTAAAATTAACCGGCTAGACATCGGGAGTGTTGAATGATTTAAAGACATACAAGAAAGGAACTTAAGTTGAAGAGAATTTATCTGCTTTAAGACATACAAGAAAGAAATTTGAGTTGAAGAGAATATATCTGTTTTTGATTGATATTGGACTTATGTTACAAAATTGTTGAAAACAATTACAAGAGGCTTATTATAGCACGTGTATGAATCTAATACAATTTTTATTTCACTGAAGTCAAGTGCATCATTATTTTGATTATTTTCACTGCGCCAGCACCAACGGTTTTTTGTATCCATACCCAATTATTAAATGTTCATCATTTAATTAGTTGCATACTATCATTACAATTGTCAAGTACCATAGGTTGGTTAACAAATATTTCTAAATATTTACTATTGCTTCCTGCCTGCACTGTACTCCTTTTATCAAACACTACATGTATCTAGACCTTTGGATCCCAACACACGCCCCACAAGAGGGCAATTTTATTTTTAAGGGGGGCAATTCAAGAATGAGTTATTAACTGTAAATGACCTTTTAGTCTTACTCCACGTGAATAGGAGTTCACTTTTTGAATAATAAAAATTATTTTTCCTTTCATTTCACTTTATTTTTGTATACCGCTTAATTCAACCAAAGGTGACTCTAAGCGGTTTACATGAAGGAAAGTGCAAGAAACACTAATAATAATATGCAAAATCAAGAACATCAAAAATCATACAATAAACAAAATGCAATAAACAAAATAAATACATAATAATTTACATAATAATTTACACAAGGGCAAAAGTACAGCAAATACAATAATACAATTCTAATAAAAATACAGTAGCATATCAGGGAACAACAATCAACTTGACAGCGGCAAAAAACAACAAATTGATTTACCCCAGCCCCCCAAAAAGTCCTAGAGTCAAAAAGTCAAGGAAACCTGCTGCCGCTATAAGCCCAAAGTCCTGGCCAG
Source organism: Bradypodion pumilum (assembly GCA_035047305.1). Lineage (NCBI taxonomy): Eukaryota > Metazoa > Chordata > Lepidosauria > Squamata > Chamaeleonidae > Bradypodion > Bradypodion pumilum. The sequence continues at coordinate 121,263,414 of JAWDJD010000004.1, forward strand.
TGGCATGGCGGTGGTGGTGGGGGATCCCAAGAGCCGATGAAAAAGTTCATGGAGGCTCCCACCTGTGCTGAATCCCGGGAGCCAATGGAGTGGGCCCCCGGGACGCGCAGGGAGTGCTGCAGGCAGCGGCGGGGCATCTTCTTTTCTGCCCGCTAGGCGGGCCAGCCCAGAGGGTGGAGGCAGTGGTGGGGCTCCCACCTGCACCAAATCCCGGGAGCTGATGGAGTGGGCCCCCGGGACGCGCAGGGAGTGCTGCAGGCAGCGGCGGTGGCATCTCCTTTTCTGCCCTCTCTGGTTTCAATCAGCCTTGCAAAACCAGGATGGTGGTGGCTGTCGTGTCTTGCCAGCAGCTCTCATCTTGCCAGCTGGCAGGGAGATGGAGGGGCAGTGATGATGGCCTCATTGTTGAAATGGAACAGCTAAACATTAACACCTATACTAACAGCACTATACAGTACTCTACTATACGTCAAGGGAGGGAGGGCATCAGGATTTTGGAGATACTTAGTTGGGGCATGGCCCAAAAAAGTTTGGGAACCACTGATTAGACTGTGAAATTATGAAATATCTGGCATTAATTCTAGATTATCTTCTCACCACTGTATTCAGAATAGGGAGAACAGTAACTTTATACTATGATTGGGCCTTATTTTTACATGGATTTTTGACAGATCATTGGAGTTGTGTGATGTCCCTTGTTTTAAACGTTATACTTTTATCCCAGTTCCCAAAAAGGATACACATCTATCAGCTCAATGACTATAGATGTGTTGCTTTGATATCTGTGTTCATGAAAAACTTTGAAAGGCTGGTTTTAGCCCATTTGAAAGGTATTATTGATCCATTATTGGACCCCTTGCTGTTTGTCTATTAGGCAAACAGGTCTGCAGATGACACCATTAATATGGCAATGAATTATATTTTACAACACTGACTACCTAGGGCAGGATTTCTCAACCTTTTAAAGCTGGGGGCCGGATCATGCTCCCTCAGACAGCTTCAGGGGCTGGATGGCCATTTTGCCCTTCCTCCACATGGCACTTCCTGGTGTGGTGGAGGCAGTCAGGGCCACATGAAATGGTGTCATGGGCCACATTCAGCCCACGGACTGCAGGTTGAGAATCCCTGACTTAAGGATTTATGGGCTGAATCCCAGCGTGGATGGGGAGGGGGGGAACCGGAGCACAGTCTTGCTGTACGATTTGGGTCCGGTTTAATCCTGTTGTCCCTGATGAAGTGGACAGGCTCCTTGCAGCTTTGCGCGCCACTACATGTCCTTTGGACCCCTGTCCCACCTGGTTGGTTAAAGCCTCCAAGGTGGTGACAGGGGGCTGGGTCGGGGCTATAATAAATGCATCATTACGGGAGGGGGTGTTTCCTGCACCACTAAAATATGCTTTGGTGCGCCCCCTCCTGAAGAAAATATCCCTTGACCTAGCTGTCCTTAACAACTACAGGCAGGTTTCCAACCTTCCCTTTCTGGGTAAGGTATTGGAGAAGGCGGTGATGCACCAGCTGCAGAGTGTCCTGGAGGAAGCGGATTATCTAGACCCCTTTCAATCAGGATTCAGGCTCGGGTATGGTACGGAGAGGGCATTGGTCGCAATGATGGATGATCTCTGGCGGGAGCGGGACAAGGGTTATCCATCCATCCTTGCTCTTCTTGACCTCTCAGCGGCTTTTGATAACGTCGACCACGATATCCTTCTGGAGTGGCTCAAAGGACTGGGGATCCAGGGCACCATGTTGTCCTGGTTTTCCTCTTTTCTGGAGGGTCATACCCAGTCGGTGTTATTGGAGGGTGAGAGGTCCAGCCCTAGGCTTCTCAAGTATGGGGTGACTCAGGGTTCGGTGCTTTCTCCTCTCCTATTTAACATCTACATGAAGCCACTGGGTGAGATCATTCGTTCCCACGGGGTGCGGTACTATCAGTATGCGGATAACACTCAGTTGTACATCTCGGCCCGTGGGGACCCCAGTGATGCCGTTGAAATCCTATTCGGATGCCTGAAGGCCGTTGGGGTCTGGATGGGGGCCAATGGGCTTCGGCTGAATCCCAGCAAGACAGAGTGACTATGGATAAGGGGCCCCGTGTTATCCAGGGAGCTACCATATTTGGTACTGGATGGGGCTGTTTTTCCCCAGACAGACCCGGTGCACAACTTGGGGGTCCTTCTGGATCGTGGCTGCTGCTAGAAGAACAGGTAGCGGCTGTGGCCAGGAGGGCTTTTGCCCAACTTCGGGTGATTCGTCAGTTGCTCACGCTCCTGGACCGGGGCTCTGGTCACTTCCCAACTAGATTATTGTAATGCACTCTACATGGGGCTGCCCTTGATGACCATTTGGAGGCTGCAGCTGGTCCAGAATGTGGCAGCCCGGGTGGTGATGGGGTGCAGACGATATGCCCGCACCTCACCACTACTTCAGGAGCTGCACTGGTAACCAGATTGTCTCTGGGTGCAATTCAAGGTGCTGGTTTTGACCTTTAAAGCCCTAAATGGCAGTGGGCCAGGATACCTTAGAGACTGCATCATCCCAAGAGTGTCTGCCCATCCAACCAGAGTGGACCAAAGGGGCTCTCTAATAGTGCCATCAACTAGGGGTGCACATCTATCCAGCACCCGAAGGAGGGCCTTCTCCGTGTCCGCACCAACCCTCTGGAAACTCCTGCCAACAGATCTAAGATTTCAAAGAGAATTGCTGCCCTTCAGGAAAGGATTGAAGACCTGGCTGGCAGGGCAGGTGTGGGGCCCTAGTGGGAACACGGTCCCCGCCTGCTGGCTTATGTAAACAATTAAGAACTCTCTCTTCTTTTTTTATAGTGGGTGGGATGGGTGGGTGGGATATGGGTTTTTAAAAGTGGGTGGGATATGGGTCTTTTAAAGTGTTTTTATGTGTTTTTAGAACTTGTTGTAATGCCACCCTGAGTTGGGTTCTGCCTGAGTAGGCGGCATATATAAATATGACTATTAAATTAAAATTTAAAAATTAAAAATGAACAGGTTCTTTTTGTCGATTTCAGCTCAGCATTTAATACTATCATCTGATACATTTTTTGTATTCTAAATTGACCTACATCACTGTGCCTGCCCATATTTGTAAGTGGATTATTATTATTAATTTATTATTAATTTTTTTCCAAATCAGTGGTAGCAGGTGAGGGTAGAAAATTTTACATCTAGTTTAGTCAATTAGTACAGGTGCTGCTCAGGTCTACATGTTTTCACCAATGCTTTCCCCCCTTTATATTAATCGCTGCTAGAGATCCCTCTGTCAAAATATTGAACTTCGCGGATGACACAACAGTCATTAGTCTCATCTGAGACAATGAGGAGACTGCGTATAGATCAGGGGTGCCCAAACAGCATATAGATGAGGGACCCAGTTACTATGGCCCGTGAGCCAGATCTGGCCTCCAACAGCAATTCATCTGGCCCCCAAAGCCCTCGTCGCTCCCAGATGGGCGCAATTTACTTCCACTTCTGGGAGCAACGAGGGCTTCAGGGGCCAGATGAATTGCTGTTGGTGGCCAGATCCAGCCAACGGGCCATAGTTTGGACACCCCTGATATACAGGTAGATCATAGGTTGAACAGTTAGCTCTATGGTGCAATTGTAACATCTTTGTCCCAGCTCCTGCCAACCTAGTAGCACCTTATAAAGATCAGTGTAGGAACTACTACTGACCCATTTGAATGACAGGATGTAATGGTGTAAACAGACTCAGAAAATATTCCTGAATTTGAAGATAATAGATGAGAAGAAAACTGAGGTAACCTGAAACATCCACCTCACACTCTCTTGCCTTAATTTGGCCAAGCTAACAAGACAGTGATATAGTCAGTGGGATGTCATTTTTCATTATAGTAAACAGATGTAACACTGAATACACAGAGATATGGAGTGAGAAAATGCAATTTCCATAGTTCTATTCTGAGGAGCATTCTGGAAAGAAGCATCAGTATGCTTGCTATCTTTCTTTGAAGTCATTTCAAACTCAGCAAGCCTTGGTCTTTGGTCAAGTTATCAGCATTTTTAATACAAAGTATAGTGGTATGCCAATGCTCTTTCCTGAGAAAACTAAACACAGTGGGTCAAATCCAGGTTTGAAATACAGCATGAGGCTGCTGTTGGAAGGCTTTAATCTGTTTTCCCCTTCTATAGCCCTTATTGTAACCCACAATAACTTCAGTTTAGGTAACAGGGAGGTTTCATTACATGTATAAATAGGTGGCCCTTAGAAGAGGAAACAATCTGGATTTGTCTGATGAGTAGGGCTGCCATAATTCCTTCCCACAAACCTGGTACAGAAGTAAAGTCGACGTATCCAATTCTAGGGTTCAGTGCTCATCTCTGTTTCAAAGCCGAAGAGTCAGTGCTATCTGCTTCTGCAGACATATTATGTGGACATGTGGCAGGAATGACTAGATTCAACATGCGAGGGAAGTGGGAGTTTGGGGTGGGGGGGGAGAGAAAGAGTGAGATAATCCGAAAATCCTGCAGATTTAAGGTTTGGCATCAAGGCTTCTCTCTCTCTCTCTCATTTCCCTCCCCAAAATCCTAGTGCAACGAGATTAGGAAAAATGAATACCTTTGGGGGTTCCCTCTTCCTGCTTTGTGAGGCTCCTCTTCTTTGTTCCATATACCCCCCCCCAAAAAAAAAGGAAGAGCTAAAAGGGGGGAGGGTTACTGAAGCATTCAGAAACATACAAACACAATACTGTCAGATGGGGGGGGGGGTCAGAAAGCAGTATACTCTCAAACACACACACACTCACACACCGGAGGGGAGAACTGATATTATTAATTCCTCTTCTCCAGCCGCCAGCCTGCCTACCAAAGAATTTATCTTTTTTTGGGGGGGGGTTTACAATCCTCAAATGTACAATCCTCAAAGCACGCGGAACACTGTTAACTCTCCCCCCCTCCCCCCCCAAAGTGGTCCCTGTTTATCTACTTGCCATTTCTTGCTTCTGAACTGCTAGGTTTGCAGGAGCAGGGACAAAGATGGGAGCTCATTTCGTCGTGCAGTATTTGGATATTGAATTGCTGACCTCTCACCTTCCAGTCATTATTGGCTGCTTGCTACAGACCACAGATGCCACCTGCTGGTGCTTCAATAGAGGCACCACTCAAAGGAGCAAAAAAAAAAGTGCGATATTTTTCCTTCAAAGCAAGCACGCCCCTTGATTTGAAAACCGGGAGTTTTCAATGATTTTTATGGAACCGGTCCGGGACAGTTACAACCCGGAAAATTCCTGGGTTTCCGTGACGTATGGCAATCCTACTCATGAGAGGTACCCAGTTTGCTTTTTCTCTATATTCCAGTCTAATTGCTTGAGGAGGAAACTGTGACTAATGGCATATGAGGTCACTCTCCTATTTTTCTTTTTATGTACCATTCCTATTTGAATTGCTTTTTAAAATAAAAAACTGGGAAATAAAGCACCCAGCCAAAGCTCTCATATCCTTCCACCATCTCTTCTAAGCAATACTGGGGGGAAATTACTTCTTATTCAGCTGCCATATCCATTTCGGATATTGGCTATCATCATGGTGATAGTTCTTCCGAAGACATGCCACACCAGTCTCTCAGGTTCTTCAGCCATGAAGTCCATCTACATCCAGGGCCTCTCTTCTCAGGGATCTTTCCTTGCAGAGCGAGTTGGAGTATTCTATAATTTATGTTGTTCTTCATGATATGACCAAGGTATTGGAGCTTTCTTTGCTTGATGGTCTTAAAGAGTTCTCTTTCTTTATCCACCCGATGCAATAATTCTACATTATTCACATGATCAACCCATGATATCCTTAGCAAGACTGAGCAAGACTATATGCCCAATGATGGCCATCAAAAAAATTTACTACCACTCTGTGGTTGGGGCCAAATCTGTGGGCAGGGCCAAATCTGTGGGCATGTGTCTTGCTGGGGGTGGCCATGTTATGTAGTGATTCCTGCCACATGGCCATGAAAACATCTGCAAACACAGACAGCACTGGCTCTTTGTCTGTAAACTGAGATTAGCACTGCACCCTAGAGTCGGATACAACTGGTTTTTGAGCATGGGAGAGCTTTATCTTTACTATCCACTTGCAAGTAAACAGGGCCAAAACCTCACAGCAAATTTGAATACCAATTAGGGATCTTCTGTTATTAGGTAATGGTAAAGGTTGCCCTTGCTCGAAAGCCAATTGTATCCAAATCTAGGGTCCACTGCTCATCCCTGTTTATAGCCAAAGAGCCAGTGGACTTGATCCACAAAAGCTCACATTAAAATACAGCAGTTAGTCTATAAGGTGCCACAATGTTTTTGTCTTTTTGTTTTCTTTACTCTCTGATATGTTTGCACAGAATAATTTTTTTAAAAATCATAGCCCCGTTAGTCTGTGTTTTAAGCATATCAGAGTAAATAAAACAAAAAGAAACCCCCTTAGCCTGCTCCAGACCCTCTATCTCCCCCTCCATTCCTCTACACACACACACACACACACACACACACACACACACACACACACACACACACACACACACACACACACACACACAGGTGAGTCAAAGGCGGGGTGGGGTGGGGAGGTGGGCTGGAAGCCTCCCCCTGCTGACATGACCACACCCCGAGGTGAGGGCATAATGCTTTAGTGGCGATAGGGGCGCCCGGGGGAGTCCAACATGGCTCCTCCTCCTTCTCCTGCCCCTGGCTCTGGCGGCAGCAGCTCTTCCTCCTCCTCTTCTTCTTGGCTCCTGGTCATGCCTGGAGTGCGGGGAGAGGAGGAGGAGCTGGTGGGTGGGGCGGGGCGGGGCGGGGATGTGGGTGGGGCAGGGCCAGCTGGTTTTGCTACCTGTATGGGCAATCCAGTGTGAATTGGCTGGTACCCACCACTGTAAATGCCCTTCTAGGTCTAACCTAGCAAGGAAATGCCTTAAGAGATTATGAAGGTGAGGGATCTGCTTAAAATAAAGATGGCACGGGGGGGGGGGTATTTTGGAGCCTTCCTTAACAAACAATGTGTTATTACACTTCCAGTTCCTGAGTAACTGCTCTACTTAGAATAACTCTTTATTATTAGCAAAAGTAAAGGTCACCCTTGCTCAAAAGCCAATTGTATCTGACTTTAAGGTTCAATGCTCATCTCTGTTTATAGCCAAAGAGCCAGCACTGTCTGCTTCTGCAAACATTTCCATGGTCATGTGGCAGGCATGAATAGACACTGGAGTGCATGGAATGCTGTTTACATTCCCACCGAAGTAGTCCCTATTTATCTACTTGCAATTTCTTGCTTTCGAACTGCTAGGTTGGCAGGAGCTGTGACAGATACGGGAACTCACTCCATCATGCAGTACTGAGGAATCAAACTCCAACCTTCCAGTCATCAACTAAGCATCTTAACCACTGCAGTCCCTTCTGTTCTTTTCCTTTCATTATTATTATTACTAGCAAGGGCACCCAGCATTGCCCGGGTGGGGGACCCAACCCAGGGCATGGAGCGACCCGTGTGGGGGCCCCGTGATGACTTCTCTTTGTGTGCCTGCGTGTTGTTCTCTCGGTGGTTGAGGGGCACCGAACAGGCCTGGAGGCGGCCTCATTTCCCCCCCAGTCAAATCACACACGGCACAGCACACTCGCACAACACCCACCCAGACACAACCCACACATCTGACACACCACACACACATCACAACACACATCCACACATGACACACCCACACAATACACCCCCATACGCAATACACACTCACAACACACTCACAACCTACACACAACCCACCCCCACCACTGCCACCCTCTGCACACACAACGCACACACACACACACACACAACAACACCGCACAATACAAACAACACACATGCCACACAATACAACACAATCACACAACACCAACCCTCCCAGACACACAACACACACACCTGACACACCACACCCAAACCCAGCACACATGACACAACACACCCATACATCACACACTGACGCAACACACACCCACACAATACACCCCACAGACACAGTACACACTCAACACACAACACACACACAACCTACACACAACCCACTCCCACCACTGCCACCCATAGCAAAACACACACTGACACACACCCCACACAGATACATCATGCTTGTACAGCAGACACACAGACACACACCCGGAGTTCCCTGTCTTGGCGCCGCCATCCCGTCTCCAGCCTGGGGCATCCCAGTCATTGGAACAGGCCCTGGGCCAGGCTCATGATGCCTTAGAGGAAGCCCTGGAGGTGGAGGAAGGAGCCCCCCTGTGTTGATAAGGTGGGCCCACCTTACCTGGCGACATCCATGCGCCGTAGGGGGGCACCCAAAAGGGCCCTCCTCTGGCACACATCTCTCCGCACACATCCAGCAATGGGGGTGGAGAACGAAGCTGTGTAGGCGGTTGCGTCTTGTGGCAAGGGGAGCAATGGCAGCGCAGGTTGTTTGGCAGGGTGAGGGCCACCACGCCAAGCAAACTGCATCGTCATTCCTCCCCCTGGCACAAGACGCAACTGGCCAGGCATCTTTGTATGCTCTCCCCATTGCTGGCTGGGCGCAGAGAAGCAGGCGTCGGAGGGGGGGGTTGGCTGACCAGTCTCCCCCTCTGGTTGGCACCCCTTTGCCCGCCCCCCCAGGGCACCTCTGGAGGATGGGAGGCTCTGCCAGGGTGGGTGGTCAGGCAGGGCAGGGGCCATCCATGTCGGTGCCTGATGCAGACCCCGGGGCACAAGGCCATGTCCTCTGGCTGATCTGGTGGCAAGCCGGTGGAGGAGGCTCTGAAACCGGAAGGTGGCAACATGCCTGCATGGGAATCGCTGCAGGAACAGAAGCCTGCCTGGAGTTCCTGGCGGTGGCACTGGCTGCAACTTTGGGCAGGCTTCTACACCTGCACGGAGTCGCACGCATGTGCAGTGCCGCCTCCCCGGCCATTGCATGCTGCCTGGGGGGGGGGTTGGAGGCCATTTTTTGGGGTGAAGGACCCCAAGGACCGCTGCTGGTACCCCTTGCCGGCCCGGCAAAGTGGCCCAGGTAGGCGGGGAGAGCATTTCTGGGGTGGGGTTTAGGTATATAGATTAGAGGGAACAAAAAGAAAGATTTGGCAAGGAAAATAGGGACAATCTTGACAGTGTTTCCTCCTTGGAAAAAATAATTTCATAAATGTTAGCACACAATACATTTTCCAGAACTCAGTAAAAGAACTGCTCCCCCCACCCCATTTATATATTTGATAGTATTTTCAAGCTGTCTTGCCAGAATAATTATAGCAATTACAGACTTTTGGCAGTGTTCAAGAACATGAGAAATGGCAGAGGGGTGAACATCTTTTCTCCTCTGACATCCCTTTTACTTTTAGTTTCCCTTGAGAGCTACCTTTTTACCTACATCAAATTGCATTGAGTCCATCTAGAATTCAGACATTCCTAATTTTAGTATCCCTGTCATATTATTTGTCTAGTGGGTGCACTGAGCTCCTTTTATCTTCCCACATTTCAAATCACTCTGCTAGTTAATTTTCACTCTGACTGGAGACTAGGTACTTATGTCTTCAATCTTTGCTATTAACACTTTAGCATCATTGATAGCTGCAGAGAATGTGCCTATAATTGTTGGATACTTTAAGGCTGCAATTAAGAACTATGGATCACTACCTCTTCCTCCTTCCTTTTACCTTTCTTCTTTCATTTCACAATGAAAAGGGAATGAAATTCTTCTATGCTCAGAGTCCACCACTCTACGGTCTGAGGTCATTAATATCAATGGTGTGGATTCATACGGATGAATGGCATATAATAGTGAACAACCTTTAGGTCTGTCATAGCATTCATATATATATAGAGAGAGAGAGCAAGCCACTGCAGAAATCCTTCTTTGCAAGAAACAGGAGACTTGGCACACATGGGAGAGAAAGGAAAGCATATCTCTTGATGGAGAAAAACCTACCAGTGATGGGGCTCAGCTGAGTTTGGGACTGCAAGCCAACCTGGAACATATGATTTCAGACTCTGGCCTTGGCTGGGGTGAAGAGGTCCTCCAGCCACTGGTGCCAGCCCCGCACCTGCCGGTGCTCCTGGGCCCCACCCCTGACCGGGCTTGAAAAGGCCACTACAGCAGCGGGTGGCAGGACTCGCTGCCCCCCGGACTCTGGCCTTGGCTGGGGTGAAGAGACCCTCCAGCCATGGGTGCTAGGACCCCCTCCCCCTGTTGGTGCTCCTGGGCCCCTCCCCTCCCCACCCTTGGAATTTGCCTGTGGCCAGTGTGGAGAGGCCATTATAGTATTGTCTTGTTCTATATTATTACATGCTGTCTTTGTAGATTGAATTTTGTATATTGTATTACAGTGTTTAATTACTCTATCATATGAGCCGCCCTGAGTTGGGTTCCCTAATTGGGCGGCATACAAGTGTGAAAATTAAATGAAATTAAGTTATACAAAATAAAATGGGAGAAGATGGTGCATAGGATCCTTAGGGCAAATAAATATTGTATTTTCTTAGTAAGTGCAGAAATTTATCAAACCATTTTCTTTTTTAAAAAATTAGGACCCATTTTATTTTTCTTCAAGGCGCTTGTCGTGACCTGTGGAGAGCTTCCGTAGCACTCCCTATGTAAGTTTTTTTGCCCATACAGGTAGCAGGTCATGATTCAGCTCCTCCGGTGGCTTAGTGGTTAAGGTGCTGAGCTGGAGACTGGTCGGTTGGGTTTCAATACACAAGAGCTACACCTGGAGACATGAAAGGAGCCTCACTCAGGTGTCCCCTAAAATCCTTTCAACCCAAAGTAATCTCTGACATGAAATTATTATTATTAGCAGGTCACAACAAACACCTTGAAGGGAAATGAAATGGGTCCTACTAGGTGGGGTACACAGGAAAAGCCTCCTCGAAGACTGTGGATACTTTTTAAATTTTTGAACCACAATCAGGTGTATCCCAGGCAAAGGCAACCTTGTTTGGCCAACTGATCACCCTTCCTGGTTAAATATTTGCATTGAGAAATACAGACTGCACACTACTCTGAATAATATAGTGCAGTTTGGGGCTCAAAAAGGAGGGAGGGAGGGAGGGAGGGAGAATGTTGCATACAACGATTGGCATATTAGAGGAAATAAAAGTTCTGTGTAGCATTCTAAAAAAAATTACAAAGTGATATGGAAATTGAACTTAAAACTATAATTAAATAATGCAAGACTGACATATATGAGAAGTTAACAGTTCTGTTCATTCCACTTTAAACATGAAAGTGACTTGCAAAATACTGAAAGCACAGTGGTGGGATTCAGCAGGTTCGCCCCAGTTCGCCAGAACCGGTAGCAAAATTCCAACTGGTCCCACACATCCAAGTTTTGAAATAAAGCAGTCTTAATTCGGGTGCAACACAGGGCTTCCCCCATGGCCATGCCCACCATACCATGCCCACAGAGTAGGTAGTAAAAAAATTGAATCCCACCACTGGTCTACGTGCTTCCTAATATTTGTTAACACAGACAAAAAACCTTTCATTTCCCAAAGTTTAAAATTCTACTGCAACTTTTAACGTTATCTTAGCTCTTTTGTATAATTTGTATAATTTTAAAAATTCCTCTTAGTTTTCCTTTCCCACCTTTTATGACAGTGTTCTAAAGCTCTGCTCTATTTAATTATATTTTAATTATACTGTTGTATTTTTAACTCTTCTTTATTTTGATTGTGGGAACTCTGTAGCAAAGCTTTTGTTACAGGGCAACCTATAAAAATACCAAGCATACAAACAGGATGAAAGCAACAGAATAAAGTCAGTCCAGAACATTTCTATTAATCAAATGCTTGCATGAAGAACCAAACTTTGCTCAGAGATTATTTGTTGTCCTTTACTCACCTTGTTTTCTATAAGAACAAATTCAAAATGTAAGATCATGCAAAAGTTCAGGGTAATTCTGAAATTATGTTTTAAGTGCAAAATAAATTTAACATAGAGGATGAAGCATAATTAGTGGTAACAGGCTTAATTGTGCATGCATTTCTTTTTGTCTAATTACAAGAAAAATTAAAATTATAAATTAAAATATAAATATAACATTATAAATAATTTATTGAATAATATATGTTTGTAATATAACTATTAGTTTGCCTAATATGCAAAAAAGGAACTCTACCCCAATTCTTACAATGTTTAGATTGCAAAAATGCAACGTTCCTTTTGATAGAAAACTTACAGCAGATAAAACCTTAATATCCAACCAAACAATGCTGTTATGGGGAGGTAACAACTCTAAAAACCAGTAATGACATTGATGGGTGTTTTGTATATTCGATAGAGAAGAAACACAGATAACATAAAACTAAAATGTTTTGTTGCTATATAAAACGAATTTAGTGCCAACATGATGACATTACAAGTAGTTACTCAGTGAAATGACTTGGAGACTTTCACTTGACATTGAGCCATGGCCGGCCACTGTTCTTTGTCCTCTATACAGATGGAAGAAAATTTCAAAGCTAGTAAAAGGGATATTAGCTTTTGGGGGGGGGCAGTGGTAGCTCAGTGGTTAAGAAGCTTGCCTTGGTCTTAAATGGTTCTTTTTCTTTATCCATCCGGCACAATACTTCAACATTAATCACATGATCAACCCATTATAACCAGCCCTGTGGTGGGGAGAGAATTTACCGGGACAGGCGGGTGTGTGCCACTACTCAAAACCAATTCCTTAAAGGGAAATGCCACCTCAGCATTTTCTGCTCCTGTTCTCGCCAGGCTTCATTCCACTCCATGGGAGAAAGTCTGAAGCACTTTGGCAGCTTCTCCCGATGTGTTTTGGACTTTCTCCCATAAAGTGGAATGAAGCCTGGCAAGAAGAACAGGAGCGGAAAATGCTGAGCTGGTGTTTCCTTGTAAGGAATTGGCTTTGAGCAGTGGCACACACCCGCCTGTCCCGGTAAATTCTCTCCCCACCACAGGGCTGGTTATAATGGGTTGATCATGTGATTAATGTAGAAGTATTGTGCCGGATGGATAAAGAAAAAGAACTGAGAAATATACATGAGAATTGTATGGGGGGCATTAGGTTACATTCCCCTTGACTGTTTTGTTGTTGATGACCTTTCTTTTCCTTTAACTATGAACATGCTATTAAATGAAACCAGTGACAGCTTTGTTGTTGTTGTTTCTAAATATTAAAACTGCACTGGAAATATTTCCCCTCAGTCTCTAACATTTCTTCAGAGAGGACACCAGTCCCGTTTTGAAACAGGAAATAAACCTTAACATTTTAAGTGATCAAAGGAAGGGGTGGCTTCTTTCAGAAGCATTTCCCCCTGCACAGGATAAACCTCCCCATGGTTACCTCCTAGCAGTGTTCCTGCTCCTTTGCCAGCAAGACCTCCATACTCCCAACTCTGAGAGCCAACTTTACTTTCTGTTTTTCCTTAAGGGGGAGGGGGGCATAAATCTATTTTATAGCATGACTAATCTTTGACTTTGTCTAGAACACAGCAATATTCTTCTTTGATGGCTTCTTAGAGGATGTCCTCCTATAGAGTACAAAATTAGCTTAATTGGCCAAGGTAGAGTGATTATCAACTTCATTACATCCCTTACATGAGCATCCTCCTCTCTTGCCTTCTGTAGAGTGTGAAGTTTAGTTCAGTGTTAGATTAAAGCCAAATTAGCAACTCCAAAGGAGTTAGCATCAGGTTCAGAATCACTGGGATTGTGAACATAAGCAGCTTTTTCCTCATGGTGGCCTTGTCATACATCCATCATGCTGTCACTTAACCACTTAGCAGCAGGGAATAAGATGGAAAGAGACCATCAATTTCATGTCACAGCTGTAATAAAATTCTACAGAAAACCTATAAACAATGGTTAGGCTCTCTCAGCTCCAGCTTCAACCTGCTGACTATTGTAAAGTGCTCATGGTGGGGAGGGCAGCTATTCATGGGAGATGAGAGAATGATCAGCAGAAACCTCCCACTGAAGACATTTTCCAAGTACTAAATATTGCAACATACAACATTGCAAAAACTGAAGTAACAAGATGAAAATTAAAATATGATTGACAGTCACAAACAAAAGTTGCAAACAATAAAGCAGCCACTGTAGCTACCTTCTTGTGTCCTTTCTGTTGTTGCTTTGTTGCAAAAACTCTATTTTAAGCACCAATACAGCATATGGATATGAGTGCCTAATAAAACTTTCAAGATAAGAAAGTATGTTTTCCAGCCCTGCCAATAAATGGAAAGATCGGTCAATATTCCTCCATAGGTTTGCACCACAAAGTGCAATGATTAAAGCCTAAGGTGACCTGACATTTTTAAACAAATAAATGTAGTCTATTTTACAGAAAGAAAGTGTTACTATCAAAAATGTGGAACCAGGAACAAGATTCTCTGCCAAGCCTCACAATAATAATTGGCATGCCATTCTCAGTTTTATGTTCACCGGTTTCAGTTAAGTTCATTTTCAGCCTCCTGCAAGACTGAAACTTTTGAAAAGGAATGTGCCAACTAAATATGAGCCATAAATCATATTTTTGTGAAGTGCGTTGGCGGCATTGGTTTGTTTTCCTGTTACATGGAAAGAAACATTGGTTTCATAGAGTAGTAGTTCTCAACCTTTGTAAGCTGGGGGCCGGGTCATGCTCCCTCAGACAACTTTGGGGGCCTGACAGCTATTTTGTCTTTCCTCCACCACATGGCACTTCCTGGTGTGGTGGAGGCATTGGGGGCCACATGAAATGTCATGGGCCACACCCGCCAAAGGGCTGCAGGTGGACAATCCCTGTCATAGAGCAAGCAGTGAGAAAATGGCTCCAAAAAACCCCCCTGCAAATGGATGTTCACTCAGCTGTTCAACTACATCTTCCATCAACCCCATACATAACCAATGGACTCTACTTAATGGCACATAATTAATCATAAATAATGACACCTTTTTATTTTTCAAAAGTATAAGTGCCTGTTTTGAATGCCCTCAGGTAAGTTAATAGATGGTGAAAGATTTTATATACCTAGGCTGAATCGTCAATCAAAATGGGATCTGCAACCAATAAATCGGAAGAAGACTAAGACTCAGAAGGGCAGCAATAAAGAAATTACAAAGATAATTAAGTGTAAGGATGTATCACTGGAGACCAAGATCATCCACACTACTGTATTCTCAATCACTATGTATAGCTATGAAATCTGTAAAGAAAGCTAATCGGAAAAGAATTATTCATTTGAAATGTGGTGCTGGAGGAGAGCTTTGCAGATACCCTAGACTACTAAAAAGACAAAAAGTGGCTCCATAAACAAGTAAAACCTGAACTGTTTCTGAACGTAAAAATGATGAATTTGAAATTGTCCGACTTTGGACACATCATTAAAAGGCAAGACTCTCTGGGAAAGACAATAATACTGGGAAAGGTGGAAGGCAAGCAGAAAAAGAGGAAGATGGATTGATTCTCTAAGGTGGGGTTCCTCAAACTTGGTTCTTCAGATCTTTTTGGACTTCAATTCCCAGAAGCCGTGATCAGCAGGAATGCTGACTTGAGCTTCTGGTAATTGAAGTCCAAGAACACCTGGAGAACCAAGTTTGAGGAACCCTTCTCTAAGGGAAGCCACAAATGATAACCTGGCAGCTCATAACAGAGACAACTTGACAGCTAACAACATCATCATCATCATCATCAACAACAACAATAACAACAGGTAAATAAGTATATATTGCCCTGGGTTAACTTTGTTCCCTTTTTCTTGTATTTACACTTTCTTTACTTCTTAATGGCAGGCCGTTCACAACATATGCACTACTTTGGTACAGAATGGTATGAGAGCTTGCATTATAGCATCTTGTGCAGTGGTCTGATGTACAGTGAATCAATCTCACACCATTTCCTGCTCTTTCAGGGGGTTAGATTAAATTATCCCTAAGGTCCTTTCCAGCAGTTCCATTCTATGATTCCATGTGGAGCTGTTTGAACAATGATGGGCAGCCACAGCCAGGTGTTTCATTCCACTAGCATTACACCTTCTGTGCTGTTTTTTCTACTCTCAGTGCAAGGGGACCCAGCAGGAGTCCAATTGTAGCCGGGGGGGGGGGCAAATAGAAGGCTTTTAACCCTTTGCCTCCTCATTTTAGTCCCAATTAATATTGAAACAACTGGGGCAAGTACTGATGTGGTAAATTGAAGGCACATACAAGGCAAGGACAATATGATCGGATCAGAACCCTGCTTTGGCAATTTTGGGGAGAGTGCTTTATTCAAAACCAGAATGTAATTTATAGTGAGCATATGCCCTTAACGTATATTTTGGCCCTTAATGTTATAGAAATCAAAGGTAGTTGAACTGTTAGCTGTGCTTTGAGGCATTACATAGTGGTACAGGACTAATGTTGAGTTGCCTAACAGTCTTTGAAGCACACCTAGCCTCCTTCTTTAATCATTAGAGACTGCCGGTAGAAATGTATCCTGATAAGGCTGTGTTGTTTGGTTGAGATAAGAATTCAAGCAAAGAAAGGACTAGTTTCTTCATTGATCTGTTCAATGATACTTAAGAGCCTGGAGATTCTTGAGTTGCTTAATTCACCAAGAAAAAAGGGGACAGACAATGGTTTGCATAGCAGGATGAAGTCTTTTTGTTGAATTCATCTGTTTTCATCTACTTTCTCCCTGCTCCCACTCCATCAGAAGACCTTAAGAGAAGTCTTTCTATTTATGAAATGACCATCAAATACTTACAAGGTGATTTGGCAAGCAGATAGTTGTTGACAGATATGTTTTGGGCCTTTGTGTTGTAAGATAATGGTTTATTTTGGTGAAGTCATGGATCTTTTCAGCATTAAACACAAAAGTGTCATTTGGGTATGGAGATTAGCAGGAATGGTAGTATGAGATGAAGTGAAGAAAATATATTTCCTTTTCTGGGGGGAAATGGTTTTGATTTGACAAAGCCAAACATAGGTTAAAATATTAAATGCACATCAACAAATTCTGGAAATTAAAACATGCTTTTGCTCACTCACTGTATACAGCATAATTTTGGACAATTTACTTTCTACCATCCAGGGTTTGGAACAGCATGTGCTCAAGAAATGTCAAGTGCATGTTATAGAATTTAGAATAATTATCTACCTGGAAAGACAGTAGTGCTGATAATTATAAATAGTGTTGATAATTATAAATAGTCCTTCTAGCTCTTTGTTCTCTGCCAAATGAGATAAATCAAACCATTCAAAGTCAGCAAGCATTATTCTCATACCCATCAAGCACAGCTCTGCAAAATATGGGAAATTACTGTTCATACGTGGGCAGTAACCCATTTGCGCATGCACACCATGGGCACACATGCGCAGTAACCCCTTTCCCCGCCATTCAAATAAGGGGCGGCGGCGGGAAAGGGGAAGAATAAGCACTGAAAAACAGGAAATTCCAGCCAATACGGAATACTTGACAAGTATGATTATTCTTCCCCATTAGTCAACACTTGGACTGTTGACTGTTCAGCTGAGATATTGCAACATTTCCACAAGCCACTGTTTTAGGAAGAAATACTTTCTTAGTCAAAGGAACCACTAGTAAAAGATTTTTAAAGCATTATTTCCCATTAAAAGCAATGTTTTTCAGTTACTTGCTCAGTTACCAAAGATCGCCTGGGAAGAAAGCTCATTGCCTGTTGATGTATGGTCTGCAGGTGATGAGGGTCAATCTACCCTCCCTTGGTGTTGGTGAAAATGGCATTTCTATCCATGAAAGAAACTTTATATGTACCAAGCAAGTATAAGTTTTGCTCTTTCAACATCACTGTAATTTTTGAAAAATTAGTTGTTCTCCCACTGGGACTCAATACAATATGTTCTTCATTTATATTGTCAGTCTTGTGTTATGAGCTACCTTGAATGCACTAACAGTGTGTATCACTGAGGGGAGGGTTTACAGCTTAAGACAGTGATGGCGAACCTTGCCACTCCAGGTGTTCTTGAACTTCAATTCCCAGAAGCCCTGACCAGAAGGAGTGCTGACTTGAGCTTCTGATAATTGAAGTCCAAGAACACCTAGAGTGCTAAGATTTGCCATCACTGGGTTAAGAAATATTTGTCCTGCGTCTAGACGAATTTGAGGCAAGCCCTTGTCTCTTCTTTTTTTTCATACTCTGCTAACCAAGAGGAATAACCAAAAATTTCCCAATAGGTTGTGGGTCCAGCCTGTATCTTGGCTCAGAGAGACAGTTAACAAGTATTTTTCAAGATGTGTTGTTTTCTAAGTATTGCATTTTTGTCTCCTCCAACTAACTAAGCAACAGATTAGCTGAAGAGAGTTATTGTTTGTTCATTTTTGAAATCAGTAGCCAAACACATTCACAAATACAAGTAAGAGTTCATTTCTGACCTTTGACTTGCTCTTCCTGTTTGTTAGGTTGTGGGCCATTGTTTTGTTGACAATTTTCTTCCTGTGACCTTACTCTGAGCCAGCAAATATGACCTTGCGCTGAGCCATCTCCTTTTTATTTCTTCTGATTGTATCTATAGATGGAAACTGTAATTAAAGATATCATTTACTATTTTCAATGCTTTTAGAGTATTTTGTATCATACAAAGTGCTAGTTAGTGGGGGCAGGGGTTAATGAGAACTGAGCTAATCTCTCAACATTTTCTCTATGTTGCTGCTGTTGGTTTTTCTACAGCATATTCTGCTAAGATCAAAGGAAAAACATGCAACTATTAATGATGTTTTATTTTAGAAAATATTTTCCTTGAGATACAGACCAGATCAATAATAGGTTCCATTGATTCTGTGATTTCATAGACTGACCAATAGCTTCTTCTGATTTGATGGCCAGTATCCTGTTGTATTGCCTTGCCTGCACAGTTGGAATGATGCTGCTATTAGTGGCAAAATGCCATTAACTCAAGGCTTCTTTTTTAAACTTTGGAGTTCATATGACTTTTTCCAGAATTGGAAAAAGAAGACTTTATTTTGTGGAATCTGATGATGAAAACATTCCTGTTGCATACAAGTCTACACAAAAAGATACTGGCCTGTGAGTAGAGTGCTAGAAGTCCATCATAGATGGAGACCTGATATGATCATGGACTCGCTTGCCTCTCCCCGGAGCCCATACCACCAGCCTGAGGATGGGAGGCAGATGCGGATGCTGTTGCCCCATCCGAGCTCTGCTCGCCTAGAGGGCTTGAAAGATGACAATGAGAAGGACTCGCTGCCTCTCCCCGGAGGCCATACCACTGGCCTGGGGATGGGAGGCAGGTGTGGACACCATCACCCCCTCTGAGCCCCACTCGCCCAGAGGGCTTGAAAGACGCAACTGCCACTGCCACCACGGAGGACTCACTGCCTTTCCCTGGAGCCCATACCACTGGCCCGGGGATGGGAGGTAGGTGTGGATGCCATCACCCCTCCAAGCCCCACCTGCCCAGAGGGCTTGAAAGATGCAGCTGCAGCCGCGGACTTGCTGCCTTTCCCCAGAACCCATACCACTGGCCAGGGGATGTGGAGCCCGGGCTCCGTCTGGGCTCTGCTCATGACGTTGAGCCCCAGGCCCCATCCACAACACTGAGCCTCTGGCTCAATCAGGAATGTTGAGCCCTGGCTCCGTATTTATATTTTGTATTATATTTTGTATTGTATCTTTATTTTGTATTACTTGTGACTGTAAACTGCTTTGGGTCACCCCAGGGGGAGGAAGGCAGTATATAAAACATAGTATAAATTAAAAAAATAAAAAATAAAAAAATCATATGAAATTATCTGGGAGCAATTATGAAGGGATATTTTAACTCATCATCTGAGAGACAGGGTAAATTAGAACTGAAAGTGTTTTCTAAGGAAAGAGAGAAAGCTTCAAATGAAGCATTTTAAGTTTAAAGATAATTGATTTAGCAATTGTAGTTACAAACTATCAGTGTTCTCCGATTATTTTTCAGTAGACTTCTTTTTTGCTGTCTTTCCCATTTTGCTAGCCAAAATCTTACTGGTTACATATACTAGCACAAATGCAACAGCATAAACTATGGCAGCAAATTGCTGCTTCATGAGTTAGTGTTTGTAACCCTCATCAGGCATCAACTCATAGAACAGGAAATAACTGGGCTAATAATTTGCAATTCATTACTGAAATTTATGCTGTTGCACTTATGCCAGTGTAACTGACCAATAGGATTTTGATATTTGTTTTACACTGTGTTTAGAATACAGTAGAGCCCCACATAACGAAAAAGTCTGTTCTGTGAGGCACATTGTTATATGAATTTTATCATTATATGAAGCATGCCTCGTAAAACAAAAATCTCTCTGGGATGCATCGTACAACGGAAATCTCTATGGGAAAAATTGCATAGGGATTTTTGTTGTACGATTTTTCCCATAGAGATGCACTGCTTCATATAACAAAAATAAATAAATCATTATATAGGGTATAGAAGTTAGCGCAAATCATCTTCACTGTACATTTTTTTCATTACATGAGGTGATTATTATATGGGGTTCCACTGTATTGTAACTTTGTATTTTGTATTCAGGAGGTTAAAGCATAAAATTTATCTGAAGGGAATGTGAAAATGTTTGCTTTGGAATATGTAGGATGTTGTTAATTGTTAAAATATTCTCAGAGTGTTTTGAAGATTAAGACCAAAGGACATGGCTTTTATGCTCCAAGTTTGAAAAAGATGCAGCTCAAATGGCAAGTACTGTACTCCCTCACTGATACTGAAATGAGTAAAATACATTGTTACTCAGTGTACAGATGGCCTCCCGTTTCTATGCCAAATTAGCAATAGTTTTTCTCCATCCTTTAACATGTGCCCCGAGTTTATAAATTGATGCTTTCTAGTTAACTTCCTTAATTAGAGGAAAGACAAAGTATAATTTGAAAGCCCAGCTAGAATTCATTTCCTAAAACTGTACCACCAGGGAGAAATTCCCAAGCTTTGTACCAAGGAGACCTACCAGTGGGATTGTATTTGTATTTAATTTAAAATTTACAGTCCCAGTGCTTGCTTGGGAAAACACATATTCCTTTGATACTACACAACATAGAATGTCCATGGAAAGCAGCCTAGCTTTTTATGGGTAAGGATTTCAAAAGAAAATCTGCAGATACCAATCAAGGGTTATGTAAAAGGTGTTTGTCCAAAATTCCTCCCAGCCATATTTATCCATAGGTTTTGAGGCCTGAAAATCTTGATCTTATGTAATGTAATTGGCACAAGAATACTTCCATCTTCCACTGATTATTCTCTGGATTTTGCACAAAAAACAACAATCATACACAGCTGGGAAAACATTAACTTCATTTCAGTTGTGTCCACCCCATATGTCCAGTCCTTCCTCGTTAGCAATAAACAAACATTGCCTGTTCACAACTGGACAAGCTGTTTTCTTGTGAAACAAAGCAAATATACAGCAAGTACAGAAGAACTAATTGACTGATAAAAAGGACATGAGCAACCTATCAGATGTTTCTTAGTTGCAGGTGCCCACACACCAAGGTAGTTGCTATCTTGGTTGTGATCAGTGATGCACAGCACTGCAAAAATATTTTACTACCTACTCTGTGGGCTGGCCAAATCTGTGGGCGGGGCCAAATCTGTGGGTGTGGCCAAACATCCTGCATTATGGGCTATGGAGGTGGGCGTGGCCAACCAAGTGGGCATGGCCTGGAAGAATTTCCGCTACCGGTTCTGCAGAACCTGCTGCAGTGCATCGCTGGTTGTGATGATTCATGGAATTAGCCCTGAAGTTATTGCCCTAAATGAAATGTTTCCTTGAGCCAACAGGAGCCATCTTGCAGGTAGGAAGAAAAAGTTGTTTCTTCTTCTGATATATAATAACAAGACAAATATAAAAGAGCAGTCATGATTTAAAAAGTACAAGACTCCCCTCAGGAGTTAAACTGTTTATACTATAACATGTTCTTGTGCATGGCCCCTCAAAATATTGTACACTTCTCTAGAAGAAAGCAAAGCTCTATGAGGAATTTGATATATGGAGAATCTCTCGACAATGGCAATGGCCTAAAGTGGTATGTCATATCCATTCATTGTGAAAGGGAGAACTTTTTCTATAATGTGTTCAACATCCATGTAATTGTGTGATTTTAATCAAGATGGGTCTGCTCTTATGGTGCATTATGTTTGTTCATGGCCATTGTGATATCAAAATTGCTTCATTTCTTGCACTGCTCAGGCCTATTAGCTTTGACTGCAGTGACTTAGTGGTTAAGATGCTGAACTTGATGACTGCAAAGTCAGCAGGTCAGCAGTTCGAGTCCCAAGTGCTGCACGATGGAGTGAGCTCCCATCTCTGTCCCAGCTCCTGCCAACCTAGCAGTTTGAAAGCAATAAATTGCAAGTAGATAAATAGGTACCACTTTGGTGGGAAGGCAAACAGCATTCTGTGAGCTCTAGTGTCTAGTCATGGCTGCCACATATCAACAAAATGTCTCCAAATGCAGACAGCGCTGACTGTTTGGCTGTAAACAGAGATGAGCACCATACCCTATAGTCGAATACAACTAGCTTTCAAGCGAGGGAGACATTTACTTTTACCTAATTGCCCTAACTCACGTCTGATGATGTTATTGGGGCAGAACTCCAACAGCAATGGGAGAAGCTAGTACAGTGCTGCCAAGCACAGTAAATGGAAAACACCCCATTTTCTCTTCAATGCATTTCATTAGAACTGGACATTCCCAATTTATTCTGAAACACTGCAACTAGAAAAGATTTAGCTCCGGCCCCCTCATTTTTTCAAAGCAGAATCCCATTTATCATGCTGCAATGCTAGTCACTCTGCAACAGTGAGAAAGATAAGATGCAATTGGCCACAAAACTGGTCTGGCATTAAAAACTTTATAATGTATCTTTTAAAGCTATGTTCTCTTCTTAACAACATGACAATAACTGAATTCTTCAAAGATACTAAATAGTGATTACAGTTGTCATCCATCAGTCTTCAGGCATACAGGCATACAGGTGAAACTCGGAAAATTAGAATATCGTGCAAATGTCCATTCATTTCACTTAAAAGGTGAAACAAATATATGAGATAGACTCACTACATGCAAAGCGAGATATATCATGCCTTAATTCATTATAACTGTGATGATCATGGCATACAGTGTACATGAGATTATGTGATGATTATGGCTACATGAGATTGGGGGGTTGGGGTTTTCATAAGCTATAAGCCATAAGCATCAATATTATAACAAATTAAGGCTTGAACTATCTCGCTTAGCATGTAATGAGTCTATCTCATATATTTTTTACTCTGCATGTGCTCTTAAGCAGAGCTGCTGCTGAGGAGAGCCAAACAAAGGAAGTGAGCACTGGTAAGTTTTACAGTTGGAGTAGAGCTGCTTTAGAGGCCTCAACTAATTTAAATTGATAATTTAAACTGCTGAGAGCCACCTCTGTTCAAACAGAGGAAGCAGTTAGAAGCTTCCAGAAGCAGGGGGGCAGAGCCACACCAGGCCCTTCCCTGAACTGTGACTCATAGGGGCGGAGCCACACTAGCCTTTAAAAGCTCTGAGCTCTTTCAGGGCCAGCCCTTTTGACTCTGCATGTGCTCTTAAGCAGAGCTGCTGCTGAGGAGAGCCAAACAAAGGAAGTGAGCACTGGTAAGTTTTCCAGTTGGAGTAGAGCTGCTTTAGAGGCCTCAACTAATTTAAATTGATAATTTAAACTGCTGAGAGCAATCTCTGTTCAAACAGAGGAAGCAGTTAGAAGCTTCCAGAAGCAGGGGGCAGAGCCACACCAGGCCCTTCCCTGAACTGTGACTCATAGGGGCGGAGCCACACTAGCCTTTAAAAGCTCTGAGCTCTTTCAGAGCCAGCCCTTTTGACTCTGCATGTGCTCTTAAGCAGAGCTGCTGCTGAGGAGAGCCAAACAAAGGAAGTGAGCACTGGTAAGTTTTCCAGTTGGAGCAGGGCTGCTTTAGAGGCCTCAACTAATTTAAATTGATAATTTAAACTGCTGAGAGCAATCTCTGTTCAAACAGAGGAAGCAGTTAGAAGCTTCCAGAAGCAGGGGGGGCAGAGCCACACCAGGCCCTTCTCTGAACTGTGACTCATAGGGGCGGAGCCACACTAGCCTTTAAAAGCTCTGAGCTCTTTCAGGGCCAGCCCTTTTGACTCTGCATGTGCTCTTAAGCAGAGCTGCTGCTGAGGAGAGCCAAACAAAGGAAGTGAGCACTGGTAAGTTTTGCAGTTGGAGTAGAGCTGCGCTGCTTTAGAGGCCCACGCGCCTAACAGCGCACAAGATTGCAAACTAGT
Organism: Bradypodion pumilum; assembly: GCA_035047305.1. Classification (NCBI taxonomy): domain Eukaryota; kingdom Metazoa; phylum Chordata; class Lepidosauria; order Squamata; family Chamaeleonidae; genus Bradypodion; species Bradypodion pumilum. The sequence continues at coordinate 121,287,662 of JAWDJD010000004.1, forward strand.
AACAAAGGAAGAATATAGTCTTACTAGGTAGAAAGGTAGTAAACGTGTACATTTTTGAGGCCCAGAATACTGTACTTGTTAAAATGGATTCTGAGGGAACAGCTGTAGTTACCTGCAATACTTGTGCCATGTTTGTGTTCTTGCCAAAGCATATGGAGAACTACACTTGCAGCAAGTGCAAGCTGGTTGCACTACTAGAAGAGAAGGTCCAGCAGCTAGAGGCCCACATATCTAACCATCAACAAATTAAGGAGCTTGAGCTGTTCTTGGACAGAGCGGAGCAGACTATGCTGGACAAAGAAGAGACAGGGCACAGTTCTGAGGGAGAAGGCCCTTCACTAACTCAGGAGGGAGATGTTTGGAGGAATGTGACTCAAAGGAGGAGAAGAGTAGGGGATCACTCTGAGAGTCTGAAATTACAGAATAAATTTGAGGCTCTTTCCCTCATCACACCTGATGAGGAACACACAGAGGAACAACTGGTTCCACCTGATGATCTCTCTTTCATCACACTTGATGAGATCCAGGAAGATAAACAACAGGAACAAACTGAGGTTCTCTCCCTTAATATGGTTGATGAGGTGCATGTAGATGAACAGATTGCAGGAGAGAGGTTCCTTGTACTAGGCGATTCAATAATTAGAAATACAGAGAAATGGATTTGTGATGCACATGATAACCGTATGGTGACTTGCCTGCCAGGTGCAAAAGTTGCAGACATCACAAGAAATCTAGATAGATTGTTAGAGAGAACTGGGAACGAGCCAGTTGTCATGGTACATGTTGGTACCAATGATGTTGGGAAGGCCAAGCGGTCTGTCCTGGAAGCCAAATTCAAGTTGTTAGGAAGAAGATTGAAGTCCCAGACTTCCAAGGTAGCATATTCAGAAGTGCTGCCTGTCCCTCGCGCAGGACCTACCAGGCAGGCAGAGCTCAGAAGCCTCAATGCGTGGATGAGGCGGTGGTGTCAAGAGGAGGGTTTCAGATTTGTCAGGAACTGGAGAACATTTTGGGACAAGCCAAAACTGTTCAGGAGGGATGGGTTGCATTTGAACCATGATGGGACCAGATTGCTGGCACTCAACATCAAAAAGGCTGCAGAGCAGCTTTTAAACTGATAACTGGGGGAAAGCCGACAGGAGCTGGGCAGCATCCGGTTCGGGAAAGTGTGTACTTGAGTAGTGAGGAGGATGCAAAAATTACTGAGCAGAGCAAGGAGCTAGTCACCAGCACTCTAGCAGAAGAATGCAAGAGGCAGTCTAACAATGCAACTGGACACAAAAGACTGTGTCAGAAAAGCATATATAAATGCTTGTATACAAATGCCAGAAGCCTAAGGAACAAAATAGGGGAGCTGGAATACTTAGCAATAGATAAGAATATTGATATTATTGGTATCACTGAAACCTGGTGGACGGATGATAACCAATGGGATACAGTTATCCCAGGCTACAAACTGTACAGGAAAGGATAGGAAGGGGCAAACGGGAGGTGGCGTGGCCTTGTATGACAAAGAAGTGATAAAATCATATGAATTGGAATATCTAGGTGATTTGGAGTCACCATTAGAAACTCTGTGGGTAAGAGTACCAGGCCACAAGGATGGTCTAACAGTAGGCATATACTATTGGCCTCCGACCCAAACTCTTGAGAGAGACTGGCAGTTGGAGAATGTTGTAAAGGAGGCATCCAAGAAGGGAAGCCTGGTTATAATGGGGGACTTCAATTACCCCCACATAGACTGGGTGAACTGTTGTTCAGCACATGATAAAGAGATAAAGTTCCTAGATATGCTAAATGATTGTTCCCTGGGACAGATGGTTGAAGACCCAACTAGAGGTACAAGAATCCTTGACTTGATCCTGAGTAATTACTCAGGATCTGTTGCAAGATGTTAATGTGACTGATCCAATAGGGAACAGTGACCACAACTCAATTATGTTTAACTTGATCATAGACCGCAAGTCACTGATAAAATCTAACACAGAGACCTTAAATTTTCAAAAAGGAAATTTCCCAAAGTTGAGGAAACTAGTAAAAAAGAAGCTGAAAGGGAAAATTGAGAGAGTCCAAACACTCCAAGAGGCATGGAGGCTGTTTACAAAAACAATAACAGAGGCCCAATTGGAATGCATACCCAAAAGGAAAAAGGGCACTGCCAGGTCCAAGAGGACTCCAATGTGGCTTACAGGAGCTGTTTGGGAAGTGATCAAGAGCAAGAAAAGCTCATTTAGAAGATGGAAGGCTTGTCCGAATGAGGACAGCAGGCAGAAACATAAATTCTGGCAGAACAAATGCAAGGCAACAATCAGGAAAGCAAAGCAAGACTTTGAGGAGCGTATAGCTAAAAATACTCAGAGAAATAACAAAGACTTCTTTAAGTACATTAGAGGTAAGAACCCAACTAGGAAGGCCATTGGACCATTAAATGACAATGGAAGGCAACGGGTTATAAAAGAGGAAACGGAGATTGCAGAGAGACTCAATGAATTCTTTGCTTCAGTATTCACTGAAGAAGACAGAGACCACATGCCCAAAACATCTTCGTAGGGAGGGAAACCGAAGAATTAAGCCAGATAGAAATAACCAGGGAGGAGGTCCTTGCATGTCTTGTTAAACTAAAACTAACAAATCACCAGGACCAGATGGCATCCATCCATGAGTTCTCAGGGAACTTAAAGATGAAATTGCTGATCTCCTAGCCAAAATATATAAAATTTCCCTCAAATCAGGCTTTGTGCCTGATGACTGGAAGGTAGCGAATGTAACACCAATTTTCAAAAAAGGATCGAAGGGTGATCCAGGAAATTACCAACCTGTCAGTTTGACATGTGTCCCAGGTAAAGTGATGGAAACCATCCTAAAAGATAGAATTAATAGGCACATAGAAGAGAAGGCGCTGCTAAAGGAGAGCCAACATGGCTTTTACAAGGGCAAATCATGCCTCACTAATCTGTTGGAATTTTTTGAGAGTGTCAACAAGCATGTGGATAAGGGGGATCCAGTTGACATAGTTTATCTGGACTTTCAGAAGGCTTTTGACAAGGTCCCACACCAAAGGCTCTTAAATAAACTTACCAGTCATGGAATAAAGGGACAGGTCTTGTCCTGGATCAGCAACTGGCTAAGGGACAGGAAACAGAGGGTAGCACTAAATGGACACTTCTCCAAGTGGAGGGAAGTAAAGAGTGGGGTCCCCCAAGGTTCAGTACTGGGACCCCTGCTTTTCAACCTCTTCATAAATGATCTAGAGGTAGGAGTAAAAAGCAAGGTAGCCAAATTTGCTGACGACACTAAATTATACAGGGTAGTGAAAACTGTGAGAGATTGTGAGGAGCTCCAGAGGGATCTCTTGACACTGGGGGAGTGGGCAAAACAGTGGCAAATGAGCTTCAACATTAGTAAGTGCAGAGTGATGCATGTTGGGGCAAAGAACCCCAATTACATTTATAAACTGATGGGGTCTGAACTCTCTGCGACAAACCAGGAAAGTGATCTTGGTGTCCTGGTGGACAACTCAATGAAGGTGTCAACCCAGTGTGCCTCAGCAGTGAAAAAAGCTAACTCAATGCTAGGGATCATTAGGAAGGGTATAGAAAATAAGTCAGCAAGTGTCATTTTGCCTCTTTATAAATTTATGGTGAGGCCCCATCTAGAATACTGTGTACAGTTCTGGTCGCCATACCTCCAGAAGGATATTATGGAGCTGGAAAAAGTGCAGAGGAGGGCAACCAGAATGATTAGGGGACTGGAACACCTTCCTTACCATCTGAGACTGCAACAGTTGGGCCTCTTCACTCTTGAACGACGATGTCTAAGAGGTGACCTGATTGAAGTTTATAAAATCATGTATGGTGTGGACAAAGTAGATAAGGAAAAACTGTTTTCCCTATCGCATAACACTAGAACTAGGGAACACTCCATGAAACTTTTGGGTACTAGTTCTCAAAGAAATAAGAGAAAGTACTTTTTCACCCAGAGGATTACTGGTCTATGGAACTCCCTGCCAGAAGAAGTGGTGACAGCTGTCAGTCTTGACAGCTTTAAGAAAGGATTAGACAAGTTCATGGAGGACAAGGGTATCAATGGCTATAATTATGGATACTTAAGGACAACCTCCGGGTTGGAGAGATAGGCAGGCTATCTCTCAATGCCATTTCCAGGGAATCCTAAGCAGGTGAAGGCATCTCCTTGGGAATACCCTGAAGGAAATGGTGAGCCACTGTGTGAGACAGAATGCTGGACTGGATGGGCCGTGGCCTGTTCCAGCAAGGCTGTTCTTATGTTCTTATGTATGTTCTTATGTTCTTATTTGTTTCACCTTTTAAGTTGCATTACTGAACTGAATGAACATTTGCACAATGTTCTAATTTTCCAAGTTTCACCTGTATATGTAAAGCAACCTTGACCAAATCTGTGAGCCAGTTTCAAATCTGACATAGAGGCTGAAATCGTGTAGTGCAGTAAGGCAAACAGTGCAACTTTTAGACACACACTGTTGTAAATTAAGAACAATCCATGTAACCAAGCCCTATAAGGAAAGGCTAAAAGAACTGGACATGTTTAGCCTTGAGAAAAGGAGACTAAGAAAGGATATACTGTAGTAACATTTTTCAAATACAGTGGTACCTCGCTTAAAGAGCATAATGCATTCTACGGGATTGCTCTTTAAGCGAGTTGCTCTTTAACCAAAACACTTGGAAAAAGCACTGCCGCTGCCATTGTAAATGACCGATTGTGACTTCTGGTGGTTTGTGTGTGTGTGTAAACCATGATTTAGTTGTTCAGTGAGTTTTTGGGTCTTTTTATTGTTGTTAAGCAAAGCGACCATTCAGAGAAAATTCTGCTATTTAAGTGAGTTAGTCTCTAAGCGAGGCTCTCTTTATGCGAGATTTTACTGTACTTGAAAGATAGTCATAAAGAGGAAGGGCACGATCTGTTATTCATCATAGCAAAGTGGAGGATGCATAGTAACAGGCTCAAATTACAGGAAGGCACATGTAGGTTGAATATCAGGGAAAACATCTTAACTTTTAGAGCAGTACGACAATGAAACCAATTACTTTGGGAGGTAGTGAGCATTCCAATATCATGCTACATTTAAAACTAGCAAATTTATCTCAGTGGATGTCTACTCTACTGTAGATACAGCCAGTTCTTTGATGTGGGTTAGTCTGATCATATGCACATGTCAACTGCTCTGAACCTGCCTCAAGCTGAAACTCTTCAATATGAGCTTTTGCTGGGTTTTATTTCACTTCCTTAGACACCAGTGGATTGCAAGCCATGAAAGCTCAAGTGAAATGAATTTGTTGGTCTTTAAAGTGCCTTAATTGCTTACTTATTTAGTTTTTATTTTTGCTCAAGCAGAGTAACAAGCCTTCTTTTCTGATTAGCAGCTTCTCTTTTGTTTCTTTGCAATTAATGAGGGGAAACATCCTACAAAAGGCTTCCTATAAGTCATAGCTGGGTATCTACTATCAGGGTCATGCTGGCTACGCAAAAAGGGTGCTGGACAGGGAGTGATGAGGGCATCTAACCCTAATAAAATATATATGTTCTCACTCACCTTCTAATTTCAACTCCCCTCTAGGGATTCGAACCAACAACCTCCAGCTTACAAGGCAAAATTGCAACCTCTAAGCCACGGTGGCTCTACTGTCAATGGAGTTGTTTTTGTAATCTTGTTTTTGGTGGCACAGGAGGAGGAAAGCACGCTCATTTGCTCAATTGTTCCAGGCATCACAACTCAGCTTGGCTCTTTGGATTGGTACCCAAGGGGAGTGCCATGGTACTGAGGGCCGGGGGGGGGCTGAGTCCAGGTAGCCTGATGGGCCAGTCCACCACTGTGTACTATGAGACAAGGAGTGCTGATTCCTAGAATCTAGGGCAATAGAATACACTATGTTGCTGCTGGTTTTGTTGTCTAGATCTCACAGAGATGAGACACCATTTCCACTTGGTTATTTATGTCATATCCATTCCACCTTTCTAAATGGAAGAGAGTTGAATATTCTCCCTATTCCTGAGGGAAAATATTTCACAGCCTGGGAGTAGCCACTGAAAAGGCCTTTGCTTGAATTTCCAGCATATTCCAGTGAAGGCAGTATGATTGAATGAAGGCTCTCCACTGAAGAACTTAGGAACCAAGAAGGCTCATACAAGGAGTTATCATCTTTCAGATTGCCTCAATCCAAGCTATCTAAGACTTTATAGGTCATAAAGCAAAGCAAAAGCAAAGTAATCACACTTACCACCCCATAGTGCTTAGTGCACTCTCTGGGCGGTTCACAAGTTAATTAGCATTTTGCCCCCAACATGCTAGGTACTCATTTTACTGACCTCGGAAGGATGGAAGGCTGAGTCAACCTTGAACCCAGGTCAGGATCAAACTCACAACCTTTTGGTTGCAGTACAGCAGTTTAACCACTGTGCCACCAGGATTCCTAACCAGCATTTCCAATTGGGCACAGCAGCCAGTGAAGCTGTTGCAACAGGAGATTTATATCCTCTTTGTCCTTTAAAAGTGCCATTTTTTCTTTTTAAAAAGTTGCACATATTTTACAAATGAGTCAGAATCATGTTCTCAAAAGACTCATAGAAGCATAAAGCAATTGATCAGTTGATTTATTATTCTAGTTATATCTCACTTTTCTCCCCAAACCAGAAAGTTACAACAGATTCCCAGACTGACAAAAGAAAAATATGTTGTTAAAAAGATTAACCAGCCACCTGGTTCTAGCATTTTAAGTTTCAAAGGTAAGTCACATAGTGATTATTAGGGTGATCCAATCACCCAAACATTCTATTTGGAAGCAAGGTGCACAGAAAATACTGGCCTGCCTGGAACAAAGAATCAAAAACAAACAAATGGCACTCTTTAATATGAAAGTTGCACTTTCCTCACTAATATACATGCCAAATTTCTGTGGCAAAGGGATGGTGGAAACAGTGCAAAGTTATAAAAGGGCATCAGGACCATGTCTTGCCAAATCTCTGAAAATATATGCCATCAAGGCAGTAGAAATATTACCTTGCACCTCTGAGATGTCTGCTTGCAGTATCTGAATCTTCTCATGGTTAAGGAATAAGGTGATCTAGAAGGTGACATCTCCAGTCGGTTTCCTGCCATCCTCCCACACTTTCTTTCTGAAATAATTTTTAAACTTGCAGAGAATATGAGCTTACCAAGTTCTCTTCTACTATTGGGGTGTCTATCAAGGTGTTCTTTTGTGCTCTCCCATAATTTGTCAATTTCATTACCAAGTAAAAAATGGTGTTGCTACAGCAACCAGCTTGCCATCAGTGGAACAAAGCCTTTGGTTGGAAGTAGAAGGGGGATTTAACTTTAATGCAGAGAAATAGTCTGCACAAGGTCCTTGAGTTGAATGGAGCTCTACATAAACATAAAAGAAAATTATCTCTATGGCAGAAAAGTCTATTGAATTATACAGTGGCAGTGTACACATGCAGCAAGCATCTGTGTCTACAGCATAGAGAATTCATCAACATGGTTCATTAGTAAATTCACCAAGCAAGGAAGATATAGTAATAGAAGCAAATAGCTCTGAAGCAATGGTAAAGAGAGAGAGAGAGAACACAAACTATGAAAATGTAGTGAGAAATTATATAACTTAAGTGTAATTGTGCAAAATATGCATTCATTCTTTAATTATATGTTTTACTACCTTTCAAGGTGGCTTTCAATGTAAAACAGTAATCTGATGATACAGAACATCAACAGTTTACAGTACAAAACAGAATAATTCAGTCAACACAAAATAAAATGTTGATAAATTAAGCTGGTTTGGGTGCATGCAGTTGTTTTAATAAGTATTTTAGGGTTTTTTTAAGATTATGTGTAATTTCCTTTTTCTTTCTTCTATATTATATATGTATATTCTTGTTAATTTTTTCTTTTAAAATGTTTATGTTTATATTTGATTTTTTTAAAAAAAACAATAAGCCAGTTTGAAAGCAAGACAATTATATTGTACAGTCTAAAATAGCATACATGCATATCTGCTAGCCTGGTGCATTAGCAAAAATCTTTATTTCATCTTCTCTTTGTTTTAGGGATGGCCTCTATACTGTTTTTTATTTGTTTCAAGCTCTGAGCCTCACGTGAAAGGGACTGGCTCTTTGGGGTCAATTCAATTAGTTTTGCCAATTTGTTTTCTCGACTCCTTATGCAGAGCCTCTGACATCACCTTGAAAACAAAAATGTGCTTAGTCAAAGCAATGGTATTCCCGGTGGTAATGTATGGGTGTGAGAGTTGGGCCATTAGGAAAGCTGAGCGCAGAAGAATAGATGCATTTGAGATGTGGTGTTGGAGGAGGGTCCTGAGAGTCCCCTGGACAGCAAAGAGAACAAATAGGTCAATTTTAGAAGAAATCAATCCTGACTGCTCATTGGAAGGGCAAATAGTAAAGATAAAACTTAAGTACTTTGGACATCAAATGAGAAGGGAGGATTCACTTGAGAAGCTCTTGATGCTGGGAAAGGTGGAAGACAAAATTTTCATTTGCTGCTCTTTCATTTGTGCCCCCCCCCCCGGACTTAGACATCCGGGTAGTTAGGGGGCGTGGCCACTCCTCTATAAAAGGGGTGGCCACGAGGCAGCCGAGCTGCCATTTTAGAATGCGACGGAGCGGAGATGTTTGCTCCATCGCTTCCTCCCCTTTTTGCCTCTGTTCGAGGCTTCCTTTTAGCTTTGCCTCTTTGTAAGAGGCTTGATTTCGTTCCGGACTGCAGTGGCTCAGGTGGCTAAGAGGCTGCCCGGGAGGCTGACTGGGAGGCTGAAAGTCAGCGGTGCTATTCCGGAGTGCTGCAGAATGGAATGCTTCACTGTTCTCCCTTGGCCTCAGCCCACCCCCTATTTTTCGGGCGTTCTATCGGGCCAGAGGTCTCGGATGGCAACTCCGCAGTTTCAATGAGCCCAGGCTGAGGGCTCGGGCGGGGGGTGGCACAGGCCTGCCTCACTGGGGTTCTTACCCCGCTCCTTATTTGCCCGGCTTGGGCATAGTGGCTCACTTGGGCACGGTGTGGGTTTCCGCCCCACCGTCATTCCGGCCCCTCACGGGCCATATTATTAGGCATACCCTATTAGGGCTGGGAATTACCATCGGTTATCCTGTATCAATTACCCGGTGGGGCCATCCGGCCCATCCGGCCCACCTTGGCCTGGTGTGTTACATGTTGCGGATGCTCCCTTGCCTGCAATTGCTCCACCACCTCGGATGGTGGGCGTGACAACTCGGCGGTTCCGGTCCACATGCTGGCCATGGCTGCGCAGTGGGCCGCCAACAGGGTTGAGCTGCCAGAGGTCATCAGGCCACCGTAGGCCTCGCGGCTCCCCATCTGGCCGGGACGCACATGAACACAGGGCGAGATGGACATCGCGAACTGCAACACCCATTATGGGCCGGAACCCCCAGTGGGGGCGGCTCGTGGGGGTGCACTGAGTGAGTACCCTGGTCAAGCGAGCACACCTCTGACACTAGCTTGTCACACTGGGGGGGGTGGTTATAGTGGCCATTGTCTCAGCAGGCCAATTACACTCTGGTTCTTACTGGAGTGGCCGCCCCCTATGCTTTTAGTTAATTTCTCTGGGCCCGTAGGGCCGGTTATGTGTTTATCCACTACAATCAGTGCCAACGGTGGTTCTGCTGTTGGCCGGTTGCTCTATGCCCCTGGGTGACCACTTGTACTGGGTTATTAGCTAGGCTCTGTGGTTTAGTGATTATATTCACATTTCCCCCTCCTGCATTGTGAACACACCCATTAGGGCATTAGGGGCAGGACGACAGGGTCAAGGAGTTCCCCTGCCGCTGCACCCTACCACCACCACCACCCTTATGGGGTCGATTCGCTGGCTATTGGGCATCCATGCCAGGATGTATGAGGGCCCGTCCTGATTTGGCCATTCCAATGGTACAGTGCTTGGACAATGATGGCAGGGCCAGGGTTGTTTTCCCCGGCCCGTCATAGTTAGCCTAGGTCAGGACCTTAGGCTTAGGGCGGCCCCTCACCCTGAGATGCCAGCGACGACTCCTGTTAGCAAGTGTGGCAACGCTTATGCTGTATGCGGAGAGTCCACTTTTGGGCAACCACCTGTTACCATGATCTAGAGCTCTCAGATTGAGTTAGCTGCTACCACCTTCAACGGGGGACATGTTTTGCATATTATGGGTTGCTCGCTCAGGAGTGGGCTCTGGTGAGGCTTTGCTCCTCAAGGGCCGATCAGCCGGGAGAGGGTACTAGCCTGGCGCTGCCATCTGTATGGTTATTCCCCACAGGTGTTTGTGGCAGCACGTGGTTTATGCCCCGGCCTGTTGTCTGCTCCCAAGCTGGGACTACCCTGATCGAACTAGGATTGGTACCCATTCCTCCTGGTTGGGCGCCGCATCAGCTGCGGCTACGTTTGGGTGCCCGGAGCCTGACATATGTTGCATGGGCAGGTGTGGATTTGCCCAATTTTCTCTATTTGTCCCTTCACTGAATGAGTGCCTTGTCTGCCCTCTATTCTCCTTCCTTATTTTACAGACCCTGTGTGTTCCTGCACATGGGTTGTGGTGTGGCTTGTGGGCCACAACTCTGTGCACTGGGGCGGCGCAGTATGCCGCTTCGTTAGAATGGGGACCCCATCTCGGACGATGCGTAACTGCACGTATGCAATGGTGTGGTATGATGTGCACGGCATAGAGGTGGTGGTAACTGTTGACATTCCTGATGTCCATTGGGGATGCGGGGCCGCCACATGTTTTAATGCTGCACCTCGGAGGCAGTGATCTTGCACGGATTGCTGGCCCGGACTTAGAGACTTCTGAGTGCAGTGACCTGGCGTTTCTTTGCCATTTATGGCCGTCTACATGATGGCTATGGTCATACATCATGCCGATGCAATATCATGGGTGACACTTTGTCCCAGCGATCGGACCGTGCCCGAAGGTCAGTGAACAGGGCTGTTGCCTGGTTCCTTACCTAGAATGCCTCGGGGACAGTCTAGGGATAGGGTTACAGGAATTTGGCCTGTCTTCTGGAGATGGGGTTCACCTGTCAATGAGTGGAGGCACCTCTCTTTTGAATGATGTGCAAGAAGGCCAGGTGACCGAATTGTCGGTCAAGGTGAGCGGCCTCTGCTGCGCTGTGGCAATGTTGCCAAGTGGAAGGTGCCTCTCAGAGAGTCGCACGTGGTGCAGGGCCGCATCAACTTCGCCTGCAGAGTGGTGATACCAGGCAGTGCTTTCGCCTAGTGTCTGGGTCACGCTATGGCGGGTCTTGTTAAACGAAGCCACAGGGTACAGCTGATTAGGGGTTTACGAGCGGACCTGTTGTCTTGGCTCACATTACCACAGGACTTCCAGGCTGTCGCCTCGGGAGGTCTGAGCTTCTGGTCACCCCTGGGGTGGGGAGAATTTATTTAAGGTCATTGGCCCCGGGGATGGCAGGGCATGGATCGCTTACGCGATCTTATGTTTCTAAAAGAAAAGAAAAATCTTCCCAATTCTGGGTACCCTTTTTGCTCTGGGGGACAGATGGCCTGATTCTGTGCCCCGCTTTTGGTGTGGAAATGCTGCGGTGGTGCACATTGTCAATACCCGAACGTCTACATCCCCTGGAGTCATGGCCTCAGCTCGCATATTGTTCTTGGGTCCATGCGCTTTAAGGCGTTTCTTGGGCTAAATATGTGCCAGTCATTTATAACGATATTGCTTATGCTTTCCCCCGCCTGCAGATCGCCCGGTTCCGAGGCTGGGCTCCGGACGCTTGTGAGCTACCCTCTCCACTACTGGTTGTGATATGGTCATTTGGCAAGGAGACGTGAACCGGGCGAATGGCATATATTGGTAACTCGCACGCGCACTGCGCACCAGCATCCAATCCTTCACTTTAGAGCCTTTTGTTGGACAAGGCAATTGCCCGAAATGTGGCCGACATTGGTCACTGGGTTTTTAGAATGTATAATCTGCCCTTATGATCTGGTTTGGCTACACGCACCATAGCCACCAGGCTTTAAGCATTGATACTCATGGCCAAGGCACGGGGCTTTCCTGACTATGCGAGGGTCTTCTGAATACGCCATGTATTAGGGGGTGGACACGTGTTCGTGGCTGCTGCCTGACACACGTCACCCTATTCTCACAGATATTCTGACCCACCTTGCACGAGGTTGGCATAGACTATATTGCAGTAGGTAGGAGGAGTCTCTTTTCATGCAGCTACCACTGTAGCTTTTTTCTGGAGCTCAACGACTCAGCGAGCTGGTCCCATGGTCAAAGGGGGACGTGTTTTGTAGGGCACTGGAACTTGAAGATGTCTATATCAAACGAGAGTGGGCTCACTTGGGGATTCGTCCCTCAAAGGCTGATCAGCATGGAGTGGGCAGTGGTGTATACTGCTATGACGTACATTTGCTGACATCGTTCCGATTGGTGCCCTACATGCAATTGGCAGTGCCTGCTGCACGCCCTAGCCTGTTTTTCTGCCACCAGGATGGGTCTACCCTTACCAAATTTAAGTTCTGGAGGGTGACCGGTACCACGCTTCACAGTGTGGGGCCCGTTATGGCACCCATTTATTTGGGATAGGCGTCGCATTGACCGCGGCTGCGTTGGGTACTCTGAGGCGGATATATGGGGGCACGCGGGGGGCGCAAATGTTTTCCTATATGTACATCCCCTCACTGTACGAGTACCTAGTTATGTCCTTAACCTCTTCTCCTCTTTTACAGATCCTGTGTGTCTCCGCACACCGGTGGCAGTGGGGCTGGTGGGCCGCAGCTATGTACACTGGGCAGCAGTATATGCTGCGGCGACAGAGTGTGGACCCCAGCTCGGGCTGCGTGCATTTGCACGTATGCAGTGGTATGGTATGCGCGGCACGAGAGGGCTGGAACTGTTGCCATTCCTGATGTCCATCAAGGATGCTGGACCGCCTGATGTTTTTATGCTGCACCTCGGCGGCGATGATCTCGCACGGATCACTGACCTTTTCTTAAGATGTCGAGGTGCAGTGACCTGGCGTTTTACATCATTTATGGCCGTACACGCGGTCACTATGGTCTAACATCGTGCTGAGACGCCAATTTAGAGGAGACATAGATCTCCGTGGTTTGGACCATCTCGGCGGTCAGTGGGCAGGGCTTTTGCCCGGTTCCTTGCTGAGAACGGCTTGGGCACAGCCAGTAGATATCTGAGGATAGGCTTCCAGAAATTTTGACCTGTAGGCAGGATATGGGGTCCACCTGTCGGCTAGAGGTATGTACCTCTTTCTGGATGAGGTGCAAGCAGGCCTGGTGACCGAGCTGACGGTCTGGTGGGGGGGGCGGTGAGTCATCATGGACGCCTCCCCGTGTGGCGGGTAGCACTGGTAAGGTAAAGATTTATGACTCATAGGTATCCGGCAGGTTCACAATTGACTGGCCAACACGTAGACAGGTACAGGGGAAATAGGTTTGGCCGGTCAAGGGCGAACCAGGCAAGGGGTGATGTCAGGATCTTCACAGCCTGCATCACCTTGATATTTAATGAATACATGTCATAGGGTGGGGTCAGTAGATAGTTTATTGACTCCGGTCAACAATTTGTTTGTGTCAACAAACAAATTGATACAAATAGTTACATGTAGCCAATTGCCATTGGCATTTTGGGAGGAACCTTACCAGTGTTACTGCGGCCTGCTTGCCTTAAAGGATTACAATTGGATGATTACACGAATTGAAAGTTATAATTCGGACTAGGGCATTATTCAATAAAAGTGGCCCGATGCCTTTATCCATATACCGGTGTCTGAGTCTTTCTTTGGGGGGTGCGCCTGCAATGAAAGCGCGGTGCCAAAATGGCCACCGTGCTCTTTGTGGCCCCCCCCACCCAGACTTAGACATCTGGGTAGATAGGGGGCGTGGCCACTCCTCTTTAAAAGGGGTGGCCACGAGGCAGCCGAGCTGCCATTTTAGAACGCAACGGAGCAGAGAAGTTTTTCCCTCCACCCCCTCCCTAGTGAACAGTGTGAATTTTTGGTCGCTTCGGGGCCGGGTGGGAATTTTTGGCTTGAACCTACAATTGGCTCTTTGGTTCTTGCCTTTTTGCCCATCCCACACTGTTGCTAGTGTTTGACAAAAGGGGTAAGTTGACTTTGGTCACTTTTGGCGGGTAGCACTGGTAAGGTAAAGATTTATGACCCATAGGTATCCGGCAGGTTCGCAATTGACTGGCCAACATGTAGATAGGTACAAGGGAAATAGGTTTGGCCGGTCAAGGGCGAACCAGGCAAGGGGTGATGTCAGGAGCTTCACAGCCTGCATCACCTTGATATTTAACTGATACACGTCATAGGGTGGGGTCAGTAGATAGTTTATTGACTCCGGTCAACAATTTGTTTGTGTCAACAAACAAATTGATACAAATAGTTACATGTAGCCAATTGCCATTGGCATTTTGGGAGGAACCTTACCAGTGTTACTGCGGCCTGCTTGCCTTAAAGAATTATAATTGGAATTACACCAATTGAAAGTTATAATTTGGACTAGGGCATGAATCAATAAATGTGGCCCAATGCCGTTATCCACTTATACCGGTGTCTGAGTCCTTTTTTGGGGGGTGCTCCTGCAATGTAGTTACAAACTATCAGTGTTCTCCGATTATTTTTCAGTAGACTTCTTTTTTGCTGTCTTTCCCATTTTGCTAGCCAAAATCTTACTCTTGCCATGACTGATTACATTGGACACAACCACTACAACAAAAATGTCCCACAGAAATGGGATGGGTAGAATGTAAGTGACAATTTGTCTGATTGATCTGGTCTTCCTCAAACCAATTATGGGTTTTTGAAAACAGTTTCGCAAATGCTGAACGATGTGCCAATGTGTATTAATGACAGATCTAATTTTACCCACCAAAGGAGAGTATTGGAAAGAGCAATGTAACTTGTCTTTGTTTGATCTAATCTTTTAAAATACCGTGCCCATTTGGACTTCCCTGGTGATGCTTGGAAGGCCTACAACAAAAATTTCCATATGCATGCCACCCTCCGGCCCGACATGCGTTGGAACGAGCTCAACCAGTAGCTCTGGCTCCAATACATGACCCCATCATGCCTGGCTCTTGGCAACCAGTATGACTGTGGTCACTTGGTCCAGCTTCCTCTGTCTCCTCTCCCACAGCAGCCGGAGGCCTCTGCTTCCCAGCCCCACACATTCTGCTGGGGGTTCACCGCACAGGGCCACTGTGCTAAGAAGCAATGTTGCAATAAGCATGAGTGCCCCATATGTTCCGGGCCCCATGCAGCTTCCTCCTGCTCTTTGTTGGCTTCTGCCCACCCTGGCCAGAGTAACCATGCTCCTGCAGTTCGCCCATCCATGCCTCCCCTGCTGTGGCACCTCCCGGCAGGGTATCCCCTGCTTCTTCTTGAGTCTTGTCTGCTGTTGCATTTTGACTGATCACCTGTTTTCTCCCCTATTCTTTCCTTGCAGGTCCTAACTGTGCCTTGCTAGCATCGGTTGGGGTCCTCTGCGTTGCATACTTTCTTTTTTCCTCCTCCTTACATTGGGGTCCCTGGCCGGATAGGTCGAGCTGGGGTGGGTTGGAGGTCTGTTCCTTCCCTCCATGTGGTGGTGAGTGCAGGTGGTTCCTACCCAGAATTCTGTATTGCCAGTGGGTAAGGGCTGAGGAGTTTTCCAGGGGCTGGCCAGGCATTACCTATAGGTATGCCCAATGGCTCCTAGTCTGTAAATTTGGTTATTCCCTTCACTATTATGGTTACAATCCTAGGAAGGAGGGACAACTGCATCATTTTTGTCAGATGATTAATTATTGAAGTGCATATAAATATAACCATCCAGTAAATAGAAACTTGGTCCTCCAGGAAGAAAGTTTTGAGACTTGCTTGTTCCTTGATGTGCCGTTTTTTTCTTTGTTGTGTGAACATCTGTATACTTGACAACATCTTTAAAAGGCTGTCACCTTCAACCTGAAGTTAGACTTGTTCATTCCAAGTCCATCCTGTCCTTTAGCTATGTAGATCAGGGATTTCTTTCTTTCTTTCTTTGGAACAATGGCACATGTCTTAAGAAGCCACATGTGAAGAACAAACACCACACCCAGCTCCCCACAACAGTGTTATGTCCATAAACAGGGATAGATGATTGCAAAGGGGCTTTAGTATATGCGAACCAAGACACAGGAACAGCTGAAGGATTGGCTTAACACATCTTTATTGCATGGTGGTCCGGGGGAACATGTGGTAATGGTGGACGAACAGCTCAATATATACAGAGGCTATACATTTGAATGTGGCTCCTCGGTAGCCCATTGGCTACTGTCTGCGTGACGTCATTTCTGGTCACGCCCTTCTTGTCCAGGTGAGTGGTGGCGGGAATCTTTCCGCGCTGTAGGTATTTGTGGAATTGGAACCATGTGAGCTGGACGCTCGCTATTGCCATCTGGTGGACATTAGCTCGCGTCCTAATACAGGAGGTTACAGAGTTACAGCTGGTAGTTATTCTGTTACATTGTTTAAAGGCATACTTTCTTATACACAACAGGGGCTGAAGGCTTTTCAAGATTTGCTATTATCTTGACAGCTGCACACTCAAGGGAGAATGGCTAAAGAGGCTAATATCATTTTTAATGGAATGATTATGCACCATAAAGGTTTCTATAGTGGGCTGTTGTTAACTGAATAGTTCCTCTTGTTCCTTCCCAACCCCTGAATGAAGAGATGAGACACAGTGATTGGAGAAAGGCATGGGCCACATTTATTTAAAATTAACCCTAATCTGTAGGGGGGGGGAGGCTGATAGTGCTATGCCTGGATCCTGAGCAGGGGAAGCTAATCTGCCCTTCTCATGTCTAGGCAGGTGAATCTTTGCCCCTGAGCAGTGCTTATCCTTGCCAGCTATTGCCCAGACTGGCAGCTAGTTGAGGTGACGACCAAGAGGCTGTTGCCAACTCAGTTCGCATAAACCAATGTTGGCCATCCCCCTAAGCTGTTTCATGGTGAGCTGCAGAATGCCCAACTGATTTGCACAAATTGTGTCAGGCAAGCAGTGCCACCTCATCAAAAAAGAAACCCTAAAGGATTCACCTCTAACCTCATCCACCCAGAGGGCTTTTCAAGATTTACTATTATCTTGGCAGCTGCACTCCCAACGGGGCAGGGCTAAAGGGGCTAATATTATTTTAAATGGAATGGTTATGCAGCATAAAGGTTTCTACAATGGACTTTTAAGTGATTAGTTCCTCTTTTTGGTATCACTCCACCTAAGAAAAAGAGAGAAGTAGCACCAGACGCCAAAAAGAGAACAACATCCTCTGAATGGATATGTTCTTCAACTTAATCTACTGAGATCCAGGAAGATCTTTATGGCAAGAACAAACATTCTAGAGGGTAGGTAAAGGTTTCCCTTGCTCGAAAGCCAGTCGTATCCAACTCTAGGGTGCAGTGCTCATCTCTGTTTCTAAGCCGAAGAGCCAGCGCTGTCTGCTTCTGCAGACGCTTCCGTGGTCATGTGGCAGGCATGACTAGACACCGGAGCGCACAGAACGCTGTTACCTTCCCACCAAAGTGGTCCCTATTTATCTACTTGCAATTTCTTGCTTTCAAACTGCTAGGTTGGCAGGGTACACAAGAGCAAAATCAAATTATAAGATGGAGGAGGTTGCTCACTTAACCAGGAATAATATTAAAGGAGAATGTGGCTGAGAAACTCACCCTCCCCTGTGTCACTTGGAGGACTCTGAATAGGCTGAGGGTTCGAATGGCTAAATTGTAAGACCAACATGCTCAAGTGGTGGCTGCTGGCAAACAACAACATGATGTGTGAATGTGTAGACATACAGAATCCATCTCATTTGCTAGTCATTCGATTACAGTCAGAAACATGTACCGATGAGGATATAAGGTTGGTCAATGACAAAGTCAAGAAGGTGGTTTCATTTTTGAAGTTCAAAGTCTGACCTAGACACAAAAGAAGAAAAACTGAATAATAGATTTATCTAAGGAATGAGATTATGTTAAAGATCTCCTTCCAATGTCATCTAGTAGGCAAAAATATATATTTTAGAAAACAATGTAAATGTGGAAGGTAAGTGTTGGATCCGGCCCTTTTAAGCACCAGTGCAGTCCAGACAACGATGAACAAACAGCAAACAGTCTTTATTTAACAGTCTACTTGAGATGAGCTTACAAGGTGTTCCGAATTATGAGATGGCTATACAATCCTAGTGGAATCAGTCCCTCCGGACTCTTACCTGGCAGTGGGCAATAACTAGCTACCATAGAAGCGTAGCGTATGTGGAGGAGACCCAGGCTTAGCGCTACCCGGCTACCTGTATGGAGTAGGAAGTATAGATCTGGTCCGGCCCCACCCTTGTTTACCTATGGGGCTTATATAGTGTCTCCCTGGTGGTGGCTCCTTGATACAAAGTAGCGACCCACCGGACAAACATAACTAACCAATCATAACAGGGAATGTATGTATTTAACCAATGGAGAACAGGATCCAAAACTGTAACTAATCACAGGGCTTAGTTTAGCATAACAAACGCGCACTTTTGCAGGTGTTTCATGCCACTTCAGGTTTCTAATTAGTATGATGGGAAACTGCCATTGTCCTCTTGCAAGAACGCTCCTTGCACTCCTTGCAAATGTGCTTTAATACACAACAGTAAGGCAGGCCTCAGGGGGTATATATGAGATCCCAAAGTTGCCTCCCACTTCCTCTGCAGCTACAGGGACTTTTTGAGCAATCAATTAACATTAGAAGATGTTGAGGAACTTCATGGGTACCATCCTGCTTTTTTATGCCTGATCTCTGGGCCTTTTTAGGATTTCTTTCAATGGTGTTTCTGAAGTTAATTTATATCAAGAGGTGGTTGGGGGAACTACATGGAAGGTGTCCCCCAACCTTCCCATCTTTTTACTGACTGTCTCTCCAGTGCTCTGCAACTTTCTGGGCCACTCAAATTTTCTAGTCTCAAAAAGTTGCTTGGAAGACTTAGCGGGAGATATATTCTCTTGGGCTTTAACTGAAGCACGAGAAGGTGGAGAATCTGCAGATTTCCAGAGGATTGTAGAATGAAAGACAAGACTTTTTCAGGACCCCCATGTCTCCTTCTCAGTTATTAACATAATCATAATAACCTTATACCTGATCTTACTCAGTGATATTTTCTCCTTCATTAGAAACAGTCTCTTTTTTCTCAAATTGAATAAAAAGGATAGAATAAACCTGGAAGGAATTTTTGGCACAACACTTCATCCTCATCATGTGCTGCTCTAAGTGAAAAACAAGTTTCCTGAATTATTCCCACACCTCATCAAGCCAGCCATATCACAGTAAACACCCAAATCCATGCCCTATCTCAACATCCTGACAATATTTACTAAATTCACTTAGGGAATAAGTAGCTGCCAGTAAGATTGACAGGTCAATAGCTTCTCAGTTGTGGAGGTTTTGAACTTAAAACAGAGACTGTGAAGAGAACAGCCCTTGTGAAGTTAAGGGGACAGGAATGTTTTCTAACTTTTCTTAAACAGTATATCTGTATGAAATTGTGAAACAGATAAGGTGAATTTTCTCCAATATTTACTAAACAAACAAAAACTATATAGTAACATACCTGTCAACCCGCGGCTCCGGAAAAACGGGACCTGCGCACATCGCTTGTGCGCAGGTTGCTTTCCACGCATGTGTGGAAGGGGTAAAACACTTACACGCATGCGCGGAAGTGCTACGCCGCTTGCGTAGGGGCTGTGCAAGTGGCGTAGCACTTCCACGCATGCGCAGAAAGCGTTTTCCCCCACTGCCAAATTATGGGGTTTTGGCAGCGTGGGGCGGGTTATGACGTCAATCGACGTCGAATTACGGGCTTTTCCCGGCCAAATCAGGATGGTTGACAGGTATGTATACTAATAGAAAAGCCACCTTGAAATTACTAATTTAGAATTGTGTAGTTTGATCACAAAAGCAAAGATCAGTATACACAGAATATTTGCAAATCCAGTCTGGCTAGATCATGTCTGCCTTTGATTCAGAATTAAACAATCAGTTCAGGAATTGTGTGCAGTTTATACTGCACAGCAATCATTAATATGAATCCTACCCATCATTAGTATGCAAGTACATCAAAGCGGAGAAATGGCTGAGATTGGCATATTCCCCTTCTACCAAGTAAACAGTTGTACGGAATGATTCAAACAACTTCAGAAATAATGTTTAATATTTAAAGAAGAATGCTAGTCAGAGGTTCCATAACTTCAGTAGATTTTGTCATGCATTATTTACTCTTTGGAAGCCTGAAGAACCACTTTTCCAAAAAATCAAAAGTAAAGATAAGTGCCAAAGGAAACCTTTGGTAACTCTCTAGGATTAAAACAAATGAGCTTTCATAATTTACAACCATTTAATGAAGGATACTATGCATATCCAGTTGCCATAGATCTCTAGAAGGTTGGCATAGTTGGTTTTAAAGATGGTTGGGAAGGTTTACATCAAGGGTGCACAAACCTTTCAGGCCACAGGCCAGTCACATGGTTCAGGGGGCCAGTCACTATGGCCCACAGGCCAGATCTGGCCCCTGATGCCAATTCATCCGGACTACAAAGCAGAAGTAAAATGTGCCCATGGGTCATAGTTTGGGTACCCCTGGTTTACATCATGAAATGCAGGTAGAGGAGTTTTATACAACAGGATTGCAAATCAGCAGGATCTAAGATTTGCAAACTAAGGTTGGTCTTGCACAGTTCCAAGATAAATAAAAAATATCGTCATACTTCTTATGGGAATTTGCTTGGTTGGGTTTTGTACTGTTTTGTGTATGTGATTTTCATTTGGCTTGGTTTGGCACTGAGCTATATGAAAATCAGAGACCTGAATATGGGAATAAATATGCCAGATTTCACGTAGTTATCTTCAGGGGGTTATATATTAAATACTTTCCCATTTTGGCATTAGGAGAGAAAAAAGGAAAATGATTTCCACCCGCACCCACGCCCATCCAATTCAAATTGTGTTCTGGGCTTGAAATGATTCATTTTACTTTGCTCCATAGTTGAAATTACTTATTCTGTTTTGATCCTGACTTAACACAAATTGATCCTAATAGAGATGATTCAGTTCAGATTTTGAGACCTGTTCAAATCTTATCCTTAACCATACTTTCAATTTTGGGACAATACCATCAGAAGGATTTTACTCAGAGGTCAGGGCAATCATGGGTGTATATGGCTGTACCAGGAACTATGGCATGGTTACTCAGCTTTGTTGTTATGCATTTGAAGCTGGAGTGTTCCTCTGTGTTGAACAGGCTAATATAGAAAACTGTTGAGTTATGGAGTCATTTTTTGCTTATTGCTTGTTCTCATATTGGAAATTTAAACAGCCATTTGACATCAAGTTTAAAATGTCATCTAGAATGGACATTTTTGTCCCTGATAAATGCATGTCAGTATGACCCAAATTTATTAAAATCTCTAACTAGGAGACCCCGTCCCAGAGTACTTTCAGAACAGAACCATTGGTGGTACTGCTTCATCACACATCAGATGGGATCCAGATGGAGTTCAACACATTAACCACGAGAGGGGACCCATTCCTGGCCAACTGGCTAACTTCAGTGGGTTGTTATGGTTGTTGTTTTTTTTCAGGCCCCCCACTGGTCAGGGGACCTAGGCCAGATAATTCTTTTAGAAAGACAATAACATTGCAGTTGCATAGGCTGTTTAAACATCTCCCTGATGCTTGGACCTTGGATTGAGCTTAAAACAATGCTTGGAAGCATGCTGTGATCCAAGAGAAATGAGAATTAAACATGCTCACAATTAGAAACAAAGAAATCTACAGCAAATAAGCTAATGCATTGCAAATGTTACAAAAACAACTGGGAGAGGGGCATGGCTTGGGGATAGAATACATGCCTCTCATTCTGTAAGATTTTAATTAGTCTAGTTAGTATTTTATAGTATTTGTTGGCATGTCACACATCTGACTTATAGTGACCCTAGCAAGACTTTTGAAGTATGTAAGATGTTTAAGTTTACCACCTGCAAGTGAATTTCATTGGGAACTTAGACTTATAGAATAACTATGTTGGAAGGGGCCTTTTAGGTCATTGTATCCAACCCCTTACTCAATGCAGGAATCCAAATCAAAGCAAATATGGCAGATGGTTGTCGAATTCTCTCTTGAATGGTTCCAGTGTTGGAATGCTCACCACCTCTTGAGGCAGTTGACTCCACTGTCCTACTGCTCTAACTATTAAGATGTTTCACCTCAGATTCAGCCTATATCTGGCTTCCTTTAGTTTGAGCCCATTATTACCTGTCCTGCACTCTTCTATGTCTAGACCAGACATGAAACTGCCAAAAGGAAGCCACCTTTTGATCAGTTCATTCTGCAGTTTCTTTTGCCCAGGATACACCTGATTGTGGTTCAAAAAATACCACAATCTTCAAGTGCAGAAGGGGAAGGCGATATATTTTTTGGATCACTAAACACAAAAAAATCATTGTGAGCGTTCGTGATTCAAGATCACTTCTTCAAGCATTCTTGTGGGTAAGGCAGGGAAATTATCATTGAAAATCCAAATGTTCATGGCATGATGGTCTGTTTGCCAGGCTCTGTTCTTAAAAATGAATGTGGAGGAGCAGCAGTCCATTTGATACCCCACCCCCATTTCACAAACACAGGAAACTGGGCCTCTGCTTATTGCCAGCTCCAAATGGCTCTATTGAGGCTGTGGCCCCTTTCTCTGTCCAGGTTAAAGCAATGCAACTCCTATCCTTAGTAGTTTGTTTGTGAAATGGGGGGTTAATTGCCTGACTGGACTTTTTAACATCAGGACAGCAGCTACAAATTGAAGCACTAGGTAATATTTTTAATTGACTTTGAATTGGCTACAATTTGAACACCTAGTGGGTTAACTAAATTCCACCCCCTCCCCCGGTTCCCTGACGTAGCTCACTAGAACTTGCATTGCTTTAACCTGGATCAGGGGCAGTGGTGGGCATCAGCAGGTTCTCACCAGTTCACCAGAACCATACCTGTCAAGTACCCCATAATGGCAGGGATTTCCCCGTAATTTTGTGCCACTTTTCTTGATTTCCCACCTGGAGCCGCCGCTACCCCGTAATTTGGCAGTGGGAGGAAAGTAGTTAGGTGCATCCCTTCTGCGCAGGTCCTTTCTACGCATTCGTAGAACCCTTCTATGCATGCGTAGAACCCTTCTACACATGCGTAGAAGGGGTCTATGCAGAAGGTGATGCATAGAAGCGACCTGCACAGAACCATTCTGCGCAGGTCCATTCTACACATGTGTAGAAGGCTTTTACGCATGCGTAGAAGCGACCTGCGCAGACCTGTTCTGTGCAGGTCCATTTTACGCATGTGCAGAAGGCTTTTATGCATGTGTAGAAGTGACCTGCGCAGAACCATTCTGCACAGGTCCCGTATTGTCTGGAGCCATGCTTGACAGGTATGGCCAGAACCGGTAGCAGAAATTCTGGATGGCCCCGCCCATCCAAGTTTTGAAATAAAGTAGTCCTAATTCAGGTGCAACATAGGGCGTTCCCCCTGGCCATGCCCACCATACCACACCCACAGAGTAGGTAGTAAAAAAATTGGACCCCACCACTGATTAGGGGTCATGCTGCGATGCGGAAGGCAGATGAAAGGCCACTGCATTATATTCTCAAAACAGTCTTCATGGCTGATCGGCATGATGATCGCCTATATTCACATTTGAATACAACAGAATAATAATAATAATATGCAACCTTTGGGTAAAGCAATATGGACATTGGAGCCATAGTGTTATCAATATATGGTGCTCCCTTCTCTTTGTCATTTTATTCTGAAACCAAGGAGCTGATAGACATTCAATCTGCTTTCTAGGATTTCTGTTGATAGTTTTATTACCTCACATACTCTGGGTTTGCACTCCTTTTGAGAGAACTTGCTAACAAGGCAATCTGTTAACATTCCTACAAGCTCATCAGTAATTATTAGTAGGGATAAATCCTTACTGATCAGCTCGGCTCTCAATCTGTATTCGTTCGTAAAGTTATTTTAGTGCAGCATCACTATAAGGACCATATGAATTATTAGTCAGTATAAAGTTTTTGGACTCAGTCAGTGGGTTTAGGTTGTGTTGCTTTATAATGATGTGATTTTTGTATTTGTAAGTCGAACAATTAATTGTATTATTGTCTTGACTTGATTTTTTTGTAAAGTTTATTGTGACTTGTATTATTTATGGTATTTTGCACTGTTATTTCTGTATGTTGTTGTATTTCCCCTCCCCCTCCTCCTCCCCTTCCCCCGTACTTATGATTTGCTTTGTATTTATTTGATTGTTTTGTAAACCGCTTTGAGTGGTCAATAGACTAGTAAAGCGGTATATAAGCATACTAAATAAATAAATAAAATAAATAATAAGTCAGAGGGGGGCATTCTTTGTCCTCTAAGATGCCCCCAGAACCCATCCATCATAATTTTGGGTCAGAAAAGAATTCTTTCCATTCCTAGATACCTCCAGGAGTAGCAGTTATCCTCTTAGGGGCCTTGGAAGATTTTCCAAGAACCCCCCCACCCCCAACCCAAAATTAAAAACTGGAAATGCTCATCTGGGTAGCTTTCATCTCCCACCCCCCACCCAAATGCCTAAATCTAGTCATTTCCAAGCCCAATGTACTCCATAAGGGTTGGAGCAAGCATACTGTCCCTCACCACAAAGCCACAAAGGGTGGAGAAATTGAGAACATTCTTCCATTTATTGCAGATTATTAGCAGCCAGATCATTTTTCTAATTATTTCTTTTCCTTTCTCTGAGTGAGGGATTGTTTTTCATTTAACTTCAAACGCAGATCAAACCCCCGTTGCAACATATGGCCTCTTCTGTCAAACAGCATTTTTGCTGTTATTGCTGCAGTTGTTACAGTTTGCAAAAACCTGTTGCTGTTCATAACAGCTTCTTGTTATCTGTATATATTGATTTTAAAAAAGAATGAGAGCTACTATGTAACAAAAACACCTAAAATATATTTGCATAATATCCGAATATAATTCCGTTGATTTGTGGTGATTACATTGCTTTAGATTTTTAGTAGTCGAAGAAAAGATCACTCTCTCAGTTTCCGCACATGAGTCAGATGGGATTTCAGTAGCAAGGCAAAAGGGAGTTCTTGTCTGTATGTTGTGTATGTATAGAATGCAAGCGCGGCGCCAAAATGGCCGCCGCGCTCTTTGCGGGAGCCCCCCCACAGGACGAAGGCATCCGGGTAGTTAGGGGCGTGGCCAGCTCCCTTATAAAAGGGGTGGCCACGAGGCAGCCGAGCTGCCATTTTGCGAAGCGACGGAGCGGAGAAGTTTTTCCTCTTGCTCCGTCGCTTTTACCTTGATCGGGAAGCCTTTTGGCTGCTGACCTTCCTCTTTTCGGCTTCCCTTAGGTCCGATTGAGAAGCCTTCGAAGAAGAAGGCGGCCGCGAGCGCGGCTCGGGCGGTTCGGAGGCGCAATCCGGGTCGGAGGACCGCGGCTGCGCCTTCCCACCAGCCGCCTTTGCCGGCTCCCACCGGGACCGGTGGGATGGGGTCTATTACCCCCTGGCCGGAGGCTGGGGACCTGAGCAGGGGTCCAGTATGGGCTGCGGCCCGCGGCCCGCAAGCGGCGGATGCCGCTCCTGGTGCTCATTCTACTGGGCCTCGCTCTATCGGGGCGCAGCTCACTCCAGGGCCTTCCAGCCTTGGGGGGTGGGGTGGTCCCCTCCCTTGGCAGGTGCCTACGCCGGCCCTGCCGGGCCTGGGTGTGGGGTCATGGCCATATTCGGGCCCCGGGGTGCAAGGACCTGTACCCACGCCCGTAACGGGCGGGCCGGCTGGCCCGTGGCCCCACGCCAGTGTGGAGGCCTTGCTGGCCCGCGTGGTGGCACTCGAGGCTTCCCTTGCTCGGGCCAGCCACGCTGGGGCTCCTTTTGGGGTGCACTTTGACGCGTCGTCTGCTGGGCAGCGGCAGGCGACGGGACGGGTCGAGCAGCTTGAGGCGCGTGGCGCGACTTCGGCCACTGCCTCGCAGCTCCCCAACCAACAGGCCAGCGCGGGTCAAGCCCCGGCGGCAAGCTCTACGGCGGTCGTGAGCTCCGACGCCCCCAGTGGGCCGGAACCCCCGGTGGGGGTGGCCCGCAGGGGTGCAGCATGTGAGTATGCGGTACAAACTAGTGCACCTACACATGTGGCTACGTTGGGGGGGGGGCTTTCAAATGGCCTTGGCCTCGCATGGGTGGTGCGGCGGTACAGCCGCTGACGCACCACCAGGCGACATCAACCACCACCCAGGGCCCCGGGGTGGGGAGCATTTCCTACCCTGTGGGGAATGTTTTGGGGGTGGCTGGGCTGGTCCAAGCCCCTTTCCAGATTCCCGCAGTTTCTGCTGTGCCTGTCTCGGCCTTGCCGACAGCGGGCTATTCCTTGCCACTGGGTGACCACTTGGCACAGGCCACCAGAGAGAAAATATGGCGAGGGGAGTATGTTGATATCTTCTCACTCCTAAACAGGGAGCCCACCAAGGAAGAGAGGGAGGGGCAGGATGAGAAGGATAAGGAACAGGCACGTCGTCGCAAGCCACCACGAACGTGGGCCAACTGGCTGCCGGCTTACCTCATCTACATGGCGGTGTACCTGAGGGCCCGGCCGGATCTGGCAATTCCGATGGTCCAGTATTTGGACAATATCTATCGGGCAATGGTTGATTTTCCGGGCCCGTCGTGGTTGGCTTATGACGAGGAATTCCGTATGCGAATTCCCCTGCACCCTGAGATGAGGTGGGATGAGCCATGCCAGAGGCTTTGGCTTCTGTACATGACGCCCACGCGCCCCGCGCCAGGGGAAAGATACCATTGTGGACATGCGGTCCAGCGAGTGGCTCCAGCACAGGTTCCCCGCCAAGTGGCGGGGCAGGGGGTTCCAGCCCGCCTGCTGTGCTGGACTTTCTCGTCTAATGGTTCATGCAATAAGAAGAATTGCAAGTACAGACATGAGTGTCCCACCTGTGCGGGCCCCCATGCAGCCTCTGCCTTTCCCAGGCCTGGAGGGACGCGGGGCAGAGGGAGGGGAAGACAGTGGGCTGGCAAGACTGCTGCAGATGGAGCTGGTTCACCGAAAGGCTCCCTCCCCAATTAATGTGGACATGCTGGAGCGTTGGCTCGCATTGTACCCGAAGGGGGAGGATGCAGATTATCTCCTTCAGGGCTTTAGACAGGGGTTCCGTATTCCTTTCATGGGTGATAGGTCCCCTCAGGATGCCCCCAACCTTTTCTCCCTTAGGGGGAGGGAGGAGGTGGCTGCCGCCAGCATTAATAAGGAGGTCAATGCGGGCAGGGTCGCTGGCCCTTTCCCTGCACCCCCATTCCCTAACCTCAAGGTATCGCCCCTGGGCTTGGTTCCCAAGAAGTCACCAGGCGAGTTTCGCCTTATCCATCACTTGTCCTACCCAGCCGGCCGATCGGTCAACGATGCTATCCCTGACGACCTTTGCTCAGTCAGGTATACATCTTTTGACCACGCGCTGCGCATGGTGCGCTCATATGGCCCGGGTGCGCTGCTGGCTAAGTGCGACATTAAGTCGGCTTTTCGCCTCTTGCCAGTGCACCCGGGCGACTTTGAATTGCTGGGTTTCAAATTTTGGGGCGAATATTATTTTGATAAGGCCATGCCTTTTGGCTGTTCCATATCATGCTCGGCTTTCGAGCGTTTCAGTACCTTCCTAGAGTGGGCTTTCGTCCGCAGGTCAGGGTCCCGGTCTGTAGCCCATTACCTGGATGACTTTTTATTCGGGGGTGAACGGGGCTGGGACACGTGTACACGTCTCCTCAACACATTTCAGACGCTAATGGAGGAACTCGGTGTCCCTTTAGCGCCCGAAAAGACCGAGGGCCCATCTACACAGCTAGTCTTCCTGGGGCTGGAGATTGACACGATAGCGCAGGCGTCTAGGTTACCGCGGGATAAGGTGTCAAGGATAGTGGCCCTTATCTCGGACTTGTTGGCCAAGCGCAAGGCATCACTGAGGGAACTGCAGGTGCTGCATGGTCACCTTAATTTCGCCTGCAGAGTGGTCGCACCGGGCAGGGCTTTTGCCCGGCGCTTGTGCAACGCTATGGCAGGATTATCCAGGCCTCACCATAGGGTCAGGCTTACCCGGGGTATCAGGGCAGACATGCTTGTCTGGTTACAGTTCCTGAGGGAGTTCAATGGGGTCTCATTTTGGAGGCATGACCTCCTGGCTTCCCCTCAATTTCAGATTCAGTCTGATGCCTCGGGAGCCCTCGGTTATGGGATGTACTTCAATGGGAAGTGGGCCTATGGTGGGTGGCCACCGGCGTGGGCAGGCACGGGTCGCCTGCGTGATCTCACATATCTGGAATTTTTCCCTATCCTGGGTGCTTTGATGCTATGGGGCCAGGAGTGGTCCAACTCGGTCGTGCATTTCTGGTGACAATGCGGATGTGGTCCACATTGTAAATGCACAGACTTCCAAATCGCCCAGGGTTATGGATCTAGTGCGCCAATTTGTGTTGCGCAGCCTGTGCCTCAACGTACTGTTCAGGGCCAGGCATGTCCCAGGGGTTAATAATGATATTGCTGACGCTTTGTCCCGCCTACAGATCTCCCGGTTCCGTGCCTTGGCCCCGGATGCGGAGGAATTTCCCTCGCCACTCCCGGAGGAGATATGGACCATTGGCAAGGAGAGGTGAACCGGGCGATTGGCCTGTCGCTAGCGCCACGCACCCATAAGGCATATCACCACGCAATTAATTCTTTCAGGGCATTCTGTACTCAATTTCAATTGCCAGGAACCTGGCCGATCCCAGTAACCCATGTGCTGCGGTTCATGGTTTACCTGCATTCTCAGGGCCTTGCACCATAGCATCTAAGCTTTCAGCGTTGGCTTTTATGGCCAAGGTGGGGGGTCATGTGGACAGCACCTCTGACTTCCGTGTGAGACATGTTTTATGAGGCAGCCCTGTTCCATGCAGCCACAACGGTGGCATTTTTTGGAGCGCTCCGCATCAGCGAGCTTGTGATGCTGTCTAAGGCGGATGCAAGTCGTAGGGCACTGGAACTGGAGGATGTCTGTGTAGCCAAAGACTGGGCTCAGTTGAGGATACGTTCCTCTAAGACCGATCAGCATGGCGTCGGCAGTGGTGTGCGACTGCTACGGTGTTCTTTGGCAGACATCTGTCCGGTTGGTGCCCTACAGGAATTCCTGGCACTGCGTGGCACGCACCATGGCCCGTTTTTCTGTCACCAAGATGGGTCTCCCCTTACTAAATTTCAATTTTGGAAGGTGACGGGCAAAGCGCTGGCCAGTGTAGGCCTCCCGGGCGCCCGCTATGGCACTCATTCATTCCGTATAGGGGCGGCCTCGACCGCTGCGGCTTTTGGGTACTCAGGGGCTGACATACGTAGCATGGGACAGTGGGGTTCGCAATGTTTTCAATTTTATGTGCGCCCACTCCCGCCGTGAGTACCAACCCAGTCACCTTACCTACTTTCCCTCATTTTTTCCTTTACAGACCCGGGGTGTCGTATTACACCGGTGACAGTATGGCTGGTGGGCCATAGCTATGTGCACAGGGCAGCGTGTTATGCTGCGGCGACAGAGTGGGGACCCCGACTGGGACTGGGTGCATACGCAAGTCTCACATGGCATGGTAAGCCCGGGATGTTATGGCGGGAGCTGCTGCCTTTCCTTTTTTCAGGCCAGAATGCTGACCCGCCTGACATTCTGATCATACACCTGGGGGGCAATGATTTGGGCCAGGTCACCGGCTTGTTGCTGAAGCATGCGATTTGCGAGGACCTCGCCTACCTGCATTACGTCTGGCCTGCCACAACCCTTGTTTGGTCGGACATGGTCCCGCGCCATTCCTACAGAGGGGGTGTTGACCTCCTGGCCCTTGACCGTGCTAGACGCATGGTGAATAGGGCAGTGGCGCGTTTCCTTGTCGACAGGGCTTGGGGGAGGGTCAGTCGTCACCCCGCTATTAGCCTCCAAAGTTATGACTTGTATGCAGGGGATGGGGTCCATCTGTCACGAGGAGGTATGGACCTCCTGTTGGGTGATTGGCGAGCAGGCCTGTTGACCGAGCTGACGGTCTGGGGGGGGGGGCGTCGAGCCTTCTTTGAAGCCCCTCCATGTGGCGGGTAGCACTGGTAAGGTAAACATTATGACCCACAGGTATCCGGCAAGTTCGCAATTGACTGGACAACACTAGACAGGCATAAGTTGGTTAAACGTTGTCCGGTCAACGACGAACTAGGCGACGGGGTGATGGCTATAGCTAGACAGCATGCATCACCCCGTGATTTTACGGATACGCGTCAGAGGGTGGGGTCATTAGTTAGATATTGACTACGGTCAACAATTTGTTTGTGGTCAACAAACAAATTGATACAAATGGATACATTGTAGCAATTGCCGTTGGCAATTTTGGGTGGTACCTTACCAGTGTTACTTCGGCCTGCTTGCCTTAAGAATTATGATTGGTCAATTACCAATAGAAATTTATAATTCGGACTAGGGCATGAATCAATAAATGTGGCCCAATGCCGTTATCCACTTTCATTGGTGTCTGAGTCCTTTATTGGGGGGTGCGCCTGCAAAGGTATGTATGGAAAGAAATGGTGAGGCATATATCAGACTGGATATTGACGGAAAGGGCTATGTTTGTACAACACTATTCTGTATGATATATAGTATGTGTCTTTATAAACAGATGAGGGGTAGTGCATGTGTGTGTGCAAGAGAGGTGTCCTATATTTCAAACTGAAAGATTTAGGGGTTACTTTCCACACATACTTCATGCAATAAAGTATTATTCAAGAATGACATTCTTATCAGGCAGCGGCACCAAACATAAATTGCTTGTAAACTGTAAGCTCAAATTGTAAACATGAAAAACATAGTTTGTTGATTGTAAACTATTAGCAGATCTGAGCAGCCTACCATGTAATGTGAGGAATGTTCATTAGTTGTTGTTTGTTTTTTGAAAGTAGAGAACACTACTAAGGGCAGAAACTGATATTATAGACACCTCAGTACTAAAAATAAGAAAAATCCTTACAGGCTGATTGTGAGTGTCACAACAAGATCTTTCTTTACTTTCCAAAATTTACAAATGAGATTGCTTCTTTCGTGGTTAATCTTTGGGACTTAAGGACAAAATTCCTTTGAATCTGATTTATCAAAAGACTTTTGCAGATATTTGTAGAGAGATACTTAGAGATTTAAGACAGGGACATGAATGAAATCAGAGCCCTGTGGCGACCACAGTTGTATCCTGGAAGTGAAGTTTGACAGATTAAGTAGCAGAACCCATAGAAGAAATTATGTTCACCTTAGAAGTCCTTACAACCAAGGTATGTACATACATGATGATTCTAACATGTCTTGACACTGCAGTGACATTGCTGTGCAAAGCAGAATTCAGAACAGACAGAGCTGGATGCTGTTTTTATGGAAGAAGTAGCTGTGGAAGTACAGTCCATCCCATAGGGAGGAAACAGTCTAAAACAGGATGGTTGATATAATAAATCCAAGATTCCAGACAGTACAAGGGGGATTGACAATATTTTGAAGGGAGTGGGTAAGGAAGTTTCAGAACATGCAAATAAGATGTTTTATGCAGCTTTAGATGTACTGTCTGTGTTTTGCACATTTTCATTCTCAATTTGAATGTGTCATTTGTTGTTCAACTCTTTAGATTCAGCTCTAAATTGTTTATATATACAAAAGAAAGCCCTGTACTACCATATGAAAATCATTATAATGATGAAACAGCATGCATTTATTGTTACAAGAGAAACCATGTAAATGACTGAACGATATTTGTCTGCTTTTTAAATTCAAGCAGAGAAAATTCTCTACCATGGAAATTCTCTATACATGCAGCACAATCCTTTGTGTATTTATCTGGTAGTAAATCCCACTGAGTTCAATGGGGCTTATTCCTAGGTAAGTATGTATGATTGAAGGCTAAATTAAGTGAATCTATGTGCTTAATTTGCTTGCTTTATTTTGAATGTTGTGTGGGGAATTTTTGATTTATGGAAGGCATGGTGTGCTGGTAAAAGCAGAGAGATTAGGAAGTTTCATGCCAGTAAAGTCAGCATCTTTACAATAAAATGATTGGCCACACTATGTGTGACTTGTCACGAGGCAGTTCCTAAGAACATTGCTTAAAACACCAGAGCCTTTCATTTTCAGTGATATGATCTCGCTAAATTCACCTAATTTAAGACCTCTCGAGCCCATCCCATCTACACAAAAGTGCTATCTATGCATGGAAAGTCTTGTTTATACCAGCTGTATACTGGCTATAAAACCACTTTCCAGCAGCTACCTGATGAGAAGGACTGAACTATACATTCCTGATCATCACCACCACCCTTTCCTCCTCCTCCTCCTCATACTACTGGATGGACATCAGGATGGCTATGCGAATTTGGGATGTGACAGATTACATCTTCCACCAAACCTGTCCTCAAGGTTGTTGATGCAATATTTCCTTCCTGCATTCCATTCCCCTCCCTGTTCAATTTATCTTGAATAACTGATTGTAACTGTCAGGACATCCTGTATCTCAATACCTTTTGTGACCAAAGTATTCTATCTTTCTGTATTTTATGGTGTAGGAGAGGTTTTTTCCAATGCCTTAGTGATCAATTATTTGTCTTAGTACTTCTCATGAGTGGGTAGTGACATTAGCAAAACCATTCCTTATCAGGGTTTGTTGTTGTTCAGTCGCACAATCGATTCCAACCCTTTGCGACCCCATGGACCATTGCCCACCAGGCACCCCTATCCTCCACCATCCTCCTCACCCCGTCCAGCTCTGTCCCCATTGCATCAACAATACAATCTAGCCATCTCATTCTCTGTCATCCCCTTCTTCTTTTGCCCTCAACCTTTCCCAGCATCAAGGCTTTCTCAAGTGAATCAGGGTTTGGATGCCACTTAATGCCAAACACACACACACACCTCCTTCTGACAGAACCACAGCTGATGCAGCCTCCTCCATGTGTCACATGTCTTTAATATGTGAAAGCTTGGACAACTGTCCACCTTCCCCTTCCCCAACCTTGGGGTGGTCTTATTTCTTTGCATATCAGAGAAATAGGAAAAGGATTTTTCCAGCAATTGATGTGCCTTCTTTGTCTCTTTCCTGCTGCCCCCCCAAAGGCCACAACCTGCTCAAATGCTGGAAACAAGATAGAAGGCACAGCAGAAAGACCTGGAAGGCTGCATATTTGATGGCTAGAGCTAGTGTCTGTCACCAGTGCTGTGCAAAAATTATCAGATTCATTGCAGAGAGAGAGAGATTTCTGTGAATCTGTTTTGGTACACACGGAGATGTGCAGGCACAAAGAGAAAGGGGTTCGTGGTCTTGTATCCAAAGGACTGAAGTTTCACCTTTCCTTAAGAACTGGACTGGCCATTTTGTTATACTTTATGTAACTCTTTAAGCCCTGCCCATCAGGCTGCTTTGGGAAGGAAACCTTCCATTCTGAAACAGAAAGAAAGAGAAGAAGAGTCAAGACAGACAGAAGTCAAAAAGACAAGACAGAAGAAACAGACTAAAAAAAACAACAACACAAGTCACTGCTAACCTAGAAGTGGGACTCCTTAAAAGTATAACTAAAAATATTCCTAAGAATAATGTCAAAACCATCACAAAGATAATATGCAAGACTTGGATTCCCTACAATTACATCTAGTGTGATTTTTAAAACCATTTGCAGTGTTATTTGCACACCAGTCTAGGTTGGTTTAGTGTTCTGGAATCAAGATGCCTGAAGCAGCCGTAGAATAGCTTAACACATCTTTATTGCATGATGGTCAGGGGGAACATGTGGTAATGGTGGACGAACAGCTCATTATATATGGTGGCTATACATTTGAATGTGGCTCCTCGATAGCTCATTGGCTACTGTCTGCGTGACGTCACCCTTATTCATGCCCTTCTTGTCCAGGTGAGGTAGTGGCGGGAATCTTTCCCGCAGCTGTAGGTATTTGGAGAATTTGTACCATGTGAGCTGGACGCTCGCTACTGCCCCCAGTGGTCACTAGCTCGTGTCCTCATGCAAAAGGTTACATTGTTTCTTATACATGATAGAGATTGTTACATTCACTCATTCGTGTGGTTACATTGACTTAAAGGCACTTTACAATCCATACACAACACCCCTCCCCCCTAGGATGAGACGAAGTCTCTCATCCAATGTGGTTTTTCACCTGAGCGTTTTGGGCATGCAGCTGACTGGCTTGTCCCGGGGGAGCTAGTGATTCTCTGTTCCCTGAGCTCTTGTCCTGCAACAGGAGAGGGAGACTCGTTAGCGACTTGCTGCGGTTCTGCAGCTTCTGGGGTATCTACGGGGACAAACTCATTCCACCCCTTTCTCCTGCCGGTGTTACCCAAAGGATCTGGATTTGTAACTGCCCCTTCCCCCCTTGGCGGGGATTGCCGGTCCCCCTCTTCTCCCCCTTGGGCTAAACGGGTGGGGGAGGACCCTATCGCTGAGTTTTGTTGTGCAGTTTCTGTGCTCTGAATACCGGGAACCCGTTGCCAGAGTTGGTCTGCATGCTGCCTCCAGAGTAGACCTGTGCTGGTCTCGATGCAGTACGAGACAGGCCCTGTTTGGCCAATGACTACCCCTGGGAGCCAGGCTGGCCCTGCGGCTGCGTAATTCCTGCAATGGACCGGGGCGCCTATTTTGAAACTCTTAGTGCCCCCTATCCCTATGTTCCTCCCAGTATCCTCCACCCTGGTGGGGTCCAACCTAGTTAGCATTGTGGTCAGTTTCCTGTGCATGAGGAGTTCCGCGGGCGAGTAGCCTGAAGCCAGCGGTGTCACCCTATAACCCAACAGGAATTGGCATAGCTGTAAGTTCAGATCCCCGGGGCCTATGCGCCTCAGCGCTTCCTTTGTTGTACACACAAGGCATTCTACCTGTCCATTGGTCGCTGGGTGAAAAAGGGCAGGGGTGATGTGCCGAATGGCGTTTATTTCAATGAATGCCTAGAATTCGGCGGATGTGAAACTACTAGCATTATCGCTCACAAGCACATTGGGTATTCCGAAAGAGCTGAACACCCTACGCAACTGCTTAACAGTTGCGGCTGATGAGGTGTTAGCCATTGGAATAACTTCTAGCCACTTGGAATAAGCATCCACTATGAGGAGGGAAAAGGACCCTCTGGAAGGACCTGCAAAATCTATGTGCAGGCAGGATCACGGCCCCTTGGCTGCATCCCATTCTCTGTGTGGAAGTCGGGACTCTTTGGGTCGAGAGCTTTGGCAACTCTCGCAAGTGTTCACCATGTGCAATGTGTCAGCATCTAATTGGGACCACCAGAAATAGCTCCTGGCCAGGGCCTTGGAGCGGACAATCCCCGGGTGGCTGACATGCAGTAACTTGAGCACCCTTGCTCTCAAAGACTCAGGAATGACTACCCACTGACCCCAAAGGAGGCAACCCCTCTCCGTGGACAGTCGATTCTCTTCCTAAAAAACGGTGCAAATTCTTCCGCTGGGGAAGTCGTTGGCCACCCTTTTTGCACCCACGAGCTCACTAGGGCCAACATCTTATCTCTCCCTGTCGCCTTGGCAAAGTCGGCTGGTACTATTGGAGGTGAATCCAGAGCCTCTATCAGGAGCACTTGGTGGTCCTGTTCCACTTCACTCTCGGGGTTGCCAACGTGGGGCAGGGGTGACCTAGAGAGTGTGTCCGCATGGCTTATGTCCTTTGCGGGGCGGTAAACCAGCGTGCTCTTATATGCGTTAAGAAAAATGGCCCATCGAAGCATTCTAGGGGACAGGATCTGCGGCGTGGGCTTGTCCGTGGTGAAGATGCCTAGCAGGGGCTTGTGGTCGGTCATGATGGTGAATGGGCAACCATATAGAAAATCGTGAAACTTCTTTGTTCCTGCGATTATCACAAGTGCCTCCCTGTCTGTCTGCACATAGTTACGCTCCGCCTTTGACAGGGATCTCGAATAGAAGGTCACTGGGGCTTCTTGCCTACTTTCCAACACGTGGCACAGGACCACCCCCACCCCCAACCGGTGAGGCATCGCAGACCAGAACCACTGGTTTCTTAGGATCAAAATGGGTCAGAATGGCCTCTGAGGATAAGAGCTGTTTTAGCTCGTTGAACGCTCTCTCTTCACTCTCGCCCCATTGCCAAACCTCGTCCTTTTTTAGTAACCTATGAAGCGGCTCTGCCACCAACACCTTCACGGATTGCAGCTTGGGTTTTGCGGTGGGGCAAGGGGCATTTTGAACAGCGGACACCTTTGATTCAGAGGGTTTTATGCTGTTTGGGGTTACCCGGAACCCTAGAAACTCCACCTCTTTTGCAAAGAACACACATTTGTCTTTCCGCAACCTCAAACCTGCTTTCTCGAATACGGTCAGTACTCTGTCTAGCCTTTTGGCCAGTTCTGACTCGCTCCCCCCTGTGATCAAAACCCCCTCCAAACCCTTCAAGAGTCATTCCACTAATGATTGAAAAATGCCTGGAGCCGAATTCATGCTGAACTGTAGGCGCGTTACCTTAAATGCCCCTTTCTGGGTGACTATCGTCTGTGCAGCAGCTGCAGCTGGAGTTACAGTTAGTTGCTGGTACACCTGCACCAGGTCCAACTTCACAAAACACTTCCCTCCATGTAACCTGGCTAATAAATGGCTAGCTACCTGCACCGGGTATGCATTTGGGCGTATTGCCTTATTGATGGTGCATTTGTAGTCAACGCAAATTCAAACCTCCCCATTAGCCTTTAACACTGTGACAATAAGTGTTTCCCACTTCACAGAGTCCACTGGGACTAAAATTCCCTGGCCCACCAACTTGTCCAGTTCCACCTCTATTTTGTCCTTTAGTGCGAAAGGCACCCTTTGCAGTTTGAGCCGTATCGGCCAGATCTCCGGGTCAAGGTCGAAAGCGACTGGGGGCCCCTTCAATTTTCCGAGTCCCTTCTTGAATACCTCAGGATGCACGTTACACACTTCCTGTATTGGATCAGTCCCGATGGTATGCACACCCCCTATGAACAATCCCAGGGGCTTAAACCATTGTGTCCCCAGGAGGCAGCAGGCCCCCTCTTTAAGAATGACCAAAGGAAGTTCCTGGATGTGTTGCTTGTAATGTACCTTAAATTTTCCCACCTCCATCACTGGGATGCTATTCCCCTGCACGTCTCACAAATTAGACTTCAGTGCTTTGAGTTTGCGTCACACATTGGGGGAAATGCGCAAAAACTCCCTCTGAGAAATAATGGAGTAGGAGGACCCCGAGTCTATCTCCATCTTAACGGGGACCCCTTGCAACAGTACCTCAACAAAAAACGTGGGTGTCCCAAGGACACGCTATGGACCGCAATGCTGTCGTCGCCGAGGATCCGTCGGTACATGCCATGCACCTCTATGTCGCTGTCGTCGGAGACTCGGCCGACGCCATCCTGTTTCCTCAGGGGCCGGACGCCATCCTGTTTCCTTGGGGGACATTCTGTTGAGCCCTTTTGCTCTCCACGCCATCGCCTGCAAACCTTGGCGATATGACCCTGCCATCCGCAGTTGTGGCACTCGGCCTTCCAGAACGGGCACTTGCTTCAGTCGTGGGACGCTCTGCAGCTGTTGCAACGTCAGCCATCCTTCCAGACCTTTCGGACATCCTCGTCCTTGCTACTCTCCGCAGAGGAGTGGGGCCCTTGCCTGGCTGCTTGCACTGGGGTCGCTGCCCTGTTGGGTTGTGGGGGCCTTGTTCTGAATGCCTTAACCCTGGCCTTCATGGCCTCTGCCGCCTGCGCTTCCTTCAGGACCTCGTGGAAAGTTGGGGGTGGCTCCTTGTTTATCAGCTTCCGCTGGGTCTCCTCATCTCACAGGCCACACAGCATGTGTTCCCTGAGGGCGATTTCTAAGTTTTCCCACTTGCATGGGCCGGCAGCCAAACGGAGGGCTGCCACGGACTTTCTGGGGGATTGCACTCTCTTCCAGAATGCGTCCCGCACTGAGAACATCGAGACAATTGGTTGGAAATGGCCCCGCAGCGCCTTCAGGAGCTTGTTTGACTGGGACCTCGTCTACCTTTCTCGGAGACACCAGGTCCACCAGAATCTTCATGGCCGGGAACCCGAGCAGCCTGATGAGGGTGGCTCATTTCTTCCCCTCATCTGAGATGTCGGACACCATCAGTGCACATTTGAAATCCATCTCGAACAGCTCCCATTCCTCCGGTTTGTTCATGTTGAAACTGGTCTGTGTTGTCTTGATTCCGTGGGAAGCCATATCCCACCTTCATCGCCAATTTAGTGTTCTGGAATCAAGACACCTGAAGCAGCCGTAGAATAGCTTAACACATCTTTATTGCATGATGGTCAGGGGGAACATGTGGTAATGGTGGGCGAACAGCTCATTATATACAGTGGCTATACATTTGAATGTGGCTCCTCGATAGCTCATTGGCTACTGTCTGTGTGACGTCACCCTTAGTCACGCCCTTCTTGTCCAGGTGAGGTAGTGGCGGGAATCTTTCCCGCGGCTGTAGGTATTTGGAGAATTTGTACCATGTGAGCTGGATGCTCGCTACTGCCCCCAGTGGTCACTAGCTCGCGTCCTCATGCAGAAGGTTACATTGTTTTTTATACATGATAGAGATTGTTACATTCACTCATTCGTGTGGTTACATTGACTTAAAGGCACATTACAATCTATACACAACAGTTGGGTTATTGCTTTAACACACATTAGCATTAGCTGTGGCTCCCAGAGTATAGTTGTAATACCATATATCCAAAATCATTACTCAGAATATGCGAATAAACATTGGAAGTGTTGTAGTTTTTTCCAATGGCAACAGCTGAATAATGTACATGCAAGTGACACTAATGGAAATCAGGTGGCAGGGCTGTTAAAGTCAAAAGGTCACATCCTAAACCAGGAGTCAGTTTTTACCCTGATGTAACACATTGTTTGTCACATTGTCTGTCACAGTGAAACAATTCAGAGCCAGAGCCTTAGCTTTCTTGCTGGGCATAGAACTTCATGCCGCTCACTTCGAAATTCTACCAGGAAACATGATGTTATTGTATTAGCTGAATTTTTTCCACATTTCCCTAGTTTGTTGAATGTCATTTCTTTTTCCTGATAGAGACAAGCTTTATACATTACCAGCTACTCTATCAAATTACGAGAACAAATATATCAGCTCAGCATACTATTCTCCCATATAATGAAAAATTGATTTCAAGTGAAGAATTGCATACCCGGCTACAGCAGTAAATTGCTTCCTTAGTGGCTTTTTTGCATTGCCTATGAACATAATTGAATGTCACTCATTTATGTTCGAAGCAGGGTCCCGTTGATATTATACGAGGGGGTGACCATGCAGGACGTCCTCTTCTCAGTCTCTAATTCAGGACCTACCTCCTCAAAAAGCACACTTGAGTTGTCCTGGTGGTTTGTGACCTTTGTAATGGTGTGGTTGTGTTCTAAATTGCATTTCTGGTTGTTTCTAAACAGAGATCTCAGTTGTTATTAATTTGGCTGAAATAACAGAAAATCATTAGTCCATGCATCCTGCTTTACAGATGGCATCCCTCACTTTCAAGGCATTTTGTATTTCAAGGGCATTTTGTTTTTGCTTTTACTACAGGTCACTTACACATTACAGATGGCATACCATTAGAAGCAGTGTCCAATACGATGGAATATTCACATAACCATGGGAACGTACACTGGGGTGACATAAGTAAAATCACTCCTTAAATATATTACTACCCTGAAAACCCTATTAGGATTGCTGCATGTGGCCACAGTGGTTTGGTGGTTAAGACACTAAGCTTGATAACCAGAAGGTTGGCAGAGTAGCAGTTTGAGACCTGAGTGCTGTGCAATGGCATGAGCTCCTGACATCTACCCCAGCTCCTGCCAATGTAGCAGTTCGAAAGCAAGAAATTGCAAGTAGATAAATAAGTACTGCATTGGTGGGAAAGGTAACAGTATTCCATGTGCTCTGGTGTCTAGTTGCCGCCCCCTAGCCCCCACCAATGGCTAGAGGTAGGAGCCACCATGGCTCTGAAGGGAGACTGAGGAGGACCTCATCGCCACCCCCTAGCCCTCACCAATGGCTGGAGGGAGGAGCCACCATGGCTCTGAAGGGCAACTGAGGAGCACCTCATCGCAGCCCCCTAGCCCCCACCATTGGCTGGAGGGAGGAGCCACCATAGCTCTGAAGGGCTACTGAGGAGGACCTCGTTGCCACCCCTAGCCCCCACCATCGGCTGGAGGGAGGAGCCGCCATGGCCCTGAGGGGCGACTGAGGAGGACCTCGTTGCAGCCCCCTAGCCCCCACCATTGGCTGGAGGGAGGAGCCACCATGGCCCTGAAAGGCAACTGAGGAGGACCTCATCTCCACCCCCTAGCCCCCACTAACGGCTGGAGGGAGGAGCCATCATGGCCCTGAAGGGCGACTTAGGAGGACCTCGTTGCCACCCCCTAGCCCCCACATCAGCTGGATGGAAGAGCGGCCCCTGGGACGCTGCTGCTGCATCTGCTCCAGTGATGTTGAGCCCAGGCTCTGTCATAGATGTTTATTGTTGTATTTGCTTCACACTGTAAGCCGCCCTGAGTGGTGCTTGCACCAGTAGGGCAGGGTATAAATAAATAAATAAATAAATAAATGCCTGCCACATGACCACAGAAACATCTACAGACACAGACAGTGTTGGCTCTTTAGCTGTAAACAGAGATGATCACTGCCCCCTACAGTTGAACACAACTGGCTTTCGAGGAAAGGGAGAACTTTACTAAGTCCATGGAATTTGACGGCACATAGCACATATCCACATGCTATTCGAAGATGGAATTTCTTAAGATCTGAAAAATATCAGGGTGCCACAGTGTGACATTTTTACACCACCTATCATCTATGCTTTGCTGTTTGATTGATCATCAGGAGGTAAACAAGGGATTGCTTTGCAAGTATGATTTGATTAAACACTAAAGTCTACTGGAATCACACCTCTGGAAAATTAATGAAATCTTCACTTCTAATTGCATTTTGTTTGTAACATATAATTTGACCCTCACTCTAGTTGAAAGAACTCCGAGAAAAGTAAGCAAGGCCTTCAAGTTATCTTTAGCATTTAATACCTAGGAAGTAGACTGAGGAGGCACTTGAGTACCTGATCACAATCTTCCCTACATAGCTACTCTACCAGTTTTATTATGTTTTTGATGACTCATTTCCTTTTGGTGGTCTGGATTTGTATGTTAAGGGCTCTTGTATTTCCCTTTATAATTCAAGTAGTTTAGGAGGTTAAAAAGATTCAAAGAGCAGATGCAACACCCAAATAAAAATAATATATTATAAAAGTCCAGAAATTGATCAAAGCAGGCCTAGATGCAATAAGAGTTTACTTGCTACTTTGCTGACTCAAATTTGAACATCGGTAGTCTACAGAACTGTGATTTTAAAAAGTGTCATCCATAGAAAGTTTATCTTATCTATACCTATAAAATGGTGTGTTAACCATTGGAATGTGACAAAGGATGTTGCACCAGGCCCCACTAGCCCCGTCCGAGCCTCCGTGCAGTCGCCCGAACGGGGTTTGCAGGTAACTGTCAGGTTGAAATTTTCACCCGGGGGGCGGGAGCCCCCCAGATGCAAACAAAAAAGGGAATTTCAATTCCCAACGTTCCTTGCGCTGCGCCAGAGCCAATCAGGCTGAGCGGTGCAGCAAAAGGAACGTTCGGAAATGCGCCGCGGCCAATCCAAAAAAAGCAACAGAAAAAACCGTTGCAGTAACCAAACACCCGCAGGCAAAACTACAAGCCCCAGCGTCCTGCGCACCATTAGCACGCAGAATGCTGAGGCAGCCAGCACGCGAAAAATAAAAGTAAAAAAAAACCACCGCCGCTGCCCTTCCTTCCCACGGGCCAGCCAGCATGGCCTGTGGGAAAGAAAGCCCCCCCCGCTGCCGCTGCCCTTCCTTCCCACGGCCCAACCAGCATGGCCAGTGGAAAAGAAAGCCCCCCCCCCGCCATTGCCCTTCCTTCCCATGGGCCAGACAGCATGGCCCGCGGGAAAGAAAGCCCCCCCGCCATTGCCCTTCCTTCCCACGGGCCAGCCAGCATGGCCCGTGGAAAAGAAAGCCACCCCCGCCATTGCCCTTCCTTCCCACGGGCCAGCCAGCATGGCCCGCGGGGAAGAAAGGCCCCCGCCACCGCTGCCCTTCCTTCCCACAGGCCAGCCAGCATGGCCCGCGGAAAAGAAAGCCCCCCTCCTAAAAAAAGTAAACACAAAAACACAAACCAAAAACAACCAAAAACACTCAAAAACAAAAATCCAAAAAGGAAACACAAAACAGCCAAAAACAAACAAGAAAAAACACACAGACCCCCCCAAAAAAAACCCAACCCCCCAAAAAAAAACACCCAGAGAGCTTACTATAAAACGTCTTCTCTCCATGAGGACCGGAACTCAAATGAGAAAATAAAGAAAATACTTACCGGAAGCAACACCTAGAGGACAGAAGAAAAAAATTGTAGAGAGGAAGAAAAGCTCACCACCCCCACCCAGAGGCCACAAGAGAAAAAAACATTCAAAAATAATGAAACTAATAAGATTAATTGCCAAATTAATCAAATAAGTTATAAAAACATTCAAAAATAATCACACTAATCTCAAAAAATACAAAAAAAACAGAAATCACTTTTCACTAAAAAAATAAAAAAAATAAAAAATGCATAAAAATAAAGATTTTAAAAAACAAAATTAAATTTTAAACTAAAAAAATTAATTTACATTAAATAAATTAAATTAAATTAAAATTTGCATAAACATAAAACAAAAACCTTCAAAAACCAATTTAAAGAGCCCGGCACTGAGGAAGCCGGCGTGCAAAACACACACTGGGAGCGCAAGTCCGCCGCAGGTGGATGCAGCGCCTCAAAGCCACAAAATCACAAAACCTTACAACACCATTTAAAACAGCCCAGCACCATTGGTTCAAGAAAAAAACAAAAACCTTTACTATCCAATGCAATTTTAAAAAGCCCGGCACTGCCGGGCAAAATATACTAGTCTATACCTGTAAAATCATGCGTTAACTGTTGTAATTTGACAAGGATCTTTAGTCAGGCCCTACTAGCCCATACCGAGCATTCGTGCACTCGCCCGAACTGGGTGCGGAGGTAACTGGGGGGTTGAGAAATGTGCCAGTGGGGCAGGATCCCCCCGAACACAAGCAAAGGAAAAGGACTGCAATTCCCAATGTTCCTTGCACCGTGCCACACCAGAGCCAATCAGGCTGAGAGGTACGAGCAAAA
This sequence comes from Bradypodion pumilum, assembly GCA_035047305.1. Lineage (NCBI taxonomy): Eukaryota > Metazoa > Chordata > Lepidosauria > Squamata > Chamaeleonidae > Bradypodion > Bradypodion pumilum. Next base: position 121,331,046 of record JAWDJD010000004.1, read on the forward strand.
GGAACATTTGGAAATGCGCCGCTGCCAATCAAAATGGAGCTGCAGAAAAAAAACCGCCACACAAATGGAACGCACAAACCCAAAACTACAAGCCCCAGCATCCTGCGCGCCATGAGGAAGCCGGCGTGCAAAAAATAAAAATACAAAACACACTGGGAGCGCAAGTCTGCCGCAGGCGGACACAGCACCTCAAAGCCACGCAAACACCCACCGGCCTTCTTGCATGGAGCAACGGGGAGGAGAGGACTCCCTCTCCTCCACGCTACCCCACCAAAGACACGGCGAGACCACCACCAGCCTCAACAAAAGTTGAGCCGGGGTGAAAAAACCACAACAACAGAGGGAGTTCAAGGGGGGGAGGTATGGATGCCTTGCTCCCCCCCCCCTTGAAAGCAAAACAATTCCTCCGGAAAGCAAAGGAACCCGATGGTGCTCTGCCTGGTGCCTTTACTTTCCGAGTAAGTGTTTCGCTTTAAAGGGAGGGCGAAGGCATCATTGCCTTCCCCTCCTTGAAAGCAAAACAATTCCTCTGCAAAGCAATGGAGGGCAAAGGCATAATTGTTTCACCAACCCTTGAAAGTGAACCCATTCCCAGGTAAGCAAAGCCAGCGGACGGCGCTCCGCATGCTGACTTTACTTACCCCAAAGGTTTTTTGCTTTCAAGCGGGGGCAAAGGCAATGGTGCCTTGCCCCCCCCCTTGAAAGTGAACCCATTCCCAGGTATGCAAAGCCAAAAATAAAACAGTAATTCAAAAAAACCACAAAAACCACAAACAAAAACATCCCAAAATAACCAAAATCAAACCCAAAAATAACACCAAGAAGAAACACACAGAACCCCCCCCCCAAAAAAAACAACTCACTACAAACCCCCAAAAGAAATTAAACCAGAGAACTCACCCAAACGACCTTCCTCCACGATGTCCGGGACTGAAATGAGGAAAGAAAGAGACTACTTACCGGAAGAAGCAACACCCAGAGGCCAGTAGAGAAAAACAGTCAAAGTAAAAGAAAACCTCAACAGCACCACCCAGAGGCCTCAGGAGAAAATACTGTCAAAAATATTCACAAAAAATCTAAAATTTCTAAAACATTTCTTAAATCCTGTGTACAGTTTTCACTCAAAAAACAAACAAACATCTAAACACAGTTTAAAAACATTGAATTTTTTTAAAAAAACATACACATTTTTAAAATTATTATCCAAGGTACAACTATTTTAAAAAAATTCACATAATAAAATATTATTTGGTTAAAAAAATTGTAAAAAATTATATCATCCTTTCCTCCTTTTTTTTTAATCCAAAAAACACAAAAAAGCTGATCACAGTTTATAACAGCCCATGCGTATAAATAAACATTTTAAAAATCACAAAACCTTTCAACACCATTTAAAACAGCCCGGCACCATTTGTTCAAGAAAAAAAAAACAAACCCTTTACTATCCAACACAATTTAAAACAGCGCGGCACTGGTGCCTTGGCCACCCCTTGAAAGTTAACCCATTCCCAGGGAAGCAAAGCCAGCGGACGGTGCTCCACCCACTGACTTTGCTTTCCTTAAAAGTGTTTCGCTTTCAAGAGGGGGCCAAGGCACCAGTGCCTCCCCCCCTTGAAAGAGAAACAAAACTAAAAAACACAAACAAACACCAAATTAATTAAAATAAATAAACCATTAATTTTTTAAAAAAACAAAAACATCCAAAATTAACCAAAACCAAAAATAACAAACAGAAAAAACACACAGAAAAACACCAAAAAAGAAAAAAAACCACAAGAGAAATTAAACCAGCCAATTTACCAGCATGTCCTACCTCCATCATGGCCGGAACTGAAATGAGGAAAGAAAGAGACTACTTACCAGAAGAAGTGCCACCCAGAGGCCAGTAGAGAAAAAACAGTCAAAGTAAAAGAAATACTCAACAGCCCCACCCAGAGGCCACAAGAGGTAAAACAGTCAAAAACATAACATTACATCACACATTCACACAAATCACAAAATAATAAAATAAAAACATTTCTAAAATCCTGTGTACAGTTTTCACTGTTCATCTAAACACAGTTTAAAAACATTGAATGTAAAAAAACATGTACTTTCACATTTTTAAAATTATTATCCAAGGTACAACTATTTTAAAAAATTCACATACTAAAACATTATTTGGTTAAAAAAAATAATTGTAAAAAATTATATCATCCTTTCCTCTTTTTTAATCCACAAAAACAAACTCAAAAAAGCTGATCACAGTTTATAACAGCCCGTGTGTATAAATAAACATTTTAAAAATCACAGTTATAGTCTAACCTCATTTGTACAAACATTAACCAAAAAAAACCCACCTTCCAAAACAGTTTAAAACAGCCCGGCACCGCCAGGCAATCTCTGCTAGTATCACCTAAAATCCTGTTGCCAGAGGTTATGCTACATAAGGCTGGTGACGCCATCAGTTGCAACCATATTTTGGAAATTAGAAATTTCCAATCCCCTTGAAAGGTCCTGAGGCTCCATTTAATTGTGGAGAAACTATTACAGACCACATGACAGGGGAGAAATCTTTCATTTGTGAAGACCAGTACTTCCATTAAAATCTTCCAGGTGGCAGTGATTTTTGGAAAATAAAGACTCCCCCACCCCACTGCACCCAGCAGCTTCCAAAAATAAAAGGGATCCCAAGGGAGACTCAAGACCTTCAAGAGGAGGGGATTGGAAAAAATTTAATATCTAAAAAATTGCTGTGGTTGATGACATCATCAGCCTTGCACAGTGCAATGCTGATAACATCATGAACCTTACATGGCATAACTTCTGGCAACATAATTTCAACTTCTGGGTCTCATCAAGCTTAATATTGCTAAAAGTGGGGTTGATAAATTTTTGACCCTCCAGATGGTTTAGATGACAGCTCCCACATTCTGTTATCCTCTTCTATGCCAGGTAGGTCTGTCGAGAGGTATAGGCCAATATAGTTGAAGAACTAGAGATTCTCCACCTGTGGTAAAACTGAGTGGTGAGACATTTCCCCAGAACTGCAAGCATCACCCAAACTTACCTGGAGATGTTGGGAATGGAAACTGGGACAGTATGTTTTCAACGCAGGTGCTCTGTCACTGAGCTATAATCTTTTTCAATACTGCTACTTGTATTGCCCAAAGCAGTCATGTCCATAGCTAAACAAGGTCTTGAAAAACATATTTTGCATATTACTCATTGCTCACCAAATAGGCTGTTTATTTGTTTTCTTTATCCTTTATCCTTCTTCTTTCAGTGATTGCTCCATTAAAAAAACACAGTAATTATAACAAGCATCTTGGGGGGGGGGGGAAATGTAGTGTAAGCCTGAACTTGTAAAAAAAAGGGAGGGCTAAATAATTGGTCTGAGATGTGAAAACTCTGAATAAATATATTTTCAACTGATCTTTTTAATATAACCAATGTTAGAGTCTGATGTTTTTGAAACAGAATAGCTTTTGTTAATCATGAACATTTTCAGCAGGGTTCCTGCTTTATGGAGGTAAAGATCTAAATGTGAATGTGTATGAACCGAACACCTGCTAAAAATGCCAGAAATCTGCAACAGCTTTCATTATTAGATTATGATTTAAAATAGTTAGAAATGTAGTGCATAACCCATCTATTCTGGAGTTGTTCCATTACAGCCAATGGCATTACTTTAAGATAAGTATGCTGTGTGTTTTCAGCTTTCCTTTATTCTTTTTTCATCTCTTTTTTTGGGAAACAAAGGCCTGCTTAAATATATCCTGAAACGCTTCTAAATTGATAACCTCAAAATGAATGGACATCCGCCAGATTGATGTAATTCATTCCACTTTGAATGGAATAAAATAGGCAAAATCTGTTTCTGTAAAGTGATCGCATACTGTTAGGACATATTGAAAAGATAAAACCATTCTTTCTAATGAACTCTTTTAAGTGAAATTGATCTAGAGGACAAAAATATTCAAGTTGTTGGCTGACCTTTTCTGTCCTATAGACAGGGATGTGCATAATGCATTATTCTGCAGGGTATGCATTTCTTATTACAAAGTAATAGAGGCCTCAGCGCTCTACATGTGACCATTAGAAAGATAATAACATAACCCAGCCTTCGTAATGTAATTGAGTGCTTCAAAAATATCTCTAATGATTAATATACCAGACATTATGCAATGCTCCTACAAGGTAATTTTGGCTTGACACAGAATAATGAATGTTATAGAACTTCAGTAGCTTAAGAAACATGAGGGCAACAATCACCACCAGCCAGTCACAATATGGAGTATGGATCTAGAGTGCTACCTCATTTATACTTGAGAGGCACCTCTTTCTTTCAGTTTACCGTTTGCCACTCTGGGAAAAGTCTGGGCTGACCAAGTATTAAATCCCCTCAGATCAGCCAACATTCAGAAGCTGGCTCTTCAACTTCTCTGTGTTGTCACATCACATCCATTGTATGATAATCCCGGGGAGGAATTTTCAAGGTAGGTTAGATATTTAAGGAACGTTTTTACCAATGCCACCGCTCCCCATTTATGGAAATAGATTCACAATAGATTACTATAACTCCATTTCCCTGTTCCACAGGTCTTGCCTGCTGCTACAAAACACTGGCTTGCAAAACTGAGTTAAATTAATACCCCCAGCCAGCCTCATCCAACCAAGTCACTGTAATGTAAACCAGATTAGCATGTTCATCCAGGATCAAGTCCTGGATAGCTCTTGCTTTCCCATTTATGGATCTGTTTTACCAGTTCCACTCCCCTAGTGAGTTTCTTATGTTCTTGTAATCAGCCACAGATTGTAGTCTTACATGAAGGAACTACAGTGGCTTAGTGGTTAAGATGCTGAACTTGATGACTGGAAGGTTGGCATGTTAGCAGTTTGTGACCCAAGTACTACACGGCAGAGTGAGCTGTCACAACTCCTGCCAACCTAGTAATTTGAAAGCAAGAAATTGCAAGTAGATAAATCGGGACCACTTCAGTGGGAAGGTTAAAAAGTATTTCATGCATTCCGGTGTCGAGGCATGTCTGACACATGTGCACAGAAACATCTGCACACCAGACAGCGCTGGCTCTTTGGCTGTAAACAGAGATGAGCACTGAACCCTAGAGGCAGATACAACTGGCTTTGAAACAAGGCGACCTTTACCTAGGGTTCAAATCACCTCCTCTTTTGTAGGTACATGCATATACATACACGTACACACACACATACAACAAAACTGGAATGAATTCTTTGTATAGGAAGAAATAACCAATATTTGTGTCACCTCATCTAAAGAAAGATAAGATGACCCCCCCCCCCTCCACCAAGCCCTGCTATTCTAAAAAATATTTTTTCTGACCTCCAAATATTTAGGGGTGTCTATACTCCTCCATGACTTGTCAAAAACTACACCTACTTGATATGAATACTTCAGCCCAACTGAATACTTCAGCCCAACTGTAAATGGATGACTTTGTGCTAGTCGATATGAAGTGTGGAATGAAATAGTGACTACACAAAGTCACCCATTTACAGTTGGGGAACACACCAGTACAACCCTAAAATATAATGTGAGAATTTCCAAGATTCCCTCATTCCATTTGCACAGATTCATTATTTAACTGTAAGAAGCATATCTATGCTATTGTGCAGATATAGCTAGCTTGAAATAGCCATGCCTCCTGTGTGAAATATATATTTCTAACATTTTCTGCCATCTTTTGTCAAAACCATACTGGATGCAACCTTGTCTGCATGGTTAAAGTACCATCTACATGATAAATAAGTGCATGATCTCCACATACCTATTTCATGGTCTGTTTCTGGAAGGAGTTATCATAGTGTCAGTATCTTAATAACAATAATAACTGTACACCACCATGTCAATTCTTAGCTCAGGTTTTTATATGCAGAGAATACACAGAAGTGGTTTACCGTTCCTGTCTTATGGCAGCCTGCCTGTGGCCACACAGGCTGGCTCTTATCCCAGGAAGCACAGTGGTGAATGGAACTCCCAACCTCTGACTACACAGCCAAATGCTTAAACCATTGAGCTAGGCAGCCAACTTACATACTCATGATTGCAAATGGTCTTCTTTATCTAGGGCCAACAACATGACGAGGTCACAGACTCTAAATCAAATATCACACTCAGAGATTCCTACTGTGATTCATTCTGTTTTTGTCCAAGGTGAGGGAGGCCATTAGTTTAAAGCAGTCATTTTACAATGCCATTGAAAAAATAATAAATGTTTTCTTTAAAATAATATTCTGGAAGCAAGGATTACCTACAGTCCACCACAGTGTTCATGAGGCATATTAATATTGACACATTCCTCTCATTTTTTCATCATTCCTTCTATTTTCTTTTGGTGAGTTATTTTCTTCCCAATAGATTGACTTCCTTAGCTGCTTTCATCTCCTGATCAAATGCCACTGATGAGATGACATGTGATATACATAGGTGAGCAGGAAACACGCAAGTGTTCACTCAACAGTAGCAAAAGTGAAACTTATCACGGGTATGGAGATCTCACTCTTCCAATGGCTCCCTCCTGAAAGCTCAAATACCTTGGGGCCTTCTGAACAAGGTCAGTTTTGTATGCTTTTAACACAGATATTGATTGCAGAGTTTTCATTTGACCTTCTGGTGTGCTTCTAATTTGTCTTACTATGTTGGTTAGCTGGCCCCCAAGTCAAAATATGAGACAAATTGGTCCCCTCCCCCTATTTTTGTGTGGAATAGTTTCATGCACTATTCCACACAAAAATAGGGGGAGGGGACAAAAATACCAGAGCAGAGTACTTTCTTAAAAAGCAAAATGAAGGTGAACTGGAACGCCAACTAAAGTAAGAAAGAATTACATGTGAACTTTATTTATATCCCACAGAGTCTACTCCTAAGCATTCTTGCTCTTACATGAGTCCCACTGTTATAAAAATCCATATTATGTCTTAATAAATAATTCTAATATGTTCATTTTTGTGCAATAAGAGAGCTAGATGGATAGAAGTAGAGGTATCATTCAAGCTAATAAAGGTATTGTGCTAATATTGATTTTCTTAAGCTCAAGATAGCCAAGATCTCATTATTCCAAGGTATTTATTAGGATTGGGATTCATATCAATGAAGGGCTTAAGAAATGCTTAAGCAAGTGAATAATGAATGGATTAACACAAGCATAAGGCATGTGAACAATGTGTGTAAGACTAACCAAAATATCAAGGACTCTTGTTAAATTCTGAAGTGACTTTTTCTGTAAGAAATCTCATTTTCTTGACTTTCCTGGCAACATGTTACAGAAGAAAAAATAGCTTTGAATAGAAATAAAATTCTGAGCTGCATAATGCTCCTATCAGGTCATCATAACATTTATTAGATCACTAAAATGTCTGTAACATTTTAATGATCCAGCAAAGCTTTCGCCCATGGCAAAAACATATTCTGCAGATTTTTTTTTTTGGGGGGGGGGGGTGTGGGGGGGGGTGGATGCAGAAAAATAACCTAGACTAGGTTGGACAATCTGTGACTTTCCAGATGTTCTCATCTACCATCAGTTCTAGATAATATAGCAGTGGTGGGCTCCAAAAAAATTACTACCACACTATGGGTGTGGCATGGTGGGCATGGCCAGGGTGAAAGCCCTGTGTTGCACCTGAATTAGGACTACTATATTTCAAAACTTGAATGGGCAGGGCCAGCCAGAATTTCTGCTACCGGTTCTGGTGAACAGGTGTGAACCTGCTGATGCCCACCAATGTAATACAGCCAAGAGCAAGGGATAATGGGATGTGCAGTATATTTGTTAATTTTGCTATAACACTGTAAAATAAATGATATGGTAATTAGAGTGCCCATTTATAACTTACAGGCAGCATGGCATATCGGATGAGGAATTCTGGAAGTTGTAAATCCAAAATGTAACATGTCTAAGCTCTTTCTTTAACTTAAGTGTTTCTAAGAGCCAGCCTTTTTGTACTCTTGGCCAAGCTGCACAGACCCATAGCATCCCATCAGCAGAAAATGATAAAACACATCTGCATAGTAAGGAATGCAAAAAATGCAAGAGGGAGACAATATCTTTATTGGATCACAAAAAAACAACAAAAAAACGTTGCAGCAGCTTTTGTAATTCATGATCACTTCTTTAGGCATGCCTTAAAATGTTCATGGTGGCTGGTCTGCCAAGCTTTTTTTCTTAAGAACAGCAAAAAGATTTATTGGTACAGTATAATGATGCCACTCTCACAGGCAGTTGGGTGTTTTGCTCCCAGTCCATGTGACCCTCTCTGAAGTGTAGCTTCTTTTTGTGGCCAGACAAAGGGTCTCCATAAGTCAGAACAACTTGACAGCCTCCAGTTGCTATTATTGTTGTTGTTGTTGTTGCTTTGGGCTGTTCCTTGTCTTTAGAAAATATATAGATAGCAATCAACTCAGGAATGTTTTCCAGGTTACCAAATGCTAGAGCAAAAGGTCCAGAGAAAATGTTAAGTGGCTCCCTCACTAATCTTTCTTGGTAAATCTGGTATTCATTCATTGTGATTAGAAGTGAAAAAACAGAAAGAAAAACTGAGGATGCTCCCTTAGAAATAAGCTTCCCAAATCATTGATTAAGTAATTATTTAAAGCTGGGATTCTCAACCTGTGGCTTGGGGCTGGATGCAGCCCATGGCACCATTTCATGTGCCCCCCCCCCTGCCTCCACCACACCAGGAAGTGCCATGTGGTGAAGGAAGGGCAAAATGGCTGTCTGGCCCCCAAAGCTGTCTGAGGCAGTGTAACCTGACCCCTGGCTTAAAAAGGTTGATAACTTCTGATTTAAAGTAACTGTGGCATCACTGATTTCAGACCTAGCAAAGAGGAAGTGGCTGGAAGAAAGAGAGAGAGAGAGAGAGAAAGGACAGAAACAGTGCAGATAAGAGGAGGCTTCCTGTACTGCCCTTTTAAGGATTCAAAGATGACTGTGTCCATTGCCCTTTTAAAATCCATTCCAGGCTTTTTATCATAGGTACAGTGATACCTCATACAATGTCCAAACTTGGTTCCACAAGTTTGGACTTTATATGGATTTGGACTTCATATGAGGCATGCAAAATCCTAGCCACGATGCCTCATACAATGTCCAAATCCTTGCCGCGATGCCTCGTACAATGTCGTTTCCATAGGGATACATTGTACTGTAACAGCACAGACTTCAGGGCAAAGTCCAGGAAACTGACAGAACATTAAGAAATTATTGTCTAAAGGCTAAAAACATTACAAAAACATGTCAAACAACCCTGATTGTCCAAGAACCTGAAGAATGCTGCAAAAATCCCAGGAATGCTTCTAAAAATTCTGACGAAAAAATTCAAAAAAATCCAAAATCGTGCTCGAAACCACTCCTAAACACTCTTTGCCTCATGCAAAACCCACAAGAGCAATGCACACATGTGTCCTGCCTTTTATACTGCCCAGATCAAAAAAGACGGCCGGGGTGTAATATGACTTGTGATTGTTCCGGGTGTGTTTTATACTGCCCAGGCATAATGCAACCTGAGAAAAACCCAATGCCTCTTACAAAGTCGCACGACTTTTTATGAGGCAACTTTTTTAAGGAATTAGGCGATGTTGTATGAATCTGATGTTGTATGAAGCAGACTTTGTATGAGGTATTACTGTAACTTGACAGTACCGAATAACAATGTTACACTAATTTGGACAAAAAGTACTGCAGTGGCTAAAATCAGTAGATATGGGTATATTTTATCTCAGCATCTCACTCCCCCCCCCCCGGCAAAATGAAATGAAATGAAATTTTTAAAAAGAGAAAAAATCTCTACGGTAAGTGGCTAAAAAATTAACAAACATTCTATTTGAATTCCGCAACAAAACCTGACACTGGGAGACTATAATATCCCATCAAAGAAGAGCAGGGTTGATCTAGATTTTGTTTCAAACCTCTATTTTACTGCCTTTTCTAATAAAAAGATGCCACTGGCATGAATTTGTTTAAAGTTGACCCCAGCTTGCCAAGAAGTGACCCACACATGATGATCATGGACCACAAGCACAGAAGCTTTGTCGAACTCAACTACACCCTCTACCATCCACTCAGTGTAATGTGTGTGGTCGCACATTTTATGCCAGAATCAATTTATTGAGTCACCAGAGACACATCCATCTACTGTGAAAATGACTTCTAGGAAAAATATATACTTGGATATGAGTACCAGCCGATGCTGATGATGAAAAAAAAGAAATCAACTAACTAAATTCCAAACAGAATCATTAAAAATAAAAAAATGGCAAACACATTCATCAGTTGGTGAATGTTGTAGATGACTCTAATTCATTCTATCTGGTTGCATATGTACCTCCATGAATTATCACTTGGTAAATTGCTCTCTCCAATTATCAGTTATTATCTTGTTAAATTATGCTACAGCAATATACAGGTTATCAAATTATTAACCAAAGAGTAACTCTTTTGAGGCTAGAAAAATGAGCTAAGAAAAGCATGAGCAATTTAAATGGAGTAGATAATGGGGAGGGGAAAGCAGAAAATTTTCAAAATAGCTGATAATAAGGGGTGAGACAAAACACTGTTTGAAACATTTTTCTGTTTAACTATGGTCAAGGGTAAGAGACATCAAAAGCCAAGAGAGGGGAAGGTTGGATGAGAGAATTCAATGTGATAATGAGTTAATACAATTTAAATTCTATTCAGATATTATAAAGAAAGAAGAAAGGAATTCAGTAATAGAAAACTCTGTTGAATACATAAGTCTTAAGGGTCATTGCAAGGATAAGAAGGAGAGGAAACGATGTTTGTAGTTTGGCTTAAAGTATGACATTGGAAAATGAGAGGAAATGAGTGTGGTAGAGCCTTAAATGTAGGATTGCCACACTCCCTTCTGGGCTGAATTTTATCTGGATTACAGCTATGCTACTCAATACCATTTATAAATGGCTCGGATGCTCCATTATATTTCCAAAGGAGTAGTCCCTCTTAAAAGCCAAGGCACGAGGCAACATATGCAGTCACTTTCATGCCAATTTTGTGCTGGCTGTTTTTAGTCAATGAGTGAAGATTATTTAGAAAGGTAAGGTGGAGTTCCTTCCAAGGTCCAGAATAACCACTTTGAGGGGATATATGAGGCCACAGGCCTCTGGTTGTGAACTTGTGTATGACATACATGGGATCTGAGAAAACCAAGCCTTCCATTTGTAAACTACAGGACAACTTCAAAGTACTGATTGCAAGTGAAAATTTTCATTTTTCCCATTGTTGTTTCAGGAAGGTCTAAAACCTGAACCCTAGAAAAGTGTGAATAGTAACAGATTTCTGATAAACATGATTAGGATGTTTCCTAATTTCAGGTGTTGGATAGTAAAGGACATACATTTTCTGTAACTCCATATTGATGTTCAGAGACGTCTTTTCTTGCATTTTCACAAAATTTAGTATATTATGATACTTAACAATTAAATTTATTTCATTTTAAATAAAAGAACTATTAAATGTGAATAATATGTAAAGGTTGGGATGTCCATATGCATGGCTTAAGAAAGCAAGATCAACAACCAAGGTAACACAAATTTTGCAAGAATTCTAGTTGAGTATTGCAGTTGGCAACTCTCTTTCAAGTGATGTGGAGAGTGTTTGGAAGACAGCCTATATTAGAGAAGGGGTCCCTGTGATAATGTTTGTTTGTTCGTTCATTCGTTCATTCATTGCATTTATATCCTGCCCATCTGGGATATTTTCCCACTGTGGGCAGCGTACAACATATTTTTAAAAAACTTTACAATAAAAAATGTAAAATAAATTAAATAAATTATAAATATCAGGAAAAACAAAAACTATACCCATGCATTAAAAATATGCCAGCAACAAAAACACCTATTGGCAGTGGTAGGATTCAGCCGGTATGCCATACTGGTAGTAGAAAATCCAGTTGGCCCAGCCCATCTTGTTGCGGTTATGATTCAACATAGGGTTAGATCAGTGGTCCCCAACATGGGGCCCATGCCTCGCGGGAGAGCTTCAATTCCCAGAAGCTTAAGTCAGTACATTGGAAATTGATTTAGGCCAAAAGCCAAAGATTGGGAAACACTGCATTAGATGTTTCTGAGCCCACTCAGACATATGAACAGAAGTGCAATTAATTTTGCTAGATTTAAATCGTGGGACATGATCTTCAAACATGTTACTCTAGAACTGCATCACTAAACTGACTGGGACATCCCTTGCTCTCTGGTGTTGGGTAAAGGCCAAAACAGCTGGCTGGCTTTCCCTGGTGCAACAATAGCACATAATCCCCTGAGTAGCTGTTGAGGCCTGCTTATGTAAATAAAACCATATATTGTAGATGCTTGGCCATTTTTCTCACCCTATAGCAGCAAGAGCAATTGAATTCTTTGGTGATTGTTTGTGACACTGCCATTATAGCAATTTACTTGCACCGTGCAGGTGGTTGATGCAAACTGATAATAGCAGATGCAGAGATGCCTCATCAAAAACTGTGGAGAAGAACATAAGTCCTGCTTCAAGGCAGCTTTTATTGCCTTGATCATTTAGGCATTATACATAGTGGCAAGGTTCTGCCTATCCACCTACCCCTGTGTCTCTTCCTTGTATCACTTCAGAACACACATTTATGATTTTGTTCAGTTTGTTACAGAACTACAAAAAAAAAACTCACCAGAGAAACACAGCCTGTTATCTATGTATGCAGCAGTATTCCCATTCAAGACAATGTTGTCTACTTTGGATCACTGTGAAGGTGGTATGTCACTTTCATCTCCTTGGAATCCGCTGGCTGCTCATATCTCCTAGCTTTCCTTTGCATTCCAATGATCCCTTTGTATGCTCTGTCTTCAAACAAGCAAGGAGCACTTTGATATTTTCTCAGTTGCACCAAACATCCTCACTCAAAATGCCTGCAGAGCCCAAGCCATTTTGCATAGCTGCAGTGGGCAAAAGGTATTGTGTAAAGCCAACTGTTGAAAATGTCAAAGAAGCAAGTCAACTATTTACAATGGTAAATAGTACATGATGAGCAGACATTGAGAATGGATTGTCTGCACAGTATGTGGGAACTTGTAAGGTAACTAGCAGTTAGGAACTACATAAAAAGAGGAGCACATTTGCACTGGGGGAAATGGAATGGTGGAGTAAGAGAGTATCAGGATACACCTACATTATTAGTCAGCGTTAACTGGATATAATAATAATTGTGTACTGTCAATTTCAGCTTGTGAGGACCCTTTCCAGGATTTTCCAGGTAAAGAATACACATTAGTGGTTTACCATTTTGTTATAAACCTAGCTACCCTATCAATCCCTGCAAAATAAACAAGAATTCTCCCACATCTTCATGTGGGTTTAGTTCTTGCTGAATGTGTTTTCTTTTTTTCTCTCCTTTGGGCAGACTTGCTCATATATCTGATTTACTGTTGTTCATTTCTTGTTTATATCCCATTGTTTCTCTTAGAGACTCACAGTAGTGCATATTTTCCTCCTTGAAAAAAACTGAATGGTGTAAATTAGGCTGAAAGAAGTTAGTCTCAAGATACACGATCCCAGGACACCACTAGAGGAAGATTATTAGTCAGCTTCAGAATAGACCCATAAAAATCAGTGGGATTTTGAAAAATCAACATTTTTGTAAACTTTGTTGAATTTATTAAATCTACAATAGCTAAGAGTAATGGTTGGATTTAGCCAATGGTGTTTGGGAGGTTGATGAACTAGAAGGATGAACGTTATCCAATACCTAATGTCTCGAAAATGGTTGCTACCGTCAAAGCTGATCACACCTCTTCAGAAATCAGGGCTGTAGCCAGGATTCTAGATGTTGGTGGGCGAATATTTTTTCAGGGTGGGCAACAATGTCCTATATATATGGCCCTGACTATGGCTCTGTCAAAAATTGATGTTCAAATGTGACCTAGTGTAGTTTGCTGCATGCACAAACCTAAGTGCAGATTTTAATAATATGGAAAGGACTGCAGAAAACTGACAAAGGCAGGAAAAAAGACGAAAAGAAAAATATATATGTTCAATCCCCACCCTGAAAGAAGAAATAAAGTGATAAATAATTTAAATGATATTTAGGATATAGTTAAAGTCTCCCTATTTCTTCTCCAAATACCTATAAAAGGATGGAGCATCCAAATAAAATAGAAATTTGTATTGAGATTAAAACTGTTACCAATTGGCCCTTATCATGTGATAAATCAGTTGCCACATTTTTTTCAACAAGACTAAGAAGAGACATGAAAAGTTCTATTCATGTTATTGGTAACTGAAAAATGCAATACAATAGTAAATCTAGAAAATGTTAATCTAAAGTATAAGTTTGCTTCTATATTTTGATGAAGGAATGAGGCGGCTAGGGTGTGAACCACACGAAGAGCAAGGGAAACCACCCAAAGTAGCGAAGATCAAGGGAAAGAGTGTAAACTAGTTTAATGTGCAAAATTAGCCACGATAATGAAACAATGGAACAATACAGTGGAGCAACAAAATGGGAGGGCTCATGGGATTCACCAAAATGTAGGAAAAATATATAATAATGGAACACCATATAAAGATATATAATACTGGGAGCATACAGTTATAAATGGTACTATGAAATATGTAAAGCGAACGGCAAAAACACATACAAATCACATGAACCTGTGGTCCGGTGTAAAACAACTAACGTATATACAGTATATCACAAGAGTAAATCTATGGTCCGAACAACCTGCAACTACACTGGCCGGAATATCCTACTTCAGCAAACATCATAAAAAGAGCCGCAATCACAAGCAACAAAGTCTGGTGCAATGTCCAAAGGTAAAGTCCAGGAAAGATACATGAAAGGCTTTGGTCGTTCAGCTTGTGCACGAATGGAAACAGTCAAGATGAAGTGAGCAGAAAAACAAAGTCGATATCCGTCCGGTAGCAAAGGATATTTCAGAGTCTTTTTCAAGATTCTGCAAAGGTATAAGTATCAAAAGTAGTATATAATACCCGCATAAAAAATAACAATATAATACATCGTAACATATTAACAACCAAAACATGTGAAATACCTTGTAAGATTAACTTATTGAGCGTGCTCGAATAACAACCTCTCTTAGTCAATTCCTGCCGGGTTAGAGCGCTATTATCATAAAGTGGGTTCAGATATTTAAAGAAGCTGGAAGAGGCACGTTTGCACAATGAGAACAAGAGAAGAAATGGAAGGGAGAATTTAAAGGAGTCTGATGCAAAAAAGGTTCTGAAGCAGAGACAACTGGATACATATAAGATTATAAGTATGATGAAAAATCTAAATCTGTGTTCAATCCTGAAGGGGCCAGGGTTGAGAAGCGATGTATAAAGAAGGGTTCTCGCTGGAGTAGAAACCGTTCCACATTGGTAACCTGATGTTTCTGAGGTGTAAAACTGTCAAGGACAACCGCCTTCATGCTATCGCAGGGGTGTTTTTTGTCTGAGAAATGTGCCACAAGAAGAGCAGTAGTGATCTTGTTCCTGATTCTGGACTGATGCTCACTAAGCCTGACCCTCAGGGGGCATCTCGATTGTCCTATATAAGCCATGTTGCAAGGACACAAGATCATATATACCACGTCCCGTGAATTACAGGTGGTATACTTCGAGAGGCGCAACTCAAAAATACTACTGGGGACGCGTACCATATCTGTGCGTAACATGTTGGAGCAGAATTTGCAATGTCCACAGGGATGGTGTCCTGTGGGGGTGGAAGACTGTCCAGGAAATCGGGGTAAGCAATCTGTACGGGAAACATAATTGGCTATGGTTTTGGTCCTGCGAAAACCAATGGTCGGACGGTCAATGAGACCAGGGGTGGAATCTAAAATATGCCAATGCTTAAGGATGACTTTCTTGATTTTTGTGCCATCGGCGTGTAATCAAGGGACCAAAAAATGTTGGATGAATTCGTCTTGTCTTTATGTTCAAATGATATATGTCTCGGGTGTAATCTGACTCTGTTGTAAGCTGTATGAATGACATGATTAGGATACCCTCGTTTCTTGAGAGCATTGCTGATCGTACACTGGGCTGGGTTTTTAATCTGGGCACATGTTGTCTTTTAAAGAGAGGTTTTCCTAAAAACATACTTTTAAAAGTCCTTGTTTTCCTTAATTATCTCCTACATTTTTACTTTTACTTGTTGTATTCATTTTACTAATGATCTAACCATTGTCCCATTTTCGAGAGAAAGGTGGTATATAAAACTAACAAATAGATTCTGTCCTTGTAAGGATATTTGTAAATAAATAAAGGGAGAAGACGGCTCAGTCATGGGCGGCTCTTTTCCCCAATTTGTGCCAAAAACAAATGTGAGAGAAAGATCCCCTATAACTGGAACTGAAAGTACAGTGGGTTGGAGAGAGGCAACTGATACAGTCTTTCTGTGTTTGTGAAATCAGATCTGAAAGGAATCTTGTGCTTAAACCCTAAAGGGTCATTATCTAATCTAGGGAAGGCAGTGACTCAGTGGTTAAGAAGCTTGCCTTGTTTAGTATATGAGAACCAAGACACAGGAACAGCCGAAGGATTGGCTTAACACATCTTTATTGCATGGTGGTCTGGGGGAACATGTGGTAATGGTGGACGAACAGCTCAATATATACAGAGGCTATACATTTGAATGTGGCTCCTCGGTAGCCCATTGGCTACTGTCTGCGTGACGTCATTTCTGGTCACGCCCTTCTTATCCAGGTGAGTGGTGGCGGGAATCTTCCCGCGCTGTAGGTATTTGTGGAATTGGAACCATGTGAGCTGGACGCTCGCTATTGCCATCTGGTGGACATTAGCTCGCGTCCTAATACAGGAGGTTACAGAGTTACAGCTGGTAGTTATTCTGTTACATTGTTTAAAGGCATACTTTCTTATACACAACACCTTGTTAGCTGGATGGTCGATAAGTCAGCAGTTCAAGACCCGAGTATTGCATGAGTGCCTGTCTCTGTCCCAGCTCCTGCCAGCCTAGCAGTTTGAAAGCAAGAAATTGCAAGTAAATAAATAGGGACCACTTCAGTGAGAAAAGATATTGGGGACATGAAAGGAACCTCATTCGGGCATTCCCTAAGCAGAGTTTCTCCAGCAAAATTCCTTTCAACCCAGAAAGCATCTTTGTGTGCTTCTGACACGATAAAAAAATTATTTAATCTGTGTAATCCCGGAAGCTCCTGCATATACAGGTGCTTGCATTAATTAAGGATTTCCCTCTCCCAATCACAAGATATACCCAACATGTGTTTTTGCTTTGAGTAAGAGTTGAGTAAGAGTAAGGGACTGCAGTGGCTCAAGTGGCTAAGACACTGACTGGGAGGCGGAAGGTCAGCAGTTCGATTCCCGAGTACTGCAGGACGGAATGAGCTCCCGTCTTTGTCCCAGCTCCTTCCAACCTAGCAGTTCGAAAGCAAGAAATTGCAAGTAGATAAATAAGGACATCTACTAGCAATTCGGTGGGAAGGTAACAGTGTTCCGTGTGCTCCGGTGTCTAGTCATGCCTGCCACATGACCACGGAAACATCTGCAGAAGCAGACAATGCTGGCTCTTCGGCTTTGAAACAAAGATGAGCACTGAACCCTAGAGTCTGATATGACTGGCTTTCAAGCAAGGGAAACCTTTAAGAGTTGCCATCTAATCTAGCTTTGTATAACACATGTTAATTCCAAAGTGGATTCACTAAAATCACTGAAGAAGGAAATCATTGGCAATCTATGGCTTGAAGGGGAGTCTTTGAAATGAGTCACTCCCTCCATCTTGGACCGTGGGCCTCTATAGACAGAAACAACCTCTGTGGTGGGAAACAAAGAAACATTTTATATATTCATGTATGCAATGCATTTTTGGTGCCTTTGAAAATTACAGTAGAAACAGCTGATGTTTTCCCATCTCTGCTGTCACTGCTATGGGAAATTACAGCTCACATGGTCTCTGTATATGACCACAACATATTCACCAAAATGTGCCTTCAATTTACTTTGATTAGTTAGGAAAGTTACAGTTTTCCAAAACTCATCATACATAAATTAACTATGAACAGAAGCTGTTTGTTCTCCGTGGCCAAAATAACCAAAAACTCCTCTTAAAAAAAACAATTGGGAAAAAATGTTTTGCTGCCATTTCAAAAGTAGTTTCATTTTAGTAAATATAGTTTAGAAATTTAAATTATTGTTTCTTGCCAGCTTTTGAAAATATCTATGATTGTTGTAGATGAGACTTGCTAACCCCCTGCCACCGTCCATTTAAATCAATTGTGATACCAGTGGGTAAATTGCAGCCTGTGATGTACAAACACAAGAAAGTCAAGTTCTCATAATTGTTGGAGTCATTTAAAATGATTCCAATTTCACTTTCTTTCCAGAAGTCCCATTACAAAAATCCCCCACTTAATCATCACCGTGGTAACTTTAAATTCATTCATTATGATCAGCTGATCAGATACACCCCAATAATATGGCTCAATTATAGTACTAGCAGACCTACTAGCTAGGAGTTCATAGTGGTAGATTGTGATCTTCCAGATATGCTGCTTAATGGATGCTGAAACCACTAAGAATCTCATGACAACTTAGAGACTATTAGGTTTTTTTTGACATACTGTAAATTCTTCATGGATTCTCTAGGACTTTTCATCAGATGCCACTTGTCTGGACAATTCCACTATTGCTATTTGCATCCATCTTCATAGCTGTCAAGTGTCCCATATTGGCTGGGAACCTCCCGTATTTTATCCTCTTTCCCGGCATCCACCTGTATCAGTCAGACTGTAATGCCCTAATGCCACCACTGGAGGGCTGCACAACATAAGCATAGCTGTCAAGTTTCCCATTTTGTCCGGGAAATTTCCCTTATTTCCAAATCCAAAACTTGACAGATATTACTCTTCCTATGGTAATAAGTTAGATGTAAAGAACACCTTATATACATTCTCAGCACAGCCCTAAGGTCTCTGGATGCTTTACTCTCCATGTGAAGAGAGCAATGAAGAATCTATAAAAAAAGCCAGTACATGCAAATGGACAGCAGCGACTTAGTGGTTAAGGCAGTGAACTTGATAACTGGAAGATCAGAATGTCAGCAGTTTGAGACCCGAGTGCTGCATGATGGAGTGAGCTCCTGTCTCTGTCCCAGCTCCTGACAACCTAGCAGTTCAAAAGCAAGAAATTGCAAGTAGATAAATAGGGACTGTTTTGGTCGGAAAGCAACAACATTCCATGTGCTCTAGTGTCTAGTCCTGCCTGCCACATGACCACAGAAATGTCTGCAAATGCAGACAACATGGCTCTTTGGATGCAAACGGAGATGAGTACCACACCCTAGTGGCTTTCAACTGGCTTTCGAGCAAAGGCAGCCCTTACCTAATATATGCATAGAATTGCAGCTTTCAAACTGGAACACCTTCCTTACCATCTGAGGCTGCACTGGTTGGGCCTTTTCACTCTTTAACGATGGCATCTAAGAGGTGACCTGATTGAAGTTTATAAAATCATGCACGGTGTGGACAAAGTAGATAAGGAAAACTGTTTTTCCTATCGCACAACACTAGAACTAGGGGACATTTGATGAAACTTTTGGGTACTAGTTCTCAAACAAATCCTAAGCAGGTGAAGACCTTAAATTTTCAAAAAGGAAATTTCTCAAAGATGAGGAAACTAGTAAAAAAGAAGCTGAAAGGGAAAATTGAGAGAGTCCAAACACTCCAAGAGGCATGGAGGCTGTTTACAAAAACAATAACAGAGGCCCAATTGGAATGCATACCCAAAAGGAAAAAGGGCACTGCCAGGTCCAAGAGGACTCCAATGTGGCTTACAGGAGCTGTTCGGGAAGTGATCAAGAGCAAGAAAAGCTCATTTAGAAGATGGAAGGCTTGTCCGAATGAGGAGAGCAGGCAGAAACATAAATTCTGGCAGAACAAATGCAAGGCAACAATCAGGAAAGCAAAGCAAGACTTTGAGGAGCATATAGCTAAAAATACTCAGAGAAATAACAAAGACTTCTTTAAGTACATTAGAGGTAAGAACCCAACTGGGAAGGCCATTGGACCATTAGATGACAATGGAAGGCAATGGGTTATTAAAGAGGAAACAGAGATTGCAGAGAGACTCAATGAATTCTTTGCTTCAGTATTCACTGAAGAAGATGGAGACCACATGCCCAAAACAGAGCCTATCTTTGTAGGGAGGGAAACCGAAGAATTAAGCCAGATAGAAATAACCAGGGAGGAGGTCCTTGCATGTCTTGTTAAACTAAATGCTAACAAATCACCAGGACCAGATGGCATCCATCCACAAGTTCTCAGGAAACTTAAAGATGAAATTGCTGATCTCCTAGCCAAAATATATAATCTTTCCCTCAAATCAGGCTTTGTGCCTGATGACTGGAAGGTAGCGAATGTAACACCAAAAGGATCCAGGGGTGATCCAGGAAATTACCGACCTGTCAGTTTGACATGTGTCCCAGGTAAAGTGATGGAAACCATCCTAAAAGATAGAATTAATAGGCACATAGAAGAGAAGGCGCTGCTAAAGGAGAGCCAACATGGCTTTTACAAGGGCAAATCATGGCTCACTAATCTGTTGGAATTTTTTGAGAGTGTCAACAAGCATGTGGATAAGGGGAATCCAGTTGACATAGTTTATCTGGACTTTCAGAAGGCTTTTGACAAGGTCCCACACCAAAGGCTCTTGAATAAACTTACCAGTCATGGAATAAAGGGACAGGTCTTGTCCTGGATCAGCAACTGGCTAAGGGACAGGAAACAGAGGGTAGCACTAAATGGACACTTCTCCAAGTGGAGGGAAGTAAAGAGTGGGGTCCCCCAAGGTTCAGTACTGGGACCCCTGCTTTTCAACCTCTTCATAAATGATCTAGAGGTAGGAGTAAAAGCAAGGTAGCCAAATTTGCTGACGACACTAAATTATACAGGGTAGTGAAAACTGTGAGAGATTGTGAGGAGCTCCAGAGGGATCTCTTGACACTGGGGGAGTGGGCAAAACAGTGGCAAATGAGCTTCAACATTAGTAAGTGCAGAGTGATGCATGTTGGGGCAAAGAACCCCAATTACATTTATAAACTGATGGGGTCTGAACTCTCTGCGACAAACCAGGAATGTGACCTTGGTGTCCTGGTGGACAACTCAATGAAGCTGTCAACCCAGTGTGCCTCAACAGTGAAAAAAGCAAACTCAATGCTAGGGATCATTAGGAAGGGTATAGAAAATAAGTCAGCAAGTGTCATTTTGCCTCTTTATAAATCTATGGTGAGGCCCCATCTGGAATACTGTGTACAGTTCTGGTCGCCATACCTCCAGAAGGATATTATGGAGCTGGAAAAAGTCCAGAGGAGGGCAACCAGAATGATTACGGGACTGGAACACCTTCCTTACCATCTGATACTGCAACGGTTGGGCCTCTTCACTCTTGAACGACGACGTCTAAGAGGTGACCTGATTGAAGTTTATAAAATCATGCACGGTGTGGACAAAGTAGATAAGGAAAAACTGTTTTCCCTATCGCATAACACTAGAACTAGGGGACACTCCATGAAACTTTTGGGTACTAGTTCTCAAACAAATAAGAGAAAGTACTTTTTCACCCAGAGGATTACTGGTCTATGGAACTCCCTGCCAGAAGAAGTGGTGGCAGCTGTCAGTCTTGACAGCTTTAAGAAAGGATTAGACAAGTTCATGGAGGATAAGGGTATCAATGGCTATAATTATGGATACTTAAGGACAACCTCCGGGTTGGAGAGATAGGCAGGATATCTCTCAATGCAATTTCCAGGGAATCCTAAGCAGGTGAAGGCATCTGCATGGGAATAATACCCTGAAGGAAATGGTGAGCCACTGTGTGAGACAGAATGCTGGACTGGATGGGCTGTGGTCTGTTCTAGCAAGGCTGTTCTTATGTTCTTATGTTCTAAACTCCAGCTAATTCTGCAGACCATACAATCCAATACCACTGCATGCATTGTGAGGAAAAACCAGATGCTTTACTTTCCACATGATTTCTGAATCCCATGTAAGCCTTTTTTCTTTTTCTTTTTCTGGTGTTTAGACATACACTTAATCAGAGCAGGCAAGGTCTCTGGTTTGCTGTAGCCACAAATATCCAGATGCCTTATAATACACAGATCTGTTAAGTATGTGCCTCTGTTCTTTCTGTACATTTTGTACCACTTAACAGGACAATAGATCTCTTCTTTAAACTGTAAAGATTTAGTTCTATTTTTTTTTGTTTCTGTCCCCCACCCCACCCCATTACAAACAGGGTGGCAATAGAATATTACAGTATAGAATGTCCCTCTTCAGTCTTCCAGCTAGTGAGCCATTCTTCCCCCATAGTGCTTAGTGCACTCTCTGGGTGGTTCACAAGGTTTTTTTTGCCCCCCCCCAACTGTAAGAATAACTGAACCCATTATCCCACTATCTTCCAGACACATTCCACCTAACAGAGATCTCCACTCATTTAGGAAGCCAGCATAAGGCCTTTGCTGTTTCAAAGTATGCATTGTCCTGTTCCAGGCTAGGGAATGATAGGTTTCAATCCCTGGTTGTTTCTGCTTGCAAACTAACCAGATCAGGCATAATGTTCAGAATTAGGTACTGATTGTCCAAAAGGTTCAAAAGAAACTGGAATACTCCCACCAGGCATTGGTCATAGGGTCATACCTGTCAAGTTTTGGATTTGGAAATAAGGGAAATTTCCTGGCAAATACGGGATACTTGACAGCTATGCTTATCCTGTGCTGCACTCCAATGGTGGCAATAGGGCATTGCAGTCTAATTAATAAGGGATGACTGCAGGAAAGAGGGTAAAATAAGGGGTTTTCCCGGCCAATAAGGGATACTTGTCAGCTATCCATAGGGTATTGGTCATGGCGGTTTTCTGTAAAAAGTCAAAAGCTTTATTATGTATAAAAAATAGATTACAAATCAGGAATACAAAAGGTTATAAAATAAAGAGGAACATTCTCCTTCCCCCCCCCTTTTTAAAACAAATGAGACCTGTCTGTCTGTCTGTCTGTCTGTCTGTGTGTGTGTTTGTGTGTGTGTGTGTGTGTGTGTTGGCCTAGCCAGTTAATACAATCAGGAGTACATTTCTCTACTTTCTACTCACAAACCTCTGTAGCCACAATGCCCTCCTGTTTAAGTGAGGCATTCCTCTCCTCTATCCAAAAATAAACATTCCCATCTTCCATCCTTTGTCCCTTATCTCTAGCTTGTCCAATAAAAATCCAACTTTTAGTGTCCATGTAGAGAACTCCGATGGTTGATGCGAATAACTCATGATCAAAGTTCATTTAAAGTCTTTATTTGGGGAAAGAGGTATCCATGCTGGGTTCTGAGAGGTCTCGGAGGGAGGTTAAAGGGTAGGAAAGAGGTGAAGCAGGAAACACATTTGTATATATACATGAGATACATCATAGGAGCATTGCATTCTGGTACATGTAGTTGAGACAGTTTGATATTACATCTGACAAAACCCCTTCTAATATCACACTGATGAAATAAACACAAGTACAAGAGCAGCGGCTGCCTATAGCGTCAAACATAACTTTCTGAATAAATGTGTGTGTTGGGCTAAGGGAAGTGGTTTGGTCAATGTGTCTGCTGTTTGGTCTTTTGTATCACAGTGTATTACATTGATGAAGCCTCTTCTAGACATCTGCTTAACGTGTTTTTTGTTTGATGTCTATGTGTCTGGATCTGTGACCCACGGCCTCGGCTTTGGATCTTTCAATAGCTGCATTGTTATCTTCGTGGATGAGAATGGGATGAGATGGATTCTTCCAGATCTCTGAGATTAGATCGTTAAACCAGACAAGGTTGTTGGCAGCCATAGATAGGCATATGTATTCCGCCTCTGCAGTAGATGTAACTACTATTTTCTGCTTTCCGGTGTACCAATATATTGGACTGTTGTTCAGGAGAATTAGATAACCAGAGGTGCTTGTTCTTGTTTCTATGTCCCTGGCCCAATCTGCGATGGCGTAGCATGATAGCTCAGGCCCATCAGTTATCTCTGGGGTCAACAGCAGGCTTGCATCGATTGTGCGCTTCATGTATCTTAACAGTCTCTTGACGGCGTTCCAGTGATGGACCTTTGGATTGCTCTGGTGTCGGGAAAGCAGGTTCATGGCCAAAGTTATGTCAGGCCTGGTCCAACTAGCAATGTGCAGTAATGACCCAATGGTCAATCTGTACAGTGTGTTTCCTCAAATGTTTCTCCATCATTGTATGTGTTTTTCTGGAAGTCCGTCTGCATGGGCGTCCCACAAGGGTTGGCGTCTGTCATGTTACAACTTTCCAGCAGCTCCACTATCTTTTCCTTTTGGGGCATCGCGAAGCCATTTTGGATTTTGGATATCTGCACGCCTAGGTACCTATCTATCTTCCCTAGGATCTTTAGTGAGAAATGTTCCTGGAGACTTCTGGTCAACTGTCACATTTGGACTTGCTCTTCCCAAAGTATAACAGGTCTTCTACATATACTAGCAGTTTCTCTATCTCATCCTGAGACTTCCTTATGAAAACACATTTATCTGATGTGGTGGCGATGAAGCCTATCTGTTTCAGAACCTTGGATAAGCACGCATACCACCTCTTCCCGGATTGTTTGAGTCCATACAGGCTTTTATGGAGGAGCCAGGTTTCCCCTTCATTCTTTCCGAAGCCAGGGGGTGCTCTTACATAGATCTCCTTGTCCAATTGAGCATGCAGGTACACGGTCTGCACATCGAATTGGTACATTTGTTCTTTCAGCACAGATGCCATCACCAACGTGGCCTTGACACTCTCTGGTCTCACTGTTGGTGAATACGTGTTAGTGTAGTCGTCTGGGTACTTTTGGGCAAACCCCTGTGCCACAAGTCTGGCTTTGTACAGGGTTTGGTTGTTTTCTAGTGGCTTAACCTTGAACACCCATTTCGTTCCAATTGTCTTCTGGTGCTCTGGTACCTTTGTGGTTGTGTACACATTCAGGTCTCTAAGGCTCTTCATTTCCTTTTGCATGGTGGCCTCCCACTTCTCTCTTTCCTTTTGTGGCAGTAGGAGGATGTCTTCATATTTCTCGGGTGCGGTTAGATTGTGGTTGGTTTCTGGTTGACCTTACCGGCCTCTGGCGTTGAGTGTCAGAAGTCCCGTGTTAGTCCTCGCACTCGGTGTGGCCTGTGCATTCCTCTTCATCGTGGGGATTTGATTTGTGTCCTGACCCATTGAGATCATGGCCTGAGGTCTCTCTTTGGCTACTACTGATTGTTTGCTCTGCGGTCAAAGTTTCATTTGAGTGTAGTCTACTCCAGTTGGTGTTCTCATGGAAGCTTGCCGATCTGGATACTACTAGTTTGAGGTTGGAGTCCAGGAACCGGTTGGCCTTTGAGCCTGGTTCATATCCCAGGAACCTCAACCTTCTTGATACTTTATCTCCTTTTCTCCTCAACTGTTTTGGGATATGCACATCAGCAAAGACTCCAAAAACGTGAAGGTGGGACAATCTGGGTTTTCGGCCGCATATGATCTCATACGATGTTTTTCCTATGATGCTGGACCACAGTCTGTTCAAGGTGTAGTTGGAATATAGTAGTTCTTCTCCCCAGTATGAGAAGCTCAGTCCGGCATCTTCCAGCACACATCTGGCCATGGTCTGGAGCACCCGTTTCTCCTCTCAGCAACCCCATTTTGAAATGCCAAGAATGGGATGGTCTTGTAGTGTAACATTCCTTTGTCATTGATCCAGTCCTCGAATTCCTTTGAGAGGAATTCTGATCCCCGATCCGTCATTATTCATTTTATTTTGATGTTGTACTGCGTTTCTGTTCTTCTATAGAATTCTTTGAACTTGGTAACCATCTTTCCTTTGGTCTTGAGCATGTACACGAATCCATACCTACTGAAGTCATCGATGATTGTCAAGAAAAACCTATTTTGACCTAGGGAGCTTTTCAGGGGACTGACGAGGCCCATGTGTATTAACTCAAAAAGATGGTCGGCCTTTCTATTGGATGTTTTCAGCCTTGGAGAGGTCTTTGATTTGGCACACTTGCACACAGAACACTCTAGGTAGCTATCGCAATGCTTTACCTTGAGGCCTTCGGAGCACTCTAGCATTTTCTTTATGATGGGGAAACCTATATGCCCCAGTTTTCGATGCAGTAGATATGCACAATCATCATGTATGGGTTTACCTATCGATAGGCGAGGTGTCCCATGGATCATGCCAGTGACCCCTTCTGTGAGTATCATGGGGGTCTTCCCCTTCAATTTCCTCATCATCGACCACGTCTATGGCATCTGGGGCATCCCCTTCTGTGTTGACGTCTTCTTCCCCTTCTGTGCCCTCATTGTTCTCTCCTCATTCGATGATGTTGATGCTGACATTGTCACTCTCTCCCATGGTAATCCTCCAGTGATTACTACATTCCCAATCTTCTTTCCATTTCTTTTGATTGAGCTTCCTTTCCCTGGAAGGTTATTTCTGACCATGTGTCTTCACAGAATCTAATGGCTGCTAAAACATTGTGAGGGACTTCGGGGACATAAAGTACCCCTTCAATTTTCCATATCCGAGGTATGTACACATTGCCCTGACCAGCCACTCTTGCGTGCCCTTGGTTTGCAACTTTTATTTGGGATGACATTTCCACGAAGGAGCTGAACAGCCTTTTGTTACAGATGTGTGAGTGGAGGCCCCAGAATCAATTAGCCACCGTTGTTCATCCAGGGTGATGTGGGTACCTGCTTCTCTGTGCCTGGCTCTGTTCATTGAGTTGAGTCTATCTCCTCCAATCTCTTTTTGCTTCCTGGGGTCCCCCCTGGGGTTGGGTGACCTCCACCTCCTTGGGTCATTGTCTCCCCTTGTTCTCTGTGTTGTTCTGCCTTGGGACCTCCATCCTGGGCTGGTCGTGTTGCCATAGTGGTCGGAGTGCATATGTGTGTATGTATGTTCAGGAAATTCCCTGCTCTTGTTCGTCCTAGGACAGTCTCTCTGGAAGTGGTGTTTTGACCCACACAAGTGGCATCCGGTTGGCTGGTTTACCTGCTCTGCAAATTCGACCCTTCTAGTGCTCCTGCCTTCCCTGCGAAGCAGGACTCTGTCCCTCCTGAGACTGTCCTCAGATATGAGTTTCCCAGAGATGTATTCAAGAGAAAGTTTGTCATTTCCCATATTATCAAAATGGCTCAGGAGGTGGTCCCAGCTTGAGTCTAGAGAGTTGAATATGATATTAATCAGGCACTCATCTGTAATTGTTTCACCCCTGCACATTAAATTTCACCTCATGTTTGTCAATCTTAGTAAATGGTCACTCATGAGCATGTCTGCTCTTAACTTTGCTGAGTAAAACTCTCGAGCCAACAAACTGGTCCCACTCAAACTTTTGCAATAGAACAGTTTACACAGTTTATCCCAAACCTCAGATATGGTCATGCCATTTGGTATGCTACTATAGATCGCGGGGTCAATGGAGCATAACAACAAAACAAATGCCTTATGGTGGATGTGATCTATTTCTAGGGTCCATGGTTTTTCAGGTGGGCTCTTAATTAGGAAAAGGGCACTCTCTTTCAAAAGAATTACCTGAAAGTGTTGAACCCAGTCCATTAGGTTTTGTCCAGATGTGCATAGTATTGGAAAGTTGCTTGGTAGGTTGCTTTGTTGATTGGAGCCAGTGCTGGTCAGCTGCTGTAGCTGGTGTCCAGGGATGTGGTTGAACTGACAGTAAGGTTCAGGGATGCAGTCTGTCAGGTTTAAAGGGTTAGTTTGCCTTTCTTCTCTAAGGCTGAAGGGGGTGCTCTCTGGTCTGAAGATATGTCCATTTTCAGCTTGCCTGTAAAGGGAGTGTTGGTATGGCTGCGCATGCGCGAGGCTCATTCTGTGCTGGTCTCCGTCGGGGAAGGGTCTCTACACTGCTTGTCTCGCCAGTGGAGTTTTGAAGCTTGGTGGAGGATCAGCATCTTCTTCCCTGGTGCTGCCCGGGGGTGCTCTGAAGGATGGCCATTGCCGCTGGTACGCCGGGGGAGGGTCGATCATTGTGGAGTTGCCCCAGAAGGTCGCCGGTATCCTCGGGTCGGTCTCCGGAGCCACGCAACGGGTCGTCCGGAGGTGGTCTCCTGCGGTGATGGTCTGCATCGGCGCCTGGTCCTGGTAGGTTCCGCAGTCTTTACTCTCGTGGGGGGAGTTCTGCTTGGGGAGATGTCCACCTCATCGAGGGTGGCGGTAACCATTTTGATCGCCCTGCAGAACTCTTCTTCGGATGGGGGTTGCCGGATTTCGCCCTTGTGCCCTCCCCGTTGCTCTTCATGCGGTTTTGGTGTGGGGGTCCCCTGGTTCTTTGTTTCTGTGGCTTGGGGGCCGGCATCTTGGTTTTCCCATTTTTCCCGCCCTGGGATTCGAACCCTCAGCTGCTATTTGTTGTTGGTCGGCCATATTGGCCGCATTTGAAAACAGCGCCGGGGTCTCATTTCCCGCCGTCTCTGGGTATGGGGTGTTAGCATGGGGGCTTACCGCTTTGGAGGGCTGGTGTTTGTCTTCTTCTCCCATCATCGCCAGTAGTTCGGAGATGGAAACCATTCTCCCATTCGACCGGTTGATGATCTTGAGCAAGGTGGACCTTGGGATGCTCTCATCGCTGGTGTCTTTGTCATTTGTCCTTTTGGGGAATGCTCCGGTGTCCACTTTTGATTGCTTCTCCTGTTGATTTTCGACCGGGTCGCTGGCGGTTCCGATGGGGATGATTTGTGGTTTTGCCTTTGGTGCTGCATGGAGCTTTCTTGTTCTGGGCATCTTCTCTGGATTTTAGATCTTATTCTTGAGTTAAATTCGCAACCATCCCCACTGCTACCACTTTGTAGAGAACTCCAATGGTTGATGCGAATAACTCATGATCAAAGTTCATTTAAAGTCTTTATTTGGGGAAAGAGGTATCCATGCTGGGTTCTGAGAGGTCTCAGAGGGAGGTTAAAGGGTAGGAAAGAGGTGAAGTGGGAAACACATTTGTATATATATGAGATATGTCTTAGGAGCATTGCAGTCTGGTACATGTAGTTGAGATAGTTTGATATTACATCTGACAGTCCATCATCCCTCCCTTCCCACACTCACATTCCCAGATTGTTTTGACAATCCAGATGACAAGAATTAGCACCTCAGTGCTTCGAGGACAAATCCCACCCCTCTGGCTTTTCCAGGAATTAACCCCCTCTGAGAAAGGAAAGTGAATGAAAATGAACAGAGTCCATTTTAAATCTCAAATCAACACTTCATTTCAGATTCCTTACAGTGCTGGGTCCTCATTTTACCAAACTCAGAAGGACAGAAGGCTGAGTCAACCTTGATTTCTGTTAGGATTGAACTTATAATATTTTGGGCGCAATATAGCAGTTTAACCACTGGTGTATTCTTCCTTCTGTGTCAATTTTTATTTTCATCTCCAAAAAGGAAGTTATGTCCTGATACAAACCTTGGGGTCTCCCTCCTCACCACTGTAAGCGTGAAGATAGTTCCTTTTTACCATTCGGTAGTTCCGTTTTGCTAACATAACTGTTATCACATCGCACTTGAGTACCTATTAGATTGTATGATAAATAATGGCAAACTGTTGAAGTGAATAAAGTAAAAGAGAAAAATGAATAAATTGCATCAGAGGTAATGCACAAATTGGCATCTCTACTCTTGCCTTGGGCAAATTCCTGTCCTGTAACTATGCAGGCACATACCTGTCAACCACCCCAATTTGGCCGGGAAAACCACGTAATTTGACTTCTATTGACGTCATAACCCGCCCCCGCTGCCAAAACCCCATAATTTGACAGTGGGAGAAAATGTTTTCCGTGCATGCGTGGAAGCGCTACGCCGCTTGCATAGGGGTTGCGCAAGCAGCGTAGTGCTTCCGCGCATGCATGGAAGGGGTAAAACCCTTCCACGCATGCGTGGAAAGCGACCTGCGCACAAGCAATGTGCGCATGTCCCGTTTTTGCGGAGCCGCGGGTTGACAGGTATGTAAAGGCATAACTCAATTTTACACCCATGATAGCTACAATGACACTGGGGTCAAGGTGCTACCCACAAAACACTTCTGCCAGCACATTGCACTATTGGTTACACCCAGAACATGTGGCTGAATTATGCAATTGAGTTGCACAATTCATTATGCTGGGAACCCAGAACAGAATGTCCAGGTCTAATCATAGATTCATGGAGTTAAAAGGAGCCTTCGAGGCTACTGAGTCCAACCCCCTTAGTCAAACCCTCTGCTCAATGTAAGAATCCAAATAAGAGTACAGTAGTGTAATCAAAGAGATAAATGAGTAATTTTATCCTGAAAACCTTCAGAATTGGAGAACTTATCCACCTCCCCAGGTAATTCATTCTATTGTCATACTGCTCAAAGGAAGTTTTTTCCATCTATTCAACTGAAATCTGGCTTTCTGTAACTCAAGCCCATTATTATATGCCCTGCATTCTGGAATGATTAAGAGCAGATTCTTCCCCTCTTCTTTACAACTATCTTTCAAGTATTTAAAAAAGTGCTCTCATATGGACCCCCAATCTTCTTTTCTCAAGACTAAACATGCCCAGTTATTTGAGTCTGTCTTCATAGAGCTTGGCTTTTAGTTCCCTGATCGTATTCATTGCACTTATTTCAACTTGTACTAGTTTTGTCAGCATTCATCTTAAAGTGCAGTGTCTAGAACTGGACACAGTACTAAATATGAGGCCTAACCAGTGCTGAATAAAGAGGAACTAGTACTTCACATGATTTGGAGCCTATACTTATTTTAATGCAGCCTAAAACTGCAGTGGCTCAAGTTGTTAAGACGCTGACTGGGAAGCGGAAGGTCAGCAGTTCGATTCCCGAGTACTGCAGGACGGAAATGAGCTCCCGTCTTCGTCCCAGCTCCTGCCAACCTAGCAGTTCGAAAGCAAGAAATTGCGAGTAGATAAATAGGGACCACTTCGGTGGGAAGGTAACAGTGTTCCGTGCGCTCCGGTGTCTAGTCATGCCTGCCACATGACCACGGAAGCGTCTGCAGAAGCAGACAACGCTGGCTCTTCGGCTTAGAAACAGAGATGAGCACTGCACCCTAGAGTCGGATACGACTGGCTTTCGAGCAAGGGAAACCTTTACCTTTACCTTAAAATAGCATTGATCTTTATTGAAGCCTCATCATACTGTTGGCTCATATTTAGCTTGTGATAGGTAACAATTCCAAGAGTATTCTCACTCATAGTATTATTGAGCTAAGTATCCCTATTTACAGTTGTTCATTTTCTCCCTAGTCTAGAACTTGGCACTTATCCCTGTTAAATTTCATTCCCTTGCTTTCAGCCCAGTGTTTGGATACATAGAAAGAGCCTCCTCAAAGATTGTGCTATTTTTGAACCACAATCAGGCATCCTCTGGGCAATGGCTACCTCGTGCTGGCTAATCTTTCACACATTAGGTCAGGGAAAAGGAACTGCAGAATGAATTCACCAAAAATGTGACTTCATTTTGGCAGTTTCATGTCTGATCTAGACATGGAAGAAGAAGCCCAGTGTTCAAGCCTATCAAGATCTTTTTGAATTCTGTTCCTGTCTTCCAAGGTACTAGCTATTCCATCCAATATTATGTCGTCCACACATTTTACAAGTATTCCCTGCACTCCCTCATCCAAGTCATTAATAACAAAAAATTGAAGAGCACCGGGCCCAGAATTTAGTCTTGTTTTGTGAGTCCTATATTTAGATATTTCCATCTATTTTAGGATTCTGTGGGTGAACATGGTACTGGAGGAAGTAAAGAAGGAAGGAAGAAAACCTGTAAAGCTAAAGAACAAAGAGCTGAGGGTGAAAGGTGGGTCTAGGACTCCCATAGGACCTCTGTCAGCATAGAATTGTCTTGCAGAAAAGATCCAGCTGGCAAAAATACATGCTAACTACAGGAGGTAAAGGGGGGAACTCAGGGAGGAGTAGAAACCAATGAGCCACTCCATGGGCATCCAGTGCCTAGGGAACAATGCCTGGGGACTGATGAACCACAGGTTGCATGGCCAAGGATTTATATCAGTCTGGTGGGTCATAGACATGGCACCATGTCAAAAGCACAACAGGGACAATTCCTCTGGATGATTTCAAGGTGCCTCATGTGTTGACCCACAGGTCTATGTCAAAGTTTTTTTCAGCTGAGAGAGACCCAAGGGAGTTAACCAAAAGCCTTAGTCATGATCTCTTGCAGCTTTCCCACTTGACTGCAGTTTCCCCACATATGCCTTTTCTGCCTGGCCTTTCCATCAGGAGTTGCTTCACCGCACACCCTTGGAGTCAAGAGGGTAGACAGATTCCTTTGAAACTATTAGCACTGCATGGAACCAGTCAGCAGGGATGCCCAATAATGAGCCCATCTGTACCTTCTCCAGCATGGCCAAAACAGAATTAGCTCTGTTCCGCTATGAGGCCCAGCATTGTAAGGAAGGTACAATCAGCAGTGTTTTGTTTCTTTTTTTTTAATGGGAGAAGGGGGATGAGGAAAATGGTTGTTTATGCATGCAACAAAATGATCAAACATGAAACCATTAATAAATTGCAGCTCTAACTACAAGACACTGCTTAGTTAGAGTAGCAAAACAGTATTAATAATTGGAAATGGGAGACAAGACAGCGAAAGTTATGCTAATGTATTCCAGTTCCATTGTGTCATAATAATCTTAATAAATTCTAAGACGCCTTGCCCTATGATTTTGTTATGCTCATTATTGTTATTGTTATTGTTATTGTTATTGTTATTGTTATTGTTATTGTTATTGTTATTGTTATTGTTATTGTTATTGTTATTGTTATTGTTATTGTTATTGTTATTGTTATTGTTATTGTTATTGTTATTGTTATACTGTGATGTCTGAATTATAATGCCGAAAGGATGTGGAGCTTGTGGGTGTCACGCTCTATGATAAAAGTGCCTGCAATGAAATAGCAATTATGCTTTATCTTTCAGTGCCTCATGCCTGCGCCAGGAGGGTAGAAGAGACACTGTGGCCACAAGCCCTGGAGGACTCCATGCCCCCGCCCAGCCACACCAACACTGGGTGGATGAGAGGCAGCTGCTCTGGATGCTGCGGCCACTCTGTCTTTGTGTGGACATGCTGGTTGAATGATGGGGACTTTAGGGCAAAGGAAGCCCAACTATATTTTGGTGGTTTAATTCTGAAGGATGAAAGAGAATCTAATTGGCTGAGCAGGAGAAAGCCACCCCATTGATCACTGAGATGTGCTTCCTAACCAGGTACAAAATGACCCTTGTTCCTCTATTACATTTACACTCAACTGTGCATTTGGTCACTCCATTCTCCTGCCCCTTCTTAAGCTTTTTTGGGCAGATCAATGTGGCACTATATTGTTTGCTGAGCATGTTCTGAGTCTTCCCCTCCTTAGTGTTTCATTTTGTTTCTTTGATGCTCTTAGAAGAATGCTCTCTGGTCTCAGTATTAGCTGTGATAACCTTTTCTGGACTTGGCTTGATATTTTAGCTTGGTGGTTTAGGTATCTGACTGCAGAGCCAGAATTTGCATGCTCAATTTCTTCACTGTGCCACCTGGGAGAATAAATAATAATTTAGTGTCAGAAATTATTCTGGGTTGAAAGGTTGTTTTGCTGGAGAAAGTCTGCTCAGGGGATGCCCGAATGAGGCTCCTTTCATGTCCCCAAGATCTTTTCCCCAATGAAGTGGTTCCTAATTATCGACTTGCAATTTCTTGCTTTCAAACTGTAAGGTTGGCAGGAGCTGGGACAGAGACAGGCACTCAATCCGTCATGCAGTACCTGGGTCTCAAACTGCCAACTTGTCAGCCTTCCAGCTAACAAGGTGAGCTTCTTAACTACTGAGTGGTCTTGATAAACTGCACAGTCCCAGGATACCCCAGAAGAAGTTAATGATAATCTTCTTCTATGTATCCTCTACCCAGGAAACCATCAAAAGGGTCACCATAAGTTAGAATTGACTCAACGGAACATGATGATCATTTCTTTCTAGATGACTAACTCTGGAATTGTGTAGTTAGGTGGCCAATTCCATTCTTTTTACATTGTTATCCCTCCCTACATTGCCTTAGAAAGGCTTGTTTATTCCATATTGATATTCTGGTATAATTGAGAATGAATTTTAGCTGCCCTTTTATGTATGTGTGTATATAACAATATGTATTATGCTAAAGTATGAGCAAATTATGCACTTTCCCCAAAAATAAATAATAGTTCAGACAGAGACAAATATATACTGTATATAATGCTAACGTAAGAGCAAATTGTGTATTCTCCCTTATATTATAATGATATTATATGCAGGGTTACAATGAAAGCAATGAATTCCGGTAGAGTGGGATGTCAGCGCACAGGCTTAATCCTCATTTTTCATCCCCTTACATCCCAGGACAATCTGTGAGATCCAGACCTACCTTTCTCACAACCTCCCCTCCCCACCAAGAATTTGAAATATAATTCTTTTTAATTCTTGTGATGGGCCAATGTCCAACTTTGCCCTTAGGCACTGAGATTGTCCCTTCTCTTCCTATTGTCCCTATCCCATCCACTATGAATGAATGACCCATATCCAGTCACTTTCACTTGCTGACATATCTCTTACGTAGGAAAAGACGGCTGGGGTGTATGAACAGAGAGGGGAAGGACACACCCAAGAAACTCAATGGGGCAATTATCAAAAGTGAATAATCTTTACTAAGTCTACGTGGTGTATTCAAAAGTAGAAAAAAGCGACCAAGAACTGCATAATTACAATAAGGGCTCAGTTATGTACAATACATTGTTAATGTCATAAAGCTATCTTAAGTTCGTACCACGCAATAAGGTCTATAGATGTATCATATGTCGGATATACGAACAATCAAGAAGCATGATATGCATGGTAAACATACAATAATCCATACTCATCAACAATAATAGTCCTGATTAATACAATATGAAAAGTCTAAAAGGTAAGTAACATAGCCATGCTAAGGTTGCCGAAGAAACCGTGCGGACCAAAGACTCTATACAGTTTGTATGGTGCAATGCAGAAAGTCAGAGGCAATATCCATCCAGTATTATTTGGATATTTCGAGTTCTTCTTCAAGAATCTGAAAAATCTAAAATACGAACGCGCTCAAAAACAACCTCACTCGGAAAACTCGGAAAACTCGTCTTTCTGCACTGCACCAAGCTCAATAGGGTTGGTATACAATTTGATGGCACAGAACATAATGGGGCAGTAAAACCAGTAAAATACAGAGGGAAGGAGAGAGCAGACTTTGAAGCTGTCTTTCTAAACTGAACATTTAACAGCATCTTCATTAGGGACTCAGATCTCAAGTCACTATCTTTTCTACTCAGATATATTGTAATGTATTTTATATTATTTTTAGAAAAAATCTATTTCTGTATCTCTACCAGGGCTCCTTGTGGTGGTTAAATTGTAGTATGGCTGCCAAAACTGTTCACAATTGTGAGTTCACTTCTGACAGGCTCAATGTTGACTTGGCCATCCTTCCTTCCAAGGTTGGAAAAATGAGCACCCAGCTTGCTGGAAGCAAAATGTTAATTACATTATGAACTGCCCAGAGAGTGCTCTAAGTTGTGTGGGGTGTGTATAAGTATAATTACTATATTTATGTATGTCAATCAGCATGTGACTTCATGCAAATTGGTATCTCCTTTGTCTTCTTTTAGGGTAATGAGTATCTTTGTTGATAGTATTAAAGTGATAATTTCCATATGGGTGGGCTGAGAGAGACACTTGTTGCCTTCCCTTGCCCCCAAGGCTACGTGATCTCTGGAATGCTGGAAATAAATGTCTGGAAGACATTCTGAAGTTGTGACTTATTCCATAAAGCATAGACTATGCTGTGCTTGGTGGAGTCAGAGTGGCATGAATTTGTAAAGTTGAGCTGGGAAAGTGTAAACACAACAGTGCAGCGTGGAAACATTGTTAAATTGACTTACCTGACTCTTCTGCAAGAGATTACGTGAGCTGCTCAGCTGGAACATATGATGTTACTGTTCTTTGTCTTCATTCTGGCATAAATGAAGACATTCTGGGAGAATAAGTAAATCTGAGCATGCAACATTGCTTATTAGTTTCATTAGGTTGAGGGGCTCCCTTGACAACAGGAACCTTCTTTCTCCTGATACCTTGAGCATTTGTGTTTCACACCCCAAGTGAAACAAAAGAATCCCATTATGCCCCTTTGAGCCTTATAACTTCAAGGTATATACATGTAATTTTTTTTGCAAAGGGAAATAATGCAATTTACTGTTCTGTGACATCGTCAGCCAGTAGCAATAGAACAATCTCTCAAGTTGACACAGCATACTGAATTGCATTGTTTCATATCAAACCTTAGCACAATTCTTTCCTTGATGTCTAATTTATTTTTATTTTTCACTGAAATCTTGTTTCAGCTGGTTTGTAATGAGCTCTTGCCTGAATCGGGCAAAGATTGAATTGTTATTGATTGGTTTGAGGTATTGGTGTAGAAAGGTTCACTCCCATAACTTGCATTCTGGAGGGTCAGATCTTTTGACAGGTGATTTTGTTAAAAACAGTAAGGTCACTATGAAGCACAGACTATTACATGACCAAGCATTTTTTGGCTAGCTTGCAAAAGCAGACACTTATTACCTGTAAGGTAGGGCCACATCACATCCTTTTACAAGAGTTCTGTCCTTTGACCTTATTATTACCATACTTTCTGTCAGGACTGTATGAGACTTTCTTGATATGCAGTCTTACAGATTTTTTAAAAGCCATTCATTTGAAATATGTTGTTGGAGGACTATTTGTATGTTCCTGGAATAAGTATGGGGTTGTTGAAGAAGTCACCCCACCCACACATGTACTCTGGTCAGACAAAGAGACACTACAAATCATTGACATTTGTTTTAATGTTTGGAGGTGAATCTACTGGGATTTGAACACAAATACAGGTGCCAGTTTGCACTAGCAAAGAAAGGAGGCAGAAACACAGGAATTTGACAGTTCAAGTTACAGTGATGGACAAAACTTTTGCTAGAAATTCCAGTTGCTGAACTTTGAACAAGTTTCAGGTTAACTTTACCTAAGCCTAAGTCAATTTCCCAAAGCACTGCTCAGGCAATATACTGATGTAGGCTTCTGATAATTGAAGTTCCCCTGTGGGGCATGGGCACCACATTGGGAACCACTGGTTTAGAACTTTTTTCTGTCCCTCCCCTCAATAAGTCTTTATTACACTTAGGATTGCATCTGTATGTGAAAGTACTAAGGCAAGTTGAAGACAGCAGGAGGGCTGTACCCAGTCGGTGTGGTTGGCGAGTGAGAGATCCAGCCCTAGGCCCCTTAAATATGGAGTGCTGCAGGGCTCGGTGCTCTCTCCCCTCCTTTTTAACATCTACATGAAGCTGCTGGGTGAGATCATCCATTCCCATGGGGTGTGGTACCATCAGTATGTGGATGACACTCAGTTGTACCTCTCAGCTCGTGGGGACCCCAGTGATGCGGTCAAAGTCCTGTCTGGATGCCTGGAGGCTATTGGAGTCTGGATGGGGGACAATGGGCTTTAGCTGAACCCTGGCAAGACCGAGTGGCTTTGGGTTGGGGGTCCGGGGTTATCCAGTGAGCTACCACCTCTAGTCTTGATTGGGCCGTCTTGTCCCAGACAGACCCAGTGCACAACTTAGGGGTCCTCCTGGACTCGTGACTGCTGCTAGACGAGCAGGTGGCAGCCGTGGCCAGGAGGGCTTTTACTCAACTTCGAGTAATTCACCAGTTGCGCCCACTCCTGGACCGGGACTCCTTACTCATGGTCACTCATGCTCTGGTCACCTCCAGACTAGATTACTGTAATGTGCTCTACATGGGGCAGCCCTTGATGACCATTCAGAGGCTACAGCTGGTTCAGAATGCAGCTGCACGGGTGATGATGGGATGTGGACATTATGCCCGTGCCTTCCCACTACTCCAGGAGCTGCACTGGCTACCAGTTTGCCTCTGGGTGCAATTCAAGGTGCTGGTTTTGACCTTTAAAGCCCTATATGGCAATGGGCAAGGATACCTGAGAGACCGCATCATCCCAAGAGTGTCTGCCCGTCCAATCAGAGCAGACCAGAGGGGCTCCCTAGTTGTGCCTTCAGCTAGAGGGGACCACCTCTCTGGCACATGAAGAAGGGCCTTCTCCATGTCTGCACCAGCCCTCTGGAACCTCCTTCCAACAGAATTGAGGCTACAGACAGAACTGCTGCTCTTCAGGAAAAGACTGAAAACCTGGCTGGCAGGGCAGGTGTGGGGCCTTAATGGGAATACGGCTCCAGCCTGTTGGCTCATCCACAGTTAGTACTTGGTTAATATCCCTCCCTTTGTGTTGTTGTATCCCCCCCCATTCCCTTTTATTTCTTTTTATTCTTTTAATTTGGGTGGGAGGTAGTAGAGTGGGGAAGTGAGTGGGCGATTTGGGATTTTAAAATCTGTTTTTATATATTTTTAACTGTTGTACACTGCCTGAGTTGGGTTCTCCTGATTGGGCAGCATATAAATTTAAATAAATAAGTAAATAAATAAATAAATAAATGAATAAAATAAAATAAAAGAGATGAAACACTGGATGGATTGGCTCAGTAAGTGCTGAACTTCATTTTGTACATTAAGCTTCACATTCCACACCCAGAATCAGGCTTCAAGTTCCCTAGAACAGTCATAAAGACAAGGTCATTTGCCCGGGACCCCTTATACAACTTAAATCATCTTTCCAATTAGCACAATACTCTGAAACAAGCCAGCCTGGCCTTGAAGACTTCTTTTAGTCAAAACAACCATAGGTGTTACTTCCTTCTCATTACAGGCAGCCATTGTCCTTCCCGCTCTTAGCCAGCCAGTCCCAAACACTGACTAAAGCACCTGAATTCCCCAGAAGAGCAGAAGGTCCCAAGTTCCCCAATTTCTTCAGAAGTCGCCTATGTGTTACAGCTTTCTTCTTTTAGTTCCCTGGATGAGGTGCTGGATGCAAAGGGCTGAAAAGCCAGTCATATCCAACTCTAGGGTTCAGTGCTCATCTCT
Source organism: Bradypodion pumilum (assembly GCA_035047305.1). Taxonomy (NCBI): domain Eukaryota; kingdom Metazoa; phylum Chordata; class Lepidosauria; order Squamata; family Chamaeleonidae; genus Bradypodion; species Bradypodion pumilum. The sequence continues at coordinate 121,370,103 of JAWDJD010000004.1, forward strand.
GTTATACAGCCAAAAAGCCAGTGCAGTCTGCATCTGTAGATGTTTCTGTGGTCATGTGGCAGGCATGACTAGACACTGGAATGCACAGAACACTGTTACCTTCCCACCGAAGTGGTCCCTATTTATCTACTTGCAATTTCTTGATTTCAAACTGCTAGGTTGGTAGGAGCTGGGACAAAGACGGGAGCTCATTCCGTCCTGCAGTACTTGGGAATCGAACTGCTGACTTTCCGCCTCCCAGTCAGCATCTTAGCCACTTGAGCCACTGCCTCAGAATTTGCAGGATCTTCTGTTAGGATGTAATAGAGAGACATTCTGTTTTCAAATAAACAAATCACCTGGTGAGCATGAGAGAGAGGAGATTGCAGTGTGAGATAGTAAGAAAGGGGGAGAAAAACTAAAGATAAAACACATGTTGCCTCTTTGGACATCAAACCTTGTAAGGAGCAATAACAGACTGTGGATTCCAAACTTTCTTGCTAAGCAAAGCAATCACACCTCTATATCACCCCATAGTGCTTAGAGCACTCTCTGGACAGCTCACAACTTAATTAGCAGTTTGCTCCCAACATTCTGGGTACTCATTTTACCAACATTGGAAGGACGGAAGGCTGAGTCAACTTTGATCCCTGGCCAAGATCAAACTTACAACCTTTTAACTGCAGTACAGCAGGTTAACCACTGTGCTACCAGGTCTTCTAAGGACACCCTGGAGAGATTTGAAGAAAAAAAAACTGAGGCCTGGGAGTCACAGAATTTGTACAGCAAATATAACACTGATTTTAAAATGATCACAGGTGGAGGTGAACAGAAGCATTTATCTTGCAGTTGTATATTGATATTTAATATGTCTTTGGAAACTGCTAAAATTTGCCACAACAGTTGTCCTCAAAAGAGAGAGTTCCACAATACAGCTTTCAAAGGATAAGTTACAGACAAACTGAAAAGCAGTTTCAGATTTCACTAGACCTGACAAAAATGTGTCTCAGTTTACCAGTAGAATACTTACTGTATGTGTAAACCTCAGGAAAACATACCTCAGAATATTTATTATGCTCACATACATGTACCTTCAGAGGTTGGTGAGAAGTGCTACAAACCAACCAACCAACCAACCAACCAACCATGACACCTAGATAGTTGAACTCTTATGCTTATGGATTGTCATTTCATTCCAAATTGGGATTTAAATATTACTTGTTAAATTTGCCATTCTTGTAGACTGAGGTAGTTTCAACTTGATGAAATATCTTGATGAGGACTTTTCAAGCTCTGCAGAATTCTTCACCTCTACATGAAAAGTGAGGCAAGGGGTGCTATTTTTGACCATCCTCCCTCTCTATCTCGGTGCCATTTCAATTGCCAATATTAGCTACTATTATATAGCATATCACCACCTCTCTCTTGCTATGTCTATACATTGTTCTTTATTAAAGTCCAGTCAGTTTCATAAAAATCTACAAAAATCTATCTTCTATCTCTTCCATGTATATCCTGGATCTCCCCTTCAACTATGCATTGCAGTATGCTATAATTGCATATGGTTTAGCCCCTGTGGTCCACTGCCCAACAAGCTCATCCATCCATCCTTCCAAGATCAATAATCTGAGTACCTCGGATGGGGTGGTGGACTAGGAATGGTAATTATCTTGTGAACTACCCAGAGAGTGATCTAAGAGCTATGTGGTGGAATATAAGTCCAATTCCTATTGTTATTGCTATTTTCATGATCAATTAAATATTCTTGGTCTCTTCTTTTATTCCTAGTGCCATGGAGCCCTGTGGTGTATGAAGAAAGTCATTTAGACAAACAGAAGGAGGAACACAAACACGTTAAAGACCTCACACCAGCAGCATAAAGATAAAATACATTTCTCTTCTACTCCACAACACAACTGCCATGTGATCTGGCAGAAACTCCTCTAATTTGGCCATCTGAAACTAGCCCATGTTGCCTTAGCTAATGGCCGTAAAGAGCTCTATTTTCCTTTATGGCAAGTTTCATTTGCCACAGAAGTATAGAAAGCAAAACACACATGCTGAAGATTGTATCTCTCCTAGTAGTATATTCTTTGTATTGTGTTTCCCCTGAGAGACATAATAAAATGTGGTATAGTAGACGTGGCTGGCTGGATACATCTGTGGTTTCCCTACTATAGTCCCTGCAAAAAGAGCCAGCCTATGTGGCCATGAGGAAGTTGCACAATCCCAAGGCACCCCCAGAAAAAGGGAATAGTAAACCACTTTTGTATATTATCTACTTTAAAATCTCTGGAAAGGCTCACCATAAATCAGTAACAGCTTTGTTATTATTTTATGTAGAAGACATATTGACAAAGATGCATGAATTAAGTGTGAATTTCATTCTTTTTCTTTTTTTGCCTTATAGATATTTTATATACCCTGGTTTTATTTCAGTGCTTATAAATCTCAAAACATATAATGTCATCTCAAATTTATGTGTTTGACTTGAGAAGATACATGGAAGTAATTAGTAGAGTTAGACTTACTTTATTACTGTCTCTGTGATTTAGGTAGCAAGCAGTGCAAAAATCATAATTTTGGAGTGAATTATATAATTGTTTCCATTGCCCGTTTAAATTTATTAGGGGTTGGGGTATAATAAGGATAGAGTAAATTATTTTGACTCTCTGCTGCTCAATTGAGCTAATATTGTCTGTTGAGAAGTGGGATGGAATGTAACTCATCAATTAGCTAGAAAATGAACTACGCTCTGTGAATGGAAGAGGATGTTTTGAAGGGTAATCCTTTTTCCAGATACATTTTCCCTAAAGAAAATTAAAGATTGTTTTGGTAGAGGAAATACTTTCTTCTCTCTCTATCCTCCCCTCCTTTTTTTCTCCATTTTTCTCTTATTGTTCTTCTGCTGTTCTAAATCTGATTCTCATTCAGCGTGCCAGGACTTTTTCTGTTCACACCATTCCAATATAATAATTGTATCTGCTGCTGTATTACTAATACAAAACAACAGTTGATTTCCTTGAAAAGGCCACATTGTGTCTTGTTTCACCTCCAACAAAACTCTAATATTGTAAAGCTTCACAACACCACATAGAAAGATGAAATCTGAAATTTATACTAAACTGCACAGTATTAAATAAGACCAGAAGAAAAGGAAATACTAGACCAGTATCAGAGTCTATTACAGCGATTCCCAACCTATGGCCCGTGAGCTGGATCTGGCCCATGGTGCCATTCCATCCATCCCGTTGCTGCCGCCACTGCCACACCCAGAAGTGGATGCAGGCACTTTTACAACAGCCATAAAGACACCTGCTTCCGCTTCCAGGGTGTGTTGTCAGGCCCACTCAGCTGTCCAGGGAGTGTGGTCAGACCCATGGTGAAAAAAAATTGCCCACCCCTGGTCTATTACATCAAATGGTATTCATAACTTACCCACTACCCAGAAAAACAGCATGAATGTCAACTGCATGAAATAGTAGTTGCTGGGGTGGAGGGTGAGTAAACTGTTCAGTCAAGCTTCCTATATCCTTTCTAGAAAACTATATTAGATCTTACTCTTTAATTTTGCAGTACACTTCAATGTAACTTTTCCCTCTGTATGCGGAAGCAAGACCAAATCTGAAGCTCCTGCTCACCTCCCTCCATGGCCAGATTTTTATCATACCATTTTTTTGGACCATAAGACACACCTGACCATAAGATGCACCCAGTTTTTAGAGCAGAAAAACTAGGAAAAAAATCTGAACCAAATAGTACTGTATGTATTTGTACCACCAACCAGTGGTGGTGCTGCAGGGGAAATGGGCAGGCAGGCCAATTGCACGGAGGCAAGAAGTGATGCTCTAGCCTAGCCTCTTGCTCTCCCTGCAAGCAGGAAGCATGGCTTCCCCCTCCATTTTGACAACATGGAGCAGGGACAAAGTAGCAGGGACACATTGAGCAGGAACAAGAAAAGTAAATGAAACCCTTTCTTTTTATGCACAGGTTTGATTTCCCACTTAAATGCATTGGGAACATACAAACAGAAAAGCTTTAGAAGACAAGAAATTGATTTCCAATGGTGGCAGCGGCGGAGGTCTTCGGCCAGCCACGGCTGTTGTAAAGTATCATTTTAAAACAGCCTTGCTGGACAGCATTTGGACTATAAGACACACCCTAATTTTTTTCCACTTTTTTTGGGGGGGGAGGTGCATTTTATGGTCCAAAAATATGGTACCTCCCTCTCAGGCTAGGCAAATTGAATAAATGGAATTTACATAATCAATGACTCATCATTCATTCATGTTGGGAGCAGCAAAGGATTTAGGACCATGGGCAAAAATTATTGAAATCCTGGTCAAATTTCTCTAACACATCCTTACCATGAGCCTAGATCTCAGCTGGACCAATCTACACAAGAGGTCCATTTTCTAGTCAGTGCCATGAAGCTACAACATGGACATCACAATACCACACTGCATGGAAAAGCCACTGATTGCTATACTTACTTGCATGCCTCCTCCAGCTTCTATCCTGAATTCACAACAAAATCCATTGTTTACAGCTCAGATTCATATGATGGAAACTCCAAACTCAAGGATCTACAAAATACATATTTCAGACCCATCCAATTTGGTTAAAGGACAAATTAACTGGGCAAGTGAAATACCCAGACATAACCTATTGCAAGGCCAACCCAGAAGAGAAAATGACCAAACACCACTAGCTCTTTATTTCAGCCCACAACTGAGACAACTCACATACATGATCTCCAACCCATTCTTGGCAAAAAAAAAAACTTTACTCTCCCAAGCTCTTGTTGACAGACCCCTACTTGCCTACAGACAACCTCCCAGTCTAAAGCAGTTACTGACACACAGTGGACTACACAATTCTGAAACAGAGATAGGGACAGCTGTACCCTCACATTCAGTCTGGCAGCACACAATTAATGGACCCAACAATGTCACACTCATCATCAAGGTCACTTTTACTTGTTGTTCTGCCAATGTGATTTATGCCATCTCTTGCCAACAATGCCCATCTGCACTCTACATAGGACAAATGGGAAAAGCTCTGTCCAAAGAAATTAATTGACATAAATCAGACATCAAGAAGGGCAATACACCGAAAGCTATTTCAAATCATTTTGATCTACCTGGACACTCTTCACAGGATTTGAAAGTAGCCATGCTGGAGAAGAAAAATTACTGGACAAGAATTCAGAGAAAGACAGCTGAGATAAAATATATGCATATGCTGCATGCCCATCTCGATGGTTTGAACATTAGTCAGGGCTTTGGTAGACATTACCTAATGTAAAAGGCTACAATTATTAAGTTGTTATGTGCAGTGATTTTGCACACCCATATTCCATCACCATAACCTTTACAGAACAAAATTCAGAGGTATGATCAGTTATTCTTATTCATTAACACATTTTGTTCATAGCCTGATGTCCTTTCAGTCACAGCCATTGTTGCTCTTTACAAAACAAAGCATCTATCTACCTATCTATCTCCGACCCCAATTAGTGCATGCACTACCCTGGAAGGCTAACAACTCAAATAATCCATAATCAAATGGCAATACAATAATTACAATAAATTAAAACATAGAAATTTTCATCAATTAAATAATCAAAAAGGTACACAAAATACAAAGGTATATTTAAATAATTATGTCATTATCTGCTAGCCTAGGTCAATTTGCCAACCATGGTTACTTTTCATAGAACACACTCTGTAAATGCAAACTGCAAGGTATGAAAGGTAAGCACATTACTACAATGATTGTGATGCACCTGTCTACTAACCATTTGCCAATACACAGGAATAGATGTGAATATCAATCACACTGACTTACATGATTTGCAATTATACCTACTACACTAACCAACCAACCATTAGTGTCCTTCTGTTATATCTATTACACTAACCAACCAATCATTAATGTGCTTCTGTATTTCCACCTGGTAATGGAGCCATGTATAACTTATTGCCATGAAGTCTCACTGTTATATCTGAAGAAGAGTGCTCAATCCACAAAAACCTGCATTAAAATACTCAGTTAGCACTTTATTAAGGTAGAACAACATTTTTGTCTTTATTTTTTACTTTTTATTTTGCTTCCTGTCTGGTATGCTTCCATAGATTAATAGGGCTGCTGCTTTGAAAACATATCCTTTATGTGGAATTAAATTTCTCAATAGGCATTATTAACTCAATTAATCAAGAAAGGATAAATTCAATTACTGATTACTAATTATCCAAAAATAGTTAAACTTAAACAGGCAACAGAAAATGAACAATTAGGTAATTTGCCCAAGAAATTAGTATTTTTAAAGGCAGCAGCATTTTTAATCAAAAATGATGGCATGAAAATAAGTATAATGTTACTAATTGCACCCATTCATCTTCTCAAGTCAAGTATGCAAATCCACAGCCACCGGATGCATTTTGACAAATGAATACAGAAAGAACAAAAGCACTTCAATAGACCAGCCTCCCTAAAAGAGACAAAGGGATGTATTTGCCTCTGACTTTTTTCCTGGCTTTAAAGAATGGGGCCAAAGACAAATCTGGAAGAGGGGGAAAAGCACCATCAGAATTGACAAGAGCTGCTAACTCAAGAGAACATCATGTTAGCACCCACCTCTTCTAAGTCTCCCCTTATTGTTTTTGTGTTGAATTAAATTAAAAATCTGATTTGCAATGCACTTTATATGCCTCAACGTGGTCTGATTATTATTTGTTATCATAAGTTCACGTTCCCCCTTCACTACCGTTTATTAGCCCGTTTCTCTTCGACACTCAGGAAGAATGTTAACCACTTAAATAATCTAGCAATCAGCATTTGTTTACACTGAATGTTAATTGTGTGTTAAGAGCGAGCGGCTGCACTGGCGTGAGCAGGCATCAGACACAAAAGAGCCAACCTATCTGTGTCACTAAGAAAGCTGCGGCTAACCATTTGATACAACATAATGCAGGTTAAAGGTTTATGTCAACAACACAGAGGTGATGTAATGCACAATTAAGCAATAAAACAGTAACTGTGGCCGGTTAACCTTGATTGGTCAGGATGCTGCATTTTGAAAGGAGGCTGTGATTCTCAGCATTTGGTCCCAGTGACATTTCCTACATTACCAGCAAGGAAACAGTTTCAATCATGTTGATCCTCAGTTTTCACTCCATAAAGGGGGGATTCAGTTCCCTGTGTAAAGCCTTGAAATCTAAGCCATTGTATAGAAAGCAGTGAAGCTAAACTCATAGCAGTGATTCACATGCACATTCTGTGATACAGTCCTCCAATCAAAAATCACATATGAAACACACACACACACACACACACACACACACACTCATACACACACACACACACACACAAAATTATAGAAGCTAATGTGTAGATTATATTGTTTGTAAAAATGTGCACATTAGGAAAATTTGCAAATAAAATGTATGTGTGTACTTATTTATCATATAAAGATATCAGAGTCATCACTAACCTTTATTGGAACCAGACAGCTCAAGTCAGAGTTGAAGAGCAGCTGACAGGTAAAGGTTTAAAGGTTTCCCTTGCTTGAAAGCCAGTCATATCTGACTCTAGGGTTCAGTGCTCATCTCTGTTTCAAAGCCGAAGAGCCAGTGCTGTCTGCTTTCTGCAGACGATTCCGTGGTCATGTGGCAGGCATGACTAGACACCGGAGCACACGGAACGCTGTTTACCTTCCCACCAAAGCGGTCCCTATTTATCTACTTGCAATTTCTTGCTTTCGAACTGCTAGGTTGGCTGGAGCTGGGACAAAGACGGGAGCTCATTCTGTCCTGCTGTATTCGGGAATCGAACTGCTGACCTTCTGCTTCCCAGTCAGCATTTTAGCCACTGGAGCCACTGCAGTCCCTGCAGCTGACAGAGCAGGTTCAAACTTGAAGAGGTGTGCGACAAGGCTGTGTGTTGTCCCCGACACTGTTTAATATATATTTGGAGAGTATTTTTTCAGAAACACTATCATATTTAAAGATGAGCATTACAATTAATGGGGAATAATAGAATAACATCCAATATGCTGATGACACAGTGTTGTTGGCCACAAACCTTGCTGATCTTCAGTTGATGCTGGATTGAGTTAGAGCAGGTGTTCTCAACTTTTTCGTGCCATGGGCTCCCCTTCAGACAGCTGAGTGGGCCAGACATGTGGTTTTCCCTGCTGTAAATGCTGCAGTAAACTGCAGCAGGTGCTTTTGCGCATGTGCTGGCACGTTTACAGCTGTTGTAAACATGTCCGTTTCCACTTCCAGGGTCATTGCCATGGGTTGGATGATTTGCCATCACTGGCTGGGTACGGCCCATGGGCCATAGGTTGTGAACCCCTGAGTTAGAGCTTCACATGCAGAATATGGTTTGGATCTCAACACCAAGAAAATGAAATATCTGGTTATAATCCAAATTCCAGCTAATGGCAAGCTAATGGCAGGAACACAAGAAATTGTAATAGTGCACAAAATTGTCTATTTGAGAAGTATGTTAAAAGAAAATTGGGATCCCGATGTAGAGATTAAAAAAGAATAGAAAAAGCAAGATCCACCTTCATTAAAATGCAACATTAGTTATGCAGTAGAGATCTAACTCTCACTACAAAGATCCAAATAGTGAGATGTTATGTATTTCCAGTGTTGCTATATGGAGTTGAAGCTAGGACATTGACTAAAGCAGCTGAAGGATATCATTGGTTGACCATGTGGCATGCATAGAAGTATTGCACTGAATGGATAAAGAACAAGAACTCTTTAAGACCACTAAGCAAAGAAAGCTCCAATACCTTGGTCATGCCATGAGGGACAACATAAAATATAGAATACTCAAACTCGCTCTGCAAGGAAAGATCCCTGAGAAGAGAGGCCCTGGATGTAGACAAGCTTCATGGCTGAAGAACCTGAGAGACTGATGTGGCATCTCCTCAGAAGAACTGTTCTGAAGAGTTAAGAACAGGAAGACTATTGACATGTGATAGCCAATATCTGGAACAGATATGGCACCTGAATAAGAAGAATGATGAACTTTAGCTGTCTACATTAATGTTGATATATACAGTAAGCAAAAATTGTCCATCTCAAGTTCTTTGCTAGAGTTCCATGTCCAGGTTTGAAAGCCATTGAAAGGCTTCATCTGTAGCACTATGCAAGTCCTCCAATGTGCCTCCAAACGTGCGTAAAATATAATATAATCTGGTCCATGGTTTGGACTTCTTCACAGTCACATTGGGGAGAGGACTTCCATCCCCATGTGAACAGAGTAGCTTTGGAGAAAGAAAGAAATTAGTACAAAACCCGGGCAAGTTTCCATGGGAACTTTAAAGATATGCAGACTTGTGATGAAATGGAAAGGATCAAACTAAAAGTTGGAACAGGAGGGGAAAGACATGGAGAAGCTCAGACTGAAAGTTTTTACAACTCTCTCTCTCTCTCTCTCTCCCTCCCTCTCTCTCTCTCAATCTTTTTTTAAGAAAGTACAGTATGAAGTGTTTTTCAATGACCTCATGTCCATATGGGGAACCTTATTTCACACTGGTTGTGAAGCAAAGCTGCCTCAGGAGGTTTTACAAGGGAGAGGGAGTATATCTTCCTGAATGGGGCCTGCATAGCTGCACTGTTGGGGGACAGATGCAGAAGAGGATTTATAAACCTGCTGAGGTCATCTTCTGGAACTTTTTATATTTGTCCACCTCCCTACACATCGGCCTTAGGAATTCAGGAATATAGGAAAATGCCTTATGATCAAGTAGATCACTCTTCCATCAGCCCAATATTATACCAATTCTGGCTGATAGCTTTTAGCCAGGATTCTTTCCTAGCCTTTAATGGAGATGTTGGGGTTTTGTGTGTGGCCTTCCATCCAAATGCAAAGCAGGCCAGACCCAGATTAGCTTCCAAAAATCACCCAAGACTAGGCATGCTCCAGGTGGTGTGGTGATATTGACAGGTGCTTTGCTGGGGCCTAGGATATTCCAAATGAAGGATTGTGCTTTTCACACATTCTGTAATAGAAACAAATCTCAGCAATATTTCCACTAGAAAAATCTTCAGACAAGTGCCATGTGTTCATGAAGCCATAAGACTAGGATTTTTTTAAAAACATCCAATTGCTTTGGGGAAAGAAACAAGCAAAAATAGAATAAGGAAGGAGATGAAACAGTTTCCAGCATTCAAGCGCCAATAGTCTGAGGCTTTCAGGTATAATATTATTGATACATCATTTCCCAACACTTTAATAGAAAATGCTCAAAGAAGCCGGAAACAAGCTGCCCTTTACAATAATAATATTACAAAACACCCTTCCCATTCATCCTTGGTCTAAGTAATCTGACTATCTCCTGAACTTTTCAGACAAATTGAGGTGCATTGCCCATGGCAATATGATTTAATGTTCTGTTAAAGGCAACTAAACAATAATTGAAATGTGCTGAGTTGGAGAATGGCCTAAAATGTCTTTCTTCTCCGCACATTTCTCATTTTCTCTCTCAAGAAGACTTGTTTTTAACCCAAAGCACATTGTCTATATTGGTTGAAAAGTCACTGAAATACTGTAGTGGGAATCTAATCCAGATAACATACCATTTCCAATAGGAAAGCTAATACAATTGTTAAAACCAGAACAAGGGTTGAAAACAGGACTAGAAAATTTTACATATCATTTTTCCCCCCCAAATCAATGGCCAGAATCCTATTTGGGGTTTATGCTATGAGTGTAACTGCATAGATCTCAGAGGTGAACTGCAATTAAATAACAAGTTGTCATGCACATATGTGGCCATGTGCCAAGCAGTGCCAGATCAGCCATATAGCAGGAGTAGCAAATGTTATGGGCCCTGCATCTCTGGGGGCCCTGCCCCCCCATGCATGATTAGAATGAACATCCAAATTTAAATATCCCGTGCATTTGCATGATATTCCAAAAAAATGTTCACTCGGAGAGACTTGCCAACATCTCAATAGAATGTTCAATGTGTGCCAAAGAGTAAAGATGTGGGCACAGGCAGAACCATCTTTGTCTACATGCACATCTTATGCCCTACTCCGTAGTAGCGTGATTTTGTGTTGAGTGGCAGAGTCGATAGACATGTGAGCTGCAGTGGTGTGTTATTTTATAGGTATCCTAAATCTAAGCAAAGGGCCTCTTGACATGATTTGCTACAAGCCTCGCATTGCCTTAATCCGGCACTGGCCAAGTTGCACAATTCATACACAACAAGGAATGTAAGTGGCCAACTTTTAGAGACAATATTCTGCCATGATGTATGCAGTTACACTTATGATGCCATGAATCCTAAAAAAGATTCTGTCCTCTGCCTTTAAACTATACACACTTTTGTTTCTTTTTGGCAACTTGGCTTACAATGCTACCATTTCTAGCACTGTAAACTAAGAGCAAACATATTCTTCTGTCTAACCCAAGGACCTCTTGCAGTGCTCCTTTAATCACCAGGAATCTCTGTTCTCCTTTTCTGTTTTCAACATTTGGGGAGAGGGTTACACACTTGTCTTTTAACATGCTTTGTTGGCTGTAAGGCTATTTATCTCACTGCTTCAAGCCTTCATGCTTTGAAGCATTCTTCCTTGAGGAGCTATTTTACCTCAAGCATTGAGTTAAAAGGTACTTGAAATGGTTCTTTTGGATGTTTCAAAAGAGTATTGCATAGGCTGCCAATATACATCTTTGAAGAATCCATTTTCTCTCTCTTTTTGATTGTGCATTTTGTATGGACATTTTGACATCATATATTTGCATGACTTTCTTGTAGCTATTCCGCAATAGCTGCTTTGAAGGAGTTGGATAGCCATTGTAGATATTGTAAAGATACACAAAGGAAAAGGAAAGGAAAGAAAACCAGAGAATCAACTTGGTCAGGCAAACTGTCTGTTTTGCATTCTCTTACAGTCAGGTTTAATTTGAGATAGAATCTCTGGAGTTTTCTCCCCTGTGGAATATCTGAGATGTAAATTTTGGCAGAAAAAGTGGAGGGAAAGAATGAACCAAACAAAATTCTCATGCCTTCCTGCAAATAGCTTGCCTCTCTCAGTCCCTCCTTCTGACTTCAAGTCAAGCAAAATGCATTCGAGATGTTGCATTTTGCTCAGTTGTCAATGATTCAAAATGGCTGTGGCTGATGCTGAGACATTCCATTGGAAGCAAGCCACTGATTTAGGATTAAAAGAAAAGCAGTCTTGGTTTCCATGTATTTTGTTGTTATATGCCATCAAATCGGAATTGATTTATAGCCATACCTGTCATTTATAGCCATACCTGCCATCCCGTATTGGCCGGGATTTCGAGTATTTCAGCGCTCATTCCTCCCCTTTCCCACCGCCGTCACATATTATGAACAGCGGGAAAAGAGGTTACAGCGCATGTGCACCCATCAGAGGCAGTTCTGCACATGCATAAAGAGGTTCTGCGTATGTGCAAAGGAGTTGTTGCTGAGCATGTGCGCCAGGGCCAAGCAGTTCTCATATTTTCCAGAGCCGCGCTTGATGGGTATGCTTATAGCAACCCTAATAGGGCTTTCAAGGTAAGTGAGATATTTAATGTGTGATTTTACCAGTTATATATATATATAGTAAAACCCCAAGTTACGAAAAAAATTGGTTCCATGACCTCTTTCATAAGTCAATTTTTTCCCATACCTCAAGGCATACCCATAGGGGGACTGAACTGTGGGGTGAATTGGAGCCCAGTCCTAGGCTCCAAATCACCCTGCAGCTCCTTCCCAGACACACCGGAGAGCTGGGACTGAACTGCAGGGTGAGTCGGAGCCCATTCCTAGGCTCCAAGTCACCCCGCACCTCCTTCCCAGCTACACCGGAGGGCTGGGACTGAACTGCGGGGTGAGTTGGAGCCCAGTCCTAGGCTCCAAATCACCCCACAGCTCCTTCCCAGAATGGTGGGGACCAATGGGATCACTTTACCAAAGCCTTCAAGAGGTGGAGGGGGTGGCAGACACGCCGGACACAGCGGCACAAATGGCCACAGGAATGTTGTAAAAAAAGTCCTTGTGGCCATTTGTGCTGCTGTGTCCGCCATGTCTGCCACCCCTGCTGGCTCCGGAAGGCTTTGGAAAAGCAATTTCATTGTTCCCCACCATTCTGCAAAGCCCAGAGCCTTTGCTGCAATCAAAAAAGTCATTCATAAATTGGGGTTTTACTGTACATACCCAGTGAGTTTCAGTAGCTCAACAGGAATTTGAGCCCTAGCCTACTGAGACCTAGTCCATCACTCTATTTATTATTTATCATGTCCATTTGTATGGTGGAGTGTCATCATGGAGATGTCCACCGGTGTGCAGACTCCTCGCTGAATAACGACTCCAAGGTATTCTATTTATAGGTCTCCCTTGCTTGAAAGCCAGCCACATCTGACTCTAAGAGGCAGTGCTCATCTCTATTTACAGTCGAAGAGCCAGCACTGCCTATTTCTTCAGATGTTTCCATGTTCTAGATGTTCTGATATGACTAGATGTCAGAGAGCACGGTATGCTGTTACCTTTACTGCCAAAGCAATACCTATTTATCTACTTGCAATTTCTTGATTTCAAACTGCTAAGTTGGCAGGAGCTGGGAAAGATGACGGGAGTTCACTCTACTTAGGTCTTAAACTGATGACTTGATAACCTTCTGGTTGTCAAGATGTTATGTATGTTAACTGTGTTTTCTGACAGGAGCGGAATGTATCTTTTCTCATGTATCTATTCTTATGCAAATAAGTGGATCAAAAATGTGCACACTCTGTTAGCCAACGGGCTTGTATTATTGTTACTGTTACTGTTTATAGTGTATATAAGTCTGAGTTTTGCTCCATCCAAACTGTGTTCAAACCCCACTATTAAAGAGCTGAATTTCACTACTTCACTCGTCTGCTTCTTCATTCCCTGAACAAGAAACTGGCGACAAAGGTGGGATGGTGTCCCCACACAGCAGCAACATCGACCCATTTGACCCAGGGCATCCAGAGAAATGGGCAACATACGAATGCCGATTCCACCACGCAATGGCCACGCAGAAGATCACCGCCGAAGACCAGAACCGCTCCAGTTTCCTCGCTCAGTGCAGTTCTGAGATGCTTGAGCTGGCAACCTACCTCATTCTCCCAAGGGATGTGGATGTGGTGCCACTCGCAGAAATCATGTCTGCACTGAGGAAACACCTGCAGCCAGAGGTCTCGATCTTCCTGGCCAGGGTGGCCTTCCACAGAAGGGAGCAGCAACCTGGGGAGTCCATTGCAGACTACTACACCACTCTTCGCATTGCTGCTGCCCCGTGCAAGTGGGACAACATCGAAGAAGCACTCTGTCTGCTGGCTGGCATGAGGGACGAAGATGCTTAATGTCACTTCATGATCAGGAAGATGCTAACTTTCAAGGCTGTCCTAGAAGAGGCAGTAGCATCTGAGGCCGCACGGTCCACCATCAAGCTTTTCCGGCATCTCCACTCCACCACAAGTGCCACCGACTCAGCTGTGCAAGCTCAGCAAAATTCATCTTCATCCTCCTCAGCTTCGCCTGGTTCCACCTCTACATCGGAGTCCAGCAACACAGAGGGAGAAGTCCGAGTGGTCCGATGAAAGCACCGAGAGCACCGTGACGATCGGGAGAAGAAATTCCTTTGCAAGTGTGATGGCTGCGGAGCCCAGCATGACCACAGGAAGTGCCCCTTCTGCACCGCAGAATGCCACAACTGTGGGTGACGAATGCACCTTGCTAAAGTATGCCGACAACGAAAGCAAAGAACTCCAGCACCTGAGTCTAAGAAGAGTCATCACAACAAAACGTCCACCACCAAAGTGTCACCAGAGCCTGAGCCGTGCCAAGTGGGCATCGTCAGCAAGCATTTCTTTGCAGACCTGAGCCTGTAGGATGTCCCCTTCAAGATGGAGGTAGATTCAGGTACTACCTTTTCCATAATCCCACAGCGGGAGTTTTTGAGAATTCCCACTGCCTCTCGGCCCAAGATCAAATCTTTTCAAACTTCCCTCCGGGATGTGCAAGGTTGCCAGATTCTGGTCCTGAGGGTGGGAAATTTCTTGGTCAAATTCAAAAACATTCGCACCTCCTTGCATTGTAGTTAAGCAGGCCACTAACTGTCTTATTGGGACCCAATGGTTTAGGGACCTGGGAATCTGGCTTTCTGGCATTCACACAATAGACGCTGACCCAATCCAGGACGTTTGTGGTGTACATCCTGAGGTGTTCAAAAAGGGTTTAGAGTTATACAAAGGACCCCCTGTTGACTCTGAGCTTGACCCAACCATCTGGCCCATCTGGATGAAGCCACGCCAGGTACCCTTTGCTTTAAAGGAGAAGACAGAAGCCGAGCTAGACAAACTGGTGGGGCAGGGCATCCTAGTGCCAGTGGACTCCGCAGAGTGGGAGACACCAATTGTGACTGCTTTGAAGAGTAATGGGGAGGTCAGGATATGCGCTGACTACAAGTGTACCATAAATAAAGCTATTTGCCCAAACGCATATCCTGTGCCCATGGTAAGCCACCTTCTTGCCTCCTTGCATGGAGGAAATTGCTTCGCAAAACTTGACCTTGCCCAGGCTTACCAACAATTGACTGTGTCTCCTGCTGCTGCCATAGCCCAGACCATAATAATGCATAGGGGGGCATTTAAGGTAACTCAAGTACAATTTGGGGTGAATGTGGCCCCTGGAATATTTCAATCTCTTGTAGAATGTATTTGAAAAGGTTTGCCCAGTGTCCTGCCATAGTTTGACGATGTCCTGATCACTGCTAAGGACACCGTTGAACTAGCGACAAGGCTCGATCGAGTCCTCTCACATTTTGAGAGGGCCGGTCTACAACTCAGAAGAGACAAATGTGTGTTTTTGGCACAGGAAGTGGAGTTCCTGGGTTACCAAATTCCACCCCAAGGTATCATGCCCTCTGACTCCAAGGTGGCAGCCGTGTAAAATGCACCCAGGCCAAAATGTAAAGCCAAATTGCAATAATTTCAAGGATTGTTAAACTTCTATCACGCTTTTCTCCATCTCAAAGTCTCAGTTGCCGAACCATTACATCGGCTTCTTAAGAAAGATACTGTTTGGCACTGGGGCCATTGTCAGGAGAAAGCGTTCCTAGAATGCCCCTCCTTGGAATCTTTGTGAATGGGAAGCCCACGCCTCAAATTCTGTCCCCAAGGATGTTGTATTGGGCAATTTTCCTAAATGCATGCAATTTTACTTTGTTGCACAGGCCCAGCAAGAACATCAGCCACGCTGATGCCTTGTCACGTTCTCCACTGCCAGGGGTCGGGGAAGCCGATTGTGAGATCGAAAGCGACTACCAGATCCTTGTGATTGAGGCTTTTGACTCGTCACCAGTCATCCCCTCAGATATAGCCAAGGCTACGGCCAAGGATATAACATTGACTAAAGTAATGTCTTGGGTACAAAAAGGCTGGCCTGTCTCTCCTCTAGCCGAGGAATTCAGGACATTCCACTGCAAGCGTTTGGAACTGTCAGTGGAACAAGGTTGCCTTCTATGGGGCCAGCGGGTAGTCATTCCTGTCACTTTCAGGAAAAAGATTTTACATCTACTTCACACAAGTCACCCAGGAATTGTCCGTTCCAAAGCCCTTGCCCGTAGCTACTTTTGGTGGCCTCAACTGGACCAAGACATAGAACAAATGGTCAGCACTTGTGCCAGTTGTCAATCCCTCATTCCAGTCAGGTCGCCCATCCTACAAGCCCCTGAGCTGGCTCAGCCAAGCGTGTGACCCAGAAGGGAAACTAGACCGCCATCCTGGTTAAAAGATTTTGTTTTTACCTAGGGGGGGAGAATGTTATCTATGTTAACTGTGTTTTCTGACAGGAGCGAAATGTATCTTTTCTCATGTATCTATTCTTATGCAAATAAGTGGATCGAAAATGTGCACACTCTGTTAGCCAATGGGCTTGTTGTAGGAGCGGAATGTATCTTTTCTCATGTATCTATTCTTATGCAAATAAGTGGATTGAAAATGTGCACACTCTGTTAGCCAATGGGCTTGTTGTATTATTGTTATTGTTACTGTTACTGTTTATAGTGTATATTAATCTGAGTTTTGCCCCATCCAAACTGTGTTTAAACCCCACTATTAAAGAGCTGAATTTCACTACTTCACTGGTCTGCTTCTTCATTCCCTGAACATGAAACAAGGTCAGTGTCTTAACCACTAAGCCACCGTGGCCCCCTCCTTGTATTTAGGTAATCTTATTTATTTGTGGTATAATATTCAACCCTTTCTTTTAATCCACCTCAACTCCAAGATGCATCAGTTGCCCAAAGAAAGGATGAAAAAGAAAATGCAAATGTCCTCCTTTCCTAAAAGGTCACTGAGGTCCTGCTGAGCATGCCAGATTCCTGCTGAGATTCCCCATTCAAATGTATTGTTCTTCCCAGTAGGTGTCTGTATACTCAGCAATACTTGAAGGAACAGTCTGCACTTTTTATAGCAATAAGCACTCCAGTTAAGGCAGCAGCTTTTTCAGAGAAGGCTTAAGTAATGTGCTTTATAGTGGAACTCTCAAATTTATGGAGCTGCCATCCCACCTGTATTAGGTCTGTGCATCATCTTGGTTGCTATTACAACCTATAATGTGTCAACGCACTGCGATTGCTGCCCAATGGGTATGTCTAGGACTTTCTGGTATGCAAAGAGATCCTATCTTTTACTCTGGGTTAAGGACCATTGACTTTCTTCCCCACTCCTAATGCATT
Organism: Bradypodion pumilum; assembly: GCA_035047305.1. Taxonomy (NCBI): domain Eukaryota; kingdom Metazoa; phylum Chordata; class Lepidosauria; order Squamata; family Chamaeleonidae; genus Bradypodion; species Bradypodion pumilum. Next base: position 121,387,826 of record JAWDJD010000004.1, read on the forward strand.
TTTTGATGTTACCGCATAATTAAATTGAAACCCAATGTGCCAGAGTGTTGTAACAAATAATACATCTTTTCCCTTTCTTCGCCTAGTGTTGAAAATACATCCTGGCTTTCAGAAATCATTGTGGCAAGCTGTCAATGATGTATGAAATGAAAAATCCCAGCTCTCTTGGAAAGAAGCGAAACCTGCCAGGACTGAAGCTCTGTGTTTGCTTTTTTTTTCTTCTTCTGCTTTTTTGCTGAAGTGCTGTCGTGTCCGGCCCTTATAAGCAATAGTCCAGGCAACGATGAACAGAACAACAACAGGAGTATATTGAACAGTCTTTCAGGTTACACTTACAAGGCGCTCCAGACATCAGATGACTACACAAGTCCCATGTAGTTGGTCCCTCGTGTTTCCTACCATGGAGGCAGTGACCAAGCTACACCTTGGCGTGATAGCCTATAGAGGAGACCCAGGCTTAGCCCAATGCTGGTTAACCTGTGCAGTAATGGGAAGTATAGATCCAGTCCGACCCCACCCTTGTTTACCTGTCGGGCTTATATAGTGTCTCCCCGGCAGTGGCTCCTTGCTACAATGTAGTAACCCGCCGGACAAACATAACCAACCAATCATAACAGGATATATAAGTATTAACCAATCAGGAACAGGATCCAAAGTTGTAACCAATCACGGAACTCTAATTAGCATAGTGCCAACTTTAGCTCCTAATTTGGATGGCGGGAAACCACCATTTTATCTTTGCAAGGCATTGCTTGAGCAACCTGCGATTCTGCCTTAATACACAACAAGTGCACAATCACAGGCATTTCCCAGGATGGACACAAGGCAACAACTGGCACAGAATGAATTATCGCTTTCTTCTAACATAAATGCAAATTGAAATTCAAATGCCACATGGAATTTCTGGAACCTAAATCAGCCGAACACTACAACTATTTGATTATGTGCTGCCTCATTTCCCCTGTCTCATACCTGTTATATTAATATTACAAGCCTTCCAGATTGGAAAAATATCTTGTCTCTTGGTTTGACTACATGTCTCTGTTATTGCTGCTCTCTACAGGCTAGTTGCTTCCAACCTATGTGTTGGTCCAAACGTTTATTAATGTATATTGCTTAAGTTCCAATTGTCATTAAGTCTTTGCTGTGATCGCGCCCTTTTTCTGTGAGGCACCTTATTCATATGTTTTCAATGTACCCTGATTGGTTTACACGGGTTTCCCGCGTTGGGAAAAGCCTGGGCAAATGTATCACTGTAACGGCCATTCTGTCTGTATATAAGTTGCTGCCTAGTCCCTGTTTTTCCCCAGTCCAAAACAAGCTGTAATAAATGACTTGTTGGTTAACCCCCGAACTGCTGTCGCTGCAATAAATGCTCAGATTCAACACTATGTTAATCCTAATAGGGTTTCTGAGGTATGTGAGATGTTCAAGAAGTGATTTACCATTACTGTCATCACCACCACTAGGGAGTTTTCTTGCCCAAGAAAGGATATGAATCCAGATCTCCTGAATCCTACTCCAGTATTCCATGGAATACATCTCATTGGCTGTCATAAATCCTATGGTTAGGAATAATAACTTAATGAGAATAATCTGAAAGCAAATACAAGTAGAGCTTTGTGGATACCCAGGACTGCCAGAAATACAAACAAGTTGAAACTGAAGCAAATCAAGTCTGAACTCTCTTTGGAATGTGAAGTTAAGGCTGTTCTACTTTGGGCACATCATGAGAAGGCTGGATTCTATGGAAAACACAATAATGCTGGGAAAGGTTAAGGGAAGCAGAAAAAGAAGACCAAATATGCGATTGATTGATTCCCTAAAGGAAACCATAGGCTTGAGTTTGCAAATGCTGAGCAGGGCTGTTGAGGACAGGACATTCTGGAGACTTCTCATCCATAGGACTGCCATAAATCAGAGATTGCTTGACAGCACGTAATGAAAACAAAGGCAAGGTGCATCTCTGAAGAGTATTTCTGTGTCTTTGCCTGTAAACGAAATACTGTAGAAGCATTTTTTTTTTTTAAATCATGCCACAAGCACCCAAAGGTGCTTTCTGGGTTGAAAGGATTTTTGCAAAATGAACTCTACTGAAGGGACACTCGAATGAGGCTTCTTTCGTGTCCCCAAGATCTTTTCCCACTGAAGTGGTCCCTATTTATTTACTTGTAATTTCTTGCATTCAAGCTGCTAGGTTGGCAGGAGCTGGGAAAGAGATGGGTGTTCATTTCATCGTTCAGTTATCAGGTCTTGAACTGCTGACTTGCTGACCTTCCAGCTAACAAGGTGAGCTTCTTAACCACTGAGCCATTGCAGTTCCTATAGAAGCATATGAGGGAAGAAAAGACTCCAGACACTTTAAGATGGCTTCAGATATTGCATTTCACTTGCTTTATACAAGGTGTACAGTCCTCTCATATAGTTATGCAAACTCAGAGATCACTGTGGGTAGTATATTTGCAATGAAAGATGCCAAAAATAACATACTTGTATAACTTTTCTACCAGAAACCTATAGTTACGAAACACAAGGCCGCTGTCGGGGGGGGGGGGGGGTACAAGCATGTAATGAAAACAAAGGCAAGGTGCATGTATCACTGCACATGCCCTGCCACCGCCATAGACCTTGCCTCTGCCTCCGCCTCGACCCAGAGCAGCATGGGTATGGCTAAGAGGAACTTGCTGGGGAGCGTGCTTCTTTAGGCTCATCTGTCTGTACTTCCTTTCTGCGTGCGCGTGCGGCCTTCAGCAATTGCTCCTGCATGTGCCCATGGCCGAAGCCCGAAGTTACCTGGAGGAAGCAGCCCCAGTGCGCGGTCTCTTCCAGACCGGGACTGTCGTGCCTCATGGGCTGAAGCCTTGACCATGAGACACGCTGTGCTGGGCCCAGTCTGGAAGAGACCGCACACTGGGGCTGCTTGCTCCAGGAACCTTCAGGCTTCAGCCCTGGGTGAGCAAGGCACATGCGGGAGCAATTGCTGAAGGCTGCACGCACGCACAGAAAGGAACTACAGAGAGATGAGCCTAAAGAAGTGCATGCCCCAGCAAGTTCCCCCTAGCCATGCTGCTCTGGGCAAGTGGCGGCGGCAGGGCACTGGGTGGGTGAAGTGACGACTCCCCCTCCCCGGGGCAGGAAGGATGGAGCTCACCTGGCAGCGGCTTTGGCTCCAGAGCTCCTCGGGAGGCAAGAGAGAGAGAGAGAGAGAGAGAGAGAGAGAGAGTGTGTGTGTGTGTGTGTGTGTGTGTGTGTGTGTGTGTGTGTGTGTGTGTGTGTGTGTGTGTGCGCGCGCGCGCGCGCTAGGTTGGCAAGAGCTGGGAAGGATGATGGGAGCTCATCATTAGGAATGTAAACAGCATTCTGTGTGCTCCGGTGTCTAGTCATGCCTGCCTCATGTCCATAGAAACGTCTGCGAATGCAGACATCGTTGGCTCTTTCGCTGTAATCAGAGATCAGCACTGAACTCTAAAGTTGGATACAACTGGCTTTCAAGCAAGGCTTAAAAGCTAACTGCTATATTTTAATGTGAGCTTTTGTGGATCAAGGCCACTGACTCTTTGGCTGTAATCAGAGATGAGCACTGAACTCTAAAGTTGGATACAACTGGCTTTCAAGCAAGGCTTAAAAACTGACTGCTGTATTTTAATGTGAGCTTTTGTGAATCAAGGCCAGTGGCTCTTTGGCTGTAATCAGAGATGCAGAGGAAACAGGGAAAGCCATCTGAGGCAAAATCAATAAATGGTCAATATAATGAAAATGCAATTTTTTCAGAAAATGTCACAATATCCAATCTTTTAATATGCAAATGTGAAATCTATTGAACAGTTTTTTAACATCAAAAGGTTTCTCTTTCCATGAATTCTTAAAAAACAGAATAAACCAAAAAAAGTGAGATAGAGTCTCTCAAATCCTTTCAAGATGAAATAGTATTGTAGCATAAAGAGCTATATCCTATAGGTAAAAAGTCCAAACTATATCCAAACTATATCAGAGATACTTATTTCATTAATCTTCAGTTACTTTATTGATATAAATAAAGCTGTAACTCTGTGGCATAAGCAAAGCCACCAGGCTCTTTCCAGGAGCAGCCGGAGATAGTGGTGAACCAGGTCAGCAGTTTGAGTCTAGCAGTTCAGTTCAGTCAGTAAGCTAGCTATGCAGTAAGCTAGCATGGAGCATAGGAATCCTTTCATCTCGCAGTTGCTCATGCAAAAGCAGCTCAAGATAATCCTGCTTTTCAGGAGTATAGTCCTGTTCAAGAGAATGCTCAGAGTACATTCCTATATAGTAGAGAACCTGTTGAGTCACTCTGTGATCTGTTACACCTGGGGCATAGCACAGAGAAACTCTTAAAGAGACAAACTGTGAACCAATAAAATACCATGGAAGGACTACAAACCCTATTATCCTAACAAGGTATGTTTAGGAGCTCAACTTATTTTTCACTGGCTGAAAACCTGCTGCTCAGTTACTCAAACAGCATAACATTTGGCAGCAGATTGCCATAAATTATGACATCTCAGAACACTACATGCAAGAGATAATGCCTATGGCAATTCCTTAATTTATGGCAGTTTGCCATAAAAGGTTACTCTGTTTGCATAACTTCAGAAGAGCATTTTAACCACTGTGTGTTCACATCTGTAGTGGCCTCCCCAGCTTGCCACAATTCAATTAAAGCTCTAGAGAACATGTCAAGGTGACGCTTTCCATAGGAAAGTGGAGACAGAATGATGGAAATGTGTAAGATAAGGAAAAGAAAAATCCAAACACTTGGCCATCTTGCAAAAGAAACCTGAAGGGCTCCGGGAAGTGAAGTGAACAAAGGAAAGCCTGTTTCATGAGGAAATAAAACTCAAGGAAACTAGAATAAATTATGCCACAACACTTGTGTTGTCTTTTTTTCTGCACCTGGAAAGGACATTGCTTTCTCTTGTACCTGCTATGAGGCTCACAGAGAAGAGGCTATATTCGTACATGCCTTTGTGGCAAAGACAAAACATATCTATAATGATTCCCTCCCCCCCCCATTTGAAAACAGGGCCAACATCAGAAATTCCCTGGCCCAGTACGTCCCCCCCCCCCATTTTGGTCACGCCCCCGTGGTTTTCTGCGCATTTGTGGTCTCTTTGTGCATGTGTACATTGTTGGTTTCCCGGTGCTGCCACACCCCTGTGGTTTTCTGCACATGCATAGTCTGTTTGCGCATGCGCACATCGGTGGTTTCCCAGTGCTGATGGCCCCCATCATTTCTGGGCCCAGGACGGGAGTCCTACCCGCCACCCACCCACCCCGATTGCGGCACTGTTTGAAAAACCTGAAGAAGATGCTTAACACCTTAATGACCTTACGTGACAAACCAAAGGTACCGAACTTAACAACATTAGATGCTGAGCCAAAAAAATGTTCACATATGTTTTTCTGGAAAACCATATAAGACTTTTTTTGTCTTAGCCCCTGAAAATAGAAAGCAATCCTGCAATTGTATCCCACAAATTTTTCTATTTCTTTGATCGCTGCCTCTCTGCCAGTGCCACCAGGATGCAGAGCGACATGGTGTAGAGGGCAGTGTGATGTGTGGCCAACATGATCTGATTGTGTTATGGAGGTTGCTTGAGGTTTCCAAAATGCACATCATCTCATGTGTCCCTGCAGAATTGTTGTGTATTCAGGCACATTTGCAAGTAGCACGGGCAGTGCCAGGGCCACCATCAGAAATTTCTGGGTCCTGTACTGAGCAATCCTATTGCCCCCCACCCCACCCCACCCCACCCCCCCACACACACACACTTTTCTCTCTCCTCGCATTGGGGTGACGGCGGCTGCTGGAATACACAATTCCCCAAAATAAATCGATTGGCAGTTGTATCCAACTTTAGAGTTCAGTGCTTATCTCTGATTACAGCCAAGAGCCAGTGGGCTTGATCCACAAAAGCTCACATTAAAATACAGAAGTTAGTCTTTAAGCCTTGCTTGAAAGCCAGTTGTATCCAACTTTAGAGTTCAGTGCTCATCTCTAATTACAGCCAAAGAGCCAGTGGCCTTGATCCACAAAAGCTCACATTAAAATACAGAAGTTAGTCTTTAAGGTGCCACACATTATGCCCAAAAACAGACTTTTATATCAGCATGAACATAATTAAAAGATAAAGGTTTCCCTTGCTCGGAAGCCAGTTGTATCTGACTCTAGGTTGCAGTGCTCATCTCTGTTTCAAAGCTGAAGAGCCAGCACTGTCTGCTTCTGCAGACGTTTCCGTGGTCATGTGGCAGACATGACTAGACACGGAATGCTGCTACCTTCCCACCGAAGTGGTCCCTATTTATCTACTTGCAATTTCTTGCTTTCGAACTGCTAGGTTGGCAGGAGCTGGGACAAAGACGGGAGCTCATTCCATCCTGCAGTACTCGGGAATCGAACTGCTGAACTTCCACCTCCCAGTCAGTGTCTTAGCCACTTGAGCCACTGCAGTCCTTATGACTACAGTTTTGTGCCACCAGGGCTCAGAAAGGAAGGAAGGAAGGATGAAAAGAAGGAAGGAAGGAAGAAAAAAAGAAAGGATGGAAGGAAGAAAGGAAGGATGGATGGAAGGAAGGAATGAAGAAAGAAAGGAAGGATGGAAGAAAGGATGGAAGAAAGGATGGAATTAGTGAAGATAGATAGATAGACAGACAGTCGGATGGACGGACGGATGGACCCACCTGGGAGGGGAGGGGGCAGGCCAAAGAACAGCAGCGGCCCACCTGAACTGGCAGGAGGGGTGGGGGTGGGGGTGGGGGCCCGACCCCCCCTGGCTCTGTTTCCCACCCCCCACCCCCCGCGGGCAGGCAGTCAGGCTTACATGGGAGTCGTGGGGCGCGTGTTTTGCCCGGCAGGTCCATAGCTGGCGGTGGGGTGGGAAGTGGACATCCGGTGTCACCACCAGCCTGAGAATTCATGCTCCACACCCCATGGCTTCCTGCTGCTTGGCGGCAGTGGCTGGAGACCACGGTGCCTTTGAAGGTGTGTACCCCGCAGCTTTCCGCTGCTGCATTTGGCCCCAGGGCCCACCCTCCACATGGGCTGGCAAGCCTTGACCCCTGATATCCAGGTCGAGGCAGGGGCGAGGGGGCCCTCTGGCAGGGCATGCGCAGTGACACCACAGCCGCGCACCGCAATTTTAAAAAAGATAGATTTTTTTTAAAAAAAGTTTTTTAAAATGGGCTGCCCACATCCGTGGGCTCCCTGCAGCTCCGGGCCCAGGACAGGAGTCCTGGCTGTACCCTCCCCCCCCCAAACGGCGGCCATGGGCAGCACCCTTGCAAGAGGAAAATGGCAGTTTCCTGCCATCCAAATTAGGAGCAGAAAGTGGCACAAAAACCCCTGGCCAGGGAGCGCCCATTATGTTAATCAAAGTCCTATGATTGGCTACAGTTTTGAATTCTGTTCTCCATTGGTTTAATACATATATTCCCTGTTATGAGTGGTTGGTTACAGCTGTCCAGTGGGTCGCTACTTTGTATCAAAGAGCTACCACCGGGGAGATCCTATATAAGCCCCATGGGTAAACAAGGGTAGGCTGGACCGGATATATACTTCCTGCTCCGTACAGGTAGCCAGCAACGTGCTAGCCTGGGTCTCCTCCATTATGCTACAACCCTAAAGTACCTAGGTATTGCCCCCTGCCTTGGCACACTCCGAAGGGACTGATTCCATGGGACTGTGTAGCCATCTCTGTGTCCGGAACGCCTTGTAAGCTCATCTTGAATAGACTGTTAAATAAAGACTTGTTGCTGTTTTGTTCATCGTTGTCTGGAAAATTGCTTGCAAGGGCCAGACATAACAAGAATGCAGTTCGATAACATGTCCAGTTGTTGAGGAAAAGCCAACCATCTTTAAGCAGTTTTTCAGTAGACAGATGATGCCAAAAATGAAAAATTATTCACCCAAAGTCCTGGGCAGTTTTTATCTAATTGTATGCACTTACATAGACTTAGTGATTAAAGATGCTGAACTTAAAGATGCAGTTTGAGACCTGAGTGCTGCATGATGGCGTGGGCTCCCATCTCTGTCCCAGCTCCTGCCAACCTAGCAGCTTGAAAGCAAGGCATTGCAAGTAGATAAATAGGTACCACTCCAATGGGAAAGGTGACAGTATTCAATGCACTTCAGCATCTAGTCATGCCTGCCAGATGACCATGGAAACGTCTGCAGATGCAGATAGCACTGGCTCTTTGGCTGTAAATGGAAATGAGCACTGCACTATAGACTCTGATACAATTTGGCTTTTGAGCAAAGGAGACCATTACCTTATAATACCCTGTCATCTTCAGACTCATCATAGTTTTGTGTACAGTAAAGGGACAACACAACTGAAGATTGTGACAGTGGGGCCACATCACTCTTCTCTAACCCAGACTATTTACTTAAGTAGGACTAATGAATCCTTTCCCAAAATACAGAAGCAAGGACAATGTTTTCTCTACCATCACTTTACATTTTTTATTTCCTAATCACTGATATCCTGTTGCATGGTTCTGTATGCACAGTGGTGTCAAAGTCATCATCAGTAGTAAATTGCCACTGATTCAAGGTTTCTTTTGGGGATTTTTGGGTTGCATGTGACTTCATCGCTTTGTGTACCAGTTGTTTGGATCTTAAAATTGCCTTTAATTCACAGAAGTGTGTCTTTAATTGGCAACTATTTGCTGCTGGTGATGGTGCTACCACCATCACCCACACAGAGCTACACAAAAAGATTTCAGCCATTGACTCAAAATACTTTTTGGATCAGCGAGCCAATTTAGGTCTAGAGATGTTGTCACAAAGCAGGTCCCTGTTGTGGAGAGATCATAGGCAAAAAAATTAGAGAGATAATGCACTCTATTTCACATTGCTAGTATTTAAGCAATGGGAGGGATCTTTCACCATTTTAAACTGGAATAGAGAGAAACTCCTAGTGAGCTGGTGTTGTGTTCTAATAGTGTAACCTTCCACATGTGATATCAATGTATCTGAACCAATGTAACCTTGCCTATGAGTAACAATGTAACCTTCAGCTGTATCACATAAACCCTGTAATAGGACGCGAGCTAATGACCACCAGCTGGCAGCAGCGAGCATCCAAGCTCTCTTGGTTTAAACCCATCAAAGACCGCAGCGCGGGAAGTTTCCCGCCGCTACCTACACCTGGACAAGAAGGGCGTGACCAGCCATGACGTCACGCGGACCAGTAGCCAACGGGCTACCGTGGAGCCACATTCAAAATACGTTACTACCATATATATAGAGCTGTTCGTCCGCCATTACCTCATGTTCCCTCTGTCCACCATGCAATAAACCTGAGTTAACCCAGCCTTTGGCTGTGCCTTGTGTCTTGACTCTCATACACTAAATTGGCGACGAAGGTGGGATCATGGATCCCCATGGAGCCAGGACACAGAGCGGGTTCAACATCACCAAACCGCAAGACTGGGAGCTTTTTGAGATGGACTTCCAGGCGGCACTGGTGGAACTCAAAGTCAAAGAAGACGACGAGGAAAGGAAGAGGGCCATCCTCACCCGCATGCTTGGGATGGAAACCAAGCGGACGCTGGTGGGCATTCTTGCACCGAAGAAGATGAGCGATTTCAAAGCCGGTGACATCATGAGACTGCTGCGTGAGCGTTTCCGACCCTCGAGGGCAATGTTTCCCGCTCGGAGCGCGTTTTGGAGGCGAGTTCAAGCGCCGGACGAGTCGGTAGAAGCCTTCGTAACGGCTATGAGGGTAGCCGCCGCCCCCTGCAGATGGGACCACTTCCTAGAGATGGCCCTCAGGGACGGAGTGCTGTGTGGCCTGAAGGACAAGGAAGTACAGCGCAGCCTGATGAACAAGGAGCCACCACCCACACTGGAAGAGGTTGTAGAGGCCGCGGAAGCCGTGGAATCCACGAATGCTGGAGTAGATGAGATGCACAAGTGGCGTGAGTGGCGTCCGAGGGCCGGCAAAGCGGAAAACTCGTTGCACGGGAAGTCCGGTCAGGCGGTGCATGCAACCCGACCGACCTCGAAATCGTCTTCAGAAAGCAGCGATGGCGAGGAGGTCCAGAAGGTCCAGAGAGGAGGGCGCCGCTGCGATGGTTGCGGAGCGGCCCATGAGCGCGTGAAGTGCCCATTCAGAAAAGCCGAGTGTTTCAACTGTGGACGTCGGGGGCACATCGCCAAGGCGTGCAGGAAATGGAAAGAGGGCCGGAGACAGTCGCAAGACCGTTCAGCCAGACCGGACCGTCCAGCGAGGTCCAAAGATGGCGCCCGGGCCACGAGGAAGCGGGACGGCGTGGGCCGCATCTCGGACGACAGCGAGGGCGACGCTCCTGTGTTCAGCGTGTCTGCGGGACAGCCCCATTACTTTGTTGAGGTACTAGTACAAGGGACCCCCATTAGGATGGAAGTTGACTCGGGGTCCTCCTATTCTATAATTCCCCAGAGAGAGTTCTTGAAAATCGACCCCCACGTGCGGCCCAAACTTAAAGCGTTGAGGGCCACACTACGGGACGTACAGGGGAACAGCATTCCAGTGTTGGGGGTCGGGACATTCCGGGTTCGTTTTAAGAGACATTCTGCGGAACTTCCCCTAGTGGTGCTAAAAGGGGGGAGTTGTAGCCTCCTCGGAACCCAGTGGTTTCAGCCCTTAGGTCTGTTCATAGGGGGGGTGCATGCCGTAGGCGAGGACCCAATACAAGCGGTGTGTGACGCACACCCCGCTGTTTTTAAAAGTGGACTGGGAAAGTTCAAGGGACCCCCTGTAGCCTTCGACTTAGACCCGGAGGTCCGCCCGATAAGACTTAAACTGCGCAGGGTACCGTTCGCGCTAAAGGACAAAATAGAGGCGGAACTGGACAAACTGGTGGGTCAAGGGATTCTTGTTCCTGTGGATTCCGCGGAGTGGGAGACTCCAATTGTAACAGCACTGAAGGCTAACGGGGAGGTGCGCATTTGCGCTGATTATAAGTGTACCATTAATAAGGCAATCCGCCCTAATGCATACCCGGTGCCAGTGGTCAGCCACCTTCTGGCCAGGCTAAATGGGGGAAAGTGTTTCGCTAAACTCGATTTAGCACAGGCCTACCAGCAACTCCCGGTAACCCCCGCCACAGCGGCGGCACAAACAATAGTCACACATAAGGGGGCGTTCCAAGTGTCGAGGTTACAGTTTGGCGTGAACTCGGCACCTGGCATTTTTCAGTCGCTAGTGGAACGCCTCCTGAAGGGGCTGGAGGGGGTGTTGCCATATTTTGATGACGTGTTGATAACGGGGGGGAGTAAGGCCGAGCTGGCTCGCAGACTGGATAAGGTCCTGACCGTGTTCGAAAAAGCGGGGCTGCGACTGAGAAAAGACAAATGTGTATTTTTCGAAACAGAGGTTGAGTTTTTAGGGTTCCGTGTCACACCCGAGGGAATTAGGCCGTCCAAATCTAAGGTAGCCGCCATTAAGAAAGCCCCTCGCCCCACTTCCAAAACCGAGCTACAGTCGTTTCTGGGGCTTCTCAATTTCTACCATACCTTCCTTCCACAGAAGGCGTCTGTTGCCGAGCCGCTCCATCGGTTACTTAAAAAAGAGGAAAAATGGCTGTGGGGTGACGAGCAAGAAAGAGCGTTCACAGAGTTAAAGCAACTCCTCACATCCGAGGCAATCCTGACTCATTTCGACCCCAAACGGCCCATAGTTTTAGTCTGCGATGCATCCCCGGTGGGGGTGGGGGCGGTGCTTTGCCACGTGTTAAACGACGGAAGGGAGGCCCCGATAGCGTTTTATTCAAGGTCCCTGTCCCAAGCAGAGCGGAATTACGCACAGACCGATAGGGAGGCACTAGCGATAGTAGCGGGAACCAAGAAATTTCACGATTTTCTGTATGGTCGGCCGTTCAAGGTCGTTACTGATCACAAGCCCCTGTTAGGAATATTCACTGCAAATAAGCCCACGCCACAGATCCTGTCCCCGAGGATGCTGCGGTGGGCTATTTTTCTTAACGCATATCAACATGAGTTAGAATACCGGCCAGGGAAGGAAATCAGCCATGCAGACGCACTCTCACGGTCGCCGTTACCCTTGTCGGACGACCAGAAGGCAGGGGTAAGAAGAGACCGCCAGGTATTATTAATAGAGGTCTTGGAGTCACCCCCGATAGTACCGGCCGACGTTGCCAGGGCGACCGGAAAGGATAGAACACTAGAGAAAGTATGCTCGTGGGTGCAGAAGGGGTGGCCGGCGTCATCCCCAGGCGCGGAATTCGACCCATTTTTCCGAAAGCGAGTAGAGTTGTCTTTAGAGAGGGGGTGCCTTTTGTGGGGCCAACGGGTGGTGGTTCCTACGTCCCTGCGGCCAAAGGTGCTAAAGCTGTTGCACGTCAGCCACCCGGGAATCGTCCGTTCCAAGGCGTTGGCCCGGAGTTACTTCTGGTGGCCCCAGCTGGACGCCGACATAGAGCATATGGTTGGCACTTGTGAGGCATGTCAGTGCTCCCGACCGGAGGTGGCCCGCCTCCCGCATAGGGAATGGGACGCAGCAAGGGGACCGTGGTCCAGGGTGCACGTAGATTTTGCTGGCCCGTTCCGAGGAACCATGTTTCTCCTGGTGGTGGATGCATACTCAAAGTGGCTGGAGGTCATTCCGGTAAAGAGCACATCCTCCGCCACTACCATTCGCCAGCTAAGGAGGGTCTTTTCCACGTTCGGTTTACCCGACACTTTGGTCAGCGATAACGCCAGTTGCTTCACGTCCGCTGAGTTCGCAGCATTCATGGAGGCAAATGCAATTCGGCATGTCACATCCGCGCCGTTTCACCCGGCCACGAATGGCCAAGTGGAACGGTTGGTGCGCACCACAAAGGATGCGCTGCGGCGCATGGGCTCGGGAGATCTAAATCACCAAGTTTGTCAATTTTTATTAGCGTACAGAGTGACCCCCTTAGCGTCTGGATACTCGCCGGCTGAGCTGCTGATGCGGAGGAAACTGACGACGCTTTTGTCCAGGTTGGACCCGTCGAGGGTCGAGGACAAAGGGAAGAACATAGGTTTAGCGGTCTCGAAAGGTTTCGGCGTAGGCGATCCTGTACACTGCAGGAACTATGCCAGCGCAGGCCCAGCCTGGGTGCCAGGGACGATAATAGAACAGACGGGGCCAGTGTCATATCGGGTGGAAACTAGCACCGGCCTCCTCTGGAGGAGGCACGCTGACCAACTGAGGCACCGAGTGAGTGAGGGGCCGATCAGTGGGGCTCAGCGACAGGATTCAGCGATAGGGTTCTCCCCCACCCGTTTAGCCCAAGGGGGAGACAGAGAGGGACACCAGTCCGAAGCCAGGAGGGAGAGCAGTGAGCCCGACTCATATCCTTTTGATACCCCAGTTCTATCCGAGTCCGGGGGGAGGGAAAAGGAGTGTGCGGCCGCCGCTGCCGCTTCCCCCGAAGCCGATTTTGATTTTGATTTTGCTAGCCGGGGGGGGTTTTTGGAGTGTTCCCCCACCCATCCAAGCGAGAAGAGGGGTTTTTCGTTAGCCCCCAGTGCCCCCGGTTCTTCCCAAACAAAGCACACACCTTCCAACAAAGCCGCAGAACCGCGGCAAACCACTAACAAGTCATCCTCTCCCGTTTCAGGGCAGGCAGCCAGGGAGCAAGGAGGAGGGAGCGAAGCCAGGGCAGGGCAGCCCGCGCCGAGACCCCAGCGTGTTCGAAATAAGCCACCTTGGCTGAGAGACTTCGTCTCATCCTAGGGGGGAGGAGTGTTGTGTTCTAATAGTGTAACCTTCCACATGTGATATCAATGTATCTGAACCAATGTAACCTTGCCTATGAGTAACAATGTAACCTTCAGTTGTATCACATAAACCCTGTAATAGGACGCGAGCTAATGACCACCAGCTGGCAGCAGCGAGCGTCCAAGCTCTCTTGGTTCAAACCCATCAAAGACCGCAGCGCGGGAAGTTTCCCGCCGCTACCTACACCTGGACAAGAAGGGCGTGACCAGCCATGACGTCACGCGGACCAGTAGCCAACGGGCTACCGTGGAGCCACATTCAAAATACGTTACTACCATATATATAGACCTGTTCGTCCGCCATTACCTCATGTTCCCTCTGTCCACCATGCAATAAACCTGAGTTAACCCAGCCTTTGGCTGTGCCTTGTGTCTTGACTCTCATACACTAAAGCTGGGCAACCACCAAACGATGATATCATGGGGAAGGGACATTGCCCTTTGGGAATCTAGTCCTTGCAGGAGCAAAGCTTTGCATTTTAGTCCCCCAAGTCAAATACCGAGATAACCCACCCTAATTACAGCTCTGAATTTAATTGCAGGAGAGAGAGAAAATCTTGAGGAATCTTCGGAACTGCTTACATATGCCATTTTCATATCACAAAAGGTCACAAGCAAATATTTGACACATCTGAAGATTCCCAGCAAAGTCAGGAGAGCCACGTATCTCCCAAATTTTGAAAATCCACAGGCCCAACTCTGAAGAAAAATGTTACAATACAAAGCTCTCATGTGATGAAAGCCACACTAGCTAAAAGGCAGAAAAGCCTCATCTTATATTTTTGGTCTCAAAGTTGAATTATTTATGATGTTCATGAACCTGACTCCAAAATGCCAAGCGTGTAGCACCAATGGGGTTCCCTTTAAAGAGCTGAATTTGTGAAGCCCCTTCAAAGACAGTAAGACAAGTCAAACTATTCCACTTCTGTGTTCTTCCTTCATTCTTCTCCACTGAGCCCTCTACAAAGGTGAGAAACCTGTCACCTACCCTGCAGGCAACCTGCAAAGTAGATAGTTTTTTAAAAAGTGAGAAATATCCAAAATTCTTTCAAACATATTAGTAGTTCAACTCTGACTGGATTCAGAGCCCCTCTGTGGCCCCCTGCCAATACACTCCATTTTCATGCAATGCTCAACTAATTTTAAATGCATGTTCCACCTTCCAGGCATTATTTTTAATAGCTTGGCTTGGCTCCCTCACCCCCCTTCTGTCTCTGCCTGGGTGTTAATTCAAATGAGTCAAGAGGGTTTGAACTAGACGGGTATAAACTTTCAGCTGACACAGCTTAAAGAGAAGGCTAGCTGGATGTTGTCTGATCACAAACAAAAGAAAGGTGTTTGCAACTGCTAGCAAATGCAGAGAGTATCTGGAGGCCGGAGCTGCTCAGCACAAAGAGCAGAGAGTGCAACCATGAGATGACAGAGGCGTTAAGAGTGATGGCATATAAGGGCTGCCATACAGGAGGCATGTTTCAAAACTGTCTGCCCCTTTCCCACAGTTTGACAAGATGGATGTAAGGTGAGGGAATAAGGACGCAAAGCATACTTGTAGAATCTGACAAGACAAACAAGAATTGGAAGGGAGAGGGCCACAGGAGAGAGCCAAGCTGAATTGGTATGTCCCCTTGTAAATCTGTGAGATGAAATGGCACTTCGATGAAAGCAAGTGGGAAGCATGCTGAGACAAGCTATGTGAGTCAAGAAGCAACTATGCACAAAGTCCAAGTCACTGCCTGCATATGTGATATGGCCCTGAGGCAGATTTTTGAGCACCACTAATCCTAGTGTATTAATACCATCAAGTCACATCTCGTTTAGGATCCTAATCTGGTTTTTCAAGGTATGTGAGGTATTTAAGGAGTGGTGTTACCAGTGCAATTGCTCCAGTGACTTTCTATAGCTGAGCACAATTTCGAACCAAGATCTCCTCCATCGCTCTACCAACAACCGCACACTGGCTTCATTTGCCCTTAGGAACAATAAGTCATTCCTTCTGAATTCCATTATGCTAACGTAACATGCAAGTCGTGAGTGGGTAAAAAGTGGGGTCAGGAGTTAACAAGACCCATAATCCAAAAATATCTGGAAAACAATAGATTCTCCAGATATAAGCTTAAATGGTTATAGGCTTTAACACAGTAATAATATGGAGCACGTGGGAACAAGTGGAAATCTTGGAGGATTGGGCATTTATATGGGCCTATATCATCACATATGCTGGCTATACTTAGGTATCTGGCTGTGGTGCCAGTGTTTAAGAGTTCAGTTTCCTACAGTGCTTCCTGGGTGAAGTTCCATCTTGAGTAATTATAAACAAGTTATATGGTCCCAGGGCAGCCCCAGAAAATGGGAATGGCAATCCACTTATGCATATTCTCTACTTGAAAAATCCTGGAAAGGGAGACTATAAGTCAGAAATGACTTGACAGCACACAATTCTTTATTTTTATCCTCACTCATGCATCTCCACCTTTAGGTTAGTGTGACCAGAAAGAGGACAATGGGGCACTGACAACCTGACAAGGATGACTTGTGCCTGTCTCTGGGCTGGATCTTCATCTTTAAAGAAAACCCCTGGATGGGTTAGCTAGTGCAGATGTGGTACTCTTACAGGAAGTTGGATGCCAGGTGCAAGCCGAGATACCCTGCAAGCCTGGTAGCATGTTAGGGAATCACTAGCGGGAACTGATTGGTGGAGGACTGGGTGATGGAGGTACCATGGCAAGTTGCCTCCCTTGATGCCCACACTGTAACCAACATGAAGGATTCTGAGGGACTTTTGGGGAGTTTGAGTAGTGAGGTAACTGTCAAACCCCTCCTTTGCTTCTAAATAGTTGTATAATCAAGCATGCCTGTGCCATGCCATTTTGAATTAAAGTTACACCTGGGTTTAAGTGAACAAAGCCTGTGTTAAGATTGCCTTATGATAATAGACAAGAGTAGGTGTTGACCACATGTCACCAGCAACCTCTCATCCATGGAGGAATACTAGAACAGGGGAATATTAGCAAAGACAAATTTGGAACAGCAGTTGGCCAAGGGTTGAAACCTTGTTTGGCCTGCTCTCCATGAGCAGCTTTGCAAAAGAACCCTGAAGCTCAGTTCCTATAACTCTGAAAAACACTGCTTGGCCTTTGACCCTCATTCACCTCTGGAAACCAGTTGAATTATGATGTAAAAAGAGTCAACTGTCTTCCAGAGGGATTGCGACAGAAGAATCCCTTGTTGTTATAGTTGTTGGGTTTGTGTGTATCTGAGCTGGTGACTATAGGCTGAAGACTTGTCCAGCTTAAATTTAGTTTTGTTGTCTACTAATGAAGTGGCTTCTATCTTTGATGGAGTTCCTTCGTATCATTTGAAAACAAACAAAGTAGCCTGGGATTCTTTTCATTATTGTCCACATTATAATGCAGAACTCACAGACTGGGATATGTATGTGAGTGTATGAGTGAGAGAGAGGAGATAAGGAAAGATAATTCTAAATCCTAGTTTTAATATGTTGAGATACACCATTTTCAATGGAGGATGATCAGAAGCTTCAAGGAGTAGAAATATAATGCTACACTGAAACCATCCATAACTGAACAGTGGTAAGATTCGGTTCTATCTTTACATTAACCTATGCATTTATTATACGGCAGTGAAACATGGGCAGCTACAAAAGCTAACATCAAAAAAATTGATGTAACATGAAGAGCAATGAAGCAAAGGATGCCTTGCATACGATGGGTTGACCAAATATCAAATGAAGAATTCTGTATAAGATCAGGTGAAAAACAAGCAAAATTGATGGATATTGCAAGGCATCTGTGGGCTTGGCATGTGTGCCACTTCAGAGATAGCAGGTGGATGAAAGCTATCACAGAATGGATACCACTTGACATAAAATGACCACTAAGAAGGCCAGCAACCAGATGGGAATACAAGTTCAGGACAAAGTTCCCGAGGCCCTGGATGAGACCATATCAACCTGACATGTGAAATATAGATCAACCAAGTAAGTAACCTTTTTGTTGTTCAGTCACACAGTTGACTCCGACCCATTGCGACCCCGTGGACCATTGCCTGCCAGCCATCTCTGTTCTCCACCATCCTCCTCAACCCACCAGGCTCTGTGTCCATTGTATCTACAATACCATCTAGCCATCTCATTTTTGGCTGCCCCCTTCTTCTTTTGCCCTCCACCTTTCCCAGCATCAAGGCTTTCTCAAGTGAATCCTCTCTTCTTATTTGATGTCCAAAGTACTTTAGCTTCATCTTTAATATTTGACCTTCTAAGGAGCAGTCAGGGTTGATTTCTTCCAAGATCGACCTATTTGTTCTCCTCACTGTCCAGGGTAACCTATACATTTGCAAAAGTAATATGCCAGAGCATTCTCATTTAAATATAAAGGTAAAGGTCACCCTTGCTCGAAAGCCAGTCATATCCAACTCTAGGGTTCAGTGCTCATCTCTGTTTTCATAGCTGAAGAGCCAACACTGTCTGCTACTGCAGATGTTTCTGTGGTCATGTGGCAGGCATGACTAGACACCGGAGTGCACAGAATGCTGTTTACCTTCCCACCGAAGTGGTCCCTATTTATCTGCTTGCAATTTCTTGCTTTCGAACTACTAGTTTGGCAGGAGCAGGGACAGAGATGGGAGCTCATTCTGTCCTGCAGTATTTGGGTATCGAACTGCTGACCTCCTGCCTTCCAGTCAGCGTCTTAGCCACTTGAGCCACTCATTTAAAAGTGGACTTCAATATACATTCCATCTTTTTAAAATCTCAAATAGCTCCTAGATTTCTCAGCTATCCCTTCCAATTCTTGCACAGCCATATTTGTACTTACCCACAGTATACTTGATAAAAAAGTAAGTTTAAAACACCAGCTGGAGTATGAGTGCATCTGCATCTGTGCAGCATCACACTTTTTTTGAGTACCATCTATGGCTTAATAAAAACAACTCTGGAGAGCCATTGGAAATGTATTCATATTAAAAAGCCAGCATGCAGACAACTGGACCAACTTTTTATTACTAAGGTACTTCAGAGCTCTGTCTCCCTCAACAATCCACAGTAACTTTTAAAAAGAAAGGTAACCATTCCTCTTATCTTAACTGAGATAACTTTCCAACGCTATGTGACCAAATTAACGCGCAGCCTTCCCCCCAAGGTCTCCCCCCTGGTTTTATTAGTGGTGCTAATATTGTGAGGACGGTGTGAAACCACTAATTCACACATGTGCCATGTTTTCTGTGCTTCTGAACCTGCTGGAACATGATTTTCTGAAGAATGATGAGCGTAATAAACTTCTTCTGGCAGAGCCTCGCAAAATATTCTGCACCCATTTTAGTCACTCAATAATGGGCCATAAAACTCTTTGGAGAACTGCAGGAGAAAAACAGTGTTCAACGACATGCATAAATTAAAGCAAGGACTACCAGTTCAGCTTCCAGTGGAAAATGCTGGCAGTACAGAAAGAATCAAGTTGGTGTGTACAAGGTCAGCCAGAAATATTGGTGAATATGACATTCTTTATTCTGCAACTTCAAGCTCTCTTACTGTGAAACAGTCAAGGATACAGTGTGAAGCAACCAAGGCAATGACATTTATATAATTCTTCATATCAATGCATACCATGAGTGATTCAAACTGAAGGGCCATTAACACACTAAACTTAAGAGTGCCTTTCACAATTCAGGGTTCTTCCACCGACCCCCTTTAATACCTGTCAAGTATCCCGGATTGGCTGGGAAATCCCGTACTTTGGCACACGTTCCTCCCCTTTCCCGGTGCCGACCCATATTTAGAATGGCAGTGAAAGAGGTTACTGTGCATGCGTGCCTGCGCAGAACCCATCTGCACATGCACAAATGTGTTCTGCGCATGTGCAAAGGGGTTCTGTGCATGCACAATGGAGTTTTTTCTGTGCATGCGCACCCGGTCCAGAGCAGTTCCCGTATTTTCTAGAGCGGCGCTTGACAGGTATGCCCTCTTTGAATCCTGAATCTATCATTTGCTTTTTGCAATCTTCTTTCTTGTCTAGGCTAAATGTGAAACTGCCAAAATGAAGCCACTTTTTGATTTATTCATTCCATAGTTCCTTTCGCTTGACCCACTGTGAGAAAATTAGCTGGCACAAGGTAGCCATTGCCCGGGGTATGACAGATTGTGGTTCAAAAATACCAAAATCTTCAAGGCGGCTCTTTCTGTGTACTGCACCCTATTGCAATACTGAGGCAGTAGAGATAGGTCTCAGTAGATATGTACAAACAGGAAGATGCAATCCATAAAATATGTTCTATGCACTGCCAGATTCTGGCAGGGCTTCTGTCGACAAAAATATGTAGATGAAGCAACATGTGATCCTGTTTTGTCTGCTATTTTGAAGACGCACATAGATATTGTCTGTCTCTTTGGCTCTGCCTGTGCTTCTTACTTATCAGCCAATTGCACTTCTGCAGGTACTTAATCATAAGAATGCCTAATGATTTCATGTATAGGATTTTTAGCCTATGTCGTTGGGAGATAAACCTATGTGTTACAACGGTGATGTAAAAGCTGGCTGCTCTTTTGAATAATATAATGAGACTAATAAATTTGCAAATGAAAATAGTAATCTGACTACTTTGTAAAAAAGAAAAGAAATGAAAACCTGTGGGATGATCACAGGAAATGGTGTGGAACAAATATGGTCTTAAACTAAAAAGTTAGCTTCAGGGAATGCTGTTTCTGTATTTGAGGTTTTGATATATGATATTTTTGAAATGGTAACTTTATATATATTTCAAATTTATATAGCCACCCACTCACCACATCGTGGCGAGTCAGGGCGGCTTACAAAATTACTACAAAGAAATCACAAAGATAGCAAAAGTTTGAAGGTTCAGATAGGCGGTGACGTATCGCCTGGCTAGCATACCTGTCAACCATGGCTCCGGACAATCCGGGACCTGCGCAGAACGGTTCTGCGCAGGATGCTTTTTACGCATACATAAAAGCCTTCTACACATGCATAAAAGCAACTTGCGCAGAACCGTTCTGTGCAGCTCGCTTCTACACATGCGTAGAAGGCTTTTACGCATGCGTAGAAGGCTTCTACGATCCCCTTCTGCACAGAAGCCTTCTACGCATGCGTAGAAGGGTTCTACACAAGCATAGAAGGGTTATACGCATGCGTAAAAGCCTTCTACGCATGTGTAGAAGTGAGCTGCACAGAAGGGATGCGCAGTAACGCCTTCCCCCCCACTGCCAAATTCCGGGGTTTTGGCAACTCTGGGCAGGAAATGGCAAAAATCAGCGCCAAAAAATGGGAAATCCCGGCCAATCCGGGAAGGTTGACAGGTAAGCTGGCTAGGTGGATAGTCCGGGGGGGAGACGTCCTTGGCCGCCCACACAGCTGGGGCGGCGGCACACTTTCTTTGTGTTTAACCAGATAAATAGGTTAAAGTTGTAATCAGGTCGTGAGTCCAAGGCAGATGCAGTCTGGTGCTAGATGAAGGTAATAACGTGAAGGAGACAGGCAAAAGGAAGTAGATTCAGACATATTACCAGTTCCATATAGCCTAATAGGAAGGCAACGAAGCAGCCACCCCCGTTGGCAAACCATCTTGCCTCCTCAAGGGGCCTGCCAAGAAATAAATGGTGAGTGACACCTTAGCTCATCTGCCTCTTCACCCTTCTTATTAGTGTGAAAGAGAATGCAGGGAGTGGAGATTTATTTATTTATTTAAATTTATATGCTGCCCAATCAGGAGAACCCGACTCAGGGTGGTGTACAACAGTTAAAAATGTGTAAAAACAGATTTTAAAATCCAAAATAGCCCATTCACTTCCCCCACCCTCCTACCCCCCACCCCAGTTAAAAGAATAAAAAGAAATAAAAGGGAATGGGGGGGACCGCAACAACACAAAGGGAGGGATATTAACTAAGTACTAACTGGGGATGAGCCAACAGGCTGGAGCCGTATTCCCATTAAGGCCCCACACCTGCCCTGCCAGCCAGGTTTTCAGACTTTTCCTGAAGGGCAGCAGTTCTGTCTATAGCCTCAATTCTGTTGGAAGGAGGTTCCAGAGGGCTGGTGCGGACATGGAGAAGGCCCTTCTTCATGTGCCAGAGAGGCGGGCCCCTCTAGCTGAAGGCACAACTAGGGAGCCCCTCCGATCCACTCTGGTTGGACGGGCAGACACTCTCGGGATGATGCGGCCTCTCAGGTATCCTGGCCCACTGCCATATTGAGATATATAAGGATATAAGGATATTGCAAAGGAAGAGAGAATTTGGCACACACAAATCAAGCCCATAACAAAGAAATTGAGAGACAAAGGAATCAAATATAATTGGAAGCCATTCAAGGAAATGAAATTTAGCTATTTGGGCAAGCTGTTCTGGATCAAAGAGGGATTGTATCCACTAGACATTCTAGTTAAAGCTAAAGTAATTGAAAATGGATCTACAGAATGGAACAAACTTTTAAAAAAGAACTAACAATAGCAGGAGTTTATGATATAACTGACATGGTTAATGATCGAGGTTACCAAGGTGCCACTGGAAATGACTAATGTTGAAAACCACTAAGTTATTAGAAATAAGTGATTCAATTGAACACACGTATATTTAACTTCATAACCACCACCACCACCCCTCTCCCTCTTTGACCGTCAAAGGCTTTTTTTTAAGTGAGGAGGAAACCAAATTGTTATGTATATTTTTTGTTTGAGTGAATGTTTTAGTTGTTGGGCTGTAAGGTTTGTTAATGTAATTGTGCACATGCCTTCCGGATTTTACGTAAAAATAAGGGAAAATCTAAGAAAAAAGTCATGAAATATGTTAAGATTGTGTCATGGAATGTGAAGGGTGCAGGGTGCCAGATCAAGAGAAAAGGATTAGAAGCAGCAATTAAAAAAGATAAGGCAGACTTGATATTTCTGCAGGAGACTCACCAGAAAGCAAACAACACAAACAATTTATATCTAGGTTGGATAAGGCATTTGGAACATCAAAAGCAAGAAGGGTGGCAATTTTAGTTTCAAAGAGGCTTGGCTTTATTAAAGAAAAGGTTATTGCAGACCCGGAGGGAAGATATTTAATAATAAAGGGGATGATAAATAATGAAGAATTAATTTTAGTAAATGTATATGCACCAAATGAGAATCAGGGAGAATTTCTAAATAAATTGAATCTTTTATTAAGCAATGAAAAAACTAATAAAATGATAATAGCAGGGGATTTTAATGCAATAATGTCACCCATGGATACCACAAACCCAATTAGATTTAAAACTAAATCTGACGGAATTATGAATAAATGGATTAAACAGATGAACTTGTGAGACTCTTGGAGAGAAATAAGAGGAACTGAGAATGGGTTTACATATTATTCTCATGTACATGATACATATTCGAGAATTGATTCTATACTGGTATCGACAGCTATGGTTGGTATGATAGGAGGTGTTGAAACAGGCATAATAAAGGAATCAGATCATGCAAGTTTGAAAATTGAAATTTGCATAGATGGAGTTACTGAAAAGAAAAATGGGTGGAGATATAATATGAAATTATTTCAGAAACAAAATAATAAGGATTGGATAAAGAAAAATGGGATTTATACTGGGAATGGAATGATAAAGCGAATGTAACTGACGATATCTTGTGGGATACTATGAAAGCCGTCCTCAGAGTTGAAAGTATTAAATTATCAAGTAGAAAAGTTAAGCAAGCTAAAATCAAACAAAAAGAAACTGAGGATGAAGCAAAAACATTACAAGAAGAGCACACAAAAACAAAAGATAAGATGACATTTGATAAATTAGAAAAGAGTTAGTAGGGAAAGATATTGAGAAGGTTAAAAAACATTTGATATATCTAAAAAGAGATTACTTCAAATATAATAATAAAAACTCAAAAATGTTAGCTAGGACAGCAGAGAAAAAAGGGAAAGAGTGAAATAGGAACATTAATAAATAAGGGTGGGAAGAGGTGGAATAAAATAAAGGGGGAAAAAGAAATAGTGGAAGAATTTTATAAGGAATTATATTCTAGGAAAGTAATTGATGAAGAGAAAATGAAGGAATATTTATTGAAGAACAGTAAATTTAAAATAACTCAATCTCATAGGGACATACTATAAGAAGAAATTTCCGAAAAAGAGATAATAAATGTCTTTTAAAAATCTAAAAATTAGAAAGTCACTGGGTGATGACGGTTTCCCAGCTGAATTTTATAAAGAGTTTACAGAGTTAATTGTCCCAAAAATTAAAAGGATTTTTAACTATGTTTTGAATGGTGGGAAAATGCCACCTTCTTGGCATAGGACTATTATAACACTGATTCCTAAACCAGGAAAAAAATGTAGAAAAAAATAGACTGACTAAGGTTCAAAATTAGTGGATGTCTTGATGATGTTATTCAACAAGGCAAGCAATTAATGACTCATCCACCAATTATCATGGAGAAATTGATGAGAAGTTATTAAAATGTTATAGATGGGAGTCACACAGGATTGTATGCATGAGCCTCTCCACTGTGCTACCCATGGGTGTTAGGAATGATGATCTAGTACAGTTGGAGGGCACTTGAGAAAGGTCTGAGATAAATGTATATGTAACCCCTCCTCCTCCTCCTCCTTCCTCCATATCTAAGCAAAACATAAAATTGCCAAAATGAAGCCACCTTTGGTAAATTCATTCTGTAGTTCTTTTTGCCCGACCTAGTGTGAGAAAGGTTGCCACTGCCTGGGATATGCCCAATTGTGGTTCAAATATGCCACAATCTTCAAGGAAGCTCTTTCTGTGTACCCCTATGTCACCCGTATGTGCATGTCTTTTTGAAAGTGGATCTGCATTCCATCCACATCTACAGGTGCAGGTTAATCTACATTTGCCCAGCAGCAACCAGCAGCATTCACTGCATATAGAAAGCCTATTTATGGACTTGCTCTTTTTCTCCCTATGTAAAGATATGGAAGAGTTGCATTGTGACCAGGCTGTTACTGCAACTCAACTGGAATTTCTGTACTAGGGTAGTAGCAGTTAAAACAACATGGAACTCTACCTGATTATGAGGTCTTATGTTTTTAAAAGACCAAAAGAAAAGAAACCATCCATACAAATTCTCCAATGTATAATATAACGGATACAATTCCAAGTGGCTCATAAGATCTGAAGTACTTTAAAAACATGCATAAATAGCCACAAGCTATTATGTAGTTAATCTAATCTGAGCCTGTAAACACAATGAAATTCAGAAAACCTTGTGGGAAAGCAAGTGTGCTAATGTCTTAACTTGTCAGAGCAACAGGCATTTTGCTATCAATGCATATCAAGATACTTTAATATTTTCAAGGTAATGTCTCTCTCTCTCTCTTTTTAACAACAATTTGTTTGGGATCGTGTATTTAACTGCTTCATAAAATTGCCTGGTTAAATACAAGAAAGGTAATTGAAACACTAATGTGTTGAATCTATTACTATCAGCATGTGCCTGAATGAAAGAATTTTGGTGGGGGGGGAGAGACTTTTGTCTCACCTGGAACAGATTTAATGGAATAATAACTTAGTTAAATGGCATGTGATTGTAATTAACCACATTCTTATCAGCACTGTGTGGTTGAAGTTCTGTTGTATAAACCTGCTTGTATGCAACACAAAGGTGCACACTTCAGAAAACTGAGTCCCTGCAGAAGTGTTCACAAAAAAGCATCCATTTGGTCATGACAGGAGACAAGTGACCAACTGCACAATCAAATTGCACAATTTTCATTACCTGGACATACTGGATTAAAGCCTGTTATCTTACTATGTTCAATTAATTCCAAACACTATTTTACTTGGAGTATCTATCTTACAACTGTCAATTTTTAAAAGGTTTGTTGTTTATGTTTATGTTTATTCAATTTATATCCCGCCCTACTCAACACATGGCCGACTCAGGGCGGCTAACAACATATAAATGACCCCAGGGCAACCCAAGGGGTTTACATATAAGATACAAGATACAATGTTCAAAATACAATAATAAATACAATATTTCAAGTAAATACAATAACACAAATTACAATATAAAGCAAAACAATCCACAAAATGCAAAATATCAGCACCACATCAAAATAGAAAACAATTCAACCGAAACCACCCACAAAAAACCCCTGCCTCTGGAGTCTTATTTTTTTTATTTTTTTATTTATATTCAAATTAATATGCTGCCCAATCAGGTAAACTCGACTCTGGGTGGCTCACAACAAGTTAAAACACACATAAAACAGTACAACCAATTAAAACCAATTAAAACCCAACATACCCACCCACCTACCCCATTCCTCTTAAAACCCACATAAACCCACATTAAAAAAGAGAGAAGACAATTAAAAGAAATGGGGGCTTAATTTATAAGCCAACAGGCGGGGGCCACTCTTCCATCTGGGCCCCACACCTGCCCTGCCAACCAGATTTTTAGGTCTTTTCTGAAAGGTAGCAGCTCCATCTGCTCCCGCAACTCTACAGGCAGGAGATTCCACAAGGCCGGTGCGGACACGGAAAAGGCTCTCCTTTGTGTGTCAGAGAGATGACCCCCTCTGGCAGATGGAACAATCAGGGAGCCCCTCCGATCTGCTCTGGTTGGATGGACGGACACTCTTGGGACGATGCGGTCTCTAAGGTATCCTGGCCCACTACCATGAAGGGCTTTAAAGGTCAAAACCAGCATCTTGAACTGCACCCGGAGGCAAACTGGTAGCCAGTGCAGCTCCCGAAGTAATGGTGAGGCACGAGCATAACGCCCGTGCCCCATCACCTCCCGGGCTGCCGCATTCTGGACCAACTGCAGCCTCCGAATGGTTGACAAGGGCAGCCCCATATAGAGCGCATTGCAATAATCTTGCCTGGAGGTGACCAGAGCATGTGTGACCATGAGCAGGAAGTCCCAGTCCAGGAGCGAATGCAACTGACGGATGACGCGAAGCTGTGAGAAAGCCCTCCTGGCCACAGCTGCCACCTGATCTGCTAGTAGCAGCCCCGAATCCAGGAGGACCCCTAAGTTGCGTACCGGGTCTGTCTGGGGCAAAGCAGCCCCATCCAAGACCAAAGTTGGCAGCTCCCTGGATAACGTAGGGACCCCCTATCCAAAGCAACTCAGTCTTGGAGGGTTTCAATTGTAGCCCGTTGTCCCCCATCCAGACCCCAACCGCTTCCAGACATCTGGCTAGGACATTGACTGCATCACTGGGGTCCCCATGAAGGGGACGACAGAGCCCTGGAACGCCGGCCGGTGGCGTGGCTGGAAGGCCTCTTCGCCCCCACCGGGGCTGGGAGTGCTGCACAGTGGATTTACCCGGCAGACCCTCTAGCCTTTTAAGTCTTGGCGAGGGGGGAGGGGGGCCCCGGAACGCCGGCTGGTGGCATGGCCGGAAGGCTTCTTTGCCCCCACCAGGGCCGGGAGCGCTGCAGCGGTGGATTCGCCTGGCAGACCCCCTCGCCTTTTAAGTCCTGGTGAGGGGGGGAGGGCGGGACCTGGAACGCCGGCCGGTGACGTGGCCGGAAGGCCTCTTTGCCCCCACCAGGGCTGGGAGCACTGCGGCAGTGGATTCGCCCGGCAGACCCCCTCGCCTTTTAAGTCCTGGTGAGGGGGGGGGGAAGAGCAGGGCCCAGAATTCTGGCTGGTGGTGTGGCCGGACGGCCTCTTTGCCCCCACCGGGGCTGGGAGCGTTGCGGCGGTGGGTTCGTCCGGCAGATCCCCTCACCTTTTAAGTTCTGGTGAAGGGGAGGAGGGCGGGGCCCAGAATGCCAGCCAGTGGTGTGGCCGGAAGGCCTCTTCGCCCCCACCAGGGCCAGGAATGCTACACGACACTCCATGGCGCCCGCCACCCACCCCCTCAAGAATACCCTTAGATCTTAGCAATGACAGCTCATGACCAGGGCAAGAGGGTTCCCCTTCTCAAAATTTAGGGATGTACTGCCTCCAACCCCATGCATTTAGAAAGTGTTGGCCTTATCCAGTTAGCAGCCTTATGAAATTTCACCTTACAAAGGTTCCCCCCCACCCCCCACCATGAAGCTGAATGGGAAATTTTGAAGTCGTCTTAGAATATTATTTTAGGGGAAATTTAGCCACAAATGAACAATATATGGTGCCATTCACCCCAAAACATATTTTGAATCTTATCAAGGATCTTTCTGCCTCACAAAATTCCTTGTGTGGCTTGCCATTTTAAAATATTCAGAGTGGCCTCAAAAATTCACCTTAGGTGTTCAGAACAAAAAGCAGATAAAAATCCAATAAATAGGGGCTACAGTGGTTCAGTGGTTAAGAAGTTTGCCTTGTTAGCCAGAAGGCTGGCAAGTCGGCAGTTTGAGACCTGGGTATTGGATGACGGATTGAGTGCCTGTCTCTGTCCCAGCTCTTGGGGACATGAAAGGAGCCTCATTTGGGCATCCCCTGAGTGGAGTTTCTTCCGCAAAAATCCTTTCAACCCAGAATAAATTCTGACACAAAATTATTATAATCCAATAAATGAATACATACATTCAAAGTACTGTATGTCATTTTAGTGTATGGGACCAAAGACAACAGAACAACCGAAGGGTTGGTTTAACACAGGTTTATTGCATGGTGTTCCGGTGAAGCATGAGGTAATGGCGGTGATACATCTCAATATATACAGTAGCCCTCTACATTTGAATCTTGTAGCACGGTAGCTCATTGGCTGCTACCGGCGTGGCCTCGCCCAGGCACGCCTCTTTCTTCTGCTGCTGAATGTGGGGAAGGTTTTCCCGCGGCTGTCCGTGATTGAGCAATGTGAACCATGTGAGACTGAACGCTCGCAGCTGCCCTCTATGGGCTGTCTGCTCGCGTTCCTTTACAGCTGAGATCGTTTGTATTTGGAGTGGTTACATTCTTGCCTTTACAGTACAATGAACATGCACGCATACATACACAACATCCCTCCCCCCTAGGATGGGACGAAGTCCCGCAACCATTGTGGCTTGCCGCACGTGCGCTTGGGGCGTGCCTGCGTCTGACCTAGTACTGGAGAGCCTGTGATCCCTGATTCCGCGGGTGCTTGTCCTGCAACGGGAAACGGGGATTCGTTAGTGGCTCTGTGGGGCGTCCGTGCCTGCCTTGCGCCCGGGGATGGGAATGGAATGAATAGTTGGGAGGTGAACCCCTGCCTGTTGCTCTCGGACCCCGGGGACCCGCCTATTGTGAACCGCGGAACCGATGAGGTCGCCCTTGTGGTCCTGCTACCTTCTGATCCTTGCTCGGGGGACCTTGAGACTGTGGTGGGCGGACTTGCTGTTGCCTCCCGTCTTGGGGGTGTTGGTCTCCGGGAAATTGGCGCTATATTGCATTCTAACTCACAGGGACTACTTGGACTGGAAGTACCAGGGGCTGAACTGAAACCCCTCTTTTCGCTAGGATGGGTGGGGGACCACTCCGCTAACTCCCCCTGGTACTGTAAATCAACATCTAAACTTCTATGGGCATCTGTGTTTCGGGGAAAATTCCGGGGGGTATGTGTGTGGTCGGGGCTCTTCCTTTCTGCCGCGAACTCCCGCAAAAGATCTCTGTGGATCGATTCCCTTTCCTCCCCCCTTGGTGGGGGCCCATGTTCCCCTTTCCCTCCCCCTTGGGCTAAACGGGTGGGGGAGTACCCTAACGCTGATTCACTGCTTGTCTCGTCTCCGTCCTGCTCTCCGGGGACCCTGCGCCTGAGTTGGTCCATGTGTTGCCTCCACAGGAAACCTGTACTGGTCTCCACGCGGTATGAGACGGGGCCGGTTCGTTCTATTATGGTGCCCGGCACCCAGGCTGGCCCCACGCTGGCGTAGTTCCTGCAGTGCACCGGGGCGCCTACGCTGAAACTCTTTGAAGGTTCCACCCCTATGTTCCACCCTTTGTCCTCTACTCTCGTGGGGTCTAGCTTGGAGATTCCCGTGGCCAGCTTCCTGCGCATCAACAGCTCTGCGGGGGAGTGCCCTGACGCCAATGGGGTGACCCTGTACCTTAGCAGGAATTGGCACAATTTCAGGTCGAGGTCTCCGGGGCCCATGCGCAGCTGCGCGTCTTTCGTGGTGCGCACGAGGTGCTCTACTTGGCCGTTGGTGGCCGGGTGAAAGGGGGCGGAGGTGATGTGCTGAATGGCGTTGCGCTCCATGAACGCCCCGAACTCGGCGGACGTGAAACAGCTAGCGTTATCGCTGACGAGGGTGTCGGGTAAACCGAACGTGGAAAAGACCCTCCGTAGCTGTTTAATTGTTGTGGCCGAGGAGGTGCTCGAGACTGGGATGACCTCCAACCACTTGGAGAACGCGTCCACCACAAGGAGGAAAAGCGTTCCCCTGAACGGGCCAGCAAAGTCTACGTGTACCCGGGACCAGGGCCCCCTTGCTGCGTCCCACTCCCTATGTGGCGAGCGGGCCTCTTCTGGCCTGGAGCTTTGGCACGCTTCGCAAGTGCCGACCATGTGTTCGATGTCGGCGTCTAGCTGGGGCCACCAAAAATAACTGTGGGCCAGCGCCTTAGAGCGGACGATCCCTGGGTGGCTGACGTGCAGCAGTTTAAGCACCCTCGGCCGGAGAGACGTGGGGATCACTACCCGCTGTCCCCACAAGAGGCACCCCCTCTCTAGGGACAACTCTAGTTTCTTTTTGAAAAATGTGTCGAATTCCGCTGCTGGGGAAGACACGGGCCACCCTTTCTGTACCCAGGAGCAAACTGTGGCCAGCGTTTTGTCCTTGCCGGTCGCTTTAGCGATGTCGGCCGGTACTACTGGAGGGGAGTCTAGGACCTCTATCATTAAGACCTGGTGGTCCCTCTCTACTTCGCCCACGTGGCAGCAATCCCGGGGAATGGGGGACCTCGACAGGGCATCCGCATGGCTGATCTCCTTCCCGGGCCGGTATACCAACGCGTGCTGATACGCGTTGAGAAAAATGGCCCACCTGAGCATTCTCGGGGACAGGATTTGGGGTGTGGGCTTATCTGCGGTGAAGATGCCTAGCAAGGGCTTATGGTCAGTCACTATGGTGAAGGGGCGGCCGTACACAAAATCATGAATTAGTGTATGGGACCAAAGACAACAGAACAACCGAAGGGTTGGTTTAACACAGGTTTATTGCATGGTGTTTTGGTGAAGCATGAGGTAATGGCGGTGATACATCTCAATATATACAGTAGCCCTCTACATTTGAATCTTGTAGCATGGTAGCTCATTGGCTGCTACCGGCGTGGCCTCGCCCAGGCACGCCTCTTTCTTCTGCTGCTGAATGCGGGGAAGGTTTTCCCGCGGCTGTCCGTGATTGAGCAATGTGAACCATGTGAGACTGAACGCTCGCAGCTGCCCTCTATGGGCTGTCTGCTCGCGTTCCTTTACAGCTGAGATCGTTTGTATTTGGAGTGGTTACATTCTTGCCTTTACAGTACAATGAACATGCACGCATACATACACAACAGTCATACAAAGCATTCGTTTCAATCACGTCAATGTGTCAAGTAGTTATTGTCATTAATTTGTTCCACTGATTTTTCTTGGTACTAGCAGTACTGTGCTCACTTTCTTGGCTGTGCTTTTCACCAACCCACTCCCAAATCCATAAACAAAGATCTGAGCAGCGAGAAGGGGGATTGGCACCTGAGGCGGAAAAGGGCAAGTCAGGATCCTTCTCGTTTCCCACTTATAGAAACAAACTGGACTATCAATATAATTTTCCTTCTACACAAGTGAGGAGAGAAGGCCCTCTCATGTGAAGAGAAAGCTAATTTAGGCAGTGCAAAGCAAGCCAGGAGGAATATACAGTTCTCTCTGCCTAAATAGGAAATGTGGGATCTGCTACTATTGCTCTTATCATCTGCCACTTGAAACAACAGCTTCATTCTGTTTAGTGGTAGGTAAGAGACCGCGTCATCCCAAGGTATTCAGGCCATCCAATGAGGGCAGACTGGAGAGGCTCCATAGTGGTTCCATCCATAAGAGAAGCACATCTAACTGGGACCAGGAGGAGCGCCTTCTCTGTGTCTGCCCTGGCCCTTTGGAACCTCCTGCCACCTGAGTTGCACCTCCAGACAAAGCTGCTCCCCTTTAGAAGAGTGCTAAAAACATGGCTATGCCAGCGGGTGTGAGGCATGAATGGCTCCACTTCCCAAGCCCGCCTGCTTGTTTAGCCTGCATGTGGGTGTTTCTGTCCTGACAGCTTTTAAATGTGAATGGAGGGTGGTTAAGAGGGGTTTTTAGCAGATGGTTTTATTGGGTTTTAATGGTTTTAGATAAGGATTTTACTGATTTTTAAAATTGGGTTGAGATGTTTTTATAATGATGGGATTGTTGTAATCGTTTGGGGTTTTGTTGGGGTTTTGTTGTATACTGTATATTGTGTATTATATGTTGTAAGCTGCCCTGGGTGGTGCTTGCACCAGGAGGGTGGGGTATAAATAAATAATAAATAATAATAAAACTAAACCAGGCCTTGGTAAATAAACCATTGCCCTTACAAGTATTGTGGGTACTTTTAAAAAGCCATCAGTAAAATTGGCAGCTATTGAAATTCTCCACTGTTGACAGTCAAATCCCCACACATTGATTCCAAAAGCAAGTTTCATTCAGATCATTGGAATGTGCTCTTAGTAAGATATGTCCCAGGCTCATTTGTTTACTTTTGTCAGTTGCCTAGTATTGTTGTTTTTCCCCCTAAAATCCCTAGATTGTCATATTTCAGTGCATATAAAAACAATGCTCCCAGTGCTGTTTCCAAATGCAAGGCAGAGCCAACTTGTGCCTGATGAGTCATTGAGCATCAGCATGTGATGGATTTGAACCCACTGTGGGACTCATTCCAAATACATGTGGCATTTAAATAGGAACTCGCCATTGACTTTGTAATTCCCCAGTGCACCACTTGTGTTCCGAAAGGAGAAGGGGAAAGAAAGTCAAGTGGTGTATTTGTCAGAATGCCTTCGCCAGTCCCACTGGCCCCACAGGCAGTGACTGTCAGCGTCGGGTGACTGCGAGCGAGTTCATGTCCTGATATTATTGTGCACATCCCCAGAGGGAGTTCTTGGGAAGGACTTTTGCATTCATGTGAAGGCAGAGATTGGCTGCTGCTTTCCAGAGGCACCGATTGCCTGAGACAAAGTGTCTGCTTGCTACACAGGCAGAGAGGGTAAGAGAGAAAAAAGGACTGAAGGACATCAACATGGTGTAATACATTTTGGCACAAAACAATAACAGATTAAGGTCCTTTTCACAGGTGAGTGAGTAAAATGAATAATAGACTTGAAGGAGGCTTATACCTCCTCCAGGTCCCTGTGAGCAAATTTCAACATACAAAAGGCTTCCTTTTCTATTATCAGTATGATATTTTGTTAGGCTTCCAGAGGCCACTACATTTAACTATCAAATTTCACTCTGCATCTTTTGCAGAGTTCCTCACTGATTGATACAGTTAACAACATGTTTGGATAGCATCATTTTCGCTTAACAACGCGTCATTATGCACCATGTGTTCCCCTGCATAACAATGTTTTTAGTGTCATTGTCTGGACAACAACGCTAAAATAACCGTCATTA
This sequence comes from Bradypodion pumilum, assembly GCA_035047305.1. Taxonomy (NCBI): domain Eukaryota; kingdom Metazoa; phylum Chordata; class Lepidosauria; order Squamata; family Chamaeleonidae; genus Bradypodion; species Bradypodion pumilum. Next base: position 121,421,141 of record JAWDJD010000004.1, read on the forward strand.
TCTGGACAAAAACGTCGTTATGTGGGAAACTCCATAGAAACCCGCATAACAACAAAAATCATTTAGCAACACTACTTGGGGAACCAAGTAACGTCATTATGCCAGGATCTACTTCAAGATAATGATTTGGTTTAAAGAAGGACAAGTCAAGTTTAAAAATAAATTATGTATCACCATAGATATCATTTTGAGCATCTTTTTACTAACTTTACCATTTTACTGTGTGTCTGCCCTCAGCCCCACACACCCAAAATCATTTTCTCAACATTATGCCAACTTTACACATGATGAACTAAGGCTGTTTTACTTGACTTTCATGATTTTCTAATACAAATAGTGCTGCCAAACAATGTAAAATGCAAGGTGCTGCAAATGATAAAAGAACAAGGGTCTTATGGGTAAGTCGTCTTCTTCTTCCATGTCTAGTTGAAATGTGAAACTTTAAAAAATGAAGGCACTCTTTGGTGAGTTCATTCTGCAGTTCCCTTTGACTGACCTAGTGTGAGAAAGATTAGCGGCAACACAATGTTGCTGTTACCAGGGTATACCCAGTTATTGTTATCATGCTGCATAAATTTGTTTTCCTGTAGAATGCACCTTTGACCATGAAGAAGAAAAGGCAAGGAAGGAAGACATAAAGACAACCACATCCATATTGACTGATCAGACTGAGCCAGGATTCTTTCTTTAACAGTAGCCAGGAAGATCTTTGGCAAGCCAAAGCAGAGAGCCATGTCTTTCAAGTGCTTTTGTGTGCCTAGTAACACAGATATACTTCCTCAAAACATGGTCATTATATTTCCAGCTGTCCAAGAATACTGTAGGCCCATCACCCATGGTTTCAACCAATCATGTGTAAAATGCTTCAAATTTGGCCCACATTTGGATACATATTCCTAGCTGTGTATCTACAGAACAGAACTGTTCCAAGTTATTTTGTTGAGATGAAGGACAAACACATTCGCACAAATTATATGTACACAGGTTGACTGTACTGGCAGGTGACTTCAACAATTAAAACAAGGCAGCATTCTTCCACTGGATAGGAAAGTAACATGGAAGGCATGCAGCAGATCACATGTTAAAATGCAACTCTCCACCCTTCACACTATGTCCATTGCCTGAAATGTCCACCTCATTTCCTCCTAATTACAGGACTTGCCCTGACAACACTAAAGGTCAAACCCAGTGGATAGACCCATGCTAGCCTTCTGCAAAGAAAGGATTTGACTATAACAACAACAACAACAATAACAATAACAATAATAACAATAACAATAATAATAAATTTTAATTTATATCCCGCACTTTCTCTGCCAAAGCTGACTTAAGGTGGCAATACATCATTGCATGCTGTCTGCACAGCAGACAGCAGCTAAAAGAAGAAAAATACAATAGTGAAAGAATAAAGAAAGAGAACAAATACATAATAGAAAATTTACAACAGTGCAATCAATACAATGCAAAAATACAATAGAGTCAATAGAAAGGTTCAAAAAGTCCAAGCCACAAATACAAGCCCATGCTCCCGTCAAGCCCGAAACCGGACAGGCAATTCCTCAGGAGGATCGGCAAGCAGCAGGTACAGGTGGCTCCCATCCCCATAGCGATGGCATAGCTACGGGGAGAGCTTGGGCCCTCCATGTGGTGGTGGCAGCTTTTCACCCCTTCCAGTCCAGCGTGACTCGGAAGGGGGAGGGAGCGGCGGTGAACACAGGTGGCTCCCATCCCCGTAGTGATGGCATGGCCACGGGGAGAGCTTGAGACCTCTGTATGGTGGTGGCAGCTTTTCACACCTTCCAGCCCAGCGTGACTCGGAAGGGGGAGGCAGCGGCAGCAAGCACAGGTGGCTCCCATCCCCATAGTGATGGCTTGGCTATGGGGAGAGCTTGGGACCTCCGTGTGGCAGTGGTGGCTTTTCACCCTTTCTAGCCCAGCATGGCTCGGAAGGGGGAGGTGGCGGTGGCGAGCACAGGTGGCTCCCATTCCCATAGCAATGGCGAGGCTATGGGGAGAGCTTTGAACCTCCGTGTGGCAGCAGCGGCTTTTCACCCCTTCCAGCACAGCATGGCTCGAAAGGGTGAGTCGGCGGCAGCAAGCACAGGTGGCTCCCATCCCCGTAGCAATAGCGTGGCTACAGAGAGAGCTTGAAGAAAAATACCCATAAGATTTTCTTTTATATACTGTGACACATACAAATATTATTCAGGAATGAAATACAAGCATTGCAGTCTATGTTTAGCATCCTGGTGGCAGAATCTAATGGCTGTGCAGGTGGAGAGTTCCAGGTTTGCCCCAATAATCTTTGTCTTGCAATTACACAAAACAGAGATTACCTCACTGAAGACAACAGGGATTTCTGTTTATGTCTTGTGTAGACCATCATACTTCTCTCTGATGTCAAACCTCCTTTTCTTTTGTCAACGATTGAGGTAACGATCTCTTTAAATCACCACAGAAATAAGTTGATTTTTAATAGTTTTCACTTATTTCCTCTCTTAATTTTTCATGGACAAAATTTCAAGATGAGGCACCCTTCCCCAGGCCAGTATTGAGTTCCCTATATCTGCAGCCCTTGAATCTGTGTCCTCTTGCATGTTTTTCTCAGTTTACAATCTATACATTGAATATTAGCCAGAGATCTTTGAATAATTTCTTCTCATAACATTTTTAAAATGATCAATCAGTCAGTCACTTTCTTTGTCTACCATAAATGTCTGTAGCAGTTCAAAACAAATCAATATAGAAAATTAAGAATCCATTCCTGCTAAAGGAAAATTAGAGCTGTTCCATAACTGGAAAATAGAGCACTACATCACAAAGACTGAAATCCTGTTCTGTAACTTACAAGGCGTAGCAGTAAAAACAGGATTTCGGCTAATACATGATGTAACATATATTTTCAACCTCTTTTCAACTTCTTTATAAATGATCTAAAAGTAGGAGTAAATAGCAAAGTAGCCAAATTTGCTGACGACACTAAATTATACAGGGTAGTGAAAACTGAGAGAGATTGTGAGGAGCTCCAGAGGGATCTCTTGACACTGGGGGAGTGGGCAAACCAGTGGCAAATAAGCTTCAACACTAGTAAGTGCAGAGCGATGCATGTTGGGGCAAGAAAAACCCCAATTACATTTATAAACTCATGGGGTCTGAACTCTCTGCGACAAACCAGGAAAGGGACCTTGGTGTCCTGGTGGACAGCTCAATGAAGTTGTCAACCCAGTGTGCCTCAGCAATGAAAAAAGCAAACTCAATGCTAGGAATAATTAAGAAGGATAAAAATTAGTATGTATGCCGATGATACGTTACTTGTATTAAAAAAATGCTAAAAATACAATTGGTAAAGTTCAAGAACATCTATACAGGTTTGAAAAAATAACTGGTTTAAGAATTAATTGGAAAAAGACTGAAGCGATAGCTTGTAACTATAATGAAAAGGACAAGGAAGAGATTAAAAAACATTATAAAATAGATATAAAGAAAAGTTTGAAATACTTGGGTATATATATAACTGAGGATATTAAGGAACTTCATAAGTTAAACATAGACAAATTAAGGCAATATTTAAAGTCAAACATAGCTAAACTCAATAAATTAAAAGTGTCCTGGTTTGCTAGAGTGAGTTTGGGGCGAATGAAAATTTTATCAACATTAAATTTTGTCATAGGTAACCTTCCTCTTAAGATAAGTAATAAGGAATTAAAGGAATGGCAAAAAATGTTAAACAATTTTTGTAACGGAGGAAGGAAACCAAGGATAATGAAATCATTATGGTACCAAAGTCAAGACGACGGTGGGTTGGGTATCCCCAATATAACAAATTATTATAAAGCATTTCAGCTAAACAGAATTGTTAATTTGTTAGTACAGAATAAGGATGAATTAGAAGATATAAATCAGTTGGAATATAAAAAATACAATGGTAGTTTATTCTTAGAAGTGCAGGTTAAGAAAATACAATTAAATACTAAGACATTAAGAGAATTATACCAATTTTTGGAAGGGAATAAAAGAAGAGTTAGTCAGAGGAGATTCTCCAATATTAGAAGTGACGGATTTTGCAGATTGTCCATTAAATGAGATAAAGGATATGAAAAAGAAATTAAGGTTGAATAACTTAATACAAATTAATGACTGGATTTCAAAGGGGTCTACATCCCAATTGAGGGAAGAAATTTATCGAAAGTTAGAGTTAAATTGGTTTCAAAAAATTCGGTTGGAAAAATGGGATAGCAAAATAAGAAAAAAGGGACAAAAAATTAGAGAGGTATCAAAGTTTGAAGAATTGATATACAGCTTAAGAAAGGGGATTGTAGTTAAGAGCGGAATGGTAAGTAAATTATATAAAATAATAAACAAAAAGGAAGATCCGCAAAGATTAATAAAGAATGGATGGGAAGAAGAATTAAATATAAAGATAAGTGAACAGGCATGGAAAGGAAGGTGGAGTCAAAGAATAATGAAGCAGTTATCAATGAGGGAAAGGGAACATAACTTTAAATTAATTTGGAAGTGGTATTTGACCCCGGTTATTTTACATCATATGGATAAAGCAAGATCAAATAAATGTTGGAGATGCAATAGAGATTTAGGTATCTATGTTCACATGTGGTGGGACTGTGAATATACACAAAGCTATTGGAAGATGCTAGAACAGGAAATAAATAACATCTTTAATAAAAACATAGTATTGAACCCTAAAATTGCTTTGTTGGGACAGTTAGAAGATATAAACATTGATAATAATGAAAAGGAGTTGCTATCCATTCTGCTTACTGCAACAAGGCAGATAATTGCTTTGGAATGGAAGAACAAAATAAATAAATGCAGAAAAAGATGGTTTAAACAAATATGGCGGTTGGCGTTAAATGATAAATTAACATCAGAAATGAGAGTAGAAAGAGGTGAAATTAAGAGTAACCTTTTCTGGAAAATTTGGAGACCTTGGATAGTATATGGTATGTCAAGTGAAGACGGAATAAAGCCTGTACAAGAAGAATATGAATTTTGGGCGGATTTATAAACTTATAAATAATAATTGAGTGACAATTATTATTATTTTTTAACTTTATACAGGGTTGGGTGGTGGGGGTGCTATGTTGTATGCATTGTATGTAATGTTATTTTGTTGGATGTATGTATTGTAAAGTAATTAATAAAAAAAGTATTTTAAAAAAAGAAGGATATAGATAATAAGTCAGCAAGTGTCATTTTGCCTCTTTATAAATCTATGGTGAGGCCCCATCTGGAATACTGTGTACAGTTCTGGTCGCCATACCTCCAGAAGGATATTATGGAACTGGGGAAAGTGCAGAGGAGGGCAACCAGAATGATTAGGGGACTGGAACACTTTCCTTACCATCTGAGGCTGCAACAGTTGTGCCTCTTCACTCTTGAATGATGGCGTCTAAGAAGTGACCTGATTGAAGTTTATAAAATCATGCACAGTGTGGACAAAGTAGATAAGGGAAAACTGTTTTCTCTATCGCATAACACTAGAACTAGGGGGCACTCCATGAAACTTTTGGGTACTAGTTCTCAAACAAATAAGAGAAAGTACTTTTTCACCCAGAGGATCACTGGTCTATGGAACTTCCTTCCAGAAGAAGTAGTGACAGCTGTCAGTCTTGACAGCTTTAAGAAAGTATTAGACAAGTTCATGGAGGACAAGGGTATCAATGGCTATAATTATGGATACCTAAGGACAACCGGGTTGGAGAGATAGGCAGGATATCTCTCAATGCCATTTCCAGGGAATCCTAAGCAGGTGAAGGCATCTGCTTGGGAATACAGTACCCTGAAGCAAATGGTGAGCCACTGTGTGAGACAGAATGCTGGACTGGATGGGCTGTGGCCGGTTCCAGTAAGGCTATTCTTTTGTTACATGTGACTTGATGTGACGTGATGTAACAGCTAAAAACCTGCTATGTTGCTATGCAAACAGCAAAGCTTTTGGAATGGAAGTATCACAAGTTAAGAAATCTATGTAAGATGTTATGTATCATGTGCTGAGCTGCACAACTTGGCATGTAAGCTATAAAGTCTACAGAAATTTCTTAACTTATGGTAGTTTGCCTCTAAAAATTACACAATTTGCATAACTGGGGAGCAGAATTTCAAACAATGTTATGTATCCATTACACCCAACAAAGAAAAAAGTATGAAGAGGATTAAGGATGCCGTCTCAAACTTACACAGTCTCAGCTAGTTTACAGTTGTGCCCTAGCCTATCATTCCACTTTTTCTGGGCCAGCTTGTATCAAGCAACAGTGTGCATCTAGATCAGGGATTCCCAACCTTTTCAAGCCAGGGCTGGGTGATGCTCTCTAAGTCTGCTTCAAGGGCCAGATGGCCATTTTGCACTGCCTGCATGATGTGGTGGCCATTTGTCTCAACAGCTTCAAAGGGGGCAGCCATTTTATTTCTCAAATGCCCTTGGAGGGGTAGGGGGCAACATGAAATGACACCATGGCCTGATATGGTTCACAGGGCTTAGATTGGGAACCCCTGATCTAGATTCATGACTGCCATTGGGAAAATGAGACAAGATTTTATGAAATATTGAAAAAACTCCAAACCAAAGCCCAGAGAAAAGACTCATGTATCAATGGGAAATAGGTAAACATGCAGAGCATCTGGGCAAGGACAACCATAAATGACATTCATCATGAAAATACTGCTACATACATTATCACATGCCCCCTGACACTGACTTGCAGTGTGACGTTGCAGACTGTTCTTTCTCAGTCAAGCTACGAGCTGTAGGCTGGCATGCAACAAGATGTGTCAATTTGCCTCTTATCTAGACACATTTCATGTGCATTCAGAGTAATTGAGATAACAGCTGAGTATATGACAGCATTGACAACTGTGGATTTGATGTCCTTTCCAGCACTACCTAAAAGAGTTCCTGCTGTGTGCAGAAACAGCACATGATGAAAGCATTTTCATGTCACAATGTTAAGAGAGTTTGTTGTTCAGTCGCACAGTCGGTTCCGACCCTTTGCGACCCTATGGACTATTGTTCTCCAGGCGCCTCTGTCCTCCACCATCCCCCTCAGCCCTCCCAGCTCTGTGCTCATTGTGTCTACAATGCCATCTAGCCATCTCATCCTTGGCCTCCCCCTTCTTCTTTTGCCCTCCACCTTTCCCAGCATCAATGCCTTCTCAAGTGAATCCTCCCTTCTCATTTGATGTCCAAAGTATTTTAGCTTCATCTTTACTATTTGACCTTCCAATGAGCAGTCAGGGTTAATTTCTTCTAAGATTGACCTATTTGTTCTCCTCACTGTCCAAGGGACTCTCAAAATCCTCCTCCAACACCACATTTCAAAGGCATCTATTCTTCTGCGTTCAGCCTTCCTAATTGTCCAGCTCTCGCATCCGTACATCACTACTGGGAAAACCATTGCTTTGACTATTCTGATTTTTGTTTTCAATGTGATGTCTCTGCTTTTCACTATGTTCCCCAGGTTTCTCATTGCTTGTCTCCCAAGAATCAGTCGCCTTTTTATTTCATGGCTACACTCCCCATCTGCAGTGATCTTTGATCCTAAGAAAGTAAAATCTGTCACTGCTTCTACTTCTTCCCCATCTATTTTCCAGGAACTGATTGGGCCTGTTGCCATTATCTTGGTTTTCTTGATATTAAGTCTCAAGCCAGCTTTTGCACTCTCCTCCTTCAGCCCAATCAAGAGATTCTTTAGGTCTTCCTCACTTTCTGCCATTAGGGTGGTATCGTCTGCATATCTCAGATTGTTGATGTTTCTCCCAGCGATTTTAATCCCATATTGTGATTCCTCCATCCCTGCACTGCGCATTATGTGCTCTGTGTATAGGTTGAATAAGCATGGTGACAAAATGCAGCCTTGTCTTACTCCTTTTCCTATTCCAAACCACTCTGTCATTCCGTGCTCTGTCCTAACTGTTGCTTCTTGGTTCATGTACAGATTTCTCAGGAGGCATATGAGGTGCTCTGGTATTCCCATCTCTTTAATTACTTGCCACATCTTGTTGTGGTCCACACAGTCAAATGCCTTAGTGTAGTCAATAAAACAAAAGTAAACTTGTTTCTGGTATTCCTTTGTTTTCTCCATGATCCAACGTATATTAGCAATGTGGTCTCTAGTCCCCCTGCCTCTTCTGAAACCAGCCTGCACCTCTGGTAATTCTCTTTCCACATGCTGCTGAAGTCTGTCCTGTATTATCTTGAGCATCACCTTACTAGCGTGTGGGATGAGCGCGATTGTTCGATAATTTGAACATTCTTTGGCATTGCCCTTTTTTGGGATTGGTACGTATACTGATCTTTTCCAATCCTGTGGCCATTGTTTTGTTTTCCAAATCTGCTGGCATATTAAATGCAGTAGTTTGACGCCGTCATCTTTTAGCGCTTTGAAAAATTCAACTGGGATACCATCATCTCCACTAGCTTTGTTGTTTGCAGTGCTCTTTAGGGCCTTTATGACTTCACTCTCCAGGATGTCTGGCTCAAGTTCTACTTCTTCATCATTGTGATTGTCAGGCGTGTTGAGGTCCTTTTTGTAGAGTTCCTCTGTGTACTCTTTCCATCTTTTCTTAATCTCTTCTGCATCAGCTAGCTCCTTTCCTTCTTTGTCCCTTATCATGGTCATTTTTGCTTTAAATGTTCCCTTAATTTCCCTGATTTTTTTGAAAAGATCTCTGGTTCTGCCTCTTTTGTTGTTTTCCTCCATTTCTCTGCACTGTTCTTTTAGGTAGTTTTCCTTATCTCTCCTTGCTTTTCTTTGAAATTCTGTGTTCAAATGATTGTAGTTTTTCCTTTCTCCTTTGGCTTTTGCGTTCCTTCTTTCCTCTGCTATTTTAAGAGCTTCATCAGACAACCACTTTGCTTTCTTACTCTTCTTTTCTTTTGGTATGGTTGTCTTTGCTGCTTCCTGCATGATGTCCCTCATCTCCGTCCATAGTTCTTCTGGTACTCTGTCTACCGAATCTAAGCCATTAAATCTGTTCATCACCTCCACCGTGTATTCTTTAGGGATGCTGTCTAGGTGATATCTTTCTGGTCTCCGTGTTTTCCCTATTTTCTTTAGTCTAAGCCTGAATTTTGCGATCAATAGGTTGTGATCTGAGCCACAGTCTGCTCCAGGTCTTGTTTTTGCTGACTGTATGGAGGTTCTCCATCTTTAGCTGCAGAGTATGTAGTCAATCTGGTTTCGGTGTTGGCCATCTGGTGATGTCCATGTGTAAAGTCGCCTCTTGTGTTGCTGGAAGAGAGTGTTTGCTATGACCAGTGCATTCTCTTGGCAGAACTCTATCAATCTTTGCCCTGCTTCATTTTGTGTTCCAAGACCAAATTTGCCTGTTATTCCCTCCACTTTTTGATTTCCTACTTTGGCATTCCAATCTCCTAATATAATTTGGACATCATTTCTTGGTGTCTGTTCTATGAGGTGTTGTAAGTCCTCATAGAACTGGTCCATTGTGGCTTCATCTGCACCAGTGGTTGGTGCGTATATTTGGATCACAGTGACATTGAAAGGTTTGCCTTGAATTCTGACTGACATCATTCTGTCATTTTTGAGATTGTATCCCATTACTGCTTTTCTCACTCTTTTATTGACAATTATGGCTACTCCATTTCTTCTAAGGTTTTCTTGTCCACAGTAGTAGATATGATGGTTTCCAGAGCTGAATTCACCCATCCCTGTCCATTTTAGCTCACTGATGCCCAAGATGTCAATGCTTATTCTTTCCATCTCATTTTTTACCACTTCCAGTTTACCTTGGTTCATTGATCTCACATTCCATGTCCCTATGCAGTATTGCTCTTTACAACATTGCATTTCCCCTCCCCCTTTCCTGTCCCTCCCCTTCCTCCCCTCTGTGGTGTTAAGCATCCTGTATCACCTAGCCTGCCCTTTTGTTTTGCCTTTTGTTTTGGTCCATAGGGTTCTCTTGGCAAGATTTGTGGCGTGGTTTGCCGGTGTCTATGCAGAGAGTTAATACCTGTAAAATATGGATAGAAATATTACACAGAAGTAGGTTCGCCCTGTGATGGGCTAAAACCATGTCCAAATCCAAAGTTCTGAAACTGTTCTTGCTCCTGCTGGGGTAGTACTTAGATTCATGGAGGACATCCAGACATGCCTCTACCCTTCTTCCTTGTTAACAGGTATTATTATACACCATCAAGTCGGCACTAACTTACAGTGACACTAATAAGAGTTTTATAGTAGTAATAATAACAATAACAACAATAATCTCCTAAGAACTCCTGAGCTAGAAGAGTTCCTATGGATCACCAAGTGCTGGCTCTATTAAGGAGGCACAGTTCAAGCGAGGTATTTAAGGAATGGTTTTACCAGTTCCACGCCAGTGAGTTTTCATGACAGAGCTGGGGAATTGAATCCAGATCTCCTGAGACCCTATCCCATTACTCGATTCACTACACTGCAATACACTGGGTACTCAGACCATCCATTGATTTAAGTCAGGATACATTCCTGCCACTCTGAGTTGCATTTCGTCCCACTTTAGTTTTAAAGCAAATTATAACACTTTGCTTTTAGATCCATATTGAAATCAATAGACCCCTTTCTATCAAAATGCTCCATTAGATATTCCTGTCCTTGTTTTGTATTGGATTAGAACACAAAATGTTACCTTATACCAAGCAAAACCATTTGTCCATCTAGCCAATTATGGATGCGCCTGACTGCTAGCGATAGATTGCAAATGGATTTCAGGCAGGATTCTTCCCTATTGGAGTTTTCTGGTCTTTCCTGGTGGTCTTCATCCAAATTATCCAGCTCAAGACTGCTCTGCTTTGTAAAATCAATGATCATATTAAAGTTACAAGATTTTGTCTTCAATTCCAATTGAAATTTCATTACAGAGTTTACTTTATGCACATTTATACACATTTTTCCAGCCATTTTCCTTAATGTGTGCAGTTATTCTTGCCATTTGGTTAATATTTGCATTTATTTATGCATTTTACCTAAGGTACACATTTCTGATTGAATAGTCAGCACTGTCAATCAAAGTGTGTTTGTGCTTACTTTTTAAATTATATGCATTCACATTTTAAAAATGTGTGCACAGTTTCATATGTACTATATTTCCCAAAAAGGCTCCACAAATCTCACAAATGTGCATAATTCCAGAGGAGAGATCTATTTCTTCTTACAAGGAGATTCAGGGGCCATTGAGAATGCCATTGTGTTGAAGCTATCAAATACAGTGGAACACTTTTCCATTCCTTTTGGTGAGTAGGAACAACTGATGATGGGAGTCATAAATTTCTCTGCTAGGATGTAGATTTTTTGGTTGTGCTAAGAACATAACAGTAGGAACTAGCAGAAGACCCAGCATTGCTTGGGGGTACCCCACCCGGGCCAAGGAGAGACCTAGGCCAGCCCCCTGCCCCCCACCTCAGCTGCCTTACCTTTTTGTCTGCTGTCGTTGCGGCCGCTCTCTCAGCCCTGCCGTGAGGCGCTGTCTCAGCCTGACTCTGGCCACCACTGCCAGCCTCCCCAGTGACTGCAGTCAGTGGGTAGCCATCACAGCCCGGCCCCTCCATCCTGCTGTGGGTTGTGTCAGGCGGAAGGGAGGCTCCATTTGGGCGGGTGGGCAGAGGACCCATTGGGGGGGCGGAGGCCTGCGGAAGGCAGCCCGGTCCCGTCCTCTGCCTGCCCTCCAGCTGTGGGTTCTCCCTTCCCCCAAGGCATGCCTCAGGAATGCAGAGGAGCCATTCTGCGGTGGCTACCCACTGACAGTCGCTGGGGCGGGGGCGGCCGTAATGGCCATAATTGCCACCATCTCTACTGGCGGCTAGACTGTGCACCACCTGGAATTTCACCCATGTGCCACAGCCTGGAATGTCAGGCAGGGTTAGATTCATGCATGGATTCTCGTGCATGAGCAGCCACCTCCCCTGGCCGTTTCTGCTGGTCGGGGGTGGGGCATTGCAGCCCCTTTTCGGGAGCAAGGACTCCAAGGCGGGCTGCCAGATACCCACGCCGGCCACCCCAGATGTTGAGGGTAGGCGTGCACACAGTTTCCAGCGCAATCGGTGTAGGGGTGTCACTTTATATGAGGGAGCTCTGTGATGTCATGGAGCCCCAGATCTGGTCAGCTGGGAATTGGTTGAGCTGTGGCGATGACATCACAATCCCCACTCGTTGGCTTTTTCCCTTTGCTGTTTCTCCTGTCGGTGGGGGTGTCCCCTTTGCGGATTGATTTAGGGTGTGCTCCACCCCATGGGGCTTTACACCCCCACAGTGACCATCTCTTCGGCTCAAGGTACGTATGTGCCGAGTTTCGGCGCGATCGGTGCAGGGGTGTGGATTTGTATAAGCAGCATACAGCATCGGACCTTGATTTTAGTTATATAGATGGGTAAGGAGTCACCCTATTTATTTATTTATTTATTTATTTATTTATTTATTTATTTATTTATTTATTATTATTATTATTATTATTATTATTATTATTATTATTATTATTATTATTATTATTATTATTATTATTATTATTATTATTATTATTATTATTATTATTATTATTATTATTATTATTATTATTAATCAGGAAAGTTCACACATTTCTTCATAAGCTGGATCACATGTGGAGGAAAGTAGATGTGATAAATTCATCAATCAGACTGTTCTGAAAAGTGTTGCTTATTATTAATGCACTAATGTATTACACTGTGATATCCTACAGTATATTAATGTGTTTTGTAGTTTGTCTGCTGCTCAAGTAAATTTGGTCTTTGTTGTGAGCCATACTGTGCACTCCTGACTTTAGGCTGGTTTTCAAAAAAATGTATTTTATGACTTAGGAGGAGACGAATAATTCCATCATCAGAAACATTCAATAGGGAAACAAGTCAGTCAAAGGAGTAAAAAGCAAAGAGTAGACAGCTGCCTCTTAAGGCATCTCTGATCTTCCTGCAGTGAACAGGTCTCTAAAGAGAGAGTCTACAGAATTTCCTCCTCATCTGGGCTTGAAGATATTCATAGGCATCACCTTAAATGATCTATTTTGGAAAAATATGGAACAAGGAATACAAGGAATTATTAGAGAATTTTGGTTATTGCTTTTAGTTAGCAAAATATGAGGTAATAACAGCATAGAAATGTGGAGAGATCATCCCAGACTCATCATTACCTTTCTTCCTTGGTTTTTGTCACAGAAACTAGCACTTTGTATGCTAAAATTACTCTAGAATAATTGAAGTAGGGAAACGGTATCTTTACTTACGGTTATCATTTGTAGCTATAGTTGGAAGGAAAAAATAGGGGAAATTGAGTCTCCAGCATATGGAAAGTACCTCCATGCTTGTTTCTTGGTTGAAGGTCAGAGGAAGAAGAGGGGCTAATGACAAAACAATGGAAGCAAGCTGCTTACCTCAAATTCCTGGCCAGGATCACCACCAAACAAGATAGTGGCAAAGGACAATCACATTAGGCTTTAAAGCCCCATCCCACTGATACCCACCATTAGTACATGCAAGATTTATGGTTGGGATTGCTATAATCTCAACAGTAATTAATTGGAGGATAGACTTTTTGTAGAGGTAGAAGGAGCCCCACCCAGGAGTGTTTGATTCCATTTCTAGTAAAGTCACCCCTAACAAGTTACTGGACTTTGTCCCTCAGCTGTTGAGCCTGGAGGGAAGTGGACAAGTCTCAGTTTTTTGCAACATATTTTTCTCTGTTTATTGCTTTGAAATGTATTGTTCTTGAAATGTTTCTTATATTGTGTTGATGTAATTGTAATTTGTAATACTTTATTTCTTTGTCAGCCGCCCAGAGTCGCATTCGCGAGTGGGGCAGCATACAAGTCAAAATATAATAATAATAGGTAAAGTAAAGGTTTCCCTTGCTCGAAAGCCAGTCGTATCCGACTCTAGGGTGCAGTGCTCATCTCTGTTTCTAAGCCGAAGAGCCAGCGCTGTCTGCTTCTGCAGACGTTTCCGTGGTCATGTGGCAGGCATGACTAGACACGGAACGCTGTTACCTTCCCACCGAAGTGGTCCCTATTTATCTACTTGCAATTTCTTGCTTTCGAACTGCTAGGTTGGCAGGAGCTGGGATGAAGACGGGAGCTCATTTCCGTCCTGCATATATAATAATAATAATAATAATAATAATAATAATAATAATAATAATAATAATAATAATAATAATAATAATAATAATAATAATAATAATAAGAAGAAGAAGAAGAAGAAGAAGAAGAAGAAGAAGAAGAAGAAGAAGAAGAAGAAGAAGAAGAAGAAGAAGAAGAAGAAGAAGAAGAAGAAGAAGAAGAAGAAGTTGACATTATTCTCTTTTTGAATAATCTTTAGTGAAAGAGAGTAACCACCATCTGAGGTAGTTCCTTTCATTATCAAACAGATTTTATTGTTAGGACAATCTCTCTAATATTTATGTGAAATCTTCTTTTCAATTATTTGGGTCCACTATATAAGGTCCTATCCTCTAGAGTTGTATCTTCTTCTTCATCCTCATTACAGCCTTTCAAATATTTGAAAATGATTATCTTATCACTTCTCAATCTTCCTTTGTGCAGGCTAAAGATACCCAATTCCTTCAATAACTGCTCTGAGGGCTTGGTTTCTAGGCCTTTCAAAAAAGCCTCTTAAAGGCAACATACCCCCTCCTCCTGGTTTTAAACAAGGAGTTCTCAACCTTTTAAAGCCAGGGGCCAAGTCACGCTCTCTCAGACAGCTTCGGGGGTCGGGCAGCCATTTTGCCCTTCTTCCACCACATGGCACTTCCTGGTGTGGTGGAGGTGCGGGGGCACATGAAATGGTGATGTGGGCCACATCTGGCCCATGGGCCACAGGCTGAGAATCCCTGCTTTAGGTTGAGTAAAAGCGTACATGGTGTTAGTAACCCATTTTTAAACATACTGGCAGACATTTAATTTTATTTTGTTTTTGTAGGTGCAACACATACTTACTGAAGTCATCTGCTTTCATTGAGTTTGGCTGTCTTGATATGATAAGGCACCTCAACAAGGAGTTTTAAGGTCCTGAGGACTTTAAACCACACAAAATGTATCATCATCCTTACAGTATGGAGAAAAATACTGGAATCCCTTATCCTTGACTACTCAGACAAGCAGGCTTTTCACCTATAGTTTTTGTGGATTCATAGTATTTGTTATTTAAGACAAACCTCAACAAGAAACCGTTGTTCTTCTCTATAAAAGAAAGTCTAAGTTTTGGGAACAATGGAGTAATGTAATAATTGATATTAACTCAGAACATGTCAGAACAATAATAGTCAAAACCAGGATGTCATCACATTTATTTTAGCAGCACATTGAAAATATGAAGGAAAATATTTAAATGCTGGTAAAAGCTCATTAAATCAAAGAATAATTCTCAAAGAAAATACATTTCATTTGAACTAATGACATCATAAATCAGTGCAGTAAAAAGTTGCTTTAGAAAGTTGGTTTTTGAAGAGTAAATCAACAAATCATTAGTATCAAGCATATCACCCATAAAAGTCTATTAATACTGCACTTGGCATAATACTGTAAGGCATAAGTGACACTAAAGAGAATGCACAGCTGAGTACAACAGTCAGTGCCACCCAATTAGGCACTCTGTATAAAAGCATACACAACAAGAGAGCAATTATAAATTGTGTGCTGCAGTTCTTAAAGGATGAACTGTGAGGTGTTTAGCTTGTTGCCGAAATAGCCATTTCAGCAACGGTTCACAACCAGAGGAACATGTGTTTTGGTTCAGGATAATAGTACATATCTGAAAGAACAAGTCGTTTATGGACATCTGAGCCAACAAACTGAAATCAAATAACATTTCCACATCCCAGCAATTGCTTTCCACCTGTCACAGGGTTTTGGGAGAAGTTGATAGGAAAAATGAATTGGAAATTGTGGTGGACACAAGGAGACCTTTTAAAACCTTGTCTACATTTGTTATTTTCTTTCCTCTCAATGTTTCTGCCAGTCTTTATGGCTTTGTTTACATGGCCGGGGTTGAAGAGCCACCAATCCGGGCGGCAGGAGCACTGCCACAACCCCAGGCCACGCCCATGGCTGGGGTTGAAGAACCACCACTCCAGGCAGCAGGAACACCACTGCGACCCCAGGCCACACCCATGGCTGGAATTGAAGAGCTGCCACTCTGGAAGCCAGGAGTGCAACCACAACCCCGGGCCATGCCCATAGCCAGACGGCAGGAACGCCCTGCAACCCCAGGCCACACCCATGGCCAGAGTTGTGCTGTTCTGGTGCCAGGACTTGGACGTTGGTGTGGGGGCCGGACATCACCCCTTGGCCAGCCTGGCCCCTGGATGGTTTGTGGCCATTTTTGAATTTTTGTATTTGGACAATCGGTATTTTATTGCGAGTGTTTTTATTGAGTTTTTATTGTGTACTGTGTACTGTTGTGAGCTGCCCAGAGTCACATTTGTGGATTGGGCTACATAGAAATATAATAATAATAATAATAATAATAATAATAATAATAATAATAATAATAATAATAATAATAATAATAATAATAATAATAATAATAATAATAATAATAATAATAATAATAATAATAATAATAATAATAATAATAATAATAATAATAATAATAATAAGAAGAAGAAGAAGAAGAAGAAGAAGAAGAAGAAGAAGAAGAAGAAGAAGAAGAAGAAGAAGAAGAAGTACTATCATTAATGCATGTGTGTCAATAAACCATTCCTCCTTGGCTAATGATTTTACTGGAATCAATTCTAATGTTACTGGGGCCATGGATTTACTACTTGAGTTATTTATTTTCATTTATTTTCCCCTATCTTCCCATGGTGGGATTCAGTGGCCAGCATCTAAATGGAAAATCATGTGGGTGTTGTGTCCATCAGTATATATTTCATTTGCAAATTGCTGCAAGTTCAGAAATCAGAGTAGCCATTTTCTGACTGCACCAAGTCATACAAGTGGTGTGTAATAACTCACACCAACATCTTAGCTAGTGGCAATTCACCGCTAAGAGTTATGCTAAAAGATTTACACCAGTGAGAATTTATAACAAGATTCAGACCACTGTGACTCTGAAAAAGACTTTTTTTAAAAAAAAAGTACAGGTATAAACACAAAGAGTTATAATATTTAAAAACGATTGCACAAATTATAATATTAAAACACAGTTAGATTGAAAACAATGTGATGACATATCAGTAACAATAGGTACAGTGTCAATCCATTGCACCCAATTTTTCCTGAGCTACTCATTCACCTGAAGCACAACTGAATAAAAAAGACTTTTTGCTGCAGCCTGGAGGACATCAGGGAGCTGTCCAGTCTAGCTTCCTTTCCAGGGAAGTTCAATTGCCCTGGAGTAACCACTGAGGAGAGCTGGAGAGATCATCCTACCTGTATGTGTGCAGCCAACATACCAGTATTCATGTGGCTTTAAAAATATAGTTTCTACATGATGATGGCCTTATTTTCCACCTACTCTCCTCATTACATTTTCACTTCTCTCTCTTTTTCTCCATCTCTGTCCACCTGCTGTGGTACTCATTCACCTTGTACCAGAGTTTTGGTGACAGGACCACAAACCCCACAAAGATCCCAGCTCCACAAGACCAAGTGAGTTATAAACTGCCAATTTATTTACACTGAGATATCAGTAATACCTATTCAAAAGAAGATCTTACTTCTCCCAGATCTTTCCACCTTCGTTCCCAGAATCCTCACAGGTAAATCCTTTGTACTACATCTCCCACAGTTTCCAAGACAGAATGGTCAGTCAATGCATAACCTACCCAGTTTGCTCAGCTGGTGACTCAAGTGTATCTGTGGAGAAGTTTAAATTTCTAGCTTTTACCCTTTTGCAGCTCCTGAGGTCCTCTACTCAAGACATGGTCAGGGAAGGTATACTCCAACCATTTTAAATTGAGACTTCTGTAGCATCCACATGAAACATTGCTTCTACATCTTACTATTTCAGGGTGCTGCTCATTCTACTTACACAACTCCAACATCAGCATAGATGAAATCTATCTATCTATCTATTTTCTATTGGGAATGCAGTGGCTCAGTGGTTAAGAGGCTCACCTTGATAGCTGGAAGGTTGGCAAGTCAACAGTTCAAGACCTGAGTTCTGCCTGACAGAATGAGGGCCCATCTCTGCCCCAGCTCCAAACAAACTTAGCAGTTTGTTTGGAGCTGGAAATTGCAAGTAGATAAATAGAGACTGGTGGGAAAAGATCTTGGGGACACATTCGGGTGTCCCCTGCTCAGAGTTCCTCCAGCAAAAATCCTTTTAACCCAGAAAGCACCTTTGTGTTCTTCTGACACAATTTTTTAAAAATCTATCTATCATGCTTGCCTGTTTCATTCATTCTTACATTCTTTCATTCATTCATAATTAGGCACTACTCATAGTGGGAACAAAATGAAATATATAACATTTCAATCAGACAAAATAAAACGAGTCGTCTTACAGGTTTTGTTGGGTTGATAAGTGTTTTTCCCCCCAATCTCATTGTTCTGTGTAGGACAATGACAATAAAGATTTATCTATGATGCCATACAAATTTCCGCATCATCCATCCAGTTATTTAATTTGGGTTGTTTGCGGTATTCACAAAAAATGTTGTTGTTTTTTAAATACTTCTCATATTTTGGAGACTTGCAAGACAACCCATCTCCTCACTCTCTGTCCTTATAAGATAGTCCCCTGAAAATTCAAACACGGTGGGTTTTTTCTGCTCAGTAGAATCAGGGCAATTCCCCATCACCTTATAGCCGCCTTTCCCCTCCCCATCTATATCCTCAACATTCTACTCTAGGTGAAAGAGGACTTAGCACATCTAATTTTTGCATGGCACACTTGCCATTGTGTAAAAGAGGACATGGAAAAAACCCTACTCCACTTACAGACAATCATGAGTGATTTAAGCCAACATCAGGTTGCAAAATTCTTTTTATAACAAACATTCCAGATGATTGACTTCTCAGTAAACCAAGGTTTACTTTATGAAAAGATAAACCAAGTGTGACTATATCTCCCAACCACTTCACTTCACTTCATTTCACTTCACTTCACTTCACTTCACTTTACTTTACTTCACTTTACTTCACTTCACTTTACTTCACTTTACTTCACTTTACTTTAAAGGTGGAGTGTAACTTGCTCCAGGTCTGTGACTTGGTCAGGAGGATTATCTCTTCACCAAAGTAGCATTTCTCTGTATGCTGTTGTGTCCATTCCAAACAGCATTTACCAGAAGGACGCTTGCAATGGAGGGGGAAGATGATGAAGCAAGGCTTAAAGCCTTCTCTCTCAGCTCTGATCCATATCATAACCCAAGTAAAGGTAATGGTTGCCCTTTCCCAAAAGCCAATTGTGTTCAATTCTAGGGGGTAGTACTCATCCCCATTTACAGGCACAGAGTCAGTGCTGTTCCATGTACTCTGGTGTCTAGTCATGCCTGCCAGATGACCATGGAAATGTCTGCATTTGCAGATGTTTCTGTAGTCATGTGGCAGGTATGACTAGACACCGAAGTGCACTGAATTCCATTACCTTTCCTGATGAAGCAGTACCTATTTACCTACTTGCAGTGCCTTGCTTTCAAACTGCTAAGTTGGCAGGAGATTCCATTCCATTCCATTCCACTTTATTTTTGTATACCGCTCCACTCTGCCCGAAGGAGACTCAGAGCGGTTTACATAGGTGCATGCTATCTGAAAGCAGACAGCAGCAAAAAAGTATACAATAATAGAGATATAAAAATTACATCAGAACACAATACAATAAAAGCATAAACAAGTACAAAATACAATGTTCAAAATACGTATAGTCAAGAGCCCCAAATACACAATTAAGTAAGAGAAGAACCCGCGCTTACATAAAAAATAGAATCTGAGAGACGGAGTCCTTTAGCATAATGAGGACCCCAGCCGTGGAGGCAGGGGTCGGAGGAGAGCAGCCCAGGTGCCTTGGATCCCCTTGGCCGGTGAAGGGGGCCAGAGAGAGGCAGCCACAAGGAGGCTGGGGGGGGGGGGTGGAACAGAGACGGGAACTCACTCAGTCATGCAGCACTCAGGTCTCGAACTGCTGACCTCCCAACCTTGCAGTTATCAAATTCAGCATCTTAACTACTAAGCCACCGCAGTCCCTCAATCATAACCTACTCCTCCCCAAAATTGTTTTCAGCTATTCCCTTCCAAGGAGCAGGAATTTAATTGATACATCTGTGATGTCACATCCAGTTTGGCCACAGGAGATGGAGTGGAATGCAGATGTGTACAGAACCAATAGAAGTTGAACAAACATTCTGTATATTATTTTTCTACAGATTTCAGGTTGCTCCAGGTGGAAATGTGCAAGAATAAAACAGAATTGTTTAGTTCCTTTCAAACCAAGGGACATTACCACAGAAGATATTAATTTTAGTTGCTATCCATCTCTGGGAGAGAGAAAAATTACATTAGAAATGAAAGAATGGAAAGAGCCCTTTAAAATGTTTAAAACATACACATATCTAACTGGAAACATGTTCCAGGCATCGCTTTCAGCAAGTGATGCCTATTTGAATTCTGCAGGCTGGATCTGTCATTACAGAGGCCCATCACACTTGATTATGCTGTTATCTTGCATCCCGCCAGCATTTCATTGACACACTGCAGGCTCGTGATCCAGTTTGGTATTTCCATCCAAGTTCCTCCAAAGGCTCTAGGGCCAAACAATGACTTTGGAAAGAAACTGGTAATAATTGTATGAATTTGACATTAAGTCCTTCATTATTCATTGTACTATCAAGAACTGGGGATCCAAACAAGCAATGATAGATTAGAACATTCCAGTCATTTTCTGCCCACAGGATGCCTGCAATTGCCTGTCCTCTTCATCTCTGTCTGGTAGAAATATACAGAGCTGGGTTTTGCTGGTTTGCTTGCACAGACTGCTTCTATGAAAATGAACCCCCCATCTCTCCTCCATGCCCATTTCCCCCAAACATACCCAAGTGGGGTCTCTATATATGCTCTCAACATTGTTCTACCTCAGGTGTCTATACAGAAAATATCTTGCAGATGGGACACAATCTTCTGCAGGTAAGAGTAGATAACATTCTGGCAATATAACAGCAGAGGGAGACTCTGCAGAGATAGTGTTGACATGGCAGGATGCTTCTTACTTAATGTGTGTAGTAAAATTCCTTCCCAAACCTTTCATAAGTTATCGGAAACCCTTATCATGTTCTGTCTGAATCCATCGGAGAAGCTGAAGCCTAGAATAATTTGTCTCAGCATGTGAAGTTCAGGGCAAGGGATGATCTTGCAAGTCTCAGCTGGAAGTCCTCTCCCAGAAGCATGTAAAGTTCAAGGGTTGCCTGCCCCTGTCAGGGGACCCAGTCCACCCCAGAGATTATGACTTGATGAATGAAGAACTGCCCAATTTGATGAATAAAGAATTGGGTGAGAAAACAACATGGGTGTTCTCAAAATCAGACACCTGCAAGAAAAATGATCATGATTTCTCCACACCTGACCTTGTCCTATAGTAGGAGTTCTCAATGTTTTCATGCCATGGGCCAGACAATTCCCCCTCAGACATCTGAGAGGGCAGGACATGTGGTTTTCCCCTGCCACAAACACACATTTGCACATGTGCGGGTGTGTTTGCACATACATGGGGGGCATCCACTTCCGGGGTCATTGCAGCAGGCTGGATAGAATGGCATTGGGGGCCTGCAGGCCATAGCTTGTGAACCCCTGTCCTATATTATCTGTCACATTATTAGGAAATGGTAAAGGTTGCCTTTGCTCAAAAGCCAGTCATATCCAACTCTAGGGTGTGGTACTCATCTCCATTTACAGCCAAAAAACCAGCACTGTCTGCATGTACAGATATTTCCATGGTCATATGGCAAGTATGACAGGGCATGGAATGCTGTTACCTTCCCATGAATGTGACACTTATTTATCTACTTGCAATTTCTTGCTTTCGAACTGCTAGGTTGGCAGGAGCTGGGACAGAGATGGGAGCTCACTCCATCGTGCAGCACTCGGGTCGCAAACTGCTGACCTGCTGACCTTCCAGTTGTCAAGTTCAGCATCTTAAGCACTAAGCCACTACATTCCCTAGATGCACAACAACACCTATGTTGTTATGTGGCAGACCAAATCAACATGCTACAAGGCCATTCTAAAGATGAGGACAGTCCAAACAGAAATCATAACTTTGACACTAGTTTTCAATCATCACTGACTTTGGCATCTGCTCTTGCTTAACACCAAATTTGGGGGAGCTTGGACACAGGGGTTGTGATTTATGGGTATTTTTAGAGTAACATTTTTTTACTCCCAACTCAGAATTGGTGACCCACATTAACCTTAGATTTAAAACAGATCTCCCCTAACTAGCCAGTATTTTACCTAGACTAGCTGTTTACTTCCTCTTGCTTCTGTTTACATACATTTTCTGTCTTAGAACATGACAGTCTGTGTTTCAGGTGGCAGAGGGGGGAACTGTACCTCTCACACCCTTTACAAGTCTTCCAATGTCATTTCAGAGAATTCTCAGAGTGGCTGTTCCTAATGGTCCTGTCAGCACCACTCTCGCTTTGCCTGGAAATGCTGCAGAGTTTCACTGGCAAGTGTATAGTCCCTGCCTTGGAGTGGGAAGCTGATTTTTCCTCTGTCTCATCCTGACCACATCTCCTTGCAAGCTGGGAATCTATCATAATCTTGAAATTGGCATTTGCGCTGCATGGATAGTACCATCACACTAATATGGTACATTTTCTAAAAGAATCTGTTCATGCACAGAAAGCCGATTGTTTCAGGACAAAGTGAATTTAAGATTGGAAAGACTGCTTATGCTGAGGACAGGTTTGAAAAAATGAAAAACTGGAGCAGGGGGATAAATAAAATTGAAATAACCTTTCATCCTTTTCTGGCTAAAATGAGAACCTTTCATCCTTTTCTGGCTAAAATGAGACTGGAATTTCCACAAAGAGGCCAGAACATCATCAGGTGGAACAGACGAAGAGGTAGAGTTCAAAATGCTGGAATACAATGTGCGTTGACTTTTAATTTGGAGCTTAGTGACATATCGATCTATTGTCCTGGTTGTGACTGGGTGGAAGTGTGATTCATTAAAGAGCTTGTGATTAACCAGGAGTTCTCATGGGTCAAATCAAAGCAATGAGCAATGCTCCAACATCTTCTTTCCTTTCTTTTTCAGCAACCAACCCACTCACCCCTTTCCAGGTATATGTATGTAGCCCATTCCAGGAAAGCTAAGTCAACTTTTGCAAACATATTTGGGGTATGGGAGGAAGAAAAATGGATGCCAAGCAGATGTGGTCACTCACTCAAATGCCTCTGGCACCTTGACAAACAATGAAGACAGCGACCCCTGTGTGAGGTGTTTTGTGAGTCCTGACAGACAGCAGGAAAACTTGTTTCCCCCACACCCACACCCCTGCTTCATTAGGGGCACCAGTAGTTACTGTTTATAGAACATCAATAATGCAGTGTGTAGTGCTGCATAATTAAAGACAACCCTATGCTAATAAAATAACGTGGAAACAAAAGTGCCAAATAGAAGGCATAAATACACTGGTGCCTTTGGTCTTATTTCAGACAAGTTTAATTACACTTTGGCAGCTGCAAGCTACCCTGCAAGACTATTTCTTCCCCCCTGCCACTTACAGCTTTCAAGCCTTAGACCCATTTATGACATGTATGAGGAAGAGCAAACAGCATCCTAATGGCCCACAAGTGAGTACTTGCAGTTTATTGATGTCTGGACTGCACATAGGCAAAAAAGTAGCATACAGAAATGGAGACAGCTTTCTTTGCACAAGGAGTGTCAATTCATGATTTTTAAGCCTTCTTGTTGATGTAAACGGTTAGCAGAGTGGTATGCAGTGGCCAGCAAAACGTTTGCACCTGGCAAGGTGGTTCCTTGTGAGAAAAACAGGCAGACAGATCTTGGTGCAGAAGAAAATTCAAAGTAGGTTTACTCAGGAAGCAAAAGGGTGCAAGTATATACAGTGCAACAACTGTAACACAAAGCAGATATATTCTCTTGGGCTGCTCAGTTGACCTCACTGAGACAGTTCAGTTGTGCTATATACAAGTCCATAGAGCTCATTAGCAGTCCATTCCAGCAGGGTAAATGCAAGCTGTAATTACCTACAAAGCCAAAGAGTTCTACAGCTTCTGTCCTCCTTGTAGGAAACCTACCCTAAGTAGTCCTTCTTTGTCCAGCAAGCACAGATGGCATACAAGGCAAAAGCCATCATCAAGATCAGTGCAAAGATTCAGTCCTCGTAGCAGGTCCTGGAAGACGCAGGGATCTTCATCCAGACTATCAGCAGAGGAAGTTGAGCATTGTAGCTGGAAGTCTGCAATCCTGCTCTGACCTAAATGCACTGGCCCATGGAGCACATCACGGAAAAGTCCCAGCACCTGTGTGCCCCTGCAGTAGGGTCTTAAAGGCATCACAGACACAATATGCCTTGCAACCAGTTAGGGTGTGAGGCGAAGACTTATGTGCTGTGATGCACTGCAGCAGGTTCTGTCAGGTTCTGCAGAACCGGTAGCGGAAATTTTCCCAGGCCACATCCACTTGGTTGGCCACACCCACCTCCATAGCCCATGATGCAGGATTTTTGGCCACACCCACAGATTTGGCACCGCCCACAGATTGGGCCAGCCCACTGAGTAGGTAGTAAATATATTTGCAGTGCATCACTGCTCACATCCCCTAACACTTCTAAGGGTACAAAGGCATCAAGTCCAAAGATCCATGCCATTTCAACCTCCTTTAGCATGAGCATTTAGAATTCAAAAGAGGCTCCTTGCAAAATCTTTATTGCAAATAAGGGAATCAATCTTTAGAAAAGATAAATTTTGGACTACAGGACATATGTGTCTGATTTATAAAGAATGACTCAATTTGTAGAAATCAGATGTAGTTTGCATTATATACACTCTGGTTGTACCTGCACTGGGACATCAACATTGCCCTTTTTTTTGGCTCTTGAGGTTCTCCAGCCTGCCAGGCCCCTATTCAAGAAGTACATAGAAATAAAAGGGGAAGAAGGTATTGTATTACACATCCTTTTGTATTGTATTACACAGCCCTGTTAGTCTGTTTTTCAAGCATATCAGAGAGTAAACAAAACAAAAAGACAAAAATGTAGCACTTTAAAGACTGACTGCTGTATTTTAATTTTAGCTTTCGTGGATCTAGTGGATCAAGTCCACTTTGCCAGACTCTGTGAAGCAAAAAGTGAAAGACCTAGCTCTACTATATTACATAGATACACATGAACACAACCTCCAATTCCAACCTGAAAGTTGACCTGAAGACAGACAATTATTATTACACAGCAAAATTCTGCTTACAGTAACGCAAGTCAGAGAGCAAGCAAAACAAAAAGACAAAAATGTTGTGGCACTAAAAAAGACTAACTGCTGTATTTTAATGTTACCTTTCATGGATCAAGTACACTTTGTCAGATCAAGTCCTTTAATGTCAGCAGAATTCCACTGTGAAATAATTGTGTGCCATCAGGTCAACTTTCAGGTTGAAATTGGAGGTTTTGTTCATGTGTGTGTGTGTATGTATCTATGTAATATAGTAGGGCTAGGTCTTTCACATTTTACTTAACAGGGACAGCAACATCACCAGACACTTTACTTGGGCTTCCCTGTTTGTCTGAGCATGGTTGCCATCCTTACACTACTTGAGAGAGAACTGGAGAATGGATTTTTCCACTGCATTGTCCTGGGCTTTATTTGTGGGGTGAATTTTATTAGGAGCCGCTGCAGTATCCCATGACATCATTTCCCTCCATCCATGCAACTGTCCAGAGAAACAATCAAGGCTGGGAGATGCTGCTATATCTTCTCAGTCTTTGTCATTTGTTGTGTACTCAAGGAGGCCAAGAGAACAGAGAATGATGTTGCTGGCAACAGAAGAAATCTTTCTGTGGGCCTCCACAAAAAGGAATAAAGTTGCTCCTTTGTTTGTCTACATCAGGGGTTCCCAACATTTTCAAGCCAGGGGCCGGGTCACCCTCTCTCAGTCAGCTTCAAGCTTCAGTCAGCTTCAAATGGCCGGATGACCATTTTGCCCTGCTTGCACAATGGGGGTGGCCATTTTGTCCCAACAGCTTCAAGGAGAGAGGCCATTTTGTTTCTCAAATGCCCTTGGAGGGATGGGGGGCACATGAAGCGGCACTATGGGCTGAATCTGGCCCATCGGCCTTAGGTTGGTCTATGTCATTTCAACAATTATTAGGGGCTGTTTTTTTAAAAGCAAAAATGAGAGGGAATGTCTTCACCTCCTTACTTCACTCACTCACTCACTCTCACACACACACTCACACAATACGGGAAGCAGTTTTAGAAGGAACACCTACAAAACCCTTGCCCAATGGCCTAACTGCCTATTTAATTTTCAAGAGAGAAATCAATACATGAAGATGTTGTTTAAGGCATGATACAATCCGAAATATCTCCCCCACCACCACACCACTCTCTGTGGAAATACAGACCACTGCTTCTTCTGCTGCTTTCCTTTGGTTAAACAAAGTCAGCTCAGCAGAAGTTTCTGTATTAAAATTAGTGCACTGAAGAGATTACAGTGCCTAAATATGTTCCGTATTTATGGCCTGTAATCAAAAGTCAGGGCATGGGGTCTGATCTTATATCTAATAAACTTCATGGAAGTCAGCGGGTTTTCAATCAAGCCAATTAAGAGAAGGGGGAAGCCTCATGTGGCTGAGGACCAATAATTGGGGAGGGGGAATCATATGGCTTATGGTCTTTGAAGTTTCCCCCTACACTTCCCTTTGGTTGTCAAATTACACCAGGTTGTGGGGGGGAATGTTTCTCCAGAGGTTTTAAGCAGACTTGGTGATGGAGTAGCTTCTTACTGCCACATTTCTGTAGAGTCCTCTCTCCACATTACATTTCTTCCATGCAGGCAAAAAAGAGGAAAAGCCACTTACAGGATAAAGGATTTTAATTAATTGCACGTTTAAAGTATTGTCATGAAAGCAGATGAAGAGCCCTCATGGGCCCATGCTGCAATTCCTAAGCAGCCATTTTAGATGCAACAAGTATTTTCTTAGAACATTTCTGTCACATTTTGGAGGAGGGGAAAACTACGCTGAGAGAGCAGTGCACATTTGCACAGTTGATGATTCAAAATCAAGTTGAGGATGCCACTGGTTGGGGGTTTCACATTCCATCTTAATCTTGCCCCCCTGTGGCCACACTTTGCTTATGTAGCTTGTAATTATGTGCCGATTAAAATTTCACACATCGAGTAATACTGAGCCTTGGAAGTTTTTGTCACAGTTGCAGACCCAAATGGTACACCTGATAGCATTAGTTTTGCAATAACACGTCTGCTAGCTAGGATAGCACATGATTTAGAGTTGCCTTTGTGATGTCTCTTTGCCTCGTATCGCAAGGAAGTCTGGATTGAATTCCACCAGCATTGTAAAGGGATCCAAAGAGAGTCTTTATTGTGATTCAACACATTCGCCATCCTCATTTGACCTCAGACAATTCTACCAGTACCAAAGGGAGAAGTATCAATCTTGTAATCTCTTTTTCTGTAGGTGAGATTCTTTAAAATCACAAACTGAAAAGGCAGAGTGAGCTGGGCTGAAAATACAGTAGGTCTTACTCAGTTGTGGGCATCAGCAGGTTTGCACCAGTTCGCCACAACCGGCAGCAGAAATTCTGGCTGGCCCTGCCCATCCAAGTTTTGAAACAAAGTAGTCCTAATTCGGGTGCAACACAGGGCTTTCCCCTGGCCACGTCCACCATGCCACACCCACAGTGTGGTATTAAACGTTTTTGTAGCCCACCACTGGTTTTACTGACAGATGTCTGAGTGATTTGCAATAGATCAGTAAGGATTTCTCATTTCCAACATTATAGAGATAATCATAACATAAAAAGCTTTTCCCCAATCTCTATGATGACATTGAAAAAAATACTTAAGGAAGGAGGAAACAAGGTATTATGTGAAAGGACTTTTAAGCTTGGTACTATTGTATGAGGGGGTGACCCTTCAGATTTGGCCAGATTTTTATTAAACAGGCAGTCTCAACTGTCAAGGATTTTGCAAGCCCCTTGGGGTCTTTCCTCCAGTTCATGATAGAAGAAGCAAGAAGCCTTTTTCAGTCCGGCTTTCTGAAATTTATACAAACCTGTCAAGTTTTGGATTCGGAAATAAGGGAAATTTCCCGGCAAATACAGGATACTTGACAGGGGGAAATTTCCTGGCAAATACAGGATACTCGACAGGGGGAAAATTTCCTGGCAAATACAGGATACTTGACAGGGGGAAATTTCCTGGCAAATACAGGATACTTGAGAGGGGGGAAATTTCCTGGCAAATACAAGATACTTGACAGGGGGGAATTTCCTGGCAAATACAGGATACTTGACAGGGGGAAATTTCCTGGCCAATACAGGATACTTGACAGGGGGAAAATTTCCCAGAAAATACAGGATACTTGACAGGGGGGAAATTTCCTGGCCAATACAGGATACTTGACAGGGGGGAAATTTCCCAGAAAATACAGGATACTTGACAGGGGGAAAATTTCCTGGCAAATACAGGATACTTGACAGGGGGAAATTTCCCGGCAAATACAGGATACTTGACAGAGGGGAAATTTCCCGGCAAATACAGGATACTTGACAGGGGGAAATTTCCCGGCAAATACAGGATACTTGACAGGGGGGAAATTTCCCGGCAAATACAGGATACTTGACAGCTGGACCATTAGGAAAGCTGAGCACAGAAAAATAGATGTCTTTGAAATGTGGTGTTAGAAATAGGTCAATCCTAGAAGAAATCAACCATGACTGCTCATTAAAGGCCAAATAGTAAAGATGACGCTAAAGTACTTTGGACATTAAATGAGAAGAGAGGATTCACTTGAGAAAGCCTTGATGCTGGGAAAGGTGGAGGACAAAAGAAGGGGATGACCAAAAATAAGATGGCTAGATGGTATTGAAGATGCAATGGGCACAAAGCTGTGCGGGCCAAAGAACCCTTTCCCCATCTTCTTGGGGGACTTTTGTTTTGCTTTCTTTCTTGTTTACTCAGTGGTTTAAGTGACTAAGATGCTGACTGGGAGGCAGAAGGTCAGCAGTTTGATTCCCGAGTACTGCAGGATGGAATGAGCTCCCATCTTTGTCCCAGTTCCTGCCATCCTAGCAGTTTGAAAGCAAGAAATTGCAAGTAGATAAATAGGGACCACCTTGGTGGGAAGATAACAGCGTTCCATGCGCTCTGGTGTCTAGTCATACCTGCCACATGACCATGGAAACGTCTGCAGACTCAGACAACGCTGGCTCTTTGGCTTTGAAACAGAGATGAGCACTGAACCCTAGAGTCGGATACAACTGGCTTTCGAGCAAGGGAAACCTTTACCTTTCTCATTTTTAATTATTTTTTTCCTGGGAAGCAAAGAAAGTGCAGAATAGTAAACCAGTCCCCTAGGGTTACTCTCTCTCTCCCCCCCCCCACTGATTTGCCCCCCCTCTCTCTCCCTCACTGATTTGCCCCCCTCTCTCTCCCCACACCCACTGATTTGCCCCCTCTCTCCCCCCCACTGATTTGCCCCCTCTCTCTTCCCCCCCACTGATTTGCCCCCTCTCTCCCCCCAATGGTTTGCCCCCTCTCTCTCCCACTGATTTGCCCCCTCTCTCTTTTCCCCCCACTGATTTGCCCCCTCTTTCTCCCCCTGATTTGCCCTCTCTCTCTCCCACTGATTTGCCCCCCTCTCCCTCCCCCCCACTAATTTGCCCCCTCTCTCTCCCCCCACTGATTTGCCCCTCTCTCTCCCCCCCAATGGTTTGCCCCCTCTCTCTCCCACTGATTTGCCCCCTCTCTCTTTCCCTCCCCACTGATTTGCCCTCTCTCTCCCACACACAGATTTGCCCCTCTCTCTCCCCCCCACTGATTTGCCCCTCTCTCCCCCCCCCACTGATTTGCCCCTGCATATATGAAATATATCGTTCACCTAGAGTAGACTCAGCAGTAGCAAAAACGAAGCTTCCCCATGACCATGTGGCTGGCAGGGAAGGGAAACAGAAACTACAAAAAGTCCCCACCATTCTCTCTCTCTCTCTCTCTCTCTCTCTCTCTCTCTCTCTCCCTTTCCACAAGCGAAAAGCCACAAACAGCGTCCTCTGATGGCTGGAAAACATACTGCAGCTCCAGCCAGGATTTTTAAATAAAAAATAAGGGAAAATAAGGGAAAATTAATAAAACAGGATGGGGCAGGAAGAGGGGTAAAAATAAGGGGTTTTCCTGGGGGAAACGGGATAGTTGACAGGTATGGGTATGGTTGATCTCTTATTATCTTGCCAACCTTGCTGTTTTTCCTAACTTGCTAGTACCATACTTCTTTATTCAGCTGAGGCTGGTTTGACTATACAAGGTCAATAATTTCAGGAGCTCAAATTGTTAGTTGAACATACCATACATGCAACGCTGTCATAATATTCCAAACAGTGCATGTGCTCAGGACTAAGAGACAGTTTGGGTGGGTTGGAATGGGTTGATCTGATTGCATGCACAGATCCAATTCCCAGTGTATGTTATTTTATTTTAGTTTAGTTTGTGACGTATTTGCCAGTTGTTTGTTTTGATTTGCTATGTGTTCTGTTGTCATTTGTTATCTGTTTGTATGGTGCCCAGAGTGGGATACCACCCAAATGGGTGGTACAGAAATGCAATAATAAATAAATAAATAAATAAATAAATAAATAAATAAATAAATAAATAAATAAATAAATAAATAAATAAATAAATAAATAAATAAATAAATATGTGAGTGCAGGGGACAGGATGGAACAGAGTGCGGTCACTTTCCAGCTGATGGAGGATCAATTGAAAAGTGGCTTTTACCCTCGTGCTCCTTCCAGTAGCTGCAAAGGTGCTGCTATAGTCACAGCTGATGGGGCTGATACAGTCTCACTGAAGGAATAAAATGCTGTCTGGGTATGGCGATTGCTCTGGACAGCTTTTTGCTCCTCCTCTGACCTCAAGCAGCTTTTTAAAAGCCACTCTACACTGGTCTTGGAGGCCCTGTGTAGACAACCCTAAGTATATATATATCACTAGTGTGGAGAAAGCTCACATTTTATTACTAGAGAAATAGCTAGAAAAAAGAAACCTTGAGGTCAAAATGACACACTCTCATGGGGGCAACATTTCCTGTCCTGTTGAACAGAAACACCAATTATTCATACATCTTTCCCCGTAAATCAGTATCGAAGCTGCTTCTGCATGACACTGCTTTCTTAAGAACCACAGCAAGGGCTCTAGAGGACCATTCAGTTATTTCATGACAGTTCTACAGTTGTGCAATTAATTAAAAAAAATTCCTCTTGGCAATACAAAATCTAACCAGCTGCTCAGTTGCCAAGGTGCATCCAAGCAGGCCATGTTCTCTGGGGCACCTGGCAAACACTTGAGGGACTTTTTTTGCAACATCATAATAAGAGCAACAGTTAAGCCCTCAGGGAAAACATTAATGAGTTTAACAGATACTTAAATGATACAAGCAGTCTTCCTCCATCCAAACATGTCCTGGAAGACATGAACCATCTGTATGTTTCCTTGTAACATTCAGAAGGGAGCTGTGGTCCTGAGTCTACAAGCAACCTACATGGCTGCCTCCAGTTTTCTTTCCTCCGCTCTCATGCGCAGTGCAAGAGGCCAAAGCAAATAGTTATTATATCATTTCAACACTTTATAAAACTCTCTAAATTCTCTCCTGATCCATGTTCTTTTGCCAGCTAACAGCTGCATGTGGTGTGGATATCAAATTTCCTGTCTCATTAAAAAAAATGAAGATCAAGCCCATATCCTTGAAGAAGAAAGAACGAGTCTTTTCCATTAAATAATAATTTAAAAACATAGCAATCTTGCTCCTAGCTTTAATATTCTTCAGATGAATATACAGAATGTGGGTGTCCACATGCATGGGCGTATTTGCATAACATATGTTTATACCACTTTGTTCATTCTCTGATCCCCAAATCTGCAACAGACATAAGGACATATCCTTGTGATTATGGAGCCATAAGGCCAAGGGAATTTTTAGCTCTCTGGAAGATTTGGACTTCAGCATGGCCAGATAGTAAAGACTTAAAGGACATATTGTCCAAAACATTAGGAGTAGCCCATAATTTCCATTATCTTGCTTCCCCTGTCTCTAAATCTGCTAGATTTCAAAACTAACTCATAATCTATCTAGTGACTGTTTGTTTGCTTATGTTTGCACATAAGTGTTCAGGAAATGGTAATCTACCATATATGGTTTTTCTGCTTTAGCCTTTTTCCTATCAAATGTTACCTCTAGAGTATACTAGCAGAGGACCTGGCATTGCCCGGGGGTACCCTACCCAGGCCACAGAGAGACCCGGGCCTGCCACCCACCCCAATTGCCTTACCTTTTTGTCTGCTGTTGTTGCAGCTGCTCTCTCAGCTCTGCCGCAAGGCACCATCTCAGCCTGACTGGCTGCTGCCACTGGCCTCCCCAGCGACTACAGTCAGTGGGTAGTCATCGCAGCCCGGCCCCTCTGTCTTCCTGTGGGTTGTGTCAGGTGGAAGGGAGGCTCCATTTGGGTGGGTGGGCAGAGGACCCATTTGGGGGGGCAGAGGCCTGTGGAAGGCAGCAGCCTGGTCCTATCCTCTGCCTGCCCCTGGCTGTGGGTTCTCCCTTCCCCCTGCAGTGTGCCTCAGGAGTGCAGAGGAGCCATGCCACAGGGGCTAGCCACCAACAGTAGTCGCGGGGGCAGGGACAGCCGTAATGGCTATAATTGCCACCATCTGTACTGGTGGCTAGGCCATGCACTACCTGGAATGCCAGGCAGACTTTGGCACATGCATGGAATTTCACGCATGCACCACAGCCTGGAATGCCAGGCATGGATTCTCACGCATGCACAGTCACCTCTCCTGGTCATTTCTGCCAGCCGGGGGTGGGTGTTGCAGCCCCTTTTGGGGGGCAAGGACCCCGAAGCGGGCTGCCAGTTACCCACGCCAGCCACCCCAGATGTTAAAGGTAGGCATTTTAATTTAATTTAATAGATTTATATACTGCCCTATCCAAACGACTCTGGGCAGTGTACACTAAGACCAATATACAGGTAAAACAATTTTAAAAACCCCATAAAAACATAACAATATTACCCACCCACCCCTGCTGTGACATCTATTATCTAAAAGCAAATCTAAAATCTAAAAAAACCTTTAAAAATTAATTACAGGAGGGGAAAAACCTCAGACAAGCCAAAAAGGGGAGCTTGTTGACAATCCTGGCCCCCAGACCCATTTTGCCAACCACATCTTCAATTCTTTCCTAAATGGTAGCAACTGGGTCTGGAGGTGTAGTTCTACTGGGAGGAGGTTCCATAGTGTGAGGGACTATGACCAAGAAGGCCCTTTTCCTTGTGCTAGAGAGGCGAGCCTCCCCAAGAGACGGCACCTGAAGGGTGCCCTCTCGGTTTGCTCTTGTGGGATGGGTCGATGTCCTAGGGATGATACGGTCCCTGAGGTATACTGGTCCATTACCATGAAGGGCTTTAAAGGTGACAACCAGCACCTTGAATTGCACCCGGAGACATATAGGCAGCCAGTGCAGCTCCCACAGCAGTGGCAAGGCATGGGCAAAATGACTATACCCCACCACCATGTGGGCTGCCGCATTCTGGACCAACTGCAGTCTCCGGATGGTCATCAAGGGCAGCCCCATGTAGAGCGCATTACAATAATCCAAACAGGAGGTGACCAGGGCATGGGTGACCATGAGCAGGGCCTCCTGGTCCAGGAGTGGGCACAATTGATTAATAAGACGCACTTGCCTGAAGGCCCTCCTGGCCACGGCCGTAACCTGCTCCTCCTGGAGCAGAAGGCATGCATGCAGTTTCCAGCACAATCAGTGCAGGGGTGTCGCTTTGTATTAGGGAGCCCTGTGATGTCACGGAGCCCCAGATCTGGTCAGCTGGGAATTGGTTGAGCTGTGGTGATGACATTGGTTGGCTTTTTTCCCTTGCTTTTTCTCCTGTCGGTGGGGGCGTCCCTTTGTGGATTGATTTATGGGGTGTACCCCTCCCCATGGGGCTTGTCACCCCTGCAGTGACTGTCTCTTCAGCCCAAGGTACGTGTGTGCCGAGTTTCAGCGCGATCGGTGCAGGGGTGTGGATTTGTATAAGGAACATACAGCGCCGGACCTTGATTTTAGTTATATAGATAGAGACAGCTTCCATTGGAACACGGTCCCACAATTATCTTTGCAAGTCACAGGGAGTCCTTGCGATTCTAACACTAGAGTGGCCTTCTGTCCCATTATTCAACCGGGAGAGTTCCGGCCAAATTATGGGACTAGGGGTCCTTTAATCCTGAAAATCCCATCCTTAAAATATGGTGTCATTTCACCAATGTCAAAGTAAGATTCAGCTATCCATCTAACTGACCAAGAATATGGGATACCCTCTTCACCTTTATTATAAGCTACAAAGCATCTTGGAAACAGTAATGGGAAATATTATATGGCCAGTAGCTCTCCAAGCTGGAATATTCTGGAAACTATAGTCCAAAAGAGTAACTTTGCCCCTATCTCTACTTGAAACCTTAGAAGGCCTACATGCCAGGAAGGTCAGCATTTATAGAAATGGAACAAAAATAACAACTCTTCCACAATTGTCACAGCAACAATTGTATGACATACAAAAAAAAATTTAAATAGCAGCAAGCAAAGACAATAGACTAAGAAGCTCACACATGCATACATTTATTTAGGATTAAGCCTGGGTTCTCCCCCTCCTCTCCAAATATCAGGCATGAATTTGACTCATACTTTTAATCTTCAACAGTATTAGTGAAACAATTATAAGAGCACATAAAAGCCATGTAAAAGTTTGAAGGATGGATGATCAAAGACAGAGAATATGTAAGAAAAAGATGGAAGGCTGGCTTTGAGATGCAAGGCTTTTGTGTGCTCTAATCATTTCACTAGCATTCATAAATCTTTAACATCCTTTTTATTAACTCTTTTTGATTTTTATGTATTCAATTAATTTCAACAGAATGTGTTCAAAATATATCATGTACCTTGATGTCATGTAAGAAGCCTGTGGAGTCTTCACAGGAAAATCAGAGAGCTTTTTTGTTTTGTTTTTTAAATTTGATTGGCAAAATACATGGGAAGAATGTTCTTATGTTCTTATCTGTCTTTCCAGTGGCCAAGACAGATTTGTGATGGGTGGTCTCCAATTTGTTTCATGAAACACACATTAAGTGATGATTTTTGCCATGGATCATCTTTGTCGTGAAATCAGCAAGACACTAGTGACCAAGAAATCCAAGACAGTTTGAAATCTCTCCCATAATGGAGACATGCAACCAAATTCCTTTGGAATCACTTGGGTTCGGCACTTGTAGATTGCTGGTGACTAAAAATAAGTCTACCCCATCATCCAAGACTAGCTTCTGAGACATAGTAGCCTTAAAGGAAATGAAATGTTACCACACAAGCTTCAAGCAAGGGAGGCCCATGCCCCTTTGCATGTCACTTTTGAATGTCATTTGTGAAGGAACATTAATGATGAGCTTCCTTAAAGAGGAATCTGAATGACCATGAATCTGAGTGATCTGAACGAAAGACTGAACCAGAGAGGCCTTAGGTAGCATGGAACAGGCCACTTCCTAATTTCTTATTTCCTTTCAGTAAAAAGAGGAGCTAAAGCACCACAGGTATTTTCACACTTATGGAGCCACATGAAGTGTAACATATGCACAAGTTTATGAGCAGGATTACAAGTCACTTTTAAGAGCTTTACCTTTCGATGCCAGAACCTATCTTCCAGGATACAAAGACCCAGACACTCCAGAACTATTGATGCCTTTTAAAAACTGAAACTCTTGAACTGGCACTTAAATTGCTAAATACTATAAACTAGGGGTATTTGAATGGAATGGTCATTGTTTCGATCTTGCCCTCCCCACTTTGTTTCCTTTTAAATCCCACATCAGAAGGAGGAATCATTTTATTTCATTCTCATTTATATAGAAGTTGCCCTGACACTCTCACAGAGAGATATGCTGACTACAATACTATTAACCTACAGCAGGTGTTATTGACATTTTCACCTCGTAGGCCAGGCCAGGCCCCCTCAGACAGCTGAGTGGGTTGGACTGGTGATTTCCCCCCTTCATAAACGCTGCTGTAAAATGCATCCATGGCTGTCATAAACACTTCCACTTCTGGTTGCAGCAGCAATGTGGGCCATATGAAATGGTACCATGGGCCAGGTCCATAGGTTGTGAACCCCTGGTCTATAGCTTTCACACTCATCTGAATCATATACAAAAATAGGAGCATACTATGTATACATTGAAGGACGCCATGTACAAATATGTACTTCAAATCAAATCAAATCTTTATTACATCCGATGGCCAGAAATATGTACTTGAGTTTTTATGTGGATGAAATGACAAATGAGTATTGAGATAAATTATGAGATAAGATGCAAAGGAAGACATTGCAAACTGATGCTATTGCATCATTTCAGGATGCAGTGGCTAAACTGCTGTACTGCAGCCAAAACTTCTACTGATGTGAGTTCAATCCTGATCGGGTTCAAGGTTGACTCAGCTTCCAAAGTCGGTAAAATAAGTACCCAGCATGTTAGGGACAAAACGGTAATTGCCTTTTGAACTGTCCAGAGAGTACACTAAGTGCTATGGGGTGGTATAGAGGTGTAATTGCATTTGCCAATTACTATTGTTCTCTGGAACCCTCCTTCTCCAAGCTTAATTGTCTTGAATTTTCTCTCAGACTGTTACAAAGCCAGTGATAAGAGAGGAAAATGGTGTTCGGGACAACTATAGAGCCAGTGACTATACTGGCTGTGAGGTTTGGGGAGTTGCATTACAAAACTTTTTCCCCCTCTTTCTCTCTGTAGCACAGTGTTGGAAAGTTTCAGAAGGAAAGCACAGAGGAGAATGTGTATTTCTCTCTTCTTTTGCCTCATGAGGCAATTGTGGAGGACTTTTGTCCCAAGTTTGTTGAAACACCCCAAAACAGTGTTCCTTTTAGGGCAGGGGTCATGGTAAATGCAGCCCCCCCAAATGTTCCTGAACTCCGTTTCCCATCAGCTCTAACCAGTATAGCTAATGGCAAGGGATGCTGGGAACAGCAGTCCAATGGTGTCTGACGGGCCACAATTTGCCCAAGGGGTCTACTTACTCCAACCTTTACCCAGATATGCCATATGTCTGCATCTGTCAGAGCCTGTTGGAACACAAGCAGCATCTATACATGGTATGAAATATCTTGTCGTACGCCAACGGCTTTCCTGATTTGGTATAATTATTCAGCCTCCTGACATGATGCTTTTCTCGAAGTCTGTTTGTTGATTAAGAGTCAGCAGATCTACAGGATGTTCGCTTGTAAGCATGCCAAGCTGCCGCCTAGAAACAGATCTTTGCATTCTGCATGGATACAGAGCCAAATGCTACAATGTCTCATTTATTCGTGTTCAGCGAACCAGAGATATTTGTTTGTTTACTGATTGATATTGACTTTACTGAGGCCAGAGGTGTCATTGCTGCAGTTTTGGAAGTGCCGACATTTACACAGAGTTTTTTTCCTGCCTACCCCTGTGTTCCTGAGGACACCCTCAGCAACTCCTGGCACACCGTAAATCATGTCCTTAAAGAACTGCTTCCAAAGTACAGCCGTTTATCACAATCCAGAGATGAAGCCACTTTTAAAACACATACTTAGCCTCTTTTACCTTGTGGCGATGGTGCAGGGTTGTCACTTGGTGCTGCCGTAAGTGACAGATGCTGGATGATAATGTGCATTAACCCCTGGGTTTGTGCAGGTGCCAATGAGCAATCACTAGTGGAATCGATATGTTCAATAAAGCAAGATCTATTTCAAATTTATGTGAAATAGCTTACAGCTAATGGTTTTGCTATTTTTAATTTTCAAAGACTGATATATATTTCCAGTAATTTCAGCAAGCCAGAAGGTCCCTGGACTTGCAGTACTACGAGTATCATACTATTGTGATGGTGGGGAATTCTGTGCTAGTAATGAGTAATCACCCAGAAACCTTAGTGATGCAGTGGTTAAACTGCTGTACTGCAACCAAAAGGTTGTGATTTCAATCCTCACCAAGAATCAAGGTTGACTCAGCCTTCCATCCTTTCGAGGTCAGTAAAATGAGTACCCAGCATGTTGGGAGCAAAATGCTAATCAACTTGTGTGCCACCCAGAAAGTGCACTAAGTACTATGGGGCAGTATATAAGTGTGATTGCTATCACCTTAATATTTGCTCATGTACCCCAGAAAGAAGAGATGTACACCAAAAGTGGATTGAAACAATGGGCCACTTTATTAAACCCAACAGCAAAATAATGCACTGGGAGCAAGTAGTGTGGGTGCGAAACAAGGAATGAAAGATAAGCAAGTTGCTACGGGAGAAAAAAGTCTATGGGCCATGGAACAGGTGCCAGTAATGGCTACACAACTGCCCGAGGCAGTATAGGCTTCACTATAAACTGAACTGATTGGGGTAATCCAGGAGCCGTTGGGCACACCCTAGGTGATGCCATTCCAGCACCTGAACCAACCTGGCACTTACCCGATGGCAAAACAGCAAATTAAATAGCAATCAACCAGCACTACCCACCACACAGGGGGCACAGACTGACCCCCAAACCACCTTAGCTTGACCAATCAGACTAGAGGCCCCCAGTGCCAGGGAATATACTAATTTCCTCCACCCCCAAGAGGGAAAGGGGGCCATAACACAATGGCCGCATTAGCCAAGGAACAGGTACCACAGCCATAGGAGCAACTGATGGAAACTGTAAAAGAAGACAAACAAAACAAACGAGGGACGAAAAATACACAGTAAATGTAGGGAAAATAAAAAATTGGAAACTCATGGACCAATCATTGAGGGAAGCTTGGGGGGGGTGACAGGAGCCGAAGGCACTGCTGGGGGGTGGGCAGGGGCACCATGAACATCAGGGGCAGGATGTGCAGAGGCCACCCCAGGACAGGATGGAGCAGCATGGGAGCCAGAACAGATGGGGCACTCATGCTTGTAACAGCACTGCCTATTGGTGCATCATCCCTGGGCAGCAAATTCCCAACAAAATGGATGTAGGTGGACAGCACGGGCTCCAGGGGGTGGGGTACAGGGGTGGGGGGGATTTGCTGTACCAGGTGACTGCCCTCATAGCAGTCACCCAGAACCGGGCGAAATGGAGTCATGAATTGTAGCCAGAGCTGGGAGTTAGGTTCATTCCAATGCATCTCGGGCCAGATGGCAGCCCTCATGCGGAAATTTTCATCATAAGACTTCCATGCCTCAACCAGGAAGTCTACATAGGCATGGTAAATCAAATCAAGATATTGTATCAGTGGCAGGGTGAGGGCAGGTCTGGCCTGAATGGAGACCCCAGCATAGATGAGGAAGGAAGGCAGCCAATTGGCCCACATATGTGGGGGCTTCTTACGCTTGGCCAGCTCCTTCTCAGAGTCATCCATTTTGTCCTAGTCACCATTGAGGGCCTCACGATTGGGAAGGCCAAAATGGCCCATGTACTCGCCGTGGACAATCTTGTCCCTAGTGGATTGGAGGAGGTGATCCCCCAGGGG
Organism: Bradypodion pumilum; assembly: GCA_035047305.1. Lineage (NCBI taxonomy): Eukaryota > Metazoa > Chordata > Lepidosauria > Squamata > Chamaeleonidae > Bradypodion > Bradypodion pumilum. The sequence goes on from JAWDJD010000004.1 coordinate 121,460,859, forward strand.
AAGGGACACCTCCCTGGGGGGGGGGCAAGGTAATGGGAACCCCACTGCGATCGGGCCCAACAGGGCCACAAAATGGCCAGACAGAGGAAGGAGAAGGGTATAAACCGGGCTGGGCAGCTGTCTGAGTAAGTGCAGGCCAGGGAAGGGGAACCAAGGCACCAAGGCATAAATTGAAAGGCCGGGGGGCCCTGCTGCAGAGAAGGTCACGGCCACCAGTAGACAGGAGGCATGGGCAGGGCAGGTGCGGGAGCGAGTGTGCTAGGTTGAACCAAATACTCACCAGTACCCAGGGCACGTGGCCCCAAAGGAGCAGGGCCAGGATAGGAAATGGCAAGAAGATCAGAAGGAGGCATGCTGGCAATAGGTGGCAGCAAGGCTCAGTTGACTGCTGCCCCCTCCACGGCAGGGAAAAATGAAGTGGCCTTGAGGGCCATGCACCTACAAATGAGAGAAGCAGTTGCCTCACACCAGCCCATAGCTGCCAGCATGTGGGGGAAGAGACCCTGGCTGCTCTGCCAGAGACGAAGGGACAGCCGCGAGGGGAAGCACCTGCTGGCAGCAAGCCACCAAAAGGCAAGCAGAGGCACGTGGGGCCAGCTCCAGAGGAGGAGGAGGTAGTGGCCAGCACCAGGAAGAGCAGCGGCTACCCAAAGGTCAGGCAGCCCATTTCCAGGGGTCATTGGCAAGAGGAGAGGAGGCAGCAGGGCAAAGCAGAACTGAAAGCGGTTCCACTTAGGCCTGGCCAAAGGGAGCTAGCCTGGGGAGAAGCAGAAGCTTCTCCAACAGCAAAGGAAGAAGAGTGAGGCTGGAAGGAGCCACCCGTTATAAAGTTGTACGGGCATGTTTTACTTCCACTTCTGGGAGGGATGAGGCAGCGGGCTGGATGAGGCAGCAAACCCCTTCGTGTGGATTCACAGGGGCTTGGGCTTCTGGGAATTGAAGTCCAAGAACATCTGGAGTGCCAAGGTTCACCATCATGGTCCTGTTGTGTCAACTGTGTATTATCAATGCACGCATCAACTTGTCCTCTCCTCATGTTGTGTACTTCAAGTAAACACACCTTTTGGCATCTATGTATACTGAGTAAAATTTGAGAAAGGGTGTGTGTTGTTGTTGGTTGAGGTGTTGTTTTGTGTTTTAATGAACAGAACGCACAGAATCCTGCTATGACCATCTGGCTGTGGGATTCTGGGAACTATAAAGTAATACAAATGCAGGAGAAAGGCAATACCTCCTTCGTTTGTATTGTGTAAGGATCACATGGCTGGTTTTTTGTTGTCTTTTTCTTTTTGTTTTTTATAGAAGAGTAATGTTTCCAAGTTTAGATGCAACACAAATGTCTGCAAGAAAGCACCATTTTAACGTATAGTTACATACAATAAGGCTTCCATGCAACCTGGAACAGGAATCTCACTGGGTCCTGAAACCTCTGGAGGACGTCACACATTAAAATATACAGAAGAAGATTCATTCATTCATTCATTCATTCATTCATTCATTCATTCATTCATTCATTCATTCATTCATGTCCTACTTTTCTTCCAGTGAGTTCAAGATAATGTACATGGTTGGCCTCTTCCACAACCCGTAAGGTAAATTAAACTAAGATGATTCTTTCAGATTCCCAAGAGAAAGTACCAGAGACTGGGGTTAATTGAAAAACACGAGTGAGACTGCTCACAGTGTGGCCCCACATATTGCCAGAACACTTACATAAGGCTTATATTATCAAGGGCTAATGGATCATCTTACCTCATGCGCTGAGCTTCTCCACAATCTTGGGTTCTTCCCAATTTCCTTGGCCTGAAAAATTACAACATTGTACTCATTCACTCTAAAGACCCTTTTTTTTACTATTGTGAATCCTGATGAAAGATTAAATTATAAATGCTACATAGCTTTTGAGCTCACATATTATTAAGGCACACAGTTTGAAATGAAGAGAGAATGGACAAAATAGCTTCCATTTAAATTAGGCCTAGTTTATTACTTAACTCTGCCAACGAACCACAGTGTGAAAAAACAATATATCTCAGGTGTAATAGGAAACAAGAATAATGGGAGTTCTAAGCAATATTTAATTGGATTAAATGAATTTGGTTTGGGAATGTTGAATCTATAAAATCTCTTGCACTGTGAAATTAAATTATAGATAATATACAGTACCTATGGCTATGAGCCATGGACCCTTGCTGGGATTAATCAATGAACAACATATCTTCCAAAAACACTATAAAAATAAACATCTCATCAAAATTACTGTAAAGGAAATGAAGCTCAAATGAATACAATATGTGTGTTCCATTCAGTATTCAGTAAACGGGAATATCTGGTAAAGCTACATTTTTACCATCCAACCATATATGCTAGTTAGATGGCAATGACTGTAAATTTTAAAAAGCAATATAGGCACATGAGACCTCTGCCTAGAGCTGAATAATCAAAATATAATATATTTTCATTTCTCAGTCTTCTCCTATGATATTAGAAGAAGGAAATAGAAGCTGCCTTTTACACATCATACCACTGGCCTCTCTCACTCAGATTTATTTACAGTGTTTGAACCCATTTCTCCTGGGTTTTAGAGATGCTAATGACTGTTTCTGCAGTTTTTACCATTTAAGACAGGAGTTCTCAACTTTTTAAAGCTGGGAGCCAGGTCATGCTCCTTCAGACAGCATCGGGGGCCGGACAGCCATTTTGCCCTTTCTCCACTACATGGCACTTCCTGGTGTGGTGGAGGTGGGGAAAACATGAAATGGTGCTGTGGGCCGCATCCGGCCTACAGGCCACAGTTGAGAATCCCTGATTTAGGATGTCAATATATATAATGCTCATCCAAGGGGTTCCTCTCTTTTTCACATATCTGCCTGGTCTGTGCTTCATTTTATCTTGGATTGGTCTGTTTGCTTATTTGAAGGAAATCTATCTCTTTCTTTAAGAGTAATTGCAAAGGCTGTGCTTGCGCAAATTCAGTCATATCTGACTCTACGGTATGGTGCTCATGTCCATTTACAGCCAAAGAGCCAGAGCTGTCTGCATCTGCAGACTTTTCTGTGGTCATGTGGCAGGTATTTTCAGGTATTTCTTGAGCATATTATTGCCCCCAAGCATATACTTGCCCCAAAAATGTTCTGCCAGTGTTTTGTGCATCTTTAATTGTAAGGTTTATTTACCATGGCTATTTATTAGTATGAAATGTACAAAGACACCAATTTGTGGTCTGGCCTAGGGACAGTCTACTCTAGGAAGTGTAGATGAGCTCATCATCTTTAAATATCTCTGTCTGACATAAAACCTATATGACCTGGTACAGCTATGACTGCTCAAAAAACATACATATTATCTCAATGACATATTTTGTTCTGAGCTCCCTAATAAATTTCCAGTGCATGATACTACAGAATTCTTTAGTAAAATTGTGATGACAGTTTTACAGACAATGTAGGTGATTGTCCATCTTATGCTCTATACTAACTGCTTTCAGACAGTATAGTTAAATGATTCTCCCCATATTGGCTTGAATTCTGGAGAACCATAATTCAACATCCAAGATTCTAGGGCATGTTCCAAACAGGGTTGCCCAGACCAGCAGCATCCATTTCCCCACCCACCCACCCCTGAGATTTCAGAGCCAGAACCTCAGGCCATGGTGTGCCCATGTGACATCACGGAGCAGGCATTGACTGGAGAGATGGAATCAGATAAACTGATTGTGTAAATGGGAGAAAGAGAAATCTGGGTAATACTCAGCTAAATCAGGCAATGTGACAACATGGGTATTAACTGCCCAACATGTGGCAAAATGTGTCCAGGAGGTACAGTAATCTCCATCATTTCTGCTAGACTTTATATCTGACATCGACATCTGTGTGTCCTATATTGCTAAAAAGGCTTGGGAGTTGCAGTGCAGGTGTTCCACTGTCTGCATTGTTCCAAATGGCACGATGTGTCCAAACATGTATTGTAGGAATGTATCTGGTTTCTGTCTCCTGTCGCCTTCACATTTTGTAAACAAAGGCCTCTTTGTCTGCATGAGAGACAACGCTGGATTTTGGGCATGCGTAGAATAGTGAGAAGATTTCTCCTTTCTTCTCCTTATTTGGGTTCTGACATTCTGATTGGCTATGTGCTTTAAGTTTTGTTTCTGATATACTCTGTTTGAATAAAGAGACGCCATTATGATTCCTTTGTTCAGCCAAAAAAGCAGTCGCGTGTGTGTATGCTTGCTCTCTACTTTCTCTCTATCTCTGTTTCTTACTTGCCTAATGGAGCTGGACTTCGTTAGCTTTTAACTCCTCCTGTGTTTATCTGGGGCTATAAACTGCACCGTTAAATGAGGCTGATTATCTTTACATGGATCGGATTCCTACAAGTGGCGCTCCGTGGGAGGCTTTGAACTACAATGAGAGCCTTCTTTGAACTCTGCTTCAGCAATTAGCAATTAGCACCTCATAATTGGCGACCGGGGCAAGGTCTTTATTCACCCATGACCAGAGGAAAGGTCCAATCAAGCGCTTGAGAATTACAACAGGGTGAGTGAATTTTTTTTTAATCATGGGGTGTGTGTTGGCTTCGCAAGAGCAGGAGCTTTGTAAAGATATCTCAGATCTTTTGCATATGAATTGGAGACGAGCTGATAAGAAGGAAATACAAAAGCTTGTCCAAGTTGTAGGAAAAACCTGTCCTTGGGTTAAATATGATGATTGTTTGGACTTAACACATTGGAAAAAAATTGGGAATGAATTGCAAAAGCATGAAGGAATTTCTGTTCCAGTGCAATTTATGTGGAATGAAGTCAGAAACTGTCTTCAAAGACTTACTCCAAGAAATATGTTGTTCTCCCAGAGGCTTGATGGTCCCCTTCCACAGCTTTTGCCCCCAGCCAAGGGAGGGACTCTGGCAACGGCCCCTCCATCATATGAGAAACAACAGCATGAGCCCCCTGATGGAGATGGGGGTGGAAAAGGAGATGGGACATTATATCCTGCCTTGCAGCAATCAAGCACTTTTAGCCCTACAAAAGACCTGTTCTCTGCTGCTTTAACTGCAGCTGTGCTGGATATGGAAACTGTTGCTGTATATCCAGTGAACAGAGAGGCTCTTGCAAATGGGACTGCTGCAATACTGCCTGCCGAGTCTAAAAAACAACTAGTGCCAGCTGATTGGGAACAAATGGTGGGGGCCTCATCACAGATTGAAGCTATTAATGCATGCAAAGTGGCAGGAAGCAAGGAGTGTGATTCCAAGAGCAGCACAGGAGACCTCAGCTCATCCCAGAAGCAACTCTCATCACAAAAGCAGGAGAAGCTGAGTAGTAAACTTGATTCCTCATGTGTGGGCAAGAAGTGGAAGGATGGCCCAGAGGAGGAATGCAGAAAACCCAAGCCCAGAAAGGGGTCTTCTCACAAGTACAACCTAACGGGTGCAGTTTGTCATAAAGTTGAGATTCAGATGCTGCAAATGAAAAAAGTCCAGAGGAAAAGGGGCGTGGATCCTTCCTGTATGGACAGCAGGCTTTTGCAAAAATACAAGGAGGGAGAAGACATACTAGACATACTCCAGTTTTTGGCTGATTTTGAACTGCCCAACCCTCAAACAAAGAGATCCAGAATGGGCTGTTCCAAGTTTGTTCATACCTCATCTGCCTGCCTTAATACAGATGGGTGTGGCTGGAGCATGAAGGAATGTGTGTTTGCCTGAAAAGCTGGAAAGGGGGGTTGGCTGGGTGTCTTGTGAATTCAGTGAGACTTAATTTATGGCCTAATTTCAACCTTGCCATGCCAAGAACTGTGCTGGAGAGAAGATAGTGTTTAAGAAGAAAGCTTCAATCAACATTTGGACTTTTAAATTGGACATTTTAATTGGACTAAAAAGTTTGTGTGGACTCTAAATAAGAATTGGCCTTGTTTGCATTATAAAACTGAAAACCTTTTTTAAGAAACAAAAAAAATTGTCTACCTGCTCATGCTATGAGTGTGAAATGCTCTAATGATATTTGTACTGTATTTGATTTACCATGCTATGCTGGTTTTAAGTTATTGAATGCCTCTTTCACTTACACCAGTGAGAGAAGAAGAAATTTAATGCCTTACTCATGTAATTGGGGAGTGAGAAATGCTTTCTAGAATGCAACAGAAACCTCCTTCATGTAAGGAAGAAGAGAAATGTTCATGTTTTGTTCATGCTTAAATGTTTGCTTATTCTCTTGCAGGAGAAAGACCTGTCTTTGCTTATGTTATGTTTTGCCTTATGAAACTGCATATCTCAAGGTACCTTCAGAAGTACATGGAAGAGTTTTCAGTACCCTACACATGTAAATGGGTTTGTGATATTGCATTTGTGTTAAATGTCAGGCATGTTTCACGTTTAGTTACATGGTACTAGTAATAACAGGGCATGCTCCTGTTTCTTAGGGGAGTGTCTTCCTAAGCCATTGGTCATTTATTGGCAACAAGGGAATCCTGAGTGGAAGGGTTCCTGCTGGAGTGATCCGCCCATGGAGAGAGAAGAAGGTTACTCAGCTCCAGGACGGTGGTTCACCAGTAAACTAAATTTGCTGACATTTGTTCTTTTCTTTCTTACTGTGCTTCCAGCTGTAAAAACAATGACTCATGGGGGCAACCCCAACTTTTGGCTTCGTCATGCTAACTATATGTTTGAGGTTCATGGTAAGAATGCAACGTTATACTATGAGCATCCACTGGCAGTGTCTCAAATGGCCTTTCTTCCGGCATTGTTCAACATGCCTGAGTTGGTTATTGGACACTTGCAACATCTTGATAGGTCTACACTCTTCTCTAATCCCCCAGAACAATTTAACAACACCCGCTGGCGAAGCATGACATTCAAGAAGTACACTAAAGGACTTTGTTTCTGCTGTCATAGTTCTGGAGTCTGGAATAGTAAATGGAAGCACTGGACTCAAGCACAAAGGGTTTTTGCGGAATGTAGGCAATTATACAGGTTGTGATGATTATTTTTGGTTATGGGGTAGTTATAACAGTTCTTATAAGCTTAATTATACCTTGTTTAACACTACTATTGAAGATATATATGATGTGTTTCCTATGTTTACTCCTGATTATTCTGCTATAGATAGTGGTTCAATTTGCAATGGATGGCAAATTAAGGATCCCAACATGTGGTTCTTTTTTAATGGAGTTGCCACGAATTTCCATCCAGGACAATATCAATGTGCAGCATTGGGTTATTTTACCTTACCCGTACAAGTGCAAATGCCGCTTCAGGCAGATGCACGGCGCCGGAGAGCTGTTGCCGGCCCGATGGGTCCTGGTTGCAATGGTGAAGTGATAATCGATGTTCAGCTTTCTGATGGTAGCTCCTGGGGGAGAGCTATAGGGGGTGTTATCACTGGAGCACTCACCTTGGGATCATACCCAGATGTCATTTCCCAGGAGAATAGAAGGTCCATTTTGGGACTCACCTGTAGGCTGGAGAAATCAATCAATGCCACAGGGAGGGTCATACGGGATCTTCAAATGGAAATCACTGAGCTTCATCAAGACCAAATGCAGGACAGACTGGCCATAGATTACCTGTTAGCAAAATCCGGAGGATTTTGTAAACTGGTCGGGAACCAGGGATGTCAGGTAAAATTCCAGGATCTGAATAATACTATTGAGAAAAAACTTCAGAATTTACAGGAGAGCATTACTAACAATGTACGCACTGATGTTAATCTCTTTGATTGGATGACTTCTTGGTTGCCTGATTTGTCTGTCCTTAGACAAGTTTTCTTTTATGGGTTCATTATTATTATCTGCCTTATATCTTTGTGTTTTTGCATTAATTGTATTCCTAACCTTATTTCTATGTGTAACACATGTCCACTGCATAGAAGGGAGACATCGAGTTTTGCACGACGGCAATTGTACTCAATGAGGTATCATCCTCCGGAACAAGGTACCATGAGTCAGGAGGGGTACAATGTCCAGGAGGACAGTGATGATGTATATGGAGGAGTAGTTATGGAGTATGATGACATGCAGGGGTATGATTAGCCGTCCCTCTCTCAAATTTAAATGAAAAAGGAGGACATGTAGGAATGTATCTGGTTTCTGTCTCCTGTCGCCTTCACATTTTTGTAAACAAAGGCCTCTTTGTCTGCATGAGAGACAACGCTGGATTTTGGGCATGCGTAGAATAGTGAGAAGATTTCTCCTTTCTTCTCCTTATTTGGGTTCTGACATTCTGATTGGCTATGTGCTTTAAGTTTTGTTTCTGATATACTCTGTTTGAATAAAGAGACACCATTATGATTCCTTTGTTCAGCCAAAAAAGCAGTCGCGTGTGTGTATGCTTGCTCTCTACTTTCTCTCTATCTCTGTTTCTTACTTGCCTAATGGAGCTGGACTTCGTTAGCTTTTAACTCCTCCTGTGTTTATCTGGGGCTATAAACTGCACCGTTAAATTAGGCTGATTATCTTTACATGGATCGGATTCCTACAATGTATCCCCACCAGCTCTCTCCTCAGTATCCTGTCTTCACTCTTGGCTTTTTTGTGTTCTGACATTGTGCAACTCACAAAAAATCCTTACTTCCTGAGACAGTGAACACAAGTACCAGTTGGCAAAGAGTAGACATGGGCTCCTAGGCTTTAATACCACCTCTCACCAAAATCCATCTCTTTTCTACTCTCCAAGAGCATTGTCTCCTTATTTTAAGATCCAGGGAAACATAGCTATTCCTGTAGACTAGCTGGCATACTGAGTTTTAGTAACACTACTTCTTGAATGTCTAGTTATTCATGTACCTGAGATTGGGCCCAGACTATTAGGTTATATAATTTGTTGAAAAATGTGCAGGCAAGAACACACCTAATATTCCTCTTTAACATGAAGAAGAAAGATGTGCTCTCTTGGGCAACTTACTTCCAGAAATTTTAGTTGCTGGCCAGCATCAGCCTGCTAGGCCCAGTGGTGTGTGTGTGTGTGTGTGTGTGTGTGCCTGTCTGTCTGTCTGTCTGTCTGTCTGTCTGTGTGTGTCTGTGTCTGGTCTCCTTAATGAAAAACTGATGGTATGATTATGCAGGATCAAGTTTCTTACAGCACAGACTGAATGCCACTACTCTGGGTAACTGGACATCAAAATGTATTTCATACATAACAAAACCCCACTTGTATATGTTTTTGCAAAACATGAAGTAGGAGCTTCACCACTTGAAAAAGAATTCCAACATCACTTGAAAGTGGCAATTTATCCAGTAGTTCACAGAAATATTTATATATTGGTTTTGTAAACAAAAATAAAGAAAGGAATAAACTGTAGTAACAGTTGAGAACATACTCAGTGGTCTCCAAGATCATAAAGGTTTGAAGGCATCGGGGATTTTTTAAAAAAGCAAAACCAGGATGAAAATTAGCCTTTTTGAGCTCATAACATTCTATCCAGCTGAAGATGAAGCCATATGCTTCAGATTAGAGATTTATGCAGTGTTTCTTTTTCTGTCGTGTTTAATTCTTTTAGAGTGTGCCTATTTTATTTTATTTTCTTGGACTGGTCTTTTTATCTCACATTCACATATACTGTAAGGGACTGCTTCTTTGAGATAATTTTGTGAGATAATTTTGTTTTGTTTTTCCTCATTTGTGTTTTCTGGTGCTAGTCCAAAATTCCCAAAGAATCTTTAAAAATGAAACCAGAAACCAGAAATGAGGCAACAGAGAATCAATCTAAAGGCTAGAAAAGAAAGCAAGTATAGGTAAAAATTACAAATCCCCTCCAAACCAAAATGACTGGCAATTCTCTTCTGCTATAACTTCATGCTTTTACTCTTCTCTGATTCCATGCAGCCGCAGACAGGTAGCAAAAATAATCCAGGAAGGGAAAGGGGTAAAGAAAAACTTTTTCTGACACTTTGGCAGTCAATGGGCGAAAGAAAAGTAAAAGAAAAGTGGGAACATGAGGAGGAAGCACCAAAACTTTCATGTCTAAGAGGTTCTCCTTCAAGAATCAAAGGGAAAACATGAAAACATGGGGTGTTTTTTTTCTTTTTATTAAAACACAAAGCCCACCTGAACACAAGATTTTCTTTCCAGGAAAGTGCTAAATAGGAAAGTTTCAGGAGGGAAGAATGGGAGGAAAGGAGCACTGCTTACCTACTCCCCATTATGTTTCTAAATGTGCCCCCTTTTGTGACCAATATGGCAAAGGTAAAGGTTGCCCTTGCTTGTAAGCCAGTTTGTATCCAACTCTAGGATTCAGTGCTCATCTCTGTTTATGGCCAAGGAGACAGCGCTGTCTGTGTCTGCCGACATTTCCATGGACATGTGGCAGACATGAGTAAACATGGAATGCTGTTTACCTTCCCACGAAAGTGGTTCCTATTTATCTACTTGCAATTTCTTGCTTTTGAACTGATTGGTTTGCAGGATCTGGGACAGAGATGGGAAACTCACTCCATCATGCAGTACTCGGGTCTCGAACTGCTGACCTGCTGACCTTCCAGTCATCAAGTTCAGCATCTTAACCACTAAGCCATCACAATCCCCATTGAGATAAATTAGGAAGATACTAAAAATAATAATCCAAGAAAGGCTCATTTCTTTTTCTTTTAACACTTTTGACATTTGTCCCCATATCTGCAACATTGAAGTAGCACGGGGCCCAAGCAGCATCTTATGCTAAGAAGATGAAGTCTGCGGTGATGGGCACCCAAAAAAATTACTACCACACCATGGGCGTGGCCTAATCTGTGGGTGTGACCTATTCAGTGGGTGTGGCCTAATCGGTGGGCACGGCCTAATTTGTGGGCATGTGATTGGGTGGCCAATCTAGTAATGCCTGCCACATTGCCCATGAAAACATCTGCAAACACAGACAGCACTGGCTCTTTGGCTATAAATGGAGATGAGCACTGCACCCTGTAGTGGGATATGACTGGCTTTTGAGCAAGGGCAACCTTTACCTTTTGTTAGATCCAAAGCTACCAGTCATATCTGACTCTAGGGTTCAGTGCTCATCTGTTTATAGCCATAGAGTCAGCATTGTCTGTTTGTAGATGTTTCTGTGGACATGTGGCAGGCATGACTAGACACCAGAATGTTGTTACCTTTCCCACCGAAGTGGTCCCTATTTATCTACTTGCAATTGCCAGGAGCTGGGACAGAGACGGGAGCTCAAACCATCATGTCAGCCTTCCAGCTAACAAGGCGAGCTTCTTAACCACTGAGCTGCAGTGGCTCAAGTGGCTAAGGCTCTGCCTGGAAGGTGGCAGGTCAGCAGTTCAATACTCGAATACTGCAGGATGGAGCAAGCTCCTGTCTTTGTCCCAGTTCCTGCCAACCTAGCAGTTCAAAAGCAAGAAATTGCAAGTAGATAAATAGGGACCACTTTGGTGGGAAGGTAACAGCATTCCATGCACTCCAGTGTCTAGTCATGCCTGCCAAATGACCACGGAAATGTCTGCAGAAGCAGACAGTGCTGGCTCTTTGGCTTTGAAACAGAGATGAGCAACCTGAACCCTAGTGTGGGATACGACTGGCTTTCGAGCAAAGGAAATATTTACTGCTTCCATCCAAAGGTTATGAGTTCAATCCTGACCAGGACTCTAGATTGACTCAGCTTTCCATCCTTCCAAAGTCACTAAAATGATTACCAAGCCTGTTGGGTAAGGTAAAGGTAAAGGTTGCCCTTACTCAAAAGCCAGTTGTATCTGATTCTAGGGTTTAAAAATTAAATTAAATTCAGTGCTCATCTCTGTTTATAGCCAAAGAGGTAGTGCTGTCTGCATCTGCAGACATTTCTGTGGACACGTGGCAGGCATGACTAGACACTGGAGATGCACGGAACGCTGTTTACCTTCCCACCAAAGTGGTCCCTCTTTATCAACTTACAATTTCTTGCTTTCGAACTTGCTTTCGAACTGCTGCAACTTACAATTTCTTGCTTTCGAACTGGAACTTGGCAGGACCCGGGGCAGACGATGGGCGCTCAGGTATCTAGTCATGACTAGAAATACCTGGTGGGCATGCAGACCCTGTCCCTCTCCCCCCACCCATTAACACCCCCCCCAAACACACACACACACAGAGGCGGAGACTCACAGCCATGTTGTCATCGTGATCGTCTCCTCTTCTTCGTCCTCCTCCAGTGGCTGCCACTGACTCCCCACCCCACCCTACCCACCTCCTCCCGGGAGAGTGGCTCTTCCTCCTGCTGCTGCTGCTGCTGCTGCTGGTGCCTCCTTAAGAGGTTGCTGGTGCCACTCGTGCAGTGGTGGAGGCAGTGGTGTATGTGGGGGGAATGGTGGAAGGGGAGGAGAGCTCACGCCATGCCTCCTGGAGCAGCTCCCCCACCCCCGCCATTGCTCCTTCTAGCAACAGCACAACTCTCGTGATGCCTGGACCTCCTGTCTGGGCATCGCGAGAGTTGCGCTGCCTGGGTATCCTACTGCTGGGAAACTTGGGGAAGAGCTTCCGCCGTGCTGCCTGGACCAGCCCACATGCTGCTGGAAGAAGCGGCGGTGGCATACAGGCTGGTGGTCCAAGCAACACAGCGCAAGCTCTTCCCTTCCCCTAGCAGCGGGATGTCCACGCAGTGCGGCACAAGCAGGGCAACTCTCACAATGCCCAGACAGACATCCTGCATGAAGTTCTTTTCCTGCAGGACTAGGTCAGGGCATCGCAAAAGTTGTGCTGCTGCAGTGCTGCTGCTTCTGCCGCTGTAAGAAGGAGCAGCATCGGGGGGCGACGAGCTGCTCTGGGTGATGCAGCATGAGCTTCCCCTCCCCTTCCCCCATCTTCACATGCTGCTGCCTCCACCACCACCCGAGTGGCACCCACACAGCCTCTTAGTCTTAAGGTGGCAGCAGCCGCCACTGGAGGAGAACGAGCCAACGAAGTCGCTGCACTCCCGGAAAGACGTGGGCAGGGTGGGGATGGGAGGGGGCATGGCCAGCCAACTCTACTACTGGTCTGCATGGACCGGGGTGGACCAGCTGATGCCCAGCACTGGAAGTCTGGTGATTAAGCGCATCGGCTTTGATTATTTAAACCATCTAAACTCAATAAGACACCTTGACCCACTAATTGGAAGCCTTGGTAGTTTAATTTTTAAAAATGCCCATGAATTGAAGAAGCATATAATCCAAATTTAGAAGATATGTTGCACACACTCAAACATCATGCCCAAAGTGGTAGGATAGAGGTGAGAGTGACAAGGAGAAAAATACTGTGGTTTCTTTTGGTTTTGTCAATGAGGTAAAGTTGAGGCAAGCAAGAATTTACGTCCTTAGCCTGTGCTAAACTAGCAGGAGTTCTGAACCTGCCTATTCTTTTAGTGGCTGAAGATGCACTGACAGGGCAGATAATATACTGTTGAAGTTCCCACTTGTGTATATCTGTCATTGATCCCTATGAAAAACAACATTCATGGATGGCCTCAAATGCATTGTTGGCCACTAGTGACTTAAGTGATTTTGTATCATGTCAGCCACCCCTTGCTTTTTTTGTTGATTAAAAGTCAGGAGATTGGTGGGATGTTCTTCTGCGATTATGCCAAACTGCCACATAGAAGCACATCTCTGCATTCTCTGTGGGTAAAGAACCATCAGCTTAGGTGTCTCATTTATTGGTGTTCTCTGAATTGGATGTTTTTTCATTTGGCAATTAATGTAATCTGGAATGAACTCACCAAAAGGTGCCTTCATTTTAGCAGTTTCACATCTGGTCTAGACATGATGATGATGATGATGATGATGATGATGATGATGATGATGATGATGATGATGATGATGATGATGATGATGATGATGATGATGATGGAGGAGGAGGAGGAGGAGAAGTGATAGAGCCTGTGTTATGTTGGTAGTCACAATTCTGCCGGGTCTGAAAGCATAACCATTTACATGGCATTCTTCACATGTTGCATCCTGTCCCTTTGTCAGCCTCCCTGATTCTCTCAACAGTAAATCATTTAATTAAACATTTACTTTCAGAATATGCTGAGGAAAACCATTAATGCACGTATGTATTGTAAAGGGAGTTATTTTACAAGACATTATCACTTGAAGTTCCTTCCCTTTACATACACAGACATATCTGTCTTCCCATGGAACCACATTGATAGAAATAAGGTCTTATAACACCATGCATGTAAGAGTGCCTTATTATCTGAGGGATATCTCATTCCAAGATTCTTTATTTGTTTTTCCATCCAGCTTAGTTTACTAAACATTAATGAACTATTAATAGACTATTAGGACTATGAGGTTGTGTGTTTGTGAAAAAACGACTGTCATGTTGTGGGTGTTGAATGGACAGGCAACTGCATACACAAGGGGTTCTCAACCTTTTCAAGCCAAGACCCAGGTCATGCTCCCTCAGACAGCTTCAGGGGTTGGATGGCCATTTTGCCCTGACTGTCACACATGGCACCTCTGGGTTTGGTGGAGGTCGTGGTGGCCACATGAAATAGTGTTGCAGGCCACATCCAGCCCCTGGGCCATAGGTTGAGAACCCCTGGCATATACATACATTGAATTAAGCAACTGCATACACTTCCCCAGCCATGGGTCATAGACATTTCAATTTCTTCTATTCACATTATTTACTTAATTGTTTTGAAAACTGAAAATGCAGAAATCACAGATAATCCCATGGACCCAGGGACAGAGTTTACAGAGTGACTTGACCCCAAAACGTATCCCCTTTATTAGGGTAAAAATACATTGTGCTGCACACAAAACATAGATAACAACTGAAGGCCATCAATTATTTACTGTAGATTCATTTTTTAAACAGCATTAATGTTAAAAACCTTTTAGACCTGTGATTATCTTCTAGGAAAGCAAGAAAAAATCAAAGTGGCAGTGGGTCTCTCCAGCCTGAAGACATGGAAGACCTTTGTCACTCAGTACAAAAAACATGACTATAAATATCCCCAGGAGAATTCAATGTTTGATGAGGGAGAGAGATTGTTCTTCCCATAAAGGCAAACAATTTGATGCCGATAGATGGATGGAAAGATTAAAAAGAAGTTGAGGTTCCTTTCAGTGTGAAAACATTAAAGAAATATCACCATTCTCAATGAGAGGTAAGACTAAAGCAGCAGACATGAAGCTGAGTTTTAGGCCATGAAAGAACCTCAGGGTATCCATTTGCATCCATATGCCCAATTCTAGATCCTAGTTTCAATGTTTTATTTACCTTAGTCAAATTTTGTTTCTCCCCATTACCAACAACATTTTTTTAACCAACAAACAATTGCTAGCATTTTCTTTCTACTATTAAAAGGTTAGCATTAATAAACCAGTTTCCATACTAATGCTTCTTTTTGTTAACAATCCGTATGCAGGATTGTTATTTCTGAGGAGCAGAAACAGCAGGAAAAGATTGGTTTGCCTGTCTTAAAAACATCTCCCTAATATTATAAACACATTTTTAAACTCCCAAAATACATCCAAAGTAGTATGTTCTTAACCAGTGGTGGGCATCAGCTGGTTTGCACCAGTACGTGCGTACCGGTAGAAAAAATGGCTGGCCCCGCCCACCTCCCAGCCCCACCCCACCCCTCCTCCTCCTCCTAGAAGAGGCTTCGGTGGGGGCTGGCCCCATTTCCCCCTTCATCAAAGGCTTTTCCTGGGCTCCGTTTCACCCCAAAGTGCATCCCCAGCCACTCGAGTGGATGAGGAGGCATTTCAAGGTGAAACACAGCCCTGAAAAAGCCTTGGACGAAGGAGGAAATGGCTTTGGAGGGGGTTCTTCGCTATAGAGCTATGAAAATAGCCTCTTCTATTTTCATCACTCTATAGCAAACCTCTGAAGCCATTTCTCCCTTCTCTAAGGCTTTTCCTGGGCTCCGTTTCACCTCAAAGCACATCTCCAGCCACTCTGGAGTGGCTTGGGAGGCACTTCAGGGTGAAACAGAACCCTGGAAAAGCCTTGGTCAAAGGGGAAATTACTTCAGAGGTTCACTATATAGGCTTCTATTTTCATAACTCTATAGCAAATAGCAGTCACTGGCCAACAGGCCATGCCCACCCAGTCACATGGCCATGCCCACAGTGTGGTAGAATTTTTTTTTTTGCCCACCACTGTTCTTAATTATATAAGAGTAAAGAGGCTTTCATCATTTAGAAAACAAATCTGCTACAGGAGAGCTATAGATTTTTGTTCAACCTTGCAGCTCTCAAATCATAAGCATGGTGTGGCTGAAAGAACCAGCATGGACCAACACATGCTGCTGATTTAGATAAAAGACCAGACAGTCGCAAGCATAGTTTCAGTGCTGAACACCATGTACTGGATATCATGCCAATTAAAGGGGATAGAAGATTGTGCACCCATATAACATACATCCCTAAACCTCCAGAGGACTTATTATGGAGTAATGAAATGTCACATAATACCCTAATCCTAACTAAATTCAATCATCAAAAAAGCTCTTGTTTATGAATGTGAGATATTGTGCTTCTGTATCCATGATTCAAAATGCCAGGAATTGTCCCAATGTTATTGCACAATAATGCCAGCAGGAAAAAGATTATCGGGCTATACATAGCAAAGGCCAACCTTTGATGACATCAATGGCAGCAGTCAAAATTGTCTACAGAATACTCTCTTGAACTTATTACCATCCACACATGTCAAAAAACAACAAGAGCTAAGACAATTGCTTTGTGTTTGGCAGATGGGAGGTTAACTGATGAAACAAGGAGTCAACTTCTGTGCTTTTCTTTTGCTTGGGGTCTCTATGTGAATGATGCTTATGTGAGTGGTACCATTCTCTATATTAATTTACCCCATCTTGACTATTCCCATTGGTGTTGTCAATTTTCTGGCTGCCCTTTGATATATAAAGGTTGGCATTATTCCTTCTCCTCGCAAAGCGGTCATGCTATTGTGCAGCAATATCGGGCCATTTCCTGACAGTTTAAATGATGGATACAAAACCATAATATCCCACATTCATAAACCAGAGGGTTTGGGATGATTGAATTTCCTTTCTTTTTAAAACCAGAAGTTAAGTAGAGATAAACTAGATACACATTCCAGCAGCAATTTCCCTCATTTAAAATTACCCAAAGCTACAGATTCCTAGGAAATGATTAACAAGATCTGTACTGTAGTTGCTGGAACAGGATAGAAGCAAGGACAGCTGGAATGTGGCTATAGTCCCTCTGTACCAGAATATTTTCAAGAGCTGTTTTGGACTTAATGAAGTGGTGAAGCAAAGATATGAGTAAGTGCAATATATAGAACAGAGAAACAAACATATTGTTTAGCCTCTCAGGTCAACTAATGTTGTTGTGCAGAATGCAAACCATACTCTCCAAATCCTTTCCTTTCAGTGGTTATACTGTAGCATTGCAGATAAAACCATTGTTGTTGTGATCCTGATCCTGACAGGATCAAAGTTGACCCAGCCTTCCAGCCTTCCGAGGTCTGTAAAATCAGTTCACAACATGTGGGGGCAAAATGCTAATTTCTTTGTGAACCACTAAGCGCTATATGGTGTTACATAAGTGTTATTCCTATTGCTATTGGGTGGGTTCTTTTATTTCTACCTGGCCAGGGGTTGAAAAGCCACGCTGGCTTGAGCGGCGGAGGATGCCTGCCACCTCATCCCCAGACCTCCACCTGGCCGGGGGTTGGAAAGCCGTGCTGGCTCGAGCGGTGGAGGACGCCTGGTGCCCCACCCCCGGGCCTCCACCTGTCCGGGGGTTGACAAGCTGCGCTGACTCGAATGGCGGAGGACAGAGGATGCTTGCCGCCCCATCCCTGGACTTCCACCTGGGAGATGTTAATAGACTGCTACCCTCCCCCAGAGCCCCTACCATTGGCAGGGGGGATGAAGAGCAACTGTGGCCACTGTCACCGTCCTCCAGGCCCTACCTGTGGTGTGGCATGAACTATACAGAGACGGTTACTTTGTTGGCATGGACTTGTAAATTGAACTTATGGACTTTTAAATGAATGTGGTTTTTTTCTCACAATGTTTTTTTATTATGTTTTATAATGTTGCATTTATGACCTGTATGATTTTGTGGTGTTTATCTGTTCTGTGAGCCACCCAGAGTCGAGCAATCGAGGGGGCGGCATATAAATGTGTAAAATTAAATTAAATTAAAAGCCATTTGCTGGTACATTCTAGCATCTGCCACCTGACACAGCCTAATGGTAGAGATGGCCCTGTACTCTATGATGTTTAAATCTACCTATGTCTATACAAAAAAGAACATTATAATGCAATACGTAGGGCAAGAAAAGATACAGGATTCCCAATCTGCATTCTGTCTGAAATCTCATTGCACAGCTCTTCACATGCAACAAAGATAATGTCATAGCAGCAAACAATTGCCATTAATTAAAGGAAATTGTTGCCAATTAAAGGCACTTTCAGGGTGGCAAAGTTATATGTGCCTTATATCAGCAAGCCTCATCAGATCTCTCCAGCCTTATCTGATAAAGACTTGTGTGCTAGAATGAAAGCGCGGCGCCAAAATGGCCGTCGCGCTCTTTGCGGCCCCCCCAACCCGGACTCAGACATCCGGGTGAGTTAGGGGGCGCGGCCACCCCTCTATAAAAGGGGTGGCCGCGAGGCAGCCGAGCTGCCATTTTAAAAGAGCGACGGAGAGGAGAAGTTTTCTCCGTCACTGTTTGTTCGATTCTTCAGCTGTTTAGCCCTACTCTTGCCCGGCTGGGAAGGAGGAATCTTCCACAGAGCCTTCGGTTTGCTGGCTGCTCTGTCTTTTTTGGCGATTAGGGTGATCCCTGGAAAGGGATCCCCCTCTTTCGTCAGAAATGCCTCCCAAACGGAGGGCCTCGGCGACGAAGCCGCGGCCAACTTGGAGGACTTTTGGCCCTGCGCAACGCGGGGGCAGCCCTCAGGTCGGAGGACCAGGGCTGCGCCCATGCGGCAGGACACTACCCCCACCAATACTGGTGGGGCGATGCAGGCTGCTTGGCCCTCGGCTAGTCAGCCTTCATCCAGCCCTCCTGGGGCTTCGGCCCTCGGCCCGCAGTTGCCGGCCATGGGCCCGGTCAGCGGGGGGGTGGGCCCGGTGCTGGTGCACAGCACATTCCACCTCCGGCACCTCATGGGCCGGAGTTTTGGGCATGGCCCTATTCGGGCCCAGGCTCTCATGCTGGGGTTCCTGGTCAAATGCCTGGTGGGCCGTCTGGCCCACCCGGTCCACTTTATACTGGGGGATCTGTGGCAGTTGATGCATTGCTGTGTTTAGCTGTGCTTGAGGCATCTTTAGGGATGGCACACAACCCCATGTCTGGTGGCCCTTCACTCGCTGCGGGGGGCCCTTTGGGTCCACCGGCTACCTCAATGGCCGCCACACTGCAACAAGCGGCCAGCCGGGTTGAGCTGCTGGAGACGCTCTGGCCTGCCCCAGCCGGTGTCTCGCAGCTCCCTGTTCGTCCGGAGCTACAGCAGGAGAGTGGTCAGGTGCGGCCCCAGAGCTCGATTCCGGTTGCGAGCTCCGACGCCCGCCGTGGGCCGGAACCCCCAGTGGGGGCGGCTCACGGGGGTGCACCTAGTGAGTATCAGGTTCAAGCTAATGCACCCACATCACAGCCCACTTCCAATGGTGGGATTCAGTGGCCATGGCCTCGTCAGGTCGAGGCGAGTGGGCATCAGTTGCCAGCCTATCACAGTGCCCCTTGGTTCCATACTGCAGCGTTGGGGGTGGGGGTTTCCGCCCCCGGGGCAGTGCCGGGCATCGCAGGGACTGTCCAGGTTCCGCTGCGTATGCCCCGGGTACCTAATGTGCCGGTGACGGCCTTGCCGACGGCTGGTTATTTGTTGCCCCTTGGTGATCATTTGTCCCAGGTCACGAGGGAAAAGATTTGGCGGGGGGAGTATGTGGATATATTCTCCCTATTGAACCATGAGCCCGCTAAGGAGGAGAGAGAGGGACAGGATGACAAAGACAAAGAGCTGTCCCGCCGTCATAAGCCACCACGCACCTGGGCCAACTGCTTGCCGGCATATCGTGGTCGGCTTACGATGAGGAATTTAGAATGAGGGTGCCCTTGCAACCGGAGATGAGATGGGATGAGCCATGTCAGAAATTGTGGCTATTGTACATGACCACCACGCGTCCGGCGCCTGGGGATAGGTACCATTGTGGCCATGCCATTCAGCGAGCTGCTCCAACGCAGGCTTCCAGCCAGCTGGCGGGGCAGGGGGTTCCAGCCCGCTTGCTGTGTTGGAGTTTCTCGGCTAGCGGTGTGTGCAATAAGCGGCAGTGCCGATACAAACATGAGTGTCCCTCTTGCGCTGGCCCCCACACTGCCGCCGCGTGTCCGTGGTCTGGCGGGTCACGGGGCAGAGATAGAGGTGGACAGGGAGCGGGCAGAGCTGCTGCTGAGGGAGCTAGCCAGGCAAAAGGCCCCCTCCCCAGTTAATGTGTATATGTTGGAGCGCTGGCTCTCAACTTATCCACGGAGAGAGGACGCGAAGTACCTCCTTGAGGGTTTCCAGTGGGGCTTCCGAATCCCATTCAAAGGAGTGCGGGGACCCCAAGATGCACCCAATTTACTGTCCCTGAAGGGTAGAGAAGAGGTGGCTGCCCTGAGTATTGCTAAGGAGGTTGGGGCCAAGAGGGTGGCAGGCCCCTTTTCTGTGCCACCCTTTCTCAACCTGAAGGTCTCCCCTCTGGGGTTGGTACCCAAAAAGGCCCCGGGGGAATTTTGTTTAATCCACCATTTATCGTACCCGGCGGGTTATTCTGTCAATGATGCTATCCCTGATGACCTTTGTTCGGTCAGGTATACGTCCTTGGACCAAGCCCTGTGAATGGTGCGCTCTTGTGGTCCTGGTGCCCTCCTGGCAAAATGCGTCATTAAATCGGCATTCCGATTGTTGCCAGTGCACCCTGAGGACTTTGAGCTATTGGGTTTTAGATTCCAAGGGAAGTTCTATGTAGATAAGGCCATGCCTTTTGGCTGCTCTATATCCTGCAGCATTTGAACGTTTTAGCACCTTCCTTCAGTGGGCCTTTGTTCGCAGGTCCGAGTCTCAGTCTGTAGCCCATTACCTCGATGACTTTTTGTTCGGGGGTGAACGGGGCTTGGACACATGCACGCGTCTCCTCACCACATTTCAGATGCTAATGCAGGAACTGGGTGTCCCTTTAGCGCCCGAAAAGACCGAGGGCCCATCCACTACCCTCACATTTCTGGGTATTGAAATTGATACGGTCGCACAGGCATCCCGGTTACCCATTGAGAAGGTCACCCGGATCTCCGCGATGATTTTGGCCTTGCTGGCCAAACGTAAGGTGTCACTTCGTGCGCTTCAGGTACTGCATGGCCATCTTAACTTTGCCTGCAGGGTGGTTACGCCTGGCAGGGCATTTGCTCGGCGCCTGTGCGATGCCATGTCTGGCTTGACAAGGCGCCATTATAGGGTCCGACTAACCCGGGGCATGCGGGCTGACCTTTTGATTTGGCTCTCATTCCTGCGGGACTTTAACGGGGTATCCTTTTGGAGGTCCGACCTTTTAGTTTCACCTAGGTTTCAAGTCCAGTCAGATGCCTCCGGCTCCCTGGGATATGAGATTTACTTCCAGGGGAGGTGGGCTTATGGCCAATGGCCTCCAGCATGGTGGGGCACGGATCGCCTCCGCGATCTTACATTCCTTGAGTTTTTTCCAATCCTGGGAGCTTTGATGCTATGGGGCAAGGAGTGGGCCGACTCTGTGGTCCACTTTTGGTGTGACAATGCTGCAGTAGTGCACATTGTCAATGCTCAGACCTCCAAATCACCCAGGGTGATGGCTTTAGTTTGCCAATTTGTGTTACGTGCCTGATGACTGGAAGGTAGCGAATGTAACACCAATTTTCAAAAAAGGATCCAGGGGTGATCCAGGAAATTACCGGCCTGTCAGTTTGACATGTGTCCCAGGTAAAGTGATGGAAACCATCCTAAAAGATAGAATTAATAGGTACATAGAAGAGGAGGCGCTGCTAAAGGAGAGCCAGCATGGCTTTTGCAAGGGCAAATCATGCCTCACTAATCTGTTGGAATTTTTTGAGAGTGTCAACAAGCATGTGGATAAGGGGGATCCAGTTGACATTGTTTATCTGGACTTTCAGAAGGCTTTTGACAAGGTCCCACACCAAAGGCTCTTGAATAAACTTACCAGTCATGGAATAAAGGGACAGGTCTTGTCCTGGATCAGCAACTGGCTAAGGGACAGGAAACAGAGGGTAGCACTAAATGGACACTTCTCCAAGTGGAGGGAAGTAAAGAGTGGGGTCCCCCAAGGTTCAGTACTGGGACCCCTGCTTTTCAACCTCTTCATAAATGATCTAGAGGTAGGAGTAAAAAGCAAGGTAGCCAAATTTGCTGACGACACTAAATTATACAGGGTAGTGAAAACTGTGAGAGATTGTGAGGAGCTCCAGAGGGATCTCTTGACACTGGGGGAGTGGGCAAAACAGTGGCAAATGAGCTTCAACATTAGTAAGTGCAGAGTGATGCATGTTGGGGCAAAGAACCCCAATTACATTTATAAACTGATGGGGTCTGAACTCTCTGCGACAAACCAGGAAAGGGACCTTGGTGTCCTGGTGGACAGCTCAATGAAGGTGTCAACCCAGTGTGCCTCAGCAGTGAAAAAAGCAAACTCAATGTTAGGGATCATTAGGAAGGGTATAGAAAATAAGTCAGCAAGTGTCATTTTGCCTCTTTATAAATCTATGGTGAGGCCCCATCTGGAATACTGTGTACAGTTCTGGTCGCCATACCTCCAGAAGGATATTATGGAGTTGGAGAAAGTACAGAGGAGGGCAACCAGAATGATTAGGGGACTGGAACACCTTCCTTACCATCTGAGGCTGCAACGGTTGGGCCTTTTCACTCTTGAACGACGGCGTCTAAGAGGTGACCTGATTGAAGTTTATAAAATCATGCACGGTGTGGACAAAGTGGATAAGGAAAAACTGTTTTCCCTATCGCACAACACTAGAACTAGGGGACACTCCATGAAACTTTTGGGTACTAGTTCTCAAACAAATAAGAGAAAGTACTTTTTCACCCAGAGGATTACTGGTCTATGGAACTCCCTGCCAGAAGAAGTGGTGACAGCTGTCAGTCTTGACAGCTTTAAGAAAGGATTAGACAAGTTCATGGAGGACAAGGCTATCAATGGCTATAATTATGGCTACCTAAGGACAACCTCCGGGTTGGAGAGATAGGCAGGATATCTCTCAATGCCATTTCCAGGGAATCCTAAGCAGGTGAAGGCATCTCCTTGGGAATACCCTGAAGGAAATGGTGAGCCACTGTGTGAGACAGAATGCTGGACTGGATGGGCTGTGGCCTGTTCCAGCAAGGCTGTTCTTATGTTCTTATGTTCTTATGTACGTAGCCTACGCCTCAACGTGCTTTTTAGGGCCAGACATGTACCAGGCATTAATAATGATACTGCTGATGCTTTATCCCGCCTGCAGATCCCCCGGTTCCGCGCCTTGGCTCTGGACGCAGAGGAATTCCCCTCGCCACTCCCGGCCGAGATTTGGACATTTGGCAAGGAGAGGTGAACCAGGCGATCGGCATGTCCTTGGCGCCCCGCACGCGTAAGGCGTATCATCATGCTTTCGTTCAATTTAATAGCTTTCGTGTGCAACCTCAGTTGCCAGAGGTGTGGCCCATTCCAGTGGAACAGGTTTTACAATTCATGGTTTATTTACACAGTCAGGGCCTCGCTCCCCGCACTATAGCATCCAGGCTGTCAGCATTGGCATTTATTGCCAAGGTGAGGGGTTTTGCTGGCAGCATGAACAATTTTTGCATACGGCATGTTTTGGAGGGGTGGACACGGGAACGTGGCCGCCGCCCGGACACTCGGCACCCAATTTCCCCAAGGGTGCTCACACACCTTGCACGAGGCTGGCCTAACCTATGTTTTGACAGGTATGAGGCAGCTCTTTTTCATGCGGCTACCACGGTGGCCTTCTTTGGAGCGCTCCGCATCAGTGAGTTGGTACTACTGTCTAAGGCGGATGCGACTCGTAGGGCAGTGGAACTCGACGATGTCTATGTTTCTAATGAGTGGGCTCAGTTGAGGATACGGTCCTCAAAAGTTGATCAGCACGGCATAGGCAGTGGAGTTAGACTGCTACGATGTTCCATTTCAGACATCTGTCCGGTTGGTGCCCTACAGGAGTTCTTGGCAGTGTGTGGCACGCACTCTGGCCCGTTTTTCTGCCACCAGGATGGGTCTCCCCTTACTAAATTTCAATTTTGGAAGGTGACCGGTATGGCACTTTCCAGTGTTGGCCTCCCTGGGGCTCGTTACGGCACCCATTCATTTAGAATAGGTGCTGCTTCAACTGCAGATGCATTTGGGTACTCTGAGGCTGATATACGCCATATGGGAAGATGGGGATCTATGCGTTTTGCATTATATGTTCGTCCTCTTCAGACATGAGTACCATTTAAGTCACTGTTCTCTTTTTCTCTTACTGACCCTGTGTGTCCCCGCACACCGGTGGCAGTATGGCTGGTGGGCCACAGTTACGTGCACTGGGCAGTGCAGTATGCTGCGGTGACAGGCTGGGGACCCCAGCTTGGACTGCGTGCGGCCGCATGCATACGTTGGTACGGTAAGCGTGGAATGAGATGGCGGGAATTGTTGCCATTCCTTTTCTCCATTAGGGATGCTGAACCGCCTGATGTCCTTGTACTGCACCTCGGGGGCAATGACGTCGGCCAGGTCACTGGCCTTTCTTTAAAATTTGCGATTTGCAGAGACCTAGCTTATTTGCATTATGTGTGGCCATTCACAAGGCTGCTATGGTCGGACATCATACCACGTCACGCTTACAGGGGAGGTATTGACCTCCGTGCCCTTGACCACACTCGTCGCTCGGTGAACAGGGCAGTTGCCCGGTTCGTGGCTGACAAGGGTTTGGGGATGGTCATCCGACACCCCACCATTAGTTTACAAAATTACGATCTGTATGCAGGGGATGGGGTCCACCTGTCGGATAGAGGTATGAACCTCTTTTTGGAAGATTTGCAAGCAGGCCTGGTGATCGAGCTGACGGTCGGAGGGGGGGGGTGAGTCTTCATTGAAGCCTCCCCGTGTGGCGGGTAGCACTGGTAAGGTAAAGATTTATGACCCATAGGTATCCGGCAGGTTCGCAATTGACTAGCCAACACTTAGACAGGTACAGGTGTAATAACGTTGACCGGTCAACGACGAACCAGGCAAGGGGTGATGGCAGGAGCTTGTCAGCATGCATCACCCCGTGATTTGACGGATACACGTCAGAGGGTGGGGTCAGTAGATAGTTTATTGACTACGGTCAACGATTTGTGTCAACAAACAAATTGATACAAAATGGATACATTGTAGCCAATTGCCTTCGGCAATTTTGGGAGGAACCTTACCAGTGTTACTGCGGCCTGCTTGCCTTAAGAATTATAATTGGATGAGTACCAATTGAAAGTTATAATTCGGACTAGGGCATTATTCAATAAAAGTGGCCCAATGCCTTTATCCATATACCGGTGTCTGAGTCTTTCTTTTGGGGGTGCGCCTGCAAAGGACCCTTGCCTTGGTCTCTCCATGACCCAACTGAATCACACCTGCCCAAGTTACCAGGCTCAGTTCTGGGTCTCCTATGACTCCCGGAGAAGTCTGCCTAGACTTACCAGCTGAATCAACTCACAGCTGCCTGAGATTTCCGCTTTAGTTGGAGTATTCTCAGAAGAGAGAAATAAACAAGTATTTTATTCCAATACGTATGGCCTTTAAGCCTGGCAAACACTCTTCTTCCACCCCTTCCCAGAACCACACAAAGTGATGAAGTAGATTTTCTTTATTGTAGATCAAGCATAGGTAAAAGGTTAAAGTTCTTCAAAAAGGTTCAAACAGGTTACAAAGTCCAAAACATGTTCTAATAAAAATAGTAGGAACATACAAACTTTCATGTTCACCCAAACACAAACTCTCTTCTAAGTCTCATGTATCAGTACATGAAACATAAAATGATGCTCTCCTCATTAGTATACAACCAATGAGATGCCTGTATAAATCATAACAGGACAATGTTCTCATTACAAATCCACTCTGCTCTCACAGATGTGGTGTTTACATCTTCCCCCACATTCTTGAATCAAGTGGTCATCTAGATATAGCATTTATTATGGCCTGGCTTTGGCCTTGTGAACACCTGCAGATAACTGAGCAGTGAATTAACAAAACATGGCATTCTTAGCACATTTTAAAACTTAGCCTAAGAAACTCCATTTTCTTAATACAAGTACATTCATGACATGATAATCCACAATAGAAGTCCTTATTCAGAAACAGCAGCTTGTTGTTGTTGCTACCACCACCACTGTGAATATGGGGCTGCTAACAGGGCTGTTGGATTGCAATTCTCATCAGCCCAAGCCAGTAAGCCAATGATGAGGAGTCATGGGTCACCATTCAACAACTTCTAAAAAACCACATCTGAAAGACCACAACTCTCAATATATATGTGTGGTATAGTATAATCTTTTCTTTATGTGAGATGCAGGAGGAGAAATAGCACAATACTTTCTCAAAAGTGGGTGGGTGTGGGTGTGAGTGTTGTTCCCAGGAATAGAAAGAGAGGTGGGGAGGACTGGAGCATGTTAATGCTGTTTCTAGACAAGTATATAGCCCCTAGTGAGATTCTATGTTACAAAAGGACAACTGAGATGACTAGATCATCGACAGAGATGTAGCACATTCAGCAGAAATTGTCATCTTATATAAACACATCATCTATCCTGACTTTTTAATAGCCACTGTGAGGGGGTATGGATGAGAAGACAAACACACACTCATTCATTAAGTGCTAGTGTCTTGCCTGGGGTAACTCATCAGCAAAGTCCTCAAGAAATCAAAGTGTCCATAAGGAATGCTTTAGTGTATGTTTTGGTTCTGATAAATCAGCCTGATTGAGAGAGAGAGAAAGACTGTGTTGTTGCTTAAAATATTTTTGTTAACATAAAAGTAATGTTAAAATGATTTCTGGGAAAGGGGGTGGCATTTGTTTGAAACTTATTTTCAAAGTAAAGTTCTGGTGAAAAATCTGTCTTTCATTTCTTGAAGATGAGCTGTTTGGTCTTCAGGGTGCTACTGTGAGTTCTACCATTATTTGTTTCCCAGCTACCCCAAATATGTTGCTTTGCTTTTATCTTTTCTAATCTTTGACTGAGGATGCCTGAGAAATATTATATTTTTTTTATATAAAATAACACAATCCTCAATTTTCAAACCGATGTGCAGATAAGAACAGAGCTGTCCCTTAGGCTATATACAGTACTTTGCTCCTAACTGCAACCCAGTTATCAGTAGTTTACTTCGGACATATCAACATATATGCCTGAATACCTATTCTGAGGTAAAAGACACTCCTGGAGAGCAAGACTATACTCACATCATGCTAGGTGAATGGGAAGAGATGCCACTGCTATTCTGGCAGAATGGCCACCTTATCAAACGCATGCTCAGCCCAGGAGAGGAAGGGAAAATATAGAGCAAAAAATAAAAGCCAAACAGAAATATTTTTCACAGTATGATAACCAAGGGAGAAGAAACAGTAAGCTTCTGGCGTTCATTCTAGTATGGATTGGCAAACTACATATTGCTATGCATAATGA
This sequence comes from Bradypodion pumilum, assembly GCA_035047305.1. Taxonomy (NCBI): domain Eukaryota; kingdom Metazoa; phylum Chordata; class Lepidosauria; order Squamata; family Chamaeleonidae; genus Bradypodion; species Bradypodion pumilum. Next base: position 121,488,487 of record JAWDJD010000004.1, read on the forward strand.
AGTTTCAGCCATTAGAAAGAAGCCTGGAGAAACAAAGTCCAATCCAATTTCTGCTCCCTTTCACCCCTCCTGGCTTCAACCATCTGAAAACAGTTCAAACTGCCTGTCTTGCTACTTCTGCTAACCAACAGTGGCTCATAACTAGAGAAGGGAAATGCCCCACTGGAACATGTAGAGAAAAGGTATACATTCCCCACCTACTTCAATTTGACCTTGTACCCTTATGGATACTTTTGTACTGTTACAATGGTTATACAAGAATTCAGGTTGTTTAAAATAAGTTCACAGAAAGTCCCACATTCAGGAACCTCTACAACAGGGGTGCCCAAACCACAGCCCATGGGCCGGATCCAGCCCCAAACGCCAATTCATCTGGCCCCCAAAGCCCTTGTTGCTCCCGGAAATGATAGTAAAATGTGCCTATTCTACAATCTCTCTCACTCTCACCTTCCATTTTAAATTAAGGGAGACTTGACCACATTATAATCTACTGTGCACATCAATCAGATTTTTTTTAATGGCCCCTTGTCCCAGATTCAAAACAGTATCATAAAAGCTGAAAATGTACAATCAAAATATTTAAATCTTGGTTTTAATATGCTTGTTTATGTATCAATAAAAGCAGACGCTGGAGGAAAATCGACATCAGCTTTCATAGTACCCTTAAAGTGAAAGTTTTTAAAAATTGGTTTAGTTAAATGTACAAAGAATTGGTTTCTTTAAAGAGTAATTATATTTTGAATTTAATCTCTCTTCAGATGTTTTCCCCTTCTCATGCATAGTTTTCTTTGAAAATGTCCATGTAGCTCAAATGGTTTGAAAGTTCCATGACTGTCTGTTTCCATCATTACTGTAACATGAACTACTATTACTAGTAGAATTTACAGAGTTGACACACCAAATCTTCATTTATTCAACAAGCCTATTCAAGTATGATTTATTGCACTAAGAAATAGATTTTGGCCTTTGCTTTCTAATGTAATACAATAGTTTAAAAACATATGCAAAATTAGCACTATTTGGTGGTGTTATGATAACTTTCTTCTCTCTAGTTGTCATTACTGGACATTCAAGGATGGGGAAAAGGTCAGATTTTGAGACATCAATTTCAGCAGAAGTGGAAAGGGATGGACTAAATTCTGTCTCAGCCTACAAAAAGTTGTTTTTTAAAATAAAAGAAAGAAAGAAAGAAATTGTCTGCAAGCTGTCATAGAACCTGGGGAGAGAAGGAGGGTGGCTGATCTCAAGAGGTACCGGGGGTCTCCAGACTTGAGATACCCAAGCTGGGCAATCTGTCTTGGTTTAGTGGCCCGCCTACCTCAAGAACACTCTCCCTTGGTCCACAGATGCTCAAATGGGGAAAGCAGGCACTTCTGCTCTTTAGGCAGGAAAGTGGTAGCAAGGCTTAATAAACAGTCCTGTTATATTGCCACTTTCCCACATTCACACACACAGAGCGGCTTGACCCTGGGAAACTAGATGGCTGAAAGATAACTTTTAACTTCTCAACCTGGGATGCACTGGCTGATAATTTTCCCAGGCCAAAGATTGAAGCAAGAGTTACTCCCTTCTTGAATCACTGTGGCAACCTTATCTCTCCCAAGTAAGATGTCTCTTTGGAGAAAGGTTAACCCTTTCTGCTCTGCAAAATTACCCTTCTTCTTCCAGATGACAAACCAGATGCTGTTGTCTTTTCCAAGATTTTATTGAAGAAGAATAGAAGAGTATAGTCCAGAGATAGGACTCCCTAATTCTACACTAACTTAACAAACTAAATAAAAATAAGAAAATAACTAACTTTCTAAGTTGGCATCTCTGTCAGAGACTAAATCCTTTGCCCAGATGATTTTCAGCAAAGACTCAGGCCAAATAAGCATGGCTGCTTTGGGCTGAAAGCCCCCATCAAGGTTTTCTTTAGATGTCCATGGTGTGAGTTCCAAATACTGTAGGCTCGCTCAAAGGAACATAGGCTTACACCCACTTCCAAATGGTGGATACTAAGCTCTCAAAATCTGCTCTTTAAATACTCTTTCTGGGTCTTCCAGAATGTTAAACATGTAAGATGACCTAATTGTTTTGACGAGCTGTTGTTTACTCAAACAGGTGTTCATGATGTAACTAAAATTCCCCAGACATGATTTGATGTCACCTACATTTCCAAGTGTCTGTACAGGTGTGCAGGTGTTTGTTTATCACAGATGTTAATATCCCATGATCCACTTTCTCATGTGAATGTCAACTTTCCCTCTTTCTCAGGTGATGTGTATAAGCTTTAAACCTCTCCAGGCCTTGCCTTCTTGGGTCTCCCCTGCCCAAAGACTCCGACCTGTAGGTTTCCAAAAGCCCTGTCCATCCCAAGGCTGCAAGTACCTGGGTTCCTGCCTAAGGAAGTCCCAGCAAAAAATTAAATAGGAGAGAATGAAACATCCAGTAGCGTGAAGATTGGCTAAACTCTTATCTTACCCCTTTTAAAGATCAGGCAGGTAGTTGAATCAACATAGTTTATTTCTTCAGGTTCATAGGTAGTTCAAGATAAAAATAGGATCAATATAGGCTAATCAAAATACATCAAGGTTTCCACATAACAGGCCTTCCTCACCCAAAGAAACATAATCTAACTATTTCTAAGTTACCATTATGTACAGCACCACTAGGGGAGTTGCTAATCCTCCATCTTGGTGGATTCCCTTCACCATGAGGTCTCTCTCCAGCCAAAAAGGGCCTGAACTCCCTCCCCCTTTGGCATCAGCCAATCAGCATCACAATAAAATTGCAAGAGGAAGTCAATACAGGGGCAAAATAGCTCCTCTACAAGCAGTTTAAGAAACAGAGAAATGCCATGTTTGATAACTAGTGACTTATTATTACAATGTGTTATTGACCTATTGTTACCCTTGGGAATCCCCATGTTATGCAAATGTGACTTCCTTAACAGGAAGTCTTGAATGACTGGCATTGCTACTTAGCAACCTAAATGCTTAGTGACATGTTGATGTGTGGGATGTCTGGTATGTGTTGATTAGAATGTAACTGCTTCAGTGTGCTTCCCTTATGAGTTAGCTATCCTGAAAAAGCTTAGAAAGAATATAATATGAACTTCAACACTACATTTATTAAGTGTCAAATTAAAATATGAAATCATCTCTTTGTAATTATCATGACACAGACAAACAGGCACAAATACACACACCAACTGCCATTTTGTCTGGCCCATGGCATGGACTGAGGGGGAGTTACCTGGCCAGTGATGTGGTAAAGTTGAGAACCCCAGCCCTTAACTCTTTCTATCACTAGCACTGCTATTGTCTCTGAATTTTATTTTTATTTTTTATTATTATTATTATTATTTTGTTTTTTTTGGGGGGGGAATGTCACTATTCAGTGTGCAGAAGATTTGTGATTTTCTGGCATTCTTGCCTACATGAAGAGCCTCTACATGACCAGGCCTGTCTCTAGTCGTGGGATTCAAAAAAATTTACTACCTAATCTGTGGGTGTAGTATGGTGGGCATGACCGGGGGAAAGGCATGTGTTGCACCTGAATTAGGGCCACTTTATTTCAAAACCTGGATGGGTGGGGCCAGCCAGAATTTCTTCTACTGGTTCTGGTGAACTGGGGCGAACCTGCTGAATTCCACCACTGCCTGTCTCCTCTTTGGACCAATTACTTTCCATGTGAAGGAAGCAGCAAGAGAAGGATCAGAAATAAGTGTTCTCCTGTCCACATTTAAAATTTGGATAGTAACACTTGAATAGGGCTAAGGGGATCTAGGATACCTCAAAGACTAATAGTTATCATAATATGAGATTTCCTTCATCACGTGCATGTTTACCCTGAATTCAGGTACATAACAGAGCATATGAGGTGGGATTGTGGACAGTGATGTGAGAGGAAAATCAAATGCAGGAAGTACTGTTTGACAGTTACAAATGCATTATTAACATAAGCTAATTATTATTATTTTTCTATTTAGAGAAACATTCTCTCACTAGATAAGACAATTAATATACCTAGTGTTATAAGAAATCTTCCACTCATTTCAGACTCATTTCTGAACTGCCTCATGATCTGTAACTTGGCAGTTTCTTGATCTACTTGCCCTTTCAGCAGTTAGTCTATCTATTCCAGACCAAGGCACTTCATTGGGGGTTAACCAGTTGAAATCTGCTTAGTTTTCTAATTTTTAAATATAACAGTAAGGAGCGAAGTTAATTCTCTGCCTCCATTAGACATATATGTGCATGCTGCTTCCTTGCCTGCCTTCCAATTTTTATACTTCTAATACATATGCTCCTGACGAACTCCGTTCTTTCTTTTACATTATTTTTCCAGATATGAACATTACTTCTGATGTCAAAATAGGGAAATAATAATCAGCAGAGTAAATCTAACTTCTGTTTATGGAAATTTCAGTATCTACAAGAGAAAGACTATACCTTAACTGTTTGTATAAATCATCTAAGGCAAGGATCAGCAAACATGGCTCTCCAGGTGTTCTTGGACTTGAATTACCAGAAGCCTAAGTCAGTACACCTGCTGATCAGTGCTTCTGGGAATTGAAGTCCAAGAACATCTGGAGAGCCAAGTTTGCAGAACCCTGATCTAAGGTTAATCGGCTAGGACAGGTCAGCAAATTTGGCTCTCCAGGTGTTCTTAGACTTCCTCATTTTCTCAGCAGTATTTTTTAAAAAATCCCACATTCACCATTCTACAAGCACATCTTTCTTCAATCTGGTTAGTTTCTAGATGCAGCCATGGTTAGAGAATTCTATCTGGACTGAAAGGCAGAAAAATAAAAAGATAGTCCAACTAACCTCCAGAAAAAGAGAGAGAGAAACTATTTGCTGTGTCAAATAGCTAGAGCTCATGTACTGAATGGGAAGGGGTGTTTCCTCTCATCATTCTCGAGTCCCTGTCTTCATCACCCAAATTTTTGTCTTAAGAAGTCTACAATACCACCATGCCCTTCCTTGCCCATAACGGCTGTCCCACCTACCCACCATTTAGTGCCAGCCTACCATGATGTCATTTTAAAGAGTAAGATGTGCTTTGGAACATGTGGCAAAGTGCTATTGCTCCTTCACCATGGAACCACTATGAGGTTCACCCTCCAGTGAATCATTAAAACAATTGGTAACTTAATGCACCATCTCTTTCTGAATAAATGGGATGAATTCCTTCACTCGGGAATGAATTCTAGACAGGCTAAAGCCACACATCTTTCAAGCTTGTAGACAAGCTCCTTGTGCCTTTAACAGCTGCTGCACAAATGAAAAGGCACAGCATGTCATCAATAAGTGATGGAAGGGAGTTTGACATGTTCATCTTCTGCCTGTTACACAGCTGATTTAGTCACTGAGGACCTTAAAACAAGGAAAAGGGTGATCTGTGAGTTCTTCAATAGGGAAGGAGAGTCCATCATATACAACGTGCCTGTTCCCTATCAAAATGCATATCCTTGAACTTTCAGTCTCTGGACAGCACATAATCTCTGGCAAGAGATTGAAGTTTTTAGTTATATTCAGCAGTTTACAAAAAAAAAAAAGTGTTTGGCTGCCTTTCTTACAGCCTGAATGAATCTTTCAGCTGCCCTAAGATTACTCCAAAAGGTATCAGTGACCAGTTGGTAAACATGTTCAGGGAACTAACAATTTTAATTTGACTCCACTGGTAACAGGCTATAGGCCTGGGGTTCCCAACGTTTTTGCACCGTGGGCCTGACCACGCCCCCCAGAAGTTAAAACAGGTCATTTATGGCTGTGATATATGCACTCACTTCTGCATTTATGAAAGCTGAGGGTGCATTTACATATACGCAGGTGTGTTTATGGCTGATGTAAATGTGTCCACTTTCAGGTGCGGCAGGATGAAATGGTGCCATGGACCGTAGGTTGGGAACCCCTGCTATTGACCTTTAACTTATGAATATTAATAGAATGAAGGAGACTTCTTTCTCAAGAGGCTGAGAACCTTTAAAATGAAAAACATTTTAAAGGTAACTTTAAACTTGAGTAGGACCATTAAACATACATAGATGTTGACTCACAATTGATTCAAAGGGATGAACTGCTGACCTGCCACCTTCCAGTCAGTGTCTTAGCCCAACTTGAGTAGGACCATTAAACATACATAGATGTTGACTCACAATTGATTCAAAGGGATGAACTGCTGACCTGCCACCTTCCAGTCAGTGTCTTAGCCACTTGAGCCACAAGTAGAATAGAGTAGGTTCTATAACTGAATACAGCAGGACAGAATGAGCTCCCGTCTTTGTCCCAGCTCCTGCCAACCTAGCAGTTCAAAATCAAGAAATTGCAAGTAGATAAATAGGGACCACTTTGGTAGGAAGGTAACTAGTGTTCCATGCACAATGGTGTCTATTCATGCCTGCCACATGACCAAGGAAACGTCTGCAAAGCAGACAGCACTGGCTCTTTGGTTATGAAACAGGGATGAGCAATCAACCCTAGAGTCGGATACTACTAGCTTTCAAGCAAGGGTGACCTTTAGCTTTACCTTTAGCAAATTAATAATCATAATGGGGTACACAGAAAGAGTTCCTTCGAAGATTGTGGTATTTTTGAACCACAATCAGGTGTACACTGGTAATGACAACCTTGTGTTGCCAGCTAATCTTTCTCACACTAGATCATGTGAGAGGAACTGCAGAATGAACTCACCAAAAGGTACCTTCAGTTAGGCATTTTTACGTCTGACCTAGACACGGAAGAAGTGCAGCTGATATTATACTGAGACCAGGTCTAACAAAAATTGCACTCCTATACTGGTCTTGCAGTCTCTCAATCATTAGTTCCATTCCAGCCACTTTGGGACTATATCTTGATTTCCCGTGATGTGTTTCCTGGAGCAGAAGTATGTCACATTTGTATTTCCTGTACATGTCCGCTAGTAGGACACTCTTATTACTCAATTATTGAGATCATTGTTGGTCTTGACAAAGACTTTTCTGGTGGATTCATTGTTCAGTTCCTTTGGTTTGATCTGGTGTTAGAAAGATTAGCTGGCAAGGTTGCTGCCCAGGGTATGCCCAATTGTATTCACAATCTATGAGGAGGCTCTGTGTACCCCATCTTTCTGCCTATACACATAAATATACAACACTTAAAACAAACTACAGAGTGCTGCAGGGCAAGGTTCCAAGCTACCAGCCAAGCTCTCTGCCTATTCCATCTCCCATTGCTTTCTGGCTCCTCTTTGCCAACGGTCTGTTGACATTCCACAGACAGAGCACGTTCTCATTATTTCACTGGGCTCATTTCCTTCCTCACAATGTTTTGTCCTACTTTTGCACACTTTGGGATCCTCTTATGGATTGCGGTGTCTCTTTTGCAACATTAGTGCTAATTTGATGGGGATCTACATTTGAAGAACAAAATCACCATTCTTATTTAGTTCATAAATTATTCTTTGAAGAAATTCTTACAGTTAGAAAGACAGTAGAATTAGTTAAGTGTATATATGGAAATGTCTCATCTACAATATTTGTCTAAATTGATCACGTATGGTCTATCAAATTCTAGTTTTGCCATCACACTTGTCAAGTCTTTCAAGAAAACCTCTAAATTTTACACACTACACTTCAAGAATTATTCTGTCAATTTTTCCTTTGTGTTGTTTCTTTATTGCTTATCAGCAAAGAAAGTGCTTTCATGGTAGAAGGTTGGAAAATGACCACTTGTTATGATGAAATTTACATAAATAAATGCTGATAGCACAAAATGGATATTATGCTGGGGGCATCATCACAATAAATTGTCTCCTACTGACATACAATCTAACTTAGAGGTACATGTTATGCAAATCAAACTAATGCCTTCTCCTCATTACTGTCATTGTGTTGGATGCTGAAACATATCTTCCCCAGCCAGCTTGTTCCTGGGTCGAAGCCAAAATGTTTGGTTTTGTATGCTGACATAGGAACTGAGTCAACAAAAATAAGATGTTAATGGTCATACATCAGAGGAATCCATATTGGGACAGACCTGAAACTTAATGGACTGTGAATCTTATGTCTGCACAGGGGACCTTTCATTGGTATTGACCCATAATATGTCTGCTTCCGCTTTTGCCAATTCTATAAGAGCAGATTGCAGAAGCAATTTCAGCAGCTAAAATGTCTGCAAGCTACCTATTAGTGTTCCTTACATACAAATGAGTTGATGTTTACAAATGCTTAAATAATGTTGCAGAGCCTGAAGTCTAAAAACTTCCCAGAATAATCCACAAACTATAAATCATGGCTGAATCTCATGTTTAGGTGAAATCTCATTAGGATGTCATGAAAGATTCCAAACCTCCACTGTTCAGTGGACATGTCACAGGCACTCTTCCTACCACCACTAGGTCACCTGAAACAAATGTTCAACTATTACTGGCCAGAGACAGAATGTGTGTTTTTTTAGAGAGCACTTCTGGAAGAAATACCTGAATATACAGGTAGAGCTGGATACTAGCACATTACTGTATAAGTAATTATATATATCATAGTTTGGTTTAGTGGTGGCAGAGAGATGCACCCAAAGGGCTAACAGCATTATTTTCAATGTGCGATATGATGAGCAATAACATTGTTATTACTGTATTCTCTTCCCCCCCCACCATGAATCTCCTCATTTTGGGGGGTGGGAGGCATTTTAAATGATTTTGCAACATTTTGCGCAAATCTGCATGATTTAAAACCAACATAGGAACAAAGGAGTAAAAGCTAGCATGTTGCAGAGAGTATTACACAATGAATAGAATCAGGACATGAGGTATTGCTAACAAATCAGGGTTTAAAAGTGGGAACGCAACAAGTAACTTTAAAAAAATGATCCCAGCTGTGGAACGATCAGTCTTTTTGATATCTTTGACTTTAGCTCCAAGGAGCCCTAGCCACCATGATCAATTATACAGAATGGGGTGGGGGTGGGGGGGTGTCATCTTCAAAAGACCTGGAGATCCAAAGGTGCTCCATCCCTATCTGATGACTCACAGGTAGAGGAATGCAGAACAACTTTCCACCAGTTCCACTTTTAAAAATGTCCTTGTTTAATACTTGAAACAGTCTCTGCTACCCAGCTCATTTATACTGCAGCTCACCTGACATATTGCATCTGTCTACATATCCATATGTTTATCTATTTGGCTATAAAATATAAACTCACAGTGGCTGAATATCCACCTGTTTGTGTGGCCTGTCTTTCATAAACATTGTCCAGATTCAGCAATACACACACACACACACACACACACACACACACACACAGCAAGTACAGTAAAACCCCTACTTACTAAAAAAAAGTGCATTCTGAAGGCTTTTTCTTAAATCTTTTTTTATGTAACTCGAAGCAAACCCATAGGAAAAATGAAAATTTTATGTAGATTGAAGCAAACCCATAAGTAAATGAATTTTTACATAACTTGAAGCAAACCCATAGGAAAATGCAAGCGCGGCGCCAAAATGGCCGCCGCGCTCTTTATGGGCCCCCCCCCCCACAGGACGAATGATCCGGGTAGTTTAGGGCGTGGCCAGCTCCCTCATAAAAGGGGTGGCCACGAGGCAGCCGACCTGCCATTTTAGCTAAGCGACGGAGCGGAGAAGTTTTTCCCCTGTGTCTCCGTCGCTCCTTACCTGGTTTGGAAGCCTTTTTGGCTGCAAATCGTATCTTTCGGCTTCCTTTGCTGAGTGAGATGCCTTCGAAGAAGAAGGCACTTTCGGGTGCGGCTCGCACGAGCAGGAGGCGCAATCCGGGTCGGAGGACCACGGTGACGCCTCCCCAGCAGCCGCCTTTGCCGGCACCCGCCGGGACCGGCGGGATGGGGTCGATCACCCCTTGGCCGGAAGCTGCGGCCCGCGCCCCACACGCAGTGGACACCGCTTCTGGATCGGCTCAATCTGCTGGGCCTGCACCAGCGGTGGCGCAGCTCCCCCCGGGGCCTTCTAGCCTTGGGGGGTGGTGCGGCCCTTTGCCTTGGCAGGTGCCAGCACCGACCCTCCCGGGCTTCGGTGCGGGACAATGGCCCTACTCGGGTCCTGGGGTACAGGGCCCTGTACCCGCGCCTCTCACAGGCGGGCCGGCCGGCCCTTGGCCCCAGGTTAGCGTGCAGGCCTTACTGGCCCGTGTGGCGGCCCTTGAGGCCTCTTTGGCTCGGGCCAGCCACGCTGGGGCTACTGGTGGGGTTAGTTTTGAGGCGCCGCCGGTCGGGCAGCAGCAGGCGACGGGACGGGTCGAGCTGCTGCAGGCGCGTGGCGCAACTTCAGCCACTGCCTCGCAGCTCCCCAGCCAGCAAGCAGGTGTGGGTCAGGCCCCGATGATGAGCTCTACGGCGGTCGTGAGCTCCGACGCCCCCGGTGGGCCGGAACCCCCGGTGGGGGCGGCCTGCGGGGGTGCGACATGTGAGTATGCGGTACAAGCCAATACACCTACACACATCGCCACTACTGGGGGGGCCTTTCAATGGCCTTGGCCTCGCGCGGGTGGTGCGGTGACCCAGCCGCCGGCGCCCCACTCGGCGATGTCGACTGCTGCACAGCTTGCTGGGGTTACAGGTGTTCCCTACCCTGCCGGGAATTTATTGGGGGTGGCGGGGCCAGCACAGGCCCCTTTTCAGATGCCCGCGCTGGCTGCGGTCCCAGTTTCGGCCTTGCCAACGGTGGGATATTCTTTGCCACTGGGTGACCACCTAGCGCAAGCCACCAGAGAAAAGATATGGCGGGGGGAGTATGTCGATATCTTCTCACTCTTAAACAGAGAGCCCACCAAGGAGGAGAGGGAGGGGCAGGATGAGAAGGATAAGGAGCAGGCACGTCGTCGCAAGCCACCACGCACCTGGGCCAACTGGCTGCCGGCTTATTTAATCTACATGGCAGTGTACTTGAGAGCGCGGCCAGATTTGGCTATTCCGATGGTCCAATATTTGGACAACATCTATAGGGCGATGGTCGACTTTCCGGGCCCCTCGTGGTTGGCTTATGACGAGGAATTTCGCATGCGGATTTCCCTGCACCCCGAGATGAGGTGGGACAAGCCGTGCCAGAGGCTTTGGCTTCTGTATATGACGCCCACGCGCCCAGCGCCAGGGGAGAGATACCATTGTGGACATGCGGTCCAGCGAGCGGCTCCAGCTCAGGTTCCCCGCCAGGTGGCGGGGCAGGGGGTTCCAGCCCGCCTGCTGTGCTGGACTTTCTCGTCCAATGGTTCCTGCAATAGGAAAAATTGCAAGTACAGGCATGAGTGTCCCACCTGTGCGGGCCCCCACGCAGCCTCTGCCTGTCCCAGGCCTGGAGGGATGCGGGGCAGAGGGAAGGGCGGACAGTGGACTGGCAAGCCTGCCGCAGATGGAGCTGGTTCACCGAAAGGCTCCCTCCCCAATTAATGTGGACATGTTGGAGCGTTGGCTCGCATTGTACCCGAAAGGGGAGGATGCAGATTATCTGCTTCGGGGCTTTAGACAGGGGTTCCGTATTCCTTTCATGGGTGACAGGTCCCCTCAGGATGCCCCCAACCTTTTGTCCCTTAGCGGGAGGGAGGAGGTGGCTGCCGCCAGCATTAATAAGGAGGTCAATGCGGGCAGGGTCGCCGGCCCTTTCCCTGCACCCCCGTTCACTAACCTTAAGGTATCGCCCCTGGGCTTGGTTCCCAAGAAATCTCCGGGCGAGTTTCGCCTTATCCATCACTTGTCCTACCCAGCCGGCCGATCGGTCAATGATGCTATCCCTGATGACCTTTGCTCAGTCAGGTATACATCTTTTGACCACGCGCTGCGCATGGTGCGCTCATGTGGCCCGGGTGCGCTACTGGCTAAGTGCGACATTAAGTCGGCTTTTCGCCTCTTGCCGGTGCACCCGGGCGACTTTGAATTGCTGGGTTTCAAATTCCGGGGTGAATATTATTTTGATAAGGCCATGCCTTTTGGCTGTTCCATATCATGCTCTGCATTCGAGCGTTTTAGTACCTTCCTGGAGTGGGCGTTCGTGCGCAGGTCAGGGTCCCGGTCTGTAGCCCATTACCTGGATGACTTTTTATTCGGGGGTAAACGGGGCTGGGACACGTGCACACGTCTCCTCAACACATTTCAGACGCTAATGGAGGAACTCGGTGTCCCTTTAGCGCCCGAAAAGACCGAGGGCCCATCTAACAAGCTAGTATTCCTGGGGGTGGAGATCGACACAGTAGCGCAGGTGTCTAGGTTACCGGGGGATAAGGTGTCCCGGTTAGTGGCCCTCATCTCGGATTTGCTGGCCAAGCGCAAGGCATCGCTGAGGGAACTCCAAGTGTTACATAAGAACATAAGAACATAAGAACAGCCTTGCTGGAACAGGCCTCGGCCCATCCAGTCCAGCATTCTGTCTCACACAGTGGCTCACCATTTCCTTCAGGGTATTCCCAAGGAGATGCCTTCACCTGCTTAGGATTCCCTGGAAATGGCATTGAGAGATATCCTGCCTATCTCTCCAACCCGGAGGTTGTCCTTAGGTAGCCATAATTATAGCCATTGATAGCCTTGTCCTCCATGAACTTGTCTAATCCTTTCTTAAAGCTGTCAAGACTGACAGCTGTCACCACTTCTTCTGGCAGGGAGTTCCATAGACCAGTAATCCTCTGGGTGAAAAAGTACTTTCTCTTATTTGTTTGAGAACTAGTACCCAAAAGTTTCATGGAGTGTCCCCTAGTTCTAGTGTTGTGCGATAGGGAAAATAGTTTTTCCTTATCCACTTTGTCCACACCGTGCATGATTTTATAAACTTCAATCAGGTCACCTCTTAGACGCCGTCGTTCAAGAGTGAAAAGGCCCAACCGTTGCAGCCTCAGATGGTAAGGAAGGTGTTCCAGTCCCCTAATCATTCTGGTTGCCCTCCTCTGTACTTTCTCCAACTCCATAATATCCTTCTGGAGGTATGGCGACCAGAACTGTACACAGTATTCCAGATGGGGCCTCACCATAGATTTATAAAGAGGCAAAATGACACTTGCTGACTTATTTTCTATACCCTTCCTAATGATCCCTAACATTGACTTTTCTTTTTTCACTGCTGAGGCACACTGGGTTGACACCTTCATTGAGCTGTCCACCAGGACACCAAGGTCCCTTTCCTGGTTTGTCGCAGAGAGTTCAGACCCCATCAGTTTATAAATGTAATTGGGGTTTTTTGCCCCAACATGCATCACTCTGCACTTACTGATGTTGAAGCTCATTTGCCACTGTTTTGCCCACTCCCCCAGTGTCAAGAGATCCCTCTGGAGCTCTTCACAATCTCTCACAGTTTTCACTACCCTGTATAATTTAGTGTCGTCAGCAAATTTGGCTACCTTGCTTTTTACTCCTACCTCTAGATCATTTATGAAGAGGTTGAAAAGCAGGGGTCCCAGTACTGAACCTTGGGGGACCCCACTCTTTACTTCCCTCCACTTGGAGAAGTGTCCATTTAGTGCTACCCTCTGTTTCCTGTCCCTTAGCCAGTTGCTGATCCAGGACAAGACCTGTCCCTTTATTCCATGACTGGTAAGTTTATTCAAGAGCCTTTGGTGTGGGACGTTGTCAAAAGCCTTCTGAAAGTCCAGATAAACAATGTCAACTGGATCCCCCTTATCCACATGCTTGTTGACACTCTCAAAAAATTCCAACAGATTAGTGAGGCATGATTTGCCCTTGCAAAAGCCATGTTGGCTCTCCTTTAGCAGCGCCTCCTCTTCTATGTACCTATTAATTCTATCTTTTAGGATGGTTTCCATCACTTTACCTGGGACACATGTCAAACTGACAGGCCGGTAATTTCCTGGATCACCCCTGGATCCTTTTTTGAAAATTGGTGTTACATTCGCTACCTTCCAGTCATCAGGCACAAAGCCTGATTTGAGGGAAAGATTATATATTTTGGCTAGGATATCAGCAATTTCATCTTTAAGTTCCCTGAGAACTCGTGGATGGATGCCATCTGGTCCTGGGGATTTGTCAGTGTTTAGCTTAACAAGACATGCAAGGACCTCCTCCCTGGTTATTTCTATCTTGCTTAATTCTTCGGTTTCCCTCCCTACGAAGATAGGTTCTGTTTTGGGCATGTGGTCTCTATCTTCTTCAGTGAATACTGAAGCAAAGAATTCATTGAGTCTCTCTGCAATCTCTGTTTCCTCTTTAATAACCCCTTGCCTTCCATTGTCATCTAATGGTCCAATGGCCTTCCTAGTTGGGTTCTTACTTCTAATGTACTTAAAGAAATCTTTGTTATTCCTCTGAGTATTTTTAGCTATATGCTCCTCAAAGTCTTGCTTTGCTTTCCTGATTGTTGCCTTGCATTTGTTCTGCCAGAATTTATGTTTCTGCCTGCTGTCCTCATTTGGACAAGCCTTCCATCTTCTAAATGAGCTTTTCTTGCTCTTGATCACTTCCCGAACAGCTCCTGTAAGCCACATTGGAGTCCTCTTGGACCTGGCAGTGCCCTTTTTCCTTTTGGGTATGCATTCCAATTGGGCCTCTGTTATTGTTTTTGTAAACAGCCTCCATGCCACTTGGAGTGTTTGGACTCTCTCAATTTTCCCTTTCAGTTTCTTTTTTACTAGTTTCCTCATCTTTGGGAAATTTCCTTTTTGAAAATTTAAGGTCTCTGTGTTAGATTTTATCAGTGACTTGCGGTCTATGATCAAGTTAAACATAATTGAGTTGTGGTCACTGTTCCCTATTGGATCAGTCACATTAACATCTTGCACCAGATCCTGAGTATTACTCAGGATCAAGTCAAGGATTCTTGTACCTCTAGTTGGGTCTTCAACCATCTGTCCCAGGGAACAATCATTGAGCATATCTAGGAACTTTATCTCTTTATCATGTGCTGAACAACAGTTCACCCAGTCTATGTGAGGGTAATTGAAGTCCCCCATTATAACCAGGCTTCCCTTCCTGGATGCCTCCTTTACAACATTCTCCAACTGCCAGTCTCCCTCAAGAGTTTGGGTCGGAGGCCGATAGTATATGCCTACTGTTAGACCATCCTTGTGGCCTGGTACTCTTACCCACAGAGCTTCTAATGGTGACTCTAAATCACCTAGATATTCCAATTCATAAGATTTTATCACTTCTTTGACATACAAGGCTACACCACCTCCTGTTTGCCCCTTCCTATCCTTCCTGTACAATTTGTAGCCTGGGATAACTGTATCCCATTGGTTATCATCCGTCCACCAGGTTTCAGTGATACCAATAATATCAATATTTTTATCTATTGCTAAGTATTCCAGCTCCCCTATTTTGTTCCGGAGGCTTCTGGCATTTGTATACAAGCATTTATATATGCATTTCTGACACAGTCTTTTGTGTCCAGTTGCATTGTTAGACTGCCTCTTGCATCCTTCTGCTAGAATGCTAGTGACTAGCTCCTTGCTCTGCTCAGTAATTTTTGCATCCTCCTCACTACTCAAGTACACACTTTCCCGAACCGGATGCTGCCCAGCTCCTGTCGGCTTTCCCCCAGTTATCAGTTTAAAAGCTGCTCTGCAGCCTTTTTGATGTTGAGTGCCAGCAATCTGGTCCCATCATGGTTTAAATGCAACCCATCCCTCCTGAACAGATTTGGCTTGTCCCAAAATGTTCTCCAGTTCCTGACAAATCTGAAGCCCTCCTCTCGACACCACCGCCTCATCCACGCATTGAGGCTTCTGAACTCTGCCTGCCTGGTAGGTCCTGCGCGAGGGACAGGCAGCACTTCTGAAAATGCTACCTTGGAAGTCCGGGACTTCAATCTTCTTCCTAACAACCTAAATTTGGCTTCCAGGACAGACCGCTTGGCCTTCCCAACATCATTAGTACCAACGTGTACCATGACAACTGGCTCGTTCCCAGTTCTCTCTAACAATCTATCTAGATTTCTTGTGATGTCTGCAACTTTTGCACCTGGCAGGCAAGTCACCATACGGTTATCATGTGCATCACAAATCCATTTCTCTGTATTTCTAATTATTGAATCGCCTAGTACAAGGAGCCTCTCTCCTGCAATCTGTTCATCTACATGTACCTCATCAACCATATTAAGGGAGAGAACCTCAGTTTGTTCCTGATGTTCATCTTCCTGGATCTCATCAAGTGTGATGAAGGAGAGATCATCAGGTGGAACCAGTTGTTCCTCTGTGTGTTCCTCGTCAGGTGTGATAAGGGAAAGAGCCTCAAATTTATTCTGTAATTTCAGACTCTCAGAGTGATCCCCTACTCTTCTCCTCCTTTGAGTCACATTCCTCCAACCATCTCCCTCCTGAGTTAGTGAAGGGCCTTCTCCCTCAGAACTGTGCCCTGTCTCTTCTTTGTCCAGCATAGTCTGCTCCGCTCTGTCCAAGAACAGCTCAAGCTCCTTAATTTGTTGGTGGTTAGATATGCGGGCCTCTAGCTGCTGGACCTTCTCTTCTAGTAGTGCAACCAGCTTGCACTTGCTGCAAGTGTAGTTCTCCATGTGCTTTGGCAAGAACACAAACATGGCACAAGAATTGCAGGTAACTACAGCTGTTCCCTCAGAATCCATTTTAACAAGTGCAGTATTCTGGGCCTCAAAAATGTACACGTTTACTACCTTTCTACCTAGTAAGACTATATTCTTCTTATGTTCCTAGTTTGTAATATCGCGCCCCGTTAGGCACGCGGGCCTCTAAAGCAGCTCTACTCCAACTGCAAAACTTACCAGTGCTCACTTCCTTTGTTTGGCTCTCCTCAGCAGCAGCTCTGCTTAAGAGCACAAGCAGAGTCAAAATGGCTGACTCTGAAAGAGCTCAGAGCTTTTAAAGGCTAGTGTGGCTCCGCCCCTATGAGTCACAGTTCAGGGAAGGGCCTGGTGTGGCCCTGCCCCCTGCTTCTGGAAGCTTCAAACTGCTTCCTCTGTTTGAACAGAGGTGGCTCTCAGCAGTTTCAATTATCAATTTAAATTAGTAGAGGCCTCTAAAGCAGCTCTACTCCAACTGCAAAACTTACCAGTGCTCACTTCCTTTGTTTGGCTCTCCTCAGCAGCAGCTCTGCTTAAGAGCACATGCAGAGTCAAAATGGCTGACTCTGAAAGAGCTCAGAGCTTTTAAAGGCTAGTGTGGCTCCGCCCCTATGAGTCACAGTTCAGGGAAGGGCCTGGTGTGGCCCTGCCCCCTGCTTCTGGAAGCTTCAAACTGCTTCCTCTGTTTGAACAGAGGTGGCTCTCAGCAGTTTCAATTATCAATTTAAATTAGTAGAGGCCTCTAAAGCAGCTCTACTCCAACTGCAAAACTTACCAGTGCTCACTTCCTTTGTTTGGCTCTCCTCAGCAGCAGCTCTGCTTAAGAGCACATGCAGAGTCAAAATGGCTGACTCTGAAAGAGCTCAGAGCTTTTAAAGGCTAGTGTGGCTCCGCCCCTATGAGTCACAGTTCAGGGAAGGGCCTGGTGTGGCCCTGCCCCCTGCTTCTGGAAGCTTCAAACTGCTTCCTCTGTTTGAACAGAGGTGGCTCTCAGCAGTTTCAATTATCAATTTAAATTAGTAGAGGCCTCTAAAGCAGCTCTACTCCAACTGCAAAACTTACCAGTGCTCACTTCCTTTGTTTGGCTCTCCTCAGCAGCAGCTCTGCTTAAGAGCACATGCAGAGTCAAAATGGCTGACTCTGAAAGAGCTCAGAGCTTTTAAAGGCTAGTGTGGCTCCGCCCCTATGAGTCACAGTTCAGGGAAGGGCCTGGTGTGGCCCTGCCCCCTGCTTCTGGAAGCTTCAAACTGCTTCCTCTGTTTGAACAGAGGTGGCTCTCAGCAGTTTCAATTATCAATTTAAATTAGTAGAGGCCTCTAAAGCAGCTCTACTCCAACTGCAAAACTTACCAGTGCTCACTTCCTTTGTTTGGCTCTCCTCAGCAGCAGCTCTGCTTAAGAGCACATGCAGAGTCAAAATGGCTGACTCTGAAAGAGCTCAGAGCTTTTAAAGGCTAGTGTGGCTCCGCCCCTATGAGTCACAGTTCAGGGAAGGGCCTGGTGTGGCCCTGCCCCCTGCTTCTGGAAGCTTCAAACTGCTTCCTCTGTTTGAACAGAGGTGGCTCTCAGCAGTTTCAATTATCAATTTAAATTAGTAGAGGCCTCTAAAGCAGCTCTACTCCAACTGCAAAACTTACCAGTGCTCACTTCCTTTGTTTGGCTCTCCTCAGCAGCAGCTCTGCTTAAGAGCACATGCAGAGTCAAAATGGCTGACTCTGAAAGAGCTCAGAGCTTTTAAAGGCTAGTGTGGCTCCGCCCCTATGAGTCACAGTTCAGGGAAGGGCCTGGTGTGGCCCTGCCCCCTGCTTCTGGAAGCTTCAAACTGCTTCCTCTGTTTGAACAGAGGTGGCTCTCAGCAGTTTCAATTATCAATTTAAATTAGTAGAGGCCTCTAAAGCAGCTCTACTCCAACTGCAAAACTTACCAGTGCTCACTTCCTTTGTTTGGCTCTCCTCAGCAGCAGCTCTGCTTAAGAGCACATGCAGAGTCAAAATGGCTGACTCTGAAAGAGCTCAGAGCTTTTAAAGGCTAGTGTGGCTCCGCCCCTATGAGTCACAGTTCAGGGAAGGGCCTGGTGTGGCCCTGCCCCCTGCTTCTGGAAGCTTCAAACTGCTTCCTCTGTTTGAACAGAGGTGGCTCTCAGCAGTTTCAATTATCAATTTAAATTAGTAGAGGCCTCTAAAGCAGCTCTACTCCAACTGCAAAACTTACCAGTGCTCACTTCCTTTGTTTGGCTCTC
Source organism: Bradypodion pumilum (assembly GCA_035047305.1). NCBI lineage: Eukaryota > Metazoa > Chordata > Lepidosauria > Squamata > Chamaeleonidae > Bradypodion > Bradypodion pumilum. The sequence goes on from JAWDJD010000004.1 coordinate 121,507,187, forward strand.
CTCAGCAGCAGCTCTGCTTAAGAGCACATGCAGAGTCAAAATGGCTGACCCTGAAAGAGCTCAGAGCTTTTAAAGGCTAGTGTGGCTCCGCCCCTATGAGTCACAGTTCAGGGAAGGGCCTGGTGTGGCCCTGCCCCCCTGCTTCTGGAAGCTTCAAACTGCTTCCTCTGTTTGAACAGAGGTGGCTCTCAGCAGTTTCAATTATCAATTTAAATTAGTAGAGGCCTCTAAAGCAGCTCTACTCCAACTGCAAAACTTACCAGTGCTCACTTCCTTTGTTTGGCTCTCCTCAGCAGCAGCTCTGCTTAAGAGCACATGCAGAGTCACCTTAATTTTGCCTGCAGGGTGGTCGCACCGGGCAGGGCTTTTGCTCGGCGCTTATGCGACGCCATGGCAGGGTTATCCAGGCCCCACCATAGAGTCAGGATTACCCGGGGTATCAGGGCAGACATGTTCGTCTGGTTACAGTTCCTGAGGGAGTTCAATGGGGTCTCATTTTGGAGGTCTGACCTCCTGGCTTCCCCGAGTTTTCAGGTCCAGTCTGATGCCTCAGGATCCCTGGGTTATGGGATGTACTTCAATGGGAAGTGGGCCTATGGGTGGCCACCGGCATGGGCAGGCACTGGTCGCCTGCGTGATCTCACATACCTTGAATTTTTTCCTATCCTGGGGGCTTTGATGCTGTGGGGCGAGGAATGGGCCAACTCGGTCGTGCATTTCTGGTGTGACAACGCTGCGGTTGTCCGCATCATCAATGCACAGACTTTCAAATCACCCAGGGTTATGGACCTAGTGCGCCAGTTTGTGCTGCGCTGCCTGCGCCTCAACGTTTTGTTCAGGGCGAGGCACGTCCCAGGGGTTAATAATGATATTGCCGACGCTTTGTCCCGCCTGCAGATCTCCCGGTTCCGTGCCTTGGCCCCGGATGCGGAGGAATTTCCCTCGCCACTCCCGGACGAGATATGGACCATTGGCAGGGAGAGGTGAACCGGGCGATCACCCTGTCACTGGCGCCCCGCACGCGTAAGGCGTATCAACAAGCTTTTAATTCTTATAGGGCATTTTCTGCCCAGTTTCACCTGCCAGAGACCTGGCCTATCCCGGTGGACCATGTGCTGCGGTTCATGGTTCACCTGCATTCCCAGGGCCTCGCACCTCGCACCATAGCATCTAAGCTGTCAGCGTTGGCTTTTATGGCCAAGGTGGGGGGTCATGTGGACAGCACCTCTGACTTCCGTGTGAGACATGTTTTGGAGGGGTGGGTGCGCGAGTGCGGGCGTTGCCCGGACGACCGGCACCCTATTTCCCCAGGGGTTCTTACCCAGTTGGCCCGGGGCTGGCCAGGCCTCTGTTTTGATCATTATGAGGCAGCCCTTTTTCATGCAGCCACAACGGTGGCATTTTTTGGAGCGCTCCGCATCAGCGAACTTGTGATGCTGTCTAAGGCGGATGCAAGTTGTAGGGCACTGGAACTCGGAGATGTATATGTTGCCAAAGACTGGGCCCAGTTGAAGATACGCTCCTCTAAGACTGATCAGCAGGGCGTAGGCAGTGGTGTGAGACTGCTACGGTGTTCTTTGGCAGACATCTGTCCGGTTGGTGCCCTACAGGAGTTTCTTGCACTGCGTGGCACGCACCATGGCCCGCTTTTCTGTCACCAGGGTGGGTCTCCCCTCACTAAATTTCAGTTTTGGAAGGTGACAGGCAGAGCCCTCGCCAGGGTGGGCCTACCAGGTGCCCGTTATGGCACACATTCATTCCGTATTGGGGCAGCCTCTACAGCAGCTGCTTTTGGGTACTCCGGGGCTGACATACGCAGCATGGGAAGGTGGGGTTCACAATGTTTTCAGTTTTATGTGCGCCCGCTCCCCCCGTGAGTACCAACCCAGTCACCTTACATCATTTCCCTCATTTTTTCTTTACAGACCCTGGGTGTCGTATTACACCGGTGACAGTATGGCTGATGGGCCACAGCTACGTGCAAAGGGCAGCGCGTTACGCTGCGGCGACAGAGTGGGGACCCCGACTGGGACTGGGTGAACACGCCAGTCTCACATGGCATGGTAAGCCTGGGATGTTGTGGCGGGAGCTGCTGCCTTTTCTGTTTTCAGGCAGAAGTGCTGCCCCGCCTGACATTCTCATCATGCACTTGGGGGGCAACGATTTGGGTCAGGTCACTGGCTTGTCGCTCAAGCATGCGATTTGCGAGGACCTCGCCTACTTGCACTACGTCTGGCCTCCCGCAACCCTGGTTTGGTCGGACATTGTCCCGCGCCATTTTTACAGAGGAGGAGTTCACCTCATGGCCATTGACCGCGCCAAGCGCGCGGTCAATAAGGCGGTGGCGCGGTTCCTTGCCGACAAGGCTTGGGGACGGGTCAGTCGTCACCCCGCTATTGGCCTAGAAAATTATGATTTGTATGCAGGGGATGGGGTCCATCTGTCGCGAGGAGGTATGGATCTCCTGTTGGGTGATTGGCGAGCAGGCCTGTTGACCGAGCTGACGGTCTGGGGGGGGGGCGTCAGGCCTTCTTTGAAGCCCCTCCGTGTGGCGGGTAGCACTGGTAAGGTAAACAGTTATGACCCACAGGTATCCGGCAGGTTCGCAATTGACTGGACAACACTAGATAGGAATAAATTAGTTAAACGTTGTCCGGTCAACGACGAACCAGGCGATGGGGTGATGGCGATAGCTAGCCAGCATGCATCACCCCGTGATTTCATGGATACGAGTCAGAGGGTGGGGTCATCAGTTAGATATTGACTACGGTCAACAATTTGTTTGTTGTCAACAAACAAAATGATACAAATTGATACATTGTAACCAATTGCCGTTGGCAATTTTGGGTGGTACCTTACCAGTGTTACTTCGGCCTGCTTGCCTTAAGAATTATGATTGGTCGTTTTACCAATACAAATTTATAATTCGGACTAGGGCATGAATCAATAAATGTGGCCCAATGCCGTTATCCACTTTCAATGGTGTCTGAGTCCGTTATTGGGGGGTGCGCCTGCAATGCAAGCGCGGTGCCAAAATGGCCGCCGCGCTCTTTGCGGGGCCCCCCCACAGGACGAATGATCCGGGTAGTTTAGGGCGTGGCCAGCTCCCTCATAAAAGGGGTGGCCACGAGGCAGCCGACCTGCCATTTTAGCTAAGCGACGGAGCGGAGAAGTTTTTCCCCTCCACCCCCTCCCTAGTTAACAGTGTGATATTCTGGTCGCTTCGGGGCCGGGTGGGAATTTTTGGCTGGGACCCACATTGGCTTTCGGGTCCTGGTTTTTTTGCCCATCCCACACTGTTGCTATGGTTTGATATAGGGGTTTTTCTGTTGCTGCTGTTGACTTTGGTCACATGGGCGGGTAGCACTGGTAAGGTAAACAGTTATGACCCACAGGTATCCGGCAGGTTCGCAATTGACTGGACAACACTAGATAGGAATAAATTAGTTAAACGTTGTCCGGTCAACGACGAACCAGGCGATGGGGTGATGGCAATAGCTAGCCAGCATGCATCACCCCGTGATTTCACGGATACGAGTCAGAGGGTGGGGTCATCAGTTAGATATTGACTACGGTCAACAATTTGTTTGTTGTCAACAAACAAATTGATACAAATTGATACATTGTAACCAATTGCCGTTGGCAATTTTGGGTGGTACCTTACCAGTGTTACTTCGGCCTGCTTGCCTTAAGAATTATGATTGGTCGTTTTACCAATACAAATTTATAATTCGGACTAGGGCATGAATCAATAAATGTGGCCCAATGCCGTTATCCACTTTCAATGGTGTCTGAGTCCGTTATTGGGGGGTGAGCCTGGAAAGAATCGATATGTAACTCGAAGCAAACCCATAAGAAATCATGTAAATCGGGACATGGTTTTAGCACAAAATCATTATGTAAGTTGAATTTTATGTAACTCGAGGCATATGTAAGTCGGGGTTTTACTGTAATGTGCAAAGCACTTTCAGCACAAGATTACTATTGGCGCCACAACATGTAAGTACCAGCAAGAGTGGGCAAAATCTCAGAAGAGCCATTGGAATTTTTTTATGTATACTGTACAATGTAGTGGCTCTGGTGTACATAAAAGCTAAGCAGAGCACTACTCTAGAGAGTACTTCCCTCTTAAATTTTAGTTTGGTAGACAGTTTTCTCAGTAGGCTTGCCAAATATCTGATTCTGAACTGGAACAGAGCCATGGTTTATTTTCCCAATGTGAAAATCATGTGTCAAGAGATACTTGGCAAACCATAGTCTCTGAGAAAGATTACTTTTCAAGAATGTCTCTTTTCTGATTTCTTCCCCTCTTCTTATTTTTCTCTTCAGATGCACTAGCAGTCTTTTGTTAACTCTGTCTCCCAGTCTATTTCAATTAAGCTCACTTTGCCCTCTAGACCAATAGGGATAGGTCCACAGAAGTAATGAATTGGGTCCACTTTGTCCTCCAGACAGTTAATGATAGGGCTGCAGAAATACTGAACAAAAATCAAATGGCTGTCAAACTGTTTTTCTTTAGATAAGAATCCAATGCTTGGGGCAGGACGGAAAGATATTGGCCTGGATCCTAAGATAGGTAACTTTGAGAAAGTTCAAAGAAGAACAGTTTACTGCCCCCTCCTCCTGGTGATGCCTAAGGCACCTCTGGTAGGTTTTCCTAACTAGAAGACATTTATGCAAAATGGAGACAGGTATACTTCTGTCCAACTATGTATCAAGAATCTGGTTTTGATCCCTACAGATACTTACTGTACCTTCTTTAAAGGTATTAAGTTTGTTCAGGACATCCTGGAAGAATCTGACTGAATGCACATTAGGCCCATATGTAGATCATTCCTGAACCTAACATTCCTTTAACCAGGATAAAATAATCTCTCTTCTCCAAACTGTTAAAGATGGGGGAAGGACTCTGGGAGTTGTTACTTTTTTGAGCTCTGTTATAAAATAACTCTAAGCATAACACTTTTATCTGGTCAATCGAACCAGTTTCCCCCTGCAGCTAGGAGAAATAAGATGTCTAGATCTACCTTTCTGATTGTAAAACAACATTGCAAAGTTTGTGGTGGACAAGATTATGGCATACAGACCTAGAAAAGCATTTAACAAAGAATTATTGGAATGTTTACAGCTGGAAGTTTTCCATAGTCTTGAAGATGGAGGTATGGATTCTGCATTGTTTATTTTCCAACTTGCTATGGCCAGACATCCCCCCCCCCATTTTAGTAGTGTTTTGGAAACCTACAAAGTGTGTGTTACAGGAGATGGTGACAATGATTGGGTCTGGTTCTGCCAGAACATAATTCGTAAATGCAAGATTAAATTCTTCCCCAAATCCAGACTTTTCCATACTTGGGAGTTTGTGTTACTTTTTAAAAAACTCATCTAACAGCCTGAAAGCTTTCAACTTTGGTCCAGTTAATAGCTACAACTACCAATAAGATAATGTTATCCTACTTTTGGTCTGGAAACAACAGAGTCAGAGATGCTACTAAATTGAACAAAATAGAGGAGCTGGAACAAAATAGGGGAGCTGGAATACTTAGCAATAGATAAAAATATTGATATTATTGGCATCACTGAAACCTGCTGGACGGTTGATAACCAATGGGATACAGTTATCCCAAGCTACAAACTGTACAGGAAGGCTAGGAAGAGGCAAACCGGAGGTGGTGTAGCCTTGTATGTCAAAGAAGTGATAAAATCGTACGAAATGGAACATCTAGGTGATTTGGAGTCATCATTAGAAACTCTGTGGGTAAGAGTACCAGGCCACAAGGATGGTCTAACAGTAGGCATATACTATCGGCCTCCGACCCAAACTCCTGAGGGAGACTGGCAGTTGGAGAATGTTGTAAAGGAGGCATCCAAGAAGGGAAGCCTGGTTATAATGGGGGGCTTCAATTACCCTCACATAAACTGGGTGAACTGTTGTTATGCACATGATAAAGAGATAAAGTTCATAGATATGCTAAATGATTGTTCCCTGGGACAGATGGTTGAAGACCCAACTAGAGGTACAAGAATCCTTTTATAAATATAAATTTTTATTTATTTTCAAAGAGACAAAATAAAAATAACAAACATACAGAAAAAACAATAACAATACAATGCAATATTACAACAAGCTCATAAAAAATAACACATACATAATGATTGAACTAGTTGTTTGCAATATAACCCACAGTATTAAATACCCACATTATAGGTTATCACTATAACCATAGCATTCATAAGAGCTTTCAGTATTACAACTGTTTATTATTTCTTTACTAGTTACACAACACCCAGTGAATATTTACAATGCCCGGAGAGTTTAGTGTCTATATCATCTCCAAAACCCACTTTGAGATGGTACAGGTCCAGAACTGTCCCTAGCCATAAGAGAGTGATCCACGAACGGCTTCCAAATATTCCAAAACCTATTTTCTTTCAATTTATCCCTTTTTACTTTTATCTCCCATGTCAGTTTATCATTCAATGCTAAACTCCACATTTCCTTATACCACTCTCCGGTCTGTATAAATACATCATTTTTCCAATTTCTGGCGATACATTGTCTACCTGTGGTTAACATAATTTCCAATAATTCTTTTTCCACCTTATTTAAACCCATACCTTCCACATCTGTTAATAGAATGGTACCTGACACCAACTTAATTCTTTTACCCAATATTTCCCCAATCTCTCCTTCTATTCTTCTCAAAAATTCATTTATTTTTTTTGCAACTCCACCACATATGTTCATAAGTTCCAACCGTTTCTTTGCATCTCCAACATAAATTATCCCTTTTATTATCCATCTGATGCAACCTCAGTGGTGTCAAGTACCATTGCCACAACATTTTAAAATTGTGTTCCTTGATTCTTACTGACATTGTTCTCATTATCCTCTTTTTCCACTTATTTCTCCATTCAACATCTCCTATTTTTATATTCAAATTTTGTTCCCACTTCTGTTTCAAATCTTCCTGTGGATCATTACCCTTATTCAATATAGTATAGAGTTTGCTTACTAGACCCTTAATGTTCTTTTCCCCTTTTCTGATCTTTAATACCAATTCTTCAAATTCGGTCTTTGTTCTATCTATACCTAATTCTCTTCTATATTTTTTGTTCCAGTTATCAACCTTCAGTTTCTGAAACCAATCCAATTTTAACTTTTCAAATATTTTTTTCCTCTTGGTTTCATCTTCACAAACTTTTAACCATTCCTTCAGTAAAGACACTTCATTTTTATCCAATATTTCCTTTTTTTCCTTATCTATTTTTATCGGAAAACACACCATATCAGTCAATTCCAAAATTGGAGAGAGATCTGGGACCAAGTCTTTCTTTACTCTTTTCTACACCTTCATGAGGCCTCTCATCATAGTATTACTTGTCTTTATCGTTTTATCCTTAATTCCCAAAAAGATCATTCTGCCAATATTCCTGTATTCTTTCATCTCCAATTCCTCCCAAATTACCTTTTCTCTTGCCAAGATCTTCACAACATTCTTAATTTGGAATGCTCGATAGTATGCTAACAAATTTGGCATACCCAGACCCCCTTCTTTCTGAGGCAGGTACCAAAGCTTCTTTGGAAGTCTAGATTTTTTACCTCCATTACAAAAATTATTGAACATCTTTTGAAACTCATTGATTTCCTTCTCCTTCAAATGGATTGCAAGTGCATCAAATAAAAAGTTAATCTTCGGCAGCAACATCATTTTGCAAATTGCAATCCTCCCAAACCATGACAGATTCAACCTCTGAAACCCTTGTAATTTGTTCTTAAATTCTACTTTCAAACTGTCATAATTCAGTCTTTTAAGTTCTTCCAATTTATTTGAAATGGTTATCCCCAAATATTTCAACTTTTCTTTAATTTGTATGTTATATGTCCTCACTATCCTTCCCAGTTTATCATCAATCCAGTTATAGCCTCAAATTCCTGAAGTTGGTCTTTGATCCTATCCATTACCACCTCTGGATTTTTCACCATTAACAACGTATCATCTGCATACATACTCACGTTATTACCCAATATCCCTTCTATGTTTGGATCCTCCCTTATATTTTTAGCTAAGATTTCCATTGCCATAATAAACAGGATAGGAGATAGTGGACAACCCTGCCTGGTACCTGCCTCAAGCTTTACCTCATCCGTAACCTCTTCATTTACTCTAACCCTAGCACTCCCTTTTTGATATAATAGATCAATTACCCTTCTAAATCTATCCCCAAATCCATAATTTCTGACTACTTCCTTGATCGAAGACCATTGTAATGAATCGAATGCCTTAAAAATGTATAATGATAATAAACCCACCTTTTCCTTTGTTTGATTAACATTATCAATTAGATCTAATACCCTTCTAGTCAAGTCAGCCATGTGCCTACCTTTTAAAAAACCAACTTGATCAACATTTATATATTCCCCCATAAAACTGTTTAAGCGGTAATCCAATATTGCTGTGAAGATCTTGGCGTCCTGGTTTATAAGAGAAATTGGTCTGTATGCTTCCACCTTTTCCAGATTCTTTCCCGGTTTTGGCAGCAGAACGATTTTGGTACTATACCATGAAGTCGGAATTTGTCCTCCATCTAAAATATAATTATATAGCTTCACTAACTTTGGAACCACAACATCTTTAAATTCTTTATAGAACTCTGCCAATAATCCATCATCTCCAGGGTTTTTCCCCATCTTCAAGCCATTGATTACCTCATTTGCCTCATTGGCAGTGACCCATTACTCCATTTTTTCTCGATGTTCCTGTTTTATTCCATTCCCTAACTGTCTCTCCAAGATCCCTTTAAGCCTCTCCACATCTACCTCCTTTTTTGCATATAATGCTTGATAAAATTCCTTCACAATTTTACATTTATCCCTATTCTTATTACATCTTACCCCTTGTTTATTAACCAACACACCAATTTCTCTTTTTTCTTTTTTTGCCTTAGCTGCTCTTGCTAATAATGTTGAATTTCTATTACTAAATTCAAAATACTCTCTATTTAGGTAAATCAAATCTCTTTTAACTTTATCAATATCCTTACCCATTAACTCTGCCTTAAGTCTTTGCAATTTGGCGAAAGTTTTTTTATCTTTAGTTTTTGAATGGTCTTCCTGTAGCTGCTTTATTTCTTTTTCTTTTTCCATCTGGTCTGCCTTATACCTTTTATACTTAGTACTCGCCAGCTTTATACTTTCCCCTCTGAAAACCGACTTCATGGTATCCCAAACAACGTTAAAGTTTACTTCATTATTGTTGTTCCACTGCCAGCTTTCCCTCCACCTTTCCATGATTTGTTCTTTACATTTTTGGTCTTTAAATAGGTTAGGATCATACCTCCAACTTCTTCCTCTTCGATTGTCTTTTTGTAATTTCAATTCCAAAAGTACTTTAGCGTGATCTGATTCCTTAAACATCCCTATTTCCATTCCCTCAATATTTTTGATCAAATTTTCTGTAAGAAAAACATAATCAATTCTAGAGTAGGTCCCATGGACGTGTGAAAAAAAAAGAATATGCCCTTTCCGAGCCCTTGATCTCTCTCCACGAATCTTTCAAACCCATCGCAACCATCCATTTGTCTAAAACCTTCCCTTTCAAGCCAATTCCACATCTTGCTAAATTCGTACAGTCTAAGTTTGACCTTATCAAGTTAAAGTCTCCAGCCACAATGATTTTTGCAACATTTTCTAGCTCCACTACTTTCCGAACCTTTTCTAAGAAATCCGCTTGATGTTCATTTGGAGCATATATGTTTACCAACATTATTTCCTCGTCTTCTATTTTTCCTCTTACAATCAAATATCTACCTTCTTGATCGGCAACACTTTTTATAATCTCAAATCCTAATCTTTTAGAAATCATAATTGCCACTCCTCTCGCTTTTGAAGTACCAAACGCCATCTCATAATGTTGAATCCATCCCAAAAAAAGTTTGTTTGTATCTTTTGACTTTTGGTGCGTTTCCTGTAAGAACACTATATCGGGTCTATCTTTCTTCAAAGCCAATTCCAACCTCTGCCTCTTAAGAACAGAACCGGTACAAGAATCCTTGACTTGATCCTGAGTAATACTCAGGATCTGGTGCAAGATGTTAATGTGACTGATCCAATAGGGAACAGTGACCACAACTCAATTATGTTTAACTTAATCATAGACCACAAGTCACTGATAAAATCTAACACAGAGACCTTAAATTTTCAAAAAGGAAATTTCCCACAGATGAGAAAGCTAGTAAAAAAGAAGCTGAAAGGGAAAATTGAGAGAGTCCAAACACTCCAAGAGGCATGGAGGCTGTTTACAAAAACAATAACAGAGGCCAAATTTGAATGCAAACCCAAAAGGAAAGAGGGCACTGTCAGGTCCAAGAGGACTCTGATGTGGCTTACAGGAGCTGTTTGGAAAGTGATCAAAAGCAAGAAAATCTCATTTAGAAGGTGGAAGGCTTGTCCGAATGAGGACAACAGGCAGAAACATAAATTCTGGCAGAACAAATGCAAGGCGAGAGGAGGGAGGAGCCTAAGGTAGCTGGTTGGATTGATTTCTGCAGTCTCCTTCTCCAGACAAAGAAAAAAGGTCCTATTTGGGTTAAAAGTACCATGGAATTTGCCAAAAGATAGCTACTGCAGTCCTTTGGATGATAAGGTACCGTGGGAGGTGTTGAAGGTCCTGTTGAAAAACTATTTGCTGATAAATCTTCTGTTGAAAAATACCAGAGAGAAAAGTGCTAAGAAGCAGAGGGCCTTTGGCTGCAAGGCTTTTTAAAGCAATAGACCTGCCATCTCCCTTTTGTTGCTGTGAGGACTTTCTTTTTCACCTCTTTGCCTCTGATACAATTTTTGGAGGAAAAGGCTTCATACAAGATTGGTTTGGAAAAGTTTACAGTTTATCCACTAAAGCTGTTTCTTTTTGTTGCCGTCCTAATTTCAGAGGGAAGAACCGCCATATTGGGCTGAGCCGACACAGCTGGCAGAAAGCCAGGTGCTTTTTGTAATAAGATAAAGCTTTGTGGTTGTAAATTAAAATAAAACTGCAGTCTCTTAGTAGCTGGTGGAAAAATATTTATGGACTATTGATAGCTGCAAGTTGCTGAGCAAACAATATCAGGTACTGGAAGAGAGACAACAGTAAGAGACTTTTTTTTACAAGAGTTACTGCAGCGGTGGTGGATCAAAATAAATGAAGAGGAGAATCTGGAAAAAAGAGACTGTATCAGATAAAGCATATATACGTCTTGTCAGCGCAGACGACAGCCCAACAAACAGAGAAGAATCTGAAAATATGGATGCAAGACCACCCTCTAAGGAAAAATTGAGTGGAGATCTGACTCTGTTGGAATTAAAAGACTTTATAACTACAAAATCTAATGAAGATAAAAAAGAAATTAAACAGTTTGTTAAAGAGGTGGTCAGAGAGGAAGTGCAATCTCTGGAAAAATCAATTTCTGGATTAAACATGAGAACCAATACTTTGGAGTCAGAGGCTAAGGACTTGGTGGAGATTGCAGTAAGGCATGAAAATACTATGGACAAAAGATTTAAGCAATGGGTGAAGCTACAGGATCAATCGAAAAAGAAAAACATCAGAATTAAGTTTTTCCCCGACATGGATAAAGACAATTTAAAAATTGAAGTGGTTAAATAGTTACAAACCTTTGCTTTGGACTCTGGCCCAATTAAAGAAGAAGAGATCGAAGCAATTTTTAAGGTCGGTTTCAAGAGAGGTCAACGCTCCAGAGATATGATAATTACTTTTGTATCAGGTTATAAAAAAGATCAAGTAATGGACTTGATGGTGACTCTGCATTAAAGATAGGAGAAGTAAAAGTACAAGCATATCATGATTTAAGTAATGAGACTATTCAATGGAGAAGACAGATGAAGTCGATAACTGAAATTTTGTTTAATTGCAATATAAGATATCAATGGGGTTTCCCTATCTTCTTAAAGATATTTCATGATGGGAAGGTGGTTAGAGCAGAGGACCCAAAGGGAGCAATGAGGCAACTTGAATACTTAAAATTATAGTGATAGGAAACCCAAACTGGGAAAAACTGGGAAAAATTCTCTATGGAGAAGGTTCAGAAGGATCAAAGGGGAAAGAGGAGTATCAAACAAAGGGAAGAGACCATTCAAGGGAGAAACAAAGGGAGAAACCTTTGGGTTATGGAAGTGGAGGGGAAATAAGAGAAGAAAAGGATGCAGAATTGTCTGGTGCAAAGATAAAGCCAAAAGCCAAAAAGTAAAAATAATATATATAAATATAAATAGGCACAGGCAAGAAAGTGTTAACAGTTTAGGAATATGAATACGAATAACATAGGGACCAAAGGAATTAAAATAGAGGAAAAATAAGAGAAGGAGATGGGATATAGTGAAAGGAGGAATTAAGAATAGAAAGGATAGGCTCTCCCTCCTCCTCCTCCCCCATTCCCTAAATGGGAGCGGCCAGGCAATATTTTGCCTGGCCGGGGGGGGGGGATGAGATTTTTGAGTGTTGCGTGTTGGTGGGTGGAGGGTTATATGTTATTGAAAAATAAAAAAAATTAAATTAAAAAAGAACAAATGCAAGGCAACAATCAGGAAAGGAAAGCAAAACTTTGAGGAGCATATAGCTAAAAACACTCAGAAAAATAACAAAGACTTCTTTAAGTACATTAGAAGTAAGAACCCAACTAGGAAGGCCATTGGACCATTAGACAACAATGGAAGGCAAGGGGTTATTAAAGAGGAAATAGAGATTGCAGAGAGACTCAATGAATTCTTTGTTTCTGTATTCACTGAAGAAGACAGAGACCACATGCCCAAAACAGAGCCTATCTTCGTAGGAAGGGAAACTGAAGAATTAAGCCAGATAGAAGTAACCAGGGAGGAGGTCCTTGCATGTATTGTTAAACTAAATGGTAACAAATCACCAGGACCAGATGACATCCATCCATGAGTTCTCAGGGAACTTAAAGATGAAATTGCTGATCTCCTTGCCAAAATACCATATTTTCCGGCTTATAAAACGACTGGGTGTATAAGACGACCCCCAACTTTTCCAGTTAAAATATAGAGTTTGGAATATACTTGCCGTATAAGACTACCTCTCTTCCAATGCACACCAAATAAAAATTAACCCACACTCAACCCGAAGACGCGCAGCCCTCCGAGTCGAATGGGCAGGTTATGGTGGAGAGCCAATCCACACTCACGTTCTCCTCCTTGAGGTACAGAAAGATGTGTGCAGCTTGCTTCCCCTTGCTTCATACTCCCCACACAGAGCAGGGACTCGGCCGCGGCACCCCCACCATATGCGCCGGACATATGAAGAAGGGGAAACAAGCTGCAGTTAAGTACCTGTCCTATAAGACGACCCCCGACTTTGGCACAGATTTTTCGGGGTTAAAAAGTAGTCTTATACGCCAGAAAATACAGTATATAATCTTTCCCTCAAATCAGGGTTTGTGCCTGATGACTGGAAGGTAGCGAATGTAACACCAATTTTCAAAAAAAGATCCAGGGGTGATCCAGGAAATTACCGACCGGTCAGTTTGACATGTGTCCCAGGTAAAGTGATGGAAACCATCCTAAAAGATAGAATTAATAGGCACATACAAGAGAAGGTGCTGCTAAAGGAGAGCCAACATGTCTTTTACAAGGGCAAATCATGCCTCACTAATCTGTTGGAATTTTTTGAGAGTGTCAACAAGCATGTGGATAAGGGGGGTCCAGTTGACATTGTTTATCTGGACTTTCAGAAAGCTTTTGACAAGGTCCCGCACCAAAGGCTCTTGAATTGATTTTGAGGATATCACGGGCCTGAAGATAAATTGGGATAAATCAGAAATGATGCTTTGTAATATGGGAGAGGATGATCAGAAGAAAATAAAGGGATTGGTTAATATTCAGATTAAAGACAAATTGAAATATTTGGGAATGGTAATATCTAATATCTTGGCTGAACTCAAAAGTTTGAACTATGACAGCTTGAAATTCGAAATAAAAAACAGAATACAAACTTTTCAAAAACTGAAGTTGTCATGGTTCGGGAGAATTGTGCTTACTAAAATGATGTTGCTTCCCAGATTCAATTTTTTTATTTGATACACTGCCAATTTATTTGAAAATTAAGGAAATCAGGGAGTTTCAAAAGTTGATTAATAATTTTTGCAATGCTGGAAAGAGACCTAGAATATCTAAAAAGTTATGGTACTTGCCTCAGAAGGAAGGGGGATTGGGTATGCCAAATTTGTTGGCCTATTATAGAGCATTTCAAATAAAGAATGTAGTGAAGATCTTGGCTAGAGAAAAGGTAATATGGGAGGAAATTGAGATGAAGGAATTTAGACATATAGGTAAATTGGTTTTCTTGGGAGCTAATATTGGAAAGGTAGCAACCAAAAATGCCATGATGAAATGTTTAATAAATGTATGGAAGAAAGTAAGGAAGGATTTGGTCCCAAACTTGTCTCCGATTGTAGAATTATCAGATATGGTGGGTTTTCCGATTAAGATTGATAAAGTGGTAAAAGAAACTTTGGTTAAGAATGAAAAAAAAATTGTTGAAAGATTGGATATGTGCTTGTAGGGATGATGTAGCTAGGGCAAACTTGTTCGATCAATTGAAATTGAATTGGTTACAGATTATGAGGGTTAATAATTGGAATAGTAAATATAAGAGAGAACTTGACCTGGAAAGAGAAAAGACGGAATTTGAGGAGTTGGTTCTAAAAATCAGGAAGCGAGTTAAAAATATTAAAGGCTTGGTTAGTAAATTATATACATTGATGAATAAGGAGGATGATCCACAGGAGGACTTGAAATTGATATGGGAAGAAGAACTAAAAATAAAGATTGATAAAGATATTTGGAAAAATAAATGGAAAAAGAGAATAATGAGAACTATGTCTGTTAGAATAAAGGAGCATAATTTCAAAATGTTATGGAGATGATATTTGACCCCAGTGAGGTTACATCAAATGGATAATACAAAATATGGAATGTGTTGGAAATGTAAAGAAACATTAGGGACATATGAACATATGTGGCGGAGTTGTAATGTAGTAAAGGATTTTTGGGGGAAAATTGAAAAAGAGATGGGTGAAATAATGAGTAAAATAATTAAACTGGGGCCATGTTAACGAATGTGGTATCTATTTGTGGAAATAAAGAGGAAAGAGAATTATTAGAAATAATGCTTACAACGGGTAGGCAATGTATTGCTAGAAATTGGAAAAGTGATCTAAATATACAGATTGAAGAGTGGTATAAAGAAATGTGGACTTTAGCATTGAATGACCAATTAACATGGGAAATAAAAGAAAAAAGGGGTGATCTGAAAGAGAATAGATTTTGGAAGATATGGAAACCATTTTTGGATCATTCTACTATGGGAGGTGAAAGAAACAGACCTGTACCAGATCAAAGTAGTTTTTGGAGATAATATAATGCGCCACTCGGAGTCCTCAGGGCATTGTATATAAACAAGGGGTGTTATAAGTTTTCTTTTTGTTGTGGCTTCCTATCCAGAATATTAAGGATGCGGTTGAAGTGGGGTAACGTGAAGGAGTTAGTAGTATTCAAATTTACAAAGATAGTTGGAACAATGTATTAGGATAGGTCGTGATATGTTTTGATTACTTTGTATTTTAGGTATGTTTGTATATGTTTTATTTCTTTGTATTGTTTTATGTATTGTTCATTTATAAAAATTAATAAAAATATATTTAAAAAATAAATCTATGGTGAGGCCCCATCTGGAATATTGTGTACAGTTCTGGTCACCATACCTCCAGAAGGATATTATGGAGTTGGAAAAAGTGCAGAGGAGGGCAACCAGAATGATTAGGGGACTGGAACACCTTCCTTACCATCTGAGGCTGCAACGGTTGGGCCTCTTCACTCTTGAACGAAGGCATCTAAGAGGTGACCTGATTGAAGTTTATCAAATCATGCACGGTGTGGACAAAGTAGATAAGGAAAAACTGTTTTCCCTATCACACAACACTAGAACTAGGGGGCACTCTGTGAAACTTTTGGGTACTAGTTCTCAAACAAATAAGAGAAAGTACTTTTTCACCCAGAGGATCACTGGTCTATGGAACTCCCTGCTAGAAGAAGTGGTGACGGCTGTCAGTCTTGACAGCTTTAAGAAAGGATTAGACAAGTTCATGGAGGACAAGGGTATCAATGGCTATAATTATGGATACCTAAGGAGAACCTCCGGGTTGGAGAGACAGGCAAGATATCTCTCAATGCCTTTTCCAGGGAATCCTAAGCAGGTGAAGGCATCTGCTTGGGAATACCCTGAAGCAAATGGTGAGCCACTGTGTGAGACAGAATGCTGGACTGGTTGGGCTGTGGCCTATTCCAGCAAGGCTGTTCTTATGTTCTTATGAACCTCTCAAGCTGGTTACTGCTGCTGACTACCTTGCCATCTACTGGCAAAATATTTTCATTCTGTCTTCAAATCACAATTTCGTTTTTACAGCATCCTGAACTTGCCTCTGGATGGGAAATGTAGCATGTCAGAATTCCTTTTTACTTCTTCTGCCTAAAAGCAAATATGTTCTGCTGTCTTTCAGGAATGCAGATTTTATTTTCAACTTTCTTTTCCCTTTGGGGAAACCACTTGCTCCAAACTTGCAGAGCAGCCAAAAGGATCTTTAAATTAAGAAAAATATTCAGACAGGTGATCAGTTCAAGACATTCTTGGGTTAAAAATAAGGAGAGTGTGTGTGAGAGAGAGAAGGAAGACGACAGCAAAGACAATGACAAAGACTTTGGCTAAATATAACAGATCAGTAACATGTACTGTTCTGTATATCATTTCTGTCAGGTAGTTTAAAAAAATATTTTCTGAATTTTCCGGCTTAAAATAGACATGTACAGCTAGTCATCTTTTATCTTGCCTGTCATATTGATCTATCACTGGATCTATAATAGAAGATGGGAGCCTAAAACAGAGAAAACCAATAGCCACTGAGATGGATAGCCGGAGCAAGAATGTAGTTTCAACAGGACACTTAGCAGAAAGGACTGTAGATTCATGCCTTGGGCCTAAGCACTTCCTTCAAAGCTGACCGTTAAAACACCTAGTGCATAGGTGACCTACCTTCAGATTATGATATGTTTCAGTATTGATTTTTCTCTCCAGAGTTTCAAACAACAGGAAATAGCCAAGTGAATGTTTCTTTGCAAAGCACTAAAAGTAATTTACTTCCTTCTTCTGATTCCAGTGTTGTATTTTTGTTTTATTGTTCAAAGAGCAAGAGCTTTTTAAAAAAATAATAATTTCTGACACAGAGAAGGCATGCAGGGAACTGGAGAGGTGGCCTGGATGGGGGAAACAGGGAATTGCTACACAATGAAATGAGCTTCACAGGAAAGCATTACATTACCATTCCCCAGCAAATGACACTTTCCCAAGGCTTCAGGGGAAAGGCAGCATGCACTCAAAAATCCTAGCCATAGAGCCTGTTGTGGGCCTTAAACAACATATGTAGGGGACACAAAATATCTGGCTGGTCATTTCTAGTTTTTTTTTTAAAATGCCCCTATAAGAGACTGAAATTGCCATACAGTGCGAATCATGCTCCCAGAAGTCTCTGAGGGATGTGTTTTGTGTTGCAGAGGCCAAGGTAAAGGTAAAGGTCGCCCTTGCTTGAAAGCCAGTCATATCCAACTCTAGGGTTCAGTGCTTATCTCCATTTACAGCCAAAGAGCCAGTGCAGTCTGCGCCTGCAGACGTTTTCATGAACATATGGCAGGCATGACTAGACATTGGAGTGCACAGACCACTGTTTACTTTCACACCGAAGTGGTCCCTATTTATCTACTTGCAATTTGTTCCTTTCAAACTGCTAGGTTGGCAAGAGCTGGGGCAGAGACAGGATCTCATTCCTTCGTGCAGTACTCAGGTCTCAAACTGCAGATCTGCCGACTTGCAGTCATCAAGTTCAGCATCTTAACTGCGAAACCAATACAGTCCCAACAGGAGCTAAGAATGCCTACCATATTTGGGGATGTTTTGCCATTTAGAAGCCTAGAGAAGCCATGTCAGATTGCACATTGCTACTCTTGTGCAAACACAACAGCCTCAGTGTGTTCTTAAAGCTTAATTTTTAAACAAAAAAAATACAAAATCAACAAATACAGGTCTAAAGACCTAGTACCATAAGTGAATACAACACACAAAACATTCCAAAAGCAATACAATTATACAGAAAAGTGCTCCCCACCCCTCACTGGGATGATTTAGAGATACAGTATAATCTTCTTTGCTATTTTCTTTGTGTCCTATTTACGTTCCAAAACTTTATTGTCTTGAGAAGGTACACAGCCCTTCCCCTTTATTTCACTGATAAATTATTTCATTTCAATTTCGATTATAATTTATACCCCACCTTTCTCGGCCAAGGCCGACTCAAGGCGGCAACAACATATCAATATCAATACAATACAATATAACAACATAATAATATAATAATACAAAGCAGCATAGGTATATAATACAGTACATAAATCAATACAATTCACAATACAATACAGTACAATTACAAGGGAGTTAACAAAAAATACCAAAAATGTACAATTTATAACCTTACAAAATTACAGCACAAATACAAGTTATACAAAAAATATCATTTGAACAGTGAAATAATGAAACTGGTTGCACAATAACCCCAGCTACCCAACGTCCACGATGGAGCCAGGGAAGAACCGGCCCCGACCTATTTGAGGCAAGAAAGTGTCCCAGCGGCTCCAGTAGTGGCGGCTTTTTCATGGCCCCGCCACGGGAAAACGCAAGTCAGCAGTGCTCCCACCTCCCCTGACCGAACGGGCCGAGGGGGGGAGCCAGAGATGTTCTGGCTCCATCGTGGACATTGGGTAGCTGGGCGTATTGTGCAATCAGATTCGTTATTTCACTGTTCAAATGATATTTTTTTATAACTTGTATTTGTGCTGTAATTATCCCCATATATCTATCAAAATCTTGTTTATCAATCCCTTCTTTATTTTAAGATTACATGGTCACTTATTGTTAATGGATATACACTGTATTCCATACAAAATGTTAAATGACATCTCCAGACTAATTTATAAACATTCTCCTTTATCCTTATAGACATCAGTTTTCTTATACTGTAGTCCATATTTTTCCACACCTTGCTACTTATTTCTTCTCCCAAATCATATTCCCACAATGTTTTAAAATAATCTGGTTGTATCTCTGCTTCTAATAATACTTTAAAGATTTGGTTATTATGCCTTTCATTATTTTATTTGCATTCACATTTTCTTTCTTTAACGGGCCACAGTAGTTTAGTGGTTAAGACACTGAGCTTGACAATCAGAAGGTCAGCAGGTCAGCAGGTCAAAACCCGAGTACATTTTCTCCATATCCATTCTGGTTTCCGATGAAATTTATCATAAGATACTATTCAACATAATACATCACCAGAGCTGTAAAGAATATTAACCCGATTAAGTCATTGAATGCTGGTTTTGTCACAAATAGAAATATATGTATACATAGAGACTATCTGGTAATTAGATTAATTGCCTGGTTTTAAAACTTACTTTTATATTGGAGTATAAAAAGCTGGCTTTATTAAACTAAAAGTTTATCTGGCCTCATACTGTCACCTTTGAGAGGCAATAATGGAACATGAAGATTTCAAGCAAGATTCTTTCCTACTGTATTTGGATAACTTTTCTCCTCCATAATGGTCACCCATCAAAGTACCAACCGAGCTGACCTGCTTAGCTTCCAAAATCAGATGAGATCGGGGTGTTAAGGTTGAGATAGTGGTTCCCCATCTTTTCACCAATGACCTAAGGCACCAAATTGTAGCTATGGGTAACACTTCACCACCACTCTAGTTGCCGGTACTGTACTCAAGCATCTCTGGTTGAAAAAGCATAAATTAGGGTGTTGGAAGGAAGAGAAGACTGTTTCTCTGAGTTAGTTGCTGCATGCAGAGAAAGCTAAACTGAGTTAGAGAAAATTAATAAAATTGTTTGGAATAGTAGCTGTGTTAGTCTGTGGTTCAGGCATACCAGAAAACAAAAAAATAAAACAAAACAAAAACACTGCAGCACTTTAAAGACTAACTGCTATATTTTTACTGTTAGCTTTCGTGGATCAAGTCCACTTCTTCAGACAAGGAATAAAACTTCCAGGCATGGTTTATATATACCTGATGCAGGGAGTCAAGATGTCACAAGGGGAAAGGATCACAAAGCAATGAGGTAAAGAGTAATCAAGAAGAATGACAGACAAGCATGCATATCAAAACAGCTTCCTACAACTAGCAGTAACAATAGAATATTCAGATTAGTTTTAAATGTCTGTCTTTCAATCTCAAAAGTGTGAAGATACCAAGCAAAGCTTATGAGTTTAACGTCTTTCTGGTTTACCCTCTTACTTGGTTACTGTTACTTGGTTACTTCCTGTTGTGCTCATGTTGTAAGAGAGAATTTGCAGGAAGGTGGTGAAGGTGATATAATATACCAAAATATAATATATAAAATATCTAGCAACATATAGCAATCTGTGTATCAAATTTGATAATGTCCCAGAAACCCTTGGCTAATATTTAAGCCTCTATGATGGGTGTCCAACAGATGGATGTATTTGATTTCTGCTGTCTCTCTTTGGATCCTAGTCTTGTAATTTCTTTGTTCCAGAATTGTAACTTTCAGGTCTTGGATTACTCTTTACCTCATTGCTTTGTGATCCTTTTCCCTTTTCCACTGTGATCCTTTTCCCTTGTGACATCTTGACCCCTGCATCTGGTATATATAAACCATGCCTGGAAATTTTACTCCTTATCTGAAGAAGTGGACTTGATCCACGAAAGCTAACAGTAAAAATATAGCAGTTTGCTTTAAAGTGCTGCAGTGTTGTTGGTTTTTTTTTGTTTTTTGTTTTGTTTTGTTTTTTGATATTAATAAAATTGTGTGTCCCTTGGTGGTTCAATTATTTTCCCCTCACCCAGATACTGGTTGCTTCTTTCTGGGAGAAAGGCAAGGTACAAAACAAACAAAACAAAACAAATGGCTAAATATGTCAGAGATGCTTAATGAACTAGATTAAACAATTTCCTGGAGAAAATCTATGAATCATAATCTTAGCTAATTAATATATATTTATTATTGGTAAGATTTTAGGATTTCCAATATTGTCTCTTATTAGCAGAAGATCCATCAGAAAGACTTAGTAAGTTAGGAGACATTAGCTTTGCCCACTCATGCACCTCCTTTCAAAACAAATTGACAGTTGCTCTCCAGACTAGTTATAATTAGATGTCCTTTTGACAGGCAGAATACAGTGTTGTTGGGTGGGTGTTTTTTGTTTTTTGCCTGCATATACCATAGCTAGAGTGCTACCATTTGGCCTGGGAGAATGGATGAACCCTTGGGGGAGAGGGGTTATCAGTCAGATAAGACAACATTCCATCCCATATCCTATCTTTCAATTTGTAAATAATAGAATACCAGCACTAGCCAGCACTGATGGATTTTGAAGGAGGTTGGAGTTGAGTGAAGGATTCATCTGTCACATTTTGGCTGGGCATCTTTTTCTGTTGTTGGTGCTGTTATCAAATTATGCAGCTAAGGTGGCAAGGAGGTTATTAGGCATAGTAGCAAATATAAAGTTTTATTAGCAGTAAAACTGCAAAAGCTAATGGTGATGCCAACTCTCCATAAAATCATTGTCACAGTTAATTCTGAACTCCTTATTTCAAGCTTAATAGTAAGAAACTCAATGGAGGAGATATTACACGGCCCATATCACTCATGAGTGCCCCAGGCTTGAGTAACTTGTTATTTCGCTCATAAGTGAAATAAAATGTAGATTATACTGCCTGATATCAGGGGCATTGTTTTAATTGAGGGTGTATAGATGGTGAATGGAGGTGGGCGGGGGGTGGGGTGGCATTCTGAGTAGGTTTCATTTTCTGAACTGTTCTGTGATGGTCTTCATGTTTTTCATTCCAGCTTAGCAAATTGTCTTTTTATTATGTTTTAGACTTTTTAAAATGCACACACAAACACAACCAAATCCTATTTGGTTTTACATGCAAATAAGTGCCCATCAGCTCAGGGGAATATACCTGTTGGCAATCATGCATAGATTGTTTCCTATCTTTTCTTTGGTAAGTTCCTGAAAACAACTTAGTTCACATTACATTGTGAAAGTCTTTGAGCTCAGCCTAGAAGTGTATAAGTCTCAGGGGATGAAATGAAGGGAGCGTGGCTGATGGAGCAACAGCTTTCCCATTTTGAGTTTAATTTGAATATTTGATTTTTCATCATTTTATCCAGTCATGCCTAAGAACCATCACCCTATGCTCTCCTAAACATTTATTTATTCTACTGACCAGGGATAAATAAATGGCAGTTCAACAGTTATAGCTGTATTGAATCAAAATGTAGGTAGCTTGTCTGCCTTCCATTTACTCTCATAGTCATAGGTGGTGAGTATAGTAGAGGTAGACCACAACATTCTATGAAGGTTGATGAAACCAGTAACAATGGGTTGCTGTTATGTGCCATCAAGTCATCTCCAACTTTAGGTGACCCTATGAATGAGCTATCTCGAAAATGTCCAGTAAATTCAAGCTTGTAGTCCCTTTAGGGAGACAATGCATCTCATATTTGGTCTTCTTCTTTTCCTGTTGCCTCAACCTTTCCCAACATTATTATCTTTTCCAAAGAATGAGTTACCAAAGCAGTCATGCTAGTGATCCTTTGATCATTTTAAGCTTTTGTTTTCCTCTCTTTCAAATACTTCATTTTAGCTGTGTTATCACAGAGCACTTCTTGTTATCATTCCCCCTCCCCAAAAAGAAATATATCTGGAAGCTAGAATGTCCATCTCCCCAGAATGTCCGTTGCCAGTTGTCAACAATTCTATAGAAAAAAATCAAAATGGCCACTGCCACCATCATCACCACCACCTCTGACAAGAACTTTCAATTATTTCTGTGTACTGAACATATACTTCAAATATTTTCTGCGTGGCATGTTTGAGCTGTAAATTCTCACACAGAACCTTTTGACTCCACACCAAACAGCTCCCCTATTTCCTGAGCCAAGTTCCCTGTCCCTCTCTGTAACACAGCATACATAGCTTGATATTACCACATCAGTTATTTTCATGCACATGTTATACTGGTATCTTGGGGAGCAGGTGGGAAGTACTGTATAATGACTTCAGAAAGCAGCATGAGTCTTATTAGTTGCCATGGAGGAAAGAGAGGAACTTGAGACAGAGCTGTTACCACTTATCTGTCACCCAGTAAGTCTGTTTGTTTGCCTGCTTAATATGGATGATGCATTGATTTGAATAATTTAAATAATTCCTTTATTTTTTAGCATTTGCTTATACCTTGCTTTATGAGTACAAAAGACTCTCACATTTGCACATTTCACTTGCACATTTTAAAACACATATGACAGCATAAAATATTATAAATTGAGGGGGGAACCAGCTGCATAAATTAAAAGAGAAGCATAAAACATATACTTTTTTAGTTGACCATGTCTTCAAAGATTTTTATCTGCTTGCAAAAGAAGGTAGATTTGTTGCCAGGTACACTTCCATGGGAAAAGCATTCAATTTGCAGGATACAAGAATGGAAGAGAACTCTGGTCATCATCAATATACCCTATTAAAAAAAGAAAAGCTCACAAAATGGAATGTCAGTATCATCTTAGTAACCATAGATTCAAGTAGACATAGATATAGCCCTTCCCTGGGGTCCTTATCTACTCCTGCCTGGGTGTCTTCTTTTTAAGGGGACTGGGGCAGTTTTATAAATGCTTTTAGATAGTTTTATAGTATTTACTTTTAATTAGCCTTGGGTATAGGTTTTAACTGACATTGTGAGCTGCCTTGGGTCGCTTTGGTGAAATGGGTGGTTATATAAATCCAACAAATAAATAAAATAAATAGATAAAACATGGATTTCTAGCAGGAAACCACAACATAAACCACAGTATGGTTAGCAGTTGAGAAAAGTGCTTCATGCCATAGATGCTTCTAACAAAAAAGTAATGTTTGAAACCATCCTCAGGCTGTTAAATTGATATTTTAAGGATAATACAGCCTCGTTTAGAAAAGGATTATCTAGATAGCTCAGGAAGTTAAGGATTGTTAGTTTGGTTCTACATTGGGAGAAGAACCAGCTTGTGTACCTTGAACAAGCTGCACAGTCCTAAGATGCTCCTAGAAGAAGGGAACAGTAAACTGCTTTTGAGTATTCTTATATAGAAAAATTTGGGAAGTCACCATAAGTTGGAAACAACTTGATGTCATACAGTTTATTACACAGGTCTGCAAAAAAAAAACCAAAAACCAACTGCATAGGATTATTATTTCTTGTAAATTTATGTTTTCTAGTGTGCTCAATCCAAAAATGACCTTGATTTCCCCCCAAAATATGAGGGTTTTGCATTAAAAAAATCATAAGATTGATGAGAAAATCAATATTTTATTACAGTGAACTAAACATGTTATATCTTATAATTAAACAAACAATTTCTTCATAATATACAGTATCCTTAACATTCCGTGTTCACTCTTTTGGTCTGTGAAACTATTTCTTCTTTTTTATGCTCCTCTGAACACGCTTTCACTTTCCAATTTCTGTTTCCCATTTGAGCATCCAACAGTAGTCAGCTAGCATATTGATGTTCCATCTTCCTTGTAGCATCTTTCGATAACATGGACATCCTGGTGAAATTTTTCACCCTGCTCTTCACTGTAGGCTCCAAAGTTTTCAGGAAAATAGTTGACAAGGGAGTGTAATAAGTGAACTTTTAAGCTCATCTTGCATCCCTGAGCTTTATACGCATTCAACATGCGTTGTACAATGGTTTTGTAGTGAGGGCTTTTAGTATTCCCTAAAAACATGTGAACTACATCTTTGAAAGAGACTGACGCTTTTCCCATTGTTTCTAAAAAGAGGGGATTGGATAACAGTTTTTGTATGTCCGGGCCAGTAAAAACATCCTCTTTCAACTTGGCTTCAGACAGTTTTGGGAACTTGGAACACAGATATCTGAAACATTCCCCATCTTTTGGCAGTGATTTAACAAACTACTTCATAAGCCCTAATTTAATATGAAGAAGTGGCAATAAAACCTTTTCTGTTGGAACCAAGGTCGTACTAATGACTTTTTTTGCCAGGAATTAAGGCATCTCAAAGTGGCCAGTCAGTTTTTGTCCAATGGAGGTTTCTGACTCTACTGTCCCACAAACATAGGAAGAAGGGATATTTTGTATAACCTGCCTCCTGGCCTAACAACATGGTTAGTATTTTAAAGTCTCTGCAAACCATCCAGTGATGTTCTTGATATTTGATTTTGTCAAGAATCACAGTTAAATCAAATTCCCAGATAACCTTCATACAGAAGGCATGAAGAATAAGATAGAGATCTGTAAAACATCATAGAATGACTGCTACAAAATTAAAGTGATTATTGTGCAGCAATAATTTCTGCAAGTGGCTACAAGTTGACCGCAGAAACCCAAAACCCACTACTCTCAATTCCAGAAGTGATCTCAGATGGACAGTATATTTTTGGTTCCATTAAAGACTACCATAACATCCAATAGAAGGTTTGCATGTCTTCTTTCTTTTATTACTGGTACAGCTTGTCCACCTGGGTTTTCAAAACCATTCTGGCACTAAATTCCAAATGAGAACACCCATTGAAAAGCATCTGAGACGAGAAGAGATGGCGATCTCTCTCCCATTCCATGCAGTACAAAGCATTTCCGGAGAGTGTGAAACTGTTCTAGGTCAAATGTTTACAGCAAGAGTGAAGGAGACCAAAATCTTCAGTTTTGGGGCTACACCTGCTAAATTTCTCTTTTCTACTCATCTATCAACAATACAGGAACCTTGTATTCTTTCTCTTCTGACCACCATAATGCATGTGAAGCTGTTAGTCCAGTGATAGAGTACACACAGTTCAGAGACCAGAGAGTCCTCATCCTATACACAAGATCTTCTGCTGCTATTTCTGATCTTGGAAATAGGAGGTAAAGAAGATATTGGAAGCCCAGAAAGCCAGAATATGACAATGAACTTTATTTTGCGACCTGGGAAGCTGTTATATTATATCTTAGTCCTAAATAAGATTGCATGGACCATAGATATGCCATCGAACAGAACTAAGCTCAGTGGGGGAATGGGCTAGGAATTATATGCAGTCTTGCTCATTTTACTTTGGAACCACAACATGCTTTTAGCCTTCTGTATTGCTGGCAAGCAACACTTTTCAACCAACAATTTAGTCCCTGCGGTGATCCATGGGGTCGCAAAGGGTCAGACTTGGTTGTGCGACTGAACAACAACTGAAACAATGTTCCCTGTCCCTTTTATGGAAACCTGGAGAAAGCACCATTAAAATGATTATTATTAGGGAAATGAGGTGAGATTTCTACACATCTAGACAATTAAAGGCCTATTAATATACAGCCATTCTTTTAGATTAACAAGGCTCAAGTCCTACATTTCACAGTCTGAGGCAGAACAGCGGAGGATGCATCAGTCAATGAAAAGGGAAGATCCTAAAAGCCTGGGATTATATTTCAGCCACTTGTCATATGCATCTCTTTTGTTCAAACATCCAGGCATCCATCCCAGAAAAGTATTGCTTCTTCCAGGTTTTAGAGGCTGCTGTAAGTAGGACATCTAGAACATCAAACAGATTTTGGAAGAGGGCAGAGACCTGTCTGTCATTTGATGGGGATTTAGCTTTGATGAGGATTCTGTTAGTTGTTTATCCTAGATTCCTAGGCTACTAATCTCTTTTCACTTTCAAGTACTTTTTAGATAAACCCTTGTATAGTCAAAAGGTTTGGTCCTCCAAAGAAGCCTCTAAATATAGATACCAAAGCCATTTAAACTCTTTGGCTTGGGTAATAGGCTAACAGACACAAGCTGAATTTCCCCAAAGATTTACACTAATTCCCCAAAATGAAATCTCTGCTCATAAAAACATTTCCCAGTTGAATTGGAACTGAATTTAGTTGGTCTGTTTAAAAGATAGCATTGCAAGAAATGCTTGCACTAAATGCTTGGCTCCACCATACTTTTTCTCCCCTTAGGAGAGGAAATTTGGATTTACCTAGTGACAAGGCAGGGAATGGCCCTGTAAAAGACAGCTAGCATTGTAAAGGCTGAGCTGTGCCATCTGTGATTACTATTTCCTTTCCCCCTGAAGTATAAGTATATAGATATTTTCTGGCGTGAATTATGAGATCTCTGATAAAAAAGGTATGAGTTGTTTCTCTGCTAATATCCATTGCCTATTCCCAGTGCTTTGGAAATTATTGTTATCATTCCAAGATATCTCCCTTCCCTCAAGGTGATTGGCTAATTAGTATTCAATTTTATTTTATTTTTTGAAATCTTGGAATTGAATTCTGACTTTTTTACATTTGTTTGTTCACTCTTGGCACATCTACTACCAATACTCAGAACTACAACATTTTCCTTGAATTCAGAAAGAAACAAGAGATGTGGTTGAGTTTCATCAGCATACTGATTCCACTGAATTGAAAAACATAGGGCTTGTTTACACAGGCCCTTGCAGGCTAATGTACAGTGGCTTCTTAAAAGCCACTTGAAGTTGGGGAGAGAAGCAAAATGTTGTTTGTCATAATCCTCACTTCTAGACAGTACTTTGTTTCTCTAATGGGTCTGGAGCATCCCCAACTTTGTAGTTGACAAGGGCAGACTTCCCTTATGAGGTGTAAAACAGCTGTTACCCTTGCATCCACTATTGACCAGACTCAGCAGTGAATGTGGGGGTAAAAGCCACTTTACAGCTGATCCTGTATCTATTGGAAAGTAGCCATGTTATATTATCCAATATCCAGTGTGGAAATAATGTAGCAGGGCGATTTAATTGAGTCCCCTGATGGGGTTTCAAAATGAGGTGAGTTGGGGTGGGTTGGTCTATTTGACATGTGTGTATGAGCAGACAAACCCACCCGAAACGGTGAGCTATATGCCTATGTAGATATAGCCTCATAATTTGTTGGGCTTGTGTAACCAATTTTGTACAGTTTGATTCTTATTGACATTACAGTAAAACTCCTACTTACAGGGGGAAAAGTCTGTTCCATAGGCTTTTGCTTAAATTGAATTTTTTTGTAACTCAAAACAAACCCATAGGAAAAATTATTTTGTATGTAACTCAAAGCAAACCCATAGGAAAAATGATTTTTAAATGTAAATTGAAGCAAACTCATAGGGAAATGAATTTTTATGTAAATTGAAGCAAACCCATAGGGAAAAGAATCTTTATGTAACTCGAAGCAAACCCATAGGAAATCATGTAAATTGGGACATGGTTTTACCATAAAATCATTATGTAAGTCAAATTTTACGTAACTCAAGGCATATGTAAGTTGGGGTTTTACTATATATTGCCACTGATGAGGGGTTTTTTTTGTATCTACAGTCTTTATCTATATAAACCGCCCAGAGCGACAAATCCCACCCCATCCCCACCCCACTAAATAGGCAGTATATAGATGTATTAAATAAATAAATAATCATTCTAATCACCCACTCCCACCCTTGTGAATCTGGACCTAACCAGGTAACAACCAGTTTGTGACCCTTCTAAGCCTCTCCAGTTTTCTCTCAAACTTGCCATTCTCAGTGCCGCAATCAGGGGAGGACAAGTAGGACTCCCGTCCCGGGCACAGAGATGATGGGGCCCCATCGGTGCTGGGAAACAAATATTGTGCACATGCACAAACAGACCATGCATGTGCAGAAAACCACGGGGGCATGGGGGCATCAGGAAACCACTGGTGTATGCATGCGCAAACAGACCACGCATGCGTAGAAACCACGGGGCTGGGGCTGAAATGTGGGGAGGCCACGTACCGGGCCCGAAAATTTCTGATATCAGCCCTGGCCATTCTCACAGGTATGCCTGCTTTAGAGTAATCTAGGCCATCAGTCAGAAGAACTGTAGAACTGCCACTGGGGGGGGAAGCCAAAATTTCCCTCCCATTTTTCCAACCGCAAAAAGAAATAGAAAAGGAGATAAGGCATTCTCCCTCACTGGGAAGGGATAACAGAATGCTTGATAATCTGTGCACATAGTATGAGTAGCCTTCTTCTGCAGGAAGGGACACTGAGCTTGCAAAAAGATATATTTACTTATTTTATTTATTTCTCCCAACTGCAGATTGTTAGCAGCTCTCTTGAGATACATTTGTATGCTCTGGCATACCATTTGGGAGTTATTGCCCTAATGTTCTGGAGCCACATGACAATAAGTGCTTAAGGAAAACCACTGAGAGGGAAAGGGGGGAGACAATTTTCTCCTAATTAAAAAGACAAGAAAATCAGTGTGATTTGAAATGTTTATTATTTTGTATCCAAGGCGTGAGCCCAAGTAATTGAAACTGATTTATTTAACAGATATAAATATACCACAAACTTTACAAGGCAATTCAAAATGCTCTTTTTTGCATCTCTTTCCTGTATGCTAATTAATTTCATGATCCAAAGAGCTGATTATGAAATGTTATATCAGAGGATAAATTGTTGACTCTAACTGTGTTGACAGACTCCACATGAATTTAATTTCAAAAGAACATTTATTGCATGCACTTTTAGAATGCAGTGGCTTCATCACTGTACTAAAGAAATGTGGCAAGAATAAAATGTTTACAAAAATAAAATAGGCTTATGGACTAAACCTATTGGCAAAAATCTTGTTGCATCACTATACTCGCACAGCAGGAATGATGTCAATGTAGTAGCAGATTGCTACTGAGTAGCAGATTGCTGCTATTTAAAGAGCCCCCTATGTCAATTCTGGGTTGTGTACAACTCACACAAATTGAGATGAAGTTGCACACATCCTCAAAATCAAAGCAGAGACCCTTATTCATGTTGACCTTTTAGTGACATCATTCCCATTGGGCCAGGCGAGTTACACTAGTGACAAGATACATCCCAGAATCCTGAATTGCATCAGCAATTTGTATCCCTTGTAATGAACCAACTCACACAACTGGCATGCAAGGAGAGATATAAGTGGTAGCTTGTTAACTAACAGCAATTTGCCACTCCAATTCTGATTATTGCACTTCTACTACAAAACCAAACCCTGATGGTTCTGGCCTTTATAGCATTATGAGAGTGAATTTGTTTAATGGCTGAGATTTACCACACAGCAATCCAGTGGTGATGCCACATGATCAGTGATTACAGAATGGGAATTGGCTGTTGAATTAGAAACCTATGGGGAAGGGTATCCCTAAACATGTGGTCCAATGGTTCACTTGTTCTTACACAATGTATCGGAGGAACAAATTTTTACAAAACTGTGGTTTTCATCATGCAAATGATACTATCCTAATGGCAGAAAGTGAAGAGGACCTCTTGATGAGGGTGAAAGAGGAGAGTGCAAAAGTTGGCCTGAAACTCAACATAAAAAAACCCCAAGATCATGGCATCTGGCCTCATCAATCTCTAGAAAATAGAAGGGGAAGAAATGGAAGCAGTGACAGACTTTAACTTCTTGGGATCTAAGATCACTGCAGATAGTGACTATAGCGATGAAATAAAAAGACACTTACTTCTTGGGAGGAAAGCTATGAGAAACTTAAAACATAATAAAAAGTAGAGACATCACCCTGCCAACAAAAGTCCACATAGTTAAAGCAATGGTCTTCCAAGTAGTAATGTATGGCTGTAAGTAAGAGCTCGACCATAAGAAAGGCTGAGCACAGAAGAATACATGCCTTTGAACTGTGGTGCTGGAGGAGACTCTTGAGAGTCCCCTGGACTGCAAGGACTCTCAGCCAATTTCCTGAAGGAAATTAACCCTGACTGCTCATTGGATGGACAAATACTGAAGCTGAAGCTAAAGTGAGAAGAGAGAACTCACTCGAGAAGGCCTTAATGTTAGGAAAGATCAAAAGCAAAAGGAGAAGGGGGTGGCAGAGAATGAGTTGGATGGATGGAATCGTTGATGCGATGGGTGTAGATCTGGCTGGGCTGCAGAGGATGGCAGAAGACAGAGGAGCCTGGTGTGCATTGGTCCATGGGCTCACAAAGGGTCGGACTTGACTGTGCGACTGAAAAACAACATGACCATTTTGGACAGATGTCTTGAGTCAGAATAAGATGTCTATGCTGCATGTCGGATTCCTTTACTAAAATCAGCAAATTTTAATGTTAATGTTAATCAACCCATATCACATTTAGGGCAACAGAATGAAAGGATGATTTCCCCTCCCCCTCTAAACCACTATGGGTCCTCCCATTGAGATGTGAGAACTGAACCCAGTCCATGTAATACCTTGAGAAATCCTAGTTCACAGCTATTAAGTTAGTAGTTTTCTTCAAGACTGCTTTGTAATTAATTGGGCTGACCCAAATCTAGGCTTCTGGGAATCTACTTTGTCATTTATTAGAAGCCTGAGGGCCACACATGGGAGCCTGAATGCAAAGTAATTACCCAAGAGGATTAAAGATTTAAGGGGCCTCTGAGCAGATATTCTTCCTCTTAACTTTCTCTTTTATGACTTTGAGTGTCCAGGGAGATACAAGGTTCTTGTACTTCTAGGGGCATCCACTGGTGTTATTTGTTATTGTTGTAATATACTTGTTCTCTCTCGTATTATATTTAAAGTATCTGATTCTTTCCAATTGCCATTGCCTCTTTACGCAGATGCTCAGTTCAGGAATTTATGATCTATACCAGAAGTATAGATGAATGGATGAATGAATTTATTATGGTCAGTTATCAGCATCAAAGTACAGATGTAAATTTTGACCAGGAACATCTGCATGTATGTGTTGTCTTGTAAATGAGACAATATTTTTCTTTGTTTTTCTCTGGTTGCGTTTGCATGTTTCCTCACAGAGGTGTCTGAAGACTGATTTTTGAACATTTCTGTAAATGTGGAAAATTCAAAACTGCAATAAAAGTTCTCATTTTGCTTTTTGCTAAACACTGGTAACATTGGAAAAGTAATCTGCACTTTCTTGACCAGCCAGTCACTCCTCTGTGTGTGTGTGTGTGTGTGTGTGTGTGTGTGTGTGTGTGTGTGTGTGCGCTAGCTTGAAAAAAACAAAAAACAAAAACAAAACTACCTTCATATAAATTCATAGCTGTCAAGTATCCCGTATTGGCCGGGAAAACCCCTTATTTTACCCTCTTCCCTGCCGTCATCCCGTATTAATTAGACTGCAATGCACTATTGCCACCATTGGAGGGCAGCAAAGGATAAGCATACCTGTCAAGTATCCCGTATTTGCTGGGAGATTTCCCTTATTTCCAAATCCAAAACTTGACAGGTATTCTGAGATAACCAGACATGCATTTCATCCTTGCATTAATCCTGTACATATCCATTGTAGCATTTGTTGTGTTATTTTATACATGCCAAAACCTGAAATCTTCCATCCATCCTACCCAAAATAATTGCCTTAAAACCTCAGAGTTCTTGAATACAACAGTTTTGCTCAGTAAATTTTACATTATCCATTTAGCATGGAGCTTAATTTCACTAGGATGAAAATAGCTTACTTATGCCAGAATGGAGCAATGTCAAACACGGCTTTGCAACAACATGCTGTATCCATTGCTCCATCCACTTAGTTAGTATTAACGGAATTGCTTTCAATGTATAAAGATCTTACAAAATGCAAAGTATAACTGAGCCAAACCCGGGGTGATCACCACTTTTTTGCCTGTTTTTACTGTATGGTTAAAATCCCCTCACACCCTTTCAATAGCTGTTTTCAAACAGAAAACCAATCCAATAAATGCTGTTTTCATTAAGATTTAGCTCTATTCACTGTCAGCGGTGTCCTTTGATACTCCAGACCGAGCATCCTGGCCCCGGTGGAGGCGAAGAGGCCACTCCACCGGCCACCCCACCTGGCTGGCATTTTTGGGGGCCCACCCTCACCCTCACCCTTGGACTCAAAAGGTGAGGGGGCATTGGCCGAGCTGCCGCCACTGCCAAGCACCCTGGCCCCAGTGGGGGTGAAGAGGCCACTCCACCAGCCACCCCACCTTGCCGGCGTTTTTGGGCCCTGCTCCCCCTCGCCCTTGGACTCAAAAGGCGAGGGGGGACGCGCAAGCTGCCGCCGCCACCGCCAAGCATCCTGGCCCCGATGGGGGCAAAGAGGCCACTCCACTGGCCACCCCACCTGGCCGGCATTTTTTGGGCCCCGCCCTCCCCCTCAGACTCAAAAGGCAAGGGGGCATCGGATGAGCTGCCGCCGCAGCTGCTGCCGCCAAGTGTACTGCCCTGGTGGGGGTGAAGAGGCCACTCCACTGGCCACTCCACCTGGCTGCTGTTTTTTGGGCCACGCCCTCACCCTCGGACTCAAAAGGCGAGGTGGCGTCGGGTGAACTGCCACCGCTGCCAAGTGTCCTGGCCCCAGTGGGGGTGAAGAGGCCACTCCATCAGCTACCCCACCTGGCTGGCATTTTTGGGCCTCACCCCCCTTGCCCTCAAACTCAAAAGGCGAGGGGGTGCCGGGTGACTGCCGCGGTGGCTAAATGTCCTGGCCCCAGTGGGGGTGAAGAGACCACTCCATCAGCCACTCCACCAGCCAGTGTTCTTGGGCTCTGCCCTCACCCTCACCCTGCTCAGACTCAAAAGGCGGGGGGATTTCATGGGTGGTCTTGGATATTTCTTGTGTTTATTGTTGTTAAAGGTTTTTTATGTGATATTTTGTATTCCAATTTGACCTTTTGAATTGTACTGCACTGCTTTTTTAATTGTACTGTGTTTATATTGTGTTGATTAATTTATGTTTATTATTGACTATTGATTATTGTATCGAATTTACTTTTCATGCTTCTTTATTATTGTATTGTATGATATCTACATGTTGTAATGTCCGCCTTGAATCGGCTTCGGCTGAGAAAGTGCAAGATATAAATTATTATTATTATTATTATTATTATTATTATTATTATTATTATTATTATTATTATTATTATTATTATTATTATTATTATTATTATTATTATTATTATTATTATTATTATTATTATTATTATTATTATTATAGTGCAGGGGTTTACAACCTATCCAGCTCATGGCGCCAAATAATCCAGCCCTCAACCTTGCTCCTGCCAACCCCACTGCCACCCCTGCCACCACCAGAATCAGCCGCAGACTCATTTACGGCTGTGTAAATGTGTTTACAACAGCCATAAATAAGTCTTCAGCCATTGTAAACATGTTTATAACAGCCGTGGACACATTTTACAGCAGTGTTTACAGCAGGGAAACCACCAGTCAAGCCCGCTCAGCTGTCTGAGGGGGTGTGGTCTGGCCCACGGCTGAAAAATGTTGAAAACCCCTACCTTAGTGTGTTCTGATTGGAATAATGATGCAGTGTCATCTCATCAGCTGGTATCCTCTATAGTACTGCCCAGTCATAGGGTTCCAAATCCAGTGTCTGGTAAATGATATGTATTTCCATTTCAACAGACTGGGAGGCAAATCTCAACGTGAGCAGCACTGCTGAAGCGGGGGGAGTATAGTGTTGTTTTTGTTTGAATATATGTTAAGTATGGTATAAATATGAACATCTATTCCACCCAGTATACTGTACAGCCAACGACTCAACACCAAGTGTTGGGCAGCAATAAATAACCTGACTTCCTAAAGGGGCCAATAGCAATGGGCGGATGAGCCCCTTTAGGTAGTGTAATGGTCCCCTCAGTGGAGGAAATGACACTGGAAACTATCATAATGGGCCCAATGGTAAAATGAGCAGATTAGGAACTCTGATTCCCAGAAGGCCTGACTGTGAAGGCACACCTTGATAATATCCTCAAGGCAGAGGCAGTCCATTGCAGTTCCAGTGTTAAATTCTGCATGTCTCATTTCATATGTGCTGCAGGAGATGGCTCCATGTTCATAGTGTGTGGGTCACTTCATGACAAGCTGGGATGCACCTTATGCAAATTCACACCATTGGCATTTTTCCTGCTTCAGGAAAAAATGCATTCTCGGATACGAGTTGCAGCCGATGATGACGATTTCTTCAGTGGGCTCCCGAACTCAGTGGCCTAGCATTAAAGTATTTTATGTGTAAGGTAAAAGGTAAAGGCCACTCTTGCTCAAAAGCCAGTCATATCCGACCCTAGGGTGTGGTGCTCATTTCCATTTACACCCAAAGAGCCAGCGCTATCTGCGTCTGCAGATGTTTCAATGGTCATGTGGCAGGCATGACTAGATGTAGGAGTGCACAAAATGCTGTTATTTTCCCTGCTGAAGTGATACCTATTTCTCGACTTGCAATTTCTTGCTTTCAAACTGCTAGGTTGGCAGAAGCTGAGAAAGAGACAGGCACTCACTCCATCACACAGCACTCAGGTTTTGAACTGCTGACCTGCCAACCTTCCAGTGGTCAAGTTCAGTGTCTTAACCACTAAGCCATTGTACACTGCTCCAAATAGCCCAATAGGCCTACATGTATACATATACCAGCTCACCTCTGAGTCCTTTCCCTTTGTTCTTGGCTTTTTGGAGTTCTGACATGGGAGCCATTTTGCCATTTGGAGTATGGCAAACCAGCCTCACAAACCTTCTTGTTGAATAAGCCTTAGCAGCAGTGATGTAAAGCTTGGGGAAACTCTGCCCCCTCCATCCCTTCCCTGCCCCACATAGACAGTTGGCACCCACAATGAGATCTTGGCAAGCAAAATAGCACTCCTTGCCTCATTTTCTTCTAGAGGTGACAAATCTCACAGATCTCAAACATTCATCATCAAGGTGTTTTCTCAGGGCACCTTTAATCAATGGGAACAAAGAATTTAGCCAAGTGTTTCTTAGCGGACCCCACTGTTTGTAGATTGCTACTGTAAGAACTTACTATTTATTTTTACTGTCTCCTTTCAGTTTTTAAAGCTAGCATGAAAAAGGATTACTTCTGCTATCTAATCATACTAAACATGGTCAGGAACCTTAAAAGAGGGACTTGATCAAAACCCTTTAGAAGTCCAGTTTATCACTGTCTATTACAGTGTTTTTCAACCTTTGGTTTTTCGACTTCAATTCCCAGAAGCCTAAGTCTATTCCCCAAAGCACTGATCAGCCAATGTACTGACTCAGGCTTCTGGGAATTGACGTCCCTTTTCAGGGCATTGACCCCACATTGGGAACCACTCGTCTATAAGAAACAACCATATGTTTATTGATACCCTCAAAAAAGTACAAAAAGGTAAGCAAGACAGGATGTACATTTCCAGTAGTCAAAACAATTCTTTTTCAGAAAGGCTTATCCAGAGCTTGAAGATAATAGGTTAACAATAATTGCCATTATCTGCTACTTTTGCAAATAGCAAGAGGAAGCATTGGCTGAAATCCTATTGTCTGTTACACAAAAGGTATAATTTTCGTAGGTGAATTGCCTCAAGTTAATAACTCTTTGTATACATTACCTGTTGTACACCAAATTGTAGTGACACCTCCAAAAATTACGCCATTTGCATAGCAGTGCAACAGGATTTCAGCAACTGTTTCTTTTCACAGTAATGGAACAATCCACTGAAGCATTATCTTTAAGCATGGTAACTAACACAAATGTTCAACTTCAGCCCTGCTTTGGCATTTTCTTCTTTCACTTGGCCTTGCAGTCTTTTAAGTATCTATGCATCTATCATAAAGTAGCAACGAATGTTACAAACACCCAACATAGAAAATTCAGTTTAAATTTCTCATCCTAAATCATTTCCCCTGTGATAGGCTGGTCAATAGTCCATGTTATATCTTCTTTCAGCTATCAGTTCTCGTCAATCATCAGCCCTGGCCAAATTTAATTAGCTAGCTTCCCTAATTATTCACAAACTCATTTTTTTTATCTTTCATTCTCATACACCTTTTACTTTGCCAGCCACCTTTTTCAGAAGTATTATGGACCAGATTTTTCACATCTAAAATACCCAGCAGATTCTGACACAAAGATGCCAGTATCATGCATGAGTTTTTCAGAAGCGTTGTTTCACATTGGCAAGTCATCAGAACTCTGCATGTGGGAGAAATGTAGTCTAATTGCAAGCACTAAACTATAGGCAGGCTAAGGCCAGGGGAATTGTCCCATCTTTGATAATTATTCAGGCTACAATTCATCTAAAAATCAATAATATTAACCCAAGGGAAAGGCCTATTCCATTCCAAAGACATCGTTATACAACAGATGTCATTGTGGGAATCAACTCTTTAATATCTAAACTCTCTGGAACCAATTATGGGAGGGTGTTTTCCTAATCCTGTTTCCCCATATGACCTGCTACTTGTCCGCAAGCTTTTTTTCTCTTAAATATACAGGGCATTTATGTAAAAAGTGTTTTGTTTTTGGTTCAGTTGGCTACACATTTTGTCTCTCTCCCTATCAGTAAGCACCTAGTCTTCATGTCAATAAAAAAACTATTTATTTCCATGCTGTTTACAAAAGCTAAGCTTTTTAATAAAGTAGTTCACCGACCAGCTGAATCAATATGTTAACAACATGACTAGTAGTGGTATTGCAAATCTGACAAGAAGTCATAGCCTTGAACTTGTTTCACAATGACAGTCTGAACTTAACTTTCTGTAGTGTCAACAGAAATGTCACAAAATAAGAATTTCCAGGAGATAATAGGACTGTCAGGAATATTCCACTTTGGGGAAAAACAGATTTGGAACAATTCAGGCCTTAATTCTGAATCCTCGTCTGGTACCAATAATAAATTTGGGAAACCATTAGTTTCCACCCACTGCCTCCTACTGAACTGCTCTCAGAAAATGTACAGTACTTTAAAGTTCATTTGACCTATCTGCTTTTCCACAATAATCATTGTCCTAGGCCAGTGATGGTCAACCTTGGCACTTGAGATGTTCTTGGACTTCAATTCCCAGAAGCCTTGATTAGTTGGTGTGCTGTCTTATTCACTTAGACCCCCAGTGATGGTCAACCTTGGCACTCCAGGTGTTCTTGAACTTCAATCCCCAGAAGCTCTGATCAGCAAGAGTGCTGACGAGCTTCTGGTAATTGAAGTCCAAGAACAGTTGGAGTGCCAAGGTTCACCATCACTGCCCTAGGCCTTATTCACAGAGAGAGCTTCCTGTCTGGAAACCCTATGTTCCATTTCAGAATAAAGTAATCACTCTCAACAAAATACTTCTTTTTTTAGTGAGATTTATTTGTAGCCAGACATACTGCTGTGATGCACTGGAATCTGCCTTATACTAAGGATTAGACTATTTCATATGAAAAGAAGAAATCAATCTGTGGTCTTTATGGTCCCTTCAACAAAATGATTTCTTGAGACATATGTACTTTAACAATACAACTTGTTAATTAAACCTATGTTCACCTCCCACGGCCAACCACAAAACAAAGTACAGTGATACCTCATACAATGTCCAAACTTGGTTCCACAAGTTTGGACTTATACGGATTTGGACTTTGTATGAGGCATACAAAATCCTAGCCGCGATGCCTCATACAACGTCCAAATCCTTGCCGCGATGCCTCGTACGTCGTTTCCATAGAGATACATTGTACTGTAACAGCACAGACTTCAGGGCAAAGTCAAGGAAACAGACAGGAAACTGACAGAACTTTAAGAAATCATTGTCTGAAAGCTAAATACATTACAAAATCATGTCAAACGACCCTGATTGTCAAGAACCTGAAGAATGCTGCAAAAATCCAAGGAATGCTTCTAAAAATTCTGATGAAAAAATTCAAAAAAATCCAAAATCACGCTCAAAACCACTCCTAAACACTCTTCGCCTCGTGCAAAACCCACAAGAGCAAAGCACACATGTGTCCTGCCTTTTATACTGCCCAGGCACAATGCAACCTGGGAAAAACCCAATGCCTCATACAAAGTCAAGCAACTTTGTATGAGGTAACTTTTTTGAAGAAATTAGGCGATGTATGAATTCGATGTTGTATGAAGCGGACTTTGTATGAGGTATTACTGTATGCCAAATGCAAGATAGATAAGTGAGAAACATCAAGTCTTATAATAAAAAGATTTTCACTTCACCAAGTGAAGGAACACCCATACAAAAAATAATAATAATTGACATGTAGTTTCATGCTAAAATGATATCTTATGGAAGACCCAATCAAGCATGCCTACTCCTTTCTTAATCCACTGGAATGAAAAAATAAATAAACATTTACCTCCCTCAGTAGGATGACCAGCAGAAGTCTTCAGTTACCCTGTACCCAAAGAGAGAATGTTGGGCTGATTGCCTGGCCAGATTAGATTGTGTCATATAAATACAGGTCTTACATCATCCTGCCCAAGTATAATTCTCAAGAGATGCTATTCTTTGTGAGTTCTGTGAGATTTTTCACTTGAAATTTTTATATCAATGATTACTAACCATCATGTGATCTTCCTTCCAGATTATTCCAAGAGGCAGCACTAGCCAGGGCAGATGCAAAGAAGTCTGTCTTCTCTCTTGACTGACATGTGCAATATGCTCATTATGCTATCCCCAAATCTAAGGTATATATAACTGAATTGTTCCCCTCCCCTGAACCAAGAATAAGTCACCTCCTAATTTATTATTTAGGGAGAAATCAGCTAATTTCCAAAAAGGGCTATGAGCCATTCTGCTCAATACAGACAGAGATGATACACTGTTCATTCTCACTAATCTTTGCTTGATTGTATCTTGTGTAGATTACTATCTCTTAAACCAAGATTCTACTTTCGATTAAAAATATCCTATAGATAGATAGATAAATCTTTATTGTCATTGTCCTGCACAGAACGAGATGGGGGGGGGGGGGGATAATGTAATGCTGAAGAGGTAAAGATGCATACTTAGAGTAGAGTGATGAAGAAATTATTGGTTGTCTCTGAGTAGTAGTAGTAGTAGTAGTAGTAGTAGTAGTAGTAGTAGTAGTAGTAGTAGTAGTAGTAGTAGTAGTAGTAGTAGTAGTAGTAGTAGTAGTAGTAGTAGTAGTAGTAGTAGTAGTAGTAATTTCATGTCAGACATTATTCTGGGTTGAAATGATTTTTGCAGAAGAAACTCCGCTCAGGGAATGCCCAAATGAGGCTCTTTTCATGTCCCCAAGAGCTGGGACAGAGATGGTCACTCAATCCATCATGCAGTACCCGGGTTTCGAACTGCCAACTTGCCGGCCTTCCAGCTAACAAGGCAAGCTTCTTAACCACTGAGTCACCGCAGTGATTCCCAGTCATAGGAATTCTGGATCTACAGTTCTCAGAAGTGGTATTCTTGGCTATGATTGCTGAGGCTTCTGCATTTACTGTATAGGGGAAAATATAGGACTAACTATGAACATAGTCTTTAAAAGAGAGGCACAGTAGTTTTCCTTTTAGAAAAGTATGCACAGACAATATGTTTTCTACAGAGACCATATTGTAACAAATGTTTTAAATGGGTAAATCCTCACTAACATTATTTGTAAAGGATTAGTTTTTAAGAATCAGGTTCATTAGAGCTTTTCTAACTATTTGCCCCCACTCCCAATAATTTAATTAATTTTAATTTAATTTAATTTTTGCACTTGTATGCCGCCCAATCAGGGAACCTGACTCAGGGTATGAATTTAATATTAACACATTAAATCTAATATATTATTTCCCAGCTTTCTGTTATATAAATGATTACACATATAGAATATAGACAGTTATTAAGTAAAGAGTGAGCTATGGATACCTAAATTTTGGGTTTCTACCTTAAGGCTGAAGTGAATGGGGTTTTGACATCTTGCCCAATAACTGCGCCCCCTCATTCTATTCTGTCCCAGCATATCTGAACAGCATTTATTTTGTAATAAGCCAGGACTGATATTAAATCAAATGATTTCAACCAGAACTATGATGAACATACTTTCAAATTAAAGAAAAGAGGTTAGCAATATAGTTCCTGGAGTTTAACACTCTCTGGTCAGGAGGTCACATATGTTAAGGTTGCTTATTTATGTCCCTATTAAAGACTCAATCTGTGGGAAGCTGGATTGAAGCAATATGTCTCACTCTTCCAAATAAAGAATGTATTGTTGTTTCACCATACATGTTTTGTTACTGGATAGTTAATGTTAACAATGCTGGAGCGGCAGGTGACTCTAACAGTCTCCCCATGCCTTCAGGAAAAAATGTGGGGTGTGGGAGAGACTAACAACACAAAGTCTCATCAGAAGAAATGTGTTTTTTCCTTGGTATTTGCCCAGAATATGCTCCATTAAACACTGGGCAAAAGTGGATATTTTATGAATGAATGAACAAGTGAATATTCTAGTGTAGATATTTTACTACTTGATGCTTAATTATGCGTTGGTATTTCAGGTACTGTGATACTGAGCAAATGGCAAGCAGCCATGGAGTTAAAGAAAAGGGTTTTCTGTGCTTCGAGAAAATTATCTGAAGGAATTTAGCCATACGATAAAGGCAGTGTGAATGCATGCCTTAATGGTTTTGCTCTTCAGACAGTTATAACTTGTCCCTTATTATCAGTCATGGGGAACAGAAGTCAAAGAAAACCTTGGAAAAGAATGACACTGAACACAATACAACTTAGACAAAATAGTCTGACACTGAACACAATACAACTTAGACAAAATAGTCATAGATCCACTTGCATTGTTTCACAAATGAAACATAGGGACAAGTATCTTGTGCATGAATTGTTACATGTCAGGTCAGAACCAATGTATAGGGATAAATGAGATATTTAAGGAGTCGTTTTAACAGTGCGGCACACACACCATGAGATTTCAAGGCTAAGCAGGGATTCAAACTCATCACTCTATCCGCTGCACACGTCTGCGTGAGCTGATGGAGCAAAAAACTGTCAAGGGCAATAGTTTGGTCCAGTGGACATTATTAGGCCAGTATAATCTATACTCAAATGTTCTACAAGCAGAAATTGGCACTAAGGGCAATTCTAGAATTACATGAATTACATGCTTTTAAAAATAATT
Source organism: Bradypodion pumilum (assembly GCA_035047305.1). Lineage (NCBI taxonomy): Eukaryota > Metazoa > Chordata > Lepidosauria > Squamata > Chamaeleonidae > Bradypodion > Bradypodion pumilum. Next base: position 121,549,160 of record JAWDJD010000004.1, read on the forward strand.
TAAAAGTGAACACATAATTTAAAAATGAGCACCTGAGAGTATCTAAATCAGTCAGATAGCAGAACTATTCAATATTTTTCTGCAACTATGTCTGGTATTCATCATTTTTAAAAATCTTTATTGGCAATGCTTGAAAATAATAAAAACAATAATAGGAATTATAATACAAGACCTATAGCCTCATACAGTCACATAGATGACAATACAGTGGTACTTTGAGTCATAAATGTAATGCGTTCCAAGTCATTTTTCATGTTATGAAAAATTTGTAACTCGCATTTCCCATAGGAATGCACTGAAAACCAAAATTCATAGGGTGAAATATGGTTTCCCATAGGAATGCATTGAAAACCAATTAATCTGTTCCGGAAAAATTCGTAACTTGAGCCATTATTTTCAATTGATTTTCATTTGTATTGTGAAAGTTTTGTAACTCAAACCATTTGTAACTCTAGGTACCACTGCACATTTATCTCTATGAATAATACAATTCATTGCTATAATCCATCAATACATGCACACCATTAAACTTAAAAGACAGCAGACTGATACTTCAGCCGACTTCTCAAAATATCATCCTCTCAATTTCATTCCAAATAAAAGACCAAGAAACAATGGCAAGTTCTAATGAAATTATCTTCTTTTATTTCTCCCCTAAGCAGTCTAACTCAAATAGTCAATTTTTCCACCCATATCTTATCCAAATATCTTTGAAAGGAAAATCTTTGAGTCTTCTTCCAAGCAAGCAGGATTTCAGTTCTTGCAACCCCTACAAGGATCGCTGCAACTCTTTATCAGATAAATTCACATTCTCTCCAGTGAACAATGAAAACAATAGTAGCAATTATACTTATATCCCACCCCATAGAGCTTAGAGCACCCTCTGGGCTGTTCACAAGGTAATTAGCATAGTAAAGTTTTACTAGGGACTATCTCTTGCTATGCTAACCTCTGGGATTCAGCTTAGGCCTTTCATTCCTCTCAAGCTCTACATTTTTCCTGGAAACTAGCTATGTAGTAGTTTTATTTATTTATTTATTTATCATTATATGGTATTTATATGCTGTCTTTCTCCACAGAGGGGGACTCAAGGAGGCTTATAAAACAAATAAACCCAACAGAAGGTTATACTGTATATAATGGAATTACAAATGTTAAAATGGGACTAGGTTTATTATAACATGAAAATGAAAACACTTCAACATATTTTATTGAAAACACTAATATTAGTTTACCTTTAAACAGAGAAGCAGCTCTGTTGTTAAAATCTCATAGTTTAAGGTACTGTACTTAGTTTTTAAAGGCCTAAGTCTGTTATGGTGAACCTTGGCACTCCAGGTGTTTTTGAACTTCAGTTACCAGAAGCCCAAGTCAGCACTCCTGCTGATAAGAGCTTCTGGGGATTTGAAGTTCAAGAACACCTGGAGTGCTAAGGTTCGCCATCGCTGGGGGCCTAAGTGAATAAAAAGTTTTTGCTAGCCACTGAAATGATAGCAGGAAGGGGCTTAGAACTTGTTAAATTTCAGAGACTGGAAGCAGACTTGAGAAACTCTCTCTCAAGACCCCACCAAAAACAGGCTTTTGAAGGTGGTGGGGCCATGCAAAGAGTCTCTCTATTAACTCTTCGTGCCTGGACATCTTTTTTTGTTCGTTGCGACCACCTGAATACTTGGGTCCCTATTTAGTAATCAAGCCAGCAGGATCTCTTTTCAGCAACATTTATGGAATTTAAAAAGACTTCTCTCAGTGCTGGCTTAGTGGGTAAATAGCTCATCTTGTTAGCTGGAAGATTGGCAAGTCGGCAGTTCAAGACCAAAGTACTGCATGAAGGAGTGAGCTCCCATTGTCTGTCCGAGCTCCTGCCAACCTAGCAGTCCAAAAGCAAAAAACTGCAAATACTGTAGATTAATAGGGACCACTTCAGTGGGAAAAGATCTTGGAGACAAGGAATGAACCTCATTCAGGTGACCCCTAAATGGAGTTCCTTCAGACAAAATCCTTTCAACCCAGAAAGTACATTTGTATGCTTCTGACACAATTTTTAAAAACCCAAGAATAAGAGAGGTCCTGAACAAAAAATTAACCATTATTTATACCTTCTATTGGTATGTTACATAAGTTGCTCCTCCTATCGCCATATTTGTCAATTTCAGATGTTCTGGCAGGTAATCACATGCCATGGTGTACATGACTTTACAGAAACACAAAATGGCATAAATTTGGTCCAAGAAATGGAACGTAGACCCAATTCATATAGGACTTTATAGATCATACAGTAAAACCCCTACTTATGAAAAAAAAAGTCCATTCCGTAGGCTTTTGCTTAAATTATTTTTTACATAACTCAAAGCAAACTCATAGGAAAAATGAAATGTTTATGTAAATTGAAGCAAACCCATAGGAAAATGAATTTTTACGTAACTCGAAGCAAACTCGTAGGAAAAATGAAATGTTTATGTAAATTGAAGCAAACCCATAGGAAAATGATTTTTATGTAACTCGAAGCAAACTCATAGGAAAAACAATCTTTATGTAACTCGAAGCAAACCCATAGGAAACCATGTAAATCGGGACATGGTTTTTACACAAAATCATTATGTAAGTCGAATTTTATGTAACTTGAGGAATATGTAAGTCAGGGTTTTACTGTACTTTGAATTGTACCCAGAAACAGACCAACAGTCATTGCATTGTAGTCCTGTGGACTGTATTTCCCCTATAACTGGACCCAATCACCAATCTGGAGGCCCTTTTTGAAGATGGGCAGCTGAAGTTTCTGAACATTCTTCAAGGGCAGCCCCATTGTAGAACATGGTAGCTATGTCAGACATCTCCATGAATGGCTGTGATTGGTAAAACAGTTTTTACTATGCCAATACACTTGGCCACTGCCAAGAACTGAGCATTGAGGATCAAGAATGAACCCAGTGCATCCAAGTTGTGAACCTAAGTTTTCAGTGGAAGAGTAACCACATCTAGCACTAGTTGAATCCCTATTCCCAGTTCTCCCTTTCACCTGACCTGGAGTAGCTCTATCTTGCCTGAATTAAACTTCTGCCTGTTCACTTTCATCCAAAGCCTAATGTTCAAGCTGGATTCTGAAAAGGAAGAGCCACTTGAGATCCTAGTTTAAATATCTGCTGGAGAGTGGAGCACACCAAATAATTTCAGAAAAAGATCTGCCTGTGCTTAATAGACTACAGCACTACAGGAGGTCATGAGAAACTACCGGCTGTTCTGAATTATTTCTGGAGGCAAAATGATGAAACTGAATATGTTCTACTTTGGGCACATCATAAGATGGCAAGATTCTTTGGAAAAGACAATAATGCTGGGAAAGAGAAAGGCCAAACACAAGGTGGAGTGATTCCCTAAAGCAGGGGTTCTCAATGTTTTTCAGCCGTGGGCCGGACCACACCCCCTCAGACAGCTAAGTGGGCTAGACTGGTGGTTCCACACACACACACACACACACCATGAACACTGCTGTAAAATGTGTCTGTGGCTGTCATAAATGCTTTTACAATGGCCGTGGACTCATTTACAGATGTCATAAGCACATTTACGATGGCTATAAATGAGTCAGCAACCAATTCCAGCAGCAGGGACAGCTTGAGTGAGGTTGGGGGTCAGATTATTTGGTGCTGTGGGCCACATCTGGCCCACAGGCCATAGGTTGCAAATCTTTGCCATAAAGGAAGCCACAGTTTTCAGCTTATAAGTGGTGAATAGGGCTGTTGAGGACAGCACATTTTGGAGAGCTTATAGGGCTACCATAAATTGGGGATGATGTGATGGCACATAACAGCAGTACTAAGCAACAGGATTTTGGTCATTTTATACTTGATCAAGGAGAATTCTATATGAGAAGGTCTGTAATGACTACAGTGGCTCAAGTGGCTAAGACGCTGCCTGGAAGGCGGTAGGTCAACAGTTTGATACGGCTGTCATAAGCACATTTATAATGGCCGTAAATGAGTCCGCAGACGATTCCAGCTGCAGGGACAGCTGGAGCAAGTTTGGGGGCTGGATTATTTGGTGCAGGATGTAATGAGCTCTTTGTCCCAGTTCCTGTCAACCTAGCAGTTCGAAAGCAAGAAATTGCAAGGAGATAAATAGGGACCACTTCGGTGGAAAGGTAAACAGTGTTCCATGTCTAGTCATGCCTGCCACATGACCATGGAAACATCTGCAGAAGCAGACAGCACTGGCTCTTCGGCTTTGAAACAGAGATGAGCACTGAAGCCTAGAGTAGGACATGACTGGCTTTCGAGCAAGGGTGACGTTTACCTTTACCTATTTCTGCTCATAATTGTTCCATCTCACCTAATCTAACAATTTCCATTTTCATTTCTTAGTTGCTCATGATGTTGTCCTCCCACTCTTAGTTGCTTATTATACCCGTAGCATATGTGACCTTCTGATCAACATTTAATAAGTTTGTCATATATACATTTTTATTATGATGTTCTAACAGACTACTGGCTTGACCTTAGATTGACATAACCTGCAGCTCACTCCAGGCTAGTGAAAACAAGTTTCATAACAAATCTAGGAACTAGGCATCACAGAATATGTGAGAAGCTATTGCAAGTTTGCCTCAGGTGAACAGATGTTACACAGTTGGTTACCTGTGAATCAAAGGTTGTGTACAATGGTAAGCTGCTTTGTGTGAATTTGTGATATTATGGGATATATAAATCTCCAACCAGTGGTTAATGCCTTGCATCCTTTGAGATGAGTTCTCTGAAGGGATTTTTTTTTTTTGTCTTTACCATCTGCAGTCTCTACCTGTCTGTCTACCTATCTTTGTTTATCTACAAAAGCCTTGGAGACTATAAATCAGAAAACTTGAGAACTGTTGACTGCTAGAATAAACCAGCCAAATCCTAACACATTAAATATAGAAGCTGGGATGTGAAAAATCTGTCTATTTTATTCTCATTCTAATTCACAGTGTGCAATCTCATTTTTAACAGGTTTGTGGAACCACTGCAGGGCCACCTAAACCACAGAGAAACTGTGCCACTGATTTGTAACAGTGATTTGTACCAATGACTTTATGCTGTACTGATGATTTTCCCTTACCTATTTTTAAGTTAGGGAAGTCCTCAAGGGCTGTAAAATGGCTTGGGGGGGCACAAAGCCTGTGAGGTACACATTGCCACCTTCTGGTATAAGCAAATATGGAAAAGTATTTGAGATATCTGCATATAGTGTCTGTCCTCCCCCTAGAGAGAATATTGCAGATCTGATCCTGAGGGAGAGGCAAAAAGTGGTAATTGGAAAATTAAGCATTTATTCGGGGAGTAGCTGGTATTGGCTGTACTGGTAATCTTATGGATAGGGAGGAATATCTGGAGAAGGATGTATAACATTCAAGCCAATAGGATATTACAATTAATAACTTGCCTCTATCTCTTCTAATAAACCAACCCTACCAGCTCCCATTAGTAACTCTAACACCTTCTAAGTTTTATTTCTTTAATTACACATATATTTTTATTTCATACTTTATTTGCTTGGTTTTTTAAATGTATCCATTTTCAAGAACCTGTCAGCCCCAAAGGGTCTGAGTCTATAAAAAAGTAGGCATGACAAACACCAGTTCTCTTGATTATTGCCCTCCATTTGCGCTCAACCCAATTTACTTGGGTGACACCCTGGGAGGCAGCAATTCTTGTAACTCAACTCTGCAGATGACCAAGGAGTCAAGAGTGGATTTAGGACCAACTCTTTTCAACCCACACATCCAATAAGCATCCCAAGTGTGGAGGAGGTTTTATTTTATTTAAAAGATAGGAAAAAGCCAGATGAAAGAAGAAGAAAAATTACTTTAGGGGGAAATTAGACAAATTATAAAACAGGCTTAGAAATATACATAACCAAATCTTGACCAACACACCACAAGAACCTCAACTAGCTACCTTTTAAAAGGTAAAGGTTTCCCTTGCTCGAAAGCCAGTCGTATCTGACTCTAGGGTGCAGTGCTCATCTCTGTTTCAAAGCCGAAGAGCCAGCGTTGTCAGCTTCTATAGACATTTCCTTGGTCATGTGGAAGGCATGACTAGACACCGGAGCACACGGAACGCTGTTACCTTCCCACCAAAGTGGTCCCTATTTATCTACTTGCAATTTCTTGCTTTCGAACTGCTAGGTTGGCAGGAGCTGGGACAGACGACGGGAGCTCATTCCATCCTGCAGTACTCGGGAATTGAACTGCTGACCTTCTGCCTCCTAGTCAGCATCTTATTCAATTGAGCCACTGCAGTCCCTTTTACCTACTACCTAAATTCACAAACCTGGTGCTGTACCCATAAACCACTTATCTATTTAAGGTACATAGATGGCATTATTTTGATCTGGATGCATGGAAAAGAAACCCTAGAGAAATTCCTCCAGGATTTCAATAATTTTCATCCAAATATTAAACTCAGCTTGGACCAGTCTATACAACAAGTAAATTTCCTAGACACCACTGTGAAACTACAAAATGGGCATCTGAGTACCACACTTTATCGAAAACCCATGGATAGATACACCTACCTACATGCCTCCAGCTTCCATCCAGAACACACAACAAAAACCATTGTCTTCAGCGAAGCCCACAGTTACAACCGCATCTGCTCAGACACACAAGACAGGGACACCAAACTCAAGGACCTACAAAATGTATTTGTCAAACTACAATACCCATCCAATATGGTTAAAGAACATGAATATGAGGGGTTTCTGGGGCATTATCAAATTTGATACACAGGTTGTTATATGCAGCTATAAATGCTGTATGTTTTTGTTGTTGTTCAGCTGCACAGTCAATTCCAACCCTTTGTGACCCCATGGACCATCGCACCCCAGGCACCTCTGTCCTCCACCATCCTCCTCAACCCTCCCAGCTCTATGCCCATTGTGTCTACAATACCATCTAGCCATCTCATTCTCTGCCACCCCCTTCTTTTGCCCTCCACCTTTCCCAGCATCAAGGCTTTCTCAAGTGAATCCTCTCTTCTCATTTCATGTCCAAAGTACTTTAGCTTCATCTTTACTATTTGACCTTCTAAGGAGTAGTCAGGCTTGATTTATTTTAAGATTGACCTATTTGTTCTCTTCCCTATCCAGGGTACTCTCAAAATTCCCCTCCAACACCACATTTCAAAAGCATCTATTCTTCTGCGCTCAGCTTTCCTTATGGTCCAGCTCTTGGAATACTATTGCTTTGACAATGCAAATTTTTGTATGCAAGGTGATGTCTCTACTTTAACTATGTTCCCCAGGTTTCTCATAGCTTGCCTCCAAATAATCAATCACCTTTTTATTTCGTGGCTGCAAACACCATCTGCAGTGATCTTTGATCCTAAGAAAGTAAAATCTCTCACTGCTTCTACCTCTTCTCCATCTATTTTCCAGGGACTGATAGGGCCTGTTGCCATTATCTCTGGGTTTTTTATGTTGAGTCTCAAGCCAGCGTTTGCACTCTCTTCTTTCAATCTAAGAAGCAGCTTCTTTATGTCTTCCTCACTTTCTGCCATTAGGGTAGTATCATCTGCATATCTCAAATTGATCCCAACTTGTGATTTGTCCAGGCCTGCATTGCGCATTATGTGCTCTGTATACATGTTAAACGAGAAAGGTGACAGCGGAAGGAAGCATGAATTATGTGGGAATGTATCTGGTTTCTGTCTCCTGTCTGCCTTCACATTGTGTAAACAAAGGCCTCTTTGTCTGCATGAGAGACAACGCTTGACTTTGGGCATGCGTAGAATAGTGAGAAGAATTCTCCTTTCTTCTCCTTATTTGGTTCGGACATTCTTCGGACACTTCTAATTGGTTGTATGTGCCTTAGTGTTTCTGATATACTCTGCTTGAATAAAGAGAAGCCATGATTATTCCTTTGTTCAGCCAAAAGTGCAGCATGTGTGTGTCTGTTTTCTCTGTATCTCTGTTTCCTCCTTGCTCCATCTAATGAAGCTGGACTTCGTAGACTCTGAATTTTTCCTTTGTTTATCTGGGGCTATAATCTGCTGCTAATGAGGCTGATTGATTACCTTTACATGGATCAGATTCCTACAAGCCCGGTGTGAGGCGGTTGAATGAAATTCAAAGGAATGCTTTGAAGCAGCAATCAGCAATTAACACCTCATAATTGGCGACCAGGGACAAGGTCTTCACTCGCTCCGACCAGAGGGAAGGTCATAAATCAAGCGCTTGAGAAATAAAACAGGGTGAGTGGAAAAAACAATTTAATTATGGGGTGCGTGTTAACGTCGCCAGGGAAGGAACTTTGTAAAGATATCTCAGATCTTTTGCATAAGAATGGACGAAAGGCTGATGAGAAGGAAATACAAAAGCTAGTTCAAGTTATAAGAAAAACCAGTCCTTGGGTTAAATATGATGAATGTTTGGACTTAAAACAGTGGAATCAGGTGGGGAAAGACTTGCAAAAGCATGAGAGAATTTTTGTTTCAGTACAATTTACGTGGGAGGAAGTCAGAAACTGCCTTCAAAGACTTACTCCAAAAAATATTCTGTTCTCACAAAGGCTTGATGGCCCCCTTCCACAGCTTTTGCCTCCAGCCAAGGGAGGGGGTCCAACTGCCCCTCCATCATATGAGAGACAACAGCATAAGCCCCCTGATGGGGATGGGGGTGGAAAAGAAGATGGGACATTATATCCTGCCTTGCAGCAATCAAGCACTTTTAGCCCTACAAAAGACCTGTTCTCTGCTGCTTTAACTGCAGCTGTGCTGGATGTGGAATCTACTGAGATATACCCAGTGATAAGGGGGGCTCCGGCTGTTGGCAATGCAGCGGCAGTCCCAGATAGATATGAAACCCTCCATTACAAATATCTGAAGGAACTAAAAGTCAGCATACGTGACTATGGGGTTAATGCACCTTTTACAAAAGCTTTGTTGGAAGCCATTGCTTCTCAAAAATTGCTACCAGTTGATTGGAAACAGATGATCAAAGCACTCCTGCCCCCTGCAGAAGCCATGCTCTGCTTGCAAGAGTGGAGGGATGTGGCTTGGGAGGTAAATCGCACACGCCCTGCACTCACAATGGATATGTTATGTGGGGAGGGAAATTTTGCCAACCCCACACAGCAGTTGGCACTCACTGATGCCCAGTTGGGAGATATTGCACAGATAGTCATGCGCGCCTGGAGTAAGATTCCTTCCAAAGGAGATAGCTCAGTTGCTGGGTTTGCAGCAATAAGGCAGGGCCCTAAAGAGGATTACACTGAGTTCATTAACAGACTCATGACTGCCCTCAGCCGCCAGGTGGAAAATGTCCCGGCACGGGAAATGCTCATGAAACAACTGGCTTTTGAAAATGCCAATGAGGATTGTAAGGGGGCTCTGACAGCTGTTTATGCTCGGCCAGGCACATCGATAGCAGACATGATGAAAGTTTGTCAAAATGTGGGGACTCACAGTTACAAGGCTCAACTTCTGGCAGCTGCAGTTCAGCTGCCCACAACTCAGGCTCAAAACAAACGTTGTTTTGGCTGTGGAAAAGAAGGACATTTTAAAGCACAACGTCGCTTCTCTCAAAAGCAGGCAGCACGCCCTTCACGGAAGTGTCCCATTTGTCAGAAAGGGTACCATTGGGCCAATCAGTGCCGCTCAAATCCTAATGCCAACACCTCAGCTGCTCAGCACAAAGACTCTGACTTTTCTCCACAGCAGCAGGGAAATGGGAGTGCGGGCCAGGCTCGGGCCCAGGCAAAATAATAGGGCTACCAGAGGTCAGTGAGGAAGCAATAGAGGGAGTTTTGGGAGAGATGAAAGAAGTTATGGAACTTGCCCAAGAAATGATTTCACGATATAGAAAAAACCATCCTCTAAAAGAAGGGCTATTATTGAGGTTATCCAAGGACTGTACTTTTACTATGCCAGGGTGTGTGGAGGCTCTTCCCACACTGGTTGATGATGTTATTCCCCAGGGCATGGTGGGCATTGTTCTTCCTTACCCGCTTCTGTACACATTGCAGCAGGGTCAGTTACATTGGGTCACCAAGAAATTGTCATCCCTGCATCAGCCACGCAACATCTCACCCTGCCTAAGGGACAACCTGTAGGATGCCTTCATCTGCTCCCACTAGGGACCACTGTAACTCCATCCCAGGAGGGGACTGTAACAGCAGCTATGGCGGTGATTCAAATCACCGAGGATAGACCGACCCGCTCGCTGATTATGGGTGGACGTTCAGTGTCTGGACTGATCGATACAGGAGCCGATATTTCAGTGGTGGCAAAAAAAGATTGGCCAACTGGATGGGCCGTCCGCCCCTGTAGGGAAGTTTTTGGGGTGGGCGGGTACGAGCCAGCACAGCAGAGTGTTCATCCAATCGTCTTTGAGACCTCAGGGGGAACAAAAGTTTCTCTTCACCCCCTGATTATGGATATTCCTATTACTCTGTGGGGCCGGGATCTCCTGGCTAAAACAGGGTGTACCTTGCAGACAAATTTTTGATACGGGCCTCCCCTGCAGCGCCGTTGCATGCACTTCCACTACAATGGAAAAACACCCCGCCAGTGTGGACGGATCAATGGCCGCTCTCAAGAGAAAAGCTCCAGGCGGCGGAGGCCCTTGTACAGGAGCAATTAAATCTGGGACATATTCAAACAACTACTAGTCCTTGGAACTCTCCGATTTTTGTGGTGAAAAAGAAGTCTGGAAAATGGAGATTGTTGCATGATTTGAGAAAAGTTAATGAGCACATCTTGCCAATGGGACTTCTACAATCTGGACTTCCTAATCCGAACATGATTCCTGAAGATCATCAACTCATGGTCATAGATTTGAAGGACTGTTTTTATACAATCTTGCTAGCGCCACAAGACAGAGAAAAATTTGCATTTACATTGCCAGTATACAATAATGAACATCCTACTCAACGGTTTGAATGGTGTGTCTTGCCTATGGGTATGGCCAACTCGCCGACTCTATGCCAACATTTTGTGAACATGGCTTTGGAACCTTTCAGGCAACGTCATCCAGAGATTAAAGTCTATCATTACACAGATGACATTTTATTGCATGGTCCACAAGTCACGGAGAAACACCTGCAGGATCTAGCAGACATTTTGCAACAAGCAGGCTTGATCATAGCTCCTGAAAAAGGGCAGCGGATGTATCCATTCCAATATCTGGGACATAGGCTCTCAGCTACCGCTTCAATTCCGCTATTGCCAACAATAGCTATTCCAGAGCAGTTCACTCTTGTACAATTGCAACAATTGCTAGGGAACATAAATTGGGCTCGTCCCTTCTTGGCCCTAAGCACTGAGGAACTGTCACCACTCTTTGCTGCTCTTTCTGGACACACTTCTCCAGCAGACATCATTCCCTGCACAACGGAGATGCGTACAGCTCTTCAACGCCTCAACGAAAAGCTGCATACCATCGCTGTGGATCGGGTGCCCGCAGGCACCGTTGCCCTGGCATGCGCTCTTCTTCCCACACCGAGGCTGCCCACTGCTGTTTTGTTCGCGCCTGTCAATGCTCAGAAGGTGGCCATCGTGGAATGGCTACACTTGGTGCACACTCCCTCGAAAAACTGTTATCGCCTGCCTGATGCGATTGCTGATCTTTTCCTTAAATGCCGTACTAGGGCAAAGCATTTGACTGGCTATGACGTTGACTTTGTTTGTTTTCCTTTTTCACAGGTTCAGCTAACCGCCTTGCTACAGCATTCTGAGGCATTTCAGGTGGCCATGACGGGCTTTGTGGGACAAGTTTAATTTAACCCCCCCAAGGATAAGCGGTTTACCTTGCTGAATCTCACTTCTTACTCCCTGTCATCCCCGCTTTGCATGCAACCTATCTTGCATGCCGTTACTCTTTTCTCGGATGGCTCCCCCTCCCGTGGAGTCCTTACATGGCAGGGTCCTACTGGAGAATGGGAGGTTGTTTTTACAGGACCTCAAGCATCGGCCCAGCGGTCGGAACTGGCAGCGGTCATACTTGCTTTCTCTACGTTTTCTGATGTGCCTTTTAACCTGATTGTGGATACTCAATATGTTTACCGCCTTATTTTTACTTTAGCTCAAGCTTATTTGTCTCCATCGATGGATAGGGATCTTTTTGCCTTATTCCAACAGCTTCAAGGTTTTCTTTCCAACCGTACGGTCCCATTCTTCATTGCCCACATACGCTCTCACACAAGGATCCCAGGTTATTTGACGGAGGGCAATGCACGAGCAGATTCTGCTCTCCGGGACTCTGCTGAGGTTTTTTCTCTCTTTGACAACCCCATTGACAGTCATGCAATGTTTCATCAATCTGCTAAGGTTTTGCATAAACGATTTTCCATTCCTATGTCACAGGCTAGAGACATTGTGTCATCCTGTGCTTCCTGTACGAAGTCTCCTATATTCCTGCCATTTGATGCTGTTAATCCTCGAGGAACAGAAGCCAATCAGCTATGGCAGATGGATGTCACGCAAGTACCTGCTTTGGCTCCGCTTTCTAAGTTACATGTGACTGTTGATACCTTCTCTGGATTTATATGGGGTACACCCTTACGGGGTGAAACATCCAGACATGTTATACAGCATTGCATTCGTTCGTTTGCGGTAATGGGTAAACCTAAAAGCCTTAAGACAGACAATGGGTCATCATATGTTTCTTCTGCCTTTCAGGACTTTTGCCGTCAGTGGGACATTAAGCTAACCCATGGAATACCCTATAACTCGACTGGACAGGTGATTGTTGAAAGAGCCCACCTGACATTCAAAAATTTGTTACACAAGCAAGTGGGAGATAGAGGGGTTCCTGTGGCTGAAATACCTACAGCTGTTGCTAAAGTACTGTATACTCTTAATTTTCTTCTTGCTCCCCATAACAGGTCACACTCTCCAGTCGAATTGCATTTCAGGACCGAGGAGTGTCTTCCTAAGCCATTGGTTGTTTATCGGCAGCAACCGGATCCTGAGTGGAAGGGTCCTGTGCCTCTAATCACCTGGGGACGAGGATACGCAGCGGTTTCTACGACCTCAGGACCTGTGTGGATTCCTGCTCGAGCGATCCACCCATGGAGAGAGAAGAAGGTTACTCAGCTCCAGGACGGTGGTTCACCAGTAGACTAAATTTGCTGACATTTGTTCTTTTCTTTCTTACTGTGCTTCCAGCTGTGAGAACAATGACTCATGGGGGCAACCCCAACTTCTGGCTTCGTCATGCTAACTATATGTTTGAGGTTCATGGTAAGAATGCAACATTATACTATGAGCATCCACTGGCAGTGTCTCAAATGGCCTTTCTTCCGGCATTGTTCAACACGCCTGAGTTGGTTATTGGACACTTACAACATGTTGATAGGTCTAACTCTTCTCTAATCCCCCAGAACAATTTAACAACACCCGCTGGCGAAGCATGACATTCAAGAAATACACTAAAGGACTTTGTTTCTGTTGTCATAGTTCTGGAGTCTGGAATAGTAAATGGAAGCACTGGACTCAAGCACAAAGGGTTTTGCGGAATGTAGGCAATTATACGGGTTGTGATGATTATTTTTGGTTATGGGGTAGTTATAACAGTTCTTATAAGCTTAATTATACCTTGTTTAACACTACTATTGAAGATATATATGATGTGTTTCCTATGTTTACTCCTGATTATTCTGCTATAGATAGTGGTTCAATTTGCAATGGATGGCAAATTAAGGATCCCAACATGTGGTTCTTTTTTAATGGAGTTGCCACGAATTTCCATCCAGGACAATATCAATGTGCAGCATTGGGTTATTTTATCTGAATAATACTATTGAGAAAGAACTTCAGAATTTACAGGAGAGCATTACTAACAATGTACGCACTGATGTTAATCTCTTTGATTGGATGACTTCTTGGTTGCCTGATTTATCTGTCCTTAGACTAGTTTTCTTTTATGGGTTCATTATTATTATCTGCCTTATATCTTTGTGTTTTTGCATTAATTGTATTCCTAACCTTATTTCTCTGTGTAACACATGTCCACTGCGTAGAAGGGAGACATCGGGTTTTGCACAATGGCAATTGTACTCAATGAGGTATCATCCTCCGGAACAAGGTACCAGGAGTCAGGAGGGGTACGATGTCCAGGAGGACAGTGATGATGTATATGGAGGAGTAGTTATGGAGTATGATGACATGCAGGGGTATGGTTAGCCGTCCCTCTCTCAAATTTAAATGAAAAAGGAGGACATGTGTGGAATGTATCTGGTTTCTGTCTCCTGTCTGCCTTCACATTGTGTAAACAAAGGCCTCTTTGTCTGCATGAGAGACAACGCTTGACTTTGGGCATGCATAGAATAGTGAGAAGAATTCTCCTTTCTTCTCCTTATTTGGTTCGGACATTCTTCGGACACTTCTAATTGGTTGTATGTGCCTTAGTGTTTCTGATATACTCTGCTTGAATAAAGAGAAGCCATGATTATTCCTTTGTTCAGCCAAAAGTGCAGCATGTGTGTGTCTGTTTTCTCTGTATCTCTGTTTCCTCCTTACTCCGTCTAATGAAGCTGGACTTCGTAGACTCTGAACTTTTCCTTTGTTTATCTGGGGCTATAAACTGCTGCTAATGAGGCTGATTGATTACCTTTACATGGATCAGATTCCTACAGAATTACTCCAAAATTTCCTGGTAGATGGCTGTGTTGACCCTGGACTTAATGAAGCACAGTGGACCAACACCAGCAGATGACATGGCTCCCCAAAACAACACAGATGGTGGAAACCACACTGGACTTCAAGCATCTTGCATCATGTGCCTCTCCATTCTTCCTCCAGACTCTGGAAACTTGGTTCCCAAATGAGATGCAAAAGTTGCTCTCACAGAAAAGAGGACTTTGGACCACTGAACAATAGACCAGTTCTTTTTTTTCCGTTAGCCCAGGTAAGATGCTTCTGATGTTGTTCGTTGTTCATGAGTGGCTTGACAAGAGGAATACAATATTTGAAGCCCATGTCCAGGATCCATCTGTGTGCGGTGGCTCTTGATGCACTGACTCCAGCTTCAGTCCACTCCTTGTGAAAGTCCCCAACACTTTTGAATGGCCTTTTCCTGACAATCCTCTCCAGGCTGCAGTCATCCCTGCTGCTTGTGCACCTTTTTCTTCCACACTTTCCCCTTCCACATAACTTTCTGTTAATGTGCTTTGATACAGCACTTTGGGAACATCCAGCTTCTTTTGCAATTACTTTTTGGGGCTTTCCCTCCTTATGGAGGGTGTCAATGATGGTTTTCTGCACAACTGTCATGTCAGCAGTCTTTCCCATGATTGTGATTCCTACTGAATCAGCCTGAGAGACCATTTAAAGGCTCGGGAACCCTTTGCAGGTGTTATGGATTCATTAGCTGGTTAGATTGGGACACTTTGAGCCTAGAATATTGAACCTTTGCTCACTATTCTAATTTTCTGAGATTGTGAATTTGGGGTTTTCAGAAGCTGTACCCCATAATCATCATAATTATAATGAAGTAAGGCTTGACATATCTCACTTTGCATGTAATGAGTCTATCTCATATATTTGTTCCACCTTTAAAGTTGCATTACTGAAATGAATGAACATTTGCACAATATTCTAATTTTTTGAGTTTCACCTGTAGCTATAGATATAGATATAGATCAATCTGTGTTTTAAAACTATAAGAAAATAATTATTGTTGTATGATAAAGAACTTGGCAGTTTACTGATTTTTTTTCAATCTGTATTTTTCTAATAAACTTATTTTTTATTTCCAACTCCTGTTTACTTTTCCTTTCAGATATAGCAGTCACAGGACATTATACCCATAAATACTACTGATCAGTACAAGGTCGCATAGATTACGTAATGTCATGGAAGTGATGAAAACTGTATTTCACCAGAAACATTCTTATTCATTTATTTTTTGTAAAAGGCAGTTTGAAATCAGCTCTTGAACAACAGTGTAAAAAGGGGAAAACTGAAGAAAGACTCCAGTCTTTCCTAATCTATACCTATAAGAAGGTGGATGGGTGGTGAGTGTCTGGCATTAGTGGCCACACCCGGCCCAACCATCCTGTACCGAGCTGCCCACGCTTACCTTTAGACCTAACTAACATCGCCGCAAGGGTCTAGAAACAGAGAGTGGGGAAACACCCCACAAACATGAACAAAAGAAAACTACAAGGCCCAGCATCCTCCAAGCTACGCCACCCCACAGCCAATCAGGCTGAAGGACGCAAACATGGAGGAGGCCGGGAAAGCTGGTGCATGCAAAATAAAAAAAAGGCTCACACAGTAGGAGCGCAAGGATGCTGTAGGTGGATGCAGCGCTTCGCTGCCCTCACTTCCTCAACCCCCCCCAAAGCCACAGCAAGGCCGGTGCCGGCCTTCTTCCCCGGGGCCGCGGGGAGAAGAGGGGCTCCCCCTACTCCCTGCTACCCCACTGAAGCTGTGGTGAGGCCGGAACAGTGGTGGGGGTAATAGAAAGGCAGCAGCCAGCGAACCACCAGGGAGAGCACATCACCTTATGGATCGCTGCCTGCTGCCTTTGTTTTCCCCCCATTAACTGTTTCGAAGGCTGACACGAAGCAACCTTTGAAACAGTTAATGGGGAAATGCAAAGGCGCCAGCCAGCGATCCATAAGGGGAGGTGCTCTCCAGGGCGGATCGCTGGCTGCCACCTTTCTATTACCCCCACCACTGTTTCGTGTCAGCTCTCGAAACAACAGTGGGGGTACTACAAAGGCAGGGAGAACACCTCCCCTTACGGATCGCTGGCTGGCGCCTTTGTAATTCCCCCTAAACTGTTTTGAAGGTTGACAAAAAACCATCAAAACAGTTGAGGGGAAACAAAGGCATCCCACCCCCACCCCACAGCAGGGAAAGGGGGAAATGGATAGCTTTCGCCTCCCACCCTTCCCTGCTTCCCCCCCCCCAGGAAAAGGGGGAAATAAACACTTCCACCTCCCCCCCTTCCCTCCCTACTCACCCAGGCACAGCCTCCTCACCTGCAGCTTCCTCTCTCTCTCTCTCTCTCTCTCTCTCTCTCTCTCTCTCTCTCTCTCTCTCTCTCTCTCTCTCTCTCTCACACACACACACACACACACCTGCTGGACTGCTTCTCTCTCTGTGTGTGTGTGTGTGTGTGTGTCCGTGTCCGTGTGTGTGTGTGTGTATGTGTCCGTGTCCGTGTGTGTGTGCGTGCGAGCGTGCATGTGTGCATGCGTGCATGTGTGTGTGTGCGCACACCCCCCCCAAAAAAACCACCCCAACCACCAATGCCGAGAAAAAAACTGGGCAAAAAATGCTAGTAAGCCTCTAAAATAATCCATTGGCACTACCCACAACATAGGTGCAAACTTTGTTGTGCTCTCTTAGAAGGGGTTCCTTAAGTTCAGTGGGGCTTGCTCTCGGGTAAATAGATACAAAATGACCACCTAAACTGTGTACATCAGAGATGGGGAAAGGGGGTGTTTTCATCTGTTAGAATATACCAACCAGCATAACAGTGGCTCTAGTCCAGCAGACTAAAAAGTAACTTTTCCCATCTCTGATACGTTCTCATAGGTTGTGACATGTCAATCTTAGAATCCTTCATAAATTCCTCAGACTCGCTCTAACAAATGGCACACCTTAAATTATTCGCTAGAAACCCCTGCAATCCCATAAATCATGGATTCTCAACCTGCAGCCTATGGGCTGGATAAGGCCCATGGCACCATTTCATGTGCCCCCCCCACACACACACACCGCCTATACCACACCAGGAGGTGCCATATGGTGGAGGAAGGGCAAAATGGCCATCCAGCCCCCAAAGCTGTCTGAGGGAGCATGACCCGGCTCCTGGCTTTAAAAGGTTGAGAACTCCTGCCATACATGCATGTAGTAAAGTCTAGTTAACAACCAACAAAGGGGCTTACATTCCTTGGTGAACTTCCAAAATATATCTTGATTTTTACAGTGTCTAATCAACCTGGAATTGACTTGGCTTATTTATGTGCCTGTGAAATATAAGTAATTAAGCAAAGTTAATAAGAACCTTTTTAATGTTCTTATTGTTGTTTTTCTTTCACCTTTATGAACCTTTGTTATTAATTTGTCTCATATTGCAGTTTTATTTTTTTATGGTGGGGAGGATGAGGATTTTGTATCCACCCAGCCAAAAATGTATGCTGCTAAATCATTAAATCACTATACAGTAATACCTCATACAAAGTCCGCTTCATACAACATCAAATTCATACAACATAGCCTAATTCCTTGAAAAAAGTTGCCTCATACAAAGTCGCTGCGACTTTGTATGAGGCATTGGGGTTTTTCCCAGGTTGCATTGTGCCTGGGCAGTATAAAAGGCAGGACGCATGCATGCATGCATTGCTCTTGTGGGTTTTGCATGAGGCGAAGAGTGGGGAGGTGGATGGGGAGGGCAATTTTTTGGTGGGGTGGGCAATTGTTTGGTTTTGCTGCTGTGGTTTTTAGAAACAGATTGCATGCTCCATAATTTTTCTTACGTTGGACTTTTTGTGGGGGCACTGTTTGGTGGGGTGGGCAATTGTTTGGTGTTTGCTGATGTTTGGATGATTAACACTGTGCTGCATGATGGACATGTTGGCATCCATTTTTTCCTTGCTTCCATCCCGTAATTGTTTACAGTAGCTTGTACAAAATGTATGATTGGCCGCATGGCTACAGATTAACACCATGCCGCATGATGGGACATGTTAACTTTTTAAACCTGCACTTCATAAAGTTTTCAAAAGTTAAAAACTTGTTGTATGGTTTGTCCCCTAAAATCAGGGTTGTTTGACATTTTTTGGTAATGTATTTAGCCTTTAGACAATGATTTCTTAAAGTTCTGTCAGTTTCCTGTCAGTTTCCTTGACTTTGCCATGAAGTCTGTGCTGTTACAGTACAATATATCTCTATGGAAACGATGTCGTAAGAGGCATCGCGGCAAGGATTTGGACGTTGTATGAGGCATCACGGCTAGGATTTTGCATGGCTCATACAAAGTCCAAATCCGTATAAAGTCCAAACTTATGGAACCATGTTTGGACGTTGTATGAGGTATCACTGTATATCAATTTACTTGGTTTGATTTATTTCTGATTTGCCTTTCCCCAGAAATTGTAATTATTGTCAATCCATAAGAAAACTTAACATAAATATATATGACATATTTTGATATTGTTATATACAGTATTAAAACACACAGAAAGAAATAATATTAAAATACAATTGAATAAAAAAGGAATTATTATTATTTTAAAAAATAGAATTAAAGGAACATAAAATCAGACAAAAATGATCATCTGATAAATAATAATGAAACCATAAAACCTAAAACTGCTGGTCAAATTTTTCAAAATTTCTATTCAAAAAGTAGCCAACCAGTTGCCATACCTGTCAAATATCCCAGATTGGCCGGGAAATCCCGTATTTTGGCTCTCGTTCCTCCCCTTTTCCGCCACTATCCCATATTTTGAACAGCAGGGAAAGGGGTTACTGCGCACGCGCGCATGTGCAGAACTCATTTGTGCATGCACAAATGTGTTCTGCGCATACGCTAACATGTTCTGCACATGCGCAAAAGGGTTCTGTGTGTCTGTGCATGCGTGCAGGCACTGAAATTTCCTGTATTTTGGGGAGCTGTGCTTGACTTGTATGCCAGTTGCCTACAGGAAATCCATTGTTAGGTATGAGGTGCCTCCCATAGTGATATCATGAGCCACTTACGCCAGCAACTCACATAGAGAACCATTTTGCCATTAATGTAATTGGAGTACAGTACTCAATAAATAATGTGTGCAAATGTAAAATGTATTTCAAATACTGTATAAAGAAATGTGAGCATTATGCATCTTTTGTAAGAGGGAAAGAAGCATTTTTTTAAAAAAAATAGCTGTAAATTTGGGGTGAAGTATTCTTTCAAACATTCTCCTTGGTGATAACATTTTTTCTGCCAAGACATCAGAAAAAGAGAGGGAGGGATGAACTGTGGTCGAAAAAATGACAGATCTCACCCCTCAGTTTGTAGTTTACAAAGAGCTGAAATCTAGTCAACCCTTTGAAAGGAAAACAGCTGGGTTGTTGGTTGGCTCTGCAGAACATTTGGAGATTTATAACTAAGATAAGCATAAGAAGATAATTTCAAAATTTGCTGAGTCACTGAGAAGAGGATGTGTCTGTTTGAAATATAAAGCTAGCAACAAAGATGCACTGGCTGAGACACTGGGAAGAGAAAGCATCTGTAAGAAACAAAGAGGTAATAATATAGATGAGACACAGTGAGAGAGGCAAAATGGTGAATGAGGATAGATTATTTGCAGAATTCAAGAAAATAATGGAGGGAAAAAATACCTTGACCATTTATGAAGGTGAGCTGGTTAAAACAAAAAGAGAAATGGAAAACACAGTTAAAGCTGAACTAGGGTCATCAGTTAAAAAACAAAAGGAGATATGTGCAAAAGAAAGTGACATAAATTAGAGCAGAATTAAATAAAACACTATCAGTGGTTAAAGATCAGTTGAAAACATTTGATCAAAAGTGAAGGAATTTGATAAAATGGTTAAAGCTAAAACTAGAATGCTATATTGGCATGAAGTCAAGTTTACTGAAATTGATTTAAACATTGATTGATTTGGAAGATAGAGGACAGAGGGGGAAATGTGAAATCGTGTGGATTTCCAGAAGGTGACACTGAAGATAGAATAAATCTTAGAAATGTTATACTGGAATGAATGAATATAGTGACAAAAATGTTGAGTTTTGTTCAAGACCTAGAGAGATAGCATCATGTGTGACTTAAGTGGGAAGGGCAGGATAATGCTCAGCAATATTATTTTTCCAAATGTTTATAAGGAAGTTATTTTTATGAAAGTGGATAGAGAAAAGTATGGAGAGTTATTGTATAAAGATGCCCCAATCCCAATATACTAGGATTTTTGTTATCAAACAGTATCATGGAGATGCAATATGAAACTGTTTGAGTTCCTCTCTTTGATAAATCACACCTGGACTCATGAGTCCTACCTCAAATGAAGTGCAGAAGACTGACATTAGAAACCAGTCTTTTTGTGTAGTGGCTGGAAATGCTAGGGGGCACTCTATGCTCATCAGCCCCCACCTATATCTGCTTCCTTAAACTGGCTAAGGCCAAATTGTTTAAGGAAACATTTTAAAACTCGCTATCCCTAATCTTTTTTCCTCCATCTAAAAGTTCTCTGCTGCCCATACTATATTTAGACACTGACGCCACTGACGCCACCGCACCGGAGGACTCCCCCGCCCGCCCCGGAGCCACTCCACCGCCCAGGTTGGGGCCAGGTGTGCCCACTCACAGCCTCGCCCTCCGAGACCCACCTGCTCAGAGGGCTTAAAAAGCTGCTGATGCCGCCACACTGGAGGACTCTCTCGCCTGCCCTGGAGCCACTCCACTCTCCGGGGAGGTGTGTTTGTTTTGTCTTAGATTTTGTCTATGAGGGCGAGCCCTGGGCTCCGCATGTGTCATTAGCTCGGGCTCTGTTGGTTGCTCTACTGTATTTGTTATGAATATTGTTGTGATTTGTATCTTCCCCTTTATTTATTGCATTTATACTGTAAAATTATTGGTTGATTATTTTTCTGACTGTTGTTGCCGCTTCGTTGTTGTAAACCACTTTGAGTCTCCCATTGGGATGAGAAAAGCAGTATAAAAATCTAAATAAATAATAAATAAATAAATAATTTTTTGTTTTGTTGTTGCAATAAGGTTCCATAGAATTAAAAATAAACATTTTGTGTAACTCCCAAATTACCCAGATGGGGATGCCCACATTTTGTATAGTGTTTTTTTCTCACATATTACTAGATGTTTTAAGTTTGTTTGTTTTGTTTAATAATTTTTTAAAGGAATCCAACTGCCATTTTACCTTTGCATAAGTGCAATAGTGTTATGTTACAGCTGTAAATTACCCCTAATTAGCAAGTTGCATGGAGATAACTAATGCCTCAATAAATAGCAGCAACCTGCTGACACAAGTTGACTCCATTTCACTTACACCAGCATACACTGCTTATCTAAGTTTGTCAAAATTTCTAATCTCAATAACTCTTCTCCATGCCTACTGACCAGATAAGCCTACCAGTTTGCCATCTTAATTTTTACTCTTTTGGTCTTCCTGGAGCAGCTCCCTGTCTCACCCTGGGAGCCCACGCCACCGGCCCCGTTGGGGAGAGACAGGTGGGAGCCATTGCCGCTGCAGACACAGCTGCCCTTGCTCTCCGGGATGGCCCGCCCGGAGAGCAGAAAAGGACGATGACACACGACGCCTTGAGCAGCTCCCTGTCTCACCCCTGGAGCCCACACCACCGGCCCCGTTGGGGAGAGACAGGTGGGAGCCATTGCCGCCGCTGACGCAGCTGCCCTCGCTCTCCGGGACGGCCCGCCCAGAGAGCAGAAAAGGACAATGACGCATACCACCTCGAGCAGCTCCCTGTCTCACCCCGGGAGCTGATGCCACCGGCCCTGTTAGGGAGAGACAGGTGGGAGCCATTGCCGCCACCGACGCAGCTGCCTCACAGACGTTGAACTATAGGGTGCCTTTGTGGCTGCTGGGTGGTTGAGGTTGATTTTTTGTGTAATTTCTCATTGTGATATTGCTTAATTATTTATATTTTGTATTGTATTTTTGCATATTCTGATGTTTTGATTGTATTAATTGTAAATTGCCTTTTGTAGTTTATTGTATATTTTGCTCTGTTTATTGTATTTATATATGTTGTAAGCCGCTTCGAGTGGCACTTGTGTCAGGAAAGCAGGATAGAAATTAAACTTTATTATTATTATTATTATTATTATTATTATTATTATTATTATTATTATTATTATTATTATTATTATTATTATTATTATTATTATTATTACCAGTTACCTCTGATCTTAACCA
Source organism: Bradypodion pumilum (assembly GCA_035047305.1). Lineage (NCBI taxonomy): Eukaryota > Metazoa > Chordata > Lepidosauria > Squamata > Chamaeleonidae > Bradypodion > Bradypodion pumilum. Next base: position 121,572,040 of record JAWDJD010000004.1, read on the forward strand.
GTAAATGACTATAACCCATAATCCCCTTCTGGTCTCTGGAGTCTATCAGTTCTCAACGTATCCTTTTGTTAACACTAATGAAGAAATCTATATCTCTAAAGCAAAGATGTACATAGGTATGTCATTTTTACACTCCCCCTCGCCACCCACCCCCTCAACAACCATCACGGACCTACCTTCCCCATTTTAAAGGTCAAAGAAGGGGGTCTGGAGGATGCGGGTGGGGCGTGGGACCCACAGAATACCAATTAAAATAAAACTACATGCCCCAGCATCCCCTGCGTTATGCCCCAGCCAATCAGAGAGGCTGGAGCGAACCCAGGAGAGGCGGGGCAGCAAGACGGAGATCCGCCGCCAGCAGGCTGTGCTTGCCTCTCCACCTTGCTGTTGCGAGAGCAGCCACACAACAGTGAGGCAGAGAGGGAAGCTGACAGGCTGCTCTCCATCAGGGAACGCGTGCTCCCAGATGGAGAGCAGCCTGACCGCGTTGGACTCCTGCCTCACTGTTTCAAGGCTTCCCTCACAACAGCAAGGTGGAGAGACATACTGACAGGCAGCCTGCTCTCCATCTGGGAATGTGCACTTAAGGGAGCAGCCTGACCATGTCAGACCCCCACCTCACTGTTTCAAGGCTCACCTCCCAATAGCAAGGCAGGGAGACACACTGACAGGCGGCTCTCTATCTGGGAACAAACGTTCCCGATGAAGAGCAGCCATGCCTCTCCACCTTGGCTGTTGTGAGGGCAGCCACACAACAGCGAGATGGAGAGGCAAGCTGACAGGCTGCTCTCCATCAGGAAACGTGCACTCCTGGACGGAGAGTGGCCTGACAACGTCGGACCACTGCCTCACTGTTTCGAGGCTTCCCTCGCAACAGCAAGGCGGAGAGACACACTAATAGGCAGGCTGCTCTCCGTCTGGGAATGCATGCTCCCAGACGAAGAGCGGCCTGGCCGCATCGGACCCCCACCTCACTGTTTTGAGGCTCATGCCCGGATGGAGGATGGGCACCTTTGCTAGTGAACTCTAAAGGAGGCAAAATCATTTGATTTAAAAACAACAATAGAAAAAGAATATTAAAATCTACTTCTAGAAACATGACTGTAAAAGTGCTAATGGATACTAGATTGCACTCAGGGAGTGAGTCCTACTTCATTCAGTGGGGATTATATCAGAATAGACATGTATAGGATGGTGGTATATTCTTTGGTCTACTTTGGGAGTTTTCTAAAGGTAAAATGTAGGCAGCTGCTCTCAAAGAAATGCTGAAAATGGTGAGCCAATTCTTAATCCCTAGATTGTTACTATTTTATTAACAATGAACAGCAAGACATGGAAACATGAAAGCTATGCAAAAAGAAAAAGGAGGAAATCAGATTAATGGCAAGGATTTCAATGAGCTTGTCAGATTTCAACACCTTTTTTATGCTTCAAAAGCTATTAAGCATTCTTTCCACCTTCTGTCTTCATTATCTGACACTCTCTTAGCTACAGGGGACAATAGCTGCATAATAGACTGCACCCAAAGAACTCTGAATAAGGAAGAGAAGTTCAAAACAAAGATGTCAGCATTCCAAATTGACAGGGAATTCTACTTTGAAACAGAACAGAACAACAAGCACATGTCACTCAAAATATCATGAACGCCAAATAAAGGCACACAAAAGCTTTTGCCATTATGAAAATGTTTGCAGGCAGATAGCAATAGAAATAAGAGACTGGAACGAGACTTGAGTCACTCACATGACTCGTTCAATGGCTAACTTTTTACACTGACTTCAGTGAGAGATCAGCAATACCACTTAGTTTAATTTGCCTCTTCCTGCTTTGTTTCCTTCATCCACCCCATGTTATCCTTTCTGCCCCATTCTCTTTTCAATAGTAAAATAACTATAATAAGTTAATAGGTAAATGGCACAAAAAGACTGTGTGGAAGCTATCAAAATTATACTTCTAATTTCCTGATACACTCTTGTTATATATCTTGTCCACAACTGCTCTACAAATGGCACATTGTTCATCTATACCTATAAAAGAGAAATGTCCCCGTGTGGGTCTTGGAAAGGTTTCCACACCCCTTAACTGTCCCTGTCCAAACTGTGCACACACTTACATGGAGTGGGAGAGATGGTCAAGATGTGGGTACCGGGGCCCGAGGTCAGACCTGTGCCCCACAAAATGGGAAAAGGAACAGGAACTACAACTCCCAAGGTGCCTTGGGAGAAAAATGGCAGTTTAACAACAAGGCCTGGAAATAGAATGTTGGAAAGAACTGATTTGCATGTTTGACTGTGATTGTTTGAGAGTGAATGACAGATAGGGAACGGTCCTGGAATTCCTGAGAAAACCTGCATCTATAAAACGCATGCGGCTGGAACAACCCATTCCATGTAAGCCTCTATAGCCCAGAAACGAGACACTTTCAATGTACATCACTGTTGTGTGAGTGAGAGACAGAAAGAGACAGGGAGTGTGTGTCTGTGTGTGCGCGCAAGAAAATGCAGGAGACAGTGGGTTCCGGGTCAGTCACTGGTGTGTGTGTAGATGTGTGTGCCTGAATGAGAGAGAGAGAGAGTCTGTGTGTTGGGGTGAATCAGGGGCTGGAAAACCTACACACACAGCAAACACACCCCAGCCATGGCTGGGCAATCAGCTAGTTTGTAATAACGGGCTTTGCCTTGTTAAATATGCTTTAAGTCTCATTGATTTCTGTATATCCAGATGCACTCAAAGTACTCTAAGGTTAAAAGTAAAGGTTTCCCTTGCTCAAAAGTCAGTCGTATCCGACTCTAGGGTTCAGTGCTCATCTCTGTTTCAAAGCCGAAGAGCCAGCGCTGTCTGCTTCTGCAGACGTTTCCGTGGTCATGTGGCAGGCATGACTAGGCACTGGAGCACACGGAACACTGTTACCTTCCCACCAAAGTGGTCCCTATTTATCTACTTGCAATTTCTTGATTTTGAACTGCTAGGTTGGCAGGAGCTGGAACAAAGATGGGAGCTCATTCCGTCCTGCAGTACTCGGGAATCGAACTGCTGTCCTTCTGCCTTCCAGTCAGCATCTTAGCCACTTGAGCCACTGCAGTCCTTTCAAAGTACTCAAAGCAGTGCTTTATTTTTGTTTCAACAGATATATAAAATGTCATTGTTGAACAACCTCAAACAATCTGGCTATTAGAAATAGGAATTGAGCCAGTATCTCATCCTTCCATCCATTTTTATTTAATCATTTCCTAAAACATTTGTATCATTCATCATTTTCAAAGATGGATATTTGTAACATTTCCTGCCACTTATTTTACCTTATCTGTTCTTACAAAGATGAAAAATGAAAAGCAAAAAAAAATCCTTAAACAATGTTACACTCATTGTTATATATACACAGTAAGTAATGGATGGTTTCATGTTTCATTTTTAAAGCATTGGTGGCGGCTGCAGCTGCTACTCATATCTATGTATACTTTTTTCCCCTGGAAATCATTTTCACATTTGACAGGAAAAATGCCACTGGCATGAATTTGTTTAAGGTGGATCACAGCTTGCCATCAGGTGATGCATACACTATGATCAAGGAGCCATCTCCTGTGGCATGTGTGAAATGAGACATGCAGGATTTAACACCAGGACTTCAATGCACTGCCGCAACCTTGAGAATATTGACAAGGTGTGCCTTCACAGCCAGTCCATCTGGCATGGCCTCTTCTGCCTCCATGACCATTGGGAATCAGAATAATGGAGTGGTTCCTCCTCTGTCATTTTGCCATTGGGCCCAATATGATGGTTTCCAGTGGCATTTCCTCCACCCGTAGCCATTGGCCCTTTAAAGGAGTCAGGTTATTTACTGCTGCCCAACATTTTATGCTGAGTTGCTGACTATACAGTCTACTCCAAGGGTTCACAACATTTTCCCACCATGGGCCGGACCCGCCCCCAACACACAGTTGTACGGGCCGGAGGCGTGGTTCCTCCCTCCACTTCCATTTTTTATGGCCGCGGCAGCAGGTGCAACTGCAGGTTGCTTTTGCAGCTTCCCCCACTTCCCATGGTGGCAGGAGGGTGTTTGGATCATTTTTGCTCTGTTTTTGTTATTTTAGCCGCATTTTCACACTTCCAGGTTCTGCAGTGGATACCCAGGTGCCACTGAAGGTTCCCCACTGCCACTGGAAGTGCAGAAATGCAGCAAAAAATTACAAAAATGGAGAAAAAATGCTCCACATACACTCCTGCTGCCACAGGAAGCAGTGGAGGCTGCAAAAGCAGCCAAAAATGCTGCAGTTGCACCCGCCGCTGCCACCAAAAACAGAAGTGCAAGAACACCATATTTTCACTGTGAAAATGTGGTATTTTGGCTCTTTCAGTGGTGGGGGAGCTTCCGCTGGTGCCCAGATACTCACAGCAGGCCAGATTAATTGGTGCCATGAGCCGGATTAGGTCCATGGGCTGTAGGTTGAAAATGCCTGGTCTATTCCATTACCTTGGCGGGAGGTCCGGCCAGACATATATCTGGAATATATGAATCCACAACATGAGGGCAGAATTTGGGCCAGCTATTCATCCACAACAACTGTGTGACATTCTAAAATATTAAATAAAACAGCATACAATCTGCATGAAGAATTAATTGACTGAAATTCAAGTGATTTTGCAAAATACTTCTTTGTTTAGTACAGCCCATGCAAATACAGAAATATCACTGCCTTAAATTTTTTCTCCTTCTGTACAAACAAGCATTGCCAACCACAATGTCATCAGACATTGACATCACAGGAAATAAAGATCTTGGAATATATTTAATTCAACTGGGATTTTTCTTTTTCTTTCCCTGGAACAAAAACAACACACACAAGTTCCCAAAAAATATCCCCCAACAAAGCAAACAGCACCTATCCTGGGTTTTGTGCTAATAAAAGATATGACAGATATGAAGCAACTCAGTTGGCCATGATACAATTAAAAGTTAGTAAGTCACATCACCGATAAACAGCGCAACTTCTTTTGGCCCTCCTATGGCTCCCAGCCAAACAACATTATTAATGATCATTCTCTTGGACCATCAGAACCTTTAGTAAGGTCAAAACAGGGCTACATTATTTATGCTTTATGGGAAGATGTATTTAATGTTTGTAAATCCATTTGAATAATAACATTGATTTTAATGGACTGATAAATGCATATGTCTTTTAATGTCCATTAAAATAACGATCGCCTGGAGTCTATAAAAAATTCAACATTTACTTGTTGAGTAGGCTTATTCTTTGATGGGATTGCTACTTAACTAAAATTTGCAAAAAGTTGCTAAATCTGCCACAAAAAATGAATAATTCGTCTTAATCTGTTTGATTCCCCAATGGCCGTATTGCCTTCTCCTTTGGCTCGTGTGTGCAGTAGAACAAGTACAATATGAGCAGAAGCTAATGGGATGTGGCAAATATTAGTAATTAATTTATGTGTTGTGGAGAACACACTGTCACATCATAATTGCTGAAGAAAAGCACAGTGCTAATCCAATCTTGGTCTTTACCTCAAGCAGCAAGTCCTAGGCCAGCCAGGGTATTGTTATTCTTCCAACCAAGTGTTCATGATTTAAAGTTGCTTGACAAGTATTATTTATGGAATTTGCTAAGAATTAAAAGAAATGTCAATGGGTTATTATGAAAAAGAGTCATTTTCACACATCCCAAAACTTGTTAAGAGCTAAAAGACAATTTGTCTTGGACATAAAACTTGTGTTTCACATTCATAAAATCAACCCCATATTTTAAAATGTGTATAACTGGAAAATACTCATAAACATATTTAGGCTGAGTAGAAAATTGGGGATATTAGTGTACATTGATTTAAATGGGCCTACTATAGCTGCAGTAAGTCACAAGTAGCTCAAGTGCCAGCTCAAAGAGGTGGTGGATTTCACCTTTGTGTAGTTGTTAGGATACAAGGTGATGCATTTCTATCATGCAAGGTTTCAAAGAACAGGATGCAGTCTTCATCTTTAAACTGCCACAACACCTTCATTTTTATTTTTATTATACTTCTTGAAACAGACTAGCTTGGCTGTCTCTGTGAATATTTCTTCTGTATTCTCCTGGCTTGTAAGACTTACATGAACCACAATGTACCTTAATATTATCAGTTCCTCTCACCTGAACAATAGCTGGAGCTCGATACACAGAGTGAAAGTGGCATTGAAAAGGTATTTCAGTCAGCCTTAGAAACACATTATATGAGCTGCCAAGTACATGCTCAAAGAAAGCTTTTCCCTTATGGTTCTTCTTCTTCCGTGTCTAGGCCAGATGTGAAACTGCAAAATGGAGGCATCTTTTGGTGAGTTCATTCTGCAGTTGCTTTTGCCTGACCTAGTGTGAGAAAGCTTAGCCAGCAACACAAGGTTGCCATTACCAGGGTACGCCTGATTGTGGTTCAAAAATACTACAATTTTCAAGGAGGCTCTTTCTGTGTACCCCTGCCCTTATGGTAACTAACAGTATAAGTCTTGGCCAAGATTTTGTGTTCTGCTGAAGCAAATACAGTAAAACCCCTACTTACGGGGGGGGGGAGTCCATTCCGTAGGCTTTTGCTTAAATCGTGTGTTTTTTTAATGTAACTCAAAGCAAACCCATAGGAAAAATGACATTTTTATGTAACTTGAAGCAAACCCATGGGGAAAATGAAATTTTTATGTAAATCGAAGCAAACCAATAGGGAAATGAAATTTTACATAACTCAAAGCAAACCAATAGGAAAAAGAATCTTTATGGTACTAGAAGCAAACCCATAGGAAATCGGGGAAATTGGGACATGGTTTTAGCACAAAATCATTATGTAAGTCGAATTTTAAGTAACTCAAGGCATATGAAAGTCGAGGTTTTACTGTAACATGTTTCTGGAAACATTCATGTTAGAAAAAAATTTGGGTAACACATACTGAGTCCTAATCAGGAAAGGCAAAAGGACATCAACCATGGAAAATCCAACTACAGTATAATTCAAAATTGGCAAAGGTGCTTGCAAAATATTCTCTGTCTGTATTTGTTTCTTTGTAGCCACTAACAGGATAGCCATGCCGAATTATACATTTTTTGCTCCACCCCAGCCTTTCTTCATAATTTTGTCACTTACATTGCTCTTATCAAAGAGGTAGCTGTGTTAGACTGTCTCAGCGTGTTGTCAAAATCAAAGGGACAAGGGAAGGCGGAAGGAGGACAAAAAGATGACAGAACATTGTGGAATTTATTTTAGGGAGAGTTTGCACAAATTCAAATCAACTTCTTTGCCAACAGATTCTTTGTGTCTGAAAAAGTAAAAGTAGGGGGAAATTCAATCAAAAATAGGTCTGTTAGTCTTTAAAATGCCACAATATTTTGAGTCTTTTTTTTCTTTTCCCATTTCCTCCTTTAATTTTGGTAACAATGGATAAAGCTTATCATAATTTTCATTTTTGGCTCTAAATGAACATCTAGGTCATTTGTGAAATCAAACATTATTGGCATTGTCCCTGCCCAGTTTTATTTTATCACGAGACCTTGTTAGAATGATGAACTCTTTCAGATACAACTAAGACTGCATATTTTTGAAAAGTATATTATGCAGCTTTTTAAAAAAAACTGAAGCAGAAAAGGTAAATGTTGTCCTTGCTCAAAAGTCAGTCGTGCTCATCTCGGTTTACAGCCAAAGAGCCAGTGCTGTATGCATTTGCAGACGTTTCCGTGGACATGTGGCAGGCATGGAAAATTGTTACCTTCCCACAGTGGTGGGCTCCAAAAAAAATTACTACCACACTGCAGGTGTGGTATGGTGGGCGTGGCCAGGGGAAAGCCCTGCGTTGCACCCGAATTAGGACTACTTTATTTCAAAACTTGGATGGGCGGGGCCAGCTAGAATTTCTGCTACCGGTTCTGGTGAACTGGTGCGAACCTCCTGATGCCCACCACTGCCTTCACACCAAAGTGGTACCTATTTATCTACTTGTATTTTCTTGCTTTTGAACTGCTAGGTTGGCAGGAGCTGGAAAAGAGATGGGAGCTCTCTCCATTATGCAGCACTTGGGTCTTGAACTGCTGACCCACCAAACATCTAGTCATCAAGCTCAGTATCTTAACCTCTAAGCCACCATGGCTCTTTATTGTTCTAATACCAAATATCAAAAGGCAGAGAGAGGTTATCTGCTTCAAAAGGACAGGAATTTTTGATCCCAACCTATTTGCATATTCTTCTTCTTGTACCATATCCATGTCTGAATATTGGCGATCATCATGGCGATCAGCCATTGCAGTGTGACACCTGTACCAGTGATCCAGCTCCACGAGTCACTTTCTGGTCCTGAGCCTTTTTGGCATGCAAAGTCCTCCTCGGCCCCAGGCCAGTATTGATGAAGCTGCTGCCCTCCCTCAAAATGGATTCAAGTGGGATTTAATCCACATGGGGACCATAACCCTTCCCTGTGGACTTCGCTAAGGCTGCTAGTCCTCAGGGTTGTCAGTTTAGTTAACCACCACCTGACACACAGCGTTGAGTCACTGGCAATATGGTTTACTCTATTAGCAGGATAACCTGGCCAGACTTGCATACACTCCTCAATATATGCATATTTCAGTGCCTCAAGTGCACTAATCCAAAGTACCTGAGACAAAAATGTGCACACCTAGGTTGCCATCAAGGCAAATGCTTCTCCACTAAAAATGATGCTAGCCAGTGACTGAAAACCTATTGCTGTAATTTAGACTGTGCAAGGCTGATGACACTTGCAGCAGTGATTTCTTTGAAATTAAACTTTTCCAACTTCTCTTCAGAAGGTCCCAATACTCTCTTTTATTATTCAGAAACTATAGGAGCCACAGTATAGGAGATGGAACCCTCTAATTACTAAATGTTACCACTGCTCGGATGATTTTTGGCAATTAAAGGCATCCCGCAGCCCCCATGGCTTTCTGACACCAAAGGGGATTCCACTTTACTATTGGTACCTTCAGGAGAAAAGTCATCAATGCTTAATTTCCAAAAACAATCACCATTAATGGCATCATTGAGCCTTATTCAGTGTAAGTTATGCAATAAGTTTTTGGATAATGTGCTCAACTCATAGTCAGCAGCAGTTTTTTCTCACCTGGTGAAAGGTGCCTAATTGTCATAACATGTGTTTTTCCTCAGTGCTGTACTTTGCATTTAATGTAGCTTGTTATACAATTTGCCATTAAGAAGGTAAAAAAGAGCTTACTTTGCAAGACTGATTGCTGAGAGAAAACAGGCTATCAGAAGGAATATGCAGTTTCTCAATATAGAATTCAATCCTCAGATATCTGAAGAGCAATGAGGAACAAGCAAGGAAAGTAATTACACAGTGAAGAAGATGCGGAAACGCTACTAACCCCTTTACTAAAACAGTCACTAACTTTTTCTTCTCTACCAACTCTTTTTTTTTCCTTCTCCTATCACCAACTTCTCCTTTAAATTACTCTTCTCTCACCCTCTTTTGCTGGAGCACATGTGTATCTCCACTCTTTCATATGTAGCCACTGAATATTAAATTAAAATAGAATGCAAGTGAAAAATGGCAAACGAGTAATTTTTCAATTCTACAACTTGAAAGTGGTGTGAATGCTTATTGTTAGGACAGCATGTTCATTCAAAGAAACAAGAGAATGCATAAATCCTCTGATAGTGTCCTGAGGCCAAGAAAACTAAAGCTTGACTATTTGCTATCATTGACATAAAATCTGTACGATTTTATGTAAAAACTGTAGAAGCTTCAAGTTGTATGTCACAGCCTGTGAGAGTGATTCCACCAATAGTTAAATGAGGTAACTGAGTACAGGTACTTCTAGATGTCCTCTAAGGATTTGTAGAATATTTAAAAATAAAATGCAGATCAATGAAAGTTGTATTGTCACAATTATACTTCAAGTGAAATATGGCTCACCAAAGCATTGTTTCTTTTTGTAAGGTGGTGTTACCTCTGCGATGGTTTCTGCAGAGACTGGGAATGCTACTTCTTTGGGCCACAACACCCAGAATCCTCTGGTCAGCTATAAAGAAAACAACACTTCCAAGCTCTGGGCTTCTGGTATGGCAATACAGGAATCATTGTATAATCTGCATCTCACATCAAAATATTGAATTCATTATTGAGAAAGGTGAGAGGTGCTGAAGCAGCAGTCTTTCTGAAGCAGATAAACTTTCTTTACTCCTCATATAAAACATATTCAGTCCCACCTTATGTTAGTGTTAAACATGGACACTTACAACAAAACATAAATGAAAGCTGGTCATCATGGAAATGAGATGTCTAAGGAAGCTGCTGGAGTGACTGTCAAAATTGTGTTGGGCTTCAATCCTCTATGGACCTACATAAGAAAAAACGTACAAAACAAAGCAGAGCTTTTACTTCTAATTAACAATGGACAGGATTATGCTGTTAATGTTATATTTAGTTAAGTGCCTATATGGTATATGATTTTTTATTAAAAATTCTGGGTCAAATTAAACATTAAGGGCTGTGCATATTCCTTGTGAATAGTTAGTTTTCCTTCTGATGACAGATTTCCTCACAGATATATTTTAGCAATCAGACTTGCTCAACAGGCTGTATTTACTTTCCATTGAGCAATCATAAGACAAAATGTATGGATGAGGAAAAGAATGCATCATGACTATAGATGCCTTTCATCACATGGGGGAACTGTTTCTAAACATATACCAAATATATTGTATAATTTGACCTTCACTTAGTTTGTGGCTTGTACAAGATTTCAGCCAGGGATTTCACAGATAACTCTCCCAACTGTTCTGAAACAATATCAATTTACTGCAAAATAATTTCACCAACTTACCTGAACACAGCGAATAAAGAACACTGCTCAAACTGATGAAATGAAGGCAATGCAAATTTAGAAACTGATAACAAAACATTGGCTGTCCTTCAGAATGAGCTAGACTTCAGAGGTATGCATCTCATCCTGTATATGGAATTTGATGACACTATGAACATTACAATCAGCATTCCAAATTGAATTGTCACAAAAAGCAAAAGAAAAGGGAGATAAGCTATAAATGTTTGAGTAAAATATACACTGCTATATAGCTGCCTGCAGCCACATGAATTATTTTTAGCAAGCTTAATTCTGGCAAGAAGTACAAAAGGCATCCAAGATAGGAGGCTGTGGTAGTGAGTATGATGGATCTGGGAAGTGGGGGCAAGAAAATGTTGGGGTTGAAAATAAATTGATATTCAGGGGATGCTTTCAGTACCAGCAACTATTTGCTCAGTTCCTAGAGGGGTTCCTTAATCCTATCTGGGTTTACTTTCTGGCATAATCAAAAGTCTACTTTGGATTCAACTTGAATTAAAGGGCCCCCTTGGTGAAATGCTGATTTCCACCCTGTTCCGTTCCACTCAAGACTAGATCAAAGGTTTTAGGGGAGGGGAGCAACAGAAATTATTTCAATCAGGAACAATTAGCTGTTTTGTCATTTATCCCCCTCTTTTCAACTTAACTAAATAAACATGTTTGAGAGTGCTCTTCTTTGCTGTGTAGCAGAGGCATCTTGAAATCTGGGAGACAACCAGAATATGTGGCTTAAAGGAACATTCAGGAAGGTGGTCACAGAAGAGTTAATACCTGACATTATGTAATCACAATAAATCTCTCTTCTGAACTCTGTACCAGAGATAGGGGAGGGATTGAGTGAGGTGTATATATTAGGTTGCTTTGGGAATTTGCAAAACTGGTTGCATAATCTAGCCTTTATTGAAGTTTTCAAAGATGGGGCAGAGCTGCATTTAGTATCTCTTGAATGTCAGGATTGTGTTTTTTGCAATGGAAATGATTGCTGGTGGAATACATATAGGAGTCTCACACAAATGGCAAGGAGATGCTGAGAGCGTTCTGCAATATTTAATGAAAGGAAATGCATAAACTTCATGAGGCCTTTAGGGCTACATGCAGGATTTTGCATACGTGTCCCAAATACTTAAGTTAAATGGAAGTCATTATAAAACTTGTTTGATTTTTTAAAAAACAACAGCAGTGGAGGCAGAGCACGCAGAATCCAGAGCAGGGTGCAGGTAGAATTTCGCCTTTTAAGTCACGGATTAAAATCAAGAAGTCTTGGGAGTCCATACCATACAAGGCATATGTGAAAAAAGGAGAAGGACGAAGACCATGAGGCAGACCCAGAAGAAGGTGGAGGGATAACATTAAAGAAATATTACAAGAACACCAAAGAATGCTGTTAGAGGCCGTTAGAAATGCCCAAACAAAAACCTTGCATGTCCCCCAACTCTGGATGGGGTAAAAAAGGAAGCATAGAAGAAGTAGTCATGGAAAGATAACCTTAAGGTGGTCCAGAAACCAGTTTTGTTTCTCACCCCTCCATAATTTCTAAAATGGCCTGTTTGAGGGGGAGCTTTCCTGGTCTGCTATAAAGCATGCCTCTGTGTCTTTACTGTAGAATCAGAAGTGCTGGAAGCCTTTTCACCTGTATGTTTTGTGGTATGGAAGGGGAAAACAGGCTTGTTGGCTCCCAGACAGTGTGATTTTACACTTCTGCTTTAAGTTTACAGATTTCCCCCGTCCCAGGTAATAGGAACTCCCAAGTGTGAACTAGGCTGTCACTGCAATTGTCATTACAAAATGAAAATTACGGTGGGGACTCCCAGTTTGACAACTACAACATAGTGGGCATGTTTGCATGCCACAATAAATCAGAATTCTTTGTTCTTTTTAAAAACTGGCTTGTTGTGAACAGCTCTGTGCTGGCACACATTGCCTGAAAGCTTCCCCATAAAGCAGGAGTGGTTAAATAAAGCACAAACCTTCTCTGTGTTAAAAATGAGCACCAGCACATGCAGTAAGGGAACTAGATAGGAACACCGATGGATGTATAAACAGGATTAGGATTGTTTCCCTTCTCGTTCCTTATTTTTACATTGTTACTGTTATGTTTCCTTGAGGGCACATTCTGATTCTTCCCTAGTTAGAAAGAGAAAGACTCACATGGCTTCTTTACAATGGCTCTAGTTTGAGCTGGCATGCGCATATGGGAACCATCTATAGAGGGCTTGCTATGGCTCTGTCCATGAATTAATTGCCGAGACAGCAAAACAAAAAAGCTTTTGGGACTGCCTGTCTCCAGAATGGTTGGTTCCTTTAACAATCACAAGATCATCTCATAAACATGCAGTTTGTCTGTAGAAGCATTAGCCTAAAACAAGTATTAGTTTTCTGGATTATGGTGCTTGGCTTTGATTTACAGATGTTTTATCATTGCCTGACCCATCTCTTCTTGCCTAATATGCTAGTGTAAAACCAAACTTCTTATAAGGTCTTTGTATTCTTAATGTTATTTTTATTTTTTTATTTTTTATTTTTTATTTTGCAAACTCTTGTATATTAACTTGTAATGTCATCAAACAGAAACCAAACTCAGATACTTCTCTGCACAAAAAGTCTTCGAGTTCCTTTTGTAATCTTGACAATAGTAACCAAATTCAAATATGTTCTCTTCAACTTCTTCACTATGTCCTTTGTAACAATATGAAACAATGATTCATTCCTCTATTACACTTTTTATCTCTTGTCCAAAACAGCTCATAAACTCGTATTCAGTTGGGAAGTCAAACTCCCATATAAATTGGGCCCAAACTCCCGACGTCTATCCGGTTAATTAGACATTTCATTCAATAAATTTCATCAGGGGAGTTTTTGCAATATCTGAAAGGTTACAAAACACATGTCTGTTACAATATTATATGTTCAAACCAGCTGCAAGCCCCCATGCTCATTATCCAGTCCAAGCTTACCACTCTTGTGTTTCGCGTCCTCTCTGTCTCTTCTGTAATTTCTCTATGGTTGCTAAGGACGTTCTTCTGTAATTTCTCTATGGTTGCTAAGGACGTTGCATACCATTAGAGTCCTATCTCTTAAATACAACTTGCTGCCTGCTCCTGACTGAATCTGCAAGCTCACATTGCCACCTGTGTACTGACTGTTTTACTTACAAGGAGCACCATGGTTCTGATTCCTAGTTTCATAGTTTAAACCCTTAGGATGCATGGTTCCTAGTCTATAAATATGAATAGTATGCCTCCTTTCCTATCTCTTAAATACAACTTGCTGCCTGCTCCTGACTAAATCTGCAAGCTCACATTGCCAGGCAGCAGTTGTATTGAAGAGATAGGAAAGGAGGCATACTATTCATATTTATAGACTAGGAACCATGCATCCTAAGGGTTTAAACTATGAAACTGATTTAACCTGCTTTTTGTAAGTACACAGGAATCAGAACCATGGTGCTCCTTGTAAGTAAAACAGTCAGTACACAGGTGGCAATGTGAGCTTGCAGATTCAGTCAGGAGCAGGCAGCAAGTTGTATTTAAGAGATAGGACTCTAATGGTATGCAACGTCCTTAGCAACCATAGAGAAATTACAGAAGAGACAGAGAGGACGTGAAACACAAGAGTGGTAAGCTTGGACTGGATAATGAGCATGGGGGCTTGCAGCTGGTTTGAACATATAATATTGTAACAGACATGTGTTTTGTAACCTTTCAGATATTGCAAAAACTCCCCTGATGAAATTTATTGAATGAAATGTCTAATTAACCGGATAGACATCGGGAGTTTGGGGCCAATTTATATGGGAGTTTGACTTCCCAACTGAATACGAGTTTATGAGCTGTTTTGGACGAGAGATAAAAAGTGTAATAGAGGAATGAATCATTGTTTCATATTGTTACAAAGGACATAGTGAAGAAGTTGAAGAGAACATATTTGAATTTGGTTACTATTGTCAAGATTACAAAAGGAACTCGAAGACTTTTTGTGCAGAGAAGTATCTGAGTTTGGTTTCTGTTTGATGACATTACAAGTTAATATACAAGAGTTTGCAAAATAAAAACAAATTTAAAAATTTAAAAAATAAAAAAATAACATTAAGAATACAAAGACCTTATAAGAAGATTCGTTTATCATTATCTTCATCATTTTGGGGCATACACAAACGGTACATTGTGTTTGTATCCTTTTCTCCGTTTGGCCATTTTTGTTGTGAGTGTAAAACCAACAGCATACCTTTTGGAAGTGAGTTGCTTTAACATATCATATCATATATCATATCATATCATATCACATCATATCATATCAGTTGCACTATTGGTTACATACTGAACGGTGTGACTCAGGGAATAACTCATAACATCTATGGTGATTTCTTAATTTAGGACAATTTGCCTCCAACATTTATTCCATTTACATAGTTATGCAAGAGGGTTTGGGCCTCTTGCAACAGCAGCAAAGGGAGTTCTATCATGATAAGAAGGTATGTCAGTGGCTACCATGTGAGGAAACCTAGTACCATCTTGGAATATTTCTCCATTGCCACCATTAGAAATTGGGAAGATCACATGAGTACATGGAATCTGAAGTGTTGAAGACAAGGTTGGCTAGGCCAAGCCTGAGTAGTAAGAAGTATTCAATATTAACCAGACAACTCGCTTACTTCTTGTTAAATCCTGAAACAAAACAGCTATCCAAATATTTCTCTCCTTTTAAACCACATATTTACTTGGTCAACCTATAAGTAAGTCTGAGATATGTCCTTAGCTACTTCAGACTAATATATCATCCTGTTCCAAATGCAGTGCAGGATATTAGCTGTCCCAGTACATTCTTCCTCATACTGGTTCATTACAAACTAGGACTTTTGATCATCTCTGCAGTCAAGGCAATTTGAAAGGCTGTTGATCTGTGAACAGTCCAGAAATTTGTTAATATATCTTGGTGATTTCTCCCCCTTGTTGTCACTTGTAGGGCCTCTACCATTCCAACTAGTTTTCAGAGCCATACATTTCTGACCAGTTGCTTTGTCTCGTTATTTCTGGAAAAGTACAGAGTCTGCTTGATTCTCCCCCTTCCCTTTATTATTCCCCTAATTTTTCCAAATAGTCTTTTCTCTTTCAAGAAGAGAGAGACAATTGAAACCATGCAAAACTTGCATTTAACAAAAACAAGAGAACAAGAGGTTCTAAGCATCAGAATAAACAAAACTTAAATATATGCAATTGCTAAGATCTTAATTTCTTGATTTTTCTCTCCTCTTCTTCCAATTTTATATTGAAGAACAGAGCAATATTCCTACTCACACACACAAAAACCACAACTTTGGAGAAATGGTTCCAATTAAGTTAATCAATCAACATTAGCCTATGAAATCAAATTTAGTGAAGAGTTTGCATCTAAAGAAATTACACCAGGGATGTACAAGTAGCCCTGTGAGTCAGTTGTGGTCTCCAAAGCAGGATTTATGTGGCTCCCTAGAGATCAAAAAAGCAACAGAAAGGAATGATTTTGAAATGAGGATGTTCATGACTGATTAACGATATACTGTATATGCCACAACCTATGCAGCGTATTCATAGCTTGGGAAGCTTACATTTTGGATTAAATGTCAGAATCTCACGGAGTACCTGGCCACCCATGCTGGCAGGCATATGCTCAGAGCTGCAGACCCAAAAAAGTAATCCTTCAAAATTTTGGATGCATTTTTTTTTTTTTTGGAAACATAACTTTCTGTACCCAGATGGGGTGAGTGCTACTGTAGCCAAAGCTGCACAGAAACATGCCAAATGCTGACCAATCCAGGAACCACACAAGCAGGGCACAAAGGTGAACAATCATCCACTTTTGCAAAAATGGGCATCCAGAGGTACATTGCCATTCAATAAAGAAACATTATTCAGCTACTGTAATGAATAGCTGTTGCCAAACTGATCATGCACACAGGGCACTCCTATACAGTACTTGAAATGTTGTCCTAGGATGGCAGGGATACACTCTCTAACATTTGCCACTAGCCAAAAGACCACGGTGCTTTCAGGCCTTGCCTGTTTATTGTTGTTTTTGGGAGATGCATATATGGTTCATGGTTTCTCAATCTTGGACTTCAGTTCCTAGAAGCCCAAGTCAGTACATTTGCTGATTGTGGCTTCTGGTAATTGAAGTCCAAGGACATATGGGGGCTCAAGGTTGAAAAACCCTGTAGTGGGTTATTGTTTGCACCATAGGATTAATGGGCTGAGCACTAGGCGAATGCTGAATATGTACCAGGTAAAACCATTATGGCAACTGGCAGGGATCTTCTTTTCACTGGCTGTTTCTCGTCAGAAGGGGAGGAGTTAGAGTGTGTGTAATGTTGGGGGAGGCTTGGGTGATGGAGTGAGATAAACAGAATTAAGATTTTTTAGTTTTGCATAAGAATGGAAAAATCAGGATTTATTTTACACTAGCTAAAAGGCAACATGAAATATATTTATCCTGTTTCTTATTGTTTGTCATTCCAACTTCTTTGTGTTTTAATCTTTTAGTCCAACACACACACTGCAGTAGCTCAAGTGGCTAAGATGCTGACTGGAAGGCGGCAGGTCAGCAGTTCGATTCCCAAGTACTGCAGGACGGAATGAGCTCCTGACTTGCACCCCGTTCAGCTCCTTTTCTTTTCAGCTATGGGCCGCCAAGCCAGATCCTCTGTGTTTAAGTTAACACAGTGTGGTTGAGCTTTGTGAGGCCTCATCATTTTAAGTACTTGGATGGCAAAGGCTCACTTGCTCAGTCAAGACTGGTTCAGAAGTGGGCAGGTGGTTGTGTTGGCTTGGTAGCGTGTTTATAGTTAAGGAATAATCGTCCCTTCATAAGAACCACTCTCCCACATACCACACTGGCTAGGCAGAGGACAATTATCTCTCTGGGAAGTTTCAAAGAGTTACCTTCAGAGATTCTGTCTGTTGCAGACCCCGCTTTCATTAGGATCGAGACTCCCAAACTCATTTCCAAGATTAGGGGACAATTTCAGCAGATGTTGCCCCTTTGAGTAGAACTCTCTTTTCAAGCGGACGCTGGTGGGCATAATCGCTCCGAAGAAGGTGAGCGACTTCAAGGCGAGCGACATCATGAAACTGCTGCGAGAGCGGTTCTGCCCCTCGAGGGCAATGTTTCCCGCTCGGAGCGCGTTTTGGAGGCGAGTCCAAGCGCCGGATGAGTCGGTTGAGGCATTCGTGGCCGCCATGAGGATAGCCGCCGCCCCCTGTAAATGGGGCGATATCCTGGAGTTGGTCCTCAGGGACGGCGTGTTGTGTGGTCTGAAAGACAAGGAGGTACAGCGCAGCTTGATGAATAAGGAGCCGCCACCCACGCTGGCAGAGGTCATAGAGGCCGCGGAAGCCGCAGAGTCCACGAATGCTGGAGTGGACGAGATGCACCAGTGGCGTGAGTGGCGTCCCAGAGCCGGCAAGGCGGAAAATTCGGTGCACGGGAAGTCCGGACAGTCGGTGCACGCAACTCGACGAGCCTCAAAGTCGTCTACGGAAGGTAGCGACGGCGAGGAGATCCAGAAGGTCCGAAAGGGTGGTCGACGCTGCGAGGGTTGCGGAGCGGCCCATGAGCGCGCGAGATGCCCGTTCAGGAAGGCCGAGTGTTACACCTGCGGCCGTCGGGGGCACATCGCCAAGGCATGCAGAAAACGGAGAGAGGGCCGGAGGCAGTCACAAGACCGTGCGGCCAGACCGGACCGTCCAGCGAGGCCCAAAGATGGCGCCCAGACCACGAGGAGGCAGGACGGCGTGGGCCGCGTCTCGGACGACAGCGAGGACGACGCCCCAGTGTTCAGCGTGTCCGCGGGACAGTCCCATTACTTCGTTGAGGTATTAGTACAAGGGGCCCCTATTAAGATGGAAATTGACTCGGGGTCCTCCTATTCCATAATTCCCCAGAAAGAGTTCCTGAAAATCGACCCCCACGTGCGGCCCAAACTTAAAGCGTTGAGGTCCACGCTACGAGACGTACAGGGAAACAGCATTCCGGTGTTGGGGGTCGGGAAATTTCGGGTCAATTTTAAGAGACATTCTGCGGAACTGCCCCTAGTTGTCCTCAAGGGGGGAAGCTGTAGCCTCCTAGGGACACAGTGGTTTCAGCCCTTAGGTTTGTTCATAGGGGGGTGCATACCGTGGGGGGGGACCCAATACAAGCGGTTTGCGATGCGCATCCCGCCGTTTTTAAGAAAGGACTCGGAAAGTTCAAGGGACCCCCTGTAGCTTTCGACATAGACCCGGAGGTCCGCCCGATAAGACTCAAACCGCGCAGGGTGCCGTTCGCACTCAAGGACAAGATAGAGGCGGAACTGGACAAACTGGTGGGCCAGGGGATTCTTATTCCTGTTGATTCCGCGGAGTGGGAAACTCCGATTGTAACGGCTCTAAAGGCTAACGGGGAGGTGCGCATTTGCGCTGATTATAAGTGTACAATTAACAAGGCGATCCGCCCTAATGCATACCCGGTGCCAGTGATCAGCCACCTTTTGGCCAGGCTGAATGGGGGAAAGTGTTTCGCTAAACTCGATTTGGCACAAGCCTATCAGCAACTTCCTGTGACCCCCGCCACGGCTGCGGCACAAACGATAGTTACACATAAGGGAGCGTTCCAGGTGTCGCGGTTACAGTTCGGCGTGAACTCGGCACCCGGCCTTTTTCAGTCGCTTGTGGAACGCCTCCTAAAGGGCCTGGAGGGGGTGTTGCCTTATTTTGATGACGTGTTGATAACAGGGGGGAGTGAGGCTGAACTGGCGAAAAGGTTGGACAAAGTACTAACCGTGTTCGAGAAAGCGGGGCTAAGATTGAGGAAGGACAAATGTGTTTTTTTTGAAACCGAGGTCGAGTTTTTAGGGTTCCGGATCACACCCGAGGGGATTAAGCCGTCTAAATCCAAAGTAGCAGCCATTAAAAAGGCCCCTCGCCCCACATCCAAAACCGAGCTACAGTCCTTCCTGGGACTCCTCAATTTTTACCATACATTCCTCCCGCGGAAGGCGTCCGTGGCCGAACCGCTCCATCGGTTACTTAAAAAGGAGGAGCCATGGATGTGGGGTGACGAGCACGAGAGGGCGTTCAAAGAGCTAAAGCAACTCCTAACATCTGAGGCAATCCTGACGCACTTCGACCCCAAACGGCCGGTGGTCCTAGTCTGTGATGCATCCCCGGTGGGGGTGGGGGCGGTGCTTTGCCACGTGTTGGAGGACGGAAGGGAGGCCCCGGTAGCGTTTTACTCAAGGTCCCTGTCCCAAGCGGAGCGAAATTACGCACAAACAGACAGGGAGGCGTTAGCGATAGTAGCGGGAACCAAAAAATTTCACGATTTTTTGTATGGCCGCCCGTTCAAAATCGTGACCGATCACAAGCCACTGTTAGGGATTTTCACGGCGAGCAAGCCCACGCCGCAGATCCTGTCCCCGAGAATGCTGCGATGGGCTATTTTCCTCAACGCATACCAACATGAGTTGGAGTACCGGCCCGGAAAGGAGATCAGCCATGCTGATGCACTTTCGAGATCCCCTTTGCCCTTGTCGGATGACCAGAAGGCGAGAGTTGAAAGAGACCGCCAGGTGTTGCTCATTGAGGCTTTAGACGCACCCCCAATTGTACCGGCCGACATTGCTAAGGCGACAGGCAAGGACAGAACGCTGGAGAAAGTTAGTTCATGGGTACAGAAGGGGTGGCCGGCATCGTCCCCAAGCACAGAATTCGACTCATTTTTTCGAAAAAAGCTAGAGTTGTCCCTAGAGAGGGGGTGCCTTTTGTGGGGCCAACGGGTGGTGGTCCCTACGTCCCTGCGGCCGAGGGTGCTCGAACTGCTGCACGTCAGCCACCCGGGCATAGTTCGTTCAAAGGCGCTGGCCCGGAGCTACTTCTGGTGGCCACAGCTGGACGCGGACATTGAGCACATGGTCGGCACTTGTGAGGCATGCCAGGGATCCCGACCAGAGGCGGCCCGTCTTCCGCATAGGGAGTGGGACACAGCAAGGGGACCATGGTCCAGAGTGCACGTAGATTTCGCTGGCCCATTTCGAGGAACCATGTTTCTCCTGGTGGTGGATGCGTTCTCCAAGTGGCTGGAGGTTATTCCAGTTAAAAGCACGTCCTCCGCCACGACAATTAGCCAGCTAAGGAGAGTCTTTTCAACGTTCGGTTTACCCGATACTTTAGTCAGCGATAACGCTAGTTGTTTCACCTCCGCCGAGTTCGGGGCATTCATGGAGGCAAACGCCATTCGGCATGTCACATCCGCGCCGTTTCACCCGGCCACGAATGGCCAAGTGGAACGGCTGGTGCGTACAACAAAGGATGCGCTGCGGCGCATGGGCCCGGGGGACCTGAATCACCAAGTATGCCAATTCCTCTTAGCGTATAGGGTGACCCCCTTAGCGTCAGGCTACTCGCCGGCAGAGCTCTTGATGCGGCGAAAACTGACCACGCTCCTGTCCAGGCTAGACCCGACGAGAGTCGAGGATAAAGGGAAAAACATAGGGTTGGCAGTCTCGAAAGGTTTCGCCGCCGGTGACCCTGTTCACTGCAGGAACTATTCCAGCGCAGGGCCAGCCTGGGTGCCGGGGACGGTTATAGAACAGACGGGGCCAGTGTCGTACCGGATCGAGACTACCACCGGCCTCCTCTGGAGGAGGCACGCTGATCAACTGAGGCACCGAGTGAGTGGGCCAGTCAGTGGGGCTCAGCAACAGGATTCAGCGTTAGGGTTCTCCCCCACCCGCTTAACCCAAGGGGGAGACAGCAGTGGACAACAGTCCCAAGCAAGGGGGGAAGGCAGAAGCAGCGGCCCCGACTCATACCCTTTTGATACGCCAGTTCTATCAGGGGCCGGGGAAGGAGGAGAGGAGTGCGCGACCGCTGCCCCCGATTGTAATTTTGATCTTGATTTTGCGAGCCGGGGGGGTTTTCAGGAGTGTTCCCCCACCCATCCAAGCGAGAAGAGGGGTTTTTCGTTAGCCCCCAGTGCCCCCGGTTCCTCCCTAAGAAAGAACACACCTCCCAACAACGCCGCGGAGCCGCGGCCAGTCACTAACGAGTCTCCCTCTCCAATTACAGGACAGGAAACCCGGGAACAAAGAGAAGGTAGCAAACCCGGGGAGAGGCAGCCCGCATCGAGACCCCAGCGTGTTCGAAATAAGCCATCTTGGCTGAGAGACTTTGTCTCCTAAGGGGGGGGAGTGTGTTTAAGTGTGGGCTCGAGACTTTGTCTCGTCCTAGGGGGGAGGGGTGTTGTGTTCTGATGGTTTTATTGTACGCATGGATTACAATGTATCTGAGCCAAGGTAACCTTGCCTATAGTAACAATGTAACCTTCAGCTGTATCATATAAACCCTGTAATAGGACGCGAGCTAATGACCACCAGCTGGCAGCAGCGAGCGTCCAAGCTCTCTTGGTCCGAACTCATCAAAGGCAACAGCGCGGGAAGATTTTCCGCCACCACCTACACCTGGACAAGAAGGGCGTGACCTGTAATGACGTCACGCAGACAGTAGCCAATGGGCTACCATGGCACCACGTTCAAATGTATTACTGCTGTATATAAAGAGCTATCGATCCGCCATTACCTCATGTTCCCTCTGTCCACGATGCAATAAACCTGAGTTAACCCAGCCCGAGGCTGTGTCCTGTGTCTTGGTTTGCATACACCAAAGTTACCTTCAGAGATTCTGTCTGTTGCAGACCCCGCTTTCATTAGGATCGAGACTCCCAAACTCATTTCCAAGATTAGGGGACAATTTCAGCAGATGTTGCCCCTTTGAGTAGAACTCTCTTTTTGATGATTATCTTCCTTGACTGATATCAGCTCCTCTGCCCTGACAAGTAACTTCTGCACAAAGTTCTCTTTCAGCAGCTTTATTATTTCAAAGTGCAAGTCCAATATATGCAGAGTAAATACGAAAGTATTCTATTTAAGCTACACTGTAAAACAATCTAAGTAAAATAACAAAATGTAATATAACTGACCCCTAGTCGGGTTGTAAGTTCTGATGGGCTAATTCACCTTCATCCCAAGTTGGATAAGTCAGGCCATGGATGGAAAGAGATGAACAGGGCTTCACTGAATTTGGAACCGCTGCTGCTTCTCCCAAAATCTTGAGCTTTTTATATGTTTTTAGGGTGCTACCCTGCCCACAAGAATTCAGGGAATGCTTTGATGTGTCTGATTGGCATACCTTGTTGTGATTAACAAGTCTTTGATCTTGGACATATTATTATTAATTATTATTATTAATTTGGATTTATATGCCGCCCACTTGCAGATGCGTCTCAGGGCGGCTAACAATAATATCACATCCAATACAATATAAAACAAGATACAATTAGCATACATTAGAGAACAAGATACAATTAGCAGAATACAATTAGCATACAATAATAAAAGTCACCTAAATCAAAACATCCCAAAACAAGAATTCGGCCACAAGAGTCCAGGCCTCAGAATCCAAGGTCTAGGCTGAGCAGGGGGCAATGTCTGGCCCCACACCCCAGCGGCCAAGTCTGTAGCCAAGTCCACAGCACCAGGGTGCAAAGGGGGCACGAGACTCCACCACACCAAGGCCCCTGCCACTGGCCACTGTGTGGCCAAGTCCCCATTCCGCAGCTCTAAAGCTCCCACTCCTCTGTGGCTCAACCAACAATGGGCCAGCCACACCCGACACTGACCTGGCCTCCACTGGGATGGAGATGGAGGTGCCACTGCTGCCACAGCTGCTGGACGTCTCACTGGAAAAGGACCAGTGGTCTCACAGGGCGGTGGCCAGAGTCTTCTCTAGCTCACCCTCAATGGCTGCAGGGCTTTTCAACCTCTGGCCAGATGGAAAAGTGCTGGAGGTCTCACAGGGCAGTGGCCAGAGTCCTCTCTAGATAGGACATATAGGTGTCCTATCTCTATGGCCCATCTTTAAGAAGATGTTCCCTAGAGATTGCCATCTGTGAAAGTTCCTTTGAGATAGTTTCCCCTTGAGATTGACCTTGGTTCTCAGAGATCTAATGTCCTAATGAGGCATTAGTGTGAGTGTGCGTATTGAAATTCAAGATGGAGTTACTCTTGCTCATCTCTATTGCTTTGATCCAGAGTCTCTTGAATAGAGCTCAGATTCATTAACTTTCCCAGGTGTCGCTTATATGGTTGACCATCTCTTAGACGGCTATTGTGAACTGCCATCAAAGAGATGACCTTGCTAATTGGGTTATCTTCCCAAACAATGAGACATGAGATTGCAGTGTGCCTCCTTTAGTGATGCAAATTGGTGTGACTTCAATACCCAGCCCACGGGCCAGACCAAGCCTGCGGCACCATTTCATGTGGCCTGCATCACCACCACTGCCATAGCAAAAGCAGAAGCTGATACATTCACAGCTGCCATAAAACGCGGGCTGTTGTAAACACATTTATGACAGCCATAAATACACCTGCAGCTGTCATAAATGCATTTCCGAGAGCCTCAGATGCATTTTACGGCAGCGTTTATGCCAGGGAAACCATGTGTCTGACCTGTTCAGCTGTCCGGGGGTGTGGCCTTGCCTGCAATGTAAAAAGGTTGACAACCCCTGGCTTATGCTCTATCTTATACTGCTACTTCATGTTCTGTTGGTAGGATTGTGCAGACAGTTGGGAAGAGACATTTGTACCACACACTAGCAATTCAAGTTCTTTTTAAAATGTAACTAAAACAAAAATATTTGAGTTACTTTTCGAAAACCTTTAAAATGTACAAAAATCAGCAACATCACTTTTTGAGTTACTCATAGCCATTACTGTAACCAATAACATTTTAAACATATGTTCAAAACTCTGGTAGACTATAGGATTTGGGTATATGCTTTCCTTACCAGTAAATTCAGAATAGAATGAATATTATGAGAGAAAAAGAGAAAGTCACAGAAAGAGAGACCTCTATACCACCTTCAGCTTTAAAGTTGTTGTTCAGTCACATAGTCGAGTCTGACACTTTGCGACTCCATGGACCATCACATGCCAGGCACCATCCTCCTCAAACCGCCCAGCTCTGTGCCCAGTGTGTCAACAATACCATCTAAGGTCTCCTCGATTAATACAATCTGAGAAAATGGAAAATGGTTTTCAAACATTAAACATCATAGTCATTTTGCTTTACATTTACAGAACAATGTATTCCAGGTTTTTAAAAAAAAACAAAAAATCTAATAGTGCATTTACATAATACTCAATGTCTGAGGTGCACAATAATTTCAAAATAATTGCACCTCAGCCTGGAATATGAGTGGTGTTTAGATGCCTCAAATGTGAAAATCTTGTCCACTGTGAGTGGACATGCATTAAAAATTAAACGGTAATAAATAATTTACACATAGCAAATCTGAATGAGGTTTTACAGTTTGGGAGAAACCTTAAGGAGCTTTTAATTATACAATTAATTTCTTCTTCCTTTCCCCCCACTATGGACTGAAAACTCAACTCCCTCTTAAAATGGCGGATGGATACATTCATCTTACCTACATGTTCAAGGAGCAGCTCAAATTCCACAGCACTGTGTTCTCTGCCAAGAGCCAGCATCTGATTATTATTTGCAGCATATGGTAACATTTTATTTCATATTTCTGTTTATAAAAACTTTATTATCACTTATGAAGTGAACTAGCACATTACATTACATCGCAGCCTAGCTGGTTCACAACATTGCTATGCAATCAAATGGGCATTCCTAAAGGTGCTTGCCTCAGCAAAATGCCCAGGTATAACAGTCATTATTATAATTATAGCATTCTTTTATATCTTCATGTGTTAATTATTTAAAAAATAAAACATGCTATAAAATCTTAATTCCTCATTAACTTTTTACAACTAACAACTGGAGGAATGTAATGAGCTTTATTTTCCTTCACAGCAATCTTATTATATATGACATCTAGAGCAAATATTATGGTTATGGTAAATGGACAGTGTTTGTCAGATTATTCACAAAGCTTTGTTCTGCATTAAGCTAAATTACCTCAAGAAGCGGGGAGAGTGTGAGCAGATATTCAGTAGATGTGCAAGACTACCAAGGTCCTAATTAGGGTAGCCTCTCCTATGTTGGTTTTCAATATGGATTTTAAAAAGAGGGCCAAAAAGAGAAAACACATTTCTAGAAGAGGCAATGGAGGACTTATATTTGCATAAAATTTGCAAATGCTAATGGGTATGCATAAATGCAAATATGAAACTGATCACTCTAATTTTGGCAGACATTCTATCACTGCTGTTAGAGCTCTCTCAGGTTGAAATACTGCATGATCCTGAAACCCTGCCAATAGGACGTGGGGAAGAGCAGTGTTTACTTTTCTCTGTCTGTGATTTCTCTTCCCTACCCACCCACAACAATGCTGTATTAGCAAATAAATGCACTAAATGTTCTGTAAGAAATTGTCAATTTCTCTAACTTTTGTTACTATGGCTGTGTTTTTTAATTAATGTAGTTTTCAAGTACATGCTTGTCCCTACAGAAACAATGGAAGGGAAACAATAGGCTTCCTCACATTGTGGGTATGGTTGTTACTATGGAGAGGCACTGGAAGGACTCTGGATCTTTTTTTAACAAGGACCTCCCTGTCTCCCTACAAGCCATGCCTCAAGTTCTCACCACCACCACCACCACCACCAATACTGATGTGAAAACAGTGAGGAGGTTCTGGTTTAAATCCATAATGTTGTCTTATGGCTTTGTTGCATGTTTGGGGACAATCTCTTGTATGACTCGGGACAAACACAAAAGTTGCATAACTTGGCATATACGTCCAGGACTCCCAGGACTGTTTGAAGATTTGTTTTCCCTGTTTCATATTTCAGCAATATGCATATGTGATGGTTTGAATGGGACCTGAACATGCATTTGGAGTCTGTAATGGAGATTTCAAAGTGTGGGAGGAGGTATGGTTTTACCTGGTACACATTCCAAAGCAAGAGTCATAGTCAAAACATGCTAGCCTCGTGTTTTGGATGAAACGAAACTTAAAGTTTGATAGACATGTGATACTGTATAGTCATTGGCTGGATTCCTTTAGGGGAATGGCAAGAGGGTGGAACATGTGTGAGGAGGGGGAAAACAGAGGGAAGGGGCAGAACTTTCTCTTGATCTGGTGCTCAACCCTGAGTAAGTCATGTAGGGGCTTTTAAGCTAAGAGGGAGCCCCAGGCCTTCCCAAGTTAGATAGGCTTTCATTGTTTTAATGTGCTTTCTGAACTTTTGAAACTAGAAGTCTCTGCTTCCTAAAACTTTGTACTGTAACTTACTTTGACTACAATATATTTTTAAAAGACAAGATGATGACTGGAGTGTTTACTTGGCTATGCACTGCCTTACTTACAGCCTAGATTTAGGT
The DNA here is from genome assembly GCA_035047305.1 of Bradypodion pumilum. Lineage (NCBI taxonomy): Eukaryota > Metazoa > Chordata > Lepidosauria > Squamata > Chamaeleonidae > Bradypodion > Bradypodion pumilum. Next base: position 121,599,242 of record JAWDJD010000004.1, read on the forward strand.
CAGGTACTTGCCTTCTTAAAATCCTGGATTCAGGTGCAGTCCCACCTACGTGTAGACTGAGGTTCTACTCATGAATAATGGGATTGTTACAGCATACATGTTATATGGCCAAATATGAATTCCTCCCAACTGACTTTATGCTATGTTCTCTCTAGCCACAGGGGAAACTCTATTCCCTTTTTGCTCTGTTGGTAGATGTAAAGGTTTCCAAAACTTGCTGACAATTTTATTCATAGTATTAATTGAAACGTTTCTTGACTGGAGACTTAGAACTCTTTCTTTTAGACAACACAGTTTATTTTTGGTTTGTGTATCCATCATCATGATAGTGATGATGGTGAGAGTCAAGGAAGGGGGGAAAGTCTGAGTCAAAAGTAGAGAACCATATAAATTCTTCTTGAGGAAACACACTGTTTACATCAGGTTTCTCACTTAATCAGGAATGACACACTGATGAATAAAGCAATGTGCAGCTTAAAAATGTAACTTGAGAAGGGAATACAAGACCTCAGATTGCTATGGGGAAAACAGGGATGTCTTTAACTACTGACTTAGAGTTTCTTCTGTTTATTGTACATCCTGGCTTGCTCTAACTATGATCAAAAAATATACAGAACACACTTACTTGTACCTATAGGAGCCTCTTCCTGGAAGAATTATTTAAAATGTAACTTGTCAAAGCACTGAAAAACAGCCTTTTTTAAAAAAATGCCACCAGGAGCAATGCTTTATTAGCAAAGAAATGCATTAAATGTTCTGTAAGGAATTTTCCATTTCTCTAACTTTTGTTACTATGGTTGCTTTTTTTTTTTAATTAATGTAGTTTTCGAGTACAAGCTGGTCCCTACAGAAAAATAATTAATGAAAGCTTGTTAGAATTATGGAACAATATGTTATTGTTAACATTAATCTCCAACTGAAAGGAAAATTATATTAGCTTTTTTGTGAAGAACAGAAGACATATTTCTTATAAAACTGAATTTTCAAGGTAACTCCTGCTGTGAACTTAATAAAACCAGTGCCTGGAAAAAAGTCTCTCTTGATTGAAGAAGGAAGACCAGATCAAAACTTAGTTATCCTCATGGCAGGCCCCTGAAATCAACCAGTGTTAGGTTAGATATAGCTAGTTTAATTTCCATTTATTTAAATGGGTTTACCAAAAGCATGGCTTAGTTTAGATCCAATGAATGGGCACATCTAGTTGAAAGTAAATGGTAGGACTAAAAACAGGGCTGCCATAATTGTCATGCTACAACTTAACACTAATTTTGTAATGAGGAAAAGCAGAGAAGGATGAAAGTCAGAATCACCAGAGTGTGCTTAAACATCATGGGACAATTCAACTGTACCCCTTAAACCAGAGAGAACTTTGCAGATGCCATGGACTACCAAAAAGATGAACAAGTTGGTCCTAGAGCAAGTCAAGCCTGAACTATCTCTAGAGGCAAAAATGATGAAACTATCCTACATTCGGCACATCTGAGAAGGCAAAACTTGGAAATGCTGGGAAAGGTGGAAGGCAGTAGGAAATAAGAAAGGCCAAAAACAAGATGGAATGATTTCCTAAGCCTAGGGCAGTGATGGCAAACCTATGGCACAAGTGCCAGAGATAGCACTCGGAGCCCTCTCGGTAGGCACCCATGTGGTCACCCCAGCACAGAGTTTGCCCCACCCCGTTGCCCAGCAGCTCAATGGGAGCACTTCCTCCCTTCCCCCAGCACAGAGTTCACTCCACCCTTCTGGCCAGCAGCCCAATGGGAGCATTTCCTCCCTCCCCGGTTGCCATGTTGTCACTTTACGTTAAATAAGTAGGTTTTCAGTTGCAGTTTGGGTACTCGGTCTCTAAAAGGTTCACCATCACTGGCCTAGGGAACCACAGATTATAACTTGCTAGAGTTGAAAAGGGCACGCTAGGTAGAGGAATCATTTTTTGCACAAATAAGGCAGCTTCAGTATTGCCAACATGAACATGAAGACAGAGGCTGCCTCCCATTAGCAATTCATGTGAACCAATCCAGTAGTGCCCTTGTTAACAACATGGCATTAGGAAGAGGTCTTGGGGATGTATGTCAAGTGTGTTCTGACTTCAGAACAATCAGGAACTCCATTATTTTAAAGACTTTTCTTCTCCTCCTTCCCCAACAAAGAAAGACGTGTAAAAGCAGACATGTGCTTCTGATCCAAAATTTAAAACGAAGGAATAAAGGAAGAGGTCAGCTCTGAATATTTTACAACAGCATGCTCATTTAACACCTTTTTTTCCTCTCTTGAACTTAGGTGCCAGAGAAAGACTTGGTCACGGAGTCAGGAAATGAGACATCTGTAAGCAAGAGAATGGAGAAGGGTGAGGAAGGGTGAGGCGAAAGAAAGACAGAAGGGTTGAGGAAGCGAGCCAAATTTTATTCATATATTCATAGTTCAGTTTTTAAAAATTGTTTCCATTTTTTATATAAACAGGTTTGGTTTTCTCTCTTGTTGTGGGATGTAGCATTTAGAAAAGATGGCACGAAACTTCAAAAGATATTTCTCTGCCTCCAAGGAACACACAAACACACTGTATCAGATAGAAATTTGACTGCTATTAATTCATACTGTTCCGATTTAACTGTGTTATCTAGAAAAAACAGGATCCCATTAAAAACTATTTTAGGACAGAAGCTTGGGGGGGGGGAGAGAACCAGATCAAAAATATCTCTATACTGCTTTCTCTGTCCCCCAACCCATTTGCACCCTCCCTTTATTCCCCTCACCTCCAATACACACACACCTTTTTTCTTCTAAAGCCAGGCAACCTTTCCCCTCTCCTTTTGCATCCTGGGCATGCTTAACTGATTCAGTAAGTAATAGAGGCCACCTGCTTTCAAAGCCTGCCGTGCAAAGACACTCCAGCTGTCTCCTCACAAAACCTGATAAACCCAGGAGACCAGATTTCTCATTATTTCTGCTTTTCCAGACTCCACAGAATGTAGCCAGAATTTGGGTGGCTCTAAAGTACTGACTTCCTTATCCCCCAGAGAGCTAGCAATGGACTTCCACCTCATCACTCCGATGACCTAGAGTCCCATAAGATACATCTCAATCATTATGGAGTGAACCCCACTGAATCCGAATGGATCCAATACTAGCTTTCTTTCTGCCTGTAATGTTACTTTTCCCCACAGGCATTAAGGTCATATAACTGTCTTGCAGCTGCTGTTTAAATTAAAAGAAAGTGCTTCAACATGTCTCTCTAGCACAGCTTTCCATACGACATAGCAACTGATGTAAGGTAGCATCAAGAGTATTTGAGGATCCCAGCTATTTTATTCTCATCAGTACTACCTCTGTACTGCAGGACGAAATGAACTCCCGTCTTTGTCCTAGCTCCTGCCAACCTAGCAGTTCGAAAGCAATAAATTGCAAGTAGATAAATATTTATTTAACGTAAAGTGACAACATGGTAACCGGGGAGGGAGGAAATGCTCCCATTGGCTGGGAAGGTAACAGCCTTCCGTGCACTCCAGTGTCTAGTCATGCCTGCCACATGACCACGGAAACGTCTGCAAAGCAGACAATGCTGGCTCTTCGGCTTTGAAACAGAGATGAGCACTGAAACCTAGAGTTGGACATGACTGGCTTTTGAGCAAGGGAAACCTTTACCTTTACTACCTCTGTGTACCAGGGCTTAAGAAGAAGATAGTATCTACAACATCTATGGAAAGCATATTTTCACAAATAGCAGAGTAGAAGCTTCATTGTTTGGAAATAAGTAGATACAAATACCTAATTCTTTGTCACTAATTCCTTTTAACAATAAGGAAGGTACAACTGTCTTATATTACAAGTGTAACTTAACAAGGAATAACATCACTTCTTCTGCATGCTAACCATAAAAATTCTTCACTTTTATAATTATAGGATTTTTAGCCTTACTAAGTGGTACACTTAGAGACTGTGGTGGCTCAAGTGGTTAACCTTGCTTGAAAGCCAATAATATCCGACTCTAGGGTTCAGTGCTCATCTCTGTTTATAGCCAAAGAACCAGTGCTCTCTGCTTTTGCACCGATGCTGGGGCTCAGAGGTCCTGAGGAGCTCGCCTGCTGACCGGCCGGAGGAGGGGTCAGGTAAGAGAGAACTGGTCGCACCTGGGGCTCGCCTTTTCATGGCCCCAAAAGTGGCTCCCTGCTCCCAGCCGATACTGGACTTCTAAGCCTCTCCCGGGGCCTATTCCATCGGTCCCAGGATGGGAGGCTGCTGCACCGGGCAGAGAGCTCAAAAGACACTGGAGCTGCACCGCATCATCTGCAACCAGATTTTCCAAGTCTTTTTCTATGACTGGTTAGATTGTCTTTGATATGCCTTGTGGCTACACTGTTTTGCTGATATGCTTATTGATATGTTTTTTTTTGGATATGTCCTTTGTATATATTGATTGTTGATATTTTGACTTGTTATACTGATATATTGTATTATTGTGAAATTTATTGTAACTGAATATGTTGTTAGCCGCTTTGAGTTTGTCGTTGACAAAGGAAAGTGATATATAAGTTTAGATATAATAATAATAATAATAATAATAATAATAATAATAATAATAATAATAATAATAATAATAATAATAATAAATAATTTCCATGGACATGTGGCAGGCATGACTAGACACGAGAGTGCATGGAATGCTGTTTACCTTGCCATCGAAGTGGTACCTATTTATCTATTTGCAATTTCCTGCTTTTGAACTGCTAGGTTGGCAGGAGAGCTACATACTAAAAACCTATTTTAAAAGATTCACTCCCACATAGAGATGGTTTCATTTGGTTCCCATTCCAAAATGCACCAATTTCTTCATTTTTTATTTATTTATTTATAGTCAAATTTGTATATGCCGCCCGCTCAGGCAGAACCCGACTCAGGGCGGCATCACAACAATTCACAAAAGACATAAAAACAATTATAAAAAATAATTATAAAAAATAATTATAAAAAAAACCCCCAACCCACCCCCTTTAAAAACCCCTATGTCCCACCCACCCACTATACAAAGGAGGAGGAGAAAGTTCTTATACAAGCCAGCAGGCGGGCACCATAGTCCCATTCGGGCCCCACACCTGCCCTGCCAGCCAGGTCTTCACTCCTTTCCTGAAGGGCAGCAGTTCACTTTGGAGTCTTAGGTCTATTGGCAGGAGGTTCCAGAGAGTTGGTGCGGACACGGAGAAGGCCCTCCTTCGGGTGCTAGACAAATGTGCATCCCTAGCCGGTGGCACCACTAGAGAACCCCTCCTGTCCGCTCTGGTTGGACGGGCAGACACTCTTGGGACGATGCGGTCTCTAAGGTATCCCGGCCCCCTGCCATGTAGGGCTTTAAAGGTCAAAACCAGCACCTTAAATTGCACCCGGAGACAAACTGGTAACCAGTGCAGCTCCCGAAGTAGGGGAGAGGCATGGGCATATCGCCCACACCCCATCACCACCCGGGCCACCGCATTCTGGACCAGCTGCAGCCTCCGAATGGTCGTCAAGGGCAGCCCCATGTAGAGCGCATTACAATAGTCTAGTCGGGAAGTAACCAGAGCATGGGTGACCATAAGCAAGGAGCCCCGGTCCAGGAGTGTGCGCAATTGGCGAATCACCCGAAGTTGGGCAAAAGCCCTCCTGGCCACAGCCGCCACTTGTTCTTCCAGCAGCAGCCGCGAGTCCAGAAGAACCCCCAAGTTGCGCACTGGGTCTGTCTGGGGCAGAACGGCCCCATCCAGTACCAAAGATGGTAACTCCCTGGATAACACGGGGCCCCTTATCCACAGCCACTCTGTCTTGCTGGGATTCAGCCGAAGCCCATTGGCCCCCATCCAGACCCCAATGGCCTCTAGGCATCCGGATAGGATTTCAACAGCATCACTGGGGTCCCCACGGGCCGAGATGTACAACTGTGTATCATCCGCGTACTGATGGTACCGCACCCCGTGGGAACGAATGATCTCACCCAGCGGCTTCATGTAGATGTTAAATAAGAGAGGAGAGAGCACAGAGCCCTGAGGCACCCCATATTTGAGGGGCCTAGGGCTGGACCTCTCACTCTCTAACCATACCGACTGGGTACGGCCCTTCAGAAATGAGGAAAACCAGGACAACACAGTGCCCTGGATCCCCAGTCCTTCGAGCCGTTCCAGAAGGATACCGTGGTCGATGGTATCAAAAGCCGCTGAGAGGTCAAGAAGAGCAAGGACGGATGGACAACCCCCGTCCCGCTCCCGCCAGAGATCATCCATCAGTGCGACCAATGCCGTCTCCGTTCCATATCCGGGCCTGAACCCTGATTGAAAGGGGTCTAGATAATCCGCTTCCTCCAGGACACTCTGCAGCTGACGCGCCACCGCCTTTTCCAAAACCTTACCCAAAAAGGGCAGGTTGGAAACTGGCCTGTAGTTGTTAAGGACAGCTGGGTCGAGGGACAATTTCTTCAGGAGGGGGCGCACCAAAGCATGTTTTAGCTGTGCAGGAAATACCCCCTCCCGTAAAGAGGCATTTATTATCCCCCCTATCCAGCCACCTGTTACCTCCTTGGAGGCTTTCACCAACCAAGTAGGACAGGGATCCAAAGGACATGTAGTGGCACGAACAGCTGCAAGGAGCCTGTCCACTTCATCAGGGACAACAGGATCGAACTGATCCCAGATCGTACAGCAAGACAATGCTCCGGCACCTCCCCGACCCTCCCCATCCACGCCAGGATTCAATCCTGAACGAATCCGATCGATTTTCTCCACCAGATGGTCAGCAAAGTCCTCAGCCGAACCCTGCCAACCGGGCACCGATCCCCCTCTACCAAGGAGGGACCTGGTTACCCGGAACAGGGCGGCTGGGCGATTATCAGTGGAGGCAATAAGGGTGGTGAAGTATTGCCGCCTCACCACCCCTATCGCCACTAGATAGGCCCTAATAGCAGCTCTAGCTAGTGTCCAATCGGAGTCATCCTGGGTCTTCACCCAGCGGCGCTCTAGGCGTCTCTTTGCCCGTTTGAGTTCACGCAGTTCATCTGTGAACCACGGAGATGACCTAGTCCCCCGGGCGTGGAGAGGCCGCAGTGGCGCGATTTCATCCAAGGCTACTGTTGCCGACCTATTCCACAGGTCGACGAGTGCCTCGGGTGAATCGTGTAGCCGATCCAGAGGAACATCCCCCAGTTCCCTCTGGAATCCATCTGGATCCATTAGTCGCTGAGGGCGGGCCATTTTAATCGGCCCAGCCTCCCTACGATGAAGTGTCGCCCCCAGGAAGTCAAGAGTCACCAGATAGTGATCAGACCATGGCACAGGTGAGATGACTAAATCCTGTAATCTTAGATCACTCTGCCACTGCTCCGACAAGAAGACTAGGTCTGGCATGTGACCACTGCCCCTGGTCGGACCCCGGACTACCTGAGTCAGGCCCATGGCTGCCATGGAAGCCATGAACTCCCTTGCCACCTCAGAGGCCATCCCCAGCGATGGCAAATTGAAGTCCCCCAGAACCATAAGTCTCGGGAACTCCAACGCCAGCATCGAGGCGGCCTCGAGGAGCTCAGGCAGGGCATCCCTTACCCTGCAAGGGGGCAGGTACAGGAGCAAGATCCCCAACTGACCCTTGGGGCCCAGCCGTAGAAGCAGGGCCTCGCAACCAGACACTTGTGGAGCAGTGGCCCTAGCAACTCCCAAAGACTCCCTGGCAACAATGGCGACACCACCGCCCCTCCCCTCACCTCTAGGCTGGTGCCAAATACTGAACCCAGCTGGACATATGTCCGAGAGAGGTACTCCATCTTCAGGAGTCAACCAGGTTTCGGTGATGCATGCCAGGTTGGCCAGCCCTTCCTGGATGACATCTTGAATCAGGGGGGCCTTATTGCAAACCGACCTGGCATTCACCAGCAGCAGCCTAAGGGCGGGGTCACTCCGGAACTGCTGCTCAGGACCCAGAGATGTACCTGCAGGGCTGGAATGAGGGACCGCAGTTAAACATCGGACCTGCATTCCCCGAGTGCGGCCCGCCCCACGGTACCCGCCATACCGCCCCATGCCCGTCACAACACCTATATGGTTCTCCGGAGTCTCCCTAGATAGAATGCTGCCCCTCCCTAGCTGGCAGGACCAACATTCCCTCTTCCGCCCCCACCCACCATCCCCACCCAATTCTGACAGCAAACCTAACAAGTCCTGTCGTCGAAACCTCCCTATCACCTCCCTGCCGATGGAAGGGGCGGGGGGAGCGCAGCAACGCTGGTGGCGTCGTCTTCTGAGCCTTCTGGACCACGGAAGGCTCCTTTTCATCTCCCCGCCGATGGAAGGGGCGGGGAGAGCGCGGCAACGCTGGCGGCGGCGTCTTCTGAGCCTTCTGGACCACGGAAGGCTCCTTTTCATCTCCCCGCCGATGGAAGGGGCGGGGAGAGCGCGGCAACGCTGGCGGTGGCGTCTTCCGAGCCTTCCGGTCCACGGGAGGCTCCTTTTCATCTCCCCGCCGATGGAAGGGGCGGGGAGAGCGCGGCAACGCTGGTGGCGGCGTCTTCTGAGCCTTCTGGACCACGGAAGGCTCCTTTTCATCTCCCCGCTGATGGAAGGGGCGGGGAGAGCGCAGCAACGCTGGCGGCGGCGTCTTCTGAGCCTTCCGGACCACGGAAGGCTCCTTTTCATCTCCCCGCCGATGGAAGGGGCAGGGAGAGCGCGGCAACGCTGGCGGCGGCGTCTTCTGAGCCTTCTGGACCACGGAAGGCTCCTTTTCATCTCCCCGCCGATGGAAGGGGCGGGGAGAGCACGGCAATGCTGGCGGCGGCGTCTTCTGAGCCTTCTGGACCACGGAAGGCTCCTTTTCATCTCCCCGCCGATGGAAGGGGCGGGGAGAGCGCGGCAACGCTGGCGGCGGCGTCTTCTGAGCCTTCTGGACCAGGGAAGGCTCCTTTTCATCTCCCCACCGATGGAAGGGGCGGGGAGAGCGCGGCAACGCTGGCGGCGGCGTCTTCTGAGCCTTCCGGACCACGGAAGGCTCCTTTTCATCTCCCCGCCGATGGAAGGGGCGGGGAGAGCACGGCAACGCTGGCGGCGGCGTCTTCCGAGCCTTCCGGACCACGGAAGGCTCCTTCTCATCTCCCCGCCGATGGAAGGGGCGGGGAGAGCGCGGCAACGCTCTTTCATAAATTTGAAAGATTAGCCACATGTCTTGTGCATAACTATTTACACAATGAATTTCTCGAGACAGAGAGTTAAGTACAGCATTTCCCCTTGTATGCCAAAAATAAAATAACAGCAGCGCTAACTGATCAGATGATGTCATAATACCATCTATACTTTGTTCATCGGTGTTGTGGACTTAGTTTTTATTTGGCTCTGTCAAAGCACAACATGTGACAAAGCACAATAGGAACAATTAAACCTGCCTAATTACTGTGGGATTTACCATATCCTGCCCACCTAAGCATGATTTAATTGAAGGGCAAAAATATCTCTAGCTGATAATATACAGTTTTGAATTAGCAGATAATTATCAAACTAGGTTCTGGGGAGAGTTCTTTCTAAAGCTCAGCATATGTCTTTATGTTAAACAATTAAATTACATCTGGATATGGCAAGATGATCAGACTACCCCTTGGTGAGCTATGGAAGGGAAAAGATTCATTGGTCTGACTGCTGAGATAAGAAGAATAGAGAGAGTTATAACCTTGGATGTAAGAGAATTATAAGATTCAAAAATGAGCAGGTGTTTGGAAGCAAACTCCCACTATGAAAGATATAGTTTTATACTGGCAAGGGCATTTAAACAATAATGAGAAGATTTCAGTCATTTTATGCAAAAGCACCAGAGGGAGTGATTTTATTACAAGAAATTATATTCATGGTAAGATTCCACTTCCTCCACACACACAAAAATTAAGCATGTAGCCTGAGTGCATTCAGCACACAATCATAAAATCATTGAAGTGGATGGGATCTCTGAGGTCATCATGTCCAACCTGCTTCTCAATGCAGGAATGAGCATGGTTTTTCTCTGAAGAAGGGAAGCAGTGAGAGTTGGGGGGAAAACCTTGGGTGTTGTACTGACATTGTACAGAATGGACAATACTTTAAGGTGCAATTTGCCATTACTCCACAGCTCTTTGGTCATGGAAGATACTGTTTCACCCTTCAGGTTATAGCTGTGTTACTAGAATAACAGAGTTTACCCATGTTCAATCTACCAATCTGTTTTTTTTTTTTGTTCCCCCACTCGCTCACATATATACCTTGCAGTCATTATTCAGCGAGGAGTCCGTGCATTGATAGACATCTCCATGATGACATTCCACACATGTAAATGGGCTTGAGAGATCAAGTCCATCTGCATGCAGTTTTTTTAAAGCCATTTGAATATTATGTCACCAGCTGGCTAGGTGGAACATGACGTGTGCCCTCTGCTTTCACCTTGCCCAAAGGATCCAATGGAGGATGCTTTGGTGAGTTTTAGCCTGGGCCTAACATCATTAACAAGAGATGGGCAGCACTGCCTAGTTAGACCGCTCAAGCCCCTGCACCTTATATTCTTGGAGAAGAAAGAGAAAGAGAAGAAATTCTCTTTCACCAACATTTTTCTTAAGATGGTTCGGAGGTAGTCGTAAGATATCAAAAGGCGCAGGGGCTCCAAACTGCAATAACTTATAAGCAGAAATACAATATACTTTACTACACCACAATGACTGTGGTGAAGAAAAAAGCTGTGTTGTTCAAATTTGCTTGAAGGATGTCTTGTCTGGGCAGCAGATTCAAGAGACAATAAGCACACCAGTAAGACAAAATGAGAAAACTTACACTGCAGCAATAGGTGAAAAAACAACAGTTAGCCATTACAGAAAAGGGGGGGAACAGTACCAGACAATGGAATAAAAGCAAAATCAATTAAATATTACCTTCTTGCCAGAAGCCCCTGAAGAATGGCAGTGAATGGTTCCAAGTAGGTATGAAGCATCAACCTGTGAATGGTATGTACCTGATTGTCTCCCACATAAATATTGTGGTCCTTGTTTAATTTTAGCTACCATTCTGCTTTTGACACCTGCACAGATGTACTCATAGCCAATTTCCATTGTGAAATGCAAATGGATATGCATGGTGGAACATTTTTGTGCTGCCTTCATTTCATTTTGGAGGGGGGGGTATATCTTTTTAAAAAATCTTTTGTATACCAGCTTTCTCTTTTTATTTTTACACAATTGTGTAGAAGTGAACAAACTTTCAGGATATATTCTTGACCAGCACAGCAAATAATGAAGGTATCTGGGAGCCTTCTCAGACACAGTGTATTTCAATATATTATGTTGAGAGTGATTCAAGCATGGAATAATCAAGTAACAAGACAGCAGGTCACATGCATTCATTTCTGAATGTGCCCCCTCTAAACACCATTTGTATATATACTCCTAAAGTTCCCAACTCCATAGGAAGGCAGCAACAATAGAAGAAAGGCACATAACTCTTCATCTAAACAAAAAGACTTCTTAAAAAGAATTTAGGATCTGTGAATTGAGGTATATTAGGAATAGAAGGGAAAATAATAAATGAAATGGCTGTGTCACATATCAAAGAAAAGATCTATGTGGAGAGCAAATGAAAAATGTTTTCAAGGGTTTTAGTCATACATTTGGAAGAAAAGATTATTATTTCAGGACTGCATACTGTTGATAGAATAATATTGACAGTGCAGGATGGTTGCTCCTACGAACAGGAAAAGCAGTTGCACAACAATAGATTTTTTTATGTTCTAAATGGGCTGTTATTGCTAAATTATGGTGATCTTGTTTAGACTATCTCAGCTATATCAAATAAAACTGGAGATATATTCAACGGTTACTTTGCTATACCTATAAAGAATATCCATGAACAATTTTTTGCTTTCAACATATACACTTATTTCCTTCATGTCATCAGAGCCACCACATGAAATAGTCTATTTTATGAGGTCTGTGCTTCCTTTAAAGGAATGTTTAATTCATACAGTGGGGCAAACAGCAAAAGGTAGGAATGAACTCTGTAAACGTAAACACACAGAAGGAAGTTGACACAGTGGCAAACGCATACATAGTGAACAACAGCACTAACCTGATGTGATGTTGTGAAGACAGAACTTTTTTTAAAAAAAAGGTGAAGAAATGATAAAAGCTCTACAACAAAAGGTAAAACAGTAAGGAGAATGAGTAAGGCAGAAATGATAGAAAGCAACAGAGAAGCATAGAAGAGTTATGCTGATGGAACGAGATAAAAAAATGGAATTCTAAGTTTACAGTGAAGGTCAAGGCTGAACCACAGATAAAGAATAGGCCATTCTTCATCTTAACAGAGAGAAAAGGTCTAAGAGATTAGGATAAATATGCACAATAGGAGCAGTCCTTTATGTTCCATGACAGTTTTACACTAATTCAAACATTGTCTACCAATCCATTTTCCCATTTATCTTCCAATTTAGTAAATGTGCATGACTTTTTCTATATTTAACATTTTCCCACAAAATCCATATGCATGTTTTCTGAGATACACATTATGTATTCACTTTAACCTTTTAAAAATCTCTCTTTTTTAATTTACGAAAGTGCAAATTTAGGTACACTTTTTTGAGCTGGAAATTATATTTTTTTAAACTAAGAATGCGCACACCAAAGACTAATTTCCAACTCAATCTTGCATGTTCATCTAGGAAGTATGAGTTGAATCAGTTCACAGAAATCAGGAACATATGCAGGGCTGGGGGACAGGGGTGGTGGTGGTGAAAACCCTCCTTAGCTAACAGCCCCCACCCCACCCCACTCACCCCGTGGTGCCAATGTTAAATATGTGAGTGTGACATTGTTGACCCTCCTGATATATTTTTTGCCCCTCCTGACCCCCCTCCCATCTATAATCCTGGCTACAGCCCTGAACATATGAAATCCTTGAGGATCCTGAATGTCAGAATCAGTTCTTCACCTTCCCTTGGTCCATTTGCCCTGCAATTTTTATTTAATGTGATGATGCTCAAGTTCAAATACAACTTCTACAAATCATTACAGCTATAGACCAAAACACTTCCTGTCAAGCAAATTCCTCAGATTTGCAGATCAATAATCTTATAAACTCTAATAGCTACTTCACATCTAAGCCATTATTATCCATTGCACAACCCCATGTGCTATTAATCTAACATACTCACTGCAGCCGATATATCTACAGTGTCAGTGAATGGTTAGGAATTTTAAAAACTAAATTGATGGACTCGATAGAATATTTTCCAAGATTGAGATCCATAGAGGAGCAGCAGTGACGTTCAGAAAAATGAAAGCTGTAATTTCCAGGGAATCCTAAACAGGTGAAAGCATCTGCTTGGGAATACCCTGAAGGAAATGGTGAGCCACTGTGTGAGACAGAATGCTGGACTGGATGGGCTGTGGCCTGTTCCAGCAAGGCTGTTCTTATGTTCTTATGTAATGATTTTATTTCAGGAAAATGCATCCTAGAAATCCTCCCTGCAGTTACATATTTTAGAAGTAAAATATAGCTATTCAAGTAGCTTTTATTAAATAATTATACTTATACTTTCTTTAGTTTTACTGAACTTCATCATCCATCAATATAGGTTAACTGTTGTGGGGGGGAACTGTTTCAGTAATTAAAACCTGCAGAGACTTAGTTATAATAAAAATTCAAAAGGAAAAGCGCACTTTGAACTCACTCAAAGAACTCACAAATGTCCTTAATGGATTATTTCCAAGCTTTGGATATGAAATTAACATTTTTAGCTTAATATACAGTTTGCCAAGTTTGAACAGAGAGTGCTTTTTTACATCTAAGATATAAAACTCTTGACTGTGCCAGGGGGAATTATAATAGAAATGCTCACCGGTATTTGAATGGTGCTTTTAGTGTATCTTCAGTGGTAAGTTATCTACCAAAAATACAGGATGGCCTGTAAGTCCCTATTAAATCTTTCTCTAAATTTGCCACTTACCTGTATTGTATCCAGGGTGTCACCAGTATTATTGCGCTCATGTACCCACGTACTTGTCACAATACACTCTTCAAGTGTAAATGAGCTTAAATCATCCATATTTCTCAGGAAAAAAACATTATAATACATATGGGTGGGTAGGGACTTGCGGAGGGCCCTGTACAAAATAAACCATGCTTTCTAACCTACCAAGTGTGCAGTTCAAGTTATGTTCATTTTGACTAAACCAACATTCTACCTGAAGAAAATGCAAGGGTTATTTCCAAAATGGTATTTTTGAAGATCGTGATGTACAGTAAAACAAAAACCTATCATAGTCCTCAGAAATTTAGGGATTTTAAGTTTATCCATCTATAAACACTCATAAAGGCACCATGGACTCAGGAAATGAGCTGAAACCCCTGCTTCACCATGGAAACACCATTGATTAAACCACATTATAAATAGCAACAAACTTCAAAAACCACATTGGGGAGATATATATTGGGTGTGAGTTGAGAGTACATAACAACATAACATTCTCACAAAATTCAAAGTCCTACACAGGTGAAACGTGAGGAATTTCAAACATATTCAGTAAAAGTGATAAAGTGCCACAGATGCTGATTTTTAGATTAGGCAAAGGGAAGTGTTTTTCATGTTACTGTATTAACATCAGTATATATACTGGGAGGTTTTAAATAATAACATATAAACTTGAGGAAGCATTGATGTTGCAGACCTTTGCCAAATTATCTAAGCATGATGCATATGCAGTTGGAACTTACATCTGAATAGAGAGAGTAGGATTGTGCTCTTATCTGGTTGGGTGCATATTATTTGTAAAGCCAATCAGAAAGAATGCTACAGGAACCTGAGAGATTTAGTTTCTAATATGGATATTACTGTCTCATTGTAGACAATGATTCTAAATCTTTCTTCAGTTGAATTGTATCCAATGTACTGTAGATGTTAAGGGAAAGGGAGCCATCTTTCCTCCTTAGGATGGAGAGATACCTTGGTTAATGGAATTAATCCATCCCATGGGGTTCTTCATAATATGAAAATTATGTTAACCAAAATGCGGTTTCCCATAGGAATGCATTGAAAACCAATTAATCTGTTTTGGAGATCAGAAAAAAGTCCAAAAAATGTATTTTAGCAGTTCAGAACTCTTTCTAAAGTGGCAAAACATGGCAAAAAAATTCCAACGTGCACTTTAGAAAGAGTTTTGAACAGAAACAAGATGTTGGTTTTTTTCTTCATTTTTTTCTGACTTCCGGAAGGTTTTCAATGCATTTCCATGCATATTCGGCACATCTCTGACAGTGCCCTCTAGTGGCCAGCTCTGTTAATTGCAGTATTATTCCCTGGCAATCAGCTGTTGCTGAGAAGGGAGGCAATATTGGCACTTCCTGGTGGTGGGAGGAGCTTCTGGTGGTGCCAAAATGCGATGAAAAATTCCAAAAATTGAATGAAAATGCTCCGAAAATCCTTGTATCACCATGGGAGGCATCGGTTGGGTGTTTGGAGCTGTCTGAAAACCCCACATGAGCTTCGTACTACAAAAAAATAATAATCCATCAACCGAGCCACTATTTTCTCTGGATTTCCTTTCACAAACCGAATATTATGTTAACCAAACCTTTCATAAACCAAGGTTCCACTGCATATTGTTATTGCATTTTTCTCAGTGGGATGTTGTTGTGTATGTACAATGTTGCTTTAAGAAATGTATGAATGTAACCTGACCACAATTACAATGTAGCTCAGCTGTTAAGGAACGCGAGTAAGCTGCCTATAGAGGGCAGCTGTGAGCGTTCAGCTCACATGGTTCACATTCCCCAAATCACCGGCAGCCACGGGAACCTTTCCTGCGCGAGGATCACCTGGAGAAGATGGGCGTGACTCAGAATGACGTCACGCCGGTAGCAGCCAATAAGCTACCGTGCAACGAGATTCAAATGTATGTACTGCAGCATATAATGAGCTGTACCTCCGCCATTACCACATGTTCATCCTGATCATCACCCAATAAACCTGCATTTGGCCCCCACTGCGGCTCCTTCTTTGTCTTCCGTGCAAGACACTAAATTGGCGACGAAGGTGGGATCAATGGCGAATCCCAAGGTCAAGCCTTACCACTTCGATATCAGCGACCCAGAGCAATGGGAGCTGTACGAGTGCCAGTTTCGGCATGCGATGGAAGCTGCAGGCGTCGACGATGACGCGAAGATGCGCTCACACTTTCTAGCCCAGGTGGGGCCGGCCACGCTGCGCATCTTGATGAACCTGGTGGCACCCGGAAGGTGGACGTGGTGTCCCTCGACCGCATCCTAGAGTTACTGCGCGATCATTTCCAGCCCCCCGTGTCGATCTTCCCGGCCAGGGTCGCGTTCCACAGGCGAGACCAATGCCCGGGAGAGTCCGGGTCTGCCTACACGGGGGCCCTCAGGCTGGCAGCGGTGCACTGCCAGTGAGAAGACCTGGACACGGCACCCTGAGACCGCATGCTGTGTGGCCTGAGGGACGAGGAGGTCCAGAGAAAATTAATGACCCGCGACTATCGCCTCACGTTCAACGAGGTACTGCGGGAGGCCCAGGCAGCCGAGGCAGCCAGGAGCGGGGTCAGAGTGTTCAAGTCCCGAGGGGCCACATCCGAAAGGGCCAAGTCACCAGTGCAGGCGGCCCGGCGGACATTGGCGAAGACGGCCTGGCGGGCCCCCAAGTCACCCGCCGGCACACCAGCGACGTCTGAGGAGTCGTCCGCGACGGCAGACTCCTGCTCCAGCGAGGACGACAACGTCCAGAGAGTAAAGAAACGCGGGGAGAAGCGACAGACCCGCGAATGGCAAGACCACCGCTGCGACGGGTGTGGGGCGTCCCACGACCGGACGAGGTGCCCGTTCCGGAAGGCCGAGTGTCACAACTGCGGCCGAAAAGGGCACATCGCCAGAGTATGCAGGCGTGGGCGAGCTGAGGACAAGGGCGCCTTGAGCCACCCCCAGGCACACCAACGGAAGGCGGCCGGCACCAGGAAGGTCTCAACCAGCTACAGCGAGGAAGGCGTGAACCGCGTGGGCCTGGAGCACCGGCGTTTTTTCGTAGAGGTACTGTTACAGGGGCTCCCGGTGAGGATGGAGATAGACGCGGGGTCGTCCTATTCCATCCTGTCCCAAAAAGAGTTTATGCGCATTCCCCCAGATGCGCGGCCCAAACTGCGGGCCATGAAGTCTCACTTACAGGACGTACAGGGAAATGGGATCCCAGTGTTGGGGGTGGGGAACTTCAAGGTGAAGTTCAAGAGTTACTCCGAGAAACTGCCCCTAGTGGTACTCAAGGGGGGAAGATGCTGCCTTTTGGGAACACAGTGGTTTGCTCCCCTGGGAATTGAACTGTCCGGCATTAACGCCATCGAGACTGACCCAATGCGGGACATGTGCAATGCACACCTGGACGTTTTCAAGAAGGGGCTCGGGACGTACAAGGGCCCCCCAGTATCCTTTGAGCTGGACCCAGAAATCCGGCCCATCCGCCTCAAGCCAAGGAGAGTGGCCTTCGCCCTCAAGGACAAGATCGAGGCGGAACTGGACAAATTGGTGGGGCAGGGGATTTTGGTTCCAGTTGATTCGGCGGAGTGGGAAACGCCGATTGTTACGGCTCTTAAATCAAACGGGGAGGTCAGGATTTGTGCGGACTATAAATGTACGATCAATAAGGCCATTCAGCCAAATGCATATCCAGTGCCCATGGTCAGCCATTTACTGGCCACGTTACATGGGGGGAGGTGTTTTGCCAAGCTAGATCTGGTGCAGGCATATCAGCAGCTCTCCGTAACCCCAGCTGCTGCTGCTGCGCAAACCATCGTCACGCACAAGGGGGCATTTAAGGTAACGTGCCTACAGTTCGGCATAAATTCGGCCCCCGGGATCTTCCAGTCCCTCGTGGAATGCCTTTTAAAGGGACTTCCAGGCATCCTCCCATATTTTGACGATGTGTTGATAACGGCTGGGAGCGAATTAGAGTTAGCAAAGAGGCTAGACGGGGTCCTTTCAGTATTTGAGAAAGCGGGACTTCGACTGAGAAGGGACAAATGTGTATTCTTTGTGAGGGAGGTTGAGTTCCTCGGGTTCAAGATAACCCTGAAGGGCATCAAGCCCTCCGAGTCCAAGGTTGCGGCTGTGCAAAACGCCCCTCGCCCCACCGCGAAACCGGAGCTGCAGTCATTTCTAGGGCTTTTAAATTTTTACCATTCCTTCCTGCCAAGGAAGGCATCCGTTGCGGAGCCACTGCACGCGCTATTAAAGAAAGAGGCGGTTTGACGGTGGGGAGATAGGCAAGAGAAAGCTTTCAGGGAGCTAAAGGCCCTTTTATCCTTGGATGCTGTCCTGACCCACTTTGACCCGAGGAGACAAGTAGTTTTAGTCTGTGATGCGTCCCCAGTGGGGGTGGGGGCGGTGCTGTGCCACAGGTTGGAGAGTGGGCGGGAAGCCCCAGTTGCATACTACTCCAAGTCCCTTTCAAAGGCCGAGCGCAACTACGCGCAAACAGATAGGGAGGCCCTGGCCATAATCGTGGGAACCAAGAAGTTCCACGATTTCTTATACGGCCGCAAGTTTACGGTGGTGACTGATCACAAGCCTCTCCTGGGAATCTTTACCACAGGCAAGCCCACCCCTCAAATCCTGTCCCCCGAATGCTACGTTGGGCGATTTTCCTTAACGCCTACCAGTATGAGCTGGTCTATCGCCCAGGGAAGGAGATCTCCCATGCGGATGCGCTGTCCCGGTCTCGCCTCCCTAGTTTAGGAGACCCCGCATGCGAGGTAGAGCAGGACCACCAAGTCCTGCTGATCGAGTCCCTCGACTCACCCCCCATCGTCCCGGCCGACCTCGCCAAGGCCACAGCGGCCGACAAGATGCTGGCCCAAGTTAGCTCCTGGGTTAGGAAAGGGTGGCCCACTGCTCCCCCCGAGGAACATTTCAAGCCATTCTTCAGGCGTAGAGTAGAGCTGTCCCTGGAAAGGGGCTGCTTACTCTGGGGCCAGCGGGTAGTCATCCCCGAGAAGCTGAGGGCCAAGGTACTGAAGCTACTGCATACCAGTCACCCGGGAATAGTGCGCTCCAAGGAGCTGGCCAGGAGTTTCTTTTGGTGGCCCCAGATAGACGCGGACATAGAGCGATTAGTGGGCACGTGCGAGAGTTGCCAGAGCTCCCGGCCTGAGGAATCCCGGCTACCCCATAGGGAATGGGACACGGCCCGCGGGCCATGGTCCCGGATTCATGTCGACTTCGCTGGCCCCTTCCGCGGGGCCATGTTTCTGCTAATAGTCGACTTCTATTCCAAGTGGTTGGAAGTAATCCCCATGAACAGCACCTCCTCTGCGGCAACCATTAAACAGTTGCGCAAGGTCTTTGCCTGTTTCGGCCTGCCGGACGTCCTTGTTAGCGATAACGCTAGTACCTTCACGTCTGCGGAGTTCAAGACCTTTATTGAAAGAAACGCCATCAGGCATATTACCGCTGCCCCGTTTCACCCCGCCACAAACGGTCAGGTAGAGCGCCAAGTGCGCACTACGAAAGACGCACTGCGGTGCATGGGTCCCGGCGAGTTAAACCTCCATCTGTGTCAGTTCCTCATCTGCTACAGGACAACCCCCCTAGCGTCAGGGCTTTCGCCAGCCGAACTCCTCATGAGGAGACGTCCGGCAACACTTTTTGACCGGATGGACCCGTCCAGGGTGGAGGATGAAGGGAGAAATATAGATATCGGGGTAGGAAGCTCCAAAAGTTTTTCGGTAGGGGACCCGGTTCACTGCAGGAACTACGCGGCCTCCGGGCCAGCGTGGGTACCAGGGACGATCATTGAGCAGACGGGGCCAGTATCCTATAGAGTTGAGACTAGCTCGGGTCTACTCTGGAGAAGGCACGCCGACCAACTCAGAAGGCGGGTCACCAGTGACGGGGAATCAGCGTTAGGGTCCTCCCCCACCCGCGTTACCCAAGGGGGAGATGTGGCAGAATCCGCGGGTACAAATGCATACCCTGGATCCTCAGCCACAGAGGAGGATACTTTGAAAGAGAGGGATGAGTTTGATTATGATTTGCAGTACCAGGGGGGTGTAGCGGAGTGGTCCCCCACCCGTCCTAGCGAAAAGAGGGGTTTCAGTTCAGCCCCTGGTACCTCCAGTCCCCCCAGCCCTTTTGTTTTAGAATATACCATAACTCCAGCCCCCCGGAGACAGACACCCCCGAGACAGGCAGCAGGGGGGAATCCGCCCGCCTCAGCCTCTAGAACGCCCGGACAGGCAACAGGGGGTGGCGAGACCACGGGGGCCTCATCGTCAGTCCCGAGATTCGTGCTGGGGGGGACCCCAAGCTCCTCAAGTGGCAGGCAGGGGTTCACGTCCCAACTGTTCATTCCATTCCCATCCCCCAATGCAAGGTTGTCGCAGAGTCCCCACCGAGCCACTAATGAGTCCCCCCTTTCCGTTGCAGGATAGGACTCCGCGGAACCAGGAGCCCCCGGCTCCCCTATGTTAAGTCAAGCGGCCGCGTGCCCCAGACGCACGTGCGGCAAGCCACAATGGTTGAGGGACTTCGTCCCATCCTAGGGGGGAGGAGTGTTGTGTATGTACAATGTTGCTTTAAGAAATGTATGAATGTAACCTGACCACAATTACAATGTAGCTCAGCTGTTAAGGAACGCGAGTAAGCTGCCTATAGAGGGCAGCTGCGAGCGTTCAGCTCACATGGTTCACATTCCCCAAATCACCGGCAGCCGCGGGAACCTTTCCCGCGCGAGGATCACCTGGAGAAGATGGGCGTGACTCAGAATGATGTCACGCCGGTAGCAGCCAATAAGCTACCATGCAACGAGATTCAAATGTATGTACTGCAGTATATAATGAGCTGTACCTCCGCCATTACCACATGTTCATCCTGATCATCACCCAATAAACCTGCATTTAGCCCTCACTGCAGCTCCTTCTTTGTCTTCCGTGCAAGACACTAAAGATGTGCATTATGATCAGAGCTTGGAAACATCACTTTGAGTGGCTATAATTCGTAGAAACCATCAGCCAGTGTGACCAAAATAGCTGGCAGAGTCAGTGAGTCATAGTCTGAAAGAGCAACTTCAACTACCTGATTCTGATGCTCATTCCAGTCTACTACTAGTATAACTAAACATTTAATAGTAATGGGTAGACCCAAATTTATAAACATTCAATAATACTTTGACGCTAAGGCAGCTGAAGAAAATTCCTGAAAGGAAAATATCCCCTGCCCTCTAAACAATGTGAGTGGAACCAAAGAAGACTAAGAAGAAAACAGGAAACTTCCTCCTTGAAGTTACCAACATTAATACACTGTACAAGTCCCATCCTGCCTTGTTCAGGAAGCCCCTTTGACTCTTCAGAAAGCCACAGTAACAGACTAAAGAGATGTGTGTTTGTGGGGGGGGGGGGTATAATTTCAAGTTCCTCCTTAAATTTTGAACATGTGAACTTAACTTTCACACTTTTTACAATGATTCGTGCACATGACCTTGGAAATCCAACTTTAAATATACTACCATGCTATCTGAGCACCCCAGATATCATCTGACTTTGGATGCTAAGCAACGCTGGTCATGGTTTGAGTTAGACACCAGCTACGAAGGAATGCCAGGGATCTCCAAGTGAGGTTAGAATGAATCCTGCTTGGAATTGACAATAATGGAGCAGAAGGACCCACAGTCTGGCTTGAAATTAAAGCAGCTTCTTGTACTCCCACATTATTTCTCAATTTAATGCATGTGCTTATTGTTCAAAACAAGAAAATTAAAGTGGTGGAGAAATCACTGTGCCAACACTATGAGCACAAAAAACTTCGAAATACATGAATCTAGTATTCTCTCATCTTCAACAAGGATGGGATTTTTGTAATTCCAGGACTCCCAACTCCTGAAATCACCTAGAATTCCCCCAAGCAGATTTCTGGAATTGGAAGAAGAGACTAAAAAAGGCAATAGGGAGGTCTTCCTACTACTATTATCTGCTTTGCTGCCCAAGTTTTGGTTAGAAAGTAGAAGGGAAAACCCCTTTCTGCTGCACTGCTTGCTGGGAGTTGCCTCATATTTGCATAAGAGAGAGCTACTCAGAAAAAATTCTGAAGAAATCACTTCCAGTGGAACAGCCTTTCAAGTCTGTTGTAAAAACAACAACAAAGAATCATGCAGCACCTTATTTATTATTTATTTATTTATTTATATTCAAATTTATATGCCACCCAATCAGGTAAACCCAACTCTGGGCGGCTCACAACAAGTTAAAACACACATAAAACAGTACAACCAATTAAAACCAATTAAAACCCAACATATCCACCCACCTACCCCATTCCTCTTAAAATCCACATAAACCCACATTTTAAAAAAAGGCAATTAAAAGAAATGGGGGCTTAATTTATAAGCCAAAAGGCGGGGGCCACTCTTCCATCTGGGCCCCACACCTGCCCTGCCAACCAGGTTTTTAGGTCTTTTCTGAAAGGTAGCAGCTCCATCTGCTCCCGCAACTCTACAGGCAGGAGGTTCCACAAGGCCGGTGCGGACACGGAAAAGGCCCTCCTTCGTGTGCCAGAGAGTTGGGCCTCTCTGGCAGATGGAACAATCAGGGAGCCCCTCCGATCTGCTCTGGTTGGACGGGCGGACACTCTTGGGACGATGCGGTCTCTAAGGTATCCTGGCCCACTACCATGAAGGGCTTTAAAGGTCAAAACCAGCACCTTGAACTGCACCCGGAGGCAAACTGGTAGCCAGTGCAGCTCCCGAAGTAATGGTAAGGCACGAGCATAACGCCCCTGCCCCATCACCACCCGGGCTGCCGCATTCTGGACCAACTGCAGCCTCCGAATGGTTGTCAAGGGCAGCCCCATGTAGAGCGCATTGCAATAATCTAGCCTGGAGGTGACCAGAGCATGTGTGACCATGAGCAGGGAGTCCCGGTCCAGGAGCGAACGCAACTGACGGATGACGCGAAGCTGTGAGAAAGCCCTCCTGGCCACAGCAGCCACCTGATCTGCTAGTAGCAGCCCCGAGTCCAGGAGGACCCCCAAGTTGCGCACCGGGTCTGTCCGGTGGAGGGGGCGCACCAGAGCATGTTTTAAAGGTGCAGGAAACACCCCCTCCTGCAATGAAGCATTTATTATAGCCCTGACCCAGCCTCCCGTCACCCCCTTGGAGGCTTTCACCAACCAAGTGGGACAGGGATCCAAAGGGCAGGAGGTGGTGCGAACAGCTGCAAGAAGCCTGTCCACTTCCTCAGGGACAACTGGATTGAACCAATCCCAGATAACACTGCCAGACTGAGCTCTGATCCCCTCCGGACCCTCCCCATACACGCCGGGATTAAACCCCGAGCGAATCCGAGCAATTTTCTCCACCAGATAGTCTGCAAAAACCTCAGCCGAACCCTGCCAACCGGGCACCGGCCCCTCCCAGCCAAGGGGAGACCTGGTAACCCGGAACAGAGCGGCTGGGCGATTATCTGCGGAGGCAATGAGGGCGGTGAAGTATTTTTGCTTCACCATCCCCATCGCCACCAAGTAGGTCTTAATAGCAGCCCTAGCCAGTGTCCAGTCGGAATCACTCCGGGTCTTCACCCAGCGGCGCTCTCAGCGTCTCTTTGCCCGTTTAAGCTCCCGCAGTTCTTCTGTGAACCACAGGGAAGATCGAACCCCATGGGCTCAGAGAGGCCATAGTGGTGCGATTTCATCCAAGGCAGCCGTAGTCATCCTGTACCACAGGTCAACGAGTGCCTCGGATGAATCGTGTAGCCGATCCAGAGGAAAATCCCCCAGTTCCCTCTGGAATTCGTCAGAATCCATCAGTCGCTGGGGGCAGGCCAATTTAATAGGCCACGCCTCCCTGCAGTGAACCGCTGCCCCCAGGAAGTCCAGAGTCACCAGATAGTGATCTGACCATGGCACAGGTATAGTTTCTAATTTCTGTAGTCTCAGATCACTCTGCCACCGCTCCGACAAAAAAACTAGGTCCGGTGTGTGACCACTGCCCCTGGTCAGGCCATGAATTACCTGAGTCAGGTCCATGGCTGCCATGGAGGCCATGAACGTCTGAGCAATCTCTGAACCAGTCCCCAGTGAAGGCAAATTGAAGTCCCCCAGAACCATCAACCTAGGGAACTCCAAAGCCAACGCTGAGATGGCCTCGAGGAGCTCAGGCAGGGAGTCTCTTACCCTGCAAGGAGGCAGGTACAGGAGTAAGACTCCCAACTGACCCTTAGGGCCCAACCACAAGAGCAGGGCCTCACAACCCGGGACTTGTAGAGCAGTGGCCCTGGCGACTCCCAAGGACTCCCTGGCTACAATGGCGATGCCACCGCCCCTTCCCTCATCCCTTGGCTGGTGCCAGATACCGAAGCTGGCTGGACACATTTCTGACAGAGGTACACCATCCTCTGGTCTCAGCCAGGTTTCGGTGATGCATGCCAGGTCGGCCCGCCCCTCCCGAATAGAGTCTTGAATTAGGGGGGCCTTGTTGCAGATTGACCTGGCATTCATCAGCAGCAGCCTAAGGGTGGAGTCACCCTGGGTCAGCTGCTCAGGACCCAGAGATGTACCTGGGGGGCTGGAACGAGAGACAGATACCAACCATCGGTCCCGTGTTCCCCGAGTGCGGCCTGCCCCTCGGTACCCGCCATATCGTCCCATGCCCATCACAACCCCAATTTGAGCCCTGAGAACCTCCCCACCCATCTCAGAGGGAGTGCTATCCCTCCTACCCAGCTGACAAGGCCATTTCACCCACCCTCTCTCCCCTCCAGACCCAGAACCCACCCCCACACTCCCCCTACCCTCCTTGGGGCATTTCCAAGAGCCCCTTATCAGAGGTGGGGGGTGCCGGCCATCCTTCCCCAAAACCAATCCCATTCCCTTCCCACCCCTCCAACCCCTCCAATTACTCAAAAATGGGGGTAAGGGCCCTCATTGCTGGCACCACCTCCCTCTCTCCTCCCTAACCCCACAAGAGGTGAAGGAGGGGGCGGCAATGTGCCAGTCCATCAATCCACCAAGGCTTCCCCGGCTGTGACCAATTCCCTCCCACCGGAGCGGCTGGGAGGAAAGGCAGTGTCTGTTCTCCATGGCTGGAGTTGGGCTGCAATTCTTGAAGCCGCCTGCCTGGTCCAGCGAAGTAGGCATTTGGGAAAGGGGCTGGGTGGAAGGTCTTTTGCAGCCACCTCTCCCTGCCTTGACACAGCTGCCAGCCCTCTCTTCTCCTTCCTGGTCCAGCGAAGGAGGCCTTTGGGAAAGGGCTGGGTGGAAGGTCTTTGCAGCCACCTCTCCCTGCCTTGACACAGCTGTCAGCCCTCTCTTCTCCTTCCTAGTCCAGCGAAGGAGGCCTTTGGGAAAGGGCTGGGTGGAAGGTCTTTGCAGCCACCTCTCCCTGCCTTGACACAGCTGCCGGCCCTCTCTTCTCCTTCCTGGTCCTATGAAGGAGGCCTTTGGGAAAGGGGCTGGGTAGAAGGTCTTTGCAGCCACCTCTCCCTGCCTTAATACAGCTGCCGGCCCTCTCTTTTCCTTCCTGGTTCAGCGAAGGAGGCCTTTGGGAAAGGGGCTGGGTGGAAGGTCTTTGCAGCCACCTCTCCTTGCCTTAATACAGCTGCCGGCCCTCTCTTCTCCTTCCTGGTCCAGCGAAGGAGGCCTTTGGGAAAGGGGCTGGGTGGAAGGTCTTTGCAGCCACCTCTCCCTGCCTTAATACAGCTGCCGGCCCTCTCTTCTCCTTCCTGGTTCAGCGAAGGAGGCCTTTGGGAAAGGGGCTGGGTGGAAGATCTTTGCAGCCACCTCTCCCTGCCTTGACACAGCTGCCGGCCCTCTCTTCTCCTTCCTGGTCCAGCGAAGGAGGCCTTTGGGAAAGGGCTGGGTGGAAGGTCTTTGCAGCCACCTCTCCCTGCCTTGACACAGCTGCCGGCCCTCCACCTTAATAATCGATAGGTTTTATTTGGCACTAGCTGATTACCCAGCTTCGCTTAGGTTTTTCATTTCTTTAACGAAGGCCACCGTCACTTACAGTGCTGATCTTGCATGCCCAATTGCCTTCCACCTACTGTGAAAACTATAGCTGAGCTCAGAGGGCTACAGATGAGCTAGTCAGATGATGTCACAATATCAACCTACCTGGGACTATGACATCAGTTCAATTACATCACTAGGAAACACACACATTGTATAGATCAACTGTGTCCCAATTTGGGGGGCGTAAACCCCCCCAATGGGTTTTGAGACCCCCACAGTGCTGATCTCCCCAGCCCAAGGTACGTATGTGCCAAATTTCAGTGGGATCGGTCCAGGGGTGCAGGAGCCTATAGACCACATACAAACAAACACTTCTGATTTATATAGAGAGATAAGGTTTTACAGACTAGCCCACTTCTTTGTACATGTAGAAAGAAGTCAATGAAACAAAAGCCAAATATAACATGTTTGCCTTCCGGTGGCCGGCAGAAAAACATTCCCAGGAAAGAATAGCATTTTTAGGAATAAAGGAAGAAAAAAAGCAACCATGCTTAGAACATGCATAAATCTAAGTAGCTAAAGACCACATGAATGCAAACATATTTTTAAAAGGGTGTGTGTATGTGCAAAATATTAGCCAAATGCCACCAATTTATACTTGTGATGGATATTGAATAGAGATGTATTGTAGACTCATTACTACCCATAAACTGTTGGATGTGTTTGCTACATATGAAAAAGACAGGCAACAGCTGTCATCACCGACTATAGCAGCTAATTTTTCACTCAGCAGAGAAAGCATCTGAGAAGTTCCTATTTGTTTAAAGTAGCTGGAGGTAGGGAGAGACCACAGTCCTAACTTTTAGGGATCCACTTCACTACAGTGATGAGTTACCTAGGCTTTAAACAAAATTGTACTGTTCCAGTTCATTTTACTCCAGCCTAAAGATCATGCTTCATGGTTATATAAAAGGTTGAGATTTATTGGGCATAGAGAAATTTAAATGAATATTAGCTATTCAATTCAATTCAATTTTAATTTATACCCCGCCTTTCTCGGCCAAGGCCGACTCAATTTTTCACGCTTATATACCGCCCACTCAGGTACAACCCAACTCAGGGCGGTTTACATAGCAGACAGTAAATACATAAAAGACACATGATAAAACAAAGTTAAAAGTTAAAAAACCCACCCCTAAAAGGTGCGCAAGAACCGAAGGGACCTTGGGGGAAGGCACACTTCTCTGTACCAACCACCCAACGGTACCCCCATCCCCACCCGCACCCCAAACTTGGCCCGCCAGCCAGGTCTTTAGTTCCTTCCTAAGGGGCAACAACTCCATCTGGAGACGCAGTTCCACAGGCAGGAGGTTCCAAAGGGCCGGTGCGGACACGGAGAAGGCCCTCCTCCTTGTGCCAGAGAGGCGAGCCCCCCTGGCTGATGGCACAATTAGAGAGCCCCTCCGGTCCGCTCTGGTTGGACGGACAGACGTCCTTAGGGCGATGTGGTCTCTAAGATACCCTGGCCCACTACCATGTAAGGCTTTAAAGGTCAAAACCAGCACCTTGAATTGCACCTGGAGACAAACTGGTAACCAGTGCAGCCCCCGAAGCAGTGGTGAGGCATGGGCATAACGTCCACACCCCATCACCACCCGGGCCGCGGCATTCTGAACCAGCTGCAGCCTCCAAATGGTCATCAAGGGCAGCCCCATGTAGAGCGCATTACAGTAGTCTAGTCTGGAGGTCACCAGAGCATGAGTGACCATGAGCAAAGAGTCCCGGTCCAAGAGCGGACGCAACTGGCGAATCACCCGAAGTTGGGCGAAGGCCCTCCTGGCCACAGCCGCCACCTGTTCTTCTAGCAGCAGCCGTGAATCCAGGAGGACCCCCAAGTTGCGCACCGGGTTGGTCTGGGGCAAAACAGCCCCATCCAAAACCAAAGATGGTAGCTCCTGGGATAACGCAGGACCCCCTATCCATAGCCACTCAGTCTTGCTAGGATTCAGCTGTAGCCCATTTGCCCCCATCCAGACCCCAACAGCCTCCAGACAGCTGGAAAGGACTTTGACTGCATCACTGGGGTCCCCACGGGCTGAGATGTACAACTGTGTGTCATCTGCGTACTGGTGGTACCGCACCCCGTGGGAACGGATGATCTCACCCAGCGGCTTCATGTAGATGTTAAATAGGAGAGGAGAGAGGGCCTAGGACTCGACCTCTCACTCTCCAACCACATCGACTGGGTCCGGCCCCTCAGAAATGAGGAAAACCAGGACCACACCGTGCCCTGGATCCCCAATCTTCGGAGCCGTTCCAGAAGGATACCGTGGTCAACGGTATCGAAGGCCGCTGAGAGGTCAAGAAGAGCAAGGATGGACGGATGACCGCCATCCTGCTCTCGCCAGAGATCATCCATCAGCACGACCATATCCAGGTCTGAATCCTGAGTGGAATGGGTCCAGATATTCCGCTTCATCCAGTACCCCCTGCAGCTGACGTGCCACTGCCTTGTCCAGAACCTTCCCCAAAAAAGGAAGGTTGGAGACAGGTCTGTAGTTGGTTAGGATTACTGGATCGAGGGATGGCTTCTTCAGGAGGGGGTGCACCAGAGCATGTTTCAGCAGTGCAGGAAACATCCCCTTTCGAAAAGACGTGTTAATTATAGCCCCGACCCAGCCACCTGTCACCGTCTTAGAGGCTTTTACCAGCCAGGCGGGACAGGGATCCAATGGACAATTAGTGGCATGGACCGCTGCAAGGAGCCTGTCCACTTCATCCGGGGCAACTGGATCAAACCGATCCCAGATAACACCGCAAGACTGCGCACTGGCTCCCCCCCCGGACCCTCTCCGTCCACGCCAAGTTTGAACCCCGAGCGAATCTGATCGATTTTCTCCACCTCAGCCGATCCCTGCCAACCAGGCACAGGCCCCGCCCTACCCAAGAGGGACCTGGTCACCTGAAACAGGGTGGCTGGGCGATTATCAGTGGAGGCAATAAGGGAGGTGAAGTACTGCCTCCTCACCACCCCCATCGCCACTAGGTAGGCCCTAATAGCGGCTCTAGCTAGTGTCCAATCGGAATCGCTCTGGGTCTTCACCCAGTGGCGCTCAAGGCATCTCTTTGCCCATTTGAGCTCCCGTAGTTCTTCCGTGAACCACGAGAATGACCTAGCTCCACGGGCTCTGAGAGGCCGTAGTGAAGCAATTACATCCAAGGCAGATGTCGTCGACCCATACCACAGGTCAACAAGTGCCTCAGGTGAATCGTGTCGCCGATCCAGAGGAAATTCCCCCAGTTCCCTCTGGAATCCATCCGGATCCATCAGTTGCCGGGGGCGGGCCACTTTAATCGACCCTGCCTCCTTACGATGAAGTGTTGCCCCCAGAAAGTCTAGAGCCACCAGATAGTGATCTGACCATGGCACAGGTGTTATGTCTAGCTTCTGTAAACTCAGGTCACTCTGCCACTGCCCCGACAAAAAGACTAAATCTGGCGTATGGCCACTGCCCCTGGTCTGGCCCTGAATTACCTGAGCCAGGTCCATAGCTGCCATGGAAGCCATAAACTCCTGTGCCACCTCGGAACCAGACCCCAGCGAAGGCAAATTGAAGTCCCCCAAAACCACGGTTTTTAAGAGGATGGGGTAGGTGTAGGTGGGTGGTTATGTTGGGTTTTAATTGGTTGTATTATTTTATGTGTGTTTTAACTTGTTGTGAGCAGCCCAGAGTCAGGTTCACCTGATTGGGTGGCATATAAATTTGAATATAAATAAATAAGTAAATAAGTAAATAAAAAATATTCAGTCAGAAGCTGTGTCTCTTTTTGCTTCATTGTTGCTAAAGGATCATTGTACCAAACCAGGAAGAAAATATGGATGCTTTCGCGCATGTGTGAAAAGCAGCCATTTTGTGTCCTGGTTTACCGCAGGACACAAAAAGTCCACTTTCACACGTGCGCAGAAGCATCCGTGCCAAACCAGGAAAGAAAATGGCCACTTTCTTGCATGTGCAAAAGCAGCCATTTTCTTTCCTGGTTTAGCATGGACACTTCTGTGCATGCATGAAAGGGCCATTTTTTGTCTTGTGGCATACTAGGACACAAAATGGCCATGCGCAGAAGTGTCCGTGCCATGCATGTGCAAAAATGCCATGTTCTGAGGGCCTGGCCTGGCCTGGCCTGCTCAGCTGTTCCATGGGCGTGGTCAGGCCCCTGGCCTGAAATGTTTGGGCACCCCTGCCTTACTGGGTTGATGTTCAAGTCATAAACATACCAGTCAGGGATTTTGCATTTTCTCCCTGGAACACTGAGAGGTCTCAGGACTCATTGTGGGAGTAGGGCAGGAGAAGAAGATTACCCTGGCCATAGCAAGATAGCGTCAGTGGCATCAGCAGGTTCACACCAGTATGCCAGAACCGGTAGCAGAAATTCCGGCTGGCCGCGCCCATCCAAGTTTTGAAATAAAGTAGTCTTCATTCAGGTGCAACACAGGGCTTTCCCCCTGGTCATGCCCACCATACTACACCCACAGTGTGGTAGTAAATTTTTTTGAGCCCACCTGGATAGCCTGCTTTGGAATTTCACCCAGCCCAAGAATAATTTAGGTAACATGGCTGAGCAGCTAATGTGATCCTTTCTTGTCCCCCTGAGTTTCTACACAGCATTAATGAGTGGTACATTGTAACAAGTTAAGAAGTCAGCATTAACATTTGGTGTGTTGTATATTGAATTGAGTCGCATGAAGCACCAAATGCTTACACTTGCTTTTTAACTTGCAAGAATCTGTTACCAAGATTTGTGTCGACTGCATCATACAGCTGTAAAACCTCAGTAGGACATTAGCCGTTGTGATTCTCCTAGGTGAAAAAGATAAGTTTAGTATGCAATAACAGTAAGTATAGTGTAAAGGTAAAGGTCACCCTCGCTCAAAAGCCAGTCATATCCAACTCTAGGGTTCATTGCTCATCACTCAAAGAGCCAGCACTGTCTGTGTCTGCAGATGTTTGCGTGGACATATAGCAGGCATGACTAGACACCGGAGTGCACGGAATGCTGTTTACCTTCCCACTGAAGTGGCACCTATTTTTCTACTTGCAATTTCTTACTTTCGAACTGCTAGGTTGACAGGAGCAGGGACAAAGACAGGAGCTCACTCTGTTGTGCAGCACTTGGGTCTCAAACTGCTGACCTGCCGATCTTCCATTCATCAAGCTCAGCATCCTAACTACTAAGCCACCGCAGTCCCCTAAGTATAGTGTAGTAGCACAAATTTTCATACATTAAAAGTAAGATTAATATTCTAATAAGAGCAACACTAACCCTAAATCAATATGGCTTTTTCTGTAAAATGGAAGCATTGGCCTATTTTAGTATTCCAACTTAAATTTTACTGTACTCAGAGAGGAAACAATTAAATACAAGTGGATGCTTCACCATGAAAAGGTCCAACATCTGCTGTCTACTTTGTATTTTATCTTACTACTGTATTCTATATAATTACTTGGCACAGATAAAAAGTCATGATACTGTAGTTGACATTCAAAATTTCAACTGATCCCACATTGCTCTAATTTTATTGCCACATTTGGGAACATTAACTTACTGTTTTCTCATTCTCCTATATAAAGATGCACGTATATACAGTGGTACCTCATAAAACAATTTTAATCCATTGCATGGGGCTCGTTGTTGTATGAAACAATTGCTATACAATGCATGGGAAGTATCATGCAATGTTGTTGTTTTTGCAAAGTGTTTTTTCCCATTGAAAAATTGCTGTTCATTTTTTTCTATAGGGAAAATTGTTATGCAGGACACCATTTCCCCCAAAAACCTAATTGTTATGTGATTTCGTTGCTATACGGGACAATTGTTGTATGAGGTTCCACTGTATAAGCAATCTCTTCTCTCCTCATGTTCTGTCACAGCAAGAACTGCCCAAAATCTAGAGGCAAATGACATTTGAGATGTTTTACAGGGAAACAAAGATTCACAAGCAGACATGTAACTAGGAACATAATTCATGATTCACAGTAAAATGACTAGCAGACATTCCCAAAGAAATCTCCCAAAACTACCATCAGAGACCTAATGAAAAGAAAATAAGCTGCCTGGAAAATGTTTCTCTCTGATTATTCTGTAAGCAGTGAAAATGTTCATAGGTCCTGAAAATGTTCTCACCCAGAAAAAAACGGTCTATCTAGAAAGGCTTGAGAGGTTTGGCATAAGCCTATCTCTACCTCAGCTTTCTGCATAGCAACCTAGGTTGGAGATAAGCCTGTGAAGACTTCCTAGCTAGTTCTTTTCTCCAGATGAAACACATCTGGGTGTCTGTAAGGCTGGATATATGATTTGGCACTCATAGAATGGAGAATTATAGGATTTGTAGTCCAGCAAAATCCAAAAATCTCATTCCTAATACTACTACCCATTATTGGCTCTGATGATTGCTGGAAGGCAGACCCCTCCACTGGCTTTGACTGAAATAATGCCAGTCTTGACAGAAAAACTTTTTCCCCACTCCTGTGTTACATGATTAAGGTCTTCCAAAGACATCTGTCCCCTGAAGTGATACAGTTCTCTAACAAAAGGATTTCTTATCTGACATCTTCAAGTAGTCTACCTGATGAGACTGACTCATGCTCACTCCTGCTGCAAAAGACATTAATAAATAGAAATAACCAGGGAGGAGGTTGTTATGTATGTATGCATGTTCATTATACTGTAAGGCAAGATTGTAACCACTCCAGATACAAACGATATCAGCTGTAAAGGAACGCGAGCAGACAGCCTATAGAGGGCAGCTGCGAGCGTTCACTCTCACATGGTTCACATTGCTCAATCAAGGACAGCCGCGGGAAAACCTTCCCCGCATTCAGCAGCTGAAGAAAGACCTGCATTCAGCAGCTGAAGAAAGACCTGCATTCAGCAGCTGAAGAAAGAGGCGTGCCTGGGCGAGGCCACGCCGGTAGCAACCAATCAGCTACCGTGCTACTAGATTCAAATGTAGAGAGCTACTGTATATATTGAGATGTATCACCGCCATTACCTCATGCTTCACTGGAACCTCATGCAATGCAATAAACCTGTGTTAAACCAACCCTTCGGTTGTCCGGTCGTCTTTGGTCCCATACACTAAACTGGCGACGAAGGTGGGATAGATGGCTGCCCACGGGACCAAGACATGCGCCGGCTACGAGATCAGGAAGCCGGGAGACTTGGAGCTGTTTGAGATAGACTTCAACGCTGCGCTGGTGGAGCTCGAAGTCTCAGACGAGGCCAAAAAGAGGGCCATCTTCGTCCGCATGCTCGGACAAGAAACCAAGAGGACCTTGGTGGACCTGATCGCGCCGAGTAAGGTGGGCGACCTCAAGGCCACAGAGCTCCTGGCGGCGCTGCGCGCCCATCTCCGGCCGGCAATAGCGATGTTCCCCGCTCGGAGCGCGTTCTGGAGGCGAGTCCAGGCACCCTGAGAATCGGTCGATGAGTTCGCCGCGGCCCTGCGGTTGGCCGCCGGCCCATGCAAGTGGGAACTCCCCGACGTCACCCTCCGGGACTGCCTGCTCTGCGGTCTGAGGGACACAGAGACTCAGCGCGCGCTGATGAAAAGGGAGCCGCCTCCCACGTGGCAACAAGTCCTCGACGCGGCACAGGCCGCAGAGGCCACGTCGGCCGGGGTGCACGAACTTCAGGACTGGCGCCCGAAGACCGCCAAGGCAGAGAGTTCGGTGCGCGCGGCCCGGCGGACTTCGAACTCGTCTTCTGCAGAGAGCAGCGACGACGAGGACGTCCGGAGGGTCCAGAGAGAGGGCCGGCGCTGCGATGGCTGCGGCGCCGCCCACGCCCGCACCAAATGCCCATTCCGCAAGGCCGAGTGCCACAACTGCGGCCGGCGCGGGCACATCGCCAAGGTCTGCCGGAAACGACGCGAGGCCACCCGGAGTTCTCCAGACCGCTCGGCGAGGCAGGACCGCACCACGAGGCAGGACCGCACCACGAGGCCGAAGGACGGCACACGGACCACGAGGACGCGGGACGGAGTAGGACGAGTCTCCGACGACAGCGAGAACGACGCGCCGGTTTGCAGCGTTTCCACGGAGCACCCCCGTTACTTCGTTGAGGTAGTAATACAAGGGGCCCCTGTTAGGATGGAGGTGGACTCGGGTTCCTCATACTCCATTATTTCCCAGGGGGAGTTCATGAAAATCGCCCCCCGCGTGCGGCCCAAGCTCAAGGCGTTGAGGGCCACGCTGAAGGACGTGCAGGGGAACCGCATCCCAGTGTTGGGGGTTGGGAAGTTCCAGGTCCAGTTCAAAAAGTACACCGCAACGCTTCCCTTAGTCGTCCTCAAGGGGGGCAAATGCAGCCTCCTCGGGACTCAATGGTTCCAGCCCCTGGGGTTGTTCATTGGGGGGGTGCACGCCGTGGGAGCACACGCCGCCGGGACTGATCCAATACAGAGCGTGTGCGACGCGCACCCCGAGGTTTTTAAAAAGGGGCTAGGAAAATTCAAGGGCCCCCCAGTGACTTTCGACCTGGACCCTGGAGTGCGTCCAATCAGACTTAAACCGCGCAGAGTGCCTTTCGCACTAAAGGACAAAATTGAGGCGGAATTGGACAAATTAGTGGGCCAGGGGATTCTTGTTCCTGTTGATTCTGCGGAGTGGGAAACTCCAATTGTAACAGCGCTCAAGGCCAACGGGGAAGTCCGAATATGCGCTGATTACAAGTGCACCATCAATAAGGCGATCCGCCCTAATGCGTATCCGGTGCCGGTAGTCAGCCACTTGTTGGCCAGGTTACACGGGGGGAGGTGTTTCGCCAAACTCGACCTGGCCCAAGCCTACCAGCAACTCCCGGTGACCCCCGCCGCAGCTGCTGCACAAACCATAGTCACCCACAAAGGGGCGTTCCAGGTTTCGCGCCTCCAATTCGGCGTGAAGGGGTTGGAGGGGGTGTTACCCTATTTTGATGACGTATTAATTACAGGGGGGAGCCGGGCCGAATTAGCAACAAGGTTGGGAAAGGTCCTGACAATATTCGAAAAGGCGGGGTTGAGGTTGCGGAAAGACAAATGCGTCTTCTTCGCTACAGAGGTTGAGTTCCTAGGGTTCCGTGTTACTCCCGAGGGAATTAGGCCAGCCCAATCCAAGGTAGCCGCCATCAAAAAGGCCCCTCGCCCCACCTCCAAGCCCGAGTTGCAGTCGTTCCTCGGACTGCTCAACTTCTACCACTCCTTCCTCCCGCGGAAGGCAGCCGTGGCAGAACCGCTACACAAATTGTTAAAAAAGGACGAGGCATGGAAGTGGGGCGACGTCCAGGAAAAGGCTTTCAATGACCTGAAGCGACTCCTGGCATCAGATGCTGTACTGACCCACTTCAATCCCAAACGCCCGGTGGTCCTGATATGCGATGCATCCCCGGTGGGGGTGGGGGCGGTGCTTTGCCACGTGCTGGAAAACGGTAGGGAGGCCCCGATAGCTTTCTACTCTAGATCCCTGTCCCAAGCGGAGAGGAATTATGCTCAGACAGACAGAGAGGCGCTAGCAATAATTGCGGGGACCAAGAAATTTCATGATTTCGTGTACGGCCGCCCCTTCACCATAGTGACTGACCACAAGCCTTTGCTGGGCATCTTCACCGCAGACAAGCCCACACCCCAGATCCTGTCCCCGAGAATGCTCAGATGGGCCATTTTTCTCAACGCGTATCAGCACGCGTTGGTATACCGGCCCGGGAGGGAGATAAGCCATGCCGACGCTCTGTCGAGGTCCCCCATTCCCCGGGATTGCTGCCACGTGGGCGGAGTAGAGAGGGACCACCAGGTCTTAATGATAGAGGTCCTAGACTCCCCTCCAGTAGTACCGGCCGAAATCGCCAAAGCGACAGGCAAGGACAAAGCGCTGGCCACAGTTTGCTCCTGGGTGCAGAAAGGGTGGCCCGTGTCTTCCCCAGCAGCGGAATTCGACACATTCTTCAAAAAGAGATTAGAGTTGTCCCTGGAGAGGGGTTGCCTCTTGTGGGGACAGCGGGTAGTGATCCCCACGTCTCTCCGGCCGAGGGTGCTTAAACTGCTGCACGTCAGCCACCCGGGGATCGTACGCTCTAAGGCACTAGCCCGCAGTTACTTTTGGTGGCCCCAGTTAGACGCCGACATCGAACACATGGTCGGCACTTGCGAGGCGTGCCAAAGCTCAAGGCCAGAAGAGGCTCGCTCGCCACCTAGGGAATGGGACGCTGCGAGGGGACCCTGGTCCCGAGTTCACGTAGACTTTGCTGGCCCATTCAGGGGAACGCTTTTCCTCCTCGTGGTGGACGCGTTCTCTAAGTGGTTGGAGGTCATTCCAGTCTCGAGCACCTCCTCGACCACAACCATTAAACAGTTAAGGAGGGTCTTTTCCACGTTCGGTTTACCCGACACCCTCGTCAGCGATAACGCTAGCTGTTTCACGTCCGCCGAGTTCAGGGCATTCATGGAACGCAACGCCATTCGGCACGTCACCTCCGCCCCCTTTCACCCGGCCACCAATGGCCAAGTAGAGCGCCTCGTGCGCACCACGAAAGACGCGCTACTGCGCATGGGTCCCGGAGACCTCGACCTGAAATTGTGCCAATTCCTGCTGAGATACAGGGTCACCCCCTTAGCGTCAGGGTACTCCCCCGCAGAGCTGTTGATGCGCAGGAAGCTGGCCACGGGGATATCCAAGCTAGACCCCACGAGAGTAGAGGACAAGGGGCGGAACATAGGGGTGGAACCCACAAAGAGTTTCGGCATAGGCGCCCCAGTATACTGCAGGAATTACGCCAGCGCGGGGCCAGCCTGGGTGCCGGGCACCGTAGTAGACCAAACCGGCCCCGTCTCATACCGCGTAGAGACCAGTACAGGTTTCCTGTGGAGGCGACACGTGGACCAACTCAGGGGTAGGGTCCCCGGAGAGCAAGACGAGGATGAGGCCAGCATTGATTCAGCGTTAGGGTACTCCCCCACCCGTTTAGCCCAAGGGGGAGGAAAAGGGGAGCATGGGTCCCCACCAAGGGGGGAGAAAAGGGAATCGATCCACGGAAATCTTTTGCGGGAGTCCCTGCCAGAGAGGAGGAGCCCCGGGTTGCGGGAGTCCCCGTCAGAAAGGAGGAGCCCCAACCACACTCATACCCCGCGGAAGCCGCGGAAGTCCCCCCGAGGCTCAGAGGCCCATAGAGGTTTAGACGTTGATTTACAGTACCAGGGGGAGTTAGCGGAGTGGTCCCCCACCCGTCCTAGCGAAAAGAGGGGTTTCAGTTCAGCCCCTGGTACCTCCAGTCCCAGTAGCCCCTGTGAGTTAGAATGCAATATAGCGCCCATGTTCCGGAGACCGACACCGCCAAGACCGGAGGCATCAGCGAGTCCGCCCACCACCACAGTCTTAAGGTCCCCCGAGCAGGGATCAGAAGGTAGCCATTCCCCAAGGGCGACCTCATCGGTGCCGCGGTTCACACTAGGAGGGTCCCCGGGGTCCGAGGGCAATAGGCAGGGATTTACCTCCCAACTGTTCATCCCATTCCCTTCCCCAAGCGCAAGGCAGGCACAGACGCCCCACAGAGCCACTAACGAATCCCCGTTTCCCGTTGCAGGACAAGCTCCCGCGGAGTCAGGGATCACAGGCTCTCCAGAATTAGGGCAGGCGCAAGCACGCCCCAAGCGAACGTGCGGCAAGCCACAATGGTTGCGGGACTTCGTCCCATCCTAGGGGGGAGGGATGTTATGTATGTATGCATGTTCATTATACTGTAAGGCAAGATTGTAACCACTCCA
The DNA here is from genome assembly GCA_035047305.1 of Bradypodion pumilum. Lineage (NCBI taxonomy): Eukaryota > Metazoa > Chordata > Lepidosauria > Squamata > Chamaeleonidae > Bradypodion > Bradypodion pumilum. Next base: position 121,636,979 of record JAWDJD010000004.1, read on the forward strand.
GATACAAACGATATCAGCTGTAAAGGAACGCGAGCAGACAGCCTATAGAGGGCAGCTGCGAGCGTTCACTCTCACATGGTTCACATTGCTCAATCAAGGACAGCCGCGGGAAAACCTTCCCCGCATTCAGCAGCTGAAGAAAGACCTGCATTCAGCAGCTGAAGAAAGACCTGCATTCAGCAGCTGAAGAAAGAGGCGTGCCTGGGCGAGGCCACGCCGGTAGCAACCAATCAGCTACCGTGCTACTAGATTCAAATGTAGAGAGCTACTGTATATATTGAGATGTATCACCGCCATTACCTCATGCTTCACTGGAACCTCATGCAATGCAATAAACCTGTGTTAAACCAACCCTTCGGTTGTCCGGTCGTCTTTGGTCCCATACACTAAAGAGGTCCTTGCATGTCTTGTTAAACTGAATGCTAACAAATCACCAGGACCAGATGGCATCCATCCACAAGTTCTCAGGGAACTTAAAGATGAAATTGCTGATCACCTAGCCAAAGTGACCTAGCCAAAATATATAATCTTTCCCTCAAATCAGGGTTTGTGCCTGATGACTGGAAGGTAGCGAATGTAACACCAATTTTCAAAAAAGGATCCAGGGGTGATCCAGGAAATTACCAACCTGTCATTTAGACATGTGTCCCAGGTAAAGTGATGGAAACCATCCTAAAAGATAGAATTAACAGGCACATAGAAGAGAAGGTGCTGCTAAAGGAGAGCCAACATGGCTTTTGCAAGGGTAAATCATGCTTCACTAACCTGTTGGAATTTTTTGAGAATATCAACAAGCATGTGGATAAGGAGGATCCAGTTGACATTGTTTATCTGGACTTTCAGAAGGCTTTTGACAAGGTCCCGCACCAAAGGCTCTTGAATAAACTTGCCAGTCATGGAATAAAGGGACAGGTCTTGTCCTGGATCAGCAACTGGCTAAGGGACAGGAAACAGAGGGTAGCACTAAATGGACACTTCTCCAAGTGGAGGGAAGTAATGAGTTGGGTCCCCCAAGGTTCAGTACTGGGAACCCTGCTTTTCGACCTCTTCATAAATGATCTAGAAGTAGGAGTAAATAGCAAGGCAGCCAAATTTGCTGATGACGCTAAATTATACAGGGTAGTGAAAACTGTGAGAGATTGTGAGGAGCTCCAGAGGGATCTCTTGGCACTGGGGGAGTGGGCAAAACAGTGGCAAATGAGCTTCAACGTTAGTAAGTGCAAAGTGATGCATGTTGGAGCAAAAAAAAACAATTACATTTATAAACTGATGGGGTCTGAACTTTCTGAACCAGGAAAGGGACCTTGATGTCCTGGTGGACAACTCAATGAAGGTGTCAACCCAGTGTGCCTCAGCAGTGAAAAAAGCAAACTCAATGCTAGGGATCATTAGGAAGGGTATAGAAAATAAGTCAGCAAGTGTCATTTTACCTCTTTATAAATCTATGGTGAGGCCCCATCTGGAATACTGTGTACAGTTCTGGTCGCCATACCTCCAGAAGGATATTATGGAACTGGAAAAAGTGCAGAGGAGGGCAACCAGAATGATTAGGGGACTTGAACACCTTCCTTACCATCTGAGGCTGCAATGGTTGGGCCTCTTCACTCTTGAACGATGGCGTCTAAGAGGTGACCTGATTGAAGTTTATAAAATCATGCACAGTGTGGACAAAGTAGATAAGGAAAAACTGTTTTCCCTATCGCATAACACTAGAACTAGGGGGCACTCCATGAAACCTTTGGGTGCTAGTTCTCAAACAAATAAGAGAAAGTACTTTTTCACCCAGAGGATCACTGGTCTATGGAACTCCCTGCCAGAAGAAGTGGTGACAGCTGTCAGTCTTGACAGCTTTAAGAAAGGATTAGACAAGTTCATGGAGGACAAGGGTATCAATGGCTATTATTATGGATGCCTAAGGACAACCTCCAGTTTGGAGAGATAGGCAAGATATCTTTCAATGCCATTTCCAGGGAATCCTAAGCAGGTGAAGGCATCTGCTTGGGAATACCCTGAAGGAAATGGTGAGCCACTGTGTGAGACAGAATGCTGGACTGGATGGGCTGTGGCCTGTTCCAGCAAGGCTGTTCTTATGTTCTAAATCTCACCAAATTTCTGAGGGAAGTGTAACAACAGCAGCATTTGTTGAAGAGATTTGCCCTCATCCGTATTGTGCAAAGCAATTTTCATGCCATTTTCCTTTTGAAGAATAGTTGGAATGCTAATAAACAGTTTGTAGAACTTTGGTTGATAGGAACACGTACCACTGGCTGAATGAGATACCATCTGTGGACGCCACTGATGCATATATGGTATCTGCCTAATTAATTGGTCGTAATAACTCCATTCATATTAACTATTCAGGACACAGTAAAGAGCTTGATCTCCTCCCTCCTTCCAAGAGAAAAGATGATCAGTCCAATGTGTTGTACTGTGAGATAATGGATCCAGGTTCAATTTGCCACCAAGCTATTAAACTCTTGGGTGGTTCCCCTTTGCTTTTTTCTCTGTTCCAATTCACAGGGTTGTGATAGCAAAGTGGGGACATTGTGTACAACTACTTATGTGAAGAATGGTGCGATACTTGTGTGAGGAATGCTGGGTTGCCTTAGGGCAAATGGGCGGGATATAAGTTTAAGAAATAAGAAATAATAATACAGGTACAACTAAATAAATATTTTGAAGAAGGTACTGTGTAAAGGACCCTAACTGCTCCATATACTGTATGCACAATGTCTTGTTATTCAGTCGCAGTCGATTCAGACCCTTTGCGGCCCTATGGACCATTGTCCTCCAGGCACCTCTGTCCTCCACCATCCTCCTCAACCCACCCTGCTCTGTGCCCATTGTATCTACAATACCATCTAGCCATTTCCTTTTTGGCCACCCCCTTCTTCTTTTGCTCTCTATCTTTCCCAGCATCAAGGCTTTCTCAAGTGGATCCTCCCTTCTCATTTGATGTCCAAAGTACTTTAGCTTCATCTTTACTATTTGACCTTCCAAGGAGCAGTCAGGGTTGATTTCTTCTAGGATCAACTTATTTGTTCTTCTCACTGTCCAGGGGACTCTCAAAACTCTCCTCCAACACCACATTTCAAAGGCATCTATTTTGCTGCACTCAGCTTTCCTAATGGTCCAGCTCTCACAACCATATATTACCACCGGGAATACCATTGCTTTGAAAATGCGAATTTTGGTTTGCAAGGTGATGTATCTACTTTTCACTATGTTCCCCAGGTTTCTCATAGCTTGCCTCCCAAGAATCAGTCACCTTTTTTATTTCATGGCTTCAATCATGAAAGTTCTGCATAATGTACTGACCAGAAATAAATAATTTCACATTTGTACATATTTTTTTATATTTTTTTATTCAAATTTATACCCTGCCCTTTTGGTGCAAGCACCACTCAGGGTGGCTTATAATGTATAAAAATCATCCCAATAAAACACAAGAAACAACACAGGACTCAAAGCCATACAGCATAAAGAAAATCTAAAACCATAGCAGTGTTCATATGGGTTGACAGAGAGAAGATCCTGGTGAAGAAACAGAGTGGGGGTGGGGAGAGAGAGTAGAGATACTAATCATAGAATGGTTGTCCACCAGAAAATGTGAATTGTGTTATCACGAAAGTTGATGGAAGGAAGTAAATGCAAAAGGAGGAATGCAATGCAAATTGTAAACCAACAATGCATATTTCATTTACTTCTGCATGCTACAAATGACAGAAAGCACAGATCACATATGGATGAGTCTGAAAACAAAGCTACCTGTAAAATTTTGTCCTATTAAGTGCTTTATACTGGGGGATCAGAACAGACTTTCCCATATATTATTCAATTAATTATATAAACAACATAGTATTTCAAGGCCAATGCAAACAGCAAAATGAAAGTTGCAGACTTTTCTATTTTAAAAAATGGTGGAAATCTAGGCTCATTGTAATGAGTCGAGGCTGTCTCATGCACTCTAAATCTCTCTGAAGAATTTGTAAACTTGGCAACCAATGTAAGAAACTTCTATCAGGTAAGAGAAGCTGCCAATCCTTTGGCACAGCCGCTCCAGCACTGGCATTGTTGATATGCAAAGCACACTACCTTGACCTCGTTTAACTGTAGTAATTAGATTGTTTCCTTTTGCAAACTGATCCTCATGTCCACTCTGTGAAAAGAGACTCAATAAGCCCAGCAATAGGCTGAGCAAGTAAGCCAGCCTCCATTTACATGAACATTAGGTGTCATTTAGAAACTATTTGATGGAAGGGAGAATGAAAGCGCGGCGCCAAAATGGCCGCCGCACTCTTTGCAGGCCCCCCCCACCCGGACTCAGACATCCGGGTGAGTTAGGGGGCGTGGCCACCCCTCTATAAAAGGGGTGGCCACGAGGCAGCCGAGCTGCCATTTTAAAATAGCGGCGGAGAGGAGAAGTTTTCTCCGTCGCTGTTCCTTTGATTCTTCGGTTCTTTAGCCCTTGGCTTTCCCGGCTGGGAAGGAAGGAGTTGCACAGAGCCTTTAGCTTGCTGGCTGCTCTGTGCTTTTTGGCATAGGTTGATCCCTGGACAGGGATCCTGCTATTTCTACGATATGCCTCCCAAATGGAAGGCCACGGCGATGAAGCTGCGGCCAACGGGGAGGACTTTTGCCGGCCCTGCACAGCGCGGGGGGCAGCCCTCAGGTCGGAGGACCAGGGCTGCGTCCACGCGGCAGGGCACTACCCCCACCGATACCGGTGGGGTGATGCAGGCTGGTGCTTGGCCCTCGGCTGGCCAGCCTCCGAACGGCCCTTCAGGGGCTTTGGCCCTCGGCCCGCAGTTGCCAGCCATGGGTCAGGTCAGCGGGGGAGGGCCCGGTGCTGGTGAACCGCACGTTCCCCCTCCGGCCCCTCATGGGCTGGAGTTTTGGTCATGGCCCTATTCGGGCCCAGGCTCTCATTTTGGGGTTCCTGGTCAAATGCCTGGTGGACCATCCGGCCCACCCGGCCCGCTTTATACTGGGGGATCTGTGGCAGTGGTTGCATTGCTAACGCGTTTAGCTGTTCTTGAGGCATCCTTGGGGATTGCACACAACCCCATGACAGGGGGTCTCTCTGCCGGGGGCCCTTCGTGTTCATCGGCTACCTCGACAGCCGCCACACTGCAACAAGCGGCCAGCCGGGTTGAGCTGCTTGAGACGCTCCGGCCTGCACCTGCCGGTGTCTCGCAGCTCCCTGTTCGTCCAGAGCTACAGCAGGAGAGTGGTCAGGTGTGGCCCCAGAGCTCGATTCTGGTTGCGAGCTCCGACGCCCGCCGTGGGCCAGAACCCCCAGTGGGGGCGGCTCACGGGGGTGCACCTAGTGAGTATCAGGTTCAAGTTAATGCACCCACATCACAGTCCACTTCCAGTGGTGGGGTTCAGTGGCCGTGGCCTCGTCAAGTCGAGGCGAGTGGGTATCAGTTGCCGGCCTATCCCAGTGCCCCTTGGTTCCATATTGGCACAACGATGGGGGTGGGGGTTTCCACCCCCGGGGCAGTGTCGGGCATCGCAGGGGCTGTGCAGGTTCTGCTGCATATGCCCCGTGTACCTAATGTGCCGGTGACGGCCTTGCCGACGGCTGGTTATTCATTGCCCCTTGGTGATCATTTGTCCCAGGTCACGAGGGAAAAGATTTGGCAGGGGGAGTACGTGGATATATTCTCCCTATTGAACCGTGAGCCCACTAAGGAGGAGAGAGAGGGATAGGACGACAGAGACAAAGAGCTGTCCCGCCGTCGTAAGCCACCACGCACCTGGGCCAACTGGTTGCCCGCATATCTTATTTATATGGCGGTGTACCTTAGGGCCCGGCCTGACCTGGCCATTCCTATGGTCCAATATTTGGACAATATTTACAGGGCAATGGTGGATTTTCCTGGCCCATTGTGGTTGGCTTACGATGAGGAATTTAGAATGAGGGTGCCCTTGCACCCGGAGATGAGATGGGATGAGCCCTGTCAGAAATTGTGGCTATTGTACATGACCCCCACGCGTCTGGCGCCTGGGGATAGGTACCATTGTGGCCATGCCGTGCAGTAAGCTGCTCCAATGCAGGCTTCCCGCCAGCCGGTGGGGCAGGGGGTTCCAGCCCGCTTGCTGTGTTGGAGCTTCTCGGCTAACAGCCTGTGCAATAAGCGGCAGTGCCGATACAAACATGAGTGTCCCTCTTGCGCTGGCCCCCACGCCGCCGCCGCGTGCCCGCGTACTGGTGGGTCACGGGGCAGAGGTAGAGGTGGACAGGGATCGGGCAGAGCTTCTGCTGATGGAGCTAAGCAGACAAAAGGCCCCCTCCCCAGTTAATGTGTATATGTTGGAGCGATGCTCTCAACTTATCCAAGGAGAGAGGACGCGAGGTACCTCCTCGAGGGTTTTCAGTGGGGCTTCCGTATCCCATTCAAGGGAGTGTGGGGACCCCAAGATGCACCCAATTTACTGTCCCTGAAGGGTAGAGAAGAGGTGGCTGCCCTGAGTATTGCTAAGGAGGTTGAGGCCAAGAGGGTGGCAGGCCCCTTTTCTGTACCACCCTTTCCCAACCTGAAGGTCTCCCCTCTGGGGTTGGTACCCAAAAAGGCCCCCGGGGAATTTCGTTTAATCCACCATTTATCGTACCCGGCGGGTTATTCTGTTAATGATGCTATTCCTGATGACCTTTGTTCGGTCAGGTATACGTCCTTTGACCAAGCCCTGCGAATGGTGCGCTCTTGTGGTCCTGGTGCCCTCCTGGCAAAATGCGACATTAAATCGGCATTCCGATTGTTGCCAGTGCACCCGGAGGACTTTGAGCTATTGGGTTTTAGATTCCAAGGGAAGTTTTATGTAGATAAGGCCATGTCTTTTGGCTGCTCTATATCCTGTTCAGCATTTGAATGTTTTAGCACTTTCCTTCAGTGGGCCTTTGTTCGCAGGTCCGGGTCTCGGTCTGTAGCCCATTACCTCGATGACTTTTTGTTCGGGGGTGAACGGGGCTTGGACACGTGCACGCGTCTCCTCACCACATTTCAGACGCTAATGCAGGAACTGGGTGTCCCTTTAGCGCCCGAAAAGACCGAGGGCCCATCCACTACCCTCACATTTCTGGGTATTGAAATTGACACAGTCGCACAGGCATCCCGGTTACCCATCGATAAGGTCACCCGGATCTCCGCGATGGTTTTGGCCTTGCTGGCCAAATGTAAAGTGTCACTTCGTGAGCTTCAGGTGCTACATGGCCATCTTAACTTTGCCTGCAGGGTGGTTACATCTGGCAGGGCATTTGCTCGGCGCCTATGTGACGCCATGTCTGGCCTGTCAAGGCGCCATCATAGGGTCCGACTGACCAGGGGCATGTGGGCTGACCTTTTGGTTTGGCTCACATTCCTGCGGGACTTCAATGGGGTCTCCTTTTGGAGATCTGACCTTTTAGTTTCCCCTAGGTTTCAAGTACAGTCGGATGCCTCCGGCTCCCTGGGATATGGGATTTACTTCCAGGGGAGGTGGGCTTATGGCCAATGGCCTCCAGCATGGCGGGGCACGGATCGCCTCCGCGATCTTACATTCCTTGAGTTTTTTCCAATCCTGGGAGCTTTGATGCTATGGGGCGAGGAGTGGGCCGACTCTGTGGTTCACTTTTGGTGTGACAATGCTGCGGTAGTGCACATTGTCAATGCTCAGATGTCTAAATCACCCAGAGTGATGGCTTTAGTTCGCCAGTTTGTGTTACGTAGCCTACGCCTGAATGTGCTTTTTAGGGCCAAACATGTACCAGGCATTAATAATGATATTGCTGATGCTTTATCCCGCCTGCAGATCTCCCGGTTCCGCACCTTGGCTCCGGACGCAGAGGAATTCCCCTCACCACTCCCGGCCGAGATTTGGACATTTGGCAAAAAGAGGTGAACCGGGCGATCGGCATGTCCTTGGCGCCCCGCACGCGTAAGGCGTATCATCATGCTTTCGTTCAATTTATAAATTTTTGCGTGCAACTTCAGTTGCCCGAAGTGTGGCCCATTCCAGTGGAACAAGTTTTACAATTTATGGTTTACCTACACAGTCAGGGCCTCGCTCCCCGCACTATAGCATCCAGGCTGTCAGCACTGGCATTTATTGCCAAGGTGAGGGGTTTTGCTGACAGCATGAACGATTTCCGCATACAACATGTTTTGGAGGGGTGGACACGGGAACGTGGCCGCCGCCCGGACACTCACCACCCAATTTCCCCAGGGGTGCTTACCCACCTTGCACGAGGCTGGCATAACCTGTGTTTTGACAGGTATGAGGCGGCTCTTTTTCATGCGGCTACCATGGTGGCCTTCTTTGGAGCGCTCCGCATCAATGAGTTGGTACTACTGTCTAAGGCGGATGCGACTCGTAGGGCACTGGAACTCGACGATGTCTATGTTTCTAATGAGGGGGCTCAGTTGAGGATACAGTCCTCAAAAGTTGATCAGCACGGCGTAGGCAGTGGAGTTAGACTGCTACGATGTTCCATTGCAGACATCTGTCCGGTTGGTGCCCTACAGGAGTTCTTGGCAGTGCGTGGCATGCACCCTGGCCCATTTTTCTGCCACCAGGATGGGTCTCCCCTTACTAAATTTCAATTTTGGAAGGTGACCGGTATGGCACTATCCAGTGTTGGCCTCCCTGGGGCTCGTTACGGCACCCATTCATTTAGGATAGGTGCTGCTTCAACTGCGGCTGCATTTGGGTACTCTGAGGCTGATATACGCCGTATGGGAAGATGGGGATCTGTGCGTTTTGCATTATATGTTCGCCCTCTTCATGTATGAGTACCAGTTAAGTCACTGTTCTCTTTTTTCTCTTACAAACACTGTGTGTCCCCGCACACCGGTGGCAGTATGGCTGGTGGGCCACAGTTACGTGCACTGGGCAGCGCAGTATGCTGCGGCGACAGAGTGGGGACCCCAGCTTGGACTGCGTGCATCCGCATGCATACGTTGGTACGGTAAGCGTGGAATGAGATGGCGGGAACTGTTGCCATTCCTTTTCTCCATCAGGGATGCTGAACCGCCTGATGTCCTTGTACTGCACCTCGGGGGCAATGACCTCGGCCAGGTCACTGGCCTTTCTTTAAAATTCATGATTTGCAGTGACCTAGCTTATTTGCATTATGTGTGGCCGTCCACAAGGCTGCTATGGTCGGACATCATACCACGTCACGCTTACAGGGGAGGTATTGACCTCCGTGCCCTTGACCGTGCTCGCCGCTCGGTGAACAGGGCAGTTGCCTGGTTCTTGTCAGACAAGGGTTTGGGGATGGTCATCCGACACCCCACCATTAGTTTACAAAATTATGATCTTTATGCAAGGGATGGGGTCCACCTGTCGGCTAGAGGTATGAACCTCTTTTTGGAAGATTTGCAAGCAGGCCTGTTGACCGAGCTGACGGTCTGGGGGGGGGGGGTGAGTCTTCATTGAAGCCTCCCCGTGTGGCGGGTAGCACTGGTAAGGTAAAGATTTATGACCCATAGGTATCCGGCAGGTTCGCAATTGACTGGCCAACACTTAGTCAGGTACAGGTGTAATAACATTGACCGGTCAATGATGAACCAGGCAAGGGGTGATGGCAGGAGCTTTTCAGCATGCATCACCCCGTGATTTGACGGATACATGTCAGAGGGTGGGGTCAGTAGATAGTTTATTGACTACGGTCAACAATTTGTTTGTGTCAACAAACAAATTGATACAAATGGATACATTGTAGCCAATTGCCATTGGCAATTTTGGGAGGAACCTTACCAGTGTTACTGCGGCCTGCTTGCCTTAAGAATTATAATTGGATGAGTACCAATTGAAAGTTATAATTCGGACTAGGGCATTATTCAATAAAAGTGGCCCAATGCCTTTATCCATATACCGGTGTCTGAGTCTTTCTTTGGGGGGTGCGCCTGCAAAAGCACACGTGTGCATTTTGATCTGCATATCTTTCAGTTTGCTGCCTTTCACTGGACCATGGCCTTCTCTTGAAAGCAGGGCGCCAAGTTGAAGGATCAATATGCACTAATGCAATATAAAAGGGCGGGGGGGGGGAATTACAGAAAGTGCACAAGTCTTGATAGTCCAAACTGGTTAGCCGCTGTAAAAAGCTACTATGTTGGATCAGATGGAAGTAATCCTTGCCCTTCTGGGATACAAAGGATATGTGTGTTCATTGCATGTGTGCATGTGCTGAGGACATTTTCCCCATATTTCACTCTACCTATGATTTTAATTCAGGTCAAGGATATTTTTCTTCCATGTTTTAACGAGTTGTAAACAAAAATTACAATTTGTGCTCTTGCATTGCATTTTGACAATTTAATTTTGAGTATTGTGATTACCACGGGCTGTGGTGGCTTAGTGATTAAGACACTGAGCTTGATAACTGGACGGTCAGCAGTTTGAGACCAGAGTGCTGGGTGATAGACTGAGCTCCCATCATCTGTCCCAGCTCCTGCCAGCTGACAACTTAGCTGTTTGAAGGCAAAAAAATTGCAAGTAGATAAATAGGTACCACTTTAGCAGGAAAGGTAACAGTGCTCCATGCACTTGGACATCTAGTCATGCCTGCCACATGATCAAGGAAATATCTGCAAATGCAGACAGCACTGGCTCTTTGGCTGTAAATGGAGATTAATACCACCTCTAGAGATGGACACAATTGGCTTTCGAGCAAGGGAGATCTTTAACTATTGTGATTGCCAGTGTGGTGTGGTGGATAGAATGACAGACTCAGACTTGAGAGATCTAGGTTCAAATCCCTGCTTGGCCAACTTAGTTATAAAGAGTAGGGACTGCAAAAATCACACCTTACTTACATTGAAAGCCCTATTATTCGAGTGTGACAGCACATAGTACAGCATTTCCAAGAACAGGGCTTTAGAGCGTATCTTCCATCAAAATTTACCACTGCTGCTTTATGACTTCAAATTATACAATGATTGTTGTTGTTGTTCAGTTGCACAGTTAATTCCGACCTTTTACGACCCCATGGACCATTTTCCTCCATGCACCTCTGTCCTCCACCATCCTCCTCAGCACACCCAGCTCTGTACCCATTGTGTCCACAATACCATCTACCCATCTCATCTTTGGACAGCCCCTTCTTCTCTTGCCCTCCACCTTTCCCTGCATCAAGGCCTTCTCAAGTGAGTCCTCCCTTCACATTTGATATCCAAAGTATTTTAGCTTCATCTTCACTATTTGTCCCTCTAATGAACAGTCAGGGTTGATTTCTTCTAATATTGACCTATTTGTTCTCTTTGCTGTCCATGGGACTCTCAGGACTCTCCTCCAACACCACATTTCAAAGGCATCTATTCTTTTGCGCTCAGCTTTCCTAATGGTCCAGCTCTCACACCCATACATTACCACCGGGAATACCATTGCTTTGACTATGTGAATTTTTGTTTTCAAGGTGATGTCTCTGCTTTTCACTAGATTCCCCAGGTTTCTCATAGCTAAAATCCGCACATGTTCTGATTCTGAGGTGACTTTTAGGCCAGAGTTGGCTATATCTAGGTCTTAAGGGCTCTGTTGTTGTTTTTTTACTTGCAGTCTAAGTTTCACTAATTAAACACAATGAAAAATAGGATAGAGTTCATTACTTTCTGCACCTGATGGGCCATGGAACTGTCTAGTACACACCTGCATCTGATTACTATAGATCAGGGATTCTAACACAAACATATCAAAGTGCCCAAAGAACCGCACAAAAGTTCTGATCAAAGACAACTAATCAATACTCTCTCTTTTTGAAAATGTAAGAGAATGCTGAAGATAAGCTCAAAGTCAACCACTGGAAAGATGTTTAAGTAAACCTTTCAGTCCATATAGGCAGGTAATTTTACCAAACAGCAGGTCTTCTCACTGTGATGTCATGACAAGAATGATGTCACAAATGTAATAATCTGACCACTGTCCAATACAGAGAATAGGTAGTCTTAAAATGGCCCTGGCACTATCCTGTGCAACAAAGTGGCATTTGTACTGCATTTGGGAAACCATTACAAGTTTTATGCAACTACTAAGAGTTATAGTTTACACAACTGAATCTGAAATACACATGAAGCCAAAAATTAACGACTGCTCTACAAAGAATATATATGAACCGCGTGTTTTACCCAAAACATCATCTGGATTCCGTAAAGGTCACACAGTCTTAATAAATAACAACACATTTTATTTTAGTTTACTAAAAATTAACAGGACATTTGGGAAAATGCTGTTATTGTAAAGGCCTGTTTCCCATTTGCTTTGGCAGTATGAAAGCTATATAAGGGGGAAACAAGGCAGTCAGAGGGGTTTCCCCCCTCCTCTGCTGTTGGTATTCAAAGCAAACAATGCAGCTGGTAACATTAATGATATCCTATATCCTCAACAAAGATGAAAGAAGTCAAGAAAACTTGTAATGGGCTTAACCATATGAAGCAGTCATACTGAGTTGATTAATTTTACATCCAGACACAGCAAATCTTGTGTTCTTTTTTTCAAACTGTATTCCTTCCTGCAGTCCAAAAAGTCTGCAAATCTTCAAGAATTCTGTTTTTTAAAAAAGTATGGTAATGACAGTTTTGTTAATATACTAAACTCTTGAGAAAAATCTAAAGTCCCCCACTCCCCTACAATGCACACATCCGTTTTGAGCCAGAAATGAGTCTTGCTACTCCTATTTCATTATTTCAGGGCAATATTCTATTGTTGGAGCACTTCTTGGCAAACTCAGCACACAGACTTTGGGTTTTCAGACGTTTATAATTATAATTCCATTCTACAAATATGGTCTTGCTCCCCCAGAATGAAATCTATCTCAAGACACTCGTTCCAAGGGAGTTTAAGATGCCATGAGTTAAAAGCCCCTCCTGTGAGACAGACAACTAGACAAAAAACTAGGCAAATGGACAAATCCAGCTTTTCCAGAATAAGTCATTTAGACTGAGCAAGGCAAACCAAAACAGATTTGGGGTGGTTTCCAGCATTCCTTTGTTTCTCTATAGTAGTATCTGTGATATAATGGAATCCTCTCTGCTTCTCCAGCAACAAAATCTTCCTTGCTTCTCTCTCATGGAAGAAAGTAACTCTCATACGGATGCCCTCTGACTACACAGTCTGGGGAAGGAAGGATCCCAAAAAGGGCCAGGATGATTTCCTGTGCAGATCAACACATCAAACCTGAACTCAAGGCCACATTTTAAGCACAAGAAGGATATAGGAAGGCTGCCTCCATGCCCAAGATTCATACTCTGGCAAAGATTAGGTTGTTTTTGTTCAGAGAATCAATCTTAACCCTTAGAACCAAATATTATTGGGGCTGTTCCATTCCACAATGATTAAGAAGGATCATTCATTAGTAAATATGACACAATATGACACAGCCAGGTTTCTTTCTTTGCTTAGTGGGAAGTTTTATATGTAGATGTATTTACCACACCCTTCCTCTCACAGGCATACATGAGGATATATAAAAAATACATTCTGACATACTTCACAGTTAGCAACAGCAATTACCCCATGGCACTTAGAGCACCCTCTGGGCAGTTCATAAGGTAATAAGCATTTTGCCCCCAACACACTTGGTATTCATTTTATCGATTTTGGAAGGATGGCTGAGTCAACCCTGATCCCTGTCAGGATCAAATTCACAATGTCAACAGTTTTAGCTGCAGTACAGAAGTTTAACCACTGCACCACCAGGATTCTATAAACTATTGTTTTACTTTAGATAAAAGTAATAAATTACATCTTTTCTCAAACCTGCCATCACTGAGATATTGTTTGCCTGTGATACAGGAGAGTCTTTTCAGTGATTGCTTCCAGACTCTGGACATCCTACTGAGAGTAGGACTTCCACTCCAACTTCCTTCCAGTGGAATGCAAAGATGATTTTATTCTGATAGACCTCTGCCATGTGGATGGGTCTCCCATTAAGGGAGCTCTAACTGTTTGACAGTAGGTCTTTTCTTTTATTGTCTTAGTTTGTTGCATTTGTAATATAGTTGTGTTGATTTGTTTTTATCTTACATTTTAAAAAACAATTTTATTATTTTCAACCACAATTAATGCTCTTTTTTTGGCAGAAAGGTGGGCTAAATTTTGACTTGAATTAAATATTACATAATTTGCCTGTGATAGCATTCAGAACTATCATTTGTGCCTTACATTAACTCTGATACTAACAAATTGTTCCTCCATAGATGTCCACAGCGTACATTAAAACCAGCATCAGCCCTGTTACTGAGATGTCAAGCAGGATAGTCTAGAAGTTACAGTAACATTGAAGTGTGGCACTGAGGCAAACAAGCAATGGTGATACAGCAAAAATCCTTTGTGGTTCCAGATTTGGGAAGATTGCCAGGATGAAATCATGACTGTTAACCATATTTAATCCAGTCTAAATATGGTTTAGTTGTTGAACCTCCTTTCAGAAATAAAGTCTTAATAGAGGGCAAAGGTTTGATAGGAAACTGACAAAATGGCATAAGCCAAAACAATATCATCATCATCATCGGCGGTGGCAGCGGCGGTGGCAGCGGCGGTGGCAGCGGCGGCGGCGGCGGCGGCAGCAGTGGCGGCGGTGTTATTATTATTATTATTATTATTATTATTATTATTATTATTATTATTATTATTATTATTATTATTATTATTATTATTATTATTATTATTATTATTATTATTATTATTATTATTATTATTATTATTATTATTATTATTATTATTATTATTATTATTATTATTATTATTGCCGACGCCACCAACATTTTCAATCATCCTTACCTCAAATTCTTCCAATTTCTGCCATAATATATAGCATATTTCATTCAATGATAAAATATAAATATTGGCCCTATCATTAAGCAGAGCAAACAACCTGTCTTTGGCTACGTATGATGAAGGCAATTGGGGCAATCTCTTGGCTGTTCTTTCTGATGTCTCTGGGAGTTCTTGTCTACAGAAAGCCAAACCAAACTCACTTTTTTCCTCAGGTATAATACAGGATGTCATCTTATGAACTCCTAGATCAATTAGCTTCTGTGAATAAAAAGAGAAAGGGGTGCCATCTTGTCCTTCACCTCAGACAATAAAGTGCCTTCAGTCAATCCTATAAAATGGCATCACCTTGTGAACTTCCCCATCACCAGCAATGAATGATATAGAGTAGAAACAGGGAAACTCAAAATGTGATATCATCATGGAATGAATATTCTTACATTTTATAAAAGAAAGAGGGGAGACTCAAAATATGGATGCTGTTCTCCAGTACATGCAGTTTACCATTTGAGCCTTGATTCTATAACATTCACTGCAGGATTCAGAGAGGAATCTTGGACCAGTTTCCACTTTGAATTTTGTACTGCCATAATTTTGGCTTGGCTAGGAACAAAGGTTCCTTCTCTGATAACACTGTACACATGGTATGACAAACACATGAGGAATAAAAAGAAAAATTCTCCTCCAACATGAAAGGAAGATGAGCAAAGTACTTTTAATCCAGCAATAAAAGGAACTGCATCCATTAGCATTTTATAAATTATGAAAAACAGCCTCTGAAAAGGCAAAGCATCAGCGACCTTGAGGCCTGTGCTTGTGCCTCCAGAATTGAGGGAAAGGGTCTTTTAAGTGGGTCATGTAATCCTTTACAGCATCTCTCTGTAAGACAAAAGGAAAACTCTTGTAATGCAATAGAAGGGTTTATGAGTGCTTTTACTTTATCCTAATTTATTTACAAAATAGCTGCATAAATTTATTGCAGAAGCTGATACAAGAAAATACAAAGCAAAACTTCAAAAAGTGAATATTTGTCAGGCATGCTCTCTCTTTTTTTAAAAAAATTGTTTTGGAACCTTTATTCCTATAATCCTTTTGACAGTGGGAGAGTATTTAATCAAAAACAGTCCTATTTCCCTCCTTTGATCAAATAGTAATATGAATTTTATTTTATTTTATTGTAGAGTCATTTAATGTAGAAGGAGGTGGAGGGAGTATGAGGGGGAAAAACATTTCCACATTCTAAAGAGAAGAATAAGCCATGACAGGGTGAGTGGGGGAGAGTGACAAAGCTAAACCTCCTAACTATATATCTGACAGATGATTTTCCCCAACCATTTGTCATATCACACCAGAGATGTGCGAGATTGCCTCTTCACTTTCTTCATTCATCTTACAGGTCCATATCTTACACCAGTATTTCTCAAGTTGTTTCTGCTCAAAAAACCCTTTTAGGTTACTCTGTTTTGTGCAAGATACTCCTCCACAGGCAGACAGACAGACAGACAGACAGACAGACAGACAGACAGACAGACAGACAGACACACACACACACACACACACATACACACACACACACACACACACACACACACAAATCTGGTTGTTGTATAAGAGACACTGTGCATTGAGACACGTAGATAATAACCAAATGCAATTGTAGTAGGAAATCTCTGTCTCAACTTTCATCATTTTACAAAGATGCCCAACAGTCTCCTCTATGACTAGAGTAGGGGTGGAGGAGAAATTAATTCCATCTGACTTTTTAGAGAAACTTTCTCAGCCCTTACCTTCCCCTGAGCCAATGGGTGAATTGGATCAAATCCACATGCCACAAAATAACATTAGCAATGTACAGCCAAACACCTCTGTTTGGGAATAAGGGGAAAGGCAAACAGACATCTATACATTAGGAAAATGTACCCGCCCAAACATATTCTGTTAGGGAAAACTGCTTACAAAAGGTGGTCAAACTATTAGAATCTGCATGCAGAGATGCCTGTCTTAGGAAAAGACGCGTGCAAAATTACATACCTATTTTGTATCAATCTGTTGTTTGCTGAATTTGCAAACTGATGCTTAAAGAGGCCCAAATGAGCTTACAGTCAAACAAACAGGAAACAGATCAAAACCAAATTGAACAGAGTTGCATATCCTTAGTAGCAACTAACTGAGCATCTTCTCTTTCCAACACTGTTTACAAAGAGCTTCTGTTCAAATTCCTAGGGGAAGAACACCAGCAAAGTGATATAGCTACTTGACTCAAGAGGAACAGGAAAAATGTTCCCGAAAGCTGTGGGTGAGTTGAGGAGCACTGGAATTTACCAGCAAAAAAATTTAGTCACCAGACCTCTTGGAGAAAAGGATGAAGCCAGGGATAGAGATTCCAGTATCTTTGAAAAACAGAGATTGTCTCAGGAGAGTCCGTAAAAGCAATTTGATTTCATTAAGATTTCTGAAACATCCTCCCCAAAATAAAAGAAAGTGAGAGATTTCAACTTCAATCATACTTAATTTTCCAGACAAGTTGCTAGAACCCCCCTCCCACTATTCCTCCCCCCACTGTGAGCTACATTTTGAGTTAGTAATTTAATAAACTTCTGTGGGGAATTTATGCAGGGAAGTGGTGCCTTGGGGACAAGACTGCTAGAAGAAAACAGTGGGGTGGGGGGGGGGATAACTTCTCTACACAGGTGACTTTAATGAAGTCCAAGATGGCCTTAAAGGTAGTTTAAAGATCATGGCATCTTTGTGGTTTGTTGGGGAATTCACTCATTTGCTTAATGTTTGTATCCACTGTGGTCTGTGATGTGCCAATTCAGCAGGGGGTTGTTTATTCTCCTGCCAGCATCCCTGCAGCAATCTCAGCCTTCCACTGAAGATGCACAAACATATTCCCACATCCAAAAACAGAAACATTTTAAGAAGAAAAACATTTTAGCAAAACAAAATTCACTCCCTCCCTTCAGTTCAGCAGTTTATAGGAACAGGCCAAAATATGTTGATAAATGTATTCTCAGTCATGTCAAATGGAATTTTGAAGGCTGGAGGCTAGGAAGTGGCAGGATATAAATATTTTAAATAAATAACAATAACTAAGAATATCATCACCATTAAATCTATATTTGCACCAAGGTACATAACCTCATATAGTTGCATTCACATTATAAATGATGGAGTTGTTCATTCGTTTTGCAGCTAATTGAATATGACAGGTAGTACACCAAAAAGCCAGATGCTGGTGATCATCATATATACATTGCAAAGCATGTATATAAACATATATTCCCATCTACATTCATTGGTGCAGCTACGAGAGAGGTTTTAACAAGGGAAACCTGTGCAACTTTTTTTTACCAACAACCATGGAATGTTGTTATGGTGACCTATTGTGAAAATGACTATTTGAGAACAAACAAATTCAGTGTATGATGGCAGAACAGAAACTCCAGTCAATTTCACTTTGGAATTTCTGGTTATATGCCTTTTCCCCAGAGTGTCTTTATAATTATGTGTTGTATTTCTTTTTTTTTTTAAAAAAAGGGGGGGTTGTGTCCAAGTGTTATTTATTAAAGTCGCTATTAGCACCGTAAAGTCTATGGCAGAATAGTGCGCCTTTTGCAAAGGTGCCAATTTCAAACTACTGTCAAAATAGCTGATTCGTCAGTACAAACTTCCCGCTTCTCCGGAAGCCCGCTGAAATCTATCCACCTGTGTAACTGCCATTTTCACTGTATATAAGCTGGCCATCTTGTACGTGTTCCCCAGTCTGTTTTTTTCCTGAGCTGATAATAAATCACTTGTGTTTGACCCAATCCTGCTGGTCAGAATAGTGCCGGACTCAACAGGGGGGCATGAGAGAACTGGGCATCTAGCAAAGGAGAAATTCTCATTCTTTCTGTTTGTTTATGACATGGTTTTGTAGTGTTTAAAAAACATCCCCAGGCTCTAAAGGGTTTACCTACAGATTACACTAATGTTGTGGTTGCCAATCACATGGTGGCTTTTTAAAAACTGAAATATCGGGTGCCTTGAGGAAGGACAGGTTTTTTCCCCCCAGAAACTAGGAATCAATAATTTTTGAATGGCCAAAATTACTGTTTTGAAATAAGTTCTCATTGATTTTGAGATGAAATGCAAAACAAAGTTTGAAAAGTTCTTTTAGAAGAACTTGATAATTTTCTATTAAAAAATGAACCAAACAAAATTCTTAGCAATCCACCCTGTCTCTTTTCAATGAAAGAGTGTGGTATGTTTGAAGCACAAATGGGCGTACCCTGGTTATAGCTGTCAAGTTTTGTATTTTAAAATAAGGGAAATTTCCTGGATAAAATGGGAAACTTGACAGCTATGCTTATTGTATGCATCCCTCCAGTGGCGACATTAGGGCATTGCAGTCTGACTGATACGGGACACTGCCGGAAAAGAGGGTAAAATACCCAATACAGGACACTTGACAGCTATGCCCTGGTAACGACACCCTTGTGTTGCCAACTAATCTTTCTCACACTAGGTCAGGTGAAGGGAACTGCAGAATGAGCTCACCAAAAGGTGCCTTCATTTTGGCAGTTTCTCGTCTGACCTAGACATGGAAGAAGAACATATGAAACAAATTGCAGTATATTGTGCCTCCCTGCAGTATTGAAGGTGCTGCTAAAGGAAAGGAGCCTGTCAGGAAAAAAGATGGACCAATCTTAATTCAGTAACACACGTGTAACTGAATACCAGATGGTATTTTAAGACCTGAGAACTCTAAGCCTTTTCCTTAGAATAAATAAATCTATTTTTGTGCTTTATTCTTAACACATTGCTGTTGGTGAGCAGAAAAGCTTGCAAACATCTAAATGTAGCTTATTTGAGAGAAAGGACTGTGCCTTATGATCTTTTGTGACCTAGCTCCATCTGAATTCCTCTTCAGAAAGAAGGCTCTGGACCAATACGGCAGCTTGTTTTCTGTTGTGTCCAAGTATTATTTATTAATAATATGTTTTGCTGAGTGTTTAAGCCCAAGCTGTGCAAAGCGGCAAAACCAGGAAGTGCGCCTTTTCGGGAGGCACAAAATTCAAAAAACTGTCTTTAACAATGCTGATTCGTCACTTCATATTTTGCCGCCTTTCCGGAGGCCCGCCGAAATGTATCCATTTGTGTAACTGCCGTTCTCACTATATAAAAGCAAGCCACCTTGTACATGTTCCCCAGTCCGATTTCCTGAACTGATAATAAATCACTTGTGTTTGACCCAATCCTGCTGGTCAGAGTACTTCTTAGCACCGGACTCAACACTTTCTGAACAGGAAGTTAGGTAGAGCTAGGCCATGTCTTCCAGTTAAGGCCTTTCTCCCGGTTGACTCACATTTGCATATCTAGTAGAATTGCCTAAATGAAGAATTATGGGATTACTTTCTAAAACAAAGTAAAACAATTCTAAGCCTACTGAGATTCTTAAGACAATTCTCCGCCATACTTAATAATTCTTAATCATATGAATGCAATGTGTAGTCCGGCCTTAATTCACTGATCTATATCAAAGGAAGCTAACAGTATTAGTACTTCAAGTGTTTGGTTATGCTTAATTTACAACTAAGCAAAAGTGGCATTTAGTGGAACAAAATGGTCATTAGTGTCCTACTAGAAAACAATTAAAACGACAGATCAGAGCTATATATCAAATAACAAAACAGATGCTAAACTTTACTGTAGGGGAAATCAAGGTTCAATGATGTAGATAACAACAGAATGGTGCAAATTGATCCCCACTTAAAAGTAATGAGGGAGAGTCAACATGGGTATACTAACAATACATTAGAGAATTCATTGTAATAATCCATTCCTCTACATGTTATCCGTGGAGCGACTCCTCACAAAGATATTGGACCAGCACTGTAATTAGGTCAGTGACATGCATATAATTTCTATCATTTGATTAGGTCAGAACTGTTCATTTTTACATTATTCCAACTAGTCTGCTGATGTGATTTAGCTTGAAGACTGAGAGTGGCTTTGGACTCTATATTTTATTTATTAATATTGTTATATGCCATCCAGTTGCTTTTGTCCTATCTGGCCCGGTTATTGTGCTATGGTAATAGAGTAGACAACAACAACAACAACAACAACAGCTGCTGCTGCTGCTGCTGCTGCTGCTGCTGCTGCTGCTGCTGCTGCTGCTGCTGCTGCTGCTGCTGCTGCTGCTGCTGCTGCTGCTGCTGCTGCTGCTGCTGCTGCTGCTGCTGCTGCTGCTGCTGCTGCTGCTGCTGCTGCTGCTGTTGTTGTTTCATGGCAGAAATTATTCTGGGTTGAAAGAATTTTTGCTGGAGAAACTCCATTCAGGGGATGCTCAAATGAGGTTCATGTCATGTTCCCAAGAACTTTTCCCACCCAAATGGTCCCTATTTATCTACTTGCAAGTTTTTGCTTTCGAACTGTTAGGTTGACAGGAGCTGGGACAGAGACAGGCACTCAAACCGTCATGCTGTACCCAGGTATCGAATTGCTGACCTGCCGGCCTTCCAGCTAACAAGGCGAGCTTCTTAACCACTGAGCCACCGCAGCCCCTAGAGTAGACTATACTGCCAGTGACTCAACACCGAGTGTCAGGCGTTGGTTAACTAACCTGACAACCCTGAGGACTAATGGCATTGGCAAAATCCACAGGGAAGGGTGATGGATTAAATCCCACTTTAATCCATCTTGATGAAGGGCAGCAGCTGAGGAGGACTTTGCATGCCATCAGGGATCAGGACCAGAAAGTGACACACAGAGCTGGATCAGTGGTACAGGTGTCATGCTGCGATGCGGATGGCAGATGAAAGGCCACGACATTATATTCTCAGGACATGGCTGATCACCATGAGGATTGTCAATATTCGGATTCAGATATGGTAGAAGAAGTTGCTTTTGACTAATGGTGGTGGGGTTTGTGAGATGTGCAAGATGCTCAAGGAGTTTAACATTGCTATCTCCCAGGATATCCCCAGGGCCAAGCAAGTATTTTGGCTCAGTTCTCCTGAGTCTTAGTACAACACTTTGCTCCCTAAACCATCCTCATTCTCATGTTTTTTTGTCAGGGGTGGGTTGTTGTGTTTTTGTTTTTTAAAGAAAATATTAGCCAGAAATGTTTAGTTTTAAAGTGACTTCCACTTTCTATCCTGTATTGACAACATGTGATCCTGAGTTCCCTTTCTGACAGAAAAGTGGAATACACATACAGTATAACCCTGCATATGCCTCACGTTACCTAAAATTTGACTTATTTATTTATTTATTTATTTATTTATTTATTTATTTATTTATTTATTTATTTATTTTAAACATTTATATCCTGCCCTCCTGGTGGGTACACCACTCAGAATGTTTTGTGTAACTCACAGAATGTTGTTTACCTTCCTACCCAAGTGGACCCTGTTTATCTGCTTGCAATTTCTTGCTTTCAAACTGCTAGGTTGGTAGGAGCTGAGACAAAGACAGGAGCTCATTCTGTCCTGCAGTATCCGGGTATTGAACTGCTGACCTGCCACCTCCCAGTCAGCATCTTAGCCACTTGAGCCATTGCAATTCCAATACATATGCCATCAATTAAATTGATCTAATGGACAAATCTAAGTTATTCTGTCTCGGTTCTCCTTTGAGAAGGTTGCAAATAAAGGTGTGATAAGGTTAATTGGTATTGCTAGAGATGTATAAAAAGAATGTTACTGTTGTCCTGTTTTCATTCTGCCAAGTTTTGTGATTTCATTGCTATTGTTCATTGAATTACAACTTGAAACTGCCTTCAATGTTACAGGCTATTTTTCATATTTTAAACATTATCTAGACCACTGATTGGTTTTCTGCAGTGCCCAAGTTACTGATGTTCTCAAGGTCAAGTCAAGGAACCTTCCTATTTTAAATTATGATGTCAGGAATGGAAATGAAATCTTTCAATGTCACTGGAATGGGATCTCCACGTACACAAAGGGGCTGCGGTGGCTCAGTGGTTAAGAAGCTCGACTTGTTTGTTGGAAGGCCTGCAAGTTGGCAGTTCAAGACCTGGGTACTGCATGACAATTTGAGCGCCCATTTCTGTTCCAGCTCTTGGGGACATGAAAGAAGCCTCATGCAGGTGTTCCCTGAGGGGAGTTTCTCCAGCAAAAACCCTTTCAACCCAGAATAATTTCTGGCATGGAAGTATTATTATTATAGTACACAGAACAACAACAAAAGGAAAACCCAGAGCATTATAAAACATGAGGGCCCTGATATATTAATGATGTAAGAAACTCATCACAAAGGGAACCCCCAATAAAGCCCCTATCATTCGATTTCTTCTGGATCATTTGGAGCAGTGATCACTTTCTTCCCACAGGTAAATTTCCAATATGAAGAAGTGTTAAAAGACTCAAGTGGCAAGTTCATTTTTTGTAAAGGGGTCTATTGGCAAAATTAAATTAACAGTGGGATTTGCAGAACAGTTCTGGTCTCAAATCAGGGGAGCAACTGTTAAATTAAGCAAGTTCTATCTTACCTTCCTGGTTTTAAATATTTCAAGTTGTTCATTTTTCTTCCCTTCAGATAGCAAAAGTACAAGTCACTAGACAATTAACTGCATTTGAAACATTGCTACTAGCCTCAGAAATTATCTAGCAGAGACTGGCTTCAAAAGTATTTGAAATACTAATTAAATCCCACTGTGACTTTAAATCAGGTCCTAAAATGAATTGAGAAATTGATTTGGGGATGACCACGTGATGAAAAATGGCAGGCTCTATGGAACAAGGCTCCTCTCAGATCAATCTTCTCCGCATTTAAGAGATATTCTGTTATGCTTCTGCACAGGTGGTATTTTACACCCATCTGTTTAAGTCATTCAGTAATACCTCGGATAGCAAATGCATCAGATAACGATGCAAATTTTTGGAAAATATTTGCATCGTATAACGTTACTTTATCGTTATCTGATGCATCGTCTTTGGCCCTCGGGAAGGGAACCAGCCAAGCGAAAGGTAGTTGGCATATGGGCACTCCGTTCATCAGCTGTCTTTCAGGGAAGGCAAGGGGTGGACATTTTGTCTATAGAGGTGTTTAAAAGGATTGTTTTAAATGATATTGAAAAACTAGAACAAAGTAAACTTAAGGTAAGACGGAATTTAACAACGCAGGAGGTTAACACCTTGCAGGATTTGGGACGGGATGAATCCATAGTGATTAAACCGGCAGACAAAGGGGGTGGAGTCGTGGTTTTGGACAAGACGGACTATTTAAAAGAAGTCTATAAACAATTAGCTGACCCAACCTTTTATAAAAAATTAATCAAGGATCCAACCAAGGAAATTGAAAACATTATTAAGGTGGTGGTCACGGAGGGTCTTTCCCTTAATTATATTACTGAAAGAACATACAAATTTTTGTTGAAAGAACACCCACGGGTTCCAATCTTGCCAAAAGTACATAAAATCATTGATGCCCAGATTAGGATACCTGGACGCCCTATTATCTCCGGGGTGGGGTCCATTTTGGAGCCTTTAAGCCAATTTATAGATCATCACATTCGGCATTACACCTGTGACACTACTTCCTTTATCAGGGATTCTACCGATTTTATAAATAAGATCGAGGGCTTCCAGCTTCCAGCAACGGGTGGTTTGGTAACCATGGATGTTGCAGCTTTGTACACAAATGTCCCATTTGAAGATGCGAGATTAGTGGTCCAGGATGCATTAAATACCAGAGTAGTTCAACAACCGCCCACTCATTTTCTAATCGATCTCTTAGAAATCTGCTTGGAAAAGAACTATTTCAGGTTCAACCAAGACATCTTTTTGCAAGTAAAAGGAGTGGCAATGGGGTCCCCAATGGCACCAAGTTTGGCCAATCTCTATATGATTTCCTTTGAGAGAAATATTGTTTTAAATGCACAAATTAATCCATTTTTTCACCACATTTTATTATTTAAAAGATTTATAGATGATCTGTTTTTTGTGTTAGATGACTTTAATCTAATTCCAGACTTTGTTTCCTGGTTGAATATACAGAATGTGAACCTAAAATTTACCCATTGCATGAACAGGACTGAAATATCATTTCTGGACCTCTTGGTTTTCGTAGGAAGGGACAATAAACTGCAGGTCAGGCTATTTAAGAAGAGCACAGATAGGAATGCCTATCTTCCATATGAGTCATACCATCCACCCCATTTACGCAATAGCATTCCATACGGAATATTTGCTAGAGCTAAACGTAATTCTTCACATCAAGAAGATTTTGAAACAGCAGCCAGGGGGATTAAGGAGAATCTTCTGGACAGAGGGTATCCTGAGCAGGTATTGGAAAAATCATTAAATAAGGTTAGAAGTGTGGCAAGGAGCACACTATTGAAAAGACAGGAGAGACAACCCAAACAGGGGATTTTTTGGTCCATAGACTATTCTCCCAGAGCCAGAGACATACAAAATATTGTACGCAAACATTGGCATATATTATCTGACATTCCGGGGTGTCTAGAAAAACCCATGATAGGTTTAAGGAGGACTAGAACAGTTGGCAACTTGATTACTAGAGCTGATGCTGCACCGCGACAAGAATCACGGAGCAGTCTGGTCAAGGGCCATCACAGGTGCGGCCAATGCGTTGTTTGCAGGTTCGCTTGGGAGACTCAGCACATCAATTTTCCAGAATTGAACTTTAAAAAAACACTCAATTTTTTTAGTAATTGTAATAGCCAATTTTGTGTATATCTATGGATTTGCCCTTGTAGTCTCAAGTATGTGGGGAAATGCTCACGCAAATTAAAAGTCAGGCTAGCAGAACATCGATCCAGGATAAGGGGACAGGTGGAAAATGCACCACTGGTAAATCATTACATGGAAAAAAACCATCTTGACACAGATTTCAAATTTGTAGTGTTAGAAAAACTCACAGTTACAACAGGTAGAGGTATCAACATTGAACAATTGCTATTACAAAAGGAGGCATATTATATTCATAGACTAGGAACCATGCATCCTAAGGGTTTAAACTATGAAACTGATTTAACCTGCTTTTTGTAAGTACACAGGAATCAGAACCATGGTGCTCCTTGTAAGTAAAACAATCAGTACACAGGTGGCAATGTGAGCTTGCAGATTCAGTCGGGAGCAGGCAGCAAGTTGTATCTAAGAGATAGGAAAGTAGTCAAACTATATCCATATTCATAGACTAGGAACCATGCATCCTAAGGGTTTAAACTATGAAACTAGGAATCAGAACCATGGTGCTCCTTGTAAGTAAAACAGCCAGTATACAGGTGGCAATGTGAGCTTGCAGATTCAGTCAGGAGCA
Organism: Bradypodion pumilum; assembly: GCA_035047305.1. Lineage (NCBI taxonomy): Eukaryota > Metazoa > Chordata > Lepidosauria > Squamata > Chamaeleonidae > Bradypodion > Bradypodion pumilum. Next base: position 121,663,025 of record JAWDJD010000004.1, read on the forward strand.
GGCAGCAAGTTGTATCTAAGAGATAGGAAAGTAGTCAAACTATATTCATATTCATAGACTAGGAACCATGCATCCTTAGGGTTTAAACTATGAAACTAGGAATCAGAACCATGGTGCTCCTTGTAAGTGAAACAGTAGTACACAGGTGGCAATGTGAGCTTGCAGATTCAGTCAGGAGCAGGCAGCAAGTTGTATTTAAGAGATAGGAAAGGAGGCATACTATATTCATATTCATAGACTAGGAACCATGCATCCTAAGGGTTTAAACTATGAAACTGATTTAACCTGCTTTTTGTAAGTACACAGGAATTAGAACCATGGTGCTCCTTGTAAGTAAAACAGCCAGTACACAGGTGGTAATGTGAGCTTGCAGATTCAGTCAGGAGCAGGCAGCAAGTTGTATTTAAGAGACAGGACTCTAATGGTATGCAACGTCCTTAGCAACCATAGAGAAATTACAGAAGAGACAGAGAGGATGCGAAACACAAGAGTGGTAAGTTTGGGTAAGCTTGGACTGGATAATGAGCATGGGGGCTTGCAGCTGGTTTGAACATATAATATTGTAACAGACATGTATTTTGTAACCTTTCAGATATTGCAAAAACTCCCCTGATGAAATTTATTGAATGAAATGTCTAATTAACCGGATAGACGTCGGGAGTTTGGGGCCAATATATATGGGAGTTTGACTTCCCAACTGAATACGAGTTTATGAGCTGTTTTGGATGAGAGATAGAAAGTGCAATAGAGGAATGAATCATTGTTTCATATTGTTATAAAGGACATAGTGAAGAAGTTGAAGAAAACATATTTGAATTTGGTTACTATTGTCAAGATTACAAAAGGAACTTGAAGACTTTTTGTGCAGAGAAGTATCTGAGTTTGGTTTCTGTTTGATGACATTACAAGTTAATATACAAGAGTTTGCAAAATAAAAATAACATTAAGAATACAAAGACCTTATAAGAAGATTCGTTTATTATTATCTTCATCATTTTTGGGCATACACAAACGGTACATTGTGTTTGTATCCTTTTCTCCGTTTGGCCATTTTTTTGCTGTGTTCAGAGACAGAGTAACATATTGCTTTCTCTCCTTCCTCTGAAGGAAGTTATTGCTTTCTGTTTGTGTCTGTACCTTTTACATTATTTTGCCAAGAATGTGGTAGCTGGGCTTCCTTTGCTTATTGAGTGACACCTTGTATTTCAAGCTAGTGATTGACAGAATAACCAGAATGTATAAGTCAAAAAATCAATAATGCAGGACCTCTAGACAGTCCACCAAAGCTTTGAAGAAACTGGTTTACTGGTCACAGTGCCAGTCGCTGATCAGAAAATGTAAAACTAGCCAGCCATGAACAGAAGCAATGTAAAGACAGATGCATTGTTTCTTTGCATGAAAGGTTTTTTTTATTAGTTTCCTGTAGTTTAAATTCTGTAGCTTATTTCTCTGAAGAGACATGGTGAAGACAGAGGATGAGGGAACCATGTGAGTGGGTGGACAGACGAAGCCAGGGGAAAGTGGGGAGAAGAACAGTCATTGCAAAATTGGCTGTTGTTTTCTCTCTTTGACTAACCAACCTTCATCAAGCTTTTAAACTTTAGAGATCTGAAATGTAAACTCATTCTACAGTGTAACCTCATGTATAAGTGACACTCTAGTTAACATGGAAATTTTGAAATTATTATCTTCAAGTTAGTTACAATTAATGCTTTCTGCCACCTTTACCTTCTAGTTTTATGGTACAGTATTCTAATTATAGCCTTTAGGCCTCCTGTGATCTTTCTCTTCTGCTGAGTTTTACCCATTAAGACCTCCTGCTGAGTTATTGATTATTAAGGTAATGCACTTTTACTGAAGTTATCTTAAGCATGGAACTAGACTAATGAATGGCTTGTAAGTGGCTTGCCATCCTTTTCTAGTACATCCCAGCATCTTCCCAAAAGATAATCCAAGAATTTATCCACCACCACCACCCCTGCAAACTTGTAAAAATAAAAGATTATTTATCTCACCAACCATGTCTCTGCAACACTTCTACAAACTCTAGGAGCATGGTGATAACGTTCATAAAGACTTGAGGGAAGAGGGTGAAGACTTGCCCAAATTCAACAGATATTTTTAACATGCTCTACTGAGATTTCTCTAATGTTGCATTCACCCTTTAATAAGCAAAAAAAGTGACCTTGATGTTCATAAAATGTTCTACTTCAGGGTATCTAATCAGTAGAGAGAAGAACAATGGATAGAAGCTAAACATTTTCAATAGAGAGGGAAACAGCTGATGGTGAGTGCTACTCTATATGTATATTTAGTAGTGTGCTATACAAAAGCTCACATAAGGAGAGAAATGCATGCAGATGGCATGAAGGAGAACTGAGGTCTGTCCATGGCTTTAATTACATCTAATTAATTAATTAAATGATTTTAATCCTACTCTAATTAGTGCCAAAGCATTACTGCAGGCAGCTCGCAACATTACATAAAGCTACCAAAAATATACAGAAATATCATAATAAATAATTCATACATATAATAATATACCTATGCAACAATTAAACAGATACACGTAAGTAATTAAGCATAACCACTCAGATGCCAACTGTAACTTCAAATTACCAAAATAACGTAAAAGTCTCCATCAAAAAACAGGCCTAATGACTCAAGTCAAAAACAAAATTATCTCTGCTATTTTATGAATTAGTGGTTTCAGGTAGAAATGCTTGATTAAAAAAATATGCTTTGAGTTGTTGTTTTCAGAAGTCAATTAAAGATGGAGCTGATCTTATTTCAGATGTTAAACTATTCCATAATTTAGGTGCTACTGCTGAAAATGTTCTTCCTTTAGTCACAGCCACATTTCTGTGACATCTCCACTGCTCTTAGGTTTTGGTCCTGAAATCTCAAGCACTGAGATACAGCTGACTTCAAAACCCTGATTGTATTGATGTTTTATTGGCAAGTGCCTTGAGATGTTTCAAATGAATATAGGTATAAAATGTTGATTAATATTTTGATTAATTCAGTATAGAATTTGGATCACTGTATTAAAAATGTATAATGAATATAGGATCTTAGAAATTATCAAATGAAATCAAAACATTCCACTGGCTGCACTGGAAAACATGATGCATCTCTGATCAGATCCAGAAAGAATCTTTGTGTGGCTTTAAACCAGGGGTGCCCAAGCTTTTCGGGCTGTGGGACAGTCATGTGGTTCAGGGGGCTGGATCTGGCCCCTGACACCAATTCATCTGACCCATAAAGCCCTCATCGCTCCCAGGAGCAGAAGTAAAATGGGCCAGATGAACTGGCTGAGAGCTTTATGGGCCGGATGAATTGGCATCGCGGGCTGGATCCAGCACGTGGGCCAATGTTTGAGCAACCCTGCTTTAAACAGAGTTTGGGAAATTGCTTTTAAATAGTGGTTTGTTTCTTGATACTCCTGGAAAAGCAAATGAAGCTACCTATTAATGTTCCTCCTTACTTTCTTTGGTTGTGACCACTCTGAACAATGATGTTGTGATGCATCAGAACTGGTCTTGCAGGTTGTTTAGACAAAAGGTTTATCTCCTTCCTCCATGTCTCTATTTGTTTTCCCACTTCTTTTATTCATATTTACTTACTGTGTTATTTTGATTCTTAGTTATACAGACGTGGTTCCCAGTTCCCTCAAATGACTACCTCAAAAGCAATGTTTTAAGCAATCGCATTAGGAAAACATTTGTTAAACTTCTTGAACTCACCAAAAAGGTGCCTTCATTTTGGCAGTTTCACATCTGGCCTACCTACAGGTAGACGTGGAAGAAGAAGAAGCTGCACTGGATTTAACTAATTCTATTTCAGCATATTTCTTTAGTAGATCCTGAAGATGGATAGTTCACTCCGTTTCCTGTCTCTGCTACTTTTGCTTGTTTTCAGTCATCTGTCTGTTCCCCTGCCTCGCCTCCATTTTTAAATATTCAAATGAAAAATTGAAAATGTACTTTTCCATGTATTTTCTCTCAAAATATAAATTTTAAAAATATGCATCTTGATTCCTCATTTACATAGAAATATAAATAGGCTAATTCTGTGCAGTTTTTCCTGGGAGATTTGGGGTATGGTTTGCAAATTGTTCATGTATATATTCCAGAAGAAAATAATGACATTCATCCACATGCCTGAAGATCAGTGGAACCAGGGCTTGAAGTGTCAATGTTCTAGGACTCACTGAGTAGTAGGAATATTCGCTCCCACTGAACTTAGATGCAAATTTCACAGTACCTTGAACAGTATGAAAGAGTTGCTACTCTAGACCAATGCAGACTATCTGAGGGTAGTTTAATTTTGAATGAACAAGTAGAACTTTACAAAAGATTCATTCTTTATGTGGTCCATTATGCATGGATTTGAACTGTCTTTCTGATGGAGGGTGCTGGCTAAGGAGACTATAATGCCAAGTACCTACTCTTCCAGATGTACCACTACACCGCTGTTGAAGATCATCAGCTGTTTACGCTCTCTGAAAAAGTCATCTAGGTCATGAATACTGGTAGCTGTCCAGTGGTGGGCTCAAAAAAAATTACTACCACACTGTGGGCGTGGTATGGTGGGCATGGCCAGGGGGAAAGCCCTGTGTTGCACCCAAATTAGGACTACTTTATTTCAAAACTTGGATGGGTGGGGCCAGCCAGAATTTCTGCCACTGGTTCTGGCAAACTGGTGCGAACCTGCTGGTGCCCACCACTGTAGTTGTTCCCCAACACATCTACAGCAGGGTTTCTCAGCCTTGGCCTCCATGTGTTCTTGAACTTCAATTGCCAGAAGCCCAAGTGAACACACCTGCTGATCAGGGCATCTGGGATTTGAAGTCCATGAACATTTGGGGGGGGGGCAAGGTTGAAAAACCCTGATCTACAAGATAAATGTCTTGGAAAAGTATGAAAGATGAGGATTCCCTTCTGTTTCAGAAAAGCTACTTCCAATAAAATCATGTATTTCTAATAAGAACTGAGTAAGCTTTTGTTAGGCACAACATGAAAAAGAAGTTTTTGATAGCTATAACACTAAAAGATAGACACAGCATATAAAGGAAGGTCCCTCATAATTTTATACTTGAAAACAAAAATATGTCCTATACTTTTAACCCATTTGTATCTTTCTTCATGTCAGAGAGTTGCAGAATATCAGCAAGTTTACACTGTAACACTTCTAGATCAGAAGGATTGGCTGACTCTATGCCTGTGTTGGTGAACCTTGGCACTCCAGATGTTCTTGGACTTCAATTCCCAGAAGCCCAAGTACCCTGTGAATCCACACAAATGGGTTTACTGCGATTCAACTGGCCCGTGCTGCCCTCGTCACTCCCAGAAGCAGGAGTAAAATGCTCCCGTACAGGCACATTTTACATCCGCTTCCAGGAGCAACAAGGGCTGCATGGGCCGGATGAATCACAGTAAACCCATTATTGTGGATTTACAGGGTACTTGGGCTTCTGGGAATTGAAATCCAAGAACATCTGGAGTGCCAAGGTACACCATCACGGCTCTATGCCGTAGTACAAGGGATACCTGAGTGTACTCACAATCCTTTCCATTTTTGAGAAGGCTCCTTCTACATTCCCCATTCATTTGTGTGTGTGAGTGTGAATGACATCATATGCTTCTCTCTTCATATGACAACTTAATTCTTCAACAAATTCAAGAAAGACTCAGTGTAGAAGCTTTAAACATTAAATTAAGTTGATATTTTGGCCAGCAAAAGCTGTTTTAAGTATGAGAAACATACAAAAGCAAACATAAACAGGATGAGAATAGATGTACTCTGTGACTCTAAGGATCAGCATGTTCACACTGCTCATCATCTCATCTAGAGATCTTGATGCAAATGGTATACAGGTGCCAAAAACATTGCATGCTCTTTTTCACAGTCAGTGAAAATGCAAGAACAAGTTGGCTATAGCTCTCTACAAGCAATTGGAGTGGAGAGGATGATATCATGTGGTGCAATATTTCCCACCACAGCTTCAAACAGTAGGAGATTGTATAAAAACATTGATCCTTAAAGATGTCAGGCCTAGTTATAGTTACAGATAGGTCTGGTTGTGGTCAGGGTTCAGATATCCTCCCTGTCTTCAGAACACAATTCCCAGGCTTTTCTGAGCAGTGTTGCTATGAAGATATCTGATGAGATACCAGATGTCTGAGATATGTCAGAGTTAGGTACTATATAAAAAGAGGCAAGCCAAGGCAGTCTGTACAGATATTTTGTCTGACAACTTACTAAGACTGAGGCACACTTTGGGAAAAGAATTATATTCAGCTGGCCAGGATCCTATTGGTCCATCAAGACACATGGTCATAACTATATTGAAGAGCTACTGTTTCTATTCTGGCTTCCAAATGTGAGGCACTATACCATAAAAGAGACTGAGCCATTATCATCTGAGTTTGAGAACAATTTTGAAGCTTCTGGTAATAATGGGTCAGGAAGCAGCAATCCAATTTCCTGGTCTGAATCCTCTGATTCCTTATCAGCAGAATATTTTACATAGAAAAACAATACATTTATAGCAACCCCTCTAAGGATGTCCACCTGACCCTTTCATCATGTAAAAAAGACTGAACTTTTCCAGAAGGCTTTGGCTGATAGCTGACCACACAAAACTGATGATATCTTTGTCAGTTTCCCTCTAGTTTCACAAGTGGGTTGGCCTGTATAGTTGTTCTGTATGATTTACTGAGGTTTTCATGGTTTGTGCAAAAGATCTCTAAACGAAAACACTGCTTTCCCCCTTGTGGAGTAATGTAAGCATAGTAATAAATAGTAAAAACCCATTAAATAATCTGATTGATCAAAAAGACATAAACAACCCATCTTATGCTTCCATTGTTTTAGGAAGTCTGTAAAATAAGACAATAGCTAAATGTTGTGTCATTACACAATTTGCACAAAAATAAATCCCAGGAGTGTGGGGATTCTTGTGATACTGTTAATAATAATAATAATAATAATACTATATTGGCATGTTACAAAGTGAGTGGGGGAACAAAGTTTAATGTTTCTATGCAAGCAGAAAATTCACATGCCTAACATCAGTCCTAATAATGTTTGTTTCATTAAATCATTGTCCGCAAAAATTATTATTTTTTCAAATAGTGTGAATAATATTTTTCCCCTTTAAACACAATTACCAACATCTAGAAATATTGTTCCAATCTCTGTTTCCGCACACAAATTCATAAATATAAGCCATAAGGTTTTTATAGGAATCCTGGTGTAAAATGTAATCATGAATGCTACATAATATGTGTCCCTAACTCAAATTTCATCATAAAATGACGAAGATAGGAACAAAACCAAACACTGTTTCTCTTTTATCAATAATTCTTTACACATGGGTCTTTCGTCATTTCTCACACTATCAAGAAAGTTTTTTTTAAAAAAAATTGCCTTTATAAAATATGAATAAAAATATTGCTGAACTTCAACCATAAGTGTCAGATGTGTGCTCTGGACAATTGGATGTTGGGCAACAAGATTTTGAACAACATGCAAAATCAGTTCCAGAAGTATTTAAAACCACAAAAATGGTTCTTCCTGGCAGTAAAATTCTTGACTGTTACGATGATATTAAGAATCTCTGATTTGCAATATTGTTATGTATGTTAACTGTGCTTGTAACTGCCAAGGCGATTCAAACTTTCCTTGCTGTCAAACAGCGTCCCTGTTTGACAGCTACGAAATCTCACCAGACAGCGTAGTCTCGCGAGATTTCGATGTGGCGCACAAATTAGAATCTGACAGGAGCGGAATGTATCTTTTCTCATGTATCTTTTCTTATGCAAATAAGTGGATCAAAAAATGTGCACACTCTGTTAGCCAATGAACTTTTGTTATTGTTGCTACTGTTACTGTTTATAGTGTATATAAGTCCGAGTTATGCCCCATCCAAACTGTGTTCAAACCCCACTAATAAAGAGCTGAATTTCACTACTTCATTCGTCTCGTCTTCATTCCTTGAACACTAAAAATATATAGACAGATTCTTTGAGAGATGTGTTAAGTCAACTTATGTTCATTTGGCTGAATGCAGACAAATGTCCTATACACTGTATAATACAAATTCCACCATGGTAATATTCTCCATGTACATATGTATAGCAATGGTGTTTGCACAATTTCTGCAAAAATCATTCTCAGCAGTGTGAGGACACCAATCAATAATGATTTTAAAAATTGGCATCTCTCAAGGAGAAGGGAAACATGGAGCATCATTTCTTTTCCTGACATTAGCTGGCAAGAGAATATATCCTACTTCTCTAATATTTCTGACCATCCCATGGGTGGCTGAAAAAGAACAAGAGTTCCTCCTTCCATTAATATAGGTTTTGCTATCGGTGTGAGGAGCAGCTTTTTTTCCCATGGGCCAGAAAGAATAGCTAATGATGAGACAGAAAGAATTGGATTTTAAAACTATTAGCTTCTTGACTATTTCCTTACACTAACACAGGATCAGTGGTATGGGTGTTATGCTGTGATGCGGAAGGCAGATGAAAGGCCACGGCATTATTCTCGCAGGACAGCCTTCATGGCTGATCGCCATGAGGATTGCCAACATTTGGAATTGGATACGGCACAAGAAGAAAAAGAAGAAGAATCCAGACTTTGTTGTTTTTCATTTTCATGCTCATTAATCAATTGTTTCATTGTGTATTTTACTGCAGGCCACTTGAGATAGGCAGAACAACTTTGCTTTTAGCAGTAGGTGAGCCTTCCTTTTCTAGGTTTGGAGACCTTTAGCAGAGGGGCAATGCAAATCATCCCAGCTTCATCTTGCACAGAGGCTGTTTGTACTGCTGTTTTATTAAACTCCCCCCCCCCCCGGCAAAGTTTCTCTATGGGAAACTGAATCCAGTTTATTTTTCCCTCTCCATTTGTGAGGCACTGTAGTAGATTTCACTTGAGTGCACAAGGAATGGAGGGGGCAGTCATATAATCTCAATCACTGCCCAGGGTAAGACAGGATAGCAGCCCTCTGGGGCACATTTAATAAAGCTTATACTCTTAAGCAAAGAGTCTTATTGTGCTATTGCTGAAGAATGGTCCTGGCAGTGGCTAATTAGCTTTTTGTAAAACAGGTTCTACTCACAGCAGTCATAACCATCTTACCCTGTGACTTTCATTTGCCCAGAGAAATAATGTAGATTGTTAGCTGTTTTAACTAAGGTTTCTGGGTTGTCACAGTATAATTCCAACAATATTCCTGAGGTTAAGGTAATCTATTACTAACACTAGCTTCTAAAGCAGTAGTTTCCAATGTGGGGCACATGTCCCACAGGGGAACTTCAATTCATAGAAGCCTAAGTCATTACATTGACTTTGGGGAATTGACTTAGGCTTCTGGGAATTGAAGTCCAAAAACCAAAGGTTGGGAAACACTGTTTAAAGGAAGGTATAGGCCTACATGGAAATTGAGAGAAACATGCATCATTGACAGAGATTCATTAAATCAACAATTGAAGTAATGCTACCTCTGGACAACCAGCTACAAGGATGGAGGAGGGAATTTGCCCACCATTGAGTCAAAGAGCAGGCTTGAGTTGGGGACGATCCAGTTCCCCTACTAAGTGGTCTGGGAGTTGCGGCAGGTGGCCAGTTTATAAGCTTGGCTTGTCCTGAGTCAGGCCTCTTTGATGAGTTGCGACAAGACTAGATTGTCTGGGTCATTTTGGGGGGCTGGATAGGAATTTTTTAGCCCATCTCCTAATTGGAACATGTGGGAGATGTTAGGGACCTTTGCGATTTAGAGAAGCAGTCACTTAATAAGTCACATTTTAGGTGGGTAGTATTGGGTTAGGGGAGTATAGGGTTGCCAAATATCCTGGAAAACCAGAATTTTCCTGGTTTTTTATTGTACCAGCCGGTTCCGTAAAAATCATTGAAAAGTCCTGGATTTGCAAGGTTTCAAATCAAGGGGCATGCTCTTAGTTTGGAAAAAAAATCTTGCCTTTTTCTTGCTGCCGTGGAGCGGTACCTCTACTTAAGCACCAGCCAGCATCTGTAGCAGCAGCCACAGCAGCTTGGTGGCTGAAGAAAAAGAAGAAGATTGAGTTGATCAGTGTGGCCTGATCATCGGTAAATTGAGGTCCCCAGTGGCAGGGGGGCTTCATTGAACCCACTTCCCAGTTGACAGGCAGTTTTGCGATGGGATAAATTGAAGGTCTCTGAAAGGAGAATGAGGAAAAGGAGGGGAGCATGGGGGAAAGAAGAGAACAAAGGCGCTCCAGTAGGTCTCCTCAACAGCCCCATCCAATGCATGCACAGTTTGAAGAATGCAATGACGTCACGTGCCTTTCCTGGTTTGTTGGGAAAGAACTATGGCAACCCTATGGGAGTAGCAATGAATCCCTCAAGGCATCATTGGAAGAGGTGAATCCTAGATGCCAGGCATTATTTGGGTGAATCAGTCAGGCACCTGTGGGACATCTTACACCACCTCAATGTGCACAGATATGCCTCCCTGAATTAGCTGGCCTGGGCAGTAGCTTCTGAAGGTGTAGCACTGCTTTGGGGCAAGAGATTCTCCTGTCTGGTCTGGAGAGGGGAAAAGGTGTCTCCTGCTCTGGGCAAGGCATAGCACTACCAGCCCCTTCACAAGTCAGGGGATTTGAATTCTCTAATAAATGTGGCCCAATGCCTTTCACCACAATATGTATTCTACCCCTTTATTTGATGGGTTGGGGGGTATTGAATTACAACACCAAGTTAGCAAGTTAAATGTTACTACTGTTAAAATATGGGTACCTATGAGTTAAGCTTCCAATTGTAATGGTCAATTATTTTGTAAGCCTAACATTCTTAGTCCTATATTGAACGTATCGGTTTGGGATTGTGGGAGAGAGGCGGAAGGGAGAACCTTTTCCTCAGTATCCTCCCCTCTTAAACAACCATGAACCTGTCTTAGCATGTCTCATTTCTTCTCTGACTGTGTACATTGAATTCCCCATTGCTGTCGAACAACAAATTCAAGGCTCAAGGAAAAGCAGGTAGTTCTCCCAATAAAAGGAAAAACTCAGCTGTGAAGACCCTTGAAGGGAATGCGACATCTCAGTGTAACGTTCTTTGATCTGCAATTGGTACCTCTAAAAGAAATACACTTGACACTTTAAATATTGACGAGGTATTTGCAGATCCCCCATTAGAAGTCAGGGCTTTTCTTTTTACCAGCAGAAGAAGAACACAAAACATGAGCTTCAAAGACACTACAGGGGGTCCTGATCTCAAGAATGTTTAAAGCACAGGAAAGTATATCAAACCAAGGGAAAGGTGTTTGCCCTATCTAGGTTTGATATGATATACTGACAGTTGCTACACAGGGCTGCTTGGAAGTAATATAAGCACTATGACTCCCTCTATAGTACCATCCTTCATCTAACAAAGAAGATGATGTGGGGCATGTTCTTTCTGAGATGGACTGCATTAAAGGATTGAATTTGTATTACAAATATAGGTCTGCATTTGCTTCCATTCACTTGTAGTGTTGCATTGTTTTAATGTTGAGTGAAGACAAAATATACAACTAAGCTAAATCAGCGAAAACCATGTTCCTCTCCACCACCAGGAATAAAAATAAAATTAAATCAGAATGCCTCTTTCCCCCCTCTCTCTTCAGGTAATCAGTAGAAGATGATTTCTTTTCTTTTCTAGCAATCCTTTTTTAATATAAAGTTTTATTGGGTTTTCAGACAATTAAGGAGCTACATTCAACAAAGAACAAAACAACAACAAAGCAAAATAATACTGAATGAAAACAAGTTACTTTTTTAAAATTTCATGTTTACCCATCCTTCATTACACATTCTATCAGTGTAAGTAAATAAAGCTCTAGACCAGTATTCCCCAATCTTTGGTTTTTGGACTTCAATTCCCAGAAGCCTAAGTCAATTCCCCAAAGCACTGATCAACCAATGTACCTACTTAGGCTTCTGGGAATTAAAGTGTGCCCCATTTTGATGAAGGCAGATTGAATGCACATGAGTCGGCAGGCGAGCTAAACACTACTTTATTGATACATAGTCAATCTGTACATGAGGCAATGGTGGAGCCTTGCCTCCTTATATAGCACACAGTACATTTGAATTTGGCCCGGAGGCGCACCATTGGTTATAGTCATGGTGACGTCCATCTGACGCAGTCGGTCCTTTGTGCATACCTCGCATAGCTTCACCTGTGGCGAGAAGGTTGCCTGTGGAAGTTACCATTGGAGGAATTGGAGCCACGTGATGCTCCACCAGCTGTGCTAATGGCGAGCAGCTGAACCTCATGCATACACAACACCCATGTTGGAAACTACTGCTCTAGACTGGGCTTTCCTCAGTTACCCATATTTGCATATCCCTCTAGACTTCACCATCATGAGCAGAACAGTCTAGGTCAGGAATTCGTAGCCCCCACATTATGGAACCTCCTCCCAGTAGAATTACGCCTTCAGGCCCAGTTGCTACCATTTAGGAGAGAATTGTAAACATGGTTGGGGAAATGGGTCTCGGGACTGGGATTGCCATCAAGCTCTTCTTTTTAGCTTGTCTGAGGGTTTTCCCCTCTTATAATTGGTTTTATTGAAGAGCTTTTAACTGTTTTTATATTGTTTTTAAGTTTTGCTGAGCAGCCAGTGAGGTGTTCGCTGGACTGTGTACACCGCCCAGAGTCTATTGATTGGGGCGGTATATAAATCTAAATAAATAAATTCATAACCTGCGGCCCGTGGGTCAAACCCGACCCCCAACGTCATTCCATCCAAACCTCCAGCCATGTTTTCAGCAGCTTAAAAGCAGCCTATTTCCAGGCAGGGGAGAAAAGTTGCCTGTCATTACCAGAGATGGCCACTAGGGGTGCAATTTTCCATAAGAATGTACTGCAAACCAATTCGAAGCCAAGGCAAGCTCAGGCAGGCAGGTAGGAAACCTCTTTTTGTTTACCTCTGTGTGTGTGGGGGGGGGGGGAGGCCCTGCCCTTTCAAGATTTTTAATGCAGGTCTGTTTTTCCTCTGAGGTACTTTTTACCGCAAAAGGGTTTTCTTATTCCCACCCAGCCCCCAATATTTTAAGTCTTTAGGAGTGTGGTAAGAAAATATTCTCAAGATATTAATACCGTGGAGGCATTTCTCACCTCTAGAGAATTTTTCAACAAATGCATTTTTAATGTTGTTGTTATTACTCCTACTATTGCAGACAGTCATGATGCATCTCAGCTCCATGGCTTCTGGGCACAATAGGGGCACAGCTCAGACTTGTTGCTCTTCCTCTTACCTAGTTGTATGAGTTGAAACACAATTAACTTCCATCTTCATCCTCTTAAAGTGGTGTTGCAATGGATCTTCCCTTCCACATTTACAGTGCACATATATCAGGAAATATGCACTTCACACAATGAAATTTCCCTCCCTTCTTCACATCTGTTTGGTGAATGAACCCATTGAGTTAAACATTTCCCTGAGTACTTTCTCAATTTGATAGATTGTCTGGATATGCAGAATCCAGCTCACATACTTAACCCGTTTTGCTTAATGGACAAAGACCTTAGACTGATTCTGGAGCTTATCTAGACAATTTGCTCTGGAAAATAAGAGTGCAATAACAAGGCATGGATTCAGAAGCAATACACAATTGCAACAGCATCTTCCTGCTTGTATTCCAACCAAGGCTGCAACTATGAGACATATAATGGAGGAAATGCTACAAGATAGGAACTATCTAATGCAGGGGTTCTCAACCTATGTGGCCTCTGCCACACCCTTAAGTGCCATGTGTGGCAGGCAGGCCAAAATGGCCATCCGGCCCCTGAAGCTGTCTGAGGGAGCGTGACCTGGCCCTCGGCTTGAAAAGGTTGAGAACCCCTGGTGTAGAAATCTGATTCATGTCTCAATCAGTCTCATGAAGCAGCAGTTTATATCATCAGATCTTTTAAGATAGAAACTTAAGAGTCCACGAAGTCCAGCTTCATTAGGCTCAGAGTAAGGAAAGACAGAGACAGACAGAAAACACGACTCCAGTCTTTGGCTGAACAAAGGATACTAATGGCTTCTCTTTATTCAAGCAGAGTATCTCTGAAACGAAACTTAACAGAAACAAAACTTAAGGCACAGCCAACCAATCAGAAAGTCAGAACCCAAATAAGGAGAAGAAGGGAGAATTCTTTTTCACTATTCTACGCATGCCCAAAATCCAGTGTTATCTCTCATGCAGACAAAGAGGACTTTTGTTTACACAATGTGTCTAGGAAGACAGGCAAGACAGAAACCAGATGCATTCCTACATGTCCTCCTTTTTCATTTAAATTTGAGAGAGGGACGGCTAATCATACCCCTGCATGTCATCATACTCCATAACTACTCCTCCATATACATCATCACTGTCCTCCTGGACATCGTATCCCTCCTGACTCATGGTACCTTGTTCCGGAGGATGATACCTCATTGAGTACAATTGCCGTCGTGCAAAACTCGATGTCTCCCTTCATGAACCTCAAACATATAGTTAGCATGATGAAGCCAAAAGTTGGGGTTGCCCCCATGAGTCATTGTTCTTACAGCTGGAAGCACAGTAAAAAAGAAAAGAACAAATGTCAGCACATTTAGTCTACTGGTGAACCACCATCCTGGAGCTGAGTAACCTTCTTCTCTCTCCATGGGCGGATCGCTCGAGCAGGAATCCACACAGGTCCTGAGGTTGTAGAAACCGCTGCGTATCCTCGTCCCCAGGTGATTAGAGGTACAGGACCCTTCCACTCAGGATCCGGCTGCTGCCGATAAACGACCAATGGTTTAGGAAGACACTCCTCGGTCCTGAAATGCAATTCGACTGGAGAGTGTGACCTGTTATGGGGAGCAAGAAGAAAATTAAGAGTATACAGTACTTTAGCAACAGCTGTAGGTATTTCAGCCACAGGAACCCCTCTATCTCCCACTTGCTTGTGTAACAAATTTTTGAATGTCAGGTGGGCTCTTTCAACAATCGCCTGTCCAGTCGAGTTATAGGGTATTCCATGGGTTAGCTTAATGTCCCACTGACGGCAAAAGTCCTGAAAGGCAGAAGAAACATATGATGACCCATTGTCTGTCTTAAGGCTTTTAGGTTTACCCATTACCGCAAACGAACGAATGCAATGTTGTATAACATGTCTGGATGTTTCACCCCGTAAGGGTGTAGCCCATATAAATCCAGAGAAGGTATCAACAGTCACATGTAACTTAGAAAGCGGAGCCAAAGCAGGTACTTGCGTGACATCCATCTGCCATAGCTGATTAGCTTCTGTTCCTCGAGGATTAACAGCATCAAATGGCAGGAATATAGGAGACTTCGTACAGGAAGCACAGGATGACACAATGTCTCTAGCCTGTGACATAGGAATGGAAAATCGTTTATGCAAAACCTTAGCAGATTGATGAAACATTGCATGACTGTCAATGGGGTTGTCAAAGAGAGAAAAAACCTCAGCAGTGTCCCGGAGAGCAGAATCTGCTCGTGCATTGCCCTCCGTCAAATAACCTGGGATCCTTGTGTGAGAGCGTATGTGGGCAATGAAGAATGGGACCGTACGGTTGGAAAGAAAACCTTGAAGCTGTTGGAATAAAGCAAAAAGATCCCTATCCATCGATGGAGACAAATAAGCTTGAGCTAAAGTAAAAACAAGGCGGTAAACATATTGAGTATCCACAATCAGGTTAAAAGGCACATCAGAAAACGTAGAGAAAGCAAGTATGACCGCTGCCAGTTCCGACCGCTGGGCCGATGCTTGAGGTCCTGTAAAAACAACCTCCCATTCCCCAGTAGGACCCTGCCATGTAAGAACTCCACGGGAGGGGGAGCCATCCGAGAAAAGAGTAACGGCATGCAAGATAGGTTGCATGCAAAGCGAGGATGACAGGGAGTAAGAAGTGAGATTCAGCAAGGTAAACCGCTTATCCTTGGGGGGGTTAAATTTAACTTGTCCCACAAAGTCCGCCATGGCCACCTGAAATGCCTCAGAATGCTGTAGCAAGGCAGTTAGCTGATCCTGCGAAAAAGGAAAACAAACAAGGTCAACGTCATAGCCAGTCAAATGCTTTGCCCTAGTACGGCATTTAAGGAAAAGATCAGCAATCGCATCAGGCAGGCGATAACAGTTTTTCGAGGGAGTGTGCGCCAAGTGTAGCCATTCCACGATGGCCACCTTCTGAGCGTTGACAGGCGCGAACAAAACCGCAGTGGGCAGCATCGGTGTGGGAAGAAGAGCGCATGCCAGCGCAATGGTGCCTGAGGGCACCCGATCCACAGCGATGGTATGCAGCTTTTCGTTGAGGCGTTGAAGAGCTGTATGCATCTCCGTTGTGCAGGGAATGATGTCCGCTGGAGAAGTGTGTCCAGAAAGAGCAGCAAAGAGTGGTGACAGTTCCTCCGTGCTCAGGGCCAAGAAAGGACGAGCCCAATTTATGTTCCCTAGCAATTGTTGCAATTGTACAAGAGTGAACTGCTCTGGAATAGCTATCATTGGCAATAGCGGAATTGAAGCGGTAGCTGAGAGCCTATGTCCCAGATATTGGAATGGATACATCCGCTGCACTTTTTCAGGAGCTATGATCAAGCCCGCTTGTTGCAAAATGTCTGCTAGGTCCTGCAGGTGTTTCTCCGTGACTTGTGGACCATGCAATAAAATGTCATCTGTGTAATGATAGACTTTAACCTCTGGATGACGTTGCCTGAAAGGTTCCAAAGCCATGTTCACAAAATGTTGGCATAGAGTCGGCGAGTTGGCCATACCCATAGGCAAGACACACCATTCAAACTGTTGAGTAGGATGTTCATTATTGTATACTGGCAATGTAAATGCAAATTTTTCTCTGTCTTGTGGCGCTAGCAAGATTGTATAAAAACAGTCCTTCAAATCTATGACCATGAGTTGATGATCTTCCGGAATCATGTTCGGATTAGGAAGTCCAGATTGTAGAGGTCCCATTGGCAAGATGTGCTCATTAACTTTTCTCAAATCATGCAACAATCGCCATTTTCCAGACTTCTTTTTCACCACAAAAATTGGAGAGTTCCAAGGACTAGTGGTTGTTTGAATATGTCCCAGATTTAATTGCTCCTGTACAAGGGCCTCCGCCGCCTGGAGCTTTTCTCTTGAGAGCGGCCATTGATCCGTCCACACTGGCGGGGTGTTTTTCCATTGTAGTGGAAGTGCATGCAACGGCGCTGCAGGGGAGGCCCGTATCAAAAATTTGTCTGCAAGGTACACCCTGTTTTAGCCAGGAGATCCCGGCCCCACAGAGTAATAGGAATATCCATAATCAGGGGGTGAAAAGAAACTTTTGTTCCCCCTGAGTTCTCAAAGACGATTGGATGAACACTTTGCTGTGCTGGCTCGTACCCGCCCACCCCATAAACTTCCCTACAGGGGCGGACGGCCCATCCAGTTGGCCAATCTTTTTTTTGCCACCACTGAAATATCGGCTCCTGTATCGACCAATCCAGACACTGAACGTCCACCCATAATCAGAGAGCAGGTCGGTCTATCCTCGGTGATTTGTATCACCACCATAGCTGCTGTTATAGTCGCCTCCTGGGATGGAGTTGCAGTGGTCCCTAGTGGGAGCAGATGAAGGCGTCCTACAGGTTGTCCCTTAGGCAGGGTGAGATGTTGCGTGGCTGATGCAGGGATGACAATTTCTTGGTGACCCAATGTAACTGACCCTGCTGCAATGTGTACAGAAGCGGGTAAGGCGTCTGGGCAAGGAAGAACGATGCCCATCATGCCCTGGGGAATAACATCATCAACCAGTGTGGGAAGAGCCTCCACACACCCTGGCATAGTAAAAGTACAGTCCTTGGATAACCTCAATAATAGCCCTTCTTTTAAAGGATGGTTTTTTCTATATCGTGAAATCATTTCTTGGGCAAGTTCCATATCTTCTTCCAAAACCTCCGCTATTGCTTCCTCACTGACCTCTGGTAGCCCTATTATTTTGCCTGGGCCCGAGCCTGGCCCGCACTCCCATTTCCCTGCTGCTGTGGAGAAAAGTCAGAGTCTTTGTGCTGAGCAGCTGAGGAGTTGGCATTAGGATTTGAGCGGCACTGATTGGCCCAATGGTACCCTTTCTGGCAAATGGGACACTTCCTTGAAGGGCGTGCTGCCTGCTTTTGAGAGAAGCAACATTGTGCTTTAAAATGTCCTTCTTTTCCACAGCCAGAACAACGTTTGTTTTGAGCCTGAGTTGTGGGCAACTGAACTGCAGCTGCCAGAAGTTGAGCCTTGTAACTGTGAGTCCCCACATTTTGACAAACTTTCATCATGTCTGCTATAGATGTTCCTGGCCTAGCATAAACAGCTGTCAGAGCCCCTTTACAATCCTCATTGGCATTTTCAAAAGCCAGTTGTTTCATGAGCATTTCCCATGCCGGAACATTTTCCACCTGGCGGCTGAGGGCAGTCATGAGTCTGTTAATGAACTCAGTGTAATCCTCTTTAGGGCCCTGCCTTATTGCTGCAAACCCAGCAACGGAGCTATCCCCTTTGGAAGGAATCTTACTCCAGGCACGCATGACTATCTGTGCAATATCTCCCAACTGGGCATCAGTGAGTGCCAACTGCTGTGTGGGGTTGGCAAAATTTCCCTCCCCACATAACATATCCATCGTGAGTGCAGGGCGTGTATGATGTACCTCCCAAGTCACATCCCTCCACTCCTGCAAGCAGAGCATGGCTTCTGCAGGAGGCAGGAGTGCTTTGATCATCTGTTTCCAATCAACTGGTAGCAATTTTTGAGAAGCAATGGCTTCCAACAAAGCTTTTGTAAAAGGTGCATTAAACCCATAGTCACGTATGCTGACTCTTAGTTCCTTCAGATATTTGTAATGGAGGGTTTCATATCTATCTGGGACTGCCAGTGCATTGCCCACAGCCGGAGCCCCCCTTATCACTGGGTATGTCTCAGTAGATTGCACGTCCAGCACAGCTGCAGTTAAAGCAGCAGAGAACTGTGTTTTGGTAGGGCTAAAAGTGCTTGATTGCTGCAAGGCAGGATATAATGTCCCATCTCCATTTCCACCTCCACCCCCATCAGGGGGCTGTTGTTTCTCATATGATGGAGGGGCAGTTGCCATAGCCCCTCCCTTGTCTGGTGGCAAAAGCTTTGGGAGGGGGCCAGCAAGCCCCTGAGACAACAGAATATTCTTTGGAGTGAGTCTTTGAAGGCAGTCTCTAACTTCCTCCCATGTAAATTGAACTGATACAAAAATTCTCTCATGCTTTTGCAATGCATTTCCTATTTGATTCCACTGTTGTAAGTCCAAACATTCATCATATTTAACCGAAGGACTGATTTTCCCTATAGCTTTGACTAGCTTTTGTATCTCCTTCTCATCAGCCTTTCGTCCATTCATATGCAAAAGATCTGAGATATCTTGAAGACCCAACTAGAGGTACAAGAATCCTTGACTTGATCCTGAGTAATACTCAGGATCTGGTGCAAGATGTTAATGTGACTGATCCAATAGGGAACAGTGACCACAACTCAATTATGTTTAACTTGATCATAGACCGCAAGTCACTGATAAAATCTAACACAGAGACCTTAAATTTTCAAAAAGGAAATTTCCCAAAGTTGAGGAAACTAGTAAAAAAGAAGCTGAAAGGGAAAATTGAGAGAGTCCAAACACTCCAAGAGGCATGGAGGCTGTTTACAAAAACAATAACAGAGGCTCAATTGGAATGCATACCCAAAAGGAAAAAGGGCACTGCCAGGTCCAAGAGGACTCCAATGTGGCTTACAGGAGCTGTTTGGGAAGTGATCAAGAGCAAGAAAAGCTCATTTAGAAGATGGAAGGCTTGTCCAAATGAGGACAGCAGGCAGCAACATAAATTCTGGCAGAACAAATGCAAGGCAACAATCAGGAAAGCAAAGCAAGACTTTGAGGAGCGTATAGCTAAAAATACTCAGAGAAATAACAAAGACTTCTTTAAGTACATTAGAAGTAAGAACCCAACTAGGAAGGCCATTGGACCATTAGATGACAATGGAAGGCAAGGGGTTATTAAAGAGGAAACAGAGATTGCAGAGAGACTCAATGAATTCTTTGCTTCAGTATTCACTGAAGAAGACAGAGGCCACATGCCCAAAACAGAGCCTATATTCGTAGGGAGGGAAACCGAAGAATTAAGCCAGATAGAAATAACCAGGGAGGAGGTCCTTGCATGTCTTGTTAAGCTAAACACTAGCAAATCACCAGGACCAGATGGCATCCATCCACGAGTTCTCAGGGAACTTAAAGATGAAATTGCTGATCTCCTAGCCAAAATATATAATTTTTCCCTCAAATCAGGCTTTGTGCCTGATGACTGGAAGGTAGCGAATGTAACACCAATTTTCAAAAAAGGATCCAGGGGTGATCCAGGAAATTACCGACCTGTCAGTTTGACATGTGTCCCAGGTAAAGTGATGGAAACCATCCTAAAAGATAGAATTAATAGGCACATAGAAGAGAAGGCGCTGCTAAAGGAGAGCCAACATGGCTTTTGCAAGGGCAAATCATGCCTCACTAATCTGTTGGAATTTTTTGAGAGTGTCAACAAGCATGTGGATAAGGGGGATCCAGTTGACATTGTTTATCTGGACTTTCAGAAGGCTTTTGACAAGGTCCCACACCAAAGGCTCTTGAATAAACTTACCAGTCATGGAATAAAGGGACAGGTCTTGTCCTGGATCAGCAACTGGCTAAGGGACAGGAAACAGAGGGTAGCACTAAATGGACACTTCTCCAAGTGGAGGGAAGTCAAGAGTGGGGTCCCCCAAGGTTCAGTATTGGGACCCCTGCTTTTCAACCTCTTCATAAATGATCTAGAAGTAGGAGTAAAAAGCAAGGTAGCCAAATTTGCTGACGACACTAAATTATACAGGGTAGTGAAAACTGTGAGAGATTGTGAGGAGCTCCAGAGGGATCTCTCGACACTGGGGGAGTGGGCAAAACAGTGGCAAATGAGTTTCAACATTAGTAAGTGCAGAGTGATGCATGTTGGGGCAAAGAACCCCAATTACACTTATAAACTGATGGGGTCTGAACTCTCTGCGACAAACCAGGAAAGGGACCTTGGTGTCCTGGTGGACAACTCAATGAAGGTGTCAACCCAGTGTGCCTCAGCAGTGAAAAAAGCAAACTCAATGCTAGGGATCATTAGGAAGGGTATAGAAAATAAGTCAGCAAGTGTCATTTTGCCTCTTTATAAATCTATGGTGAGGCCCCATCTGGAATACTGTGTACAGTTCTGGTCGCCATACCTCCAGAAGGATATTATGGAGCTGGAAAAAGTGCAGAGGAGGGCAACCAGAATGATTAGGGGACTGGAACACCTTCCTTACCATCTGAGGCTGCAACGGTTGGGCCTCTTCACTCTTGAACGACGACGTCTAAGAGGTGACCTGATTGAAGTTTATAAAATCATGCACGGTGTGGACAAAGTAGATAAGGAAAAACTGTTTTCCCTATCGCATAACACTAGAACTAGGGGACACTCCATGAAACGTTTGGGTACTAGTTCTCAAACAAATAAGAGAAAGTACTTTTTCACCCAGAGGATTACTGGTCTATGGAACTCCCTGCCAGAAGAAGTGGTGACAGCTGTCAGTTTTGACAGCTTTAAGAAAGGATTAGACAAGTTCATGGAGGACAAGAGTATCAATGGCTATAATTATGGATACTTAAGGACAACCTCCGGGTTGGAGAGATAGGCAGGATATCTCTCAATATCATTTCCAGGGAATCCTAAGCAGGTGAAGGCATCTGCTTGGGAATACCCTGAAGGAAATGGTGAGCCACTGTGTGAGACAGAATGCTGGACTGGATGGGCTGTGGCCTGTTCCAGCAAGGCTGTTCTTATGTTCTTATGTTCTTATGTTCTTATCTTTACAAAGTTCATGCATTTGCGACGCCAGCATACACCCCATTATAAAAAAAATAATATTTTTCTTTTTCTTTCGTCACTCACCTAATGTTGGACCCAATGTAGAATTGGATGAATTTCGAGCGCTCGAATGACCTTTCCTCTGGTCGTAGGTGAATGAGACCTTCCGGTCGATGAGGTGATAATTAGGTGCTAAATGCTGAAGCAGAGTTCAAAGAAGGCTCTCTCATTGTAGTTCAAAGCCTCACACGGGGCACCACTTGTAGAAATCTGATTCATGTCTCAATCAGTCTCATGAAGCAGCAGTTTATATCATCAGATCTTTTAAGATAGAAACTTAAGAGTCCACGAAGTCCAGCTTCATTAGGCTCAGAGTAAGGAAAGACAGAGACAGACAGAAAACACGACTCCAGTCTTTGGCTGAACAAAGGATACTAATGGCTTCTCTTTATTCAAGCAGAGTATCTCCGAAATGAAACTTAACAGAAACAAAACTTAAGGCACAGCCAACCAATCAGAAAGTCAGAACCCAAATAAGGAGAAGAAGGGAGAATTCTTTTTCACTATTCTACGCATTCCCAAAATCCAGTGTTATCTCTCATGCAGACAAAGAGGACTTTTGTTTACACAATGTGTCTAGGAAGACAGGCAAGACAGAAACCAGATGCATTCCTACACCCTGGTCTAGGTTAATATGGACACTTTGACTGAAATCCTGTTCCTTAGCATAGCTAGTCAGAATTAGGGTAGGCCCATTAAATCCATGGAATAGACAAATGTATTGATTCATCAAACCCCCAC
This sequence comes from Bradypodion pumilum, assembly GCA_035047305.1. Classification (NCBI taxonomy): domain Eukaryota; kingdom Metazoa; phylum Chordata; class Lepidosauria; order Squamata; family Chamaeleonidae; genus Bradypodion; species Bradypodion pumilum. The sequence continues at coordinate 121,685,744 of JAWDJD010000004.1, forward strand.
TGGTTGAGTGATCCTACTCTAGATGCAACTGACTACTACACTATGCAACAATATTTCAGCTAACGCATAGCATCATTTTAAAACCAATATAACTAGGTTACTGGCCATGTTCCTTTATGTTCCAATACTTATTTCCTGAGAAGAAAAATCCTTATTCACTTAATTTAAATGATTTTTAATGCTGGTGTCTGAGCTGAAGTTTAGTAAGAGCTGCAACTGATAAAAAGGAAAAAATTGCTACACATTGAGTTCTGTGGTTTATGGATACTACGCATTTTATGATTAATTTGTTAAATCAGATTAAACAAACACATAGGTAGATAGATATGCCAATTGATGTCAGTGGAGATAAACACACCTCTTCCGAATTGTGGCTTTCAAAATGAATGGATTAGAAAGTGGCTATAGAAACTAACCAATTACCCTATATATTATAGATTTAATGTTTGAAAAAATATTTGCACGGTACTACATAAAAATCAAAATATGTTTTTACCAAAACATCAGTACCTGATGCCAGTCCAACCAGAGAATATTGATTAACAAAGAAAAAGAACAATGAAGGTGTAAGCAATAAAATTTAGTAAAGCATAAATTCATAGCATCATGCTGACAAATCTACTTGCTAAACATTTCTTTAATATTATCAGCATATTACCATGAAAAGTTGCTTAATTATGTAATGTTTTTACTCCTGAGAAGGCATAATATTGTGCAGGCCTGTTCTGGGCCCTCCCCTATAATCTGCTAATTTTATTGGATGATCCTACTGACTATTTATTTATTAGTAGCAAAAGTAAATAACTTCTCTTCATTTTACTATTTCACTTGTCTAATGTTTTAACAATTTGATTAAATTCTGGCTGTGTTAAGTGGATTGATTGCTCATGATATATGTGAATTTGATATTTTGGGTTTTGTTGCTTTTTGTTTTTATACTTCTAATTTGCCCCAATGGCTTTATCAGTGGGGTAATGGGAGAGAAACATATTTAAAAGACGCTATCTCTGAGTCCTGATCTGTTACAGATGTCACATGTCTGCCATTCCATCTTTCAAACCCACCCATCCAATCATGCCTTATCTAGGATGACACTCAGTTCTACGGAGAAAGCCTGTGAGGAGTGGAATGGCCAGATCATGCCAACCGAAAGTGGAAGCAGGCGCATTTACGGCTGACGTAAATGTACCCGCTTCTACTTCCAAAGGCAGCAGAGGCGGCGTAGGGCTGGCTGCAATGGCATTACGAGCCAGCCCCCATCCACAGACCATAGGTTGGAAACCCCTGCCTTAAACAAACATATAGACAGAAACTTTAATGTGGCAAAGATCCTGCATGTCTGCTAGTTCTTATTAAGCTGTCTTGGCTGGTTGTCTGTTACCCCTTTCTGGTCTTCATGATTGAAGTGAGAGTTCTCAAGGAACGAAAGCTCACCTGCACAGAAAATCTTCTGCAGAAAGTTATCTTGAAAGCTCCAGCCTTCCAAGGCTGTCTGCACCACATCAAAGGCTCTTTTTGGCACACACTGTAAACACAAAGACTGCTTCTTAGGAACAAGGAATACTTGACTTCAAATCCTGTAGCCTCCAGATGTCAAAATAAAGGGACCGCAACCCCTCCTAAATCTTGCTTGCTATGGATAGATTTAGACATGGCAGACACTTTTCCTCCCCATCTCCAGGGGGCAAGACCTTTGCTATGACTGCACAGATGAGATTAATAAAAAGAAATGGGATTAGAGGGCATGGAGGGGGAAAGGGACATACCCTTTTTATGTATGAGTGATATCAGTGTTATAGAACACACTCAAATGCCTTCCATCAAAGGATCTATTATAGGTATTAATAGATGCATCATTTGTTGCTAAAATAGTAATTATGTGGGTGGGGGCAATAAAAATCTGTTTCTTGATTTTTCTTCCTGTTGAATTGTACAATATAAAAGTCAAGGTTCAGAAAGGAAAGTCCTATTTGGTCATCAGCTTCCAGTACATGTCTCTGTCAGTTGCCATATTGCTCTCTATAGTTCACCATAATTGGTCATGTTATCAAAGAATCCAATATCAAAGTGTCCAGCTATCCTACAATAGAACGTTGCATACATTTAATTAGCTTGTATACTTCCACTACTATTGCTTTAGGTAATTTCTTCCACAGTAAATGGTTTCCTCTTTTTCCTGATATTTACACCATTTACATTGGCTCCAAGCAGTCCAGTTGGCTTAAGCAATAGTCCCTGCTGTTCTCTTTTTGCCAAAGCTGTACACCAAGGGTCACCAAACTTGGCTCTCCAGCTGTTCTTGGACTTCATTTACCAGAAGGACAAGTCAGCAATCCTACTGATCAGGCCTTCAGGGAATTGAAGTCCAAGAACATCTGGAGAGCCAGGTTTGCTGATCCCTGGTCTAGACTATCCAGAGACCCTTTTAGCCTAGCTTTCTATACCTTGAAGTTCTCAAAACTGAAGAAAGGATGTGAAATTATTCAGTCTGATATCTGGTAAATCAACATCTCACTGCTCAGGCATCTGCATCATAGGCACACCTGTCAAGTTTTGGGAAATTCCTGTCAAATAAGGGAAATTTCCCAGCCAAAAGAGGAAACTGGACAGCTATACTTATCCTGTTCTGGCCTCCAGTCTAACTCCAGTCTAATTGCAGTCTACCTAATATGGGATGATGGCGGGAAATAGTGTACAATATGGGGGTTTGGCAGAAATTTCCCGAAACTTGACAGGCATGATCATAGGACAAAGGTGACATTTTAGATATCGCCAAACCAACTAGATTTTATCTAAGGTTGAAAACAGTAACTCCCATCTTTTAGACATGGTATCCCCTTTTTGGTTTGTTTGTTTTTAAAAAAACAGTTATGCTTCCTACACTCCTTGAACACTCTTTCCTCAAAAAAAAAAATCAAATTGTAATTTAATTTTTAAAAACCCCTCAAAAATCTGTTAATTATTTTAAATATGGGGCAGATTATGAATGGGTTGGGATGCACTGGCCTGATCAACGTGTGTACATTATTAGAAAAAACCACCGCTACCTGCCCCGCAGAGCAAGATAGACTGCCTCAATGTTATGCAGTGACTTTTAAAACTACCTACACTTGTTTGGCATGAGGTTTCATGCACACAGACCATTTCTTTAGCTGATACAAATAAATAAAATGCAAAGAGTACCATAGTCAAGTGTCAGCTTGACTGAAATCTTTGGAGATCACGTGCTGCCTGATATGCTACATAGCATGGGAGGATCTAAGTCAAAGTAAGTAACACAACATAACAACAGTATTATTAACATTGGTTCTAAACTTTCAGAGGCTAGTTAGCATAAACATCTCAGCAAAGGTAAGATCAGTTACATTATTTGATGTTAAAACAATGATTTCTGCTTAACAGACTTTATCTGTGTATGGGGTGGTATAGAAGTGCAATTGCTCTTGCTCTTGCTATCCATTTTAGCTGAAGAGAAAAGTGATGATTTTTGTTTCACACTTTGATAGGGGGAAAATCTTTCATATACACAGCAGGGCAGTAATACAGACAAAGTTGCATGGGTGAGCTGGTTAATATCTGTAATGGGATCCAAAGCCCTATTATTATTATTTTACACTGGGATACAGTTCTTCATGTCCCCCCCCAGCTGATCTAGAATCAAACCAGGTGATAGGTTTATCATGTGTGTATCTATCTTTTATTCATTTATTTATGTATAGGTGCTCTCTCAAGTAGTGAAAATATCTGTTTCCCATTTTGTTATTTACCTCACATATCTTACATTTAGCTTACTTGGCTTTGTGATAGATCATTGCAAGGTAAAGACTGAATTACATTGCAAATCAGATTACAAAACTACACGTCTCTAAGATCTTTTCATTATATGAAGGGGAATATTGCTTAAATTGAGTTAATTGTAGCCAATATATTTTCCCTTTAACATTTAGTTAGGGAGAACAGCAGGGCACAGCCACCCAAAATCTGACAGAAACAGAGAGAGAGAGAGAAACAAATGATAAGCAGACATTTTTCAAAGTATTAATATAATTAAAAGGTAAAGGTTTCCCGTGCTCAAAAGCCAGTCGTATCCGACTCTAGGGTTCAGTGCTCATCTCTGGTTCAAAGCCGAAGAGCCAGCGTTGTCTGCTTTTGCAGACATTTCTGTGGTCATGTGGCAGGCATGACTAGACACTGGAGCGCACGGAATGCTGTTACCTTCCCACCGAAGTGGTCCCTATTTATCTACTTGCAATTTCTTGCTTTTGAACTGCTAGGTTGGCAGGAGCTGGGACAAAGACAATAGGAGCTGCGAAAATACGTGAAATACATTCTTCAACTTTTCTTCCAAATGTTTATTTTTGTGCATTTTATGCTTGCATTTTTATTGTTGGATGGCAAGAGATCCAGTTTTTATTGTATCTTATTGGAAATTCTCAGACATATAAGCATAATTTTATCTCTAGCTAGCTGTACCCTATGTAGTTATCCCATCTTTTTCCAACTTCTTTCTCTTGTCTATTGGCTCACCTCACTCACATGACTTTGATCCATTTACCCCTTTCTGGATTCCATTCTACATATGTATGCAAAGTTATGATACTGAACGACTCCTACAGGTATATGCAGCTATTGTTCCTACTATTTCCAATAAGATAATTCAGCCATTTGGAATCTCTAGAAATGGATGGGTGATAGTTTATCTTAACTCTCTCCTGTGTTTGCAGGGATACACAAACTGACTCCTTTATTGTAATGATTTTTTTAATGTGTTGTAAGCTTCCCAGGGTGGGAGAATATCCCAGATGGGCAGGATATAAATACAAATAATAATGTTTTAAAAAAATAATAATAAATTTTCTGTTTCTGCAGTATGTGAATAAAATTGCAATGAATGTTGTTGTTAAAGATGTGGTTCTGATAGTTTTTGCATAAATGTTTGTCCTCATAATCACATAGTCTTTTGCAGTACGTTGTTAATGATTAGCCATTTGTTCCAGTAAAGTGATCACAAACCGTTTTCAACAGTAGTTCCTATTATCTACTCATAATAAGGACATTCATGTTAAGATTACATTGGTCTAGCTTTTTATGGGCAATTTTTTGCCATTTGGCTAGTCTCATTGACTAATCGATATCTGAAGGGCAACTTCATTTATACAGTCTATTGATTCAGTAAGTTGGCAATGCGTATGATATCTGCCATTATCTGCTACCTCAGAATTTGCTTTATTTGCTTTTGGCAGGAGAGTAGAAATCAGTGTTTTCATTTTCCATACAATGTGCAGTAATTTTTCAAACAGAATGCTTGGTCTGGCAGTGCTTACTAGATGAACACTGCAATGGAAAATAAGATCCTACATGCCTCCCTTCCTAATTTCAGAATGGCAAAGGTGAGGATAGGGTGGGCAGCTCAATTTGCTACTAAGCATACCTGCTCCCCCTCAGAAGCCCAGGTATATGTGTAGGAAGCTTTATGGTGTCAATGTATTGCTTGCAGTATTTCTACAGTATTTCATGTCTGGGGTAGACAGAAGGAGCCTCCATGAAGATTGTGAATATAGTCAGGTGTACCCCGGGCGGCAACCTTGTCGGCTAATCCTCCTAACACCGGATAAGAACAAAAGAACTGAAGAATGAATCCACCAGAAAGGTTTTTGTCAAGAACAACCATAACAATGATGTCAATCAATATTTAGGGACTTTCAAGTAATAAGAGTGTCCTCCTTGCAGACATGTACAGGAAATAAAAAATGTGACATACTTCTGCTCCAGGAAACACATTGGGGGACAGCAAAATACAGACCCAAAGTGGCCAGAATGCAGCGAATGATTGAGAGACCTCATGACCATTATGGGAGTGCAATTTTTGTTAGACCTGGCCTCAGCATAATATCAGCTTCATTGACGGAAACAAACAACACTGACATTCTCACCATCCAAACCCTACAATTCTCTGTTATCTCTGTCTATAAGCCACCAAAAGCAAATTTTAGTTTTAATGAACCGGACAATTTTACTTATGACATAAATAAACTTTATTATTGAAGATTTTAATTGTCACAGTGAGGCTTGGGAATATAACCAAACCAATGAGAATAGTGCAAAACTTGTATCTTGGGCAGACACCAATGACCTCCAAATTGTCCATGAACATTCCCAGAATGTTAATAAGCAAAGGTTGTGCGGTTAACAATGGAGGATGCTTAATGACATCCAGGGTTTTTTAAAAGGGAAATAAAAAAAAACTGAATTAACTGAGCTACAACGTCAAGCAAGGAGAGCTGAAAGAGACAAATTGTTACTAGTACTGTTATAGTTACTAATAAGATCTGCCACTTTGAGAGGAAACCAGGGAGTTACAATGTCAAGCAGCTCCAAGAAGCAGTAACTCCTCCATTGCTTTGCTATCATGCTCTTACTTGGATTTCAAAATGTTCAGCAGAAGTGCCCCCCGCCCCACATGTCCTGGGGATGAAGGAAGACCACTTTCTGCTAATGATTGCAAGGGTTGCTGTCTAAAGTGGACGAAATGGACTGCCCCTTCTGAGCTGGAGAGGCTTCTCTATTTCTCTTCACTGAAGTATAATGCAAGGCCTAGGAAAAAGGCAGGCTGTAGCAAAAAAAAAGGAGGCAAAGTGCTGTCAAGTGATATGGCAAGATGCTGGGAAGGCAGAGTAAATGATAAGTTCAAGAGAACTCTTTGGGGCTCACAACTGATAAGCTGTAAGTGGCGTAATCATTATGTGCTGGCTTCTGTCCTTCTCCCGGCTAAATAGCCCAATCAAGTTAAGCAGGGCTACATGCGGAGCAGGCAGTACTTGACATGAGTAAATACTGCATGATCACTGCTTCCGTCACAGCACCATTTCAGTTAGAGTGTGCCACAAAAGAAAAAAGAAAGACTTTGAGGATTTCAGCTGCCTCCTCACATGGACATTACAGAGTGCAACATTCCCCCTTCCCGTCTAGATCCTTCTACCAAATGTTGGATTTCTGCTTTGCTTGTATCAGTTTTGGAATTGACGACTGTATATGAGAAATCTCTGGTGTGGTTTTGTCTTTTTAGAGTGAATTGTGAAAACCAGCTTTATACAACTGGCAATTGCAGACAGGGCTGTAGCCAAGATTCTAGATTGGGGGGGGGGGATATTTTTTCAGGAGGACACGCACACACCTCTCTTTGGCATCCTGGGGTGGGCTGTTAGTTTAGGGAGGCTGATCTCCCCCTGGCTACCCTCTGGCTATGGCCCTGATCGAAGATGATCTCTGGTTGTTATTTGGATTACTTGTAAACACACACACACACACACACACACACAATTTCTCAAGTAAGGCAAAATAACCTGAAATCTGAAGGGAAGGAAGAGGAATTGATTTGGTGTTATAGTAACATTATGTTAAAGCCTTAAAGAAATACACATGTGTAAATGAGATATTGGGTAAAGGTTTCCCTTGCTTTAAAGCCAGTTGTGTCTGACTCTGCCCATCTCCATTTACAGCCAAAGAGGGGCAACAATGTCTCTCTCTCTCTCTCTCTCTCTCTCTCTCTCTCACACACACACACACACACACACACACACAGATGCAGACATTTCCATGGTCATGTGGCAGGAATGACTACACATCAGAGCGCACTGAATACTGTTACCTTTCCTGCCAAAGCAGTACCTATTTATCTACTTCAATTTATTGATTTACGACTGCAAGGTTGGCAGGAACTTGGACAAATGGTAGGCACTCACTCGGTTGTGCAGTACTCGGGTCTCGAACTGCTGACCTTCCAATCATCAAGCTCAGTGTCTTAACTACTAGGCCACTGCAGACAACTGAACCCCCTCTTAAACAGAAGCAAGCAGGATGTGTTGATAAGATGAGAGAAATTGTATTATATCGTATTTTCCCTATGCATTGAAATTTGAAATAATATCCCTGCTGTGATGATGGACAGACTTTGTACAAATCATTCTGGTCCCAGGCTCTGTTATCTACTCACTGGTTGTTAATAACAGGGACTTCTTTCAGTGTACAAAAACAAAACAAAACGGATGTGAGGAGTGGATGGTATGCATTATTGCCTAATCCAATATTAATCTTACACAGCCATTAAGATTCAACGTGGGATTTGCAGTGTCTGAACTATCTCCATGACCATTTCTGTCTTCTTCTTTGTTTTTTGACACATGGAAAATGACTTTCTGAAAGGGACAGACTCCTTTACCTGTGAGTTAAAGCCACGGCATACCAAGTTCGAAGTCAGGCTAAAGTCTCTATGGGTAAAAGAGACACTCTGCTTCACAAAGTTACACTGCAGTGATATGTCATAGACAAAGTTCCCAGGTTAAAAGCACTGGGATGTTTTGATTAGCTAGGGTGATGATATCACTTGCCTCCTGTTCATTCTGAGCTTAGCCACAACCCCATTGTTATGGGGGACAATACAAACTTCTTGTGGAGATACAAACGGCTACACCGGATTTGTTGATATGGCTCACCACAACTGCCTGTATTTCTAAAGTCTCTTTGGGGTTCTAGATATGGGGACTTACACACACACACACACACACATACACACACACACTTGCACTACTGCACCTCCACATGTAGAAGATGATGGAAATAATGATATTAGTGAGAGAGGGAGTAGGCTGGCACATCCTGGCAGTTTTTATTCAGGTTGAGAACACCTGCCCAGGTGTATTACTTTATTATTCTGCCCACACACCCTTTCAGCCTCTTTTCAACGATCTCCCATTTTCCTATGTTCTCCTTCTAAACTCCCAACCCTGTTCACATCAATACACTCTGCTTTTTATTAGGCTCATGTTATCACGACTGTCTCCAGGTCCTGGACATTTCAAATCATCACTTTTAAAGATGCATTTGTTGTGGTTTCTATGATAGTTGCATGAGGCCATTTCCTTCCCAATAATCAAGAACAATCTGCTTCTGCATGCAACATGTCTTGTAATTTTAAAGAGAATGCAGAAGAGAGAGGGGGGGGGGAGGAACAAAGCTAGATGCCTTTCAACTTTACCTTGAAAACTGCTTTGTTATTATTTTACTCAGGCATGCCAAGTTCAACTTTTGGAACCTCTGCAACTCTTTTTCTACATTGAGTAAATATGCTTCTGCATTTAAATGATGAAGCAATGAAGAATTGTTTTTCATTCTCTGCACAGCGGCATACAGACTTTCCAAGGCAGCAACACAACAAAAAGTCACACTTGGTGTGTCATCAGTAACCTAGCTTTGCTGCCAAATATCTCCAAATTTGAATATAAGAAAGAAATTAAAAGAGTGTCAAAATGCAAATAGTTGGTGACAAGGTTAAAAGAGACAGGCGGATAATATTCACATGGGCTGCATAATCCCTTCTGGTTTCCAAAAATTATTACACTAGTGAGGGGTGGGATGGAAACAATTATATTTTTTATTGATTCTGTGAAGAGGAAATGGGATTTTCCCTTTCTACCATACATATTTTTCAAATACAAAACAAATTCATTTCTACTTCTTTTGGCCCAGCACTCCATTTTTGAAAATTTAGAATTCAAACTAGTTCTCGGGTCCCAGTGAGCCATGCTGGGCACAAGACCCAAAGGAGAATTAAAAAGCCATCTGCTGTTCACACAGTCCCTGAATCCAGCAAGCCAGCTGCTCATTGCTTTTGACACCAATGTGAGTTGCATTTTCCAAAGTTTTTTTTTAAAAAGTGAACTGTGTTAAGAAGTTATTTTTCCCCAGTAAGTTATCCTTGTTCTTTTTTAGAAAATGTGTTAAAACAAGAGTTTAGACTACCATCTTATGCAATTAGAAAACTACCTCTATATATACAGGGTTAGCCTCAGTCATTTGACCACCTGAGGCAAAAGATACAAAACAAGTCATACCTGTAGATGCCAATTTTGAATTTTACCTTAGCAGTGGTGATGTGGTAATGGTGACAGGTTACTGCAGCAGTACATTTCTAACAGATCTATCTATGCTACATTTTGAGTGGAGTTTTTAAGAAAGATATGATTTTGTTGTCAAAATCAGGCATACCCTGGTAACGGCAACCTTGTGTTGCTGGCTAATCTTTCTCACACACGGTCAGGCGAAAGAAACTGTAGAATGAACTCACCAAAAGGCGCCTTAATTTTGGCAGTTTCACGTCTGGCCTAGACACAGCAGCAGCAGCAGGAGCAACAGCAGCAGCAGCAGCAGCAGCAGAAGAAGAAGAAGAAGAAGAAGAAGAACAACAACAACAACAACAACAACTATAACTACAAGTACAACAACTACAACAACTACAACTACAACAACTATCTAGATGGCATTAATAGATTTCAAACCTAGAAGTAATTAATAACTATTTTTCCTGTTCACAAAAAAAATAGCTCAATAACTTATAGCAACCCAAGAATAGCTTTTGAAATTAATGAGATATTTAAGGTGTGGTCTTACTAGTTCCACCCCTCCAATGAGTTACTATAGCAGAGTTTGGGAATAGAACTGAGGTCACCTTGTCTGTTACTCCATCCACTACTATACACTAGGCACCCAGGTATGATTTTGGATGACTTTAAAATAAACAGTATTTAAATATCATTGTTCATCTCACTGAATTTTTTAAACAATGGCCAATATCCTGTTACATTTCCCAGCTAGAGTAGAGCCATAAACTCCTGAAATCAACAGATATGTAGAATCAATTGGTCTGCTTATCTGGATCCCAGTTTTGAGTGAAAGGTAGGCTATACACCAGATAAATAATTTAACAGTATTTGTGTCTTCTCAGTTTTCCTAGGAGCTCGAGTTAGAATACATGGAGTCATACCATGTTATTCTCTAAACGTTCATGTGAAATCACATAAATTCCTAGAGTATGATTTGCCAGTGGCTACACCATTAGCTTCATGAGTGGGTAGAGACTGCAATCTCTCCACAAAAAGCTCTGTTTGTTTATTTATTTCACACTTTTCTTCCACCATGAAACTCAAAGCAAGGTACATACCTGTAGTATTCTTAAAGATTTCCTCCCTGGCACTGACCAGACTATAGGTTTTGGCAAAGTAATGATATTATACATCACATTCATATGTGCACACACATACAAACAGACACAATGGGCAGAGTCCTGTTTCTCCTTTAACTGGTGCGGGTGTTTCAGAAATTGTGCAAGGAGCTTCCCATTGCTGACTTGCACATGTTTAAGCTCCAAAGAAAGCACTGGGGTCTTATCATCATAGTGCCAGCAAAATCACTAAACACTCCCAAAACCACCCACTGTGCCACACTTGAATGAGTACACATATACAGCCAGCCCACCCAGCTATACTTGAGAGGGTGAGGCATCACAATTGGCAAGACCTTCTGTGGCAGAAAATGGAGGAGACTCCAGATAACACAACCCAGTTGTTAATCAGGTTTTGCTCTTATGATAAAGCCTAAAAACGTAGGGACTGGCCTGGACTACAAATACATGATCTATGGAATGGACTACAGAACTACCTGGACTACATATTGCAGTGTTGGCGAACTTTGGCACTAAAGCTGTTCTTGAACTTCAATTCCCAGAAGCCCTGATCAGCAGGAGTGCTGACTTGGGTTTCTGGTAATTGAAGTCCAAAGACACCTGGAGTGCCAAGCTTCACCATCACAGACCTATTGAATGGAATGGTGGAAATCCTTGGCTATATTTTGAAGAAAATTTGTTTTGAAGGCATTTTCAAATTAATCGCACCTGTGAACTTATTGAACCATCATCTCTGCTTATACCTTCTCACCAACTGGTCCAAAAATTGAACTTCATTTTCTTTAGTGGCCGCTTATACATATTGGGGCTGCTGGAATGGAAAGCACAGCAACAAATAACAAAGAGAAACAGAGCTCAAGCTGGTGTCTATTTCACACAGAGAGAGTGACTCCCTCCCACACAAAAGCAAGCAAGCATTCACATATATACACAACACATGGAAGCCAACAGGGGTGGGCTGGCTGTGAACACTCCTGAGTGAAGCAGCACTCATGCATTCATATAGATGAGCTACCACTGACACACACAATACAATAATTCTATTATTTTACTTGTGGTGACCGTTTCTTTTTTTCTAAAGAAACAAACCTTAGCGAAATGGCTTGATAATCTGAGGACGAAACTGTGGCCTGATCTACTAGTAGACTTTCTTGTTCCACATGAAACTGTTGCCAAGCTTTGAGAAGATCAATTTGATTGTCCCTTGTGGGTGTTGGGTGTATATGAGAGAGAGAGAGAGAGAGAGAGAGAGAGAGAGAGAGAGAGAGAGAGAGAATAAGATGCTGTTTTGACTCCTACTGATTGCCTGGAGCATCACCTTGCTTCTAAATTGCTTTTGGGCTATCCAAGACAGCTTTCTCAATGCTATTTCCTAATGCTAAGTACAGCCCATTTGGTGCCTCTTCTAATTAAGTCCATTAATACTTCCCTACATTTACAGGAATATGAAGAGAATCCTCCTGACGTTACCATCACAGTCCAAAGGTGCGTGGCTTCTTTTCAGACAGACTGTCTGCTGGTGCTACCCTGTGGTAAGTGAAGCTGCAAATACATTTGTCTGCGGGCCCTAAATAAATAATGTTCTTTTCCAAACAGCACATTGTGCACAGAATCACTGTTGTTCTATTTCAAAGTTGCCAAAGACAGGGCTGGGCTGGGCTCCCTGTATTCTGCTGCTGTCTATAAACCATGTAGAGAAGATGTGAAATACTGTCTGAGAAAATCCCATAAATAGAGTCAATTATGGGATTAACATTTTTTCAGGCATTCATAAAGAAGGAGGTTGTCATTCAGAGATGAGTAATTATACATCAAAGAGCTGGTTCATCCAAAAGTGGTCGATTTTTGTGTAATGGGAGGAAGAGTAGTAACTATGAAAATTATAAATTTATCCTTCTTGCAGTTTTGTCTGTATGTGTTTGTGATACACACACTGTTAGTATAGGAGTTCTCAACCTTTTAAAGCCAGGTGCCGGGTCACGCTCCCTCAGACAGCTTTGGGAGTCAGATGGCCATTTAGCCCTTCCTCCACCACATGGCACTTCCTGGTGTGGCGGAGGCGGTCGGGGCCACATGAAATGGTGCTTTGGGCCACATCCGGCCTATGGGTTGAGGTTGGTAATGTTGAGGTTGGTAATGTGACAAGAGTCCAGGGTGAACCAAGTATTATGCCTCCACTGTGTTATTAAGTTATAGCCAAAAGTATTTCAAATTGTGGGTGGCATAGTACTTAAGCTAGACTGGATGACATTTAATATCAGTGTGGTTCCTTAAACAAAATATACTTTGACTTAGGATATAATTGTTCATTGAGGCAGCAATGTAAAAGAAAAGCTATACAGTGGTACCTTGGATAAAGTCCGATTCAGATGAAGTCCGATTCAGATAAAGTCGTGGTTTTCATGCACACGTGATGCATCGCATAAAGTCCAAAACCGTTTTAAAAAATGGACATTATCTGAGGTATTTGGTATAGGAACCTCAGATAAAGTCCATTTTTGGACGTTATCTGATGCATTGTCCATTTGATTCGGATAAAGTCCAAAATCAGATAAAGTCTAAACTTGTGGAACGGTGTTTGGACTTTATCCGAGGTTCTACTGTAGTTTACTTCCAAACTCTCAGTGAGGAATGCAGTTTAGTGGTTACTCTATCAAAGGCATTGTACACATTTAACAAAAGGATTGCTAACTGCATGTATCAGTGTGAACTCCACACAGGACCTCAGCAATCCAATCACTGGCTGAAAATCCAGTGCCTTTTAGGAAAGCTAAAAACAGAAGGGTTGACCAGGCTCTTCCACCATTTCAGGTCAGAAGCAGAGTGCTTCTCCCAACATATACTTTGGCAGTAGCATTTCCATTCACCAAAAACAGGAAAAAGAGGTAAAGTAAAGGTAAAGGTTTCCCTTGCTCGAAAGCCAGTCGTATCCGACTCTAGGGTTCAGTGCTCATCTCTGGTTCAAAGCCGAAGAACCAGCGTTGTCTGCTTCTGCAGACATTTCGGTGGTCATGTAGCAGACATGACTAGACACCAGAGCGCATGGAACACTGTTACATTCCCACCAAAGTGGTCCCTATTTATCTACTTGCAATTTCTTGCTTTCAAACTGCTAGGTTGGCAGGAGCTGGGACAAAGACGGGAGGTCATTCCATCCTGCAGTACTCGGGAATCATACTTCTAATCACCTAGAGAAGAAAGGGGGGACACGGTGGTGGAACCAGCAACCATGACAGTAGATGACAACAATGATTGTGAGGATGTTTATGAAGAACAAAAGGAGGAGAAAGCCACAATAACTTCACCCACTCTAACCCCAGAGTCCACTTCTGTTATACAGAGCTGTCTCTTCCCACTTTTGATTTACTGCTGGTTGTGAGAAGCACTGAAGCCCAGCATGGAAATTTACCTGTTATTGTTGATTTTCTCATGCACTCCCCCACTTCCTCAAAGACACCTCACAACACAAAATTAAACTAAATAAGGAAAGAGACATAGCTGGCCTCTAAAAATAAAATATGGTGGAAGAGGGAAGGCTAAAGTTAAAATCCAGATGTGGCAGAGTTCTACAGAACAGCATGAGACCTGCTAGGCCAGGATGAGGAGGGGCAAATTTGCTCAAGCTGACGAGTAAGGCCAGCCCTGTGTTCTTAGCTGACACTTTCAAAAACACTACTATATCCTGCTAAGACATCTAATCAGCCTTCAGCAAATAACATGGTTAACAGTGCCTGACCAAACCTCTCTAGTCCCAAAACCTAACCTGCCATTTCCCTATCTAAGCCCTAGCTGGCTGCTTTACTACCCAAGACCTAGCTGGCTTCTTTATTATCCAAGACCTAGCTGGCTTTTTTAATTTTCAGCCCCTTACCTGCATGTGCCTCTTGCAAGTAGAGCTAGTCTGTGTGATCTTGGACAAGCTGCACCATCCCTGGGGTGACCCCCAGAAGAAAGGAATGGTAAACACATTTCTGTGCCTTATCTACCTGGAAAACCCCATAAAGGGTCACCATGTCAGAACTGACTTTTCAGTGCATAATCATCACCATCATCACCTGCTTCTTTATATGCCCACCCTATCTTACTTTTCTATCCAAACACATTCCTCTGGCAGTTAAACTTTTCCTTTCCTTCTGGAATTGTCCGCTCCCACCTGACTGGTTTTGGCTTTATTCTGTTGTAATTTTCAACAGATGGTATGTTTAAACAGTTGAGACTCTCTCTCTCTTATGTGTGTGGGTAGAGTGGGTAAATTATCTGGAGTTTTTTAAATGGGGTTTTATGTGTTTTTAGTGGGTTTTAACATTGTCTATTTCTGTAAGAGTCATTGTCGAGTTGTGCGGCAATAGAAGTACGAATATATATATAAAGGATGAACAGTCCTCTTATCTTTCACAGCCTGCTCTCCTCAAAAGCAGCAAAGAATGCTGTTCTCCACCATTATGAACCATACCTGTCAAGCGTGGCTCTGGACAATACGGGACCTGCACAGAACCGTTCTGCGCAGGTCCCTTCTACGCATGCGTAGAAGCCTTCTGTGCATCCCCTTCTGCGCAGAACCCTTAGGGGTTCTACGCATGTGTAGAAGGGTTCTGCACAGAAGGGGATGTGCAGTAACTACTTTTCCTCCGCCGTCAAGTTACAGGATGGCAGCAGCTCCAGGAGCGAAAGTAGGAAAAGCGGTGCTGGAATACAGGAAATCCAAGGCCATTACGGGATACTTGACAGGTATGTTATGGACATGTGCTGCAACTGTTTGATATATCAACTTGTACCTATGGTAGGGTGGTGGTTCTTTTATCATCTCCAGATCAAACTTTAAACTGCCAATATGAAGCCACCTTCTTGGCTTTGTCATTGGCCAAACTGAATTCCTCATCAGTACATGTTTCTGGTAGTAATCAGCAGACCAGCAAATGAGCCAGATTCTGTATCTCCCCACATTAACACAACACATTGTTGTCCACTAGTAGTCTCCACTTGAGCATATCAGTCTTACATTTAAGGCACTCCAACCATCAGCCAATTCAGGATTTTCCAAGAGACATAGTGCTGTGATGGCAAACTTTGGCACTCCAGATGTTCTTGGACTTCAATTCCCAGAAGCCCAAGTCTCTGTGAATCCTCACGAATGGGTTTACTGCAGTATTCATGTGGATTCAAAGAGACTTGGGCTTCTGGAAATTGAAGTTCAAGAACAACTAGAGTGCCAAGGTTCACCATCACTGACATACTGGGAAGTTGAATTCCTCAGCCATATCCTCCTTCACTCCTTGTTCAGTGAGCTCCTTCCTCCATCTTCTCATTTGATTTTGCTCTTGCATACTGTCAAGAATGTTTGTTCTTGTCCTCTAAAGCTCTTCCTGGATTTGAGTCAGTAGACTTGAGGCATATATCCATTCAGAGTATGTAGAGGGTCATTGCAGGCACACACCCCAAAGAAAGACTCAGACACCGGTATATGGATAAAGGCATCGGGCCACTTTTATTGAATAATGCCCTAGTCCGAATTATAACTTTCAATTGGTGTAGTCATCCAATTGTAATTCTTTAAGGCAAGCAGGCCGAAGTAACACTGGTAAGGTTCCTCCCAAAATGCCAATGCAATTGGCTACATGTAACTATTTGTATCAATTTGTTTGCTGACACAAACAAATTGTTGACCAGAGTCAATAAACTATCTACTGACCCCACCCTATGACGTGTATCCGTTAAATATCAAGGTGATGCAGGCTGTTAAGCTCCTGCCATCACCCCTTGCCTGGTTCGTCCTTGACCAGCCAAAGCTATTACCCCTGTACCTGTCTAAGTGTTGGCCAGACAATTGTGGACCTGCCGGATACCTCTGGGTCATAAATCTTTACCTTACCAGTGCTACCCGCCAAAGTGTTCAAAGTCAACTAACCCCTTTGCTCAAACACTAGCAACAGTGTGGGATGGGCAAAAAAGCCAGAACCAAGGTGCCAATTGTAGGTTCGGGCCAAAAATTCCCACACGGCCCTGAAGCGACCAAAAATTCACACTGTTCACTAGGGAGGGGGTGGAGGGGAAAACTTCTTCTCTCCGTCGCAATTCTAAAATGGCAGCTCGGCTGCCTCGTGGCCACCCCTTTATAAAAGGGGTGGCCACGCCCCCTAACTCACCCGGATGTCTGAGTCTGGGTGGGGGGCCCGCAAAGAGCGCAGCGGCCATTTTGGCGCCGCGCTTTCATTGCAGGCGCACCCCCCAAAGAAAGACTCAGACACCGGTATATGGATAAAGGCATCAGGCCACTTTTATTGAATAATGCCCTAGTCCGAATTATAACTTTCAATTGGTGTAGTCATCCAATTGTAATTCTTTAAGGCAAGCAGGCCGAAGTAACACTGGTAAGGTTCCACTCAAAATGCCAATGGCAACTGGCTACATGTAACTATTTGTATCAATTTGTTTGTTGACACAAACAAATTGTTGACCGGAGTCAATAAACTATCTACTGACCCCACCCTATGACGTGTATCCGTTAAATATCAAGGTGATGCAGGCTGTTAAGCTCCTGCCATCACCCCTTGCCTGGTTCGTCCTTGACCGGCCAAAGCTATTACCCCTGTACCTGTCTAAGTGTTGGCCAGCCAATTGCGAACCTGCCGGATACCTATGGGTCATAAATCTTTACCTTACCAGTTCTACCCGCCACACGGGGAGGCACCCATGATGACTCACCGCCCCCCCCAGACCGTCAGCTCGGTCTCCAGGCCTGCTTGCACCTCGCCCAGAAAGAGGTACATGCCTCCAGCCAACAGGTGGACCCCATATCCTGCCTACCAGCAAAAAGTTTTGTAAGCCTATCCGCAGGTTTCCAATGGCTGTCTCCCAGCCATGCTCAGCAAGGGACCGGGCAACAGCCCTGTCCACTGACTGCCGGAACGGTCCGAACCACGGAGATCCACGTCTCCCCTAAATTAGTGTCTCGGCACGATGTTAGACCATAGCGACCGTGTGTAAGCCATACATTATATAAAACGCCAGGTCACTGCACCTCGACAGTTTAAGGAATATCAGTGATCCGTATAAGATCATTGCCGCCGAGGTGCAGAATAAGAACGTCGGGCGGTCCAGCATCCCTGATGGACATCAGGAATGGCAACAGTTCCTGCCCCCTTGTGCCGCGCATACCATACCATCGCATACGTGCGGATGCACGCAGCCCAAGTCCACACTCTGTTGCCGCAGCATATACTGCTGCCCAGTGTACATAGCTGCGGCCCACCATCCCCACTGCCACCGGTGTGCAGAGACACACAGGATCTGTAAAAGAGGAGAAGAGGTTAAGGACATAACTAGGTACTCGTACAGTGAGGGGACATACATATAAGAAATTACGCGTACACATATATCCGCCTCCGAGTACCTCAAACGTAGCCGCGGTCAACGCCTATCCTAAATAAACGGGTGCCAAAATGGGCCCCACACCGTGAAGCGCGGTACCGGTCACCCTCCGTAACTTTACTTTGGTAAGGGTAGACCCATCCTGGTGGCAGAAAAACAGGCTGGGGCACGCAGCAGGCACTGCCAAAAAATTCATGTAGAGCACCAACCGGACAGATGTCTCCAATGAAACCTCGTAGCAGTCTAACTCCACTGCCTACGCCGTGCTGAACAACCTTTGAGGACCGTATCCCCAATTGAGCCCACCCATGCGTGACATAGACATCGTCAAGTTCCAGTGCCCTACAAGACACATCCGCCTTACACAATGGTACCAACTCTGGTACCAACTCACTGATGCGGAGCGCTCCAAAAAAGGCTACCGTGGTAGCTGCGTGACCAAGAGCCACTTCATACCTATCCTAACATAAGTTATGCCAGCCTCGTGCAAGGTGGGTCAGAAACTCCGGCGAACTGGAGTGATGTGTGTTCAGGCGGTGGACACATTCACGTGTCCACCCCTCCAAAACACGACGCATGCGGAAATAACTCACGCAGTCATTGAAGCCCCTCACGTTGGCCATAAATGCCAGTGCTGAAAGCCTGGAGGCTATAGTACGGGGGGCCAAACCCTGACTGTGAAGATAAACATGTATTGTAAAACCTGGTCCACTGGTATTGACCACACTTGAGGCAACTGTAGTTACTCTCAAAAGGTTCTAAATCGTATGAAAGCATGTTGATATGCCTTACGCGTGCGAGGTGCCAATGACATGCCGGTCGCCCGGTTCACCTCTCCTCGCCAAACGTCCAAATATCGGCCGGGAGTGGCGAGGGGAATTCCTCTGCTTCCGGAGCAAGGCACGGAACCGGGGGATCTGCAGGCGGGATAAAGCATCAGCAATATCATTATTAATACCTGGTACATGTCTGGCCCTGAACAGCACATTTAGGCGTAGGCTTCTCAAAAAGAATTGACAAACCAATGCCATGACCCTGGGGGATTTGCACGTCTGGGCGTTGACAATGTGCACCACTGCCGCATTGTCACACTAAAAATGGACCACTGAGTTGGCCCACTCGTCGCCCCATAGCATCAGTAACTCAAGGAAGGTAAGATTGCGGAGGCGATCTGTGCCAAGCCATGTGTGAGGCCATCAGCCGTAAGTCCACCTACCCTCAGAGTAAATCCCATAACCCAGGGAGCCGGAGGCATCCGACTGTACTTGAAATCTAGGGCAGACCATAAGGTCTGATCTCCAGGAAGAGACCCCGTTAAAATACTGGAGGAATTTGAGCCAGACCGAAAGGTCCGCCCGTATGACCCTGGTCAGCCGGACCCTGTGGTGGCGTTTTAACAGGCCAGCCATGGCGTCACACAGGCGCCTGGCCAATGCTCTGCCGGGTGTCACCACCCTGCAGGCAAAGTTAAGGTGGCCATGAAGTAGCTGCAGCACACGAGGGGACACTGTACATTTGGCAATCAATGCCAAAATCGCCGCGGAGATCCGAGTCACCTTATCCATGGGTAACCTGGATGCCTGTGCGACAGAGTCAATTTCAATGCCTAGAAATGTGAGCTTAGTAGCTGGGCCCTCGGTCTTTTCAGGCGCTAAGGGGACACCCAGTTCCCGCATGAGGGTCTGAAATGTAGTGAGGAGACGCGTGCACATGTTCACCCCCGAACCAAAAGTCATTGAGGTAATGGGCTAGAGACCGGGATCCCGACCTGCGAGCAAAGGCCCACTGAAGGAAAGTACTGAATCGTTCGAATGCCGAACATGAAATAGAGCAGCCAAAAGGCATGGCCTTATCTAAGTAAAATTCCCCTTGGAACCTAAAATCCAATAGCTCAAAATCCCCTGGGTGCACTGGCAGTAATCGGAAAGCCGATTTCATATCACACTGTGCCAGGAAAGCACCGGGACCGCATGAGCGTACCACTCGTAGGGCCTGAACAAACGACGTGTACCTGACTGAACAAGGTCATCAGGAATCGCATCATTGACCGAAGAACCCGCAGGGTAAGCTAGATGGTGGATTAGGCGACATTCACCCGGGTTCTTTTTCGGTACTAGCCCCAGAGGGGAGACCTTTAAATTAGGGAAAGGTGGTTCCAAGAAGGGGCCCGCTACTCTCATAGCCTCAACTTCCTTAGCTATGCTCAGTGCAGCAACCTCCTCGTTACCTTTCAAGGAAACTAAATTAGGAGCATCTTGGGGCCCCTAACACCCCTGAATGGAATACGAAAGCCCCATTAGAAACCCTCCAGCAGGTACCTCGCATCATCCCTTCTTGGATAAGCTGAGAGCCATCGCTCCAGCATGAGTACACTAATTGGGGAGGGGACCTTTTGCCTGGCTAGTTCCGTCAGACGGAGCTCTGATCGCCCCCTGTGCACCCCTACCTCTGCCCCGTGACCCACCAGCCCACGGGCATGCGGAGGCGGCATGGGGGCCAGCGCAAGAGGGACACTCGTGTCAGGAATGACACTGGCGCTTATTACACACGTAGTTAGCTGAGAAGCTCCAACACAGCAGGCGGGCTGGAATCTCCTGCCCCACCGGTTGGCGGGGAGCCTGTGTTGCAGCAGCCCGCTGCACAGCATGACCACAATGGTACCTATCACCAGGCGCCAGTCACGTGGGAGTCATGTACAAGAGCCACAATTGCTGACAGGGCTCATCCCATCTCATCTCAGGATGTAGGGCCACCCTCATCCTAAATTCCTCATCATAAGCCAACTATGATGGGCCCGGGAAATCAACCATTGCCCTGTAAATATTATCAAGGTATTGAACCATCGGTATGGCCAAATCAGGCCGGGCCCTGAGGCATACCGCCATATATATAAAGTATGCCGACAACCAGTTGGCCCAGTTACGCGGTAGCTTACGACAGCTTCTTGTCTCTGTCATCCTGTCCCTCCCTCTCCTCCTTAGTGGGCTCACGGTTCAAGAGAGAGAAAATATCAACGTACTCCCCTCGCCAAATCTTGTTCCTCGTGACCTGTGACAAATGATCACCCAGGGGCAAGGAATAACCAGCCGTCGGTAAAGCCATCGACGGCACATTTTGTATATAGGGTATACGCAGCAGGACCTGGACAGCCCCTGCGATGCTCGGCACAGCCCCAGGGGCGGACACCCCCGCCCTGAACGAGGGACCATTTGGGAACCAGGGGTTAATGGGACAATGTGGTAATGGCTGCCCACCCACATCAACCTGACGCGGCCAGGGCCACTGAACCCCCCCAGTGTAAGTGGACAGTGGTGGTAGTGCACTAAATTTAACCTGATACTCACTAGTTGCACCCCCGTGAGCCGCCCCCACCAGGGGTTCCGGCCCATGGTGTGCGTTGGAGCTCGCGACCGGAATCGAGCTCTGGGACCACCCTTGGCTGCTCCCAGCTTGTACATCAGGTCGCACGGGGAGCTGTGAGGCACCAGCTGGGGCTGGCCAGACAGTCTCAAGCAGCTCAACCCGGTTGGCCACCCGCTGAAGCATCACGGCCGACGAGTCGGCCGGGATCGACGAAGGGGCCGCCATTGAAGAAGCGGTTGCGCCCCCCTCAGAAGGTGGCTGGGCAATGCCCAAAGATGCCTCCAGCACTGCTATATGTGCTATTAAAGCATCCACTGCCTCAGAGCCCCCAGTATAAGGTGGGCCGGGTGGGCCAGACGGCCCACTAGGCAGTTGGTGAAATGGCAACCCAAAAGGGGAGCCAGGGCCAGAATAGGGCCATACCCAGAACTCAGGCCTGTGGGGGGCCAGAGGAACTGTGGGGCAGACACCTGCACCAGGCCCCTGTACCGGGCCCTGTAAAGGTGCGCTCAGGGCCGAAGCCCCCGAGGGGCCAGCCTGCGCCGGCCCGGCTATGAAGCTGGCACCCAGCTGCCAAGTGGTAGCCTGACCGGCCCCACTGGTAACAGTGGGCAAGGTCCGATCACTGCCCCGCCGTGGGGCGCAGCCCTGGTCCTTCAACCCGGAGGCTGGCCCCCATCCGATGAAGGGTCAGGAAAAGTCCTTCCTCTCAGCCGTGGCTTCATTGCCGGGGCCTTTCGCTTGGGAGCCATGTCTCCCTAAAAGAAGATGAATCGCCAAAGGATCCCTATCCAAGGATCGAGCTCCTGCGCCCGAAGTACCGCGGTAGCCAAGAGGTAAACTCAAAACAGCTCCGGGCACAAGGGGCAGCTAAAAAGAGAATGCGACGGAGAAAACTTTTCCTCTCCGTCGCCATTCTAAAATGGTAGCTCGGCTGCCTCGTGGCCACTCCTTTTATAGAGGGGTGGCCATGCCCCCTAACTCACCCGGATGTCTGAGTCTGGGGGGGGCGCAAAGAGCACGGCGGCCATTTTGGCGCCGCGCTTTCATTCTCTTGCTTAGTTTTCTCAGTGTCCATTGCTATTACTCTCTTTCACTTAGGTGGAGCAATATAAACAAGAGGATATATTTTAACACTAGGTCAAGCCAAAGGCTGTTGGTAAGGATTATCTTGGCTTTTCTTTCAGGCAGCAAAATGTTGAGGGCCTACTCCAAGAGGGATGAACCTTGAGTTCTTTTCAAAGTAGCGGGTGTAAATAACAGCGCAATAATATTTTAATTAGAACTAGCCATTTTTCCTGTTTCATGATTGCAACTTTAAATAGAAATGTAAACCATCATTGCCCTGTAGTTTCTAAAATCCTAATGTTAACACTTGTTGGCATAATACAATTGTCTTAAATATCAGTGGCAAATTAGCACATATAACTTACTGTTTTACAGAATCGTAAGTGCCTAAGCTGACTTTTTAACCTGTGGCAATTTACAAGTAAGATTTAAGCAATTGCATTATGGTGTATTTGTATTACACCCACATAAAAAAATCAATAGGCTTTTGGCCAATTTCTTTAATAGAACATAAGCCTTCTAATAGTGATTTGAAGCCTAGCCCTACAGTATATGAAAAATAGCCTCTGCTTTTTAGAATTTTCAACAGTTATAAAAATATTTGTTGTCGATTGAAGAAAAGAAAAAAGTTTTCAGTGCTTTCTCTTCAAAATGTTTTCTCATAACTATAATGGGACTGGGAGTGGGGGAAGTGAGGCAGTCCTATGATGGAACAAATGCATATTAAATTGTACTTTGCTGGAAATGTTTGTTCTTCCTGAAAAAATATATAATTATATTGATATTGATTTCCAGGTTTCACACAGACTAGAGTTAAGCTTTTAAAATGCTGACTTTATGAAAAAGAACTTCCCTTTTTTAATGCCCTTTGAGATCTGCGAATTTCTACAACGGCTAGTAATTGCCTACTTTCCAGCTCCTGTTAAAGACAGTAATGGGGGCAGGGAGGATGGAGGGAAAGGTAACTCAGAATCAGTACTATTGCCCATGGTGTGTAGGCAAGCCATGGTAATAAAAAGAAGAAAACACTACTAAAAATTGCTTGTGTCTCCTGTTTAAAGGCTTTCAGGTAGGCATCAGAGAGATTATGTGGCTTTGCCTGAGGTCACGGATGCTGTTGTTATCTGAAGAAGACATCTTATTTATTTATTAACAAGGTCGTTTATTGCCCAATAATGTTTAAAAGGCAGATGACAAATGCAGTGAAATATAAAATTAGGGCAGAGGAAATAACCTGCAAAATAGAGATAAAATCAATATTTTTTAAAAAAGCCACTTTTCCAGCTTCAAAATTAAGGACCAAACTTTAATAAAAAATACTGCAAATAGCTGATCCACAAGCATAGAGCACTTCATGCGTAAGGTTGAGCTTCTGGCTTTCAGTAGAGCAAGTGGGGGAGGGGGTTTGGACAGAAAGAGCCTCCTAGAAGATTGTGATACAGTAAAACCTCGACTTACAAATGCCTCGAGTTAAATAAAATTCAACTTACATAATGATTTTGTGCTAAAACCATGTCCCGATTTACATGATTTCCTATGGGTTTGCTTTGAGTTACATAATGATTATTTTCCTATGGGTTTGTTTTGAGTTACGTAAAAATTCATTTCCCTATGGGTTTGCTTCAATTTACATAAAAATTTCATTTTTCCTATGGGTTTGCTTCAAGTTACATAAAAAATTAATTTTCCCTATGGGTTTGCTTTGATTACATAAAAACCGACTTAAGCAAAAGCCTACGGAATGGACTTTTTTTTTGTAAGTAGGGGTTTTACTGTATTTTTGAACCACAGTCAGGTGTAACCGTTGTGACCAAGAGTTATTTAGTAAAGTCGCTATGAGTGCCGTAAAGTCTATGGCAGAATAGCGCGCCTTTTGCAAAGGCGCCAATTTCAAACTACTGTCAAAATAGCTGATTTGACAGTACAAACTTTCCCGCTTCTCCGGAAGGCCGCCAAAAATGTATCCACCTGTGTAACGGCCATTCTCACTGTATATAAGCTGGCTACCTTGTACATGTTCTCCAGTCCGGTTTCCTAAACTGATAATAAATCACTTGTGTTTGACCCAATGCATTCTGGTCAGAAAACTTCTTAAGCGCCGGACTCAGCAGTAACCCAAGCAACAACCACCTTGTGCCAGCTAATCTTTCTCACAGTAGGTCAGGAGAATAGAACTACAGAATGAATTCACCAAAATTCACCATTTTCAGTTTCATGTTTGGCCTAGTTTAGTGTTCAAGGAATGAAGAAGCAGACGAGTGAAGTAGTGAAATTCAGCTCTTTATTAGTGGGGTTTGAACACAGTTTGGATGGGGCAAAACTCGGACTTATATACACTATAAACAGTAACAGTAACAATAATACAACAAGCCCATTGGCTAACAGAGTGTGCACATTTTTCAATCCACTTATTTGCATAAGAATAGATACATGAGAAAAGATACATTCCGCTCCTGTCAGAAAACACAGTTCACATACATAACACCTAGACACAGGAGAAGTGGAGTAAGGAAGAGAACACCTATCTAAGAGCAATGGGGCTTCCATAGTGAATTCCCTTGTGCATAAACCTGAGGGTGGTGTGTGTGTGTGTGTGTGTGTGTGTGTGTGTGTGTGTGTGTGTGTGTGTGTGTGTGTGTGTGTGTGTGTGTGTGTGTGTGTGTGTGTGTGTGTGTGTGTGTGTGTGTGTGTGTGTGACAACTATACATGTAATGGAGAATTGTATGCTTGATAAAAACAAACAGGATTTTGCCCTAAGAGTTTAAAATTAGTGAGGAAACTAATATAAAAATCTTCCTCTTAGCATCAATAAGACTGTGAGGTAGGCACTAGATGCAAAGATGTTATTGTTCACCAATCAATTTGCCCATTCAAATTCTCTCTCACAGCCATCCCAAGTGTGGTAGCCACCAGAGCTATAACTAGGGCGGGGTGATTGGATCTTTCTGGTGGAAGTGAAAATCCACCTTTCCTCACTTGTTCTACTGCCTTCAGCTGTTCCTCCCCTGGCAGAAGGAAACACCAGACAGGCAGTCTCAGGATGGAAGCAAAATGGCTGCCACACGATCAGATCCATGTATCCTCCCCATTTCTCCATCCTCTTCCTGCATCTGCCAGTCTTTTTTGACTCAAGTTTAACAAACGGGGCAGGCAAAACAAGTCATCATTATCCCAGCCAACATAGCTATGAGTTCTAGACTTCTGGAAGGTGTAAAATTGTTCTATGTCAATGGAAAAGCCTGTGCTGACTTTCTCAACTTTTTCGGCAGGGCTGAAATATTTCAGAAAATGTTGCGGAGTCAGTTCTGCAAGAAGCACTTCCTCCTGTCGTTGTCAGCCAAATCTTTGCCACCAGATGGGTTTTCCTCAAGCTCCCACACTACTAATAAAATCACAGCATTATTTTTGTGTTAATTTATCATGGATGTCTAATAAATGGACCATATACTGCTAGGACGGGAGAAAGGTATACCTCCCATACATCCTGTACATCATGCTAAGCAAAACCCATGTTGTGTTAACTGTCAGCTTGAGAAATAGCTGACATTTGTTATTTTAATTAATAGTTTATTTGCTGAAACACGCTTCTATGGGAAAGTATGGCTTGCATTAAATCTTCACTGCAACATTATTTTCACAGACTACAATGTGAAAACTCATTTTCAACCAACTGCTTTACTGTACAAGGTCACCACCAACAGCTTGAATGCACACATCAAGGAGACATCTGCTTCTATGACACCGGTACCTATGAAAGTTTGCTTAATTTATTTTTTTAAAACATTCTAGGAGAAAATTTCATTACTTACAGTCCAGTCTCTTAGATGCAGTGGTGGGCTCCAAAAAATTTACTACCACACTGTGGGCGTGGTATGGTGGGCGAGGCCAAGGGGAAAGCCCTGGGTTGCACCCGAATTAGGACTCCTTTTTTCATAACTTGGATGGACGGGGCCAGCCAGAATTTCTGCTACTGGTTCTGGGAAACTGGTGTGAACCTGCTGATGCTCACCACTGCTTAGATGTATACTCAGAGGTAGGTCCCGCTGAGTTCATTAGGACTTATTCTCAGACTAAGTGTGCCTTGAACTGAACCTTAGCTTGCATTTCTCCACTGGCTTAACACTAGTAAAGGTCTCCCTTGCACAAAAAGTCATGTCCAGTTCTAGGGGACAGTGCTTATCTCCATTTACAGCCAAAGAGTCAACACTGTCTGTGTTTGCAGATGTTTCTGTGGTCAGGTGGCAGGCATGTCTAGATGCCAGAGCACATGGAATGCTGTTACCTTTCCTACTGAAGCGGTGTGCCTATTTATCTTCTTGCAATTTCTTGCTTTTGAACTCCTGGGTTGGCAGGAGATGGGACAGATGACGGGAGCTCACTCCGTTGCACAGTTCTGTACTTGGGTCTCAAAGTGCTGACCTGCCAACCTTCTAGTCCTCAATCTCAGCATCTTAACCACTAAGCCCCCACAGCCCTTACTTAACACTAGTATGATCAAATTCAATAGAACTGACTTCTTTGCTGGCAAAGGATTAATTACACCATCAAAACGTTAAGGCTATGACTTTTATAGTGCAATAATCTACTTAGCCAATCCAAAGCCACTAAAGCAGCTGTGCTGTTGTTGTTCTATGTCATCAAGTCACTTTTGATCTGTGATGGCTATGAATGAACAACCTCCCCAAGGTGTTCTTGGTAACAGGTCTGCTCAGGTCTTGCAGACTTCCTTTATAGTGTTGCTTCACCTAATTGGCCTTGTGCTTATATACATCACATGCTAAAGCAGCTGTTTACTGTTTCTCAAAAGTAATTGTATAGTTTCTTTTTTTAACATTTCAAATGTTATAAACTATTAGCCTGTGATTCGTGTCACCAAGTCAGCAGCATCCCATTCCTTGAGATTTCAGAGCTGGACTTGTGACCAAAGGCATGTCATTTATTTATTTATTTATTTATTTATTTTTATATTCGAATTTATATGCCGCCCAATCAGGTAAACCCGACTCTGGGCGGCTCACAACAAGTTAAAACACACATAAAACAGTACAACCAATTTAAACCAATTAAAACCCAACATACCCACCCACCTACCCCATTCCTCTTAAAACCCACATAAACCCACATTAAAAAAAGAAGACAATTAAAAGAAATGGGGGCTTAATTTATAAGCCAACAGGCAGGGGCCACTCTTCCATCTGGGCCCCACACCTGCCCTGCCAACCAGGTTTTTAGGTCTTTTCTGAAAGGT
Organism: Bradypodion pumilum; assembly: GCA_035047305.1. Taxonomy (NCBI): domain Eukaryota; kingdom Metazoa; phylum Chordata; class Lepidosauria; order Squamata; family Chamaeleonidae; genus Bradypodion; species Bradypodion pumilum. The sequence continues at coordinate 121,713,808 of JAWDJD010000004.1, forward strand.
AGCAGCTCCAGCTGCTCCCGCAACTCTACAGGCAGGAGGTTCCACAAGGCCGGTGTGGACACGGAAAAGGCCCTCCTTCGTGTGCCAGAGAGACGAGCCCCTCTGGCAGATGGAACAATCAGGGAGCCCCTCCGATCTGCTCTGGTTGGACGGGCGGACACTCTTGGGACGATGCGGTCTCTAAGGCATCCTGGCCCACTACCATGAAGGGCTTTAAAGGTCAAAACCAGCACCTTGAACTGCACCCAGAGGCAAACTGGTAGCCATTGCAGCTCCCGAAGTAATGGTGAGGCACGAGCATAACGCCCGTGCCCCATCACCACCCGGGCTGCCGCATTCTGGACCAACTGCAGCCTCCGAATGGTTGACAAGGGCAGCCCCATGTAGAGCACATTGCAATAATCTAGCCTGGAGGTGACCAGAGCATGTGTGACCATGAGCAGGGAGTCCCGGTCCAGGAGCGAACGCAACTGACGGATGACGTGAAGCTGTGAGAAAGCCCTCAGGGCCACAGCCGCCACCTGATCTACTAGTAGCAGCCCCGAATCCAGGAGGACCCCTAAGTTGCGTGCCGGGTCTGTCTGGGGCAAAGCAGCCCCATCCAAGACCAAAGTTGGCAGCTCCCTGGATAACGCAGGACCCCTTATCCAAAGCCACTCAGTCTTGGAGGGATTCAATTGTAGCCCGTTGTCCCCCATCCAGACCCCAACCGCTTCCAGACATCTGGATAGGACATTGACTGCATCACTGGGTTCCCCATGGGCTGAGATATATAACTGGGTATCATCAGCATACTGATGATACCTTACCCCATGGGAACGGATAACCTAGCCCAACGGCTTCATGTATATGTTAAATAGGGGAGGAGAGAGCACCGAGCCCTGAGGCACCCCATACTGTAGGGGCCTAGCGCTGGACCTCTCACTCTCCAACCACACCGACTGGGTACGACCCTCCAGAAATGAGGAAAACCAGGACAGCACAGTGCCCTGGATCCCCAAACCTTTGAGCCGTTCCAGAAGGATACCGTGGTCAACGGTATCGAAGGCCGCAGAGAGATCCAGAAGAGCCAGGATGGATGGATGACCCCCGTCCCGCTCCCGCAAGAGGTCATCAACCAGTGCGACCAATGCAGTCTCAGTACCATATCCAGGCCTGAAACCCGATTGATAGGGGTCCAGATAATCCGCTTCATCCAGGACCCCCTGCAACTGCTGCATCACCACCTTCTCCAGTACCTTCCCTAAGAAAGGGAGGTTGGAGACCGGCCTATAATTAGCTGGAACTGCTGGGTCGAGAGATTGTTTCTTCTGTCATGAGTGAAGGGCCTTGTGACATCACAGGAGGTGGATCCTTATGTAACAACTGTAAAACAATCTGTTTGTATGTGTGTACATTACAGAGTGAGATAATGTGCACTTTTGTTGTGCCATACATATATGCATGCAACACAAATACTTTCACACTAAACTGGTGACCCCTGACATGAGCTGGGAATAGGACGTCATCAAGGAATTAAAGCAAGGGTTCCCAACCTATGGACCGTAGGCTGGCCCTGGCCTGTGACACCATTCCATCCAGCCCGTCACTGTTTCCCCTGCACCTGGAAGTGGAAGTGGGCACATTTACATGAGCCATAAAATATGTCCATGCATGCGGAAACATGCCCATGGCTGTTATAAATGCTGAAGTGGGTCATTTATAACAGCCATAAATGTGCCTGCTTCTGCTTCCAGGAGGTGTGGTCTGGCCTGCTCAGGTGTCCAGGGGCGTGGTCAGGCCCACAGCACCAAAAGGTTGGCCACACCTGCATTAAAGTAGGAAAAATGGGCGCAAACAGTATAGCACTCAACAGGTAAGGAAAAAACCGTTTGAAGCGAAAATGACAATATACGATGTAATATATTTTTCAAAAAATGTAACTTTATATATTGGTATGAAGTTCAACACAAATGTATCCAACTAGGTAAAAAACTAAATGAATACAGCTTGTACTTCAAAACAATAAATCATCTTGTAACGAAAGGCTGAATTGTCAAATTTCTTAATAACAAAAAGTATTCCTCTATGGGTGACTTATAAATGAAAAATTCACTGGTACAGCTAATATTTCCAAAGTCGATACCAGTTAATTCGACTTTTTGAATTGTTTTTTCTTCCTCAGGAAATCTGCACACAAAGGATTACAAATTATATAAACATTAATTAGCTAGAACTAAATGTATCACCATAACATATATTCCATCTCATTTATTATTAATGCAAAAGGTTCTAGTGCCTCTGATGCATATCTTATATATCGCAAAACGCGAAAAAGCACTATATAAAATCAAGCTTACCAATTTATAAGTTGTTTCTTTACTTCGCGTCCTCACCTCCGCTAATCTATTAGGTGCGTATGCACGTTAATAATGGTAGTAGAGCCACTTCCTTTATACTAGTAAATTGTAGTACATGTGTGACTGATTATTACAGACTCTCAAACCTCATACTAAAATCTCACTCTGAAACTGCGAATACTTACGACCTTCCGCTGAAAAGATTATAAAAACGATGACAGATCTAACTCTTGATTTAATCCTTTTGGATGCATAGTATCAAAAAAGTGTATGAAGAATGCTTCCTGCTGTCTTAATCTTTTATTGATGTCACACCTTTCATGTTGTTTTGGTCTAATCATTTCTAACGCTACAAATCTGAACTCCCTGTCTGAGTGATGTTTTTCCATATAATGGGTAACTAATGGTGTGTCAGTCACCTGGTTTCTGATCTTACTCCTATGTTCCAATATCCGCTTCCTCAGTGACCGACTGGTAAGTCTGACATAGCGCATTTGGCAAGGGCATTCCCACATATAAATGACACATCTGCTGGCATAACTAGTGAGGGACCTTAAAGTGAAGGTTAATTGTTTTTCTGGAAGACAAATCTCTTTAGTTTCCCAGCAGAATTGACACACAATACATGAATGGCACTTATAGTGTCCTATAGGGAACCCCTTATGTTCCTTCATAGATGCCCTAGCAGCATGGTCTGACCGTACAAGAATATTACTGATTGATTTTGATCTCCTAAAACCTACAACCGGCTTCTCACTACACCCGGGGAGTTCACTGACCAAATGCCAGTGTCTGTAAATGATATTCTTCATTTGACTGGCTGCTGGAGAAAACTCAAAAGAGCATGTAATTGTATTGCCCCCCCCCCGTTGTTTTCTATCGAACAATTGCTTTCTGGGTGTGTCTCTTACTCTCTGAAAAGCCCTGTTAACAATGTGAGGTGGGTAACCTCTCTGCGCAGGTTTTTTCTGGATCACTTGAGCGGAACAGGTAAAATCAGCTGGTTTTGTAGAATTCCTTTTTGCAGGAGCGAACAAGCCGAATGGAATGTTATTCTTTATAAATGCTGGATGATGAGAAGTATATTTTAAATACGGATTCCTGTCCGTGGGCTTCCTATATAACCTGACCGCTACTCGTCTTAAATCGGTAATGTAAACCTCCACATCCAGAAATGGAATAGCGTTAGAGTCAGAATGAGGAGTAAAGCATAGATTGGTGTCGATAGAATTAATCCATTGTACAACAACAAATTCTTTATTACAGCCCAAGGCCAGTGTTACAATATCACAAAATAAAGCTGCTTGACACAAGTGAGGCAACCTAATAAAACTATCACAAAATCATGAAAACCAGATTATATATACAATAGCAACATACAACCAGAATTACAAGGGATGTTATTTCTATGTCCTGGAGTCATATTCTATGACAGTCAAGTTGTAATCTGGAAGCATTTTCCTTATTCCTTTGATTTTATCTTGCCTTTACGAATGCAAGTTACATACCATGCGAATCTAGCGACCGCTATTGTCGTATCTTGCCCTTCACCCGATAAAAGAATATTCAATGTCCTGACTTGATTGTTAGACTTCAAGTTCGGGAAAACACTAAAAAGGTCTCTCCTGTGTTTATTATATAGGGGACACTCTAGCAGAATATGCTCAGAGGTTTCTATCGTATTTAGCTGACATGGGCATAAACGCTCGAGTACTAGGCCTTTCTTAAAGAAATCCTCCCTGTAGGAGGAGGGAAGCATGTTATACCAAATAAGTGTGAAGGAACGTCTATGATCGGGATTTCTTATTAAAGACAAGTAGGCTAAGGGCTTAGCAACATTGAAAGTTGATCTATCAAACAATGGGGAGACTAGTTTACTTAAATCATTTTGGCGATGTATATCGAGAATTCTTTGTTTTATTAACTCTCTAGCATGAATAGATCCTAAGGAAAGAACATAAGGTTTTGAAATGCCATAAGTGGTTAGTGTCCTTTCAAGAGAGCTAATCCATGGTGGCATCCAAGGGTCTGACATCACTAGTTTGAGTAAGCCAGATGGGGCAAACAGAATTCTTATCCAATAATTAGCCACGTTTACTAACAGTCTCGCTCGCACTGTATACATTCCAGTTTCTAATCTCAAAGCCGTGTTGGAAATACTGCAAGGGGACTGTAAAATTGTCCTCAGAAACTTTGATTGCGTGACCTCAAGCGGATTTATGTTTGAGTCAAAATACAGAGGGGATCCATACAACATTTGGGCAAGTGACTTTGCTGAAAAGAGTCTAAGGGCCGCAACTACATTATACCCACCTTTCCTCCGAAGGAAGTTTTGTATAGCGGCCGCACTTTTTTTTGCTTTAGAAGCTAAATACATTGTATGTAACTTCCTGCACCCATTAGCCTGAAATATCACTCCTAAGTAGCTGTAATGAAGGACTTGCTCTAGTACCTGGTGGTTTAAATGCCATCGATGTATTTTGGGCTTTCTGGCAAAAGCCATTATTTTCGTTTTCGAATAATTAACCACAAGTTGGTTTTGAGAGCAATACTTAGCAAGCGAACGCAGGGCCCTGCGTAACCCCCACCTGTGTTCTTGAAAGCAGAACTGCATCGTCTGCATAAAGTAGGATTGGGACATGTTTGCTGTCTAATTTGGGTGGATGATGATCCCTGCATTGTAAGTACTCGATGATATCATTGATGTATATATTGAATAAGGTTGGTGCTAAGACACAGCCCTGTCTAACTCCTCGACTTGTTTTTATAGAGTTTGACAGATGTCCCTGCTCACTGCACTTCACCCTTATACTTGTGTTGCCATGAATCGCCTTTATAAGAAACAATAGTCGTTGGTCAATGGATGCTTTCTCCAGTTTCTCCCATAGTAGAACTCTTGAGACAGTATCAAAAGCATATTTCAAATCAACAAATGCTGCGTATAAAGATACAGAAGAATTAGAAGAATATTTGTTGATAAAGTAATCAAGGACTACACAATGATCAAGCGCAGAGCGGCCTCCTCTAAACCCACCTTGTTCATCGGCTAATAACTTAGTATCCTCAACCCAATCTTGGAGCTTCCCTAGAAGATGGCTTGCATAAAGTTTACTAAGGATGCTCAGGAGGCTGATCAGCCGATAGTTGGCAGGGTCACCGCGACTTCCCTTTTTGTGAATTGGGCAGATGACTGATACCTCCCAGCTCTTAGGGAACTGTCCTGTGTTGTCAATTATTGTAAACAGTCTTGCCAGGACTGGGGCCCACCACTCCGAATTTGATTTAATCAGGTCTGGGGGTATTTGATCAAGGCCGGCAGCTTTCCCAGATCTTAATCTACTTATTAATGATTTTACCTCACAGATCGATACTGCATTCCATGGGGGGAGGTTATTGCTACTGGCTGTATACCCACTGGATGTATCACTTGTATCCAAAGCCAGATATAATTCACGAAAATGTTTCTCCCAAATTTCTGGGAGTATGACAGATGGCATATGGGGACTTTTAGAGCAACTGGACACTAAGTTCCAAAATTTGGAATGGTTTTTTTTGCTCAATTGCTTGACTTAGCTGATCCCAAGCTCTATTACATTCGTCAATCTTTTTGTGTTTAATTATCTTTTTGTATTGTACCTTGGCTATAGATAGTTCAGTCCACAGGCTATCCGTAGGGTTTAAACAATATTCTCTATATTTAAGTCTCAGGGCACCTTTTGCCTGGAGGCACTCCTTATCAAACCATGATTTACTTTGAGTGCCCTTGGCACTTCCGTAGTGTGAGTTAAAACTCTCAAGGGCTAAGAGAATTTCCTTCAGTAAAGCCTCAAAAAGTTCTATTCCCACTCCCATGTTTACGTTGTTCATATATTTATCCAAGATCTTGTTAAAGTCTTGAGTCTTAAACAGATCAGATAAAATCTGGGACATATCCGCTTTCCACCTAACTGGATTTAGTTTTGACTCTAATTCAGAAGGCCCCATATGTTTGTCCCTGAGTCTCAGATTACTTGACGGTAACTTGAGCAAGAGATTTAATGGCAAGTGATCGCTGTCGTGGTACGAGGAAACCTTAAATTGGTCCACGAACCTGACTGTCTCCTTCGAGACTATGAAATAGTCGATCACACTTTTCCTTTTCCCAGACCAGAAAGTAAATTCGGCTGGATGATCCTCTTGGACTGAACCATTCAGTGCCCAAAGATCCAGGTTGAACAACATCCTAGCCAGGAGGCTACCTGCATAATTTGATTTTAGATCCTTTGAGTGTCTATCAAAGGGGAGTGGTGATTGATAACTACTCAAGTTGATATAATTTAAACCTAAGTATTTGTCGTTAGGTCCCAGTCTAGCATTAAAGTCTCCACACAATATTACAAGTGCTGTGGGTGGTCAGTTAAAAGAATATTCAAGTATCTTTCTAGTTCTGACCAATCCCTGTCGGACTCTATTTTGTTCCTGGCAGGGGCGATATAGATATTGATTACCAAAATAGTAATTTGGCGGTAGCTAATGAGGATGGCCATACCCATGTTGTGACATGAGGGTAAGTCAGAGACATTAACTGCTAGCGATGTGGCCACCAGGATAGCCAGGGCCCCCTTTGCTCGGCCATGTGATGAAGGGATAGCTGCCAGGTCCGATGAGGCATATCCTTTTAAGAAAGGGGGGTTTGTAATCCATGTCTCTTGCATAATGACCACATCAAAGTTTGAGAGGTAGCGACAGATCGTGGGGTCCGATACTTTAGTAGTCCAGCCCATTACATTCCATGAGATGAACGATAAATTTTCATCATGGTCCTCATTAGACAAGTGGGGTCTGATTGGTTGTCATTCACAGTTTATCTGATCAAAGAGGCCTTCTGAATCAAAGACAATGCAACCATTGGCCTCTGATATTGGCTGCTCCCTTGGATGACGAGTTCGGAGATCATTTTCCTGTGCCGGATTGGTCTTGGTAGAGCAAGAAGGATCTTTGCTTAGCGGGTTGACCACATCACCAAGAGGGGCCGATTGCTGTTGCTGTATATTAAAACATTTGGTGATGGTTTTTAAGGAGTTAGCATGGATGTCAGCACGACACTGTTTTAGGGCTGGGTTATCTGGCCTTGGCCTGTTTGTAGCACAGGAGTCTGTTACATTGGAGGCATTTCCTTGTGTACTAAGCATTGCCCCTGTTTCCTTACTCCTAGCCGGTACCCCCGAGCCTTGATTGCCCATGGATATAATTGTCATAAGTGTGTCTTTGAGGCTGTCTAATCTGTGCAAGATTTCCATCTGCTCTGTCTCAGGTAGGACCCCGAATGAATGAATTAATGCAAGCTCCTCTTCATCAGGGGTAACTGGCTTGTGATCATCCTTGTGATCATCCTTCTGAGTCCTTAAGTTGTTTGGAATGCAGGTGCTTGATTTGAAGGTTGGTAAAACTCTTTCAGCTTTCCCATCATCAATGCTCGCCTTTTTTGATCTGGTAGTTTGAAGATTGGTCATAGAATTAAGGAGTGGAATCACAGCATTATCTTGGAATACCCTTTTTGGGAATATCTGGAAAGTTGCTAAATACTGGTTCATTTTGAGGAGCATACCAGGTATAGTAGCCCGACTAAAAATTAGTAGAATACGTTTGAACCCCGGCAGAATTGGAAGCCAGATTATTTTACGTAAATCTAGCTGGCTACTTTGACATCTCAAAATCTGGGTTAAGGAAAGTTTGACCGCTGACTCAGAGGACCAACGACCGTAGTTGTTATTTGTCATTGCAATTTGGAGGGCAACCTGGTTTGTTTGCAATATACGAGAAAACTTGGTAGACGCTGTGCTGGCAAATCGGCCTTCTACCGCCGGCCCACAGGAACCTCTGTTTAGGATTTGATTATATTCAGGGCAGTACTGGGATTTATTTCTTGCTGATTTATTGGCTTCCTTAAGGTTCTTACCACATATTGTTGGATAGTTTTCAGGGAAGGGTTTTATCTGCTCTAGTTTACTTTCTATTATCTTCAAAGATTTAAAAATGGTTGCAACCGTCTGGTAAATTAAAATACATTGCTCTGCTATAAAATTAGTCCTTATATCCCCAAGCGTTGAGTTATCGTCACCAACCCTCATATCCTTTGCTTCTGGCTTCTCTCCCATGTTGTTGACATTGTCCATATCACCTGGAGGGAGGGAGGGGCAGGTCCTTGATTGCTGAGCTTTGCACAACTCAAGAGTTCGGCGTCCACCTGGCCTCTGGTTAAGTTCTTCCACTTCATTAAGTTTTTCCCCAGCCACTGTATTGGAGACTGTAGCTGAAACATCAAACTTGTTGGAGGTAGGGAAGTCAGCACACAGATTTTCTCTCTCCTCCCTTGCAAGAAAAATATCTAACTTCATTTGTTTATCAGTCTCAATTTGCTTGGGAGAGTTTACAGCAGTACCGGCCTGTCTTTTCCTTTTCCTCTGCTGTGGTGTTGAGGAGATAAGGTTTCATTTTTCTTTCTTTTCGTCATTTGACCTTGTAAGACTACTAGCAGGTACTGTAACCGTGGAAGCACTGATAAAACTGCTACAAACAGGACAGTGAACTAAAATAAAATAGGATAAACTTGCTCACAGACCCAGCTGCTGTCGGGTGGCAGGGTTCAGCATAAAGACTGATAAAATTGTTGTTCTAAAAGATTATTCTAAAAACTTCATTATGATAATACTCTTGCCCATTCCGAAAAATCATCTAAGTAAAATTAACTGGCTGCGAAAACTGTAGTTTAAAATAAATAAGATAAAAGGACAAGGATATGAGAGCAGAGGAAAACTCAGCCTCACCTCTCCGTGCTGGAACCGGACAATCCATTGTACAAAACTGGTTACTATGTCTTTAGAATCGAGGATGAAAAACAAATCATCTATGAATCTACCATAGTGAATTAAATGCGGTAAAAAGGGTTGGAGGCCAAATTGTACACATGCTGTCTTTCAAAATTATTCAAGTACATGTTTGCTACAGAGGGGGCCAAAGGAATCCCCATTGCCACGCCTTTAATTTGCATATAAAAAGAATTCTCAAATCGGAAATAATTGTGTTTGAATATTATATTCAGTAAATCCATCAAAAAATGGGTTGGGGGAGAAAGCATGTCCCTCATGTCTAACTTGTCCTGAATGATCATTCTTGCTTCCTCCAAGGGAATATTGGTATACAATGCCTCTACATCCAACGTTAACAAAACTCCTTCTTTGGCTACCTCTAAACCTTCAACCTGTGAAATAAAGTGAGTAGTATCCCGTATGAAAGAAGGAGTTTGTCTGGCATACCTATTAATGTAGAAATCCACATATTTCGCGATGGGCTCAAGGGCAGAATTTACTCCAGAGACAATAGGTCTTGCGGGGGTGGGAGCTCCCTCCACTTTTTTCTTATGTATTTTGGGAATTAGATGGAAAATGGGGGTTCTCGGATACTCATTGTATAGGAACCTTGCAATTTTATCAGTAATATACCCTAGGGTAATGCCCTCATATACCACTGTTTTGATAATGTTCAGTACATGCTGGGTAGGGTCATGACTGATACTTTTGTATGAGGACGCATCCCCCAACTGCCTAGATGCTTCCGCAATGTAGTCGGTGGTATCCAAAACAACTATTCCCCCTCCCTTGTCCGCCTGCTTCACAATGATGGAAGTGTCCTGTGCTAAAAAAAACAGGTATGTCTTTCCATTCCCTTCTTTGTTTACAGTGTCACTAAAGTGGGACAGGCTGCTTCTGGAAAGTAGCAGTGGGAGATGCTGAAGGGTAGAATGATGAGGGCTGTGCATCCTGCCATTTGCTCACCTAAGCTACACAGTTATTGTCCTGGTTCTACTAGATACATTCTCCAGAAAAAAGAACACTGCATGACCTATCAGGGTCCAGAAGGATTGAGGGCTGTTGAGAGGTGCAAAGTTGCCTCCCAGAGAATAGTGCTCGGTCAAGAGGCTCAGCAGAATGGCCTTGGCCAAGGAAGAGTTCAGGACAGCAACAAAAGGATTCCCAAGAGTAAGGAACTTCACTGGCGGAAGCCTGATGAGATAACAGTGTCATCAGCAAGGCAAAGAAAGAGCCTCCTTGAGGATTGTGGTTACTTTTTGCATTTTTGAACCACAATTGGGCATGCCCTAGGCAACGTCAACCTTATTTTGCCCGTTAATCATTCTCACACCAAATCAAGCCAAAGGAAGCAAGGCAGGGTATTTCTATATAAAACCATTGCTAGTAGTTGCCTGAACCGTCAAGAACAATAATTCCTTCTTGCATTGCTGTCTTCTCCACACATTATTTGCATACAGGTTTATAAAGACATGTTCTATGCATAGATGTGCATTGAACATATAATGGATTTCTATAATGAGATTTTTAGGTCTTGGTTCTGACTGTGGATATTCTAACTTTGTTAACAATCTCGCATGTTGCAAAAAAATCAAGCCACAGGTCCCTAGCACCACTGAGTGGCTACTTCCTTTGAGGCTATTGAGGCAAAATGGTCACCCCTATCGTATGGGTAAATTTTTCTTCCACTTCTGGGAGCAATGAGGGCAGTGCAGACTGGATGAATTGGCATCAGGGGGCCAAATATGGCCTACGGGCCATAGTTTGGGTAACCCTGGTTTAAACAGAGAAAATGGCAGCTTAAAAATCCTGTTGCAAAACAGATAGCAAGGTGTGTTTTACTTCTCCTTCCATTGGGAGAAACCACATGACCAACCCGCTGAACCATGTGACTGGCCCACTGAACCACGTGTCTGGTCCACAGCCCAAAAAGTATTAAGGCACCCCTGAGCTAGAATCACTTTTATCTCCTTTTTGTCCAATGAGATTGCCTCATCTAATGGTGGTTGCAGAAGTGTCAGTTCACCTCTACTGAAGGCCTGTTTCCTCCAGTGTTTCTTATTTTCATTCCTTTTGTTAATGTTATCCAAAAATTAGCGCTGATTTGGATAATCACTGCATTGCCTTGAGGGGGAGTGAAAGAAAGGAGCATTCCCAGTGGAAATTGCTAAGTCTCAAGAATGACCTTTTTCACAGCCCCGCTGACTTCTAGAACACAATAATTGTTTATATTCATTTGGGCAGCTACAATGATTTCACCCACAGAAAGCAGCAGATTTGGAAAACTTTGCACCATCGTGTAGTTGCACCCATACACAGATAATAGGATGCACCCAAATCACTTCTATCATTCTAGCATAGCTTTCAAGAATCTGATGGATCATCAGCTCATTAGGAATAACAATAGCAATTACACTTATATACTACCTCGTAGCGCTTAGTGCACTCTCTGGGCAGTTCACAAAGTATTTAGCATTTTGCCCCCAACATGCTGAGTACTCATTTTACCGACCTTGGAAGGATAGAGGGCTCAGTCAACGATGAGCCTCATCAGGATCAAACTCACAATGTCAGAAATTTGGGCTGCAGTACAGTAGTTTAACCACTGTGCCACCAGGGCAATTAGCCATTTCCAGGAAATTGTCTCTTGTTCTATTTCTGGAATGTATCCTATCTTTACCTATAAGGAGGCATGTTAACCATTGGAATTTGCACCCGTCCATACTATCCCGTAGCAAGCCCCGTACACTTGCCTTTTCAGTGACCAAACATCGCCGCAAGGGTCCGGCAGCCACCAGTGGAGCAGCCGCCCCACGAACGTGGACAAAAAAATCAAACTACAACTTCCAGTGTCCTCCGCGCCATGACCACTTCAGCCAATCAGGCTGAAAGGTGTGAGCACGTAGAACGTTGAAAAAGCCGGTGCATGAAAAATAAAATAAAATAATACCTCATGCAATGGGAACGCAAGGCCACCGAAGGAGGACACAGCACCTCACGCAATGGGAACGCAAGGCTGCCAAAGGTGGACACAGCACCTCATGCAACGGTAATGCAAGGCCGCTGAAGTTGGACACAGTGCCTCACAGCCTCGCTAACCCAAACCTGCAAAAACCACAGCGAGACAACCACCGGCCTTCTTTCCTAGAGCAATGGGGAGAAGAGGGACTCCCTCTTCTCCCTACTACCCCGCCGAAGACACGGCAAGACCGCCGCCACCCTCAAGGTAAGTTGAGGCAAAGAAGTTATAAATTTATTATGGCTATCAAAAGATGCTCTTCCTGGGGGACATGGCATCATGGCGAATTGACCGGACATTCTTTCCATTTGTTCCGAAAGGTGAGCCATGTGATGTGGGGAAAAGGGAGAGTTTGAAGTTTATAAACTAGCTAATAATATACAAAAAAGAATCTTTAGGGAGCCTGCTATCGGAGGATGCAGAGCTGTTCTTTTTTTTTTTTATTGTTCATGGAGTATTGCAGCTTCCCGCAACTGCAACTTCTGAGGAGATGTTTCCTGGGGTGGCTCTTGGCCGGCGAGATTTGTGAGAGATTCGAAGGAACAGATTGCAAGTTGAACTGGGACGACTGCAAGCTGAGCTAGAATCAGAGTGAAACTTCACTAGCGGTCTTCCTTTTGTTTAAGACTTTGGGACATTAATACTTTACTCTGCAGATTCCCCTGAGAGGAAGTTGTTTGGATAAATCCGAATGGGCATGACGCGAGAGAAGGGGAAACGAAGATTGGAGGATTGAGAGATGAAGTGGTTGGAGGATTGCTTGAACGGACATAGATAGTTCCTAATGAGAGCAGCGGTGTGAAAATAACATTGTGGACTTTGGATTTTTTTTTTTAATTTTCAAAAATTTATTTCTCGATACACGTCCAATAATTAAAAAAACAAGAGATAACAAACAGAACAATATAAGAAAATAAAAGACAAAATACACAGTAATATAAATAAGCAAAGAAAGAGAGAACAGGAAAAAAAAAGAAACAGAACAAAATATCACCACGTGCTATATACAATGCTACGGAGACAGAATTTCCCCTTTTATCTATTATCATCTCAAAAATGCAATGTAATCTGGCACCGGCAGTTGCCCATGACCATTAATCAAGGTATAATCTATCAAACATTTCCAAATTTCCTGAAATTTGCTTTCTTTAATTAACCCTTTTCTTAAATTTAACTCCCAGGTGAGCTTATCATTCAGCGCAGTATTCCACAACTCCTTATACCAATCCTCTATTTTTGGGGTAACATCACATTTCCAATATCGCGCTATACACTGTCTAGCACTGGATAACATAATTGCTAATAATTCCCTTTTTTGTTGCTCTACCACCTCCACATCTGTTAACAAAATTAAAATTACATCCAATTTCATTCTTACATCTAGAATTCTCCCAATTTCGTGTTCCACCTTCAACCAGAATGAGTTCGTCTCTTTACACCCCCACCACATATGCTCATATGTTCCAATTTCCCCCTTACACCTCCAACAAAATTTCGACTTTGTATTGTCAATTTGGTGTAGTCGTACCGGAGTCAAGTACCACTTCCACAATAATTTATAATTGTGCTCTTTTATTCTTACAGACAAAGACCTCATTATTCTCCTTTTCCATTTAGCATTCCACTGCTCGTCTGTAATTATGATATTCAAATCTAGCTCCCATGTTTCTTTTAAAGCTTTCTGATGCTGATCTGAGTCATCTAAAACCTTATATATTTTGCTTACTAACCCCTTAACTTTTACCTGCCCACTTTTTAGACTAAGTACCAACTCTTCAAATTTCGTCCGCTCCCTATCCAAGCTCATTTCATCTAAATATCTTTTATTCCAACTGTCAATAGACATCAATTGAAGCCAATTCAATTTAAGTTGTCTACCTATATCTAACTTTCTTTCCTTGTCTCTACATGCTGTTATCCAATCCTTTAATAGAGTTATATTATTCTTATTCAATACTTCTTCTACGCTCTTATCCATTCTCAGTGGGAATGATTTCATATCACTCAGGCCTAATATTGGGGACAACCCTGGTGCCAATTTATTTTTCAGTAATGTCCAAGTTTTTAAAAGAGCTTTTAACAATTTATTTGTAGCATTAATTTTTGCTTTCCCTTTGCCCAAAAACATTAATATTTCTTCACCCAGTTTCTCTCGCAATTCAATTTTTCCCCAAATCGATTCTTCTTTCACTAAAATTTTACAAATATTCTTCAGTTGAAATGCCCAATAATAATTTTTAATATTTGGAATTCCTAACCCGCCCTTTTTTTGTGATGAATACCATAAAAACTTTGGTATCCTGGCCCTTTTTCCACAGTTACAAAAATTATTTAATATAGTTTGAAAAACCTTTAATTCCTTCTCTTTCATATATATTTGCAGGGTATCAAATAAGAAATTTAATTTGGGTAAAAGCTTCATTTTACATAGCGAAACGCGTCCAAACCACGACAAATTTAGCTTCTTATACCGTAAAATCATTTCTTTTAATTCTTTTTCCAATTTATCATAATTTAACCTTTTTAAATCATCATATTTATTTGAAATGTTTATCCCCAGGTATTTTATATTATCTCTAATTTGTATTTTAAATTTAGCTTTTAAACTTTCTTGTATGTCCAAATCCACATTAAAAAGAATTGCTTCTGACTTATCCCAGTTTACCTTAAGTCCCGTCACCCTTTGAAATTCCTCTAAATGCCCATATATCTTCCCTAGTGTATTCTGTGGATTTTTTATTGTTATTAGGGTGTCATCAGCATATTGGCTAATTTTTATACCTTCAATTCCAATTAATTCCTTATCTTCCCTTATTACATTAGCTAACAATTCCATGGCCATTATAAATAAAGATGCCGACAATGGATCTCCTTGCCTTGTGCCCGCTTCCAATTTAATCTCCCCTGTTAATTCCTCATTTAATTTAACCCTAGCCGAGCCTTGCTGATACAACTGCTCAATTACCCCACAAAATTTTTGTCCGAATCCATATTTCTTTATAATTTCCTTTATAGTTATCCATTGGATCGAGTCAAAAGCTTTGAATATATCCAGGGAGAAGAAACCCACATGCTCCTCTTGTTCCTGAGCAATAATTGTCAAGTCAACCATCCTTCTCGTCAAATCCGACATATACCGATCTCTCATAAATCCCACTTGATCCTTATTAATGTATTTACCTCTAAAATTATTCAATTTTAGCTAAAATGGCCGTAAAAATTTTTGCGTCCTGATTCATCAGGGAAATCGGTCTATAGGATTCAATTTTTTCCAGATTTTTCCCTACCTTTGGAATTAAAATTATAATTGTACTATACCACGATTTAGGAACTCTCCCTCCCTCCAAAATATAATTAAAAATCCTTTCCATTTTTGGTAACAGCATCTCTTTAAAATCTTTATAAAACTCCACCGATAAACCATCCTCGCCTGGAGCCTTGCCTATCCTTAACCTTTTTATGACCTCCTTTATTTCCTTTTGTGTTATCTTTTCATCCATGTAACTCCTATGCTCCAAGCTTAAATTTATTCTTGACCACTTATCTAAATATCGCTCTAATTCATCCGTATTTACGTCCTTCCTCGAATACAATTCCTGATAAAAAGCCTTGACAATTTGAATTTTATCTACTAACTTATTACACCTTCTGCCATACTTATCTATCAAAACTGAAATTCCTCTTTTATCTTTCTTTTCTTCAGCGGCTCTAGCTAATAGCTTAGAATTTTTATTACTGTACTCGAAGTAATCTCTTTTCAAATAAATTAAATTCTTCTTTACCTTTTCAATATCTTTTTCAATAAATTCTCTTTTTAATTTTTGCATTTTATCGAATATGTCCCTATCTCCCGTTCTTGCATGAATATCCTGCAACTTCTTTATTTCGTCCTCTAACTCTTTTTCCTTTTCCTTATTTTGCCTATTATTAATACAAGAGAGCCTAATGCTTTCTCCCCTGAATATTGCCTTCATGGTATCCCATAATATTCCATCATTTACATCCTTTGTATCATTAATTTCCCAGCACTCTTCCCATCTTTTTATTATCGTTTCCTTACTCTTTTGATCTCTATATAACCTTGTATCATAGCTCCATGTACCCCTTTTTTGTTTGTCATCACTTAGTTTAAATTCTGTAATTATTTTAGCGTGATCAGATTCCTTAATCATACCAATTTCAATATTTTCAACCTTATCTATCATACTTTCTGAAGCCAAAACATAGTCAATTCGTGAATAAGAATTGTGCACGTGCGAAAAAAATGTATATCCCCGTTCTGAGCCTCTAATTTTCCTCCAAACATCCTGTAATCCCGTTATTTTTAACCACCTATCCATCACCCTATTAGTACATGTACGCTTAGCCACATTTGTAGTATCCAAACCTGATCTGATCAAATTAAAATCTCCAACCATTATTAACTTGGACACCCTTTCTGATTCTATACTTTGATACACCTTATCTAAAAATTCCTCCTGTTTTTCGTTTGGCGCGTATACATTAACAAAGGTTATATCCTCATTATTAATAAATCCCCTTGTTATAAGAAATCTCCCTTCTGGATCTACAACTGTCTTTACTTTTGTAAATCCTAACTTTTTTGATATTAATATGGCAACCCCTCTTGCCTTAGACGTACCCAATGCCTTCTCATAATATTCTATCCCCTTTATATACAATTTATTTACATCCTCACTTTTTTGATGCGTTTCTTGTAAGCATATCACATCTGGCCTATCTTTCCTAATTACCGCTTCCAAACGTTTCCTCTTAATAATACTGCCCGTGCCTTTCACATTCCATGATAACACCCTAATCGATTTCATAATTCTTTATTATTTTTCGCTTGCTACAATTCCATCTCCTACAAGCATGTGCTAATCCAACCCACAAAACATAAGCAAACAGCTGAACACAAAACATAAAACAATAAATCATCACCCTCCCCGCCATTTCGAAACGAAAAAGAAAAACACCCCTGCCAAACAAGGGGGGAGGGGGGAGGGGAGACAACACTCACAAACCAAACCACCACTTCTCCTGCCTAATTACCCATTCTAAATACTATTTAATTTTTCATGCCACCATTTCCACATGAGGATTCTATCATCGCTTTATATTGTGCCTTACAGTTACTTCAATTGCAATTTTTACACCGTTATATCATTCCACACTACCTAGTTCATCCTGGCTAGACAACGCAACCCTCATATCCTTCATCCGCTCTTCCTCTTCCCTGTCATATGTTGTATAAACCCCTGCTATTATCAGCTCCTCTTTAAGATCTTCCCATTCCTTGGAGTTTCGGTCGATTATCTTTGCCTCTGCAAGTATGTCTAAGACATATGACCCATCCCTCAACACGTATGATTTTCCAGATACTATGAATTTTAGCTTTTTTAAGGCAAGCCAAAAATAAACAATTCCTTTTTCCCTCAACTTCCTGGTTACTGGTTTGATTTGTGTTCTCCATGTTCTCTCGCCAATAGAAATATCATTATAGATCTCTATACTACTCCCTTCCATTTTCAATATACTTGACCCAGATTTCCTGATATGTCGCATTAACATCACCTTCAAACCTTCACTAGCAAACCTCAATAGCACATTTCTGTCTGCTGTATTATGTTTCTTAGACCCTAATCTATGCACACTTAATACATCCTCAGCCTCGAACTTCCTATCCATACCTAAATCATTTAACCAACTCATTATTCTGGCCTTCAGCTGATCAGGGCGGGCCTCAGAAACATGCCTAATTATAATATTTCTTTTTCTAGATTGGTCTTCAAGTAACTCCAGTCTCACTTCATGATCATCCACTTTTACTTCTCTCCCTTTAGCTTTTTCCTGCACCTCTTGGACATGTCTCTTTACATTTTCAACCTCCTTTGAAATTGAACCCATTCCTTCTTTTACATCATTCACCTCTTCCATTATCTTGGCAATTTCAACTTTAGCTGATTCCATCAAACCTGTCACCACTGACAGCATTTTTTGCTGAAAAGCCTCAAAACTCTCTTGCTGCAGTTTAATAAATTCTTGATTATCCCTCGCTCGCTGCTCTTCTAAATTTTGAAACTTGGTCTGAAGATACTTCTCAAGACTATCTAATCTCATTTCGATAGAGCCTCTACATTCATTCACATCAGGGCTATCCCCTTCCACACTTTCCTCTACATCTCCTTCTATTACTTTCTTTTTTATAGCTCCCCGAGCACTGGCCTCTTTAAATTCAATTTGCTGATCTTCTTGATTTATATCTAACCGTTGTAATTGCTGTTTCTCTTGTACTTTCTTCTTTGCTGCCATGCCTGCTCTAAGCCTATCCAGCTGCTCAGCTTCCAAAATTTCTTCCTTTAAGAACTTCCTTCGTTCCTCACCGCCTGCTCTTACTAATCTACCTGTTCTTAGCCAAATTGGATCTATTTCTATCTCTTCTCTCAGCTGCTTTCTTTTTTCTTTTCGACTCATTCACTCTATTCTAAAATAGTCTAACCAGGTCTATACAACTTTATCCACGCTTTTAGCCAATACCCTATACAATTATCTCCTTATGCCCCAATACATAAACAACCATAGCTTACAATCCCTTTTATAATTAACTTCAACCACTATGGACTTTCAAGTTAATCCAGCTCATTACTCTACACAAGGCATATATACAAAACACAGATCTTGAAGAAAGAAAATAATAATTGTTCCTATAGTCCAACCAGTTGAGCAGTACACAGCTACACCTGATGATAAAGCAACTCCAGGGCTAGCCTTGATTTTATCACTGTCCTTGGCACAGCAGCTGTGAAAACTAATTTTCTTTTTTTTCTTCACTTTCTCTCTTCTTTCTGCCGCAGTCAAAATCACAGTCACAAATTGCCCTCCACCACCTAAGCACCAGCTCTATTTTACACCCCCACAGTGGTCCAATGATCAGGGCTCATGGAAGGACCCTGCCCGACAATCAATCAAACAGAATATCCTCTGCCCTTCCAGCACACCACTTGTAAAACTTGTAAAACAAGTTCAACACAATCCAAGTCCAAGTTCCAAGGGTAGAAGAAATAACAGCTCCTTAAAGACTTCCACACTTTCAGCCAACATTCAGTAGTATTTCAGGGGACGCACATCCAACCAATGCACTGGTCAACACGGGCTGCCCAGACTCCTGCTCCGGATTAGGGCCCTTTGGGATCAATTGGGACTCACTTCCGCACCCCCCAATTGACTCCCCTCAGACCCCTATCCCCACAGAGTAACGACTCCTTCTCCGCCCGACACAACCAGAGCACTCTCCTGACCACTTTGCGTTCCAGCGTCCCCAAACTCCAAGTGGCGCCGAGACTTCAGCCACCCACAAAAGCGCTTCTCCTTGCCGAGACCTCCCTCCTAAACTCCGTCCTCTGTCCTCCGGCAGCGCCACTCCAGCCGAGACCAAAATCACCACTTCCTTCCACCCTGGAACTCTGCACGCGAGATCGTGCTCGACTCTCCTCCTTTCTCCTCTGCTCCACTCCGCCACTCGAGTCTCCTCCAAGCACTGCCGAACCCCAGACTTTGCCAAAATTCACTTCTCTCGAACACAGCTATTGCCAGCTCCCAAGGAAGCGCTTCTCTTTGCTGTCACCTCTGCTCATAAACTCCCTTCTCCAACAGCACCACTAACTCAGCTCTCGGCACTTGAGAAACAGCTGCAACAGTTTTACTCCTTTCCGTTGTCCTCCAGGCTCCAAATACCTCCAATTACAATCCATCAACTTCACATTCCTTCCAGAAACATTTTTCTTCAAAAACGTAACAGTTTAGCATTATATATCCACATTTGTGGCTCCCCTTTCCAGGCAGTGGTGAGAGAAACGATGTGCTCAGTCTGCCATGATGCTCCTCCCCGTGGACTTTGGATTTGGGGATTCTTTGTTCCGAAAGGTGAGCCATGTGATGTGGGGAAAAGGGAGAGTTTGAAGTTTATAAACTAGCTAATAATATACAAAAAAGAATCTTTAGGGAGCCTGCTATCGGAGGATGCAGAGCTGTTCTTTTTTTTTTAATTGTTCATGGAGTATTGCAGCTTCCCGCAACTGCAACTTCTGAGGAGATGTTTCCTGGGGTGGCTCTTGGCCGGCGAGATTTGTGAGAGATTCGAAGGAACAGATTGCAAGTTGAACTGGGACAACTGCAAGCTGAGCTAGAATCAGAGTGAAACTTCACTAGCGGTCTTCCTTTTGTTTAAGACTTTGGGACATTAATACTTTACTCTGCAGATTCCCCTGAGAGGAAGTTGTTTGGATAAATCCGAATGGGCATGACGCGAGAGAAGGGGAAACGAAGATTGGAGGATTGAGAGATGAAGTGGTTGGAGGATTGCTTGAACGGACATAGATAGTTCCTAATGAGAGCAGCGGTGTGAAAATAACATTGTGGACTTTGGATTTGGGGATTCTTTTTTCTGTTTATTTTGAAAGAGATTGAGGACACATTTTATTACTAGATTGGGCAATAAATAAATTATATCCAGGACGTGTGAGAAGAAACCTTTCTCGGAGCTGCAGTATAAGAGAATGTAATTAAATATAAAGACTTGGGTTGCTGCTTAGTGTTTGGACAAAGAGAGGAAAAAAGAAGAATTATAAGAGGAGGTCTCTTTAAACAGACACAGTGTATTAACCATCAAAGATTTCACTAGTTATTGATACATTGTTTAGCTAGGTACTTCCTTTTGTCTTTTCAGTGCCTGTTAAAACCTCTTTACTCTTTATTCTTTATTCTGTGCACCTGGGTAACCCTGTGAGGGAGGGGAGAGTTAAAGAAGGGGAAAGTTCTAAATTAGTTCTAAAGCAGGGTTGAATACAATTTACTTTTTGGAGTAGCTCTAGGGTTAGGAGAATACTTGATAAGTATCTGTTATATTTGATTACTATATATTTGATCACACATATAAGATTGTTAGGATATTAATATAGTGTCTACAACTTTAATGAACAAAAAAACAGATATTTCTGAACAAGACGTGACGTGGGTTAGAATAGGAAGATTGGAGAGGAAAGAACAGGAAGAAGGGAGGAGGAGATCTTTGAGGGAGGAGTTCAAAGAGATTGAGGAATTGGAACAATTGAGGAAATCAGTACAGGAAAGAAAATTGAGAATTGAACAACAAGAACTGCTAGAGCAACAAGGGGGGAATATAAAGAAGAAGTAGAAGGTGAAGAGAGTTGGGAAAGATTAAAAAGAGGTGTCAAAGGCTCAGATGGCTACCAAGAAAAAAGGCATAGATAAGGGAAGGTTAAGGGGGGAGAAGAAGAATTGATAGGTGAAAGAGGTCCAAGTCCAGATTTGAATGATTTAAAGGGGAATTTAGAAGCTTGATTTGATAAATTAGAAGAGGAAAATCAGATTAGGTTTCAGGATATAGAGGATCAGAGAATAAAAAATAATCAGAAATTGAAAGAAACTATTACCCAGGTAATTAAAAATACAAAAAAGAATGTACTGATTTGTTAAAGGAGATAGAATAAATTAAAGAGGGAGTTAATGCAGTGGGGGAAAGAAGTCTGGGAAATGAAGCATGAATTAAAGGAGGTTAAAGAACAGGCACAGATAAAGGAGGAGAGACAGAGACAATGTGATAGAAGGTTGGAAAATTTGGAAGAACAAGCAAGAAAAAAAAATATAATTATTAGAAATGTCCCGGAATGAAACCCAGACAATTTAAAACAAAGGTTATTGGATTGGATGAATGCATTGGGATTAGATGAGAAGTTGAGTTTAGTAGACATAGAGACTGTATATAGGTTAGGGCAAAAAAAGAACAGAGATGAACCTAGAAATGTCTTACTTAAATTTGTTAATTTAGGGCCAAAGTTAAATGTAATTAAACATTTTAAATCCAAGAGGACTGATGCTCTAGGGATGGAAGGGTCCAAGATTGAAATTTATAAGGACATTGCATTGGAAGAACCAATTTGGAGATCACATATAAAGCCAATTACTAAGAAATTACAGGAAAAGGGCATACAATATAGGTGGAAAGCACATAAACAATTACATTTTACTGCACAAGGGAAATCTTTTTGGATTAGAGAAGATTCCTATGGACTGGATATCTTGGCAGAGGCAAAGGTTATAGAAAAGGGAACATCTGAATGGAAACAGCTTAAAGAAGCAATGATAAATGTAGGAATAACTTCCACGGTGCATACAGAAGACGATGAAGTAGCAGGAGCTGAAGGAGGTAGTAGCTAGGAAATTTTTGTATTATTTTGAATAGATTTACCGCTTATAGTAAAACAGTATAGGAACAATCAATGGATATTAATCATAAGTTTTTATTTGCCGCTTGCATCCCCCCTCACCTACTTCATTTCTTAAAGGCTACTTTTCGTTAGGAAGGGGGGAGGAAAAGGAATTTTTTAATTTTTTTTCCTTTTTTTGTACTGCTATGTTTATTTTGGGTGGAAAAGGAAAGAGGTTTTTTTCGCTTTTCTTTTTAATTATTATTATAGTTTTTTGTTTCACAATACGAGGAATTTGCAAAATTAGCAGGGAGAACATTAAATATGTATGGATAAAAAATTGAAAATTATTTCATGGAATGTCAAAGGCCTTGGTGATCAAATTAAGAGGAAAAGGGTGGAAAGAACATTGAAAAGAGAGAAAGCGGATGTCATTTTCCTCCAAGAAACCCATCAAAAGAATGAAAATAAAAATAATATATATGTAAAAGGAATGGGAATATATGAAAAAAGTTTGGTATCATCTAACTCAAGAGGTGTAGCTATATTAATATTGGATAAGCTGGATTTCATAATATCTAAAAATATTAAAGATAATGAAGGTAGATTTCAGTTGATAAAGGGAAAATAGAGGAGAAAGAATATACATTGGTTAATGTGTATGCTCCTAACAAAGATCAAGGGGTTTTCTTGGATAAAATTTTACCCATAATAAAAAAAGAAAGATCATTAAATTTGATTGTAGGAGGTGATTTTAATTTGGTAAGATCAGTAGTAGATGCATCAGGGTCTACTATAAATGGATGCAGAAACTGGAACTTAAAGATGCATGGAGGGTAATAAAAGGTAAAGAAAGAGCATACACCTTTTTTTCTTCCAAATATAAAACATATTCACACCTGGACTATTTTTTTTGTGTCAGAAAATCTATCTCAGAACTTGGAAGATTTTAGGATAGATAATTTTAAATTATCTGACCAAGGGTTGATCTCGCTTGAAATACGTTTAATAAATGGATTATGGCAGAACAGAGTATGAAGAATGGATGTTAAACTACTTAACAATTAACAGATAAAAATATTTAATAAATAAATGGACAGTGAATTGGGAAAATAATTATAATGGAGAAGTTAAATTACATACTTTATGGGACACAATGAAGGCGGTTATTAGGGGAGATTATATAAAAGAAAAAGCTAATTTTGATAGAGTGTTGAATCAACAGTCAATTAAAAGGGATCAGGAAATAAAAGAGTTAGAGAAAAAACATGTGAATATGGGAAGTAAAGTGATATGGAATAAATTACAAGCTTTAAGAAATGAGACAATTGCAGCTGAAGTTGAAAAAGTTAGGAAAGATCTGGCTTACCTAAAAAGGAATGATTTTGAGTTTAATATTAAGGATATGAGAAATTTGGCAAGGAAAGTTCGACCAAAAAAAGAGTAAGGGGCAAATAGAGACACTAATTAATAAAAGAGGTGAAAGACAGAGTAAATTGAAAGATATATTAGTAATACCTGAGGAATTCTATACAGAATTATATAAAAAATTGGAAATTAGTGATAATAAATTAAGTTCCAATTTAGATAAAAACTTGTTATATCATTTAAAAGAAGAACATAACAATTTAATGGAACAACATATAAAAGATAAGGAAATAGAAGAGGTAATTAGAAAACTAAAAAAAGATAAAACACCCGGAGAAAATGGGCTCCCATCGGAATTTTATAAAGAGTGCCAAGAAGTAGTAATTTCCAAATTAAATAGACTATATAATTACATACTGGAAGGAGGGAACATTCTGATTTCTTGGAGTCAGTCGATAATAGTCTGAAACCCGAAGCCGGGAAAAGATAAAGAGAGGATTGACGCATATTTACCGATCTCGCTGCTAAACCAAGATGCTAAAATTTTTACATCAATAATGAATAATCATCTTAATTAAGTTTTAAACTCGTATATTGGAGAGGATCAGAATGGTTTTATCAAAGGAAGGCAAATGAGTACATTAATAAGTCAACTAGTTAACATTTTGTATATGTTACTAGCATTGGATATTTACAAAGCCTTTGACTCGATCCAGTGGAAAACAATAAAAGAGATATGTAAAAAATTACAATTTGGCCCTAAATTTAGACATGTGATAGATCAATTATATAAAGAAAGCAAGACAAAAATCAAATTGAATAATTGGCTAAGTAAGGAAATTAATATTAATGCAGGAACTAGACAGGGTTGCCCACTGTCACCACCATTATTTATTTTAGCTATGGAGTTACTAGCGAATGAAATAAGACAGGATAAAGAATTAGTAGGAATAAATAATAAAAAATAAGTTTATTTGCTGATGATACCCTGTTAGTGATAAAAGATCCCCTGGTTAATATAAGTAAGGTACAAACACATTTAAAGGCTTTTGAGGAGGTTACGGGATTAAGAATTAATTGGACAAAAACAGAGGCTATTACATGTAATTTATCACAAGGGGAAAAACAAAAGATTATGATGAAATATAATATCACAAAAAAGAAATTGAAATATCTTGGCATACACATTACGGAAGAGGTGAAAGAACTGTAAAAATGATATAAATCCATTAGTAGATCAAATAAAACAGTTAATAATTTCATGGTTTGGGAGGATTAATATTTGTAAAATGAAAATTAGGCTGAAATTAAATTTCTTATTTGAAAACCTCCCAATTAAAATTAAAGAAGGGGATTTAAATAAATGGCAAAAAATGATAAATGAAATTTGTAATAATCAATGGGAAGAAGGCAAGAATAAATAAAGGATTTTGGTATAAAATAAATAAATGTGGAGGTCTGAATTTGCCAAACGTTAAAATTTATTATCAATCCTTTCACTTGAAAAGAATAATAAAATTATTACCCCAGCAATGTGAGTTATCATATGAAGTGAAATTGGAGGAGTTTAAAAAGTTGAAAGGTGGGATGTTCTTGGCCCAGAAGCTTAATAAGTTCAAAATAGGAAATTTCTCTCTTAAAAATATTTATAACGTATGGAAAGGAATTAAAGGTAAATTAGCTCCTAATCAATCACCCGTAACTGAAGTTTTAGATATACAGGATTGCCCTTTACTATTGACGTTTGAAACAAGGCAGAATAAAGTAGTTCCCTATCTGATTGTACTCTTAATTTATTTCCCACTGTTATTGGTGACCTTTGGAAGCCAAAAATATTATCTAATGTGGTTTTATTAAAATATCTGGATATTCTTTGTAAGCCAGGGATTCTCAACCTGCGGCCTGTGGGCTGGATGCAGCCCACATCTCCATTTCATGTGGTCCACCACCGCCTCCACCACACCAGGAAGTGCCATGTAGTGGAAAAAGGGCAAAATGGCAGTTGGGCCCTCAAAGCTGTCTGAGGGACATGAACCAGCCCCCATCTTTAAAAGGTTGAGAACTCCTGCTTGTAAGCTATCTTTAAAACATTTGTATGGCAGGCAGGGTAAAATGGCCATCTGGCCTCCAAAGCTGTCTGAGGAAGCATGACCCAGCCCTCGGCTTGAAATGGTTGAGAACCCCTGCTCAAAAGGAACATAAGCATTTGAAGGAGGTAGCAGATGATGTAATAATTTCTGCAACTCAAAAGGCCTGAGTGTTTCAACCCTGAGATTTTTGGTTCAGGTACAACCCTAATGTCCCTCTTGAAAAGTTGAACCTGAGGAGAGGATTACATAACTCTTCTGTATTGCATGTACAGGTGTCTTCTAGTCACTTGCAACAGGAACTGTTTTGATTTCAGTTATAAACAACAATACTTGTAGGAATCGGGGCCGCTAGGACGGCCGTTGGGTCCCGGAGGAGACTGATCAAGTAACGATACGAGGCAGTATGGAGCGAGATCAGATCAGTGGTTTATTGAAGGAAAAGTATCTACATTTATAGATCAGAAGGCAAGGCAGAAAAAACCGTCATCAGACAGAAAATCACATCACCTATTAACTCAGGTTAATGGGGAATCCTTCTTGGGGAAGTTAATTAACGGGGGCAAACATTGACAGGGGAAACACCATTGTTTAGGGCTTAGACTGGGGTAAATATGGCTTCTATTTGCACCAAAGATTAGGCTGATCTGTGAGTCAGTAATTGCTTAATGGGTAACGGAGGTTAGCGATCTGCCCTCTCAGCAGAACCGCCGGTCAGGTCGGGTGTGGGTGAATAAACCCTTATGATTTATGCTATTAGTCCACTCCCCCAATTTCCGTACTGGCAAGGGCCAGTGGCCAGGAGTCTGCTCAACTGGTTTAACCTCTGCCAAGGTTTCGTGCCAATTGGGCATGGGGAAACCGCATCTCCCCTTTTTCTATTGTTTATAGACCTGACAGGCGACCCTGCGTAGGAGTGGCATCAGCTGATGAGCGGGAATGACGCTTCGGGGCTCCCCCGGCGAGGGACACCTCGAGAACAGTGAGAACAGTGAGGGAATACATTGCATGAAACAGCATCCTGCTATGCCTAGCACCATCACCCCCACAATCACTTTGAGCACCGTCTGAAGCCATCCCCACGGAATCCATGACCACATCCAGTTACACAATGAACTTAGCCAAGTCCCCCATGCAGAACCCTCTCTGATGCCCTCGACTATGGTGTGGAGGTCCGTGAGCTGGCTCTGCACCTTGCGGGAGTTGTCAGTGAGGTTAAAGCAACACATGCCATGGACAGATTCGCAACCCAGGTGGTGCAATAGCAAGAGATAGTCTATCGCTGCTCGATTGTCAAGAATGGCATGGCGAAGCTCTGCCTGTTCCTGGTTGAGCAGCGCTATCGCTGAGGATGTATGGTTAATGGCTTTCGCTAGTCCGCAAGCCAATTGACCAATTCTCCGAGCGTTGCCGACGGCTAAGCCTGGCACGCCAAGTATGCTGACTGCCAACGAGACGTATTCCGCTGGGCTAAGAACCCTGATGTTGCTATCACATGAGCTGTCTAACTGAGTGGCACGAGTGTGTCGAATGGGTGAGGAAACATCTGAAACATTTGTGCTTGGGGTAATCATATCCTTGGTGGGGAGCAACAGTGTCAAATGACTAGTGCAACATACAGAATCTGATACATTTGCAGGAATGTAGTTCCAAGTATACTGGTTACATGTAAAGAACCAACCCGAAGGTAGGGTGACATGAGCATACATTGAGCCAAGTGTCTCTGGTTTATCACAAGTCCAATTGCTGC
The DNA here is from genome assembly GCA_035047305.1 of Bradypodion pumilum. Classification (NCBI taxonomy): domain Eukaryota; kingdom Metazoa; phylum Chordata; class Lepidosauria; order Squamata; family Chamaeleonidae; genus Bradypodion; species Bradypodion pumilum. The sequence continues at coordinate 121,741,448 of JAWDJD010000004.1, forward strand.
TGCCAGTGTCGAGGCAGCGGCGCTGGGTTTGGCCGACTGCAGTGCAGCCGACCATTTTAGCGCAAGTAGAGTTCGGGCTGACCGCCACTCAAGGAGTGTGGAGAGTGGCTGCGTCAGCCGGCAGAGTCATTGTCAGCTGCATTCCCCCACAGCGAGCGTATGCTGTGAAGCTCGCAGGGAGATGCGGGCCGAAAATCCTCTTCAGCAGCCAGTCGCCATCCCTGGTGCGCGCGTCCAAAGTGTGGCACACAGGGATGAGACAGGTGCCCAGAATTGAGGCAGAACCAATGTCCTGCTTCAGGCAAAAATCGGACTGGTTGACGAGGCCCGCCAACCTTTCCCATAAGTTGTAGTGCATCCGGGCTGAAAAATCTTCGCCTGGCATCAAACCGTTGGCCTGCAGTGAGACGGCCTGAACGCCTCCCCCCGCAAGTAGGGAGAGGATCAGGATGATGGTGAATGCCATGGAGTTGGCATTGATCTGGGCAAAGACTGCAGCCACGAAATTCTCCGGCGTCGGCTCCCTCTCCTCGCGTCGGAGGGGGTCCTGGGCCTCACTGCAAAGGGTCTTGACCATCCCCCAGGTGATCCTCGGCGCTGTCGTCCGCAGTCGCCGCTTCTCCCGCCGGGTCCCCTCGGTCAGGGTGAGGTCCTCCATCTCTGGGATCGGACTCGGATCGGTCTGGGTCCACGCCATGTGGCTCCAAGTGAGGCTTGACACACTGAGCTGGAATCCAAACGACACCTGTAGGAGACATAACTGCAGCATACCCTCTTCCCCAGGTTACGAGTGGCGCCGGGCCCCTTCAGGAAGGGTCCGGTGGCACCCGGTATCGAACCATCAGTCGCGGGAGAGCTTCCGAATGGCGGAAGTGCTTCTCCTGCGGCGTGCAATCGGAAAAAACATTAAGGTGATTGTACGTGAACAATACCTTATTCAGACAATGCTGTGCCTGAGCCTGTGACTTGGGGAGGGCTGGTGGCTCCCCCCTTTCTGTTTGTTTGTCAATATAGGACTTTAGCATCCGATTGACCCGTTCCACAATCGCTTGCCCCTGCTGATTGTAAGGAACGGCAAAAGTATGCTTAATATCCCAAGTGGCCATGAAGGCCGCCAGCTGCCTGGAGCTGTAAGACGGTGCGTTATCGGTTTTCACATGCCGCGGCTTGCCCATTGCCGCGATGCAGGAAAGGAGGTGCTGCTCCACGTGGGAAGCAGTCTCCCCTTTCTGCGCCGTTGCCCAAACGAATTGAGAGAAGGTGTCAATCCAAACGTGCATGTACTGCCATCTGCCAAACTGCGGAACATGCGTGACATCCAACTGCCACACCTGGTTAGCCTCTGTCCCTTGTGGGTTGACCCCCCACGAGGGCCCCCCGGAGCCCCTGCACAATGCTGGCAAGAGCGAACTATGCCTTGGGCTTGAGAAAGTGGCAGATCGAACTGTCTGGCGAGCGCTTTGGCATTTTGGTGAAAGAATGCATGACTCTCAATTGGAGTAGTGAAAACACCCAACACTGAACGTTGCTGAATTTCCCTTGCCGCCGCGTCCGCTCTGCTATTGCCCGCTGAAATCGGACCCGGTAGGTCTTGGTGACTTCGGATGTGGGCAATATAGAGCGGCTCCGTGCAGTTTCGCAAATGAAATTGAGCAGTGAGGAACAGACTAAGCAAGTTCCTGTCTATCGCGGGAGTGATGTATGCTCCCAGTAGACTGTGAAGCAAATTCCCGACGTACTGACTGTCAGTAATGATGTTTAGGCGCTCTTTGGCGAAGATGCGCAAGGCGAGGTTCACCGCTGTCAACTCTGCCCGCTGCGCGGACTTCTGTGGAAGAGTTAACAGCGTGCGCCAAGCCTGGCCCTCCTGCCAAGTCAAGACACCATACGTGCGACCCCCATCCATAAAAACTGTTTTGGCCCCCTGAAGTGGAACCAGCGAAAGCAATTCGAACAAGCTGACTGTCTGCGTTTGAAGTGAGACAAGTCTGGGGTCCTTAGGCAAGTGGTATGCCAAGCATCCAGTGAATCCTTCCAAAGCTACTGGAAGCGAGTCACTGAGCTGCATCAACTGCTGAATCTGTTCTTTGGTGAACGGGACTACAATCTTTGCTAAATCGTGCCCTGAAATGTCCCTGGCTCTCAGCCTTCCACGGTAAACCACCGCGGAGACCAATTCTTGGGGAGGAACGATGTTTCGGGAAGAGGTGTTCGGCAAGTACACCCATTCCACGATACTCGCTCCTTTTTCAGAATCTATTCCTAGGGCTCCGGTGAACATGGATCCTGCCCGAACGATGTACAAGTTCAGGATCGGGGCATATGGCCCCTGAGCAATCCTGTCCACCCACCTTTGGCTGAGAATTTGGTTGACTTTCTCGAGGGCCAAGCGCGCCTCTCGAGAAATGTGTATCCGGTCTGCCGGCTGCTTACCTAATGTTAGCAGCGAGAAGAGTGGTTTCAAAAGATCCGTATCCAATCTGAAATACGGTCTGGCCCAATTAATGTTCCCTAAAACCTGCTGCAACTCTACCAGGGTGACTGAGTCCTGTAAATTGATTTGGGGCAAAACTTGTGCTGCGAAAGAGCGGAGAAGCCGATGACCCAAGTATGAGAAGGGCTCGGTTCTCTGTACTTTCTCTGGGGCAATGAGCAAACCTCTCTCCCCCAGGCTGGCCTGGAGGTCTGAAAACATTTCGCTGCCGAGTTGCGGCACCGCGACCAAGATGTCGTCCATGAAATGGCATACTAAAGCTGTGGGATGAAGGCTTCGAAACTTTGCCAGTGCGTTGTGAACATAAATTTGGCACAGGGTGGGCGAATTGAGCATCCCCTGTGGCAAGAATTTCCACGCGTAACGCTGCGTGGGCTCACTGTGGTTCACAACTTGGAGAACGCCCGAAAAACTGGAGTCGATGACTCCCGGAATTACGAGAATTCCGCGTGCTCCTGCTACACTGCGAGGCAAAACTAAACCTATAAAGCCTTTGGGCAGTGGACCCATGTACTGGGAGTCCACCAGATAGACTGTGCCTGGCAAGTCGCATGTGACGTCTGCCTGGCAAGTCAATTCTAGCCCTGTACTACCCTTGGGGCTGGCCTGTGCCCTCGCAATGCCTGGAATGTGAATGGAATATAGTCTAGCTCTGGCGCTCCCAGAGCGAGGGATGTCTCTGTTTGGACCGGGGCCAGAGACGTGCCCGCGTTCCGGTTTCCCAAACTCGGACAATTCCTGGCCCAATGATAGCCCCTCCTGCACCTCGGACAGAGGGTGTTTGGAGCCTTGGAACGGCCGGAATTTTGTCTGCCTCCCCTGGATCAGCACTCCCCAGCGAAGTGACCGACCCTGCCACAATTGTGACATGCTCCTTTTGGTCTGGGTTTCCTGCCTCCCTGTACCGCCGCTGCCAACAGACCCATCTCGCATGATTCTGTGCCAACGTCGGCGCAAGCCCTGATCATGTCTGTGAGGGTCAAGTCGGGACGGTTGCCCAGTGACTGCAAGATTTTACGGCAGTCTAGATTGGCATTATCTTTGGCTAACTTCATCATGAGCTCTTGTTGGGCTTCCTCGTTATCTATCTGCCTACTGATCGCTTCCTCCAAGCGATTGACGAAGTCCATGTAGGGCTCCTGGGCTCCCTGCTTGACTGCGGTGTAATTTTTAGCCGCTTTGCCAGTTGCGGGAACCTTGAGAAATGCCTTGAAGGCAGCCTCGGCTGACATTTGGAGGGTAGCTAGTGGCAAGTTGGTTTGCGCATCGATGGATTCGAAGGCCCCTGACCCATATAACTGGTCAGGAAGTACTGCGCCTCCCATCCTGGCAGCCCTAGTCTGAGCCTCGAGGCGATACTCGCTGTCCCATAGCAAATACTGGCTGGGGTTGAGCATCATCCGCATGACGGATTTCCAGTCGTGCGGGACGAACATGGTGTTCCCACACACCTGCTGAAGCGTGCCCCCAGTAAAGCGACTCTGGAGTCCTGTCTCTGTGATGGCCTTCCGTATAGCCATGAGGAGCCTATACGGGACTGGTGAATGAACTACCTGCTGGGCCCCTGTAAGGGCATCCATTTCCAAGCGAATTGGACAAATCTGACTAAGCTCAGCTAGTTCTTCTGCTGACAATTCCCCCTTCTTGATTTCCTCCTCAACTGTGCGCTGAAGGGCACTCTTGGTCTGGGAGCCTGTAACTGTCAGAGAAGCGCCTGCGCTCCTCATTCCATGCATTCCGTCGGTGATGTCTACAGCTGTCACCGAGGGAAAGCTCCCTACACTACTCTGCCTGAATTGGAGTGACGGATAGAGCGCTGTGGGCGCCGATGGTTCGGCTGGCGCTGGGGGTTCTTTGGCTTCTATCTGGACCGCTAAGAGCTTCCTACATTTGCCCCATGTGCGAATTACGCGCTCTGCAGCTTTCGGGGGTTGCTGAATGCAGTCTCCTATCTGATCCCAAAGTTTAAGGGTTAACGTACCTACTTCTGGGTAAAGTGGGCAGTGTTCCCTTAGGTACACCAAAAGTCTCACTAGTTCTCCGCTGTGAAACCTTAACTGAAATACCCTGGCCAGGATTCTGAACTCCTCTTCATGAGTTCTTTGGCTAGCGGACGGACGTTGCCGCTGGGGGCAAGTCCCCATATTACCTGCGAAGGGTCCTCTGAAGTTTCCTCCTCGGGACGGGTTGACGCGTCTTGGGCAAGTAATAGGTTTTGGCGACGATTCTCTGGGTAGAGCTCGGAGCATGGCCCCGTGCCACGGGCCCTCGGCGGCCTCTGCGCTGTCAGGGGTTCACAGCTGCCCTGAGGGGAACACGTTTTTCCGTAACCGCAACACCTCCACGAAAGTCGGGAGCAAGCTGTAGGATGCCTCTTCGGTACTGCCCCGCCGCTTGGGCCGTCTGCCCGATCGGCTGGCTTACCGACCGGGTTGCCGCGCTGTCCTCCAGGACGATCGGACGTGGTTCAAGCGTAGAACCGGACCGTGTGATCGCTTACTCACGGGTAAGATCACGTCGGGGTCACCAGATGTAGGAATCAGGGCCGCTAGGACGGCCGTTGGGTCCTGGAGGAGACTGATCAAGTAACGATACGAGGCAGTATGGAGCGAGATCAGATCAGTGGTTTATTGAAGGAAAAGTATCTACATTTATAGATCAGAAGGCAAGGCAGAAAAAACCGTCATCAGACAGAAAATCACATCACCTATTAACTCAGGTTAATGGGGAATCCTTCTTGGGGAAGTTAATTAACGGGGGCAAACATTGACAGGGGAAACACCATTGTTTAGGGCTTAGACTGGGGTAAACATGGCTTCTATTTGCACCAAAGATTAGGCTGATCTGTGAGTCAGTAATTGCTTAATGGGTAACGGAGGTTAGCGATCTGCCCTCTCAGCAGAACCGCCGGTCAGGTCGGGTGTGGGTGAATAAACCCTTATGATTTATGCTATTAGTCCACTCCCCCAATTTCTGTACTGGCAAGGGCCAGTGGCCAGGAGTCTGCTCAACTGGTTTAACCTCTGCCAAGGTTCCGTGCCAATTGGGCATGGGGAAACCGCAAATACTGTTGCTTTGGAATCATGCAATTCTAGAAACTGTTTCAGATATTTGCTGATCCATATTCTCACATAATGGCAGAACACACACTTCTGAAAAGTTTATTCTTTTACTTCTTTCTCAGCAGTGCCTAACAATATAATGGACTTAAACTTTCCTACTGTCTGATTGTCTTATTCAACTGCAGCCATCACTCAACAAATCCCTGAGCTTCTTTGCAGACACTCATGAAATCTCTTGAATTACATCCTGGGGACTCAGTGACATTAGATTTTCCATTTTCATGCCTATACCAAAGTAATAAAATGAGTCCCAGGAAATATATATAGAAGGGGGGAGAGTAATTAACAGTTGTTATACTTGTTCACTGTACCCTGTAACCATATTTTTAGCTTATTATCCACTTCACAATGAAAAAGATTTTACTTCAATTCTATTTTTTTTAAAAAAAACATGCAGCTTATTGAATGCAACAGTAATCTCGGAAATGGACATAAAATGTAAAAAAGTAATGATTAGCTTACAATTAAAGGACAACATGTTCATCTCCTAGTGATATTCAAATTAAATAGTTCATCCTGCCCATGAAAGTTAAGCCCATACATTCCTAGGAGTTAATGGTTTTCCCCCTTCATTTTTAATTCCAGACCCACCATCAATAATATAATTTTGCTTTGTTTACACCTATTCCTCACAAGTCACCTGGGTTTCCATCTGAAGAAAAGCAAACCTGAGACTTTTTGTGACAGAAAACTATAAGGGCAGAGTAGAACAGTTATATGGAAAGGTTGTTAAAAATCTGCTAAAACAGTAAAATCCCCAAATCTGAGGTTTGAGAGATGTGTATAAAATTACTTTGCACATGTCCTTCAAAAAAGTTTAATACATAGTCAGGTCATATTACTCATCAAATTCTTGTGGCCCTAGCTGCCAGTAGCAATTATCTTTAAAAGAATAATATTTTCCCTTCTGACTAGCTATCGGGTCTTTTAGAGCATGCCTAAGTATAGCCTTGAGCAAAAGTCCTACAGGGAATAAAGTATTTGGAGTACAGTATTGCATTTAGATGAAATATTAAGATTTCAATGGCAATATGTTGATATACATATGCCCATCTGTTTGAACATACCGATGTGTCAGTAGATTTTAGTTACATGATATAGCAGTACATACATGTAAAATGTTATCAAGAGACTCTATCAAACTTCTAAGAGTTTTTAAGCATTTTTTGACTTTGCAGAGGATGATGATTTATAATGTATATCCTAAACTTGGTGAAATTATTTTAATAAGCTACTGTAGGATGTATTTGGTGGTTACAATGAATGCATCAGCTCTTGGTAATAGCTTCAAACCTTGTCTTAAGGCTTATGGGAATAGTTTTGTTGTACAGAATTGGGACTAGTGATGGGTAACTTTTTCAGTTTCTTATTTCCCCATATTTATTTATTTATTTATTTGCATTTTCATTGCTGCCCACTCGACAAGCGACTCTGGGTGGTTCTCACAAATATCAAACATCAACCAAACATAGAATTACAAAAACCTTAAAACATTAAAAGCCATTAAAAACCGCTAAAAATACCCTCCCCACCCCTGCTAATTAAAATTATAACTTAAAAGCATGAACAGCCTTCATTAAATAAGCAAATGAGGGGAGGGGCTACCACATCACCAGTGCCCCACATCTGCTTTGCCAGCCATGTTTTTAGCTCTTTTCTGAAGGGCAATAGCTCTATCTGGAGACGCAGCTCAATCGGCAAGAGGTGCCACAGGGCGGGAGCAGATGCTGAAAAGGCCCTCCTTCTAGTGCTAGAGAGATGAGCCTCTCTTGCTGATGGCACCTTTAAGGAGCCCCTCCAGTCTGCTATGGTGGGATGGGCAGATGTCCTTGGGGTGACGCAGTCTCTTAAGTACCCTGGACCATATTTTAAAGCCTTACATTATTTCTGGTATTTTTCTGAATATAATTTGCAATGTGGGGAAGGTCTTGCCCAAATAAACTAAATGAAATGCCCAGCCATTTACATGGCCAAAATTCAATGTTCCCAGCATGGAAAGGGGTATGTTGCAACTAACTATCATACATATATTGAAAATGAAGAATCTCTCAGAAGACAAAGAGGTGGCAAGCAAAATTCAGCACTTAACATGTCTGAAAAGACAAAGATTCCAACCCAAATGTTAGTATTCAAAGTCTTGGGCCTCACTGAATGAATCTGAAAGGGGTAAACTACACATTACAGAGAGCACATCATTAGGTAAAAGAATGTCTTAACCATATGATTGTCCCTGCAGGAGCTTTTCACATATACTTTGCAAATTATCTTTCTTCATCTTATGATCAGTCTTCCGAACATAAATCTTCATCTGGCCTTCATTTGCAACTCTCATTCCTCAAACACAACGGCCTGCTGAAATCACATCTCTGGAACTTTAATGTAATTTCAGCTCAGTGGATTTAGTGTATGGGACCAAAGACAACAGAACAACCGAAGGGTTGGTTTAACACAGGTTTATTGCATGGTGTTCCGGTGAAGCATGGGGGTAATGGTGGTGGTACATCTCATTATATACTGAGGACTATACATTTGAATCTTGCAGCACGGTAGCTCATTGGCTACTGTCGGCGTGGCCTCGCCCAGGCACGCCTTACTCTCGCAGTTGTATCTTCTTCCTGCTGAATGCGAGTATCTTCATTCTGCTGAATGCGAGTATCTTCATTCTGCTGAATGCGGAGGCATTTCCCGCGGCTGTCCGTGATTGAGCAATGTGAACCATGTGAGGCTGAACGCTCGCAGCTGCCCCAAGGGGTTGCTTGCTCGCGTTCCTTTCAGCTGAGATACATTGTAATTGTGATGGAACATTTATATCTTGATAGCTTTACAGTACATTGATATGCATACATAACACCCCTCCCCCCTAGGATGGGACGAAGTCCCGCAACCATTGTGGCTTGCCGCACGTGCGCTTGGGGCGTGCTTGCGCCTGACCTAGTACCGGAGAGCCTGTGATCCCTGACTCCATGGGAGCTTGTCCTGCTACGGGAAACGGGGATTCGTTAGTGGCTCTGTGGGGCGTCCGTGCCTGCCTTGCGCCCGGGGATGGGAATGGAATGAATAGTTGGGAGGTGAACCCCTGCCTGTTGCTCTCGGACCCCGGGGACCCTCCTATTGTGAACCGCGGAACCGATGAGGTTGCCCTTGAGGTTCTGCTACCTTCTGATCCCCGCTCGGGGGACCTTGAGACTGTGGTGGGCGGACTCGCTGCTGCCTCCTGTCTTGGGGGTGTCGGTCTCCGGGAAATTGGCGCTATATTGCATTCTAACTCACAGGGGCTACTGGGACTGGAAGTACCAGGGGCTGAACTGAAACCCCTCTTTTCGCTAGGACGGGTGGGGGACCACTCCGCTAACTCCCCCTGGTACTGTAAATCAACGTCTAAACTTCTATGGGCGTCTGTGTCTCGGGGAAACTTCCAAGGGGTATGTGTGTGGTCGGGGCTCTTCCTTTCCGCCGCGGACTCCCGCAAAAGATCTCTGTGGATCGATTCCCTTTCCTCCCCCCTTGGTGGGGACCAATGTTCCCCTTTTCCTCCCCCTTGGGCTAAGCGGGTGGGGGAGTACCCTAACGCTGATTCGACGCTATTTTCGTCTCCGTCCTGCTCTCCGGGAACCCTGCGCCTGAGTTGGTCCACGTGTCGCCTCCACAGGAAACCTGTACTGGTCTCCACGCGGTATGAGACGGGGCCGGTTTGTGCTATTACGGTGCCCGGCACCCAGGCTGGCCCCGCGTTGGCGTAGTTCCTGCAGTGCACCGGGGCGCCTACGCTGAAACTCTTTGAGGGTTCCACCCCTATGTTCCACCCTTTGTCCTCTACTCTCGTGGGGTCTAGCTTGGAGATTCCCGTGGCCAGCTTCCTGCGCATCAACAGCTCTGCGGGGGAGTACCCTGACGCCAATGGGGAGACCCTGTACCTTAGCAGGAATTGGCACAATTTCAGGTCGAGGTCTCCGGGGCCCATGCGCAGCAGCGCGTCTTTCGTGGTGCGCACGAGGCGCTCTACTTGGCCGTTGGTGGCCGGGTGAAAGGGGGCGGAGGTGATGTGCCGAATGGCGTTGCGCTCCATGAACGCCCCGAACTCGGCGGACGTGAAACAGCTAGCGTTATCGCTGACGAGGGTGTCGGGTAAACCGAACGTGGAAAAGACCCTCCGTAACTGTTTAATTGTTGTGGCCGAGGAGGTGCTCGAGACTGGGATGACCTCCAACCACTTGGAGAACGCGTCCACCACAAGGAGGAAAAGCGTTCCCCTGAACGGGCCAGCAAAGTCTACGTGTACCCGGGACCAGGGCCCCCTTGCTGCGTCCCACTCCCTATGTGGCGAGCGGGCCTCTTCTGGCCTGGAGCTTTGGCACGCTTCGCAAGTGCCGACCATGTGTTCGATGTCGGCGTCTAGCTGGGGCCACCAAAAGTAACTGCGGGCCAGCGCCTTAGAGCGGACGATCCCCGGGTGGCTGACGTGCAGCAGTTTAAGCACCCTCGGCCGGAGAGACGTGGGGATCACTACCCGCTGTCCCCACAAAAGGCAACCCCTCTCTAGGGACAACTCTAGTTTCTTTTTGAAAAATGTGTCGAATTCCGCTGCTGGGGAAGACACGGGCCACCCTTTCTGTACCCAGGAGCAAACTGTGGCCAGCGTTTTGTCCTTGCCGGTCGCTTTAGCGATGTCGGCCGGTACTACTGGAGGGGAGTCTAGGACCTCTATCATTAAGACCTGGTGGTCCCTCTCTACCTCGCCCACATGGCAGCAATCCCGGGGAATGGGGGACCTTGACAGGGCATCCGCATGGCTGATCTCCTTCCCGGGCCGGTATACCAACGCGTGCTGATACGCGTTGAGAAAAATGGCCCACCTGAGCATTCTCGGGGACAGGATTTGGGGTGTGGGCTTATCTGCGGTGAAAATGCCTAGCAAGGGCTTATGGTCAGTCACTATGGTGAAGGGGCGGCCGTACACAAAATCATGAAATTTCTTAGTCCCCGCAATTATCGCTAGTGCTTCCCTGTCTGTCTGGGCATAGTTCCTCTCCGCTTGGGACAAGGACCTAGAGTAGAACGCTATCGGGGCCTCCCTCCCGTTCTCCAGTACGTGGCATAACACCGCCCCCACCCCCACCGGGGATGCATCGCATATCAGGACCACTGGGCGTTTGGGATTGAAATGGGTCAGTACCGCATCTGATGCCAGGAGTCGCTTCAGGTCATTGAAAGCCCTCTCCTGGTTGTCGCCCCACTTCCATGCCTCGTCCTTTTTTAACAATTTGTGTAGCGGTTCCGCTACTGCTGCCTTCCGCGGAAGGAAGGAGTGGTAAAAGTTGAGCAGTCCAAGGAACGACTGCAACTCGGGCTTGGAGGTGGGGCGAGGGGCCTTCTTGATGGCGGCCACCTTGGATTGGGATGGCCTGATTCCCTCGGGAGTAACACGGAACCCTAGGAACTCAACCTCAGTTGCGAAGAAAACGCATTTGTCCTTCCGCAACCGCAACCCCGCTTTCTCGAATATTGCCAGGACCCTTCCCAACCTGCTTGCTAATTCGGCCCGGCTCCCCCCTGTAATCAATACGTCATCAAAGTAGGGTAACACCCCCTCTAACCCCTTCAGGAGGCGTTCCACGAGTGACTGGAAAATCCCGGGCGCCGAATTCACGCCGAATTGGAGGCGCGATACCTGGAACGCCCCTTTGTGGGTGACTATGGTCTGTGCAGCAGCTGCGGCGGGGGTCACCGGGAGTTGCTGGTAGGCTTGGGCCAGGTCGAGTTTAGCGAAACACCTCCCCCCATGTAACCTGGCCAACAAGAGGCTGACTACCGGCACCGGATAAGCATTAGGGCGGATCGCCTTATTGATGGTGCACTTGTAATCAGCGCATATGCGGACCTCCCCGTTGGCCTTGAGCGCTGTTACAATTGGAGTTTCCCACTCTGCAGAATCAACAGGAACAAGAATCCCCTGGCCCACCAATTTGTCCAACTCCGCCTCTATTTTGTCCTTTAGTGCGAAAGGCACTCTGCGCGGTTTAAGTCTGATTGGACGTACTCCAGGGTCCAGGTCGAAAGTCACTGGGGGGCCCTTGAATTTTCCGAGCCCCTTTTTGAAAACCTCGGGGTGCGCGTCGCACACGCTCTGTATTGGATCAGTCCCGGTGGCGTGTGCTCCCACGGCGTGCACCCCCCCAATGAACAACCCCAGGGGCTGGAACCATTGAGTCCCGAGGAGGCTGCATTTTCCTCCCTTGAGGACGACTAGGGGAAGCGTTGCGGTGTGCTTTTTAAACTGGACCTGGAACTTCCCAACCCCCAACACTGGGATGCGGTTCCCTTGCACGTCCTTCAGTGTGGCCCTCAACGCTTTGAGCTTGGGCCGCACGCGGGGGGCGATTTTCATGAACTCTCCCTGGGAAATAATAGAGTATGACGAACCCGAGTCCACCTCCATTCTAACAGGGGCCCCTTGTATTACTACCTCAACGAAGTAACGGGGGTGCTCCGTGGAAACGCTGCAAACCGGAGCGTCGTCCTCGCTGTCGTCGGAGATGCGCCCTACGCCGTCCCGCGTCCTCGTGGTCCGGGTGCCGTCCTTTGGCCTCGTGGTGCGGTCCTGCCTCGCCGAGCGGTCTGGAGAACTCCTTGTGGCCTCGCGCCGTTTCCGGCAGACCTTGGCGATGTGCCCGCGCCGGCCGCAGTTGTGGCACTCGGCCTTGCGGAATGGGCATTTGGCGCGGGCGTGGGCGCCGCCGCAGCCGTCGCAGCGCCGGCCCTCTCTCTGGACCCTCCGGACGTCCTCGTCGTCGCTGCTCTCCGCAGACGAGTTCGAAACTCGCCGGGCCGCGCGCACCGAGCTCTCTGCCTTGGCGGGCTTCGGGCGCCAGTCCTGAAGCTCTTGCACCCCGGCAGTCGTGGCCTCCGCGGCCTGCGCCGTGTCGAGGACTTGTTGCCACGTGGGAGGCGGCTCCTTTTTCATCAGCGCGCGCTGAGTCTCGGTATCCCTCAGACCGCAGAGCAGGCAGTCCCGGAGGATGACTTCTGGGGTCTCCCACTTGCATGGGCCGGCGGCCAGCCGCAGGGCCGCGGCGAACTCGGCGACTGATTCCCCGGGCGCCTGGACTCGCCTCCAGAACGCGCTCCGAGCGGGGAACATCGCTATCGCTGGCCGGAGATGGGCGCGCAGCGCCGCCAGGAGCTCTGTGGCTTTGAGGTCGCCCACCTTCCTCGGCGCGATCAGGTCCACCAAGGTCCTCTTGGTCTCGTGTCCGAGCATGCGGACGAAAATGGCCCTCTTCTTGGCCTCATCTGAGACTTCGAGCTCCACCAGCGCTGCGTTGAAGTCTATCTCAAACAGCTCCAAGTCTCCCGGCTTCCTGATCTCGTAGCCGGCGCATGTCTTGGTCCCGTGGGCAGCCATATCCCATCCTCGTCGCCAATTTAGTGTATGGGACCAAAGACAACAGAACAACCGAAGGGTTGGTTTAACACAGGTTTATTGCATGGTGTTCCGGTGAAGCATGGGGGTAATGGTGGTGGTACATCTCATTATATACTGAGGACTATACATTTGAATCTTGCAGCACGGTAGCTCATTGGCTACTGTCGGCGTGGCCTCGCCCAGGCACGCCTTACTCTCGCAGTTGTATCTTCTTCCTGCTGAATGCGAGTATCTTCATTCTGCTGAATGCGAGTATCTTCATTCTGCTGAATGCGGAGGCATTTCCCGCGGCTGTCCGTGATTGAGCAATGTGAACCATGTGAGGCTGAACGCTCGCAGCTGCCCCAAGGGGTTGCTTGCTCGCGTTCCTTTCAGCTGAGATACATTGTAATTGTGATGGAACATTTATATCTTGATAGCTTTACAGTACATTGATATGCATACATAACAGTGGACATGTTATTCATAATACATTTTTGGCTCTCATGTTCATTTTCTCCCACCTTCAGGTCTTTTCCCCCCTCTAAGAAATCATGTTCTTTCTGTCAGATGTATCAAAGCATCTGCAAATTTTTGGAAGTGCTTGTTGAAAAATGAACCATATAAAATTCTTACTGATCTCTAATACAAAAGGCTGAAACATACCATTAATTCACATTGTACAAAAAGACACAGCTTCTTTTTATCTTTCCACAAAATAACCAGGGCAATGAGCATAATCAGGCATCTACTCATTCACTGACAGGGGCCCTTGCCTCTCCACTCAACAGAAGACTAACACCAGTGTTAGTTGAAAACTAGGCCATCTTTATTGAATACTGTAACCAAACAAATACTCCATCAGAAATGGGTCTTTGGGAGGCATCTTCACAGTGTGGTCTGGGTAATTCCTCTGAACAATACCCTCCCCTGGCCTGGAGGGCCAAGTCCACCTTTGGACTCCCCTCACTTCTGCTGCTGACCATCCAGCTGATGCACGGCCTGGAAAAGGCAGCCATTGTCCCCTGGTGCAAACCCCACCCTGGGACAACTTGTTCAGCAACTTAAACTCTATTGGATGAACCTGGGCCCTTGGGAGACCCTATTGACTGCACTACTTGCCAAGGTGACTGTTGTGTATATAACTGAATGTAATGCTTTAACAATTTGTATTAGTTGTTGGGATCGGGTGATCCTCCATTTTGTGTTCTTCTTAGAACTAAGCTCTCGCGGGACTTGGGCTCCCGCCCTTTCTAACGAGACGCGCGAAGGCTCTGTGGTCTTGGGTCACTCCACGATCACCCCACTGTTCTCCCAACCAATCCAGTTGTTTCCCACCCAAATGTATCTTTCCTGTATTGCATATATAGGCGCTGCTGCGCCATTGCTCTCCATGTTCAGTTCCCGAAATAAAGTTGTGTTTGGCCCTGTTATGTTGGCTGCTGCGTATCAATTCCTGAACATCAAAGTGACATAAAAACAACCACTCCCAACCAAACACCCAAATCCCCTTCTGTGCATAATGGGACAGGAGGGAAAAAAACCACATCACAGGCCAATATAGATGTGAACCAAAAATTCCTGTCAGGCCCTGAAGCGACTAGCTAACTCTCGTCATACACATCAGGGTGGGAGGGAAGGTCACTGTGAAGCCTGAACAGGATGCACGATGCTGTGGAGAAAACACAGGTACAGTGGCACCTTGCATAAAGAACGTATCGCATAGCGAAAAATTCACATAACGAAGCGTTCGTTATGCAAAGGCAATACCCCGCATAATGAATGTATTTTCGTTATGCAGGGGGTTGGTAACCGGGGTATACTCGCTTAATGGGAACCCCGATTAACGAACATTTTTTCTGTTATTCAGGGTATCTCCCATAGGGAACCACATACTGAAAAATATGCATAGCGAATAGCTCCGTGGAACTGATTTTTTCCATTATGCAGGGTTCTACTGTATTTATGTTAGTCTTGAACCACACCCAAACACCTCATTCTGTTCTGATTGGCCCTGTCTGGTGGTCTGATATCACCTTCTGAGTCAGGATTGGCAACTGGCATTCTGCTTGGCACAATTTGCATGGACGAATGCCTGCCTTCCATTTATTTATTTATTTATTTATTTAGTATATTTTATACCGCTTTTGTCAACTATTGGTGACCCAAAGCGATTTACAGACAAACAAAGATGGTAAATTACATAAAACTTGAAATACAATTAAACATTGTGGCTGAACATCCGAGGGAGCCTAAGAGACAGCATCCAGGCTCAACGTCAGTGACGGAGCCTGGTACTCAACATGCTCTGCAAGATCCTCAGGCATCTTAAGGCCCATGTCATGGGTAACAGCCTCTCCCACTCCCTTCCAACCGGCTGAGGGGAGAAGCTTAAGGGGCTCTGTGGCAGGGACGAAGGTGGAAAATGTCCTCCTGCCATGGAGCAATGGTCGCTCCCACTCCCCTCCAACTGGCTGAGGGGAGGAGCTCAGGGGGCTCTGTGGCAGGGATGAAGGTGGAAAATGTCCTCCTGCCATGGAGCAATGGTTGCTCCCACTCCCCTTCAAGCGGCTGAGGGGAGGAGCTCAGGTGGCTCTGTGGCAGGGACGAAGGTGGAAAATGTCCACCTCTTAAAAATCAAACTCCTAAAATATGGAAAAAGTTTGGAATCAATATTGGCAATGGAACGATACAGGTGAAGTAATATATAACGTAGTGTGGGATGCTATGAAGTCAGTTTTTAGGGGAGAATGTATTAAACTAAATAGTATAAGAAATAAACATTTAAAGGATAAATATGAGAAAATTGAAAGAGAAATTGGACAACTTCAGGAGAAACATATAAGAACAGGGAAGAAAGAAACATTATTAAATATCCAGAAATTGAGAAAAGAACAGAGCGGCAAGGACATAGAAAAAGTTAAAAAAAATATTTGATATACTTAAAAAGGGAATATTTTGAATATAGCAACAAGAATTCAAAATTATTAGCTAGAGCTGCGAAAGAAAAGAGTGTTAGAAGAGAAATTGGCATTTTAATAAACCAACAAAGAGTGAGATGTAACAAAACAAAGGAGAAGGTAGAAATAATAAAAGGTTTTTATCAAGATTTATATTCTAAAAAAAATATAAGAGTAGGAAAATTAAGGGATTATTTGGATAAATGGAAGGGAATCAGAATAAGGGAGGAGCATAAAGATAGAATGGAAATACCAATAACAGAAAAAGAGATAAGAGGGGTGATACAGAGATTGAAAAGTGGTAAGGCGCCTGGCGAGGATGGATTCCCAGTGGAATTTTATAAACAATTTAAAGAATTGGTAATACCAAGATTCCTGAAGCTGTTTAATTATATATTGGATGGAGGTTTATTACCGACTTCATGGTATAGATCAGTAATTTCTTTGATTCCTAAACCAGGGAAAGATTTGAACAAGATAGAGTCTTATAGGCCAATCTCATTGATTAATCAAGATGCAAAATTTTTTACTGCAATATTGGTGAATAGACTAAATGAGTTCATGAAGGAATATATAAACAAGGATCAGGCTGGTTTTCTGAAGGGTAGATATATGGCAGATCTTACTAGAAGGGTAATTGATTTGGTGAATATAGCAGAACAAAAAAAGGAAAAGATTGGATTATTATCTTTAGATATTTTTAAAGCCTTTGATTCTTTGCAATGGATTACGATTAAAGAAATTATAAGAAAGTTTGGGTTTGGTATGAAATTTATAAATTTAATTGATCAACTATATCAGAAAGGAATAACTAGAGTAAAAGTGAATGAAACATTTACAGAAGATATAAAATTAGAAGCGGGTACTAGGCAAGGTTGTCCATTGTCGCCTATACTTTTCATGATGGCCATGGAATTATTAGCGACACTTCTAAGAGAAGATAGAAAGATTGAGAGAATAGAAGGAGTAAAAATTAGTTTATATGCTGATGATACAATGGTCATAATGAAAAACCCTGTGAAAACAATGGAATATATCCAGGTACATTTGAGGGAATTTGAGGAAATGACGGGTTTAAAAGTGAATTGGGATAAATCTGAAATGATTATTTGTAATGGAAATGAAGAAGATCAAAAAAAGATAAAGGAAGGATATAATATACAAATTAAAGATAGTGTGAAATATTTGGGAATTAATATTGCAAATAAAATAGAAGAACTTTTAAGAGACTAAATTATGATAAACAAAGAATGAAAATAAAGGGGAAAATAAAGCAATATAATAAGTTAAATTTGTCTTGGTTTGGTAGGATAGCTTTGTGTAAAATGAAATTATTGCCAAAGATTAATTTTTTGTTTGATGCCCTACCAATTCACTTAAAAGAAAAAGATATAAAGATTATTCAGAGCATGATAAATACTTTTTGTAACGGGGGGAAAAGACCGAGAATTACAAAAAGTTTATGGTATATATCACAAAAAGAAGGTGGATTGGGTATTCCAAATATTAAACACTATTACAGAGCATTTCAGTTAAAAAATGTTGTAAAAATTATAATAAAACTTGATGTTATTTGGGACGAGATAGAAATAAAAGAATTACAACAATTTGGGAAGGCAATTTTTTTGGATAAGGGGGTGAAAATAAAGGTAAATAATCCATTAACGAAAGCAATGATGGAGGTTTGGAAAAATATTAAAGAGAAAATAGTGCCGGGAGATTTAAAGTGAGCTTGGAACATATGAACACATGTGGTGGAGTTGTAAGGTGGTTAAGATTTTTTGGAAACTAATTGAGAAAGAAATTTCAGTGATTACTGAAGTTGATATAAAACTGGAGCCAGGTATTGCCTTGCTGACGGGATTGGATGATATAAATATGAGTACAAACAAAAAAGAATTGGTGTCAATAATGTTAACGGCTGCAAGACTGTGTACAGCGAGAAAATGGAAAAGTGATTTAAGGTTAAAAATTGATGAATGGTATAAAGAAATGTGGGAAATTGCATTAAATGATAAATTGACATGTGAATTGAATGTGAAGAAAGGTATTTTAAAAGAGAACAAATTTTGGGAAATATGGAAACCATTTGTGGAATTTGTCCTTGTGAGTGATAAAGGGGATAAGCCGGTACCTCAACATATGAGTTTCTGGGAAAATTAAATTAGAAATTCGATCCTCATGGTTTGTAAATATCACTGGGTGTTATAATTTGTAATACAACAAATTAATGTAATGTGATTTTCTTTTTTCTGATTTGTAATTTCTTGTATTTGTTGTATTTTTATATATATATCATTTGTATTTTTTTTGAAAAACTTAATAATTTTTTTTAAAAAAAAATCAAACTCCTGTGTTCCTCATAACTGCCTTAATCTCCAACTCTGTAACATGAGTGCATACAGCGCCGTCATCAGAAATTTCTGGGCCCCATACTGAGCAATCCTATTAGGTGCCTGTAGGAATCCCTGGTTGTCTTCAAAAAGGTGGAAGTAGCTTACGAAGACTAGGCCATGAAAACTTGGCTGAAGATCAGCCCTATGATTCATCTCCCCTAAAATAGAGGGTCACCTAACATCCTGTTTTTCACCAAGCTTGATCACGAGCACACCTCATGGGTATTACCTCACATTTCCTGTTTATCCCAAACCTGGCCATGCACTGAGCTAATGCTGACCAATCACCTTAAGGGTCACTCCCATTTCCTGGTTTACAGTTATGTAGCAATAAAACGGTTGGTAGTCCTTTGTCCTCGGATTCTTCCCTTCCCTTCCTCCAGCCAAGAAAGGAAACAGCTTGTGTCTGTCTTAGTGTTTGGGGTGTGTATGCTTGTGTGAGAGTAAACTTCAGGGTGTTTGCAGATTCCCTCCCGTTACAACAGCCCCCCCCCCACACACACACACACACACACACTTTTCTCTCTCCTCGCATTGGGGTGGCAGCGGTGGCGACTGGAATACACAATTGCCCTAAAGTAATCGATGAGCAGTTGTATCCAACTTTATAGTTCAGTACTCATCTCTGATTACAGCCAAAGAGCCAACGAAGTCTGCATTCGCAGATGTTTCCATGGACATATGGCAGGCATGACTAGACACCGGAGTGCACGGAACACTATTTACGTTCCTAATGATGAGCTCCCATCATCCCTCCCAGCTCTTGCCAACCTAGCAGTTTGAAAGCAAGAAATTGCAAGTAGATAAATAAGGATATCTACTAGCAATTTCTTCCTTTCGAACTGCTAGGTTAGCAAGAGCTGGGACTGAGATGGGAGCTCTCATTACACACACACACACACACACACACACACACACACACACACACACACACACACACATACACCCTTCCCCCTCCATTCTCCCCATTTTACACACACACACGAACGAACGAAAGTAAACAAAACAAAAAGACAGACTTACTCAGAGGAGGCAGGCGGCAGAGTGCCCAGGCGCGTCCCTCTTCCTCTGGAGACCAGGGGGTGGAGAGGCAGGAGGAGGGTCTGCCGCCTCCGCTTTTCCCAGAGCGGCATGACTTAAAGGACCTGGACCTCTCACCATGCTGCTCTGGGATGCCACACCAGGCTCAGGAAGAGCCTCGGTTGTCCTCCGGACAAGGAGGAGGAGTCCCTAGCAGCCAGGCATGCTCTCACCTCCGAACTTACCATGTGCCTTCAGGGGGTGGGCAAGGTGCAAGGTGCAGGGAAGGTGCAGGGTGCAAGGTGCAGGGCGTGTCCCTCTTCCTCTGGAGACCAGGGGGTGGAGAGGCAGGAGGAGGGTCTGCCGCCTCCGCTTTTCCCAGAGCGGCATGACTTAAAGCACCTGGACCTCTCACCATGCTGCTCTGGGATGCCACACCAGGCTCAGGAAGAGCCTCGGTTGTCCTCCGGACAAGGAGGAGGAGTCCCTAGCAGCCAGGCATGCTCTCACCTCCGAACTTACCATGTGCCTTCAGGGGGTGGGCAAGGTGCAAGGTGCAGGGAAGCGTTGCCCCAACTTGCCTGCGCTGCTGTGAAGGGGAGGCCGCTAGCCCACCACCCCGCCGACCCACCCCCTGGCCCGAAGGCGTGTGGGAAGTGCAGAGGTGAGAGCATGCCTGGCTGCTCTGGGACTCTTCCTCCTTGTCTGGATGACAACCAAACTGAGGCTCTTCTTGAGCCTGGCAGTTGCCTCCACATCCGCAGCAGCAGCAGCAGCAGCAGCCACCTCGTCTCTGCTCTGCAAGACCAACATGCACCTCCTTGGCTGAAGCTTTGACCCGGATATCCGGGTCGAGGCAGAGCTAGGAGCCCTCTGGTGGGGCATGTGCAGCGGTGCCACCTGCCGGGCCTGTGCACCACGTTTTTAAATGAAAGTTTTTAAAAGTTTAAAAAAATAAAAATGCACAAATCTGAGCTTTTTGGGGGGACCATCATCAGGGGCCCTGCCAGCTCCAAGCCCAGGATGGGAGTCCTGGCTATCCCCCACCCCCCTGACGGCGGCCCTAAGTGCATACACGATAGAGTAGTTCACTGTGATGTGAAGTAGATTTGAGTAGTGAGAGATTCTGGGTTGCCTGAATATACTACCATTGATATACACAGTAAGGTAAAAGAAAAAGTCTCCCTTGCTTGAAAGCCAGTTGTATCCAACTCTAGGGGTTGTTGCTCATCTCTGTTTACAGCTAAAGAGCCAGTGCTGTCTGAGTCTGCAAATGTTTCCTTGGTCATGTGGCAGGCATGACTAGACATAGAAAGCTGTTACCTTCCCACCGAAGTAGTACTTATTTATCTACTTGCAATTTCTTGTTTTCGAACTACTAGTTTGGCAGGAGTTCACTCCATCGTGCAGCACTCAGGTCTCAAGTACTCATCTCTGTTTACAGCATCTGCAGACATTTCCATGGTCATATGGCAGGAATAACTAAATGCCAGAGTGTACTGAGCACTGTTCTCTTTCCTGGTGAAGTGGTACCTATTTATCTATTTGCAATTTCTTGCTTTCAAAGTTTGCAGGAGCTGGGACAGATGATAAGTGCTCACTCCGTTATGTAGCGCTTTGGTCTTGAACTGCTTACCTGCCAACCTTCTTGTCATCAAGTTCATATTGGAAATGTATAAAAGAAGCGATAATCAAAGGCCAGATAATGCCATTGAAGTAGCCTACTTCAGGTCAAAAATAATCTAATTGTTCAACTGTCTAATAAGAGCAAAGAAAGAAACCCTTTTGAAAACTGCAAAATTCTTCACTGTACTGGTGGTATAATCACTTGATCCTACAAGGGATTGTAAACAGCACTAATTGTTTCTCTAAGCACTGTGGGGAGATAGTCAAAGCATTATTGTTTTAATGGAGGTTTGCCAAATTCTTTTACTTCAGCCCTCTAGAGTACCAGAAAGTGCTAATCCAATGGTGATTTCTCTTGTAGAAGAATTCTTTGCAACTAAAGGTCTCTGGTCATAAGAGTTTTGTAGAGGGAAATGTTTGTTTAGATATGATCAAGTAAAGGCATGAACAATGGCCAGAAAGATAGCCAGGTGTTGATTTTAGTACACTGTCATTGCAACAATATGCCACACATGTTATTGATAGCGGGAAGCATGTAACAGTGAGATAGCTGGCTTTCCCAGATACCATGCAGCAGCAGCAAAAAAAATTATCACAGATTTCTCTCCATAAAACCATAGAATCAAACTGGCATGACTAAGTGAGCAATCAGAATATGTTTGTATGTTCATTTCAATATGCTTAAAGGCCAAGAAATACTTTCCATTTTATATAAGTTTACTTTTTTAAAAATTAGAATATATTTTCTTTCATACATTTTAATTTACATCTCTTAGATATGTAAGAGACGTAAAATGTAAGCTAAATAGTTTTTTTAAAATATATATATATTATACTTTTAATGTACTTAAGTTTCTGGTCCTGTCATTTAATGGCAAGCCAGTAGCTTTTCACAAGTTACAAGAATAGATTTATATTTTAAGCAAAATTTTTGCATTTTTCTCCTTTCATGTTCCTGTGTTTTGTACTGAATTCTGACTTTAGCAAGGAAATCAGTCCTATGAGAAATGGTGGTAGTAAAGTGGGATATTTTATCTTGTGAGGAGAAAGGTTGAAGGGAGGAACATGCGAAAGGGCTGTTATTGGGGGTGGGGAGACTTAGTTATGTGCCCAGAAGATAGGACTAAATCAGATAAGCTTAAGACTAAAACAGTAGGGTTTGGTTGAGCATTAGGAGAAATAACTAAACGGGACTCTCTTTGAGTAGTTCAATGCGTTAGTTATCTGTCTGTGGAGCAGAAATTTGGAGTTTGATTCTTTAATTTACAGCATGTCCCAGGAGAACAGACAGCTTGTGTAGCCTTGGGCAAGCTGGACAGTCCAAAGGAAAGACCTGAGTGCTGCCCAACTGTTGTGTTCTGATGGTTTTTATTGTACACATGGATTACAATGTATCTGAGCCAATGTAACCTTGCCTATAGCAACAATGTAACCTTTCAGCTGTATCATATAAACCCTGTAATAGGACGCGAGCTAATGACCACCAGCTGGCAGCAGCGAGCGTCCAAGCTCTCTTGGTCCAAACTCATCAAAGGCAACAGCGCGGGAAGTTTTCCCGCCACCACCTACACCTGGACAAGAAGGGCGTGACCTGCAATGACGTCACGCAGACAGTAGCCAATGGGCTACCATGGCACCACGTTCAAATGTGTTACTGCTGTATATAAAGAGCTATCGATCCGCCATTACCTCATGTTCCCTCTGTCCACGATGCAATAAACCTGAGTTAACCCAGCCCGAGGCTGTGTCCTGTGTCTTGGTTTGCATACACCAAATTGGCGACGAAGGTGGGATAATGGATCCCCACGGAACAGCCAGGGCACAGAGCGGTTTCAACATCACCAAACCGCAAGACTGGGAGCTGCTTGAGATGGATTTCCAGGCAGCCCTGGTGGAACTCAGAGTCAAAGGGGAAGACGAGGAGAGAAAGAGGGCCATCCTCACCAGAATGCTCGGGATGGAGACCAAGCGGACGCTGGTGGGCATAATCGCTCCGAAGAAGGTGAGCGACTTTAAGGCTAGCGACATCATGCAACTGCTGCGAGAGCGGTTCTGCCCCTCGAGGGCAATGTTTCCCGCTCGGAGCGCGTTTTGGAGGCGAGTCCAAGCGCCGGATGAGTCGGTTGAGGCATTCGTGGCCGCCATGAGGATAGCCGCCGCCCCCTGTAAATGGGGCGATATCCTGGAGTTGGTCCTCAGGGACGGCGTGCTGTGTGGCCTGAAAGACAAGGAGGTACAGCGCAGCTTGATGAATAAGGAGCCGCCACCCACGCTGGCAGAGGTCATAGAGGCCGCGGAAGCCGCAGAGTCCACGAATGCCGGAGTGGACGAGATGCACCAGTGGCGTGAGTGGCGTCCTAGAGCCGGCAAGGCGGAAAATTCGGTGCACGGGAAGACCGGACAGTCGGTGCACGCGACTCGGCGGGCCTCAAAGTCGTCTACGGAAGGCAGCGACGGCGAGGAGGTCCAGAAGGTCCGGAAGGGTGGTCGACGCTGCGAGGGTTGCGGAGCGGCCCACGAGCGCGCGAGATGCCCGTTCAGGAAGGCCGAGTGTTACACCTGCGGCCGTCGGGGGCACATCGCCAAGGCGTGCAGAAAGAGGAAAGAGGGCCGGAGGCAGTCACAAGACCGCGCAGCCAGACCGGACCGTCCAGCGAGGCCCAAAGATGGCGCCCAGACCACGAGGAAGCAGGACGGCGTGGGCCGCGTCTCGGACGGCAGCGAGGACGACGCCTCAGTATTCAGCGTGTCCGCGGGACAGTCCCATTACTACGTTGAGGTATTAGTACAAGGGGCCCCTATTAGGATGGAAATTGACTCGGGGTCCTCCTATTCCATAATTCCCCAGAAAGAGTTCCTGAAAATCGACCCCCACGTGCGGCCCAAGCTTAAAGCGCTAAGGTCCACGCTACGGGACGTTCAGGGAAACAGCATTCCGGTGTTGGGGGTCGGGAAATTTCGGGTCAAGTTTAAGAGACATTCTGCGGAACTGCCCCTAGTTGTCCTCAAAGGGGGAAGCTGTAGCCTCCTAGGGACACAGTGGTTTCAGCCCTTAGGTTTGTTCATAGGGGGGGTGCATACCGTGGGGGGGGACCCAATACAAGCGGTTTGCGATGCGCATCCCGCCGTTTTTAAGAAAGGGCTCGGAAAGTTCAAGGGACCCCCTGTAGCTTTCGACATAGACCCGGAGGTCCGCCCGATAAGACTCAAACCGCGCAGGGTGCCGTTCGCACTCAAGGACAAGATAGAGGCGGAACTGGACAAACTGGTGGGCCAGGGGATTCTTATTCCTGTTGATTCCGCGGAGTGGGAAACTCCAATTGTAACGGCTCTAAAGGCTAACGGGGAGGTGCGCATTTGCGCTGATTATAAGTGTACAATTAACAAGGCGATCCGCCCTAATGCATACCCGGTGCCAGTGATCAGCCACCTTTTGGCCAGGCTGAATGGGGGAAAGTGTTTCGCTAAACTCGATTTGGCACAAGCCTATCAGCAACTTCCTGTGACCCCCGCCACGGCCGCGGCACAAACGATAGTTACACATAAGGGAGCGTTCCAGGTGTCGCGGTTACAGTTCGGCGTGAACTCGGCACCCGGCCTTTTTCAATCGCTCGTGGAACGCCTCCTAAAGGGCCTGGAGGGGGTGTTGCCTTATTTTGATGACGTGTTGATAACAGGGGGGAGTGAGGCTGAACTGGCGGAAAGGTTGGACAAAGTACTGACCGTGTTCGAGAAAGCGGGGCTGAGATTGAGGAAGGACAAATGTGTTTTTTTCGAGACCGAGGTCGAGTTTTTAGGTTTCCGGATCACACCCGAGGGGATTAAGCCGTCTACATCCAAAGTAGCAGCCATTAAAAAGGCCCCTCGCCCCACATCCAAAACTGAGCTGCAGTCTTTCCTGGGGCTCCTCAATTTTTATCATACATTCCTCCCGCGGAAGGCGTCCGTGGCCGAACCGCTCCATCGGTTACTTAAAAAGGAGGAGCCATGGATGTGGGGTGACGAGCACGAGAGGGCGTTCAAGGAGCTAAAGCAACTCCTAACATCTGAGGCAATCCTGACGCATTTCGACCCCAAACGGCCAGTGGTCCTAGTCTGTGATGCATCCCCAGTGGGGGTGGGGGCGGTGCTTTGCCACGTGTTGGAGGACGGAAGGGAGGCCCCGGTAGCGTTTTACTCAAGGTCCCTGTCCCAAGCGGAGCGAAATTACGCACAAACCGACAGAGAAGCGTTAGCAATAGTAGCGGGGACCAAAAAATTTCACGATTTTTTGTATGGCCGCCCGTTCAAAATCGTGACCGATCACAAGCCGCTGTTAGGAATTTTCACGGCAAGCAAGCCCACGCCACAGATCCTGTCCCCGAGGATGCTGCGATGGGCTATTTTTCTCAACGCGTACCAACATGAGTTGGAGTACAGGCCCGGAAAGGAGATCAGCCATGCTGATGCGCTCTCGAGATCCCCTCTGCCCTTGTCGGCGGATCAAAAGGCGAGAGCAGAAAGAGACCGCCAGGTGTTGCTAATTGAGGTTTTAGACGCACCCCCACTAGTACCAGCCGACATTGCTAGGGCGACGGGCAAGGACAGGACGCTGGAGAAAGTCAGTGCATGGGTGCAGAAGGGGTGGCCGGCTTCGTCCCCGAGTACAGAGTTCGACCCATTCTTTAGGAAAAAGCTTGAGTTGTCCCTAGAGAGGGGGTGCCTTCTGTGGGGCCAACGGGTGGTGGTCCCTGCGCCCCTGCGGACGAGGGTGCTCGAACTGCTGCACGTCAGCCACCCGGGCATAGTTCGTTCAAAGGCGCTAGCCCGGAGTTACTTCTGGTGGCCACAGCTGGACGCGGACATTGAGCACATGGTCGGCACTTGCGAGGCTTGCCAGGAATCCCGACCTGAGGCGGCCCGCCTGCCGCATAGGGAGTGGGACACGGCAAGGGGGCCGTGGTCCAGGGTGCACGTGGATTTCGCTGGCCCGTTCCGAGGAACCATGTTTCTCCTGGTGGTAGATGCGTTCTCCAAGTGGCTGGAGGTTATCCCAGTAAAGAGCACGTCCTCCGCCACGACAATTAGCCGGCTAAGGAGAGTCTTTTCCACGTTCGGTTTACCCGACACTTTAGTCAGCGATAACGCTAGTTGTTTCACCTCCGCTGAGTTCGGAGCATTCATGGAGGCAAACGCCATTCGGCATGTCACATCCGCACCGTTTCACCCGGCCACGAATGGCCAAGTGGAACGCCTAGTGCGTACAACAAAGGACGCGCTGCGGCGCATGGGCCCGGGGGACCTGAATCACCAGGTATGCCAGTTCCTTTTAGCGTATAGGGTGACCCCTTTAGCGTCAGGCTACTCGCCGGCGGAGCTCTTGATGCGGCGAAAATTGACCACGATCCTGTCTAGGCTAGACCCGACGAGGGTCG
This sequence comes from Bradypodion pumilum, assembly GCA_035047305.1. Taxonomy (NCBI): domain Eukaryota; kingdom Metazoa; phylum Chordata; class Lepidosauria; order Squamata; family Chamaeleonidae; genus Bradypodion; species Bradypodion pumilum. The sequence goes on from JAWDJD010000004.1 coordinate 121,767,882, forward strand.
AGGATAAAGGGAAAAACATAGGGTTGGCAGTCTCGAAAGGTTTCGCCGCCGGGGACCCTGTTCACTGCAGGAACTATTCCAGCGCAGGGCCGGCCTGGGTACCAGGGAAGGTTGTAGAACAGACGGGGCCAGTATCGTACCGGGTCGAGACTAACACCGGCCTCCTCTGGAGGAGGCACGCAGACCAACTGAGGCACCGAGTGAGTGGGCCAGTCAGTGGAGCTCAGCAACAGGATTCAGCGTTAGGGTTCTCCCCCACCCGCTTAACCCAAGGGGGAGACGGCAATGGACCACAGTCCCGAACAAGGGGGGAAGGAAGCAGAAGCAGCGGCCCCGACTCATATCATTTTGATAGCAGCGACCCCGACTCATATCCTTTTGATACGCCAGTTTTATCAGGGGCCGGGGAAGGGGGAGAGGAGTTCGCGACCGCTGCCCCCGATAGTAATTTTGAGTTTGATTTTGCGAGCCGGGGGGGTTTTCAGGAGTGTTCCCCCACCCATCCAAGCGAGAAGAGGGGTTTTTCGTTAGCCCCCAGTGCCCCCGGTTCCTCCCTAAGGAAGAGCACACCCCCCAACAACGCCGCGGAGCCGCGGAAAGTCACTAACGAGTCTCCCTCTCATATTACAGGACAGGAAACCAGGGGACAAAGAGAAGGTAGCAAACCCGGGGAGTGGCAGCCCGCATCGAGACCCCAGCGTGTTCGAAATAAGCCATCTTGGCTGAGAGACTTTGTCTCCTAAGGGGGGGGAGTGTGCTAAGTGTGGGCTCGAGACTTTGTCTCGTCCTAGGGGGGAGGGGTGTTGTGTTCTGATGGTTTTTATTGTACACATGGATTACAATGTATCTGAGCCAATGTAACCTTGCCTATAGCAACAATGTAACCTTTCAGCTGTATCATATAAACCCTGTAATAGGACGCGAGCTAATGACCACCAGCTGGCAGCAGCGAGCGTCCAAGCTCTCTTGGTCCAAACTCATCAAAGGCAACAGCGCGGGAAGTTTTCCCGCCACCACCTACACCTGGACAAGAAGGGCGTGACCTGCAATGACGTCACGCAGACAGTAGCCAATGGGCTACCATGGCACCACGTTCAAATGTGTTACTGCTGTATATAAAGAGCTATCGATCCGCCATTACCTCATGTTCCCTCTGTCCACGATGCAATAAACCTGAGTTAACCCAGCCCGAGGCTGTGTCCTGTGTCTTGGTTTGCATACACCAAACCAACGGAGTGAGTACCCATCATCTGTCCCAGCAACTGCCAACCTAGTAGTTCGAAAGTAAAATATGCAACTAGATAAATAGCTACTGCTTTTGTAGGAAAGGTAGCAGTGTTCAGTGCACTCTGGCATCTAGTCATTCCTGCTACATGACCATGAAAACGTCAGCAGATGCAGACTCTAAACAGAGATAAGCACCATCTCCTAGAGTCAGATACCAATGGCTTTCGAGCAAGGAAAATCTTTATCTTTATTCTATATCTCAAAGACCCTAGAAAGGATCACTGTAGGTCGGGACCGAGTTGACAATATGTGAATACGAGCAGTTTAAAAATAGGACTAATTCTGTAGGGTGGGTAAGCCCTCTTTATCACATTAGAGATATTTAAGTAGAACCTGGACAGTCACCTTGAGGATTCTCCAGCTCTAAGTTTCCTGCAGGAAGTTGGACTAGATGGTCTACAAAAATGATTCTAACTCCTTGTGCCTATGCTTTTTAATGTAAGAAATATAGAAACAGAGTGCTCATTTTCAGCTCAGATGAAATTCATATCCATTCCAATGCTGTTTCTCCCTTCCTCCTTGGATTTCTGCAAATAGATGTCATTTATCTGATTGGATTCCTGTGTCATCTTTTTACCTATTATAGCTAATTAGTACCCCCTGTTGAGAGTGAGTCCGTTGATAGAAAAAACAGTTAGATAAGATCTACATTAACAAATGTAGTTAATTTAATGTCATTTGTAGTACTGCATTATTAATAATACATAATTACGCTGAGCAGGCTAGAAAGGAGATAACTACTATTTAATTTCTTGGGCTTTGTGATGGAGAGGTGTATTTGACAGGACAAAAGAGTACTGCACTATAGGTAAGCATCCATCAAAAAGCTTGATGTGCCAAACTATTTTATTAACTTCTTACATTGAGAGAAGATGTGCATTTCCAAAAAGGCTGCTACTCTTCTTACCATCCACAGCATCTGGATTTAGGATGATTTTACTAGGCCCCAGGAGGATTGAAACTTAAGAACTCCTTCCAATATGAAAATATCCTGTATGGAGATCAGTTATACGAATTGCAATGCATGGAATGTGAGATAAACACTTTTTTTTTTTTTTTGCTATGAGCACACGGATTACGAAGCTGTTGCTCATATCCGCTGCTTGATCCAGATACTTGTGATGGGGAAAACGGTCATGCTTCTGCTTCTGCATATTATAACATGCGTGCTTCTTCCTCAGTGGAGAATGACAGGCATTTAGGCAATTATACTAGATGAAGTGGTCCAAGATTAAACATGACAAAGGCTGAAAGCAAAGAAACCCTAGTGACTAATAGGACTAGTAGGATTAGCAGTATTTTTATTTGACAGCAGTGTTTTATGTGAAAGTTTAATAATCCACAGATTAGAATATTAGGCATTGGTTGAACAGAACTTGAGGTGGCCACTGGAAGAGAAGACACAAAATAAAATAAAATAAAATAACATCTAGATAGTGTTGTTGTTAACTAAATATAATTTTACACACACCACCACCACCACCACCAATTCCATCATCACAGTAACCCTATGAAGTAGATTTGAGTTTGAGACAGTGAATTGCTATGCCCAATGAACAAAGGGCATGGCTATGAAGAAATTGGGAACTGGATTCCCTCAGGCCTAGTCTCCATACTCTAACCAAGACACTATGCTGGCAAAGAAACAGAACAATCCAGCAAGAAGTCTCAGTTCAGATCTAACATCTACTATGAACCACTCAAGTGGAGCTCATGCAGTTCTGTCCTATTCAGCAGCATCCTCTATCTAGAATACAGAGATAATAATCCTCATCTTATATAGTAAGGTAAAGGTTTCCCTTGCTCGAAAGCCAGTCGTATCCGACTCTAGGGTGCAGTGCTCATCTCTGTTTCTAAGCCGAAGAGCCAGCGCTGTCTGCTTCTGCAGACATTTCCGTGGTCATGTGGCAGGCATGACTAGATACCGGAGCACACGGAACGCTGTTACCTTCCCACCGAAGTGGTCCCTATTTATCTACTTGCAATTTCTTGCTTTCGAACTGCTAGGTTGGCAGGAGCTGGGATGAAGACGGGAGCTCATTTCCATCCTGCAATACTCGGGACTCGAACTGCTGACCTTCTGCTTCCCAGTCAGCATCTTAGCGACTTGAGCCACTGCAGCTTATATAGGCATTCATTAAGGACTATGACAACATAATGGTCAGAATCCCATTGGGATTTTACATGTGTGTAAATGAAATTGCATAAACCACAGCAGCAAATTGTCACCAATGAAAGAGGTTATGCACCTATTCATATAACAGACACACAATGTGAAACACAAAGGTATCTCTCAATTAGCATTAAGAAAAGCTAAATACCTAGGTCCGCTTCCTCCAACCTGTGATATTCTTGATGTATTGGATTACAAACATTCCTAATCAGCATTCCTAATCAGTACCTCAGGAAGGTACCGATTTTGGGGAAGGGCAAGCTAAATCCTGTGTTATACCAAAAGATTTCAGATTCATTGGGGAAAAACCTATATCAGTCCTTGGTAGAGTATCTCCTGGGGGAAAACCTATATCTGTCCTTGATAGAGTATCTCCTGGCTGAAAATCTAAGATGGAAACCAAGTGTGTGTCTACATTACAATATTACAGCAGTTTGATTCCATTTCAATTACCATTACTTGATCATGTGAAATCCTGGGATTTCTATGTAGCCCAGTGAGGGGTACTGCAAATCTCTAACAGATGACTTTCAATGCCTTACTAAAATACAGATCCTAGACATGCATAGGACAGAGCAAAGGCAGCTAAACAGGAATCCAACTGTTACAACTGTGTAGTGTATATATACAGCCCAAGAGGGTAAATACAAAATAAATGCAAATGGTTTTAAGTGTTCTCTACTGATTAAAGAAGGACCGTGGTGGCTTAGTGGTTAAGATGCTAAACTTGACAACTAGAAGGTCAGCATGTCAGCAATTCAAGACCGAAGTCCCAGCTCCTACCAACCTAGCAATTCAAAAGCAAGAAATTGCAAGTAGATAAAGAAGTACCACTTTAGTGAGAAGGTAAACAGCATTCCATGCACTCCAGTGTCTAGTCATGCTTGCCACATGTCCACAGAAATGCAGACAGTGCTGGCTCTTTGGCTATAAACTGAGATGAGCATCAAACCCTATAGTTGGATATGACTGGCTTTCAAGCAAGGGCGACCTTTTGCCTTTTACCTAGTGACTAAAGGATTTGTTTCAACAACCAGAAACAAACACAAATCTAAAAATACAGGAAGCTGACTCTACCACAAACAGAAGAAGGAACAGAAGTGTGTTTGGGAACTTAAACTCTTGAGATTTCCAGTCAGAATAACAGGTTCTGTTCAAAAGGTGGGGGAGTGACCTGTTCCCTAAGAGACAGTGAGAAAATGATCTGCTGTATGCAGAATACATTAGAACAAATAGATGACACAAAAGCCACATCCAGTTAGAAAGGTTAGCAAAATATGATCCATAAAAAGTGAAATGGTGTATGAACTGCTCCTTGTGACACTCTGTTAAGTATTACCAGAGCCAAAGTCAATGGAGTAACTCTCATGTGGCTTGAATGGATTTGGTCTGAAAATTGTTAAATATGATAAGTCACTCTGAGAAGCCTCACATGAAAAAGACACATATTTTTAGAAGGATCCATGTTGTTGTTGTTTTTTAAATAAGGTATGGACTATTCCCCAGGACTCCAACTCAAGCAGATCAAGGGAGTATATCAGGAAAAGGGCCAAAACTGATAGTAACATGGAACTAGGCAGCTGGAAGATTTCCACTCCGAGTATAAAACTTTATATACATATTCTGCCAATATGGGTCACAGGGTCACCTGCAGCTGCTTTCATCATTTTTATTACAAAGTACAATGTAGGAATCGGGGCCACTAGGACGGACGTTAGGTCCCGGAGGAGACTGATCAAGAAACGATACGAGGCAGTATGGAGCGAGATCAGATCAGTGGTTTATTGAGGGAAAAGCATCATCATATATAGATCAGAAGGCAAGGCAGGGAAAAACCGTCATCTGACAGAAAATCACATCACCCATTTACTCGGGTTAATGGGGAATCTCTCTTGGGGAAGTTAATTAACTTGGGCAAACACTGACAGGGGAAGACCATTGTCTGAGGCTTACACCAGGGTAAATATGGCTTCTATTTGCACCAAAGATTAGGCTGATCTGTGGGTCAGTAATTGCTTAATGGGTAACGGAGGTTAGCGTTCTGCTCTCTCAGCAGAACTGCCGGTCAGGTCAGGTGTGGGTGAATAAACCCTTATGATTTATACTATTAGTTCGCTCCCCCAATTTCTGTACTGGCAAGGGCCAGTGGCCAGGAGTCTGCTCAACTGGTTTAACCTCTGCCAAGGTTCCGTGCCAATTGGGCATGGGGAAACCGCAGTACAAACCTGAGGCAGGGCAGAAAAACCTCTCCAATAATTTTATTCAGAGTAGATTGCATTGTGCATAGGTGGAGTGACAGAGATTTACTTCAGTTTCACATAAATTAAGTGGTAAGAAAAACATTAAGGGAGGAGAATAAGTCTTAACTAGCAATGGAGAATTTAGCTAGGATCACTTCCTCCTTGATTCAGATGTTTTAAATCTCAACCTCTTCCTCTGTTTACTATGTGATTTGAAAGTTCCAATAAATTATTTCAGCTCAAAATGAAATGAAATAGCCAGCTGTCCGCACTAGCCAAATAGCTCTGCCTCTTCTCAGCATGAGGGAAACATACCTGTCAACCGCGGCTCCAGACAATCCGGGACCTGTGCACAACGGTTCTGCGCAAGTCGCATTCTACGCATGCGTAGAAGGCTTTTACGCTTGCGTAGAACCCTTTTATGCTTGCATAGCCTTTTACACAAGTGTAGAAGGGTTCTATGCAAGCATAAAAGGGTTCTACGCAAGCGTAAAAGGGTTCTATGCACCAAAATTATACGCAAGAACATGAATTAGATTATCTAGAGTTTAAAAATTGGAAAGGAGAATTGTTTTTAGGTGAGATAAGAATTAACCCACAATTTGGCAATTTGTCTTTAAAGAATATATTTAGAATTTGGAAAGGATTAAAATCAAAATTATCACCAAACGTTTCACCCATAATGGAAATTCTAGACCAACAAAGTTGTCCTCTAGAGTTAACATCAAGTATAAGAAAAACTTTAAAAGATAAAAAAACTCTATTAATCACGGAATGGGTTGATAATTGCACTACTATTAATCAAAGGAAGAGTATTTATGAAGAGTTAGGTTTAAACTGGTTGCAAGAATTGTGGATGGAAGCATGGAATAGAAAGACGAGAAAAAATGAAATAATAGAGCGAATATTAACTCCTTTTGAAAAATTGATCCTTGAAGTAAGAAATGGTAAAAAGAATTTAAAAGGCCTAGTGGGTAAGATAAACCAATTGTTAAATTCCAATGAAGAAATTCAACATTGGCTTAAAAAAATTGTGAAGAAGACCTGGGAATTATAATTAAAGATGAGAACTGGAAAAAGAAATGGACTCATAGAAGTATGAAGTCACTTTCAATAAAGGAAAAAGAGCACAACTGCAAAGTTCTCTGGAGGTGGTACCTTACCCCAGCCAAATTACATTTAATAAATAATAAGAACTCCGACCTATGTTGGAGATGCTATAAAGAAAAAGGGACATATCTTCATATGTGGTGGTCGTGTGGCAAGATGAGGAATTTTTGGAATATTATAGAAGAGGAATTGAAAAATATATTAAAAATATCAATAGTATTAAGTCCAAAGTTAGTATAATTGGGTGAAGTGGAGGATTTACCTCTAGAAGAAAATAGAAAGGAATTATTTTTATACTTATTAATGGTGGCAAGACAGCTAGTTGCCAAGGAATTGAAGAGTGGAATTAATATCGGCAAGACTAGATGGTATATGGATGCCTGGCAACTGGCTCTCAACGAGAAATTAACTAACCAAATCCACCAGAGAAAGGGGATATCAATAAAGTTCCCTTTTTGGGAGATTTGGGGCCCTTTTGTCAACTTTGCTCTTTCGGATGATAATAAGTTTAGGCCGAGCCCGGACCATACCTGGGTCTGTGCAGGTCGCGTTGTACACATGCGTGTGGAGGGCTACGCCACTTGCGTAGCCTACGCAGGTGGCGTAGCCTTCTGCACATGCGTGGAAGGGAGCACGGAAGTGTAGAGCCCTTCCACGCATGCATGCAACGCGACCTGCGCAGATGGGCTGTGCAGTGCCTCCTTTCCCCCGCTGCCAAATTGCTGGGTTTTGGCAGTGCGGGTCAGGAAATGACATCAATCGGCGCAGGATTCCGGGGTAATCCTGGCCAAACCGGGATGGTTGACAGGTATGGCCCGGACACGATCCAATTTTGGAAAGAAGATTGAAGTTGTATGGTCATGAAACCCCTGCCGACAAACCCAACAGTACACAGGTGTTTTGTTTTTGTATTCTCTTTTTTTCCTTTTTTATTTTAGCGCATAGATTGTTTTGTATTTTTGTATTTAATATCACTTTTGTATTATTTTAATTCACAATAAATAATTGAAAAATTTTAAAAGGGTTCTACGCAAGTGTAAAAGGGTTCTACGCAAGCGTAGAATGCGACTTGTGCAGAAGGGATACGCAGTACCTCTTTCCCCCCGCTGCCAATCCCGGGGTTTTGGCAGCTGCAGGCAGGAAATGGCACAAATCGGTGCCGAAAATCGGGAAATCCTGGCCAATCCGGGAAGGTTGACAGGTATGGAGGGAAATCATATTATGCCTGCCTGCAATGTGTATGTTTAAGACTCCCAGGAAAAAGGAAGCACTGATTCAATCCTAAAATGCTTAAATGCTTAATGCTTAAATGTGCAGAGATTCAAACTCAGACTTCTGTGTGTTTAGCACACAAAGCTCTGGGCCTTAAGGAATGAAGCCAGCAGCTTCAGTTTCTCCCACCATCAGTTGTTGTCCTTTACACTCCTATAACAACCCACCCAAGGGAGTTGTTATAACCCTTGACTAGAGAAGAACTCTTTGGCCTTCCAAACTGCATTACCTTTCTCTCAAAGTCAGCCTAGAAAAAGCAATAGCAATTACACTTACAGTAGAACCCCGCATAACAAAAAACCTCCGTTCCACAGAGCTCTTTGCTATGCGGGTTTTTTCGTTATGCGAAGGTAATGGGAGAGGCCCCGGATAACGAACAAAAAATGCTCATTATCCGGGGTTCCCATTGACTGGGTATACCCTGGTTACAAAAAAAAAACGCATAACGGGAAAAAAATCATTATGCAGGGTATCGCCATTGCCTAACGAACGCTTCGTTCTGTAATTTTTTCATTATACGAAGCATTCGTTGTGCGAGGAATTACTGTACCACCTCATAGCACTTAGTGCACTCTCTGGGCAGTTCACAAGATAATAAGCATTTTGCCCCCAATATATTGGGTATTAACTTTCCCGACCTTGGAAGGATGGAAGGCTAGTTCAACCTTGACCCGTCAGGAATGAACGCACAACATCAGCACCAGTTTTGGCTGCAGTATAGTAGTTTAACCATTGCACAACCAGGAACCCTTGCAGAGTTAAGGTTCATGGAAAGTTGGGGCTAGGGAAACTTCTAGGTTTCTTGTAGCCAGTAACAAAATCCTTTCCAGGCTGGTTTTTCACAACAGCCAGATTAGGTAGTCCAGGTAGCAATTAGTCCAAGATTAGGTAGTCCAGGTAGCAATTAGTCCAAGATAGCAAAAAGTAGTGTACCATTAGGCCTTTGGTCAAGTTACCTTCTTTAGACACATCAACCCTTGTTACTCGGAGGGGGAAATGACACCTTCATAAAATGTTTAAAAAATATTTAAAAGAATTTTTAAAAGTTGCAAGGAATAAAAATCCAAAATATCACAAAAATATAGTAATTACATAAAAAGTAAAACAGTGTTCCAAAGCAAACGATTGAAAATAAGACAGTAAGATATTTCCCATATCCTAGAGAAAATAGTAAAGATCTAACTAAGCCCTAATTCTAAATGATCATAATGAAAAGCATTACACACTCAAGTTCCTTCTTTGCCAGATAAGGAAATATTTTACTGAGCAAACACAATTTGAAACAAAATCATTCCTGTGTCTTGATCTTAGCTCGATTTAACCAGATTAAATCAAGCATCATTCCTACCACTAGCCAAGAGAATACATCCTTATAGGGCAAATGCACTGGTTACAACATCAAAGGGAAAAGATTACATGCCACTACACCTCAATAATTTACCATGAGCCTCTTTGGAAACTAAGGTAAAGGTAAAGGTAAAGGTCACCCTTGCTCGAAAGCCAATCGTATCCGACTCTAGGGTTCAGTCTTTATCTCTGTTTATAGCCAAAGAGTCAGCGCTGTCTGCGTCTACAGACATTTCTGTGGACATGTGGCAGGATTGCCTCAACAGAATCCTGTTTACCTTCTGTTGTGTATGTACAATGCTGCTTCATATGAATGTACAATGTTGCTTTAAGAAATGTATGAATGTAACCCAGCCACAATCACAATGTAACCCAGCTGTTAAAGGAACGTGAGCAAGCTGCCTATAGAGGGCAGCTGCGAGTGTTCAACTCACATGGTCATCATTCCTCAAATCACCTGCAGCCGCGGGAACTTCCCGCAGCAAACAACTACTACTGATCCACCACCGAAGATGGGCGTGACCCGGATGACGTCACGCTGGTAGCGGCCAATGAGCTACCATGCAGCCAAGTTCAAATGTGTTGTACCACTGTATATAATGTGAGATACCTCCGCCATTACCACATGTTCGTTCTGATCATCAACCAATAAACCTGTGTTAGTCCATACTGCGACTCCTTCTATGTCTCCTGGAACAGACACTAAACTGGCGACGAAGGTGGGATCGATGGCGAATCCCAAGGTCAAGGCGTACCAGTTCGATGTGAGCGAGCCCGAACAATGGGAGCTCTACGAGTGCCAGTTTCGGCATGCGATGGAAGCCGCGGGCGTCGACGCCGCCGTGAAGATGCGCTCCCACTTCCTGGCCCAAGTGGGGCCGGCCACGCTACGGATCCTGATGACCCTGGTGGCTAGTTCAACCTTGACCCGTCAGGTTGCTGCCGCCGCGCAAACGATAGTGATGCACAAGGGGGCGTTTAAGGTAACGTGCCTTCAGTTTGGCGTGAATTCGGCCCCCGGAATTTTCAATCCCTCGTGGAACGCCTTTTAAAGGGGCTTCCAGGCGTCCTCCCATACTTCGACGACGTGTTGATAACGGCGGGGAGCGGAAGGTAGACGAGGTCCCCATCGACCGTATCCTGGAGAGACTGGGTGAGCATTTCCAGCCGCCCGTCTCGATCTTCCCAGCACGGGTCGCGTTCCACAGGCGAGACCAGCAACCGGGCGAATCCGTGTCCGCCTACGCGGCGGCCCTCAGGCTTGCAGCGGTCCACTGCCAGTGGGATGACCTGGACCAGGCCCTCCATGACCGCATGTTGTGCGGTCTGAGGGACGAGGAACTGCAGAGGAGGCTGATGACCCGCGACCAACGCCTCACGTTCAACGAGGTGCTGTGGGAGGCCCAAGCAGCCGAGGAGGCCAGGAGCGTGGTGAGGCTGTTCAAGTCCCGAGGGGCTACGTCCGAGCGGGCCAAGTCACCAGTACAGGCGGCCCAGCGGACACCAGCGAAGACGGCCTGGCGGGCCCCCAAGCCGCCCGCCGGCACACCAACGTCGTCCGAGGAGTCGTCCACAACAGCGGACCCCTACTCCAGCGAGGACGACGACGTCCAGAGGATCAAGAAGCGTGGTGAGAAGCGGCAGTCCCGAGAACGGCAGGACCGCCGTTGCGACGGTTGTGGGGCGCCCCATGACCGCACGAGGTGCCCGTTTCGAAAGGCCGAGTGTCACAACTGCGGCCAAAAGGGGCACATCGCCCGAGTATGCAGGCGCTGGCGAGTCGAGGACAAGAGGAGTTCCAGCCATCCCCAGACGCACCAGCGGAAGGCGACCAGCACCAGGAAGGTCGCAGCCAGCTACGATGAGGAAGGCGTGAACCGCGTGGGCCTGGAGCACCGGCGGTTTTTCATAGTGGTACTGTTGCAAGGGGTCCCAGTGAGGATGGAGATAGACTCGGGGTCATCTTATTCCATCCTGTCCCAAAAAGAGTTCATGCGTATTCCCCCAGACAAGCGGCCCAAACTGCGGGCCATGAGGTCACACCTTCGGGACGTGCAGGGAAACAAGATCCCAATGTTGGGGGTGGGGAATTTCTAGGTGAAGTTCAAGGGCTACTCTGAGAAACTGCCCTTAGTGGTCCTCAAAGGGGGGAGGTGCTGCCTTTTGGAACGCAGTGGTTTGCTCCCCTGGGAATCGAACTGTCCGGCATTAACGCCATCGAGACTGACCCAATGCGGGACGTGTGCAACGCGCACCCGGACGTTTTCAAGAAGGGGCTCGGGAAATACAAGGGGCCCCCGGTTTCCTTCGAGCTGGACCCAGAAATCCGGCCCATCCGCCTCAAACCAAGGAGGGTGCCTTTCGCCCTAAAGGACAAGATCGAGGCGGAACTGGACAAATTGGTGGGGCAGGGGATTTTGGTTCCAGTTGACTCGGCGGAGTGGGAAACGCCGATTGTTACAGCCCTTAAGTCGAACGGGGATGTCAGGATTTGTGCAGACTATAAATGTACCATTAACAAGGCCATTCGGCCAAACGCATATCCAGTGCCCGTGGTCAGCCACTTGCTGGCCACGTTACATGGGGGGAAGTGTTTCGCCAAGTTAGATCTGGCTCAGGCGTATCAGCAGCTCTCTGTAACCCCGGCTGCTGCCGCCGCGCAAACGATAGTGACGCACAAGGGGGCGTTTAAGGTAACGTGCCTTCAGTTTGGCGTGAATTCGGCCCCCGGAATTTTCAATCCCTCGTGGAACGCCTTTTAAAGGGGCTTCCAGGCGTCCTCCCATACTTCGACGACGTGTTGATAACGGCGGGGAGCGAATTAGAGTTGGCAAAGAGGCTAGATGGGGTCCTTTCAGTGTTCGAGAGGGCAGGCCTTCGACTGAGGAGGGACAAATGCGCATTCTTTGCGAGGGAGGTCGAGTTTCTAGGCTTTAAGGTAACCCCGGACGGGATCAAACCCTCTGAGTCAAAGGTTGCAGCCGTGAAGAACGACCCTTGCCCCACCGCATAACCGGAGCTAGTCATTTCTAGGGCTCCTAAATTTTTATCATACCTTCCTGCCTCGGAAGGCATCGGTCGCGGAGCCACTGCACGCCCTGCTCAAAAAGGACACGGCTTGGCGGTGGGGGGACAGGCAGGAGAGAGCATTCAAGGAGCTTAAGTCACTCCTGTCTTTGGACGCTGTCCTGACCCATTTGGACCCGAAAAAACCAGTGGTTTTAGTCTGTGATGCGTCCCCAGTGGGGGTGGGGGCGGTCCTGTGCCACGTGTTGGAAAGCAGGAGGGAAGCCCCGGTAGCGTACTACTCTAGGTCCCTCTCAAAGGCCAAGCGCAATTACGCGCAAACTGATAGGGAGGCCCTAGCCATCATCGCCGGAACGAAAAAGTTCCATGATTTTCTATACGGCCGCGAGTTTACGGTAGTGACCGATCACAAACCACTTTTGGGGATCTTCACTACCGGCAAACCCACACCGCAAATAGTATCCCCCAGAATGCTGCGTTGGGCCATTTTCCTCAACGCCTACCAGTATGAGCTGGTCTATCGCCCAGGGAAGGAGATCTCCCATGCGGACGCACTGTCCCGATCTCCCCTCCCAAGTGTAGGGGACCCCACATGCGAGGTAGAGCAGGATCACCAAGTTCTACTGATCGAGTCTCTCGACTCACCCCCCATTGTCCCGGCCGACCTCGCCAAAGCCACGGCGGCCGACAAGATGCAGGCCCAAGTTAGTTCCTGGGTTAGGAAGGGCTGGCCCACGACTCCCCCCGATGAAGAGTTCAGACCATTTTTTAGGCGCAGAGTAGAGCTGTCGCTGGAAAGGGGCTGCTTACTCTGGGGCCAGCGAGTAGTTATCCCAGAGAAGCTGAGGGCCAAGGTACTGAGACTATTGCACACCAGTCACCCCGGGATCGTGCGCTCCAAGGCTCTGGCCAGGAGTTTCTTTTGGTGGCCCCAGATAGATGGGGACATAGAGCGTTTAGTGGGCACGTGCGAGAGCTGCCAGGGCTCTCGGCCCAAGGAGTCCCGGTTGCCCCATAGGGAATGGGATACGGCCCGCGGGCCATGGTCCCGGATCCATGTCGACTTCTCTGGCCCTTTTTGCGGGTCCATGTTTCTATTGGTAGTCGACTCCTATTCCAAGTGGTTGGAGGTAATCCCTATGAACAGCACCTCCGCCGCCGCAACCATCAAGCAGTTGCGCAAGCTTTTTGCCTGTTTCGGCCTGCCAGACGTCCTTGATAGCGATAACGCTAGTACCTTCACGTCTGCAGAGTTCAAAACGTTTATTGAGCGGAACGCCATCAGGCACATCACCGCTGCCCCGTTTCACCCCGCCACAAACGGTCAGGTAGAGCGCCAAGTGCGCACTACGAAAGACGCACTGCAGCGCATGGGTCCCGGTGAGTTGAACCTGCATTTGTGCCAGTTCCTCATCTGCTACAGGACAACCCCCTTAGCTTCAGGATTTTCCCCAGCCGAACTCCTCATGAGGAGGCGTCCGGTAACACTTTTTGACCGGATGGATCCGTCCAGGGTGGAGGATGAAGGGAGAAACATAAATATAGGGGGAGGGAGCTCCAAAAGTTTTTCAGCAGGGGACCCGGTTCACTGCAGGAACTACGCAGCGTCAGGGCCGGCGTGGGTCCCAGGGACAGTCATCGAGCAGACGGGACCAGTGTCCTACAGGGTTGAGACTAGCTCGGGTCTACTCTGGAGGAGGCACGCCAACCAACTCAGAAGGCGGGTCACTAGTGAAGGGGATTCAGCGTTAGGGTCCTCCCCCACCCGCATTACCCAAGGGGGAGACACGGCGGAAACCGGGGATACAAATGCATATCCTCGGTTCTCAGCCACAGAGGAGGATACTTTGAAAGAGAGGGATCAGTTTGATGATTATGAGTTACGGTACCAGGGGGGTGTAGCGGAGTGGTCCCCCACCCGTCCTAGCGAGAAGAGGGGTTTCAGTTCAGCCCGTGGTACCTCCAGTCCCCCCAGTCCTTTTGTGTTAGAATATACCATAGCTCCAGCTCCCCGGAGGCCAACACCCCCAAGGCAGGCATCGGGGGGGAGTCCACCCACCGCAGTCCCCGGAACTCCCAGGCAGGGTACGGGGGGTGGCAAGACCACGAGGGTCTCTTCGTCGGTCCCGAGATTCGTGCTGGGGGGGACCCCTAGCTCCTCAAGCGGTAGGCAGGAGTTCACTTCCCAACTGTTCATTCCATTCCCTTCCCCCAATGCAAGGTTACCACAGAGCCCACACCGAGCCACTAACGAGTCCCCCCTTTCCATTGCAGGACAGGACTCCGCAGAGCCAGGCTCCCCTGTATTAAGCCAAGCGGCCGCTCGCCCCAGGCGCACGTGCGGCAAGCCACAATGGTTGAGGGACTTCGTCCCATCCTAGGGGGGAGGGATGTTGTGTATGTACAATGCTGCTTCATATGAATGTACAATGTTGCTTTAAGAAATGTATGAATGTAACCCAGCCACAATCACAATGTAACCCAGCTGTTAAAGGAACGCGAGCAAGCTGCCTATAGAGGGCAGCTGCGAGTGTTCAACTCACATGGTCATCATTCCTCAAATCACCTGCAGCCGCGGGAACTTCCCACAGCAAACAACTACTACTGATCCACCACCGAAGATGGGCGTGACCCGGATGACGTCACGCCGGTAGCGGCCAATGAGCTACCATGCAGCCAAGTTCAAATGTGTTGTACCACTGTATATAATGTGAGATACCTCCGCCATTACCACATGTTCGTTCTGATCATCAACCAATAAACCTGTGTTAGTCCATACTGCGACTCCTTCTATGTCTCCTGGAACAGACACTAAACCTTCCCATCAAAGTGGCCCCTATTTATCTACTTGCAATTTCTTGCTTTCGAAGTGCTAGGTTGGCATGAGCTGGGACAGAGACGGGAGCTCACTCTGTCATGCAGTACTCTGGAAACTACAATGCCACTAATGCTTCCCAATACCACAAAGCTTAGCCCCACCCACCAGTTCCTCCGCCTCAAAATTCAAAAATGGAGGGATCTCCCCACCCACACCCACCCCCACTCATTTATGCATCAGTTGTAAATTATATCAAACACACAAGAGGGCTTTTTGGAGAGTGGGACTAAAGCCCCTGAAATTTTAGCTGGGACAATTCTTGCAGATTTCTGGATGTTGACTTACTTAGACTTAGATCCTCTCATGCTATGTAGCATATCAGGCAGCAAGGGATCTCCAACGGTTTCGGTCTTGAATTAGTACTTCAGCATCCTCCAGTTTAATTTTCAGGATCTTTACTTTCTGGATGTTGGGGTTGAAAAAGTCCAAAATCCACCTCCCTTCTAGATATTCCTGCTCAGAGGAAAAAAACCAAAAACAAGAACAGGAAATCCTTAACCGCTAATCCTCTGCTCCAGTTTGTAACACAATTACTACTAGAAGAAATGGCTATTTGCTTGTAAGGCATTCCAAACTTAATCTCTGCACAGTCCATAACTAGGTGTTTTTTTAAATATCAGTTGACTTTTTATTTCCCCTTTGATTTTATTGCAAACATTCTTTGTTCTTATTTTCCTATAACTTGAGGTTTCAACAGATGAACAATATTCTTATTTTTTTATGGTGATACAGTGTCTAATGTAGATACTGTAGAGAACCATCAGATCTATGTGACTCCATCTATTTTTCTTTAATTTTGCATGTTTGTAACTTGGGAAAATGTGCAAAGTCAAGAATCTTCAGCTAATAAAAATATTTCATCAAGTAAAACATAACATGCAGTATTAAAACTAATATTAGTGGCATTTCATATATCTTGACAGAGACTAGGGAACAGGCTTTCTTTGAACACCACTGCCCTTTTATTAGATTTCCCCCGAATTAATTTATTTCCCTGTATTTCTCATTATGTTTTTATTGCATTTGATGAACAATAGTGGTGCCTAATTTAACACCTGTAAATTCCCAAAGACACTAATGAAAGATTGCACACACTATTGAGTAAGTGTCTAATTCACATCTGAGAGGTTGTGAGTTCAAATCCTATTAGACTTGTATGTATTAATGTTTCTATTAACTTCTTTTCCCCCAACAGTATGCTTTTAGATTTAATCAATTCTTTTCAAATATTTCTAAAATTAAAAGATACATCTGATGAAAGAATAAATGAAGCAATAACAGATATCTTGGAAATGTCAACGGTTTGACTGGGTAAATGGCACCACCTCAGTGTATGCAGCTGAGGTGACATTTCTAGATGGAAATTAAAAATACTAGCTTCATAGACAGGCCATAAGCTCAGTTTAAATGAGATATTAGATGTGTAGATAGACCTTAGGTATGCGGTGTTTTATGGTGCTTCGTTCCATATTTGATCCATGTTCTCTCTTCTATAGGTAAGATATTCAAATTAATTTCTTTACTCGTGTCAGATGCACCACCAACATAGAAAGCTAAAATTAACACATCTAAAAACAAAATAGAATTTAAAAGAGGTAGATGACATCCACCCACTATCGGGCCACCACAACAGCATTTCCTCTTGCCAACATAAGGTCCTCCTTAGTGTACGTTGAGGGGCAACATGTGCATTGTATCATATGGGAGGTAGTTTGTACTTCTCTGCATTCACAAAGGCTGTCCTCTACAGGGAAACCCCACTTTCTCAGATTAGCCTTTGATCTTTCTACTATGACAGGGATTCAAATGACAATGTCAGACTTCTAGCAGCTTGTTTTCCATCTGACTGTTTTTGTCTGTTTCCTTTGTAAAAAAACAAATCTTCATAATTTTAGGCAGACATGAGGCTTTCTCATATTCTGATCCTGGTCCGATCAAATCCATTGTTTAATTTTTACTTTCTTAAGTTTCCATTTGGATATTCAGTGTGATGTAGTGAACAGAGTGGTTAACTAGGACTTTGGAAGCCTGGGTTCAAATCCCTGCTCAGCCACAGAAACTCACTGGAGGTGTAGAACTGGTAAAACCATTCCTTCGGTGTCTCATTTACCTTGAAAGCCCTATTAGGATTGCTACAAATTGGTTATGACTTGATAGCATATAAATTTCTGTTGCCTTTCTTGGAAGAATTATCAACCTTTCTTCAAAAGTTATTTTCTACCATTGCGTTTATAAATATCCCAAAAGAGCAGACTCTCTGAATCAGTCTAGAAATCCCATAATCTGGAATTCTATTTCCACAATGACCCTCCAAATGCCTCTTCTGGGAAACCATTGTTCCCAGCAAATGGTGTTTAAAAGCATAAACAGCTTTGGTCCTAGAACTAACATGTTAATCGTTTTCTAAAGGCTTCTAACATCAACAGCAATCTCAATCCCTAGTGCAGTGTAGTAAATGCAATTGTCAGACTAGGACTCAGAAATCCTGACTTTGAATCCATATTCAGCCACTGGAACTGACTGGGGGAGAGATGAGAGAGGTAAAACCATTCATTAAATATCTCCCATACCTTGAAACACATAAAATAAATTTTGTGTCAGAAATTACTCTGGGTTGAAAGGATTTTTGCTGGAGAAACTCTGCTCATGGGACACCCGAATGAGACTCCTTCCACGTCTCCAAGATCCATCATGCAGCACTTGGGTATCAAACCCCGACTTTCCAGTCTCCAGAGCTCAGCATCTTAACCACTAAGCCACCTCTTATTAGAAACATTTTTAGTTGGTGCTGACTATTTATTTATTGATTGATTTTCTATACCGTCCATCTGGGTGTTATCCCACTCTGGGCAGTGAACAAACAGAAAATAAATAACAACAATACCCGCAACAAATCAAAACCCACAACCAACAAATACATCATAGACTAAACTAAACTAGAATAAAATAAAATAATTGGCATCAGAGGACGTTGAGACTCAACCTAACTGGCTAATCTACCGACAAGAGAACAACACCATGAAAAGCCTCCTTGAATAAGAGCATTTTTAATTGTTTTTAAAAGATAGCCTGTGATGAGGCCTGGCGCAGCTCCACCGGTAGTGTATTCCACAGTGTTGGTGCCACCACCAAGAAGGCTCTATTTCTGGTCAAAGACTTTCGAGCCATCCTTGAGGTCGGCATCTGGAGCTGTGCTGACTAGATCAAATACAACACAGAGAGAATCAAAAGGGAGATGTAGTTTTCTTTATCAAACTGTATCCTTTTCCTTCACTATTGACATATTTCATTTTGTACATTATATATGAATGGAATTACCCAAGAGCTCAGAAGTAACTAGGTAAAAATGAGTTAATTTTGATTAATTCATTTTTTCTAGTTACAAAAGAATGAGGGTGTGGCCTCATTGTATTGTAAAGAATATCCTATGGCTCAATTACTGACTCATCCTGTAGTGGCAAAAATGAGATGAAAAAGAAGACAGTGTGTTTAAGATCACCAGCCAGCTGCTTACAGCATTCTGATTTTTTAAAATGATGCTTGTTTGTTTATTCACATTTATATACCCGCCCTTTTGGTGCAAGCACCACTCAGCCTGGCTTACAATGTATATACAGTATACAGTTTACAGATACAGTAAAACCCTGACTTACATACGCCCCGAGTTACATAAAATTCGACTTACATAATGATTTTGTGCTAAAACCATGTCCCGATTTACACGATTTCCTATGGGTTTGCTTCACAAGTTACGTAAACATTCATTTCTCTATGGGTTTGCTTCGATTTACATAAAAATTTGACTTTTCCTATGGGTTTGCTTCGAGTTACATAAAAAATAATTTTCCTATGGGCTTGCTTCAAGTTACATAAAAAAACCAATTTAAGCAAAAGCCTATGGAACGGATGTTTTTCGTAAATAGGGGATTACTGTATATATTTGTTTTAAATCATCCCATAATAGCCAATATAAACACAAGAAGGGACTGCCGTGGCTCACGTGGCTAAGACGCTGACTGGGAGACAGAAGGTCAGCAGTTCCGTGTGCTCCGGTGTCTAGTCATGCCTGCCACATGACCATGGAAACATCTGCAGAAGCTCTTCGGCTTTGAAACAGAGATGAGCACTGAACCCTAGAGTCAGATATGACTGGCTTTGGAGCAAGGGAAACCTTTACCTAAACACAAGAAACAAAGCTAGATGGCATAAAAAAACTTAAAACCGTAACAGTATTCAAAGTAAAACACTACCTTAATTATCTTAATTGCTTTTCAGAAATAGCAAAGAGTTACTTTTTAATAACTGAAACTGTAATGTGAGAGTCTTTTATGAGCCTTGGAACTAAAAAAAGTAACTATTGCTTTTATATCCTCCCAAGCTCAAAGTGGTTCAGTTACATAAGAGCAGGCATTAGCACCAAGATCATTTTCCCATTCAGTGCCACAAGTCTTTTTCACCAAGCAAAAACAATTAGGGATGTGAGAAAATATTGCCATTACCAACATTTGGGTTGAAACTACCCATCTCAGCTTAGTGAGACAATCCATCAGGCCAATACAGAAGATTTTGCCTTCAGCCAAGACATTACACAGTTTAAATCAGGAGTTCTCAACCTTTTTAAGCCGGGGAATTGGGTCACGCTCCCTCAGACAGCTTCGGGGGCCAGATGACCATTTTGCCCTTCCTCCACCACATGGCACTTCCTGGTGTGGTGGAGGCTGTGGGGGGCACATGAAATAGCACTGTGGGCCACATCCGGCCCACAGGCCACAGGTTGAGAATCCCTCATTTAAATTGTGTTTTCTGCATTTTGGAGAAAATAAATGTTTGTAAAGGGTGGGGTTTTTTTCCCCATTTTGATGTATAGCAAGCAAAACAGCATAGGTTGATTGAGCAGAAAGACACAGAGAATCCATTCAATGTTACACTTTTACTACTACATACAATCTTTCAGCTTTGTCTTTTCTTTTACAAAAATACCAAACCAGCCTGGAAAAAGCACAAAATCTTGCCTTCTCTCTGCTAAAAGAATTGTGTATTTATTCCATAAAGATGCACATATTTTGAAACCAAACCAACAGTATATGGACAGGATTAGTAGATACTTTTCTGTTTTGGTTTCTTCTTCAGAATCCACCCTTTACAAACTATACAATACACTTCATAAAATATTCTAACTCATATGACATACAATATATACACTGTATGCCAGATGATAATATCTGTGTGAAGATGCAGAACCTCCATTTGGCTGAAATTTTATACTTAGTAATTTATGGGGTGTGTTTTTATGGGCTAGACTTTGAAGAAGAACTCAAAACAGGAGTGTATCCAGAGGTCTGTCACTATATTACGGATAAAACAAACATTGTTTTGATACCATTTGATTTATCCTCAATAAAGCATAAAATGTTTTGATATATTTGTACTGAATCCCTTTATACATTATACCAGGGGTTCTCAACGTTTTCAAGCTGAGGGCCAGGTCACGCTCCCTCAGACAGCTCAGGGGCTGGATGGCCATTTTGCCCTGCCAGCCAGCCTGCCACACAAGGCACTTCCAGGTGTGGTGGAGGCAGTGTGAGGCCCCTGGGTTGCAGGTTGAGAACCCCTGCATTATAATGTGTTGTTAATAGCACATGCTGGTTATATTCCTCTTCTTGCTCATTATCTGTATGCATCCTGGTTTTGTTCTGAAACAATTTACAATCCTAGCAGAATTGTTGTTGTGAGTCTTTCTTTCTATATATTAGTGCTGAAGTCCCCTGTTTTCCACCCCTTGAGAGACATTGGATGGGATAAAGTGCCAGAATGACGTACATATAAACTATATACATACAGAAGCCACCATAGCCAAGCAGAATTGGGGGGGGGCAGGAAGGTAAGATAGGCTTTAGATCAGGGGTACCCAAACTTTTCACATGATTTAGTGTGCCGGTCACGTGGTTCCTCCCACGTGAGTAAAACATGCATGTGTGTGCACATGATGCACCCGCACAAGTGCATAACACTACTGTAAATGACCCACGGCTGTTGTAAACATGTTGTAAACAGGTCATTTACAGCAGCGTTATGTGCATGTGCAGGCATGTTATGCACCCATGCATGCGTTTTTTACTTCCACTTCTGGGAGCAGCAAAAGCAGCGTGGACTGGATGATTTGGCATCATGAGCCGGATCCAGCCTGCAGGCCATAGTTTGGACATCCCTGCTTTAGATGTTAAAGCATACATACCGTCTTCCAGTTAGAACTCTAGCACATTTCCCCACTCAAAAGAACTAGAGCTAGTTATCACTACAGTAGTCCCATTAAGTTCAAAAAGGATGATAGCTTCCTAGTCTATTATCGTCTATCAAAGCCATTTTCACCTTTATGCATTTTGATAAGATTCCAGCATCAGCTGTCACAAGAGATTTTTATTTTATTTTTAGCTCAGACTGACTTACAAACAAAACTTTGTTCTCTTGTGCTTGGGTAAAAGGTGAGTGCAGTGGTGGAAATTTTCAAGGTCATGGTCTCTCAATTGTCAAAGCTCTTTCAAAAAAGTCTGGTGTCAGGGAGAAGCAAAAAAACAGTTTTATGTTGCTGATCTCATGTTGAAAATTTGATGTTGAATGTCAAGATTTCTACTAAGGTCTGTTTCATGTTGTTTTTATTTTAAGTGAGCCTTCTATTTGGAACAACCAAGACCCATGTGCAAATTTTTCAGCTAAGGCAATTACTACTTCCAGAAGCTGCTCAAAAACGAACACTCTGGCAAAATAATCACCTTTACCTTTTCCACTTTTCTACAGAAGTTAGAAAACACAGTTACAATCCTGGCCATTATGAAATGGGGGAAGGAAGGACATGACTTACCCATATGGTAAAAAATATGTAGTATTTCCCACAATATACTGCACAGAACAATGCACACAAAAGGAATTAATTTGCAAACATATTGCTCCCTTGTTCTTACTGCTCTAATTTTGGGTATTCTTCCAGATTCATATCCAGTATGGAAACTAAAGTAAAAAAGAATTTCTCTCTGCAGAGGAATGGGACTGTTACTTTTGCAGCAAAATCACAAGCTTTAGCTCATTATACAACTGTAAGCAGATTGATTGTTTGCAAATTTGTAGCATCTAGATCAGGAGTTCTCAACCTTTTTAAGCCAGGGGCTGGGTCACGCTCCCTCAGACAGCTTCAGGGGCCGGATGGCCATTTTGCCCTTCCTCCACCACATGGCACTTCCTGGTGTGGTGGAGGCAGTGGGCAGGCACATGAGATGGTGCCATGGGCCGCATCTGGCCCACAGGCCACAGGTTGAGAAACCCTTATCTAGATTCTATGATTTTGTTCAAGATCCTTTTCTCTTTAAGCAAGAAAAATGCAAGCTTCTCCACCCTTCAATGTTTGCACAGAACTGTGTCAATAAGAGTGAACATATCCCACAACATATTTGACAAGGCAACTGCTTCTAAATTTTTCAGATCAGGACTTTCTCCCACGTGAGGCACACCTAGGTGTCTATCTGTCAAGTCGAACTCCCAGAGTGTAGAATTATGAGATCTGTAGTCCAAACAAATCCAAGAATTCCATTCCTATTAATTATTTTTCAAAGCTGGAAACAACATGAGTAGCATCCATATGGAGCAAGCAGACAAACTGCCTCAATATTTGAAGAGATCTGCTTCAGGTATGAGCTACTTCTGGATAAGAGGCATTGCCTTCTACCTTAATGCACTTCAGCATAACTAAAGCTTTTGTGTGGAGGAATGTTTCAGGCTCTCTAGGCATATTCCCAGCTATCTGTACAGTCTAAATCTTTAAATTAGACATCTTCTATGCACATATGTTCAAGTACATATACAATCTTCCCCTCATATATAATTGGGATTACATTGGTATGACTGCCCAGAGAGTGTACTAAGTGCTATGGGGTGGTATATAAGTGTGATTGCTTTCCTTTCCTTTTATAGAATGGACAAATTTGGTCTTGATTCCCGCTGTTAAAAACACAGATTTAAAAACAAAATACAATAAATGTTGATATTTTGTAAAACAAATCAACAGTACTGCTCTATGGGCTTAGGAGAGTTTAGAGGCTGTGGTTACGGATGCTGTGGCTACGGCCCTACATGCTGTTCTGACCCATTTGGAGAAACAAGGGACTTATGCAAGACTGTTATTTGTAGATTTTAGTTCTGCTTTTAATACTATTCTTCCGCATAGACTGGTGCCCAAATTATTAGATCTGGGGCTTCTGCCATGCTTATGCAGGTGGATACTAGATTTTCTATCAGATCGTTCCCAACGGGTCAGGATGGGCTCACATGTCTCTGCAGATCTCAGTATAAGTACGGGGACGCCGCAGGGGTGTGTGCTAAGCCCGCTTCTGTACACGCTTTACACATATGATTGTGTTCCCAGTTATCCCAGCAATAAGATCATCAAGTTTGAAGACGACACAACGGTGGTTGGTCTGATTACTGCTGGGGAGGGAGAGTCGGCTTACAGGAAGGAGGTTGAGATGCTGACGAGTGGTGTAGGGAAAACAATTTATTCCTCAATGTAAAAAAGACAAAAGAGATCATTGTGGACTTTAGAAAATGCAAATTGAACATCCAGCCACTTATTATTGAAGGGAATTGTGTGGAACAGGTCTCGGTGTTTCGATTTCTGGGAATGGAGCTGAGGGATGATCTAACATGGGGAGCAAACACCAAAGATCTGATGAAGAGAGCACAGCAGAGGTTATACTTCTTGAGAATCCTAAGGAAGAACAACCTTTCAAAGGACCTGCTGTTGGCATTCTACCACTGTACCATAGGTCTGTGTGTATGGTTTGGGAGTTGTACAGCTAGGGAAAGAACAATGCTGTCCAGGGTCATAAAGACTGTGGAGGGGATAATCGGGCGTACTCTTCCCACTCTAGATCAAATCTATGCCACCAGGTGTTATAAGAAAGCTATAGAGATTGCAGAAGATAGTACGCACCCCGGGAATGATCTCTTTCAGCTTCTGCCTTCTAGAAGAAGGTATAGGGTCATAAAGACCAGGACCAGCCGCATGAGAAATAGTTTCTACCCAAAAGCGGTTCTGGCTTTGAATACAGTGCAATGCAGTCTATGTGGGAGCTTCTGTATATAGTTTTTAGAGTTTTCAGGGTTTTAGAGTTTTTAGAGTTTTAGAGTTTTTAGAGTTTTAGAGCTTTTAGGGGTTAAATGTGTATATGTGGGGTGGGAGTATGTTGATAATTTTGTATAGTTGTATTTTGTTTAGGTTTTGTTGGGTTGTTAAGTGTTTATTTCCCCCAATCTCGTTGTTCTGTGCAGGACAATGACAATAAAGATTTATCTAAATCTAAATATAATTCCATGGCATTGTCTAGCCACTTAGATATAAAGCTAGAGGCTCGGTTTACTTTGCAGTCTGTTTTTAAACTATGGAAAACACAACTACTGTAGGTATGCAAACAAAAAAGAGGCCACTACCTTGTTTTATTCCTGTCTCTCCCTTTCTCAGGACTACATTGAGACAATGCAGGGTCCAAAATGGGGTTGTTGCAACTATCCTGTAAATACAGATAGATCCCTTGTGGAATTAGGCATTACATTTTTAACATTGCCTGTTGTTGTTGTTGTTGTTGTTTGTTAAAAGAAATAGTTTGGGGTTAGTTCACAACACACTTGCTTCAGGAGTCTATATGGCAGAGGCTGTTGAAGTGTAAATGAAACACAGTCCACTGCAGATTGCCTTAAGCAAAGTGTAATTGGAGCTGACAGCAATGATCCTTAGTGTAAGAGCAGGTTTGTTATAGGTATTGCAGCACAGTGTTGCATTTGTCAGTAAACCAACTTCATCCTGCATATCTGTATGTGCAAAGCAATCCTCTGTTGGAGCCAGGACTCACCAGGTCTAGGTACCAGGGCTTTATGATTAGAGATTATTTTGTCCCCTCTGAGTTTGGCTACAGTATATTCCTCAGAGTTGGATGAAATTTCCCAGCAGCTAAGCATTGCTTGGGGCTATCCGTTTTGAGGCTGAAGCATTTCAATACAGCTTGGGTTGAAAGCACAATTAAGATCACTTAACATTAGAAAAAACTTGCTCCTGGCAGAGAAGATAACTAGAAGGTGGTTGGCTGCCTGGATTTTCAGACTCTTCTTGTATGCCTAGTTTACTGCACTTTCAAATTTAGCACTCCTCTACTGGGTATGCACCCTCTAAGTGCAAACCCTGCTAGAGATAGCATTGTTACCAATAGGAGTGTCAGAAGGATTGTAATACTTAGCAACTTCTCTAGCCTATGTTGAGAAATGGTGCCAATAATTCACAAATTGGGCATCTCTGGTTAGTCTAAACATGCCTACAGAAGTGCATCATACTTTCTGCATCATCTTGATCTGTTGCTGATTATTGTGGGCTTGAAGCAAGTAGCAGGGTCCTATGTCACTCCTCAGTGAGAGTTCCATTTAAATGTTTTAAAATAGAAATAATACCTCCAGCCACCATTTTCTTGTTCTTTATTTGTATCAGAGCATTGCACAGTTTAAAATTATAGGCATGTATTAAATGCAGGTAAAATTCAAAACAAATTAAAATGTTATTCAGACTATTTTTGACAAGAAATGGGCTACTTCAATATTATTTCTTTGGTGAATTCTTAGATCTTTTGTATGTGTTGTAGGGCATGCTGTAAGGTAGTGTTGGCAAACCTATGGCACACATGCCAGAGGTGGCACACAGAACCTTTTCTGTCAGCATGCACACCATCGTGGGCAAGTTCAGCCCTGCCCTGCTGGCACCAACGGCAGCACCGCTGCCCCACCCACTCCTCCGCCAATGGGGAGGCTAGAGGGGGAGCTGAAATCCTGCCCAGGAGGAGGCGGGGGTAGAGATGTGGTGAGGTGAACAGACCCCCCTACATACACTCCTTCTAGGAGGGGTAGGATGCAGTGGATGCATGCATACATGCAGTGGGTACGTACGCACCACCATGACATCACCGGTGTGCCTCAAGTGATGGACCACCATCCTTAGCTGTTTGGTGTCCTTGAGGAGGCTAAGCCAGAACCACCCTTGCCAGAGCTCCATCTCAAGGGCCGAGCCCCACACCACCATCACATGGCTCCAGTGCTGCTGCTCGAACATGGTCTGGATGGGATGGAATGGGATGGGGGGGGGGTCACCTTATTGGCTCCTTCCTTTCTTCCCTCTTCACTTGCTTACTCACCACAGCAGTCTCTAGCCCTATCCAAATATCATTTGAATCAGCTGCTTTGCCTTTCTTACACATTCTTTTGTCTTCTAGTTTTGATAATATAAAAGCAGTAGAAGATTCATTGGATTCACTCTGAATAGCCCATTCATACTTTTTTCTATTATGTGTTGGTTGGTCTTCCATGCCAGGTACAGTTGGTATGCAATTTGGCTGGGGATTACATACAGTGTCCTTTTGTTTGGATTGTTGTTCAAATTTAGTCTTTTCAATATTTTCCAAGCTTCCTGGCTGCCGCTTTCTACATCAACCTCTGTGATATAGTCTCTCCAGTGAGTTATTTTTGTTTTTGCAATAATCAAGATCAAATTTCTTCCAGCTATTATTGTATGTCCACTAAAAGGATTTTCTTTGAAGCGTGAAATATAATCTAAGTATTGGATGTGTGTTTTCAGAATGAGACCTGGGAGACAGTTGATCCGATACCCTCCTGAAATTGAAGCATGAGAACAATGCAAAATGAAAGTTGAAGATTACATAAGAACATAAGAACAGCCTTGCTGGAACAGGCCACAGCCCATCCAGTCCAGCATTCTGTCTCACACTGTGGCTCACCATTTGCTTCAGGGTATTCCCAAGCAGATGCCTTCACCTGCTTAAGCTTCCCTGGAAATGGCATTGAGAGATATCCTGCCTATCTCTCCAACCCGGAGGTTGTCCTTAGGTATCCATAATTATAGCCATTGATACCCTTGTCCTCCATGAACTTGTCTAATCCTTTCTTGAAACTGTCAAGACTGACAGCTGTCACCACTTCATCTGGCAGGGAGTTCCATAGACCAGTGATCCTCTGGATGAAAAAGTACTTTCTCTTATTTGTTTGAGAACTAGTACCCAAAGGTTCCATGGAGTGCCCCCTAGTTCTAGTATTATGCGATAGGGAAAACAGTTTTTCCTTATCTACTTTGTCCACATCGTGCGTGATTTTATAAACTTCAATCAGGTCACTTCTTAGACGCTGTCGTTCATGAGTGAAGAGGCCCAACTGTTGCAGCCTCAGATGGTAAGGAAGGTGTTCCAGTCCCCTAATCATTCTGGTTGTCCTCCTCTGCACTTTTTCCAACTCCATAATATCCTTCTGGAGGTATGGCGACCAGAACTGTACACAGTATTCCAGATGGGGCCTCACCATAGATTTATAAAGAAGCAAAATGACACTTGCTGACTTATTTTCTACACCCTTCCTAATGATCCCTAGCATTGAGTTTGCTTTTTTCACTGCTGAGGCACACTAGGTTGACACCTTCATTGAGTTGTCCACCAGGACACCAAGGTCCCATTCTTGGTTTGTCGCAGAGAGTTCAGACCCCATCAGTTTATTAATGTAATTGGGGGGTTTTGCCCCAACATGCATCACTCTGCATTTACTAATGTTGAAGTTCATTTGCCACTGTTTCGCCCATTCCCTCAATGTCAAGAGATCCCTCTGGAGCTCCTCACAATCTCTCACAGTTTTCACTACCCTGTATAATTTAGTGTCATAAGCATATTTGGCTACCTTGCTATTTACTCCTACTTCTAGATCATTTATGAAGAGGTTGAAAAGCAGGGGTCCCAGTACTGAACCTTGGGGGACCCCACTCTTTACTTCCCTCCACTTGGAGAAGTGTCCATTTAGTGCTACCCTCTGTTTCCTGTCCCTTAGCCAGTTGCTGATTCAGGACAAGACCTGTCCCTTTATTCCATGACTGGCAAGTTTATTCAAGAGCCTTTGGTGTGGGACCTTGTCAAAAGCCTTCTGAAAATCCAGATAAACAATGTCAACTGGATCCCCCTTATCCACATGCTTGTTGACACTCTCAAAAAATTCCAACAGATTAGTGAGGCATGATTTGCCCTTGCAAAAACCATGTTGGCTCTCCTTTAGCAGTACCTTCTCTTCTATGTGCCTATTAATCCTATCTTTTAGGATGGTTTCCATCACTTTACTTGGGACACATGTCAAACTGACAGGTCGGTAATTTCCTGGATCACCCCTGGATCCTTTTTTGAAAATTGGTGTTACATTCGCTACCTTCCAGTCATCAGGCACAAACCCTGATTTGAGGGAAAGATTATATATTTTGGCTAGGAGATCAGCAATTTCATCTTTAAGTTCCCTGAGAACTCGTGGATGGATGCCATCTGGTCCTCGTGATTTGTTAGCATTTAGTTTAACAAGACATGCAAGGACCTCCTCCCTGGTTATTTCTATCTGGCTTAATTCTTCAGTTTCCCTACCTATGAAGATAGGCTCTGTTTTGGGCATGTGGTCTCTGTCTTCTTCAGTGAATACTGAAGCAAAGAATTCATTGAGTCTCTCTGCAGTCTCTGTTTCCTCTTTAATAACCCCTTGCCTTCCATTGTCATTTAATGGTCCAATGGCCTTCCTAGTTGGGTTCTTACTTCTAATGTACTTAAAGAAGTCTTTGTTATTTCTCTGAGTATTTTTAGCTATACACTCCTCAAAGCCTTGCTTTGCTTTCCTGATTGTTGCGTTGCATTTGTTCTGCCAGAATTTATGTTTCTGTCTGCTATCCTCATTTGGACAAGCCTTCCATCTTCTAAATGAGCTTTTCTTGCTTTTGATCACTTCCCGAATAGCTCCTGTAAGCCACATCGGAGTCCTCTTGGACCTGACAGTGCCCTTTTTCCTTTTGGGTATGAATTCCAATTGGGCCTCTGTTATTGTTTTTATAAACAGCCTCCATGCCTCTTGGAGTGTTTGGACTCTCTCAATTTTCCCTTTCAGCTTCTTTTTTACTAGTTTCCTCATCTTTGGGAAATTTCCTTTTTGAAAATTTAAGATCTCTGTGTTAGATTTTATCAGTGACTTGCAGTCCATGATTAAGTTAAACATGATTGAGTTGTAGCCACTGTTCCCTATTGGATCAATCTTGCACCAGTATTACTCAGGATCAAGTCAAGGATTCTTGTACCTCTAGTTGGGTCTTCAACCATCTGTCCCAGGGAACAATCATTTAGCATATCTAGGAACTTTATCTCTTTATCATGTGCTGAACAACAGTTCACCCAGTCTATGTGAGGGTAATTGAAGTTCCCCATTATAACCAGGCTTCCCTTCTTGGATGCCTCCTTTACAACATTCTCCAATTGCCGGTCTACCTCAGGAGTTTGGGTCGGAGGCCGATAGTATATGCCTACTGTTAGACCATCCTTGTGGCCTGGTACTCTTACCCACAGAGTTTCTAATGGTGACTCCAAATCACCTAGATATTCCAATTTGTATGATTTTATCACTTCTTTGACATACAAGACTACACCACCTTCCGTTTGCCCCTTCCTATCCTTCCTGTACAGTTTGTAGCCTTGGATAACTGTATCCCATTGGTTATCATCCGTCCACCAGGTTTCAGTGATGCCAATAATATCAATATTCTTATCTATTGCTAAGTATTCCAGCTCCCCTATTTTGTTCCGGAGGCTTCTGGCATTTGCATACAAGCATTGTTCTCTGGTTGAGGAGCAATCTGAAGTCAGCTGCATCTAGCATTGTTGTAAACTTTTCCTAATTGCCTTTTTGAAAGTATACCTCTTACAGAATGGTAATTGGGGTTGGATGGTGAGTAGAGCTGACATAGAATGGTTCTGCACTGAGAGTTTGGCATCAGATCACCTATGCTCTTCATGCACTGTCCAGCTATAGGCTCACTAATAGAAATTGGATCTGGATTGTAGCTTCTCTGCCACGCGCCACTGTTAAACAAACTGAGTAGCTTAGGATCACGTATAAGGCACATTGAATGGGATTCTGCCAATTTTATAATGGCTTCACAATTTTTGTCATCATATTCAGAGACCCAAATGTTGCTATGGCTGTAGAAATCTCCAACTAGAAAGTAAGTATTTTGGTTTTCCATATCAGTAAGCTTCTTAGAAGGAACTGTGATGGCTTATTGGTTAAGAGGCTGAACTTGATGCCTGGAAGGTTGGCAAATCAGCAGTTCAAGACCCGAGTGCTGCATGATGGAGTGAGCTCCCATCTCTGTCCCTGCTCCTGACAACCTAGCAGTTCAAATGTAAGAAATTGCAAGTAGATAAACAGGTACCACTTTGGTGGGAAGGTAAACAGTACTCCGTGCACTCCGAAGTCTAGGCATGCCTGCTGCCACATGTCCATGGAAACAAGCACTGATTCTTTGGCTATACATAGAGATGAGCACTGAACCCTAGAGTCAGATAAGACTGGCACTCGAGCAAGGGTGACCTTTACCTTTATGCTTCTTAGAGCAGATTGGTGTATTATAAATTGTTGTTACAATGCACACAGCCTGTTCAAACATCAAGATTTCTTTGTTGCCTTCTTCAGTATAATTTATTGAGAGGAGTATAATACATGGTCTTACAAAAAAATGACACTTCTTTATTGTTTGTGGGACCTCTCGGCAACTTGACTCATCCCAGGATCAGTTTGTCTGAGTTTCTTGGACACAAAAGTAATTATAGTTCCACTCACAGCATAAAATTCAGCTAAGATTTCCTCCATAGATTAAGAGATGTCCTCTATATTAATAGAAATGTTTATCATTTATCATTCCTAAAGAGGACCATGGGGTCATTTTGGTCATCAGAAAATTTATAGTGCAATGTTTCTGGATAGGAAGGATTAGCCAACTGAAGGCCATTGCCCAAGGGATGTTCAATTGTACTCACAATGATTTCTGTTCTTAAATTGGTTCCTTGTTTGTCCCCGCCACCTTGTTTATCATTAAGACAAAAGGCAGTAACCCAGCCCCTTGATCAATAAACATAAGTAGTTGTTTATAAATTATTAGTTGTTGATACTAGCCCCAAACATCCTTGCATTTTTAAAAATGCTCATATCCAAAAAAGTAACTTGTTGCAAGTAACAACTGTTTTTAAATTTTCCTGTTCTGCTGGTATGTCTTTCCTTCAAACGAACTATTGTGCATTCCACTGGCATGAAGCAATGTCCCACAGTAGAGGGTTGTTGGGTATACAATTGGGTCCTTAGACACTGGAATGTTGAGACTGATTTAGTGAAGATGAGCATTTTGAATATAATCTGAGTTCCTTAAAAAGAGGATCAATTCTGCCAAGTTTTGTATTTCATTTTCTTAACAACATGAGATTGAATATTAGGTCTACAATTGCTTTTCAGATTTTGTTCACCTTAATAAAAAAAAGTTATGAGCAGAAGCACTTGTGAAAATAAATAAAATGGTTAAATTATATACAAATAACTGAAAGAAAGATTTTATAATATAGACAAATATATTTCATAATGCATTAGTTCCAAATATAGCAGTTTGCTGCTGAAATATGAAACACACTGAAGCCACGTTATTTGATTATATTTTGATTTTAAAATTTTACTTTTGAAGAAAACTGTGTGTGTGATTTCTCATCTTAAACTAACTCTAAAATTAATTTATCACTTGATTACTTTTCACTTCCTGCTTCCTTTTGTTATATATTTGTGTTTAGTGGAGTTAGATCAGCATAGATACCCGGGCAGACCCATAAAAATACAGTATATGAAGCCGTTACTACCAAAAATAAGTAACTTTATTGAGAAAATTACACATACTGTATCATTAGAAAAGACTAAATCCAATTTCCTAATAAAAGGAGAGTATGTTGGGCAGCACATTGTTGAAGAAGATGTATGTGGTCTGATCCTTATAAAAAACAAGAAAGTAAGTCAAAATGAAAAAGGTGATAATTGTCCCTAAAATCAATCCTGGATAAATGGGAGTGAATAGAGACCAAAGATTAAAAAGGACAGAGTTGCCCTTATTAACATCTACTCCCCAATCAATTCTGATATCTGAGTTAGAGAGATACAAAGAGACAATGCTTTGTCAGGCCAACATGTTTATACTCAACAATAAGAGTATAGATGAGATTTGTAGTTGGTAGACGTACAAAAGTTGGTTGAAAATAATTAACAGCTAAGGCCACTATTAGAATGTGACTAGACAGGGAGCCTGTTTAAGCCTGATTTGGACTGATTCAAAATTTATTATGAAAATAAAATCACTGTTATCATTCACAAAGAATGTTTAGCTATTCTTTGCAATTTGTGGGACAAGAGTCCACACTGCACCTCATATCACTGGAATTCTCACTCAAGATCACAGGTTACCCACCCTCATTTTAAAAAATGGCAAGTGATTATAGTGCTGAATTGATGTACTGTATCAGTTTGGGAAACTACAATGTCTATCTGGTATAGCGCTAAATTAGACAAGCAAAATTTTATTGGAAGGAGAGCCAAGAGATGCTCATTTGAGAGTGATGTTTCCTCTACACTGGCATACACTTCAGTGGGATGTGCTATTCTAGTGCAATGCAAACGTCCCCCTCAAGAGAACCTCTTGTCTCTCCTTTCAAAAATATTTATTACATTCACCTAATTTAGTGCTATGTCAAATAAGAGTTCATAGTATCACAAGCCACAAGCTTTTTGTGCAAATTCAGTAGTATGTCACCTACAAAAAAAAAGTTGTCCCACCATGAACATCACCCTAGAACACATTCACCAAATGTTCTTTCGGACTAATGTAGGTGATCCCTCATGTCAGAAAATGTGGGGGGGGGGGGATGGATGTGTGATCAGTACAGAAAAAAACACTAGTTCCTGCCAGCAGAACAAAAAGCAACAAAAGCCCACCCCCCAAAAAAACCAGGCTTACTGGCGATTAACTATAACTTATGTAGTTAACAGAAAATACATTGAAGTTAACTATGCCAACTCAGGCACAAATATTAGGTAAGTTACAGTGTACACTATTAGGGAACTCAGAAATCCAATTCAGTAAAGGTTAAGTTGCAGGGAACCTATTTTCAGTTAACAGTTAAACAGATGTTTAACTTTAAACTACATCTTTATCAGAAAATAAATGGAATTTTTCATTTTACCTCTATCCCTTTTTCTTTGTTCAAGGCTGGATATATAACTCTCCTTACTACTTTACCCTTACAACAGCAATACTGTGCAGTATATAAGGCTGAGAGAAAGAATGACAGACCATTGAAAGCATTTCCTAGTCCAGTAGGGAAGGGAACCTGAATCTCCAAAGCTCTAGTCTGACACTACAAACATTACTACATTATACTGATCCTGTTCTTCAAATCGAATGGGCTATCTGCCTGTCACACAAAAAAGTACAATCCTATTTTCCATAAATCCTCATATGAGACTGTTTGGGAACCCATAATACTTCTTACGGAAATTGATGATTTAATAACTTGAACCAACAAAGATTTTATTCCTTTGTGGAATGAAAATTCACAACAGGATACCAATTCACATCAGGTATTTTTTTATATAAAAAAAAGGTCTTGACCAGAAGAAGAGCATTCTTGCATTCTTGGTAGGGGCACCAACTCTTTGATATATACTTCTGGTGGAATTGTGCCAGGCCCCTTCTCTTTGATCCTTTTCTGTAACCCTGGCAGGCTAGGTTTGTCAGAGAAATTTTCTTCAGATTTCATCTAAAATTGATACATTAAATAACCACAAAACATACATGTATTTCAGACTCATGGTTAGATTGTTGCTGCTTCAGAATGATTGACAAGGAAACCGCCACACACACAAAATGCTACATGTGCATCTTTCATCCCTCTCAAATTACTTGTGGCAATGGATTTTGTTAGGATACATGGTTATGTAGTCCCCACAGTGTATTGTATTGGATCGCAGTCTGTCCCTTTAAGAGCCTCTCTGTGCTCTGCCCCAGCTGAATCAAATCAGAGAGTGACTCAACAGTTTGCTACTATAAAGGAAATGCACTCTGAGCATGCTCTTAGGTAAGATGGTAAACTGGAGCTTTCGTAATAAAGTTTTTGCTTTGGTAAAGAGGTAATGTAGCTATGAGCTAGAAGCTATGGAGCCTTCATGGGTTTATTCTCCAAGGACTACGTGATACTGCAAAAGGCTTCCTAAGGACTGAACTGTTTACTTCATGCTTGCTACTGAACTGCTAGCCTGCTTACTGCACTGGAAGGAAACTACTGCTTGCATCTGCTCAGAGGTAAATCTCTACTAAGACTGTTTACTTGGACTTATGCCTATCACTTATGAAGTGCTGCCAACTGTACTGAGAGCTGCTTATCTCAGACATGTGTTTTTGCTTCTCCTGTGTTTGCTGAAAGTAAAGCTGTTTTCTTTTACCTTTCAACCTGCTTTTCTGTGTGGAAATTTGTCCCAGTTGTCGTTGCATACACAGCTAGCCACTGTTGCTCTACTAACACAGCCAAGCCTCATTGGGTCACCCTATCAGATTTAACCATTTGAAGAAGCAGATTATCCTTATACCCCTGATGTAACCCTTTTCCCCACCCAGGTTACTGATACCGGGACTAAGATGTGTCTGCTACCAGGTGTATGAGCAAAAAGAAAACATTAAGGTTTTTTTGGCTGCATTTTGGGGAAAGTCAGCCTAGTTTTGCTATACTGCCAGACAAAGTAATATATTTCTAAAGTTAGATTCTGTGATCCACTCGGTGACAGGAGACACATATTTTATTCTTTCCCACCACAGCAGTAGTTATGCTACACTGAAATATTATTTCCAGAATGACTGAGTTTGTGACATATTGCTTTTTTTTAAAAAAGTGACATTATTATCATTATATAGTACCAGTTGGGCAGCCAATATAAAGCTGAAGGATACCTGGAGAAGGCACAGGTAGCTAAGCAATCATATCCCTCCAACAATCAACATCAATTTCCCATTTTAATAGTGCTATCATTCAGCCAAGGTATGGCATGCAAAATCGCTGTACTGTATATTTCATAAACTTCTTGATTCAGTGACAGCCAAGGATTCAATGTCATTCACAAAGAAAGCACATGAAACAGATGCAAATCATAATGCATCTTTTTTTTTTCAATTTGCTAATGTACTTAGATATCAAAGACAATGGAAAGTTATAGCTAAACAAATAGAATAAATCAAGTTGATGCTATGGAAAGAAGAAGCTTTTTTGAGTATTGTTTTCAGCAGGCTTTTAGAAACTTGACTTTCAACTCAGGAAAGTTCACCATTTTCATCAAAGCTCTGCAGTAGTTCTTGCAAGTGAAAAGTGGTTTGTTGTTTCCACAATCTGTCAGCTGTGTGTCACAGGCACAAAGAGATGGAGAAAGAGAGGCAGAATTAACTAGAATATGTAGCAATTACCGTATTTGCTGGCATATAAGACCCACTTTTCCCCCTTAAAATACACAGGAATAATGGAGTGTATCTTATACTGCATATAGTAGCCTATAGTGGGCTATTTTGGTAATAACAGGGTGCATCTTATACTCTGATGCATTTTATATGCTGGCAAATTTGGCACATTCAACACAGCAAGTAAATAAAATTACTAGAGGGCAGACTGACAGACAGTTTCCTACCGCAACTTCAAAATGAGGAAGAAATGTTAACAATGTTGTATCAATTGAAAGAACTTGACTGTTTTCAAATAACATATTGCTTTTAATGGTGCCTGTTTTTACTGTTAAGTATATTTTCCCATTATCACGTAACCAGGTAAAGCTGTAATGCAGGGATTATCAACCTGCAGCTCATGGGACGGATTCAGCCCGTGGCATCATTTCATGTGGGGCCACCACTGCCTCCACCACACCAGAAAGTGCCATGTGGTAGAAGAAAGGCAAAATGGCTGTCCAGCCTCCGAAGCTGTCTCAGGGAGTTTGGTGTCTTGCATGGAAGACAAAGAAGGAGCCACAGTAAGGGCTAAAACACAACTTTATTGCATGATGGTCAGGGTGAACATGAGGTAATGGCGGACAAAACAGCTCTATTTATAGTACACTGTACATTTGAATATCCCGGGTAGTAGCTCATTGGCTACTGTCCGCGTGACGTCATAGATCGTCACGCCCATCTTCTCCAGGTGTGTTATGGCGGGAAGGTTTCCCACTCTTCAGGTATTCGGGGAATCTGTGCCATGTGAGCCGGATGCTCGCTATTGCCACCTGTGGCCACTTAGCTCGCATCCTTATACAGCTTGCTACAATGTGTATCTGATTAGATACAAATGGATACATTGACCGGATACATTCTGTTAAAGGGGACTTGCAGTATTCATTCAATACATAACACCCATCCCCCCTAGGTGAGGATGAAGTCCTTTAGCCATTGAGGCTTCCCGCATGTTCGCTTTGGGTGAGAGGTGACCACACTTCAGGCCGGAGTTCCTGCACGCTCCTGATTACTCTGCCCCCATCCTGCAGTGGGAGAAGGTGGCTTGTTAGCGACTGGCTGCGAGTCCCGAGCCGGAGATTGGGGAGGTCTAGGTGTGGGAGTAAACTCCAGGGATGTGAGACCGGGGGCTCCAGGGACTAAAGAAAAACCCCGCTCTTCACTTGGATGGGTGGGGGACCACTCCGAAAAATCCCCCCGGTCTCCTAAATCAAAGTCTAACAACTCCTTGAAGTCCCTCTCTTCCAAGTTGTCCCTGTTACCCGGGGGGGTCAAAAGGATGCGGGTTTGTCTCATTTCCCTCCCCCTGTGGCCTGCGTCTCCCCCTTGGGATAAGCGGGTGGGGGAGAACCCTAACGCTGAATGCTCTGCCTGGTCACTCGAGTCTTGCCTTCCTTCTACCCTACCTCTGAGCTGGTCGGCATGCCTCCTCCAGAGGAGTCCTGTGCTTGTCTCGACGTTGTAGGAGACTAGCCCTGTTTGCCTGACCACTATTCCAGGCACCCAGGTAGGTCCGCCGGCTGCGTAATTATGGCAATGCACTGCCTGGCCGATCTCGAAACTCTTGGTGCCCCCCATTTCTATGTTTCTACCCGTGTCCTCCACCCTGGTTGGGTCTAACCTCGAGAGGATCATGGCGGGTTTCCTCCGCACGAGGAGCTCAGCGGGTGCCAGACCTGATGCTAAGGGGGTTACACGATACCTCAGTAGGAATTGGCAGAGTTGCAAGTTCAATTCCTCGGGGCCCATCCTACGCAGTGCATCCTTTGTTGTGCGCACCAGGCGTTCCGCTTGACCATTTGTAGCGGGGTGAAAGGGGGCCGCAGTTATGTGGTGAATTTTGTTAATTTCCATGAAACCCTGGAACTCTGCTGACGTGAAAGTTGTGGCATTATCGCTCAGGTAAACCAAAACAGCTGGATACCTTGCTTAATTGCTTAATCATCGCAGCTGATGATGTACTGGCCATCAGGATTACCTCCAACCATTTGGAGTAAGAGTCCACTATTATAAGGAAAAGGGTGCCCCTGAAGGGACCCGCGAAGTCCACGTGCAGACGCGACCACGGCCCCTGGGCTGTGTCCCATTCTCTGTGTGGAAGTCGAGACTCCTCGGGCCGGTGCTCTGGCAGCTCTCGCAAATGCCAATCATGTGTTCTATGTCTGCATCTAGTCTGGGCCACCAGATGTAATGTCTAGCTAGGGCCTTGGAGCGCACGATACCTGGGTGGCTGATATGCAGCATCTTGAGCACCCGAGACCTCAAAACTTCGGGGATTATTACCCGCTGCCCCCAGAGCAGGCAGCCCCTTTCTAAGGAGAGCTCATCTCTCCGTCTACCATAAATCTTGAATTCCTCCATAGGGGAGGTTGCCGGCCAGCCTTTTTGTACCCATGAACTGACTAGGGCCAGTGACTTATCTTTTGCCGTAGCCTTGGCGATCTCAGCTGGCAGAATCGGAGGCGACTCTAGGGCCTCGATCAGGAGCACCTGGTGGTCCTGCTCTACCTCACACTCTGGGTCCCCTGCCTGTGGGAGGGGTGACCTGGAAAGGGCGTCGGCATGGCTGATCTCCTTGCCGGGGCAGTAGCACCAGACGTAATGTCTAGCTAGCGCCCATTGCAGCATCCTTGGGGATAAGATCTGCGGGGTTGGCTTATCTGTGGTGAAAATCCCTAACAGGGGCTTATGGTCGGTCACGACTGTGAAAGGTCTGCCATAAAGAAAGTCGTGGAACTTTTTGGTTCCTGTGACGATCGCCAGGGCTTCCCTATCTGTTTGCGCGTAGTTGCGCTCTGCCTTGGACAGGGATCTCGAATAGAATGCCACCGGGTCTTCTCGCCCGCTCTCTAGCACGTGGCAGAGGACTGCCCCCACCCCCACCGGTGAGGCATCACAGATAGCACAATGGGTTTCTTTGGATCGAAGTGGGTCAAGACAGCCTCGGAAGATAGAAGCTGCTTGAGCCCT
Organism: Bradypodion pumilum; assembly: GCA_035047305.1. NCBI lineage: Eukaryota > Metazoa > Chordata > Lepidosauria > Squamata > Chamaeleonidae > Bradypodion > Bradypodion pumilum. The sequence goes on from JAWDJD010000004.1 coordinate 121,806,632, forward strand.
CAGAACGCCCGTTCCTTGCGGTCCCATCACCACCAAGCCGCATCTTTTTTGAGTAATTTGTGTAGTGGCTCTGCAACCAACACCTTTCCCGGCAGGAAAGAGAGGTAAAAATTTAGCAGCCCTAGGAAGGACTGTAGCTCAGCCTTGGTGGTGGGGCGAGGGGCATCTTGCACAGCCGACACCTTTGACTCTGCTGGTTTGATACCCTCAGGGGTTATTCGAAAACCCAGAAATTCTACCTCCTCAGCGAAAAACACACACTTATCCTTTCTCAATCTGAGCCCTGCTTTCTTGAACATAGTTGGTACCCGGTCTAACCTCTTGGCCAATTCCTGTTCCCCTCCCGCCGTTATCAAAACATCGTCAAAGTAGGGGGAAACACCTGGGAGCCCTTTCAACAATCTTTCCACGAGGGACTGAAAGATTCTTGGAACCGAATTTACGCCGAATTGGAGGCACGTCACTTTAAGGGCTCCCTTATGGGTAACAATGGTTTGCGCGGCGGCTGCAGCTGGGGTCACCGTTAATTGTTGGTATGCCTGCGCTAAGTCTAGCTTGGTGAAACACCTCCCCCCATGCAAAGTTGCTAACAGGTGACTTACTACCGGCACCGGATACACATTTGGGCGAATTGCCTTGTTAATCGTGCACTTGTAGTCAGCGCAGATTCTGACCTCCCCATTAGCCTTAAGCACTGTAACAATGGGGGTTTCCCACTCGGCGGAGTCCACCAGTACCAAAATCCCCTGACCCACCAGTTTGTCCAGTTCAGTCTCAATTTTGTCCTTTAGTGTGAAAGGCACTCTCCTTGGCTTCAGTCTGATGGGTCGGATGTCGGGATCCATGTCGAATGAGACTGGGGGGCCCTTGAATTTTCCCAGCCCATTCTCAAAGATGGCAGGGTGTGTGTTACACACCTCCGTGATCGGGTCAGCCTGCACGGCGTGTATGCCTCCAATGAAAACCCCCAGGGGACCAAACCACTGCATACCCAGGAGGCAGCAGGACCCTTCCTTTAAAACTACTAGGGGCAACTGCACGGAGCGCCTTTTGAATTGTACCTTGAACTCTCCCACCCCCAACACTGGGATACTCTTGCCCTGAACGTCCCACAAGTTAGTCTTTAGGGCCTTCAGTTTAGGGCATGACTTGGGGGGAATGCGCAAAAATTCCCGGTGGGAGATGATGGAGTACGACGACCATTCTTACTGGGACCCCCTGTATCAGTACCTCAACAAAGAACCGGGGGTGCCACAAGGGCACGCTGTGAACGCCTGGTTGCGGTTGTCGGGAACCCGTCAAGACATGCGGTGCTCCTGGGGCTCGTCGTCATCAAAGATTCAGCCAACCCCGTCTGTTTTCCATTGGGGCTGTTCCGCCTGGCCCTTGCTGTCATCTCAACGCCACCTGCAGACCTTTGCGATGTGCCCGCGCCACCCGCAGTTGTGGCACTCCACCTTCCAGAATGGGCATCGGCTCCGGTCATGGGATGCCCCGCATCTATGGCAGCGGGGGTCATCTCTGGTGTGGTCTCAAACCTCGGGCCTTCTCTGCACCCGCTGCATGTCGTCATCCTCGCTGAAGTCGGAGGTGGACGTGGTGGACTCAGAGGGGCCCTGCTCTCCGTGGGAGGAACAGCTGTGGACTGGGACCACCACAGGGGGCCCCCAACCACGGCGGTCCTGGCCCGGCACACCCGTTCGCCTTGTTGCACTGACTCGGTGGCTTGGGCGATGCGCAGGACATGCTCGAAAAAGATGCTCTCATCCTTGACCAGTAGTTTTTTCCTGGCCCCCTTATCTCGCAGGCCCAGCAGGAGCCTGTCGCTCAGCGCCTCGCTCAGGGACGCTCCCCTCCGGCAAGGCACGGCAGCCACCCTCAGGGCTGCCACAAAGTCAGCCACGGACTCACCGGCCTGCTGGCACCGCTGCTGAAAGGCCAGCCTTGCCGGGAACACCGACACTTTCGGGTGAAAGTGTTTCCTCAGCTCGGCGAGGATCTCGTCTAGGGGTACCTCCCTGAGCGGCCTCAGCATCAGGAGGTTCGTGGCCTGTTCCAATGTTTCCAGGCCACACTGGGCAAGCAGGAATGCCCGGCACTGGGCTTCCTCCTTGATGCCCTCGAGGTCCATTGCATAGAGGAACTGCTGTTCATAGAGTTCCCATTTCTCTGGCTTCATGGTGTCGAAGGGCGCGATGTTCACTTTTTGGGCCGCCATCCCACCTTTGTCACCAATTTGGTGTCTTGCATGGAAGACAAAGAAGGAGCCGCAGTAAGGGCTAAAACACAACTTTATTGCATGATGGTCAGGGTGAACATGAAGTAATGGCAGACAAAACAGCTGTGTTTATAGTACACTGTACATTTGAATATCCCGGGTGGTAGCTCATTGGCTACTCTCTGCATGACGTCATAGATCATCACACCCATCTTCTCCAGGTGTGGTATGGCGGGAAGGTTTCCCGCTCTTCAGGTATTCGGGGAATCTGTGCCATGTGAGCTGGATGCTTGCTACTGCCACCTGTGGCCACTTAGCTCGCATCCTTGTACAGCTTGCTACAATGTGTCTCTGATTAGATACAAATGGATACATTGACCGGATACATTCTGTTAAAGGGGACTTGCAGTATTCATTCAATACATAACAGGGAGCGTGACCCAGCCCCTGGCTTTAAAAGTTTGAGAATTCCTGCTCTAATAGGAACATAAAATCCATCAGGAAGCTGCCTAATAGAGTGTCTCCCTTGATAACACAAATCTCATATGATCTTGTTGATTTTGAAAAGGTTTTTCCTCTGAAATCATGCTTCTGTAGTATTTTCCTGTTTCTTTCACTGGATTATTGCAGTAGACAGATAAATAAATAAATGACACTATGCCTTTTTAAGATGGAATTCTAATGAGTCCATATGCAATAATGAGCAGTAAGGAAATTCATATTATACATGTAATACAAAAACAAAATGTAGTCAAAGAAGAAAAGATAATGTTTATTTGTTCGCTTGCTCACTCACTCGTCGTTCATTCATTCGTTCACTGCCCATCTGACTAGAATGTCACTCTGGGCATTGAACATATAAATACAATAGCAAGTACAGTAAATCAACCCACCCATCGTATAAAATATAATCACAAATATAAAGTCCCTTATATTTAAAAAGGTGATGGCAGCAGTAAATTGAAAATCTAATTTGCTAAGTCTACGCTCAAATGCAATTTTAGTCTGTATGATTGGATCCTCCTCTAAAATCTTAAAAGCCCCCATGATGCAAATTCTGCTCACAATCTGAGTTTGATCCCAAAGTGCTCATGGTTGACTCAGCCTGAGGTCAGTAAAATGAGTACCCTGTTTGTTGGTAGCAAATGCTAAGTACTTTATGAATGTGCCTATAAATGTACATATAAATGTAATTGATACTCATATTGCTACTTTATTCATAGCAGTTTAAACATTGGACACAATGCATTAACACAAATGTGTGCTTGGTTTCAAAAAATATATGTCCACAAAGTGAGTTCAAATACTATAAGGAGAAAAGGAATTTTGAAGAAAAGAGTAAGGTCATCTGATCAGCAGGATGATTCATGCAAAACTGAACAGAGGAACAGAGGAAGATCATCTGGCCAATGTCATGATTGCCAGGCAACAGCTATGCTGAAGACAAAGGAGAAGAAACAGTTCACAATAAATAAATAAATAAATGCATGTGCATCTGTTATAATACAGATCTGGAGTCTGGCATTTGGTCAACAAGGGGAATGGTTGGAGTGATAGAAGTTGAAGTCCAACAACACTACCAAACCTTCATCTTTGACAAAGATATGGATCAGCATTTTATTAGGCAGGATAAGGCAGTACTGGGGCTCAGTACTGGGATGTTGTTCTTCTTAAATATTGGAGGACATAATTATCTACAGCATATAGCCATCCTCAAACACCCCCCAAACACTACTTCAGGTGTGCCCAGGATAAGACCAGGCATGTGCTAGGACAGTGATGGTGAACCTTGGCACTCCAACTGTTCTGGAACTTCAATTCCCAGAAGCCCTGATCAGCAGGAGTGCTCACTTGGGCTTCTGGGAATTGAAGTCCAAGAACACCTGGAGTGCCAAGGTTCACCATCATGGTGCTAGGATGAGACAGTCATATCAGGTAGCAGAATATTAGCGGTGGAAACTCAGTTGTTTCCAGCAAACCACTTACTCACCACTACCTGAGTGACCACCCATCTTCTGCCCATTCTCTCATTCCTTCCCTGTTTTCATATGGGACTTATTCCACAAGAAGGTGGTGGCATGAGATAGTGCTTTTCCCATCTTTAAAGGGAAGATATTACCCCAGCCCTGGGAATGGTGGAAGAAGCTATCCCATTACCAGTGTTCACAAGAGATTCAACTGCCAGTCCACCTGGCTTCTGTACATGGGTGAAGGAAGGGACACTATCATGTCCTTCGTTTCAACTGAATCTTGGGTTTGGCTGCATATCTCTTGCCCTGTATGTTCTTTAAGTGAGACCAGAAAGCTATTGCTCTATATATAAGTGATTCTACCTGTTCTGCTGGCCATTCATCACATGCCTGGTCATTCCCAATGAAACCATCAAATGCACACAGAATTGCATACATGGTCACAAAGCAAGCAACATGGAAAAAAGGGGGGGGACTTTTGCACAACTGCCCTTCTGTGTGTGGTTTTCTTCAGTAGAGTTTGACCTGAACAGTGAATCAAACAGTCAGTCAGTCAATCAAACAATGTGCTGAGTTGAGTCAAATCTTGCCCTGCTGCAAACATAAAATCTACTTCATTCATGGAAGCAGGGCCGTAGCAGCACAGTGTTAATCATCCAAACAGCAGCAAACACCAAACAATTGCCTACCCCACCAAAAAATTGCCCTCCCCCATCCACCTCCCCACTCTTCGCCTCATGCAAAACCCACAAGAGCAATGCATGCATGCGTCCTGCCTTTTATACTGCCCAGGCACAATGCAACCTGGGGAAAACCCCAATGCCTCATACAAAGTCGCAACGACTTTTTTCAAGGAATTAGGCGATGTTGTATGAATTCGATGTTGTACGAAGCGGACTTTGTATGAGGTATTACTGTATAAAACATTTGAAGGCAAAACACCCTCTGCATCCACACCCAAAAGCTGCCCTATTGGAGGATAAAGTTGAAAACCAATATTTTTGTTCTCCCAAACAGATTTTCAGGTGCCAAAGAAACCAGCAAAAAAGAAAAATTATTCCCTTGCCCCTTCCTTGGATGAGACTATTCTATAGGTCCGCGATGGTGAACCTTGGCACTCCAGATGTTCTTGGACTTCAATTCCCAGAAGCCCAAGCCCCCGTGAATCCACACAAACAGGTTTGCTGCTCTTCATCCAGTCGCGCCGTGCTGCCCTCGTCACTCCTGGAAGCAGAAGTAAAATGCGCTTCTGGGAATTGAAGTCCAAGAACATCTGGAGTGCCAAGGTTCACCATCACGGCTATAGGTAGAGGTCTCCTAATGAGAACTCAGCATCCAATTTATCATTTATGCTGCTGCATTTTATTTGCTAGCTGGGAACGATCAAACTTAGAATCAAAGATGCTCCAGGATTTCATTCAGTCTGCATGTTGAAGTAAACTGATCTGATTTACATTCACCGCAGATCAGAATGTGATAGCCTACTGATTCCACAGGTCACCAAATTTTGCAATGCAGATTTTGGCTGTAAATAACAGCACCAAAATGCATATAAAATATTTATTTTTTCATTTAAATGTATATTAAAACCTGCATTTTACCATGAAATTCATAAAAATGCACATGCTACTATAAAACACACATAGATTGTTTGGAAACTCCCTCCCCCAAAATTGCACAGTACTGCAGCCTGATGCAGAAACAGGGTGTTACAGCCTTATGAACCAACGTGTGCAAACTTATCACAGAGAGAACATTGATCTGTTGATCTTTTCAAATGCCATACTGTAATAGTTGTCAAGTCTCTTCTTTACTGATCTGAGCATCATCTTTTTGGTTTCAGAACAAAGGCCCACCTGTGTCAGTATCCTATTTCAGCAAAGACTAGCACAATGCTTCTCAAAATTCACAGCCAGGGTTATGGCTGAGATTGCCCTCATCTGGTATTCAGAGCTATCTAAGCCTTGAATATGGAGGCTAATTTTCGACAGCACAGCTAATAGCTATTGATGAATTCATCCTCCATGAATTTCTCTAATCCTTTGTGAAAGCTCATCACTATATCCTGAGGCATTGAATTCCATCGCTTAATTATGCACTGTACAATGAAAATCTTTATTTTATTTGCCCTGAACCTAATGGCTGTCTCACTTCCACTGGATAAAGGAAAAAAAAATCCTAATGTTTTGAGATGGGAAGAGAGCAGAAAGTCTTCTCTTTCAATCACTCCACATGGATCATAATATGCATTTGGATATTAAGGAAACTGACATCCTGTTTTGAACAGGATAAACAAGTTCTTTTCACTGCATGAGTCAGCCACTGAGTTCATGTAAAATGTGTACAAAAGAATTCCTGATCCAAGTGAGCCTGGGGTTAGCTGCACTTTGCTACATTTTCCAGAAAAGATCTTGGCTATGGACCCAGAGTTTGCATGCAGATTTCTGAGCATGAATCAGGCTGCTGAATGTAAGGATTTCTCCTCCATTTGCCACTTTCAGATCCAAGGCCATTTCTATGTCAGGGATTGGAACTTTGCAGTCCATGTGCTATGCGTGGCATACCAAGGGGACTCGTGCACTCTCTAAGACCACCCTCCGCCACTAAAGTAAAGTAAAGTAAAGTACTTACTATCATCAAAATTATTAGGAAAAAATGAGAACTGTGGCTTTGGAAGCCTATAATTCAGAGTAGGCTAGCCAGGTCTCAGGGCAGTGGCCAAAAACTCTGGGAATTGCTCTTCTTCCCCAGATATCTCTGAGCAGGAGAAAAATCTTTGGATAAGTAGCACTGGCAGGAGACAAAGTCTGATTTTTGTGTGTGAAAAGAAATGTGAACTTTAGCAGGAATAGCAATAGCTATTTGCTACTTTTGCCACCTGCTTGGCCACCCGGAATTGGCTTGTCATTCCCACTCATTCTGGCTTAAATTACACACACATTTTACCCAGAGTCCCCTCAATAACTCATTCAATGCCTATTTCTACTCTCAAGTGTGTCAGAAGCACCACCACCCCACCCTCACTTGCCTTGTTTCAGTGACCTCACAAGGACCCATCCAGTGATATCACAGGAATTTAGCCCCTGGTTTCAGATTTTGGGTCTTAAATCCCAAGAAATGTGATATTGCTAACCTCAGAATCCTACTGCAGTGTGCACAATTCTCAGCTAAATAAGGCTTCCCTATGTTATATCTCTCCTGCCAACCTAGCAGTTCGAAACCAAGAAATTGCAAGTAGATAAATAGGGACCACTTCCGTGGGAAGGTAACAGCGTTCCGTGTGCTCCAGTGTCTAGTCATGCCTGCCACATGACCACAGAAATGTCTGTAGAAGCTCTTCAGCTTTGAAACAGAGATGAGCACTGAACCCTAGAGTCGGATACGACTGGCTTTCGAGGAAGGGAAACCTTTACCTATACCTATGTTATATCTTCAAACCTACTTTTTTCTGAAAACAGAATGGATCTTCTATTTACTTTCAGTTTTATTGGCAACCAGAGCGCAGTTCATGGTGTCCAGAGAGGTGAAGTGGTCCAGCCCCTGGGCCTTCTGCGGCTGGCTGTTCTATGAACCTGTTTCTACAAATTTAAAGCATTCTCTGGATCAGAACAAAACTGTAAAGCATGCTCACACAGCCAGAACACTAAATCTTAAATGCTGCCACTCTATCGCTGTTAAGAATGATGTGATATAAGCAAGATTGTTGACTGGCTCCTGATCAAGAGGCTTTAGCAATATGTGCTCTACTTTTTTTATTGATGTGTTCTTCAATTACTTTCAACCGAGCCTTGTTTTATCACTGTAGTTTGTTTAATGTTTTACTCATGCTTTTTGCATTGAGCAATCAACTTTATGAGCTACTTTCTGCCTCTGCAGAAAGTAAGTGTGTGTATGTGTGAAAGAGAGAAATCCAGCCCAAGACAGATATTTTGATATCCCACCAATTTCCACCAGAGAATGGTTACTTTGCTCCCATTTTTCAGATTAGGTCATATTCCGGGTCCATTTCAAAGTGCTGGTCATTATTTATACAGTCCTGTATGGATTGGGACCAAGGTATTTGAAGAATTATACCACCCTATATTAGCCATCTCAACTCTTCAGAGGAGGGCCTTCTCTTGGTCCCACTGCCATCACAGGTACATTTATTGGGTACACAAAGGAGGGCTTTCTCTGTGGCAGCATCCAGATTGTGAATCCTCTCCCTTGGGAGATTAGGTTGTTCCCCCCCTCCCCTCCTATTTGACCTTCTGACAATAGTCAAAGACCTACATCTTCAGACAGGCTTTTAATAATCATAATTGAGTCCCTGGATAATAGTTACTTCTCCTTCTTCTTGTGCCGAATCCAATTCCGAATATTGGCTATTCCATGGTGATCAGCCTTGAAGACTGTCCTGCTAATATAATGCTATGGCCTTTCATCTGCCTTCCGCATCACAGGGTGACACTCATACCATTGATCCAGCTCCATGAATCACTTTCTGGTCCTGAGCCCTTTTGGCACGTAAAGTCCTCCTCAGTCCCAGGCCAGTATTGATGAAGCTGCTCCCCTCCATCAAGATGGATTCAACTGGGATTTAATTCACTTGGGAACCAACTTCACCAAGACCACTAGTCCTTAGGGTTGTCAGGTTAGTTAATCACCGCCTGACACTTGGTGTTGAGTTGCTGGCAGTATGGTCTACTCTATAACCCTAGCAGGATAACTTGGCCAGACTATCTATACTGGTTTTAGGTGTGTAAATTTGTTTGTAAAGTTTTAAATGCTTTTAATCATTCAGTGCATTTTAATTGCTACTATAATTTAATTGCTTTCAAAGTAAAATTTATTGTGTTTTAACTTTATTATTTTTCTTTTTTTAATTTTTATTAATTTTTTTAAGAATAATACAACTTTAAAAAATGACTATGAATAAAAATACAGACATCATACTTGCAAATACAATATATAAAACAAAAAATAAGAAAAGAAAAAAATGGGAATACAATTAAACTACGACTTAGTAAGATACTACCTTCCCCTTTCTTCCATACATCTTTAATTATATTTCCAAATTTTTTGTTGTTGTTCAGTCGCACAGTCGATTCTGACCCTTTGCGACCCTATGGACCATTGTTCTCCAGGCACCTCTGTCCTCCACCATCCCCCTCAGTCCTCCCAGTTCTGTGCCCATTGTGTCTACAATACCATCTATCTATCTCATCTTTGGCCTCCCCCTTCTTCTTTTGCCCTCCACCTTTCCCAACATCACGGCCTTCTCAAGTGAATCCTCCATTCTCATTTGATGCCCAAAGTACTTTAGCCTCATCTTTACTATTTGACCTTGATTTCTTCTAAGATTGACCTATTTGTTCTCCTCGCTGTCCAGGGTACCCTCAAAACTCTCCTCCAACACCACATTTCAAAGGCATCTATTCTTCTGTGTTCAGCTTTCCTAATTATCCAGCTCTCACATCCGTACATTACCACTGGGAATACCATTGCTTTGACTATTCTAATTTTTGTTTTCAAGGTGATGTCTCTGCTTTTCACTATGTTGTGCAAAATTTTTAATACATTATAATACTCTTGCAGTTATTCTAATATACATATTCAAACTCTGTTCTTAAACTCATCAGTTTAATACAACTACTAAGTCAAAGTAAAAATACAATAATTAAAATTCACTAAACACTTTTCACATTATACACCCAGTGTTATTTACAATGCCCTGGAGAAAACGGAGTATCACAGTCGTTTTCTAACCCTAAAAACTCCTTTGATCAGGTACTGGTCTATTCCCTTTATCCCCCTTCAATGAGTAATCCAGAAATAATTGCCATATTTTCCAAAATCTATTTTCTTTAGCTATACTCTTTTTCTTATTCATTTCCCGTGTTAGCTTCTTATTCAATGCAAGATCCCACATCTCCTTATACCATTCTTCTATTTTCAAAATTGCTTCATTTTTCCAATTCCTGGCAATGCACTGTCTGCCCGTTGTCAACATTATCGACAATAGTTCTTTTTTATCCTTATTTAAATCCATAATTTTCTACAAATATGTCAACAAAACAGTACTTGGCCCCAATTTGAGTCTCATACCCATAACAGCACAAATCTCTTTCTCATTTTCCCCCAAAAAAATCCTTTACCACATTACAACCCCACCACATGTGTTTATATGTTCCCAGTGTGTCCTTACATCTCCAACACATTTTATCCTTATTTTTATCCATTTGATGTAACCTCACTGGGGTCAAGTACCATTGCCACAACATTTTATAATTATGTTCTTTCACTCTAACACATTGTTCTCATAATCCTTTTCTTCCATTTATTTTTCCAAACCTCATCTACAATTTTTATTTTCAATTCTTGTTCCCAATTTATTTTCAACACTTCTTGTGGATTATCATCTTTATTTAACATTATATATATTTTACTTACTAAGCCCTTAATACCCCTTTCTCCCTTTCTTATCTTTGATATCAATTCTTCAAACTCGGTCATACCTCTTTCCAAACTGACTTCTGTCAAATATTTGCTATTCCACTTATTTACCAACACTATCTGGAGCCAGTTCAACCTCAGTTGTGCAAACATATCTGCTTTTCTCTCTCCATCTTTACAAACCCATATCCAGGCTCTCAACAGGAAAACATCATTTCTAAAAAAAACTTCTTTCACCCATTTATATTGGAAATTTTTTGATATCCTCTATTTCTGTTATAGGAGATGTATCTGGAGCCAATTCCATCTTCAACTTTTTCCATACACCTAATAATGTCTTCATAATTTTATTTTTTGTAACAATTTTCCCCATATTACTATCTAAAAAGACCATTTTCCCCATTTGATTTAGATCCCTCATCTCAATTTCTTCCCATATTGCCTTTTCCCTCGCTAAAATTTTCACAATATTTTTAATTTGAAAAGCTCTGTAATAATTCCTCAAATATGGCAATCCTAGTCCTCCTTCTTTCTGAGATAACTACCACAATTTTTTTTTACAATTCTAGGTTTCCTACCACCATTACAAAAATTATTTAACAAATTTTGAAATTCCTTAATTTCCTTATCATTTAATTGGATCGGCAGGGCATCAAACAAAAAATTAATTCTTGGTAACAACATCATTTTACATAGCGCAATCCTGCCGAACCAAGACAACTTCAACTTTTGATATTGCTGTATTTTATCTTTAATTTCCATTTTCTGTTTTCCATAATTCAATTTCTTAAGATCCTCAAATTTATTTGAAATATTTATTCTCAGATACTTCAAATTATCTTTAATCTGTAATTTAAATTTACCCTTTATTTTCTGTTGTTCCTCCTTATCAATATTACACAGTATCATTTCCGACTTATCCCAGTTTATTCTCAAACCTGTCATCTCTTCAAAATCTTTTAACTGCTCTTGTATTCTTTCTAGTGCCTTCCTAGGATGCTTCATTGTTATCAAAGTATCATCAGCATACAAATTTATCTTATTTCCTAGTATTCCTTCAATATACTTATCTTCTCTTATAGCCTTTGCTAACTACTCCATTGCCATGATAAACAAAATTGGTGATAATGGACAACCCTGCCTTGTTCCAGCTTCTAATTTTACTTCTTCTGTAACATCATCATTTACCCTAACAATAGCAATACCATATTGATATAATTGTTCAATCGTCCTTCTGAATTTATCTCCAAATTCATAATATTTAATTATCTCATTAATTGTTACCCACTGTAATGAATCAAATGCCTTAAAAATATCTAGTGATAATAATCCAACTTTCTCTTTTGTTTGTCCTACAATATCTATTAAATCTAAAACTCTCCTTGTCAAATCCGCCATGTGTCTTCCTTTCAAAAAACCTGTTTGATCTTCATTTATGTAATTACCCATAAAACTATTCAGTCTATTTGCCAATATCGCTGTAAAAACCTTAGCGTCTTGATTTATCAGAGAAAGAGGCCTATATGATTCCACTTTTTCTAGATATTTTCCAGGTTTTGGTAATAAAACAATTATAGTTCTATACCATGAGGTCAGAATTTGCCCTCCTTCCAAAATATAATTATATAATTTCATCAATTTTGGAACCACAATGTCTTTAAATTCCTTATAAAATTCCGCTGATAACCCATCTTCCCCCGGGGCTTTATCTGACTTCAAGTTGGCAATTACTTCTTTTATTTCTTTCTCCGTTATTCACTCTTCCATTCTATTTCTATGTTCCTGTTTTATCTTATTTTTTATTTGTTTCCCCAATTGATCCTTTAATTTCCCCAAATCTATATTCTTTTTAGTTGATAAATCCTGATAGAAATCTTTGACAATCTTACATTTATCCCTAATCCTATTACATCTTATTCCCTCTTTATTAATCAAAATTCCAATTTCCCTTTTATTTCTCTTTTCTTTAGCAGCTCTTGCTAATAATTTTGAATTCTTATTACTGTATTCAAAATATTCCCTTTTTAAATATACCAAGTCCCTTTTTACCTTTTCAATGTCCTTTCCTACCAATTCCATCTTTAATCTTTACATCCTGTCAAAAACCTTCTTATCATTTGTCTTTACATGCTCTTCTTGTAAATGCTTTATTTCTTTTTCAACTTTGTCTTGTGTTTCCTTAAATGGTTTATTTCTAATACTGGCCAACTTAATACACTCCCCTCTAAAAACCGACTTCATGGCATCCCATACCATATTAAAACTCACCACATCCGTATCATTCCAATACCAACTTTCCTTCCATTTTTCAATTTTTTGATCTTTACATTTATGGTCTTTAAAAACTTTAGCATCATATCTCCAATTCCTTCTAATTTTCTTTATCCTTAATTCCACCAACATTTTTGCATGATCTGATTCTTTAAAAATTCCCACTTCCAGCTCATCTATATTCCTGATCATACTCTCTGTTACAAATATATAATCTATTCTGGAGTATGTATTATGCACCTGTGAAAAAAATGTATAAGCCCTTTCTGACCCTTTAAACTCCCTCCATGTATCTTTCAAACCTAGAAATTTCATCCATTTATCAAGACTCTGCATTTTAAATCCTCTTCCACTCATTGCTATATTTGTACAATCTAAGGTCGACCTTATTAAATTAAAATCTCCAGCTACAATCATTTTTGTTGCTTTTTCTTTCTCCAGCATACCATACATTTTATCTAAGAACTCCCCTTGATGATCATTTGGTGTATATATATTCACTAAGATTATTTCCTCCTCATCAATCTTCCATTTTATTATTAAATATCTACCTTCCAGGTCGGAAATACTATTTATCATCTAAAAACATAGTCTACTCGAGATCAGAACTGTGACCTCTCTTGTTTTTGAAGTACCATAGGACTTTTCATAAATTTGCATCCATCCTAAAAAAATCTTGTTTGTATCCCCCGATTTTTGATGAGTTTCTTGTAAAAAGACTATATCCGGCTTATCTTTCCTCAGGGCTGATTCTATTATTCTCCTCTTCACTTGAGAGCCAGTACCTTTCACATTCCATGATAACACCTTAATATTTCTCATATCTTAATCTTAAAAACCATCTTCTATGACCTTCGCTTCCTCCTACAGACATGTTTCCCTCCACCACACATAAACAATAACAACAACTATAACAATAAACATTCATACCTATCCTCCCCACTTCTTTCTTTAAAAAGTAGCCCTTGACTATCAAAGAGAGGAGGGGGGAACGTGCAAGATGTGCCTACTATCTAACGCTCCAGCACCCAATCTTATTTTTGAAAACACACAAATATTTATAAAAGTTATTTCTCTCCCCTGCATCACTCCATTATCTTCTCCATCCACTAAAACCTGATTCACCCTTCGTTGACCACCATCAATGCTTTAGAATCCACATCTGTTCCTCCTGTAGCACCCCTCTCTTCAAAATTTCCATAGTCTCTTTTTATTCCCCCTGATTCTATTAAAGCTTTTCTTAATCCAAGGCATTCTTGTGAAGCCGCCTTAACCAAACCAATTAAACACAAATATCCCAAAGCATCCATCCCTGCATCAATTGTATGCATTTTCTTATCAAAAAAAATCTCAATTGTTGTGGAAATCTCCAATTATATTTTATCCAACATTCCATCAAAATTTTTGTTGCTGGTTTCAGCTTACATCACCAACCACGTTATTCCACTGATATATCGTTGTAAACCTCAACATCATTCCCATCAATTTTTAAAACGCCAGATCCAGCTTGTTTTATAAAGGCCATCACCTTTAATTTATCCCCCCAATTTGCAAACTTAACCAAAACATTTATTTGAACACTTTTCCCTTTCCTTGCACCCAATCTATAAACATTTGCAATATCTTCATTCTCAAATTCTTTCCCCATTTTCAAACTGTTTAGCCAATTAACTATTCTTTCCTTCAGCTGGTCTGGTGTTTTTCCCTTAAGATTACGAATTACTATGTTCTGTTTTCTCATCATCTCTTCCATCATGTCTATCCTTTTCTCCTGTGCTTCTACTTTCATTTTAGTATCCTTCTCTTCCTCGTGTAACCCTTTCATGTCATCCTGCATCAATTTCATATCTTTTTGCATCGACTTAACACTTGTATCCATCCTCTGAAAATTAAAATCAACCTTCTCAGAAAAATCAGTAAACATTGCAACCAGCTTATCCTGTTTTACCATAATTTCATCTTTGTCTTTTACTCTTGTTTCCTTAATTTCACGAAAACCCTTCACATTTGCCTCCTCCATCCTCTCAAATTTCTTAAACAATTTACCCAACTCAACCATAATTTGCATTTGGTCCATTGGTGCAGGTTCTGGTGCTGCTGTTGATGGGGGTGCTTCTTCAGTTGCTGATTTATCTTTCTTCTCATCCTTCTTCGCATCCATCTTCTCAGGCTTCACCACCTCTTCATCCTTTCCCTTTCCTTGTTTTTCCATTGTAACTTCAAATAATAGTCTCAATGCGGCTACCCCTTTATTTCCTCCAAATCCGTCTTCCTGGTCAAATTCCAGATTCAATTAAATGTAGTAAACTTATAGAGTTGTGAGTTCTATTAATTCTTCAAAAACCAAAGCAAAAATTTAGCTGAATGCAGCTGCACACTTTCAATAATTATAATCCACAAGTTATTATCCAACCAAGTAAGAAAGCTTCTTTTTTATCCTTATTATAATCCAAATGTAATATTGCTTCAAAATGTCCTCAACTCAGTTAAATGTTCCCAGCAACTATATATCCAGAATCTATATTTTAAAAAAACTCCCCTTCCAAACCAAAAAAATCAAACTATTTGATCCATATGTGATGTATGTAAAGGGAGAAGGGGAAAAAAAGAAAAGGAAAAAAGTTATTCCACAATTATAATCCAAGCCACAGCGTCAGTATCCAAATATAAATTTATAATCTATCCAAATATCCAATTCCCAAAATACCAGGTTCAAATGTCTCTTTTGAAATGAGCAAAATCCAAAAACTGAAACAATATGGCAACTGTGAAAATGCAGGAGACCGTGGAAAGGTGAAGACAAAACTAAACTTTAAAATGACGAATCAGTGTTCCAACCAATTTCAAATGGTGATCCAGGGAAAATAACAAAAAAATAATAATAGTAACAATTTTTAAAAAATCTTCCATTATGGAGATCAAACTATTCAGTTCCAAAATGTATATAAAAAAAAGAAAAATCTTAATCCAAACCTCGGTGGTTTCCAAGCAAGGTCCACCTCCATTCAATGAGCCCAGTGCACTTCAGCAACCCTCTTTCTCTTTATTTCTTTCACCTCCTTCCTTTCTTTTAATCCTTCCTTTTCCACTTCTGTTCTACTTCCATCCAAATACCACCACTCTTTCACTCCAACTCCAGAACCACCACTCCAATCTTGTTGCTTTAACTCCAGGTCGTCTTTCTGTACTTTCTCTAACTTTCAATCTTTACAAGGCTCGCCACCATAACTCCTTCTCACACACACCCGGCTCCTTACTCCTTCTTCCTTCGGACCTCCAACTTCCACTCTCCTTCGAGACTTACTTAATCTCCTCGGGCTCTCTCCTCCATCCACTCCACGACCCCTTGTCCACCGCCATTTCGTTATTGATTTATTATAGAGCCCCGAATCCCCCCTCTTTAGTTTCGAATGATCAAGGTCCCGTCTGGCCTCAGGACAGCTCATTCAGCCCGGCCTGTGCCACGCTTCACTCACCGCCCAATCACCAAACCCCGACCTCAATTTCACTTAAAAACTTAATCAAAAGCATCCAGGACTTCAGGGCAGCTCTTTTCTTGAAAGTTTGTTTCCAAATCGTTTCTAATTACCACATTAAAATCTCATTAAAAGCGTGAGCTGATCAGAATACGTGTTACCCCGGCAGCATCTTAGCCATGCCCCCCCCCCAACTTTATTATTTTTCAACATTGTGAATTGCTTTGAGTCTTCCTAATGAGAGAAAAGGGGTGTATAAGTGAAACAAATAAAATGAAATAATTATACGAAGCCCTTAATGGGAAAAATATTGAATCTTCAGAAGAGATGTATATGCCTTTTTTAAAAACATTACTAAATCAAAAAAACTCGGTATAATCAAGCCAGTGTTGACCACATGTAACACAACCTGGGGGGGGGGGTTAAACTCAGAGGTAAGCCATATTCACTAGGATTTATTCCTTGGTAAATGTGCATAGAAATGCAATTCTCATCCCATGAAGTTTTGTAGAAAAATGTCTTAAGTATGAGCCCATTTTGAGTTTATTATAAACAGGTAATTTTTGCTCTTCATAAAATGTAGATAGATATTTTAATGAAATCTGATCTTAAAAGACCCTAGAGACTAATTCAGCTCACATTCAAGTAGCTAGCAAATCCTTCAGTTTTCCACATTAATATGTGTGTTTTCTACCTTTTGACAAGCTATAAGCACTATCTCGTACATGTTTACTCAACAATGGTGAGGACTCTTGAGATGCTGCATGCAAATTCTGAGAGAAAAGATCCTTTTCAGAAATTTAACTCCCATAATCCTTGTCATTCTAGCTGAAGGACTGCCAAGCGATAAGACAAACAACAACAACTCCCCCAACCTCTGAATTTGGATTCAACCTCTAGATCTTTGACATCCTTCTCCCGCTTTTTATTCCAAAAGAAAATGAATTTTGGAAATGTACTAAAGGTCAAAGCAAAACTAACCCATTATTTATACACAGAGATGCATACATTCAGGCTTTTCATTTCCTCCTATAAATCACAACCCTGTGACTGGCTGGCTCTTGTAAATATCTCTTTCCCAACACCTGACAAAATATCGAAAAAGGAGGTCAGTAGAAGCGCTTGTTTGGCAGTTCCTGAAGCAGAAAAGCTGGAATGTATTCCTTGGACAGAGAAAAGAATATTCTGAAAGAGCAATAACTAGACATAAAAGGTCAGATAGATGGCAAGGGAAATGGGATACCATAACATCTTCAGCACTTCCTGCTTCTCAGTTCCATCACTCAGAATCCAGATGTCATGAACCTGCTGTATATAAATATAAGCTGAACTGAAAAATTTCTAACACTTATCAGCTCTTTTGAGAAGAGGGCCTCTCTGGGCAATGATGGAAAGCTCAAGGAGATGTGGCTGCTGATTCTGATGTAGTTGTACGACAACCTCTGACCTGAGTGATATTGAACATAAGAGTGCTTAGAGAGATCTCCAAGATAGAGGAAACCACAACTAAAGTATATAACTCAAGTGAAAGATCTGTTAGGATCTTTATCAAATAACAACAGTTCTTAATAATTGCTATCCAGCTTAGGTACAAAAAGCTTCCCAGCTCTCTTTTGAAATGAGTTAACAGGAGAAAACTGGTTTACCAGTCATGACAGCCCATCAAGGCTAACTATCTACCCAACATTTCACAGGCAGCCCTAAATCAAAACCATTTGAAGGTACAGTCACATCATTAATATCCTAAGAAGGAAGCATAAACCATTTACTTTCATTTGAAATGCTCACTGTCACTGATTTTAAAACCCACACTCCAGGCTGGGATGTGCACAGCTTTCAAGACTACATCCAAGGACACAGACAGAGACATCCTTCTTTACCAACCACCAGTTTGTGGCTTCTTCTGCCTGCTTGTATTCTGGTTGTGTTAGTGGTTGAAAAACAAGGTGGACAAAGTTAGGTCTGCTAGGCAGTGATGCACTGCAAAAATTTTTTACTACCTACGCTGTGGACTGGCCAAATCTGTGGCTGGGGCAAAATCTGTGGACGGGGCCAAACATCCTGCATGGTGGGCTATGGAAGTGGGCATGGCCAACCAAGTGGGTGTGGCCTGGGGGAATTTCCACTACCGGTTCTGCAGAACCTGACAAGAACCTGCTGCAGTGCATCTCTGCTGCCAGGTACATATACTCTCCTACCCCCTATCCGTGCCTCTGTGTCTTTTTTCCCTTTCCCAAATAAAGGTCAATTTCCACTCATGGAAGTGTCCAAGAGTGGCAACTGTGCATTTGAAGAAGGTACAAGTATCCATTCATCTTATTTTGTTTGCCATCCATAATCCTGTGCATTTTTCAAATTGTATGTCTTGCAGACATGTACTTCCATATTGACTGATGTATCCTTGAGCTGTGTTTTTGCAAATATTTGAGGTCAATGCATTTTTGATGTGTTTTTTTTCCAAATATGTATATTTTATCCCATAAGCATATAGCTCCTGCTTCTTCTTTTGTATCCTGAGCATATAGCTATCCAGTCATGTACAGATCTCAGGATGTATCCAGTCTACGTCCAGCCTAGAAAATATGGACAGTTGGGAGAGAGGGGCCAGACTTCACACATTCCTTCTTTTGACAGATGGGTCCATGTTAGACAAAACTATAAAGTGGTTCTGGAGATATTTAAAATGGGGAAAAGTCGAATAAAGTAGTTTGCAGTGTAATCCTGTGCATATATTTTCAAGATATATATTCAGTGTATTAAGGGGACCTAGCAGAGGTTAACCTGGATAAGACTATAACCACAATTTACAGGCATTTTGTGATCTAGTGAGAACCTATCATGAGACAAGGCTAGCAAAGTAGTCTCTATCTAACTTTTGCTTTTTTGCCAACTCCCATTCTATGCCTCTATTTTCATTTCAAGCCTGAGTTCACAGAAAATTTCCAACAACAACAAAAAAAAAGACAGCTAACTTTTCCAGAGCATTTTCCCCTGGCTGATTGTCGCTCCTTGGCACCAATTATAAGTAAGTGCTTTAGAGCAGAGTGAGACCAGAGCACTCAGCAGAATCATTGGCACTCCCTACTCAAGCAATCATGCAGGCTCATTGCAACGGAGCAAAGGTGAGACATGTACAAGCCCGCCAGACAAATGAAGGTATAAGCCTGTATTTTTTCAATAAAGACCAGTGATCCTTGCTAGGCAGAATTCAAATCACTGATAAGCAGCTAATGTTCTGCCCTGTGCACTGCAAAAGTGGTAATTTATAGGAAAACTGCATTTCCCGCTGAAACCATTCTATATATGTCTTGCTGCAGAAGCTAACTGATTAGTTAATTGCTTCACTATTTCTTATAATTGCTCCTGAGAGCCAGTGCAATGGAGTAGTTAGAGCAGGGGTGCCCAAACTATGTCCTGGGGGCCACATCTGGCCCCTGACACTAATTCATCCAGCCCGCAAAGCCTTCATCCCTCCCAGGAGCAGAAGTAAAATGCACCCATATGGGCGCATTTTATTTCCACTCCCAGGAGGGATGAGGGCTTCGTGGGCCAGATGAATTGACATTGGGGGACAGATGTGGCCCTGGGCAGTAGTGACTGACCCCCTGAACCACATGACCTGCCCAAAGCCCAAAAGGTTTGAGAACCCCTAAGTTAGAGGAATGGCCAGGGACCTAGGACAGAGTCCCCACTGAGGCAGGTAACTCAATGGATGGCTATTGGCCAGTTATTCTCTCTCATCCTGCACTACCTCGGAGGTCTATTGTCAGGGTAGAATGGAGATGAGGCCAACTAGTTAAAGCACCTTCAGCTCATTGGAGGAAAAGCAAGGTATGTGCAATAAAGAATTAAATGAATAAACTTGCTTTCATCTTGGCTAATAACTTTTCAAGGGTTCTCTAAGTATTGTATAGAGTATACAACCTGGTAATTCTTCTAAAAAGAGCCATCTCCAATTCTAATTCACATAAAATCTTAATTTTGAGCTCATGGCTCAAAGTTCCCCCATAATTTCAAAGTGAAAAGCATTCCAGCTCTGACAATGGCTCACACCTGAATCTTTTCATAAAACTGCTAGAAAATGCTAAAAGAGGGGGCCAGGGGAACAAAGCTGTCCTTTCAAATGTCATTGGCAAGACTTAATCCAAGCATCTGTTGTGTTCTTCATAACTATAAATCCTCCCCAGTTTGATTTTACACATTTGTCCCCAGAAGATGTCCAGGGAAAAAAGGATGTGTGAAAGCAGAAGCATCAGGAGATGATAAACAAGTTTAAGAGAGGATATATTGCAAGAAAGAGGTTGTCGGCGGGGGGGGGGGACCTGCAGCTTACATCCACAGCTACTATCTTGGTCATGTCTGCAAACTCATAGAACAGAAACACTAAGTTATAGAAAATCAAATGAACCATTGTGATTTCTGCTTTATAACACCACAAACAGAACCAGGAGGGGGACAGAGACTTACGTGGCCTTTTAATGGTATAGAATACATGGCCATGATGTTCTTTTAATGGTATAAAATACAAGGCATTAAACAATATTGAATCCCAATCTATAGTTACAGCTGAAATTTGGCCCATCCATATTTGGAGATGTATTTTGTAACAACTTTTTAGAGCTTAAATTCTAGGGAGATTCATAGGAAGTTTATTTCCTGAGAAATTTGAACACAGCTACAGAGATTGTGATATAAAATTAGCATATTTGTTGCAAAGATCAGCATATTTGTTGCAATCTTTGGAAAATCTCTTTGAGGTGATGCTGGTCAATAGGCTAGATTCTATCCTCCTTGCATATTCTTTAAGCATTCTTGCTTCTCTCGCACCATTTATTCAGTCAGTCTATATGCAGAGTTACTTTATTTCATCTGGAACTGAATTTCTGACTATCAAACCCTCATCCAGGGAGATTAAAAAATCTTGCATTATGTGGTTTCTGAACTATTTCCTGACCCTATGAGAATTCTAACATACTGAGGATTAGCAGCAGGGATATGATTCAGATTGTAGTGTGTATTAGAAGAACAGTTACCTGTGTATGTCTTGAATTTTCTGTGCCCAGTAAGAATCACAATGCATTCTCACCAACCCAACTGGGGACAACCTTCTGAAAACCAGAGTACATCACTTCTACTTCATATCATGCTGCATGTCATGGTATGCAGAATAAAGACATGGAATATTGTGTGGCTTAATACTTTAACCTGGGTAGAAGAACCGGAATACTCTGTTTGGTCGGGGGAGGAAGTACCCCAATAGAAAAAGGAACAAATTTTGCCCTCACCATTGTCTGTAAAAACTAAAACTGTACACAGCCAGTGGTTGAAAATTGAGTGTGTAGTTCATAACTCTTGAGGTGACAATTCCATTAAAAGCCTGCCTCATAGATCTGTATGAATTCTACAACAGAGAGTGGTTCTAAGGGACTAAAATGCCCCATGCACCTGAACCAGGGTAAAAAGAACAGGAGAAATAATTTTTCTCATCACTAATTGGCTAAGTGGCAGCTTCTTCTTCTTCTTTTGCACCCTGATCAAACCCTGGACTACCAAAATGAAGCCACTTTCTTCGCTTTGTCATTGGCCAAACTTAAGTCCTCATTGGTGCATGTTTCTGGCAGTAATTGGCAGAACAGTAAATTACCACATTCACACCGCATGTAGTTGTTCACCAGCAGCCCCCACTTGAGCATGTTGGTTTTGCATTTAGGGACTCCAACCCTCAGTCTATTCAGAGTCCTCCAAGTGACATAGGGGAGGTTGAGTTCCTCAGCTATATCCTCCTTTAATGTTGTTCCTTGCCCAGTGGCAGATGAGCTGTGGAGATGTCTTCTGCAGAACACTTAAAGCAACTGATGTCTTTAGCCAAATAAAATAAGATGCACATCTGTCTCACCTGTAAATGGGTTGAAAGGAAGTTTTCTGTTGTTTACCTGTACTGGGCACTAAGCTCACCAGAAGAGACAAAATGGTGGAAATGAAATGACTTTCTCCAAGTACAAAAGCAAATGTCGACTAAGTATCTATGAGATAGCTACATCCCCCTTGGAAAATACATTATTAAAACAGCTACTTTGATCTGTTTTACAATGCACTAGCTTCACAACCACTTTAAAACATATTGTTTGACTAAATTTTCCATTAATGAAAACAAAATCTGCAGCAGTAATTACAGCAAGGCTTCTGCCTCTAGTTTATGTCCAGTGCCTAACAAATAACACAAAGCCACAGAACAATCACACAAGCTGCCACAAAAAGGTCACAGAAGAAAGAAAGAAAACCATTTCAGCATTTTCCCCTTTATTCTTAATAATTCATAGTGCTAATATTTACTCTATTATCTGTACAACATAAATATTCATGGCATGCCACAGCAAACTGTAGAGTATGTTTTTAGATAAAATAAAAGCAAGGGACTTTCAACCTTGGCCATGAGTGAAAGTGCTGTCATTATTACTAGAAGAAATGACAAAATATTTCACAATTACAATTAAAAGCAAGATTATTTCCAGCAGATCATTCAAGTTTTAGCTTGAAAATAGTAATATTATTCTTTTTATTGTCTTTGTTGTACAAAAGCTGAAAGCTTTGTGTGGCAAATCACACTCACCTAAAACCTAGGGAATCAGTATAAATTTGCAAATCAACTCCTCTGTAAGTTCCATGGAATTAAATGGACCTACTGTAGTTGCGACATAAATTCAATTGATTCAAATAAAACAACCCTGCTGTGACTTATTTGTTAAGTTACAAGTAGAGTAGGCCCATTAGAATCAATTGAACTTATAGAGGAGTTGCTCACCAAGCTCCCCTCCCCACTGATTCAGTGGGCCTACTCTAGTACATCTTACTTCATTAAGCAAAGATTTCCATCACTTGTGTTGTAAACCAATGTAGCATTTTCAAAATGGGTAGCATAGAAATATATTAAATAAACTAATAATCAGTAGAAAACTTGATGAATCCTGAAAGAAAGAAAAATATTACATATGCCTCTATGGCTCTCAGGATCTCATTAATTCTGACATCAGCATGTCCATAACGTAGAAATTCTGAAAGATTGAAAAGAGGCTGAAGGAAAATTGGAGTAGATCAAATTGTTACATGGGATCTTTCATGACATGCTTCTCAGTGGGAAGAGAATTATCAAAATTACAAGCAGCTGACATTTCTCAGGTCTTGTACATCCCCTCATCAATAAAAGATCAGGTCACTTTTGTCTCTCTTTTTTTGCAGAGAGCAGGGCCATCTTAAGAGCGAATTTATATAAAGTCAAACAGCACATGGGAATGTGAAGCCTGTGCTGCCTGTTGCTGGCCATTTTTACAAGTGCCAGGAAGGCGTAGGAGAAACAAAGGCACAAACAAGCACTAAGTGAAATCCACAAAGTAATTCAAAGGGAAATGGTTCCATGAATTGCTCCCAAACAATTTCTTTCCTCCAAATCATATGGCATATTTACTTAGGACCCTTCCCTACATCTTCAACTGCCTAAAGAACTCACTGGCCCTGCATCAAAGAGTTTGTGTATGTGTATTGCTCCAAATAATGTCTGGCCAGACATCATGCTATTGTAATGGAGTAGACTGTACAGCCAGTGACTCAACGCTGAGTGTTAGGCAGCAGTTAACTAACCTGATTCCCTGAAGGGGCCACCAGCTACGGGCAGATGAGCCCCTTTAGGTGGAGTGATGGTCCCCTTCAGTGGAGGAAATGCCACTGGAAACCATCATGTTGGGACCAATGGCAAAATGAGTGGAGGAGGAATTCTGATTCCCAACGGTCATGGAGGCGGACGAGGCCATGCCAGATGGACTTGCTGTGAAAGCATATCTTGTCAATATCCTCAAGGCTGTGGCAGCCCATTGCAGTCCCGGTGTTGAATCCTGCATGTCTCATTTTGTGTGTGCCACAGAGGATGGCTTTCAGATCATAGTGTGTGGGTCATTTCATGGCAAGTTGGGATCCACCTTAAACAAATTCATGCCAATGACATTTTTCCTACTTCAGGAAAAAAATGCATTCTCAAATACAAGTTGTAGTTGACAATTGCTCCAAATAGGGACTGCAGTGGCTCAAGTGGTAAAGACGCTGAACGATGACTGGAAGGTCGGCAGGTCAGCAGTTGGAGACCTGAGTACTGCACAACAGAATGAGCACCCGTCTCTGTTACAGCTCCTGCCAACCTAGCAGTTTGAAAGCAAAAAAATGCAAGTAGATAGGTTCTGCTTCAGTGGGAAGATAACAGAGTTCTGTGCACTCCAGTGTCTAGTCATGTCTAACACATGACCACAGAAACATCTGTGGACGCAGACAGTGCTCGCTCTTTGACTATAAACAGAGATGAGCACTGAACCCTAGAGTCAGATTCAACTGACATTCTAGCAAAGACGACCTTTACCTGTACCTATTGCTCCAAATGATATGCTGACTTCCCCAGGGCCTGCACTTACCAGCTCTGCCACCAGTCAATAGTCTCCTATCCCACCAGTGTTGGTCTCATTGTGACATTTGCAGCAGACAGAAGGGGAAACACCAGCATGTCAACTCATGATTTTCCCTATAGCAAAACCCCTGGCAGCAATGGTCCAGACTCCAGAAAAACCTCCCTTCCTAAGCTTATCCCATTTCTATGACATCATCAGCATCCATCCCTCTCTGGGGATGGGATGTTGGCAGCTTGACAACGCTAGCCTTGCTATTGATTAGATGCACGTAGGACTGTGCTGTCAATCTCACATTGCAAACCTACCTACACCCTAAGGGAGGGGGAAAGAATCGCATAAGATGCCTTTTAAATTTAGGACACAGCTTTCAATCATATTCAAGAAATTCAAATGCAAAAACCCCTACTAGTTCAAATTTTAAAATAAGGTGGTATGAAATGTCACATGGTGACTCCATATTTCAAACTAGATTGCTTCAATCATTGCCCTTTCTTTGGAAGAAAATTTACACTCCGTGTCTAAAATAAAATGAGCAGCTAATGGATGATCCACCCTTTTTGCAAGTGCCTTTTTCCATAGCTGCTCAGCTATAGAGCCTGGGAATGGCACTCCTCAATATGTGGCAAAAAGAGAAAACGCTTTTAAAGGGGGAAGCCATATTGAATTTCTCAGAATCCAGACATCAGCCCAGTCTGATTCTTTAGTCTGCTTCTTATAACACTGCACAACAATGATTTTGCTACTGGGAATAACACAAGATTTACATAATATCAAGTGTGCTGATTCCAAATCTGAACTCAGAATTTGCCTATCACATACAGATTTTAAGTTATAGGTGTGCTATCGCTGTTCAAATGGTTGGTAATTGGGTAATGTATTTTTACATGGGAACATTATAACAGTTGCAGCTACAACTATGCCTGCTGCCACCTCAGCTGAATCATGTCCCCTGGTGGCATGCATGTTCCAGCAGCGGCTGGGCATGTCTGGGCAAGTCAATGAGCTGATGTCAGAAATATGTATATAAAGCAAGATGGACCAAGGGCTTGTCTCTAGTTCAAAACAACCTTATTGCATAGTACAGCTAGGGCATAGTGAGTCTGTTTTGAGCTAAAGATGAGTAGGCACAGCTGTGAGAGAAGGTAGCTAATCGCGTCTATGCACGTAATTACCTTAAGATCCTGACATCCTAGGCAGCTGTGGTTTCCATTGGGAATCGATTCATGTCGTATTTGCTCATTCTCTTTTCCTGCTACCTTTAAACTTTCCCAGCCTTATTGTCTTTTCCAGCAAACCTTAATTTCTCATGATGAAAATGTTGTGATTAATTTGGTAACTGCTAATTTACTAAAATCTAAAGGTATGTCTGGAAAGCTCCAATAGATATAATCAAGGCTGAAATCTTATATATAGGGTAGATTATTTATCAGCTCATAGGTAAGGACTTCTAAGTTCAATGTGTATACACACACATTTAACTGAAAGTCCCTTTGAATTCAGAGGTACAGTGATATCTCATACAATGTCCAAACTTAGTTCCACAAGTTTGGACTTTATACGGATTTGGACTTTGTATGAGGCATGCAAAATCCTAGCCGTGATGCCTCATACAACGTCCAAATCCTTGCCACGATGCCTCGTACAACGTCATTTCCATAGAGATACATTGTACTGTAACCACAGAGACTTCAGGGCAAAGTCAAGGAAACAGACAGGAAACTGACAGAACTTTAAGAAATCATTGTCTAAAGGCTAAATATATTACAAAAACTTGTCAAACAACCCTGATTGTCCAAGAACCTGAAGAATGCTGCAAAAATCCCAGGAATGCTTCTAAAAATTCTGATGAAAAAATTCATAAAAATCCAAAATCGTGCTCAAAACCACTCCTAAACACTCTTCGCCTCATGCAAAACCCACAAGAGCAATGCACGCATGTGTCCTGCCTTTTATACTGCCCAGGCACAATGCAACCTGGGGAAAAACCCAATGCCTCATACAAAGTCGCAGTGACTTTGTATGAGGCAACTTTTTTCAAGGAATTAGGCAGTTGTATGAATTCGATGTTGTACAAAGCGGACTTTGTATGAGGTATTGCTATACTGTACTTACCTATGAGCTGACAAGTTTAAGATTGGATGGTAAATAGATTTAGGATTACAGTCACTTTAATTCTGTGCTCAAATCAGATTTAAAATTGGATTTTAAATAATAATAAGACAGTTACATTGATGATTTTAGAATGACTCTGTCTGTGAATATTTGATTCAGAAGAAGCACTTCCTTCCTTCCTTTAACATCTTTCAGCCATCTGTGTGAAACACTTCTAAACAAATGTCTCTGCTTATACTTAGATGGAGAGTTATAGTCAGTAGAATGTTTGTGGAGGAAGAAAAGGTGTGTGTCAGTCATTTTCACAGTTCATTTTCTTCCTGAGAAGATGCTCTGGTGGGGTGAGGTAGCCTGGTCTAATTTCATAACCTAAGCAGGGTGATGCCCATCAGCATTCACAGCAG
Organism: Bradypodion pumilum; assembly: GCA_035047305.1. Lineage (NCBI taxonomy): Eukaryota > Metazoa > Chordata > Lepidosauria > Squamata > Chamaeleonidae > Bradypodion > Bradypodion pumilum. The sequence goes on from JAWDJD010000004.1 coordinate 121,833,965, forward strand.
AAATCAGTCTAAATTGTCACTGCAGAAACAATGCCTCGCTATAAATTCTGCCGGATCAGGGAAATCTTATAACACAAGAAGTCTGTGCTTAAATTACTACACAATTTATTTCATCAAAAGATAGGAAAGAGATCTTTCAACATCTTGCAACATGAGTGAGGACAGATTTCATTGATCTTCCTGGAAGCATTTAATTATTTATGTTTCTTTTGATTATGCATTCAGATAACTTTTGCATAATTTTGACCTAAAGGTCATGTTTTCAGAAAGGGGAATGTGCTGACTACATCTTCCCACTTCCAAAACAGGTTCCCACATTCCATAATCAGTGGCATTCTGCTCCCGGTTCCCACCGGTTCCTGGGAACCGGTAGAAAAACTGGCTGGCCACACCCCCTCCCTCCCACATCACGCCCCCTCACCTCCTCCTCTGCTGCTGCCACTGCTGGAAGTTGGTGTTGCCTCCCCATCCCAGCACCACTGGAAATGCATCCCTTCCCATGCGCTTAGCCCTGGTCTGAAGGCGCGCGGGAAGTGCTGAGGTGAAAGTGTGCATGCTTCAGCCCTGGGCAAGGCGCCGCTGGAAACGTGTCACTTCTCATGTGCCTTGCTGTTGTGTTCTAATGGTTTTACCTTCCACAATGTATCTGAACCAATGTAACCTTGCCTATAGCAACAATGTAACCTTCAGCTGCATCATATGAACCCTGTAAGTGGACGCGAGCTAATGACCACCAGCTGGCAGCAGCGAGCGTCCAAGCTCCTTGGTCCAAACTCATCAAAGGCAACAGCGCGGGAAGCTTTCCCGCCACCACCTACACCTGGACAAGAAGGGCGTGACCCGCAATGACGTCACGCAGACAGTAGCCAATGGGCTACCATGGAACCACGTTCAAATGTATTACTACTGTATATAAAGAGCTATCGATCCGCCATTACCTCATGTTCCCTCTGTCCACGATGCAATAAACCTGAGTTAACCCAGCCCGAGGCTGTGTCCTGTGTCTTGGTTTGCATACACCAAATTGGCGACGAAGGTGGGATCATGGATCCCCACGGAACAGCCAGGGCACAGAGCGGGTTCAACATCACCAAACCGCAAGACTGGGAGCTGCTTGAGATGGACTTCCAGGCGGCACTGGTGGAACTCAAAGTCAAAGGAGACGACGAGGAGAGGAAGAGGGCCATCCTCACCAGAATGCTCGGGATGGAAACCAAGCGGACGCTGGTGGGCATCATCGCTCCGAAGAAGGTGAGCGAATTTAAGGCGGACGACATCATGAAGCTGCTGCGAGAGCGCTTCAGTCCCTCGAGGGCAATGTTTCCCGCTCGGAGCGCGTTTTGGAGGCGAGTCCAAGCGCCGGACGAGTCGGTTGAGACATTCGTGGCCGCCATGAGGATAGCCGCCGCCCCCTGCAAATGGGACAACATCCTAGAGATGGCCCTCAGGGACGGCGTGCTGTGTGGCCTGAAAGACAAGGAGGTGCAGCGCAGCTTGATGAACAAGGAGCCGCCACCCACGCTGGCAGAGGTCGTAGAGGCCGCGGAAGCCGCAGAGTCCACGAATGCTGGAGTGGACGAGATGCACCAGTGGCGTGAGTGGCGTCCTAGAGCCGGCAAGGCGGCAAATTCGGTGCACGGGAAGTCCGGACAGGCGGTGCACGCAACTCGACGGGCATCAAAGTCGTCTACGGAAGGCAGCGACGGCGAGGAGGTCCAGAAGGTCCGAAAGGGTGGTCGACGCTGCGATGGTTGCGGAGCGGCCCATGAGCGCGCGAGATGCCCATTCAGGAAGGCCGAGTGTTACACCTGCGGCCGTCGGGGGCACATCGCCAAGGCATGCAGAAAACGGAAGGAGGGCCGGAGGCAGTCACAAGACCGTTCGGCCAGACCGGACCATCCAGCGAGGCCCAAAGATGGCGCCCAGACCACGAGGAAGCAGGATGGCGTGGGCCGCGTCTCGGACGACAGTGAGGACGACGCCCCAGTGTTCAGCGTGTCCGCGGGACAGTCCCATTACTTCGTTGAGGTACTAGTACAAGGGGCCCCTATTAGGATGGAAATTGACTCGGGGTCCTCCTATTCCATAATTCCCCAGAAAGAGTTCTTGAGAATCGACCCCCACGTGCGGCCCAAACTTAAGACGTTGAGGTCCACGCTACGAGACGTTCAGGGAAACAGCATTCCGGTGTTGGGGGTCGGGAAATTTCGGGTCAATTTTAAGAGACATTCTGCGGAACTGCCCCTAGTTGTCCTTAAGGGGGGAAGTTGTAGCCTCCTAGGGACGCAGTGGTTTCAGCCTTTAGGTTTGTTCATAGGGGGAGTGCATACAGTGGGGGTGGACCCAATACAAGCGGTTTGCGATGCGCATCCCGCCGTTTTTAAGAAAGGACTCGGAAAGTTCAAGGGACCCCCTGTAGCCTTCGACCTAGACCCGGAGGTCCGCCCGATAAGACTCAAACCGCGCAGGGTGCCGTTCGCACTCAAGGACAAGATAGAGGCGGAACTGGACAAACTGGTGGGCCAGGGGATTCTTATTCCTGTTGATTCCGCGGAGTGGGAAACTCCAATTGTAACGGCTCTAAAGGCTAACGGGGAGGTGCGCATTTGCGCTGATTATAAGTGTACAATTAACAAGGCGATCCGCCCTAATGCATACCCGGTGCCGGTGATCAGCCACCTTTTGGCCAGGCTGAATGGGGGAAAGTGTTTCGCTAAACTCGATTTGGCACAGGCCTATCAGCAACTCCCAGTGACCCCCGCCACGGCCGCGGCACAAACGATAGTTACACATAAAGGGGCGTTCCAGGTGTCGCGTTTACAGTTCGGCGTGAACTCGGCACCCGGCCTTTTTCAGTCGCTTGTGGAACGCCTCCTGAAGGGACTGGAGGGGGTGTTGCCTTATTTTGATGACGTGTTGATAACAGGGGGGAGTGAGGCTGAACTGGCAAAGAGATTGGACAAAGTACTAACCGTGTTCGAGAAAGCGGGGCTGAGACTAAGGAAGGACAAATGTGTTTTTTTTGAAACGGAGGTCGAGTTTTTAGGGTTCCGGATCACACCCGAGGGGATTAAGCCGTCTAAATCCAAAGTAGCAGCCATAAAGAAGGCCCCTCGCCCCACATCCAAAACCGAGCTACAGTCTTTCCTGGGGCTCCTCAACTTTTACCATACATTCCTCCCGCGGAAGGCGTCCGTGGCCGAACCGCTCCATCGGTTACTTAAAAAGGAGGAGACATGGATGTGGGGTGACGAGCACGAGAGGGCGTTCAAAGAACTAAAGCAACTCTTAACATCTGAGGCAATCCTGACGCATTTCGACCCCAAACGGCCGGTGGTCTTAGTCTGTGATGCATCCCCGGTGGGGGTGGGGGCGGTGCTTTGCCACGTGTTGGATGACGGAAGGGAGGCCCCGGTAGCGTTTTATTCAAGGTCCCTGTCCCAAGCGGAGCGCAATTACGCACAAACCGACAGGGAGGCATTAGCAATAGTAGCGGGAACAAAAAAATTTCACGATTTTTTGTATGGCCGCCCGTTCAAAATCGTGACGGATCACAAGCCACTGTTAGGGATTTTCACGGAAAGCAAGCCCACGCCGCAGATCCTGTCCCCGAGAATGCTGCGATGGGCTATTTTTCTCAACGCATACCAACATGAGTTGGAGTACCGGCCCGGAAAGGAGATCAGCCATGCCGATGCACTTTCGAGATCTCCTTTGCCCTTGTCGGACGACCAAAAGGCGAGAGTAGAAAGAGACCGCCAGGTGTTGCTAATTGAGGTCTTAGACGCACCCCCAATAGTACCAGCCGACATTGCTAGGGCGACAGGCAAGGACAGAACGCTAGAGAAAGTTAGTTCATGGGTACAGAAGGGCTGGCCGGCATCGTCCCCAAGCACAGAATTCGACCCATTTTTTCGGAAAAAGCTAGAGTTGTCCCTAGAGAGGGGGTGCCTGTTGTGGGGCCAACGGGTGGTGGTCCCTACGTCCCTGCGGCCGAGGGTGCTCAAACTGCTGCACGTCAGCCACCCGGGCATAGTTCGTTCAAAGGCGCTGGCCCGGAGTTACTTCTGGTGGCCACAGCTGGACGCGGACATTGAGCACATGGTCGGCACTTGTGAGGCATGCCAGGGATCCCGACCAGAGGCGGCCCGTCTTCCGCATAGGGAATGGGACACAGCAAGGGGGCCATGGTCCAGAGTGCACGTAGATTTCGCTGGCCCTTTCCGAGGAACCATGTTTCTCCTGGTGGTGGATGCGTTCTCCAAGTGGCTGGAGGTTATCCCAGTAAAGAGCACGTCCTCCGCCACGACAATTAGCCAGCTTAGGAGAGTCTTTTCCACGTTCGGTTTACCCGATACTTTAGTCAGCGATAACGCTAGTTGTTTCACCTCCGCGGAGTTCGGGGCATTCATGGAGGCAAACGCCATTCGGCATGTCACATCCGCGCCGTTTCACCCGGCCACGAATGGCCAAGTGGAACGGCTGGTGCGTACAACAAAGGATGCGCTGCGGCGCATGGGCCCGGGGGACCTGAATCACCAAGTATGCCAATTCCTCTTAGCGTATAGGGTGACCCCTTTAGCGTCAGGCTACTCGCCGGCAGAGCTCTTGATGCGGCGAAAACTGACCACGATCCTGTCCAGGCTAGACCCGACGAGAGTCGAGGATAAAGGGAAAAACATAGGGTTGGCAGTCTCGAAAGGTTTCGCCGCCGGCGACCCTGTTCACTGCAGGAACTATTCCAGCGCAGGGCCAGCCTGGGTACCAGGGACGGTTGTAGAACAGACGGGGCCAGTGTCGTACCGAGTCGAGACTAACACCGGCCTCCTCTGGAGGAGGCACGCAGACCAACTGAGGCACCGAGTAAGTAGGCCAGTCAGTGGGGCTCAGCAACAGGATTCAGCGTTAGGGTTCTCCCCCACCCGCTTAACCCAAGGGGGAGACAGCAGCGGACAACAGTCCCAAGCAAGGGGGGAAGGCAGAAGCAGCGGCCCCGACTCATACCCTTTTGATACACCAGTCCTATCAGAGGCCGGGGAAGGGGGAGAGGAGTTCGCGACCGCTGCCCCCGAATGTAATTTTGAATTTGATTTTGCGAGCCGGGGGGGTTTTCAGGAGTGTTCCCCCACCCATCCAAGCGAGAAGAGGGTTTTTTCGTTAGCCCCCGGTGCCCCCGGTTCCTCCCTAAGAAAGAGCACACCTTCCAACAACGCCGCGGAGCCGCGGCAAGTCACTAACGAGTCTCCCTCTCCAATTACAGGACAGGAAACCAGGGGACAAAGAGAAGGTAGCAAACCCGGGGAAAGGCAGCCCGCATCGAGACCCCAGCGTGTTCGAAATAAGCCATCTTGGCTGAGAGACTTTGTCTCCTGGGGGGGGGAGTGTGTTTAAGTGTGGGCTCGAGACTTTGTCTCGTCCTAGGGGGGAGGGGTGTTGTGTTCTAATGGTTTTACCTTCCACAATGTATCTGAACCAATGTAACCTTGCCTATAGCAACAATGTAACCTTCAGCTGCATCATATGAACCCTGTAAGTGGACGCGAGCTAATGACCACCAGCTGGCAGCAGCGAGCGTCCAAGCTCCTTGGTCCAAACTCATCAAAGGCAACAGCGCGGGAAGCTTTCCCGCCACCACCTACACCTGGACAAGAAGGGCGTGACCCGCAATGACGTCACGCAGACAGTAGCCAATGGGCTACCATGGAACCACGTTCAAATGTATTACTACTGTATATAAAGGGCTATCGATCCGCCATTACCTCATGTTCCCTCTGTCCACGATGCAATAAACCTGAGTTAACCCAGCCCGAGGCTGTGTCCTGTGTCTTGGTTTGCATACACCAAACTTGCCCAGGGCTGAAGCAGGCATGCTTTCACCTCGGCACTTACCGCACGCCTTCAGCCCGGAGCTAAGTGCATGGGAAGGGAGGCGTTTCCAGTGGCACTGGGAGGGGGAGGCAGCCAGCACACCACCCTGCCCTGCTCATGCTGCCGGTGAAAGCACGCCCAGACAGTGAGGCAGGTTTTCTTTTCTTTTTTTCTTGGAGGTGGGGTTTGAGGCCACACCCACAGCCATGCCCACACACCACAGCCACGCCCAGGGAGCCAGTAGTAGTCAAATTGGCAGTGCACCACTGTCCATAATGATGGACTCAACAACAGGAACTTTATTGTTTGGGACCAAAGGCCTTTACAATATATAAGAGAAAGTTTCCAATTTAAAAACAGGTAATTATAATATCTCATTGAGGTACTTATCAAGAGTCCAATGATACCATCCATTAAACAAACATCCATACCCACTGATCATACTAATGGTAATTATATTACATTGTGGTCCTTAATACAAGAAGAAAACCACTTCTTGTCTGTCAATGATACAGCAGAAGTGATTGGTTAACTGTTTATCTGTCAGCAATCCTAATACTGCTTCCTTAGAGGTATGGTTGGTGTATCACTGGATGATAGGTTGCAGAAATCTTTATCTAGAGTCCATATAAAGGGGACATAGCAATAAATATATCTAATTTATTTTCTAATAAAATTTTAGATATATCTGATGTATTTTCCATCCAACAACAGCAAAAACCACAATTACATTCTATAACTAGAATTGCTAAGTACCTGCGTTAAATATATGCAGAAGGCATTTGTTGGGATCTGACTTCTGTAGAAGCTCTGTAGAGCTGTGGAAAGGCCAGTGCCTCAAAATAATATGATCTTGCATAATTAACTTAAAGTTGAGGGTATCAAATAGGAATTGTGACTCAACAATGGCAGCCCTGTCATTAGCAGTAGAATCAAAGATCCAATTCCTGAGAGCATGAGAACTGAAAGAGAAACATTTCCATTGAAATACCATAAACCTTTAATTTATCATGACACCACTACATCCATCCTCTAGTTTGCAAGTGTTCCAGCCAGCAATGCTTAGTCAGGGAATGGTCCTCCAAACCATTTAGCCTATGCCATTATCTGAGATCAGCTGGATCAATTCTGGAAGCAATTAAAGAAAGGCCCAGCTCCCCTAAAACAAGTCGAGGGAGTTGGACTCTCTCTCTCCCTATGTTTCTGCCCCATAAAGCGTTTGAACCAACATTCTAACAACAAACATCTGAAGGGTTGTAGCTGGCCTCCGCTAGCATAAAAATATATTTTCAGCTGCCCAATAGACCAATCACTCGATAAAGTAGTGGCGTTTAGATGTTGTTTCCAAGAATATTGTCATGAAAATGCAGGCCCAGATATTTAAATGAATACACCTGTTCAAGGGAGATTCACCAAGTGGCCAATTATATTTAGGGGCTCTTTTCCTAAAGACCATGGTCTTGTTTTTTGTTTTGTTTTTTTTAATAATTGATTGATTCTTGTTCATCTTTACAAAGCTGTCCAAATTTGGTAACCATTTTTTAAGGTCAGTTTTGTTCAGGGATAGCAAAGCCAACTCATCAGCCGACAGCAACATTGAGATCTTGTGATTGCAGGTAACTAGAGAAAAGAAGAAAAAAGAAGCCATTCCTGAGATCAGGTCATTAACATAAAAATTAAATTGAAAAAGGTGCTAGAAAGCTGCATTGATTCACCCCTTGGTTAATATAAATTTGTTGTGATAGAGCACGTTGTAAGCTAATTCTCACCTGCAGCATATTATTTTAATGTAGTTGCTATCAAAGTCACAAGAATCTTCTGTCAATATGTATTCTGGCCAATTTGTGCCACAAGTGCTCTTAGTCTGTCATATCAAAAGCTGATGAAAAGTCTATGAAGGCTGCAAAGATGCAATTATTTGGACTCTTATTGAATTTACTAATTAAATGATGGTAGGAAAAAGGCCTGCTCTATCATGCTTTCTGCCCTTTCTAAAACCTGCTTGCATACCTGTCAAGTATCCCGGATTGGCCGGGATTTCTGTATTTCCGCGCTGATTTTCTCCATTTCCCGCCCGGAGCTGCCACTACCCCGTAATTTGACAGCGGGGGGGAGGAGTTACTGCACATCCCTTCTGTGCAGGTCCTTTCTACGCATGCATAGAACCCTTCTGCGCATGCATAGAAGGCTTCTGTGCAGAAGGGGATGCATAAAAGCCTTCTACGCATGCGTAGAAGTGACCTGCACAGAAACGTTCTGCACAGGTCCCGTAATCTCCAGAGCTGTGCTTGTTCCTCAAAGATATTTGATTGGTTCATATCCCATTCAAGATTCTTATTCAAAAGATACCATGCATAAAGTTTGGAGGCCACATCAAGAGGGCTAACAGATCTACAGTTAGAGGACTCCAATAGATCATCATTCTTGGAGAGTTCACTAGCCTGGAGGGAAGTTATCTGTGCAGTTGATGTAACATCTGTGCAGTTGATGTAACTTATTAAGTTGGATCACAAGTTGATGTCAATAGCGAACACCTTAGACGGAATATCTTCTCCAAAGGCCTTACCATTATGAAGTGTTCAAAATCAAGATTCCAGTTTGTACAGGAGAGACAAGCAACCATTCAGGGAAATGAATTGAAATCTTATCTGTGTTCTGTTTATCAGTGTAACTTCCAAAAATGTAGCTAAAATGGGAGACCCATACTTCAGATACAGGGTCTCCCCCACCTCCCCGAAAGGGACTTTGTGATTGTCCTTTCACAAAGTGCCTTTTGTGGGGGGGGCAGGGGAAAGGGTTTCCACCACCTCCCCAAAAGGGACTTTGAGATCATCCTTTCACAAAGCGCCTTTTGGGGGGCAGGGGAAAGGCTGCCACCAGCCGCTTCGAAACAGATGCAGCATCAGTCAAATCAGTTGGGGGAGAGATTCCTTTAGCTGGTGCCACTGGTCAAAGCAGCTAAAGGAATTTTCCCCCAGCTGATTTGAAATCAAAACTTCCCAGACACAATGTATCCTGAGGGGAAAAGCATTGCATCATGCAACGAAAATTTTCATTGTACAAAGCACCCATTGTTCCAAAATCTTCTTCATTGTATGATTTTTCTCATCGTATGATGCATTAGTTAATACGGGGTTCCACTGTATTAACAAAGGCGGCCTGTTTCTTCTCTGTGAGAAAGGTTTTATATTCTCTCTGACAGTGTTTCAATTTTTTTTTTGGCTTTATCAGTACCAGCTTGTTTCACCTCTCTTAATTTACTCAGCTTGCTTTTCTTTGACTTGCAATACCTATCAAACCAGGTCCATTGTCCACCAGAAATTTTGTCGGAATAAGTAGTAGTCAAAAAAGGCCTGAGTACATGAATTATGTCCTGACATATCACACAATATTCTGAGTCACATTGAGATCATACTGTCATAGTTCTTGACTATTATCTTTTCCCAACATCTGCCTTCTATTGTCATCAGTGTTGAGGGACCATTTAATCAGCTTCTGTCCTTGTACATGACCTGACATTTTATGATCTGTTAAAGCCACACATTGCATTTGTTGAAATTTTAAGATCACTTTAAGGGTGAAATGATCACTGTTAAGTCACTCATCATTTACTAAAGACTGCACATAGGAGATCACAACAGGTGATCCCAGAATGTAGTCGACCACACTGGCAATCACAACCTTGTAATTACCTTTTGAGTAACCCAAATCAGAACCATTAAGACACACAAGCCTAAATTTATAAATCAGGCTAAAGAGAAATTGGCCATACTTGTTGATGATCTTACCCAGAGAAAGTCAAGAGGTGTTTGTATCTTAACCTATAAATCCAAGGGTTAACCGTTGGAACTGGCTATAGGTTGCTATGCCTCGCCCTACTTGCCTGCACTCACCCTTCGTGCACACGGCCGATCTGGGTACGCAGGTCAACGAAGGATTGAGAAAACCGGCAGTGGGGCAACAGCCCCACAAACGCGAAGAAAGGGAAACAACTTCACTTCCCAACATTCCTTGCGCCGCACCGCCCCAGAGCCAATCAGGCTGAGAGGCTCTCGCACGGTGCAGCGTTCGGAAACGCGCCGCAGCCAATCAAAAGAAAAGCATTTAAAAAAAACACAGCACAAACACAAAGCACCAACCCATAACTACAAGCCCCAGCGTCCTGCGCGCCATGAGCGCGCAGAACGCTGAGGAAGCCAGCACCCAAGAAATAAAGCAAAAACAAAAACACCGGGAGAGCAAGTCCGCCAAGCCGTGGGGAACAAAGCCCCCCTCTCCAACGGTGCCTGAAGCTCCTAATCAGAGTTTCCCCTTTAATATCACTGGGTGGGTGGGGGGTGTTGTGCTCCCCCTCTCTACTGGCTCCCCTGGGGTTGAGAGGGTGGGGGGGACCAAAAGAGTCTGTCTCCCCCACCCTCCTCACCCCAGGGGACCCGCCAGAGAGTGGATTCCCTCCCCCCCACACGCCCCATGTTAAAGAGAAGAAACCAAGTGGTTACTTCTCTTTAAAAACGGAGTTGGGGGGAATCCCCCTCTCTTCTGGCTCCCCTGGGGTTCAGAGGGTGGGGGGACCAAAGGAGTCTGTCTCCCCCACCCTCCTCACCCCAGGGGACCCGCCAGAGAGGGGATTCCCTCCCCCACACACCCCCATGTTAAAGAGAAGAAACCAAGTGGTTACTTCTCTTTAAAAACGGAGTTGGGGGGGAATCCCCCTCTCTTCTGGCTCCCCTGGGGTTCAGAGGGTGGGGGGACCAAAGGAGTCTGTCTCCCCCACCCTCCTCACCCCAGGGGACCCGCCAGAGAGGGGATTCCCTCCCCCCCACACGCCCCATGTTAAAGAGAAGAAAGCAAGTGGTTACTTCTCTTTAAAAACGGAGTTGGGGGGAATCCTCCTCTCTACTGGCTCCCCTGGGGTTCAGAGGGTGGGGGGACCAAAGGAGTCTGTCTCCCCCACCCTCCTCACCCCAGGGGACCCGGCAGAGAGGGGATTCCCTCCCCCCCACACGCCCCATGTTAAAGAGAAGAAACCAAGTGGTTACTTCTCTTTAAAAACGGAGTTGGGGGGGAATCCCCCTCTCTTCTGGCTCCCCTGGGGTTCAGAGGGTGCAGGGACCAAAGGAGTCTATCTCCCCCACCCTCCTCACCCCAGGGGACCCGGCAGAGAGGGGATTCCCTCCCCCCCCCACACGCCCCATGTTAAAGAGAAGAAACCAAGTGGTTACTTCTCTTTAAAAATGGAGTTGGGGGGAATCCCCCTCTCTTCTGGCTCCCCTGGGGTTCAGAGGGTGGGGGGGACCAAAGGAGTCTGTCTGAGAGGGGATCCCCCCACCGACACCAAAAATCACAAAAACAAACAATCAAAAACATTCAAAAATACACAAAAACAAACAAAAATAACACCAAAAAGTAAACAACAACAAACATTTCCAAACACACACAGCCCCCAGCCAAACACCACAAAATCCAACCACCACCACCACCCCAAATAAAGAAAAACAGCTAACTCACCACCACACAACCTCATACCACAACGACTGGAAAAGAAATGAATAAAGAAAGAGACTACTTGCTGGAAGAAGCTCCACCCAGAGGCCACGAGAGAAAACACAGTCAAAATACAAGATAACCCCTACCAGCAGCACTTGCTGACCACAATAACAAAAAAAATACAAAAAGACACAATAGCCCCACACAAAAGGCCCCAAGAGTTTTTTGAAAAAGTATATCATCCTTTATTCTTTTTTTCATCCACAAAACCAAAACACCAAACAAAACTCATCACAGTTTAAAACAGGCCATCAATTTTTTTTTGTATAAATAAACATTTTAAAAATTTCAAATATTGATTAACCTCTTCTTTACAAACATTAACAACAACAACAACAACAACAACAACAACAACAACAACAACAACTTTCCAACACCATTTTAAACAGCCCGGCAACGCCGGGCAACCTTTGCTAGTCTCCTCTAAGCTCAAGCCTGAGGCTTTTCCACCATATAATAATTGTTGCCCAATCTATCATTGAAATTGCCATAAATTAAAAGAAGATTATTCAGGTACTCAGTAAGTAGTGTATCAAGTAGATCTTCCAGCTTAACCTAAACCTCTGTTAAAGAACCTATAGATCTTGATGGGAGATAAATATTAACACAAGCATTAACAAATGTTTGCAGCCTTTTACAGGCCTACAAGAAAAAAAATTTGTTGGTGCCTAGGATTTAAGAACTGATTTTAGCTATATTTGGGTCGCTGTATCCAAATATGAAATCAGTTTTCCTCTATCTGCTCTACTTTTTTAGATCAGTGTTTTTTAACGTGCAGATCTACGTGAAATGTGGAGTTCTAACTCCATTTTGTGCAGTTCTAAATCACATATACAAGGATTGGTTCCTGTATATTTGCCCTATTGTCATTCGATGAATGAGGCTGAGTGAAAAGCCTGGACTTCATTTGTTACAGTTGTCGGAAATTTTCTAGGCAAACACAAAGCTGAAAACTACGTTGAACTGGTAAATGAGATGCTTAACAGTTTCAAATCCCTTGGGTGTAACATGAGTATTAAGGTGCACTATTTACACAGACACTTAGACAGTTTTCCTGAAAATTTAGGAGACACCAGTGAGGAACAAGGTGAAAGATTTCACCAGGATATTAAAACTATGGAGGACCGCTACCAAGGAAGATGGGATATGCACATGATGGCGGATTACTGCTGGAGTTTAAAAAGGGACTGTTCCAAAATATGTTCAAGAATGTCATGGAAAAGAAGCTTCCGAAGTGTTCAGTGACTAGTTTGTTTCATCAATTACTTTTTCCTCTATCTTTGCATATGATATTTGTATACTATACTAATAAAAATTCTGTGTTTAGCTTTTTTATTTGTTCCATGGATTTAAGATAGTGTAACGTATATTTCACTAAAATGTTAGAAATTTGAGCTCCTAGGCAAAAACTAATGCCATATTTAAATTCAGGGGATCAAATTCATATGAAATCAGTTCAAAAAAACTGGCACCAAAGCAACTGTTGGCCTGTGAATCAAAACCTGCCAACAATCAGTTATCCAAAGCAGTTGAAGTACTTTTGAGGCAATTGTTCCTTGTTGCCTTTGTATAGGAGGACTGGAAGAATCCTGCTGTACAGTAACATCTAAAACAGCAAAGGAGTCATGTTTTTGGGACATGATCCAGGGATCTTTGTTTGCCTGGGTCCAAATAACTATAAGTAACATCTTATTTTTAGTTCTATGGTATTTATTGCAATATTTATTTTATTGTACCGTTATTTTATTTTGATGAGTACCTGCTGTTCGTAGCCACGAGTACTACCAAATCAGGTGGTATACAAGTATTAAGAATAAATGAATAAATATATTTTACTTAATTCCCACCTTCAGCTGGATTTAAATCAAGCTAGGATGGAAATGAGCTCCCGTCTTCATCCCAGCTCCTGCCAACCTAGCAGTTCGAAAGCAAGAAATTGCAAGTAGATAAATAGGGACCACTTTGGTGGGAAGGTAACAGCGTTCCGTGTCTAGTCATGCCTGCCACATGACCATGGAAACATCTGCAGAAGCAGACAGCGCTGGCTCTTCGGCTTAGAAACAGAGATGAGCACTGCACCCTAGGGTCAGATACGACTGGCTTTCGAGCAAGGGAAACCTTTACCTTTACCTTTAGTCAAAGAAAAGGATCCAAAAAGTAACAGTTCTCGTAGGAGCCTATAAACAACCTTTTTCTCTCGAGGGCTTTTGATCCTCATATGAGCCAGAGTATGTGGAAAATAAATAAATAGGCACAGACCCATTATGGCATAAAAGGCAGTAGTCCCCACCAGAGCTCTTATAGCCTACCTGGGCAGATAAAAAGTTGTTAAAGGTTGGCGCTATCAATAAGTCTCAACAGAGCCACTTGGGGTACACAGAAAGAGCCTCCTCAAAGATTGTGGTATTTTAAAACCACAATCGGGTGTATCCTGGTAATGGCAACCTAGTGTTGCTGGCTAATCTTTCTCACACTAGGTGAGGTGAAAGGAACTTCAGAATGAACTCACCAAAAGATGCCTTCATTTTAGCACTTTCACATCTGGCCTGGACACAGAAGAAGAACAGAGCCACTTTATCCAGCTGAGGAGGGAAGAGACAAGAAAACTTTTAATCCAGGCCTGGATGACAGCAGTAGAAACAAACAACCTTCTTCTCCAAGACTGGCAGGCTTAGACTCAGTGTCTCAGCCTTAATTCAGATGGCAGGCTAACATGTAAAGTTTCCTTCCAAACTACAACAGACTGAGTGCAGATTTTTTTAAAAAACTGGTAAAGGAGTCAGTGAAGGAGTCAGTAAAGCTGAGCAAATAATTCAAGAATTATTGGATTCCTCTGGAGGGGGGAGGGGGGAGAAATCCAACTCTCCCCTACCACAACATAGCCTCACTTCTTGACAAAACCAATCTGTAACCATCCCTTAGTTCCTTAGTCTAATTGACAAAACAGTTCTTTCTTTCCCTGGGCATTTTGATGAATTCTTCCTCTATGCTCTTCCTCCCTATCCCCAGAAAAATTCCATTCTCAAAGAGTAAAATAACCAGGCTTATCACATGGCTCCCAATAATCAAGCAGTTGAATAAGTGAAATACCACTGCCAAGACCTTCAAAGTCACGAGCTGTTCTGTTCACCTCTCACTCTCTGGCTCATTAAACCTCTTTGCAGTCTCACTGGATAAAAGCTTCCCGATCCAATCTCTTCTTTTAGCAAAATAATAAAAATGTTTTTTAAGGTTATAAAAGATTAAGAAAGGGAATGGAGCTAGGCACAAAAGCTGCTCCTCTCTGAAACTGGAACCAGAACCTCCCCATACCTGTCAACTATCCCGTTTTCCCCAGGGAAACCCCTTATTTTTACCCCTCTTCCCGCCCATCCCGTTTTATTAATTTTCCCTTATTTTCCCTTATTTTTTTTATTAAAAATCCTGACTGGAGCTGCAGTATGTTTTTCCAGCCACCAGAGGTCGCTGTTTGTGGATTTTCGCTTGTGGAAAGGGAGAGAGAGAGAAGGTGGTGGGGACTTTTTGTAGTTACTGTTTCCGTTTCTTGCCAGCCACATTGTCATGGGGAAGCTTCGTTTTTGCTGCTGCTGAGTCTACTCTAGGTGAACGATATATTTCATATATGCAGGGGCAAATAAGTGGGGGGAGAGAGAGAGGGGCAAACCAGTGGGGGAGAGAGAGTGGGGGGGCAAATCAGGGGGAGAGAGAGGGAGCAAATCAGTGGGGGGAGAGAGGGGGCAAATCAGTGGGGGGAGAGGGAGAGGGGGGCAAATCAGTGGGGGAGAGGGGGCAAATCAGTGGGGAGAGAGGGGGCAAATCAGTGGGAGAGAGAGGGGGCAAATCAGGGGGAGAGAAAGAGGGGCAAATCAGTGGGGGGAAAGAGAAAGAGGGGGCAAATCAGTGGGAGAGAGGGGGCAAATCAGTGGGGGGAGAGAGAGGGGCAAATCAGTGGGGGGGAGAGGGGGCAAATCAGTGAGGGGAGGGAGAGAGAGGGGGGCAAATCAGTGAGGGAGAGAGAGGGGGGCAAATCAGTGGGAGAGAGAGAGAGTAACCCTAGGGGACTGGTTTACTATTCTGCACTTTCTTTGCTTCCCAGGAAAAAATAATTAAAAATGAGAAAGGTAAAGGTTTCTCTTGCTCGAAAGCCAGTCGTATCCGACTCTAGGGTTCAGTGCTCATCTCTGTTTCAAAGCCAAAGAGCCATGGTTGTCTGAGTCTGCAGACGTTTCCGTGGTCATGTGGCAGGTATGACTAGACACCAGACCGCATGGAACGCTGTTACCTTCCCACCAAAGTGGTCCCTATTTATCTACTTGCAATTTCTTGCTTTCGAACTGCTAGGATGGCAGGAACTGGGACAAAGACGGGAGCTCATTCCGTCCTGCAGTATTCGGGAATCGAACTGCTGACTTTCTGCCTCCCAGTCAGCATCTTAGTCACTTAAGCCACTGAGTAAACAAGAAAGAAAGCAAAACAAAAGTCCCCCAAGAAGATGGGGAAAGGGTTCGTTGGCCCACACAGCTTTGTGCCCATTGCATCTACAATACCATCTAGCCATCTTATTTTTGGCCATCCCCTTCTTTTGTCCTCCACCTTTCCCAACAACAAGGCTTTCTCAAGTGAATCCTATCTTCTCATTTGATGTCCAAAGTACTTTAGCGTCATCTTTACTATTTGGCCTTTAATGAGCAGTCATGGTTCATTTCTTCTAGGATTGACCTATTTCTAACACCACATTTCAAAGGCATCTATTTTTCTGTGCTCAGCTTTCCTAATGGTCCAGCTGTCAAGTATCCTGTATTTGCCAGGAAATTTCCCTTCTGTCAAGTATCCTATATTTGCCGGGAAATTTCCCTTCTGTCAAGTATCCTGTATTTGCCGGGAAATTTCCCTTCTGTCAAGTATCCTGTATTTGCCGGGAAATTTCTCTTCTGTCAAGTATCCTGTATTTGCCGGGAAATTTCCCTTCTGTCAAGTATTCTGTATTTGCTGGGAAATTTCCCTTCTGTCAAGTATCCTGTATTTGCTGGGAAATTTCCCTTCTGACAAGTATCCTGTATTTGCCGGGAAATCTCCCGTCTGACAAGTACCCTGTATTTGCCAGGAAATTTCCCTTCTGTCAAGTATCCTGTATTTGCCGGGAAATTTCCCTTCTGTCAAGTATCCTGTATTTGCCGGGAAATTTCCCTTCTGTCAAGTATCCTGTATTTGCCGGGAAATTTCCCTTCTGTCAAGTATCCTGTATTTGCTGGGAAATTTCCCTTCTGTCAAGTATCCTGTATTTGCCAGGAAATTTCTCTTCTGTCAAGTATCCTGTATTTGCCGGGAAATTTCCCTTCTGTCAAGCATCCTGTATTTGCTGGGAAATTTCCCTTCTGTCAAGTATCCTGTATTTGCTGGGAAATTTCCCTTCTGTCAAGTATCCTGTATTTGCCGGGAAATTTCTCTTCTGTCAAGTATCCTGTATTTGCCAGGAAATTTCCCTTCTGTCAAGTATCCTGTATTTGCTGGGAAATTTCCCTTCTGTCAAGTATCCTGTATTTGCCGGGAAATCTCCCGTCTGACAAGTACCCTGTATTTGCCAGGAAATTTCCCTTCTGTCAAGTATCCTGTATTTGCCGGGAAATTTCTCTTCTGTCAAGTATCCTGTATTTGCCGGGAAATTTCCCTTCTGTCAAGTATCCTGTATTTGCTGGGAAATTTCCCTTCTGTCAAGTATCCTGTACTTGCCGGGAAATTGCCCTTATTTCTGAATCCAAAACTTGACAGGTATGGAACCTCCCACTGTTTCTGATTCGCTGCATTATATGATGTCCACATAGACAAGTAGTTTGCAGGTGTCAATTGACCATCACCACCTACTTCTCTCAGGGAAGAAACAGATATTATAGATTACCTATCTTTAGAACAAGCATCTCCTTAAGGGCTAATTATGTGTCATTGTACCAGCAGGAGTTTCTCCCCCCCCTTCCTGACATACAATAATGAGTTTGCTTTGTTTTGTAATTACAGTAAAACCCCGACTTACATATGCCTCAAGTTACATAAAATTCGACTTACATAATGATTTTGTGCTAAAACTATGTCCCGATGTACATGATTTCCTATGGGTATGCTTCGAGTTACATAAAGATTATTTTTCCTATGAGTTTGCTTCGATTTACTTTCAGATTTCATTTTTCCTATGGGTTTGCTTTGAGTTACATAAAAAATATTTTTCCTATGGGTTTGCTTCAAGTTACATACAAAACTGATTTAAGCAAAAGCCTATGGAATTGACTTTTTCGTAAGTAGAGGTTTTACTGTAATATTAAGACTTCAGCACAGGATTTCTTTGAATATTGAATTCTCAAATGCAAAAGACTGCCTCAGGTACAACTCTCCAACACTAATGTGCTTTCAGCTTTCAAAGTTCAAAGATAGGAAATCCGTTTGAGGCTTGAATATGTAGTAATATAATATAATGTTTTATTCTGGTAGTTAATATATTCAGTATCTTCCAGTAGAGCAATACAACAAGTCCAATACATTGTGAAAGTCAACCGGTATGCAGACTCTTTCAGGAGAATTTCCCTTCATCAGACAACTTGACTTGCTAACTTTCCAATATCTGAAAATATATACAATATATATATAAAAATTAATTCTGAACTGGAATATTGCTACTGAGCTAAGTATAAAAGAGAAACCCACCTGGATATATAACATTTAGTTTTCAAAGGGTATCTTGTTTTCATGTTGCATCCAAACCTCTTTTCGTTTATTCATTTTGGGCTGTGGATGTTACTGTCTCAAAATATTACTCCCCTTATAAATCCTGCTGATAGGAAACCAGGTGTGCATAATCTAGCATTCCCCTCCCATGCCTCCTAATTGACTAAATATATTTATACATTTTTATATTTTTATACATTTTATATTCCAGGGCTACAAATTGACATAATTGTGTAAAGGGGGACAAAAATATATATCTACAGAAGTACATTACACCACAATGCTTGAACTCTTAACAATCTCAGAATTGTATTAGCCAGGATAACGCTGGCCATGTAAGTAATTAGTAACAGCTGTGGGAAGAGGTCTCATGCTTGTGGAATCCCCACTGTTTTATAGTCTTTGTAAAAGCCCTGAGTAAACAGTTTGAAACATCAAAATAGAGGTGCCATTGGAAGATCTGCCCATTCTCAAATGCCATAAAGCCAAGAAATGCAAAAGCACAGGTACACAGAAGTGGCCAAACGGTGTGGCAATGTTCAAAGATAGGAAATCCGTTTGAGGCTTGAATATGTAGTAATATAATATAATGTTTTATTCTGGTAGTTAATATATTCAGTATCTTCCAGTAAAGCAATACAACAAGTCCAATACATTGTGAAAGTCAACCGGTATGCAGACTCTTTCAGGAGAATTTCCCTTCATCAGACAACTTGACTTGCTAACTTTCCAATATCTGAAAATATATACAATATATATATAAAAATTAATTCTGAACTGGAATATTGCTACTGAGCTAAGTATAAAAGAGAAACCCACCTGGATATATAACACTTAGTTTTCAAAGGGTATCTTGTTTTCATGTTGCATCCAAACCTCTTTTCGTTTATTCATTTTGGGCTGTGGATGTTACTGTCTCAAAATATTACTCCCCTTATAAATCCTGCTGATAGGAAACCAGGTGTGCATAATCTAGCATTCCCCTCCCATGCCTCCTAATTGACTAAATATATTTATACATTTTTATATTTTTATACATTTTATATTCCAGGGCTACAAATTGACATAATTGTGTAAAGGGGGACAAAAATATATATCTACAGAAGTACATTACACCACAATGCTTGAACTCTTAACAATCTCAGAATTGTATTAGCCAGGATAACGCTGGCCATGTAAGTAATTAGTAACAGCTGTGGGAAGAGGTCTCATGCTTGTGGAATCCCCACTGTTTTATAGTCTTTGTAAAAGCCCTGAGTAAACAGTTTGAAACATCAAAATAGAGGTGCCATTGGAAGATCTGCCCATTCTCAAATGCCATAAAGCCAAGAAATGCAAAAGCACAGGTACACAGAAGTGGCCAAACGGTGTGGCAATGTTCAAAGATAGGAAATCCGTTTGAGGCTTGAATATGTAGTAATATAATATAATGTTTTATTCTGGTAGTTAATATATTCAGTATCTTCCAGTAGAGCAATACAACAAGTCCAATACATTGTGAAAGTCAACCGGTATGCAGACTCTTTCAGGAGAATTTCCCTTCATCAGACAACTTGACTTGCTAACTTTCCAATATCTGAAAATATATACAATATATATATAAAAATTAATTCTGAACTGGAATATTGCTACTGAGCTAAGTATAAAAGAGAAACCCACCTGGATATATAACATTTAGTTTTCAAAGGGTATCTTGTTTTCATGTTGCATCCAAACCTCTTTTCGTTTATTCATTTTGGGCTGTGGATGTTACTGTCTCAAAATATTACTCCCCTTATAAATCCTGCTGATAGGAAACCAGGTGTGCATAATCTAGCATTCCCCTCCCATGCCTCCTAATTGACTAAATATATTTATACATTTTTATATTTTTATACATTTTATATTCCAGGGCTACAAATTGACATAATTGTGTAAAGGGGGACAAAAATATATATCTACAGAAGTACATTACACCACAATGCTTGAACTCTTAACAATCTCAGAATTGTATTAGCCAGGATAACGCTGGCCATGTAAGTAATTAGTAACAGCTGTGGGAAGAGGTCTCATGCTTGTGGAATCCCCACTGTTTTATAGTCTTTGTAAAAGCCCTGAGTAAACAGTTTGAAACATCAAAATAGAGGTGCCATTGGAAGATCTGCCCATTCTCAAATGCCATAAAGCCAAGAAATGCAAAAGCACAGGTACACAGAAGTGGCCAAACGGTGTGGCAATGTTCAAAGATAGGAAATCCGTTTGAGGCTTGAATATGTAGTAATATAATATAATGTTTTATTCTGGTAGTTAATATATTCAGTATCTTCCAGTAGAGCAATACAACAAGTCCAATACATTGTGAAAGTCAACCGGTATGCAGACTCTTTCAGGAGAATTTCCCTTCATCAGACAACTTGACTTGCTAACTTTCCAATATCTGAAAATATATACAATATATATATAAAAATTAATTCTGAACTGGAATATTGCTACTGAGCTAAGTATAAAAGAGAAACCCACCTGGATATATAACATTTAGTTTTCAAAGGGTATCTTGTTTTCATGTTGCATCCAAACCTCTTTTCGTTTATTCATTTTGGGCTGTGGATGTTACTGTCTCAAAATATTACTCCCCTTATAAATCCTGCTGATAGGAAACCAGGTGTGCATAATCTAGCATTCCCCTCCCATGCCTCCTAATTGACTAAATATATTTATACATTTTTATATTTTTATACATTTTATATTCCAGGGCTACAAATTGACATAATTGTGTAAAGGGGGACAAAAATATATATCTACAGAAGTACATTACACCACAATGCTTGAACTCTTAACAATCTCAGAATTGTATTAGCCAGGATAACGCTGGCCATGTAAGTAATTAGTAACAGCTGTGGGAAGAGGTCTCATGCTTGTGGAATCCCCACTGTTTTATAGTCTTTGTAAAAGCCCTGAGTAAACAGTTTGAAACATCAAAATAGAGGTGCCATTGGAAGATCTGCCCATTCTCAAATGCCATAAAGCCAAGAAATGCAAAAGCACAGGTACACAGAAGTGGCCAAACGGTGTGGCAATGTTCAAAGATAGGAAATCCGTTTGAGGCTTGAATATGTAGTAATATAATATAATGTTTTATTCTGGTAGTTAATATATTCAGTATCTTCCAGTAGAGCAATACAACAAGTCCAATACATTGTGAAAGTCAACCGGTATGCAGACTCTTTCAGGAGAATTTCCCTTCATCAGACAACTTGACTTGCTAACTTTCCAATATCTGAAAATATATACAATATATATATAAAAATTAATTCTGAACTGGAATATTGCTACTGAGCTAAGTATAAAAGAGAAACCCACCTGGATATATAACATTTAGTTTTCAAAGGGTATCTTGTTTTCATGTTGCATCCAAACCTCTTTTCGTTTATTCATTTTGGGCTGTGGATGTTACTGTCTCAAAATATTACTCCCCTTATAAATCCTGCTGATAGGAAACCAGGTGTGCATAATCTAGCATTCCCCTCCCATGCCTCCTAATTGACTAAATATATTTATACATTTTTATATTTTTATACATTTTATATTCCAGGGCTACAAATTGACATAATTGTGTAAAGGGGGACAAAAATATATATCTACAGAAGTACATTACACCACAATGCTTGAACTCTTAACAATCTCAGAATTGTATTAGCCAGGATAACGCTGGCCATGTAAGTAATTAGTAACAGCTGTGGGAAGAGGTCTCATGCTTGTGGAATCCCCACTGTTTTATAGTCTTTGTAAAAGCCCTGAGTAAACAGTTTGAAACATCAAAATAGAGGTGCCATTGGAAGATCTGCCCATTCTCAAATGCCATAAAGCCAAGAAATGCAAAAGCACAGGTACACAGAAGTGGCCAAACGGTGTGGCAATGTTCAAAGATAGGAAATCCGTTTGAGGCTTGAATATGTAGTAATATAATATAATGTTTTATTCTGGTAGTTAATATATTCAGTATCTTCCAGTAGAAGTCCAATACATTGTGAAAGTCAACCGGTATGCAGACTCTTTCAGGAGAATTTCCCTTCATCAGACAACTTGACTTGCTAACTTTCCAATATCTTATACTTAGCTCAGTAGCAATATTCCAGTTCAGAATTAATTTTTATATATATATTGTATATATTTTCAGATATTGGAAAGTTAGCAAGTCAAGTTGTCTGATGAAGGGAAATTCTCCTGAAAGAGTCTGCATACCGGTTGACTTTCACAATGTATTGGACTTGTTGTATTGCTCTACTGGAAGATACTGAATATATTAACTACCAGAATAAAACATTATATTATATTACTACATATTCAAGCCTCAAACGGATTTCCTATCTTTGAACATTGCCACACCGTTTGGCCACTTCTGTGTACCTGTGCTTTTGCATTTCTTGGCTTTATGGCATTTGAGAATGGGCAGATCTTCCAATGGCACCTCTATTTTGATGTTTCAAACTGTTTACTCAGGGCTTTTACAAAGACTATAAAACAGTGGGGATTCCACAAGCATGAGACCTCTTCCCACAGCTGTTACTAATTACTTACATGGCCAGCGTTATCCTGGCTAATACAATTCTGAGATTGTTAAGAGTTCAAGCATTGTGGTGTAATGTACTTCTGTAGATATATATTTTTGTCCCCCTTTACACAATTATGTCAATTTGTAGCCCTGGAATATAAAATGTATAAAAATATAAAAATGTATAAATATATTTAGTCAATTAGGAGGCATGGGAGGGGAATGCTAGATTATGCACACCTGGTTTCCTATCCGCAGGATTTATAAGGGGAGTAATATTTTGAGACAGTAACATCCACAGCCCAAAATGAATAAACGAAAAGAGGTTTGGATGCAACATGAAAACAAGATACCCTTTGAAAACTAAATGTTATATATCCAGGTGGGTTTCTCTTTTATACTTAGCTCAGTAGCAATATTCCAGTTCAGAATTAATTTTTATATATATATTGTATATATTTTCAAATATTGGAAAGTTAGCAAGTCAAGTTGTCTGATGAAGGGAAATTCTCCTGAAAGAGTCTGCATACCGGTTGACTTTCACAATGTATTGGACTTGTTGTATTGCTCTACTGGAAGATACTGAATATATTAACTACCAGAATAAAACATTATATTATATTACTACATATTCAAGCCTCAAACGGATTTCCTATCTTTGAACATTGCCACACCGTTTGGCCACTTCTGTGTACCTGTGCTTCAGCTTTCAAAGTGGCAGCTGTGTTAGCCTGCACAGGCAGATCAAAACAAAAGCAAAAAGTGTCTGAGGAAGTGGATTTGATCCACGAAAGCTCACATTAAAATATCACAGTCTGTCATTAAGGCGCCACAACATTTTTAGCTTTTTGGTTTGTTTTTACTTTTACTTTTGTGTCTGGCAGGACATCCTGCTATGGTAATGGAGTAGACTGTACAACCAGTGACTCAGTGCCGAGTGTTGAGTGGTGGTAAATAACCTGACTCCCTAAAGGGGCCAACGGCTATGGGCAGATGAGCCCTTTTAGGTGGGGTGATGGTCCCCTCAGTGGAGGAAATGCCACTTGAAACCATCAAATTGGGCCCAATGGCAAAATGAGCAGAGGAGGAACCACTTCACTATTCTGATTTCCAATGGTCATGGAGGCAGAAGAGGCCATGCCAGATCGATTGGCTGTGAAGGCATACCTTGTCAATATCCTCAAGGCTGTGGCAGTCCATTGTAATCCCAGTGTTAAATCCTGCATGTCTCATTTCATACGCGCCATCGGAGATGGTTCCATGATCACAGTGTTTGGGTCACTTTGTGGCAAGCTGGGCAAGCCTTAAACAAATTCACACCAATGGCATTTTTCCTGAAAAATGATTTTCAGGGGAAAAAATGTATACTCAGATACGACTACTACTTTTTCTTTTTTGTCTGATGTGCTTTCAGTTGCAATTATAAGCTAACCATAATATCTCTTTCTGGTCTCAGTTCAGACATCTATTTCTGACTCGGCAAATACTGAGTCAATATTCAAGACATACTTGGATGTCTCAACCAGCCAAATGTTGCAGATGCAGTTTCCAGTCTATAAAATTATGATTATCCTGTAAGATTGTTACAAGAATTAATGAAGGGCCTTCCATGCTAGTGATTTTATCAGGAACTCATAAAGTTTTCTCCTTCCTTTATATTTGAGAATCCAGACATTAATATCATGTTGTTGTATTCCTAAAGGTTTTCACACTGTCACACTTTACTTATTTATTTATTTGCAAAAAACATTGCCCTGCCATTACTTACTAGCCATTATTTTTCTCATAATCATTGCCATTCTTCCACTGCTACCTATCATAATTGTATTTTCCCTGAAGATGCACTATTGCTCCACCTAATAAGTTGCCAGCCAGTATTTTAAGTTTTCAATAGATTTTTCATTGGATTGTCCTGATGTGTGCTCCCCTAAAACAAATATTCTTGCTTTTTTAATTAAAAATAACCTTCCAGGTATTTTTATACTGTATTATATCACCATAAAATATGTGAAAAATGAAACAGTGTCAAGATTACTTAATACCCTTGACAGTCTAGTGTTAATTAATATATTTTTATATTGTTGACATATTCCTTTACAAAGCAATGCATACAAAAGCATAAGCAGAGCCATCTTGGAATTAAGAAGGCCTCTCTAGTTGAAAGTAGTTTACTGCTAAACCTGCTGTAGAAACCCACCCAAAAGGGTCTTTTCTGAAGTAAGCAGACATGTTTGCCACTCTACATGTCATTGCATATTGTGTGTTAGAATGTGCAACATCAAGATAAAGGTGAAAACGCCTAACGCCCTTGGAATACCATCTGGACTGAAGAACACCGTGTGTGGAGCTTCATGAAAGTATATAAGGCTAGCTATATCTCTTATCTAGGTCCTTGGATCCAATAGAACTAAGAGGCCATGCATATATGCATTATTAATATGTACTATGATCACGTGTAATTGTATTATGTTATGCTTTGACAGAAAAACTTAGATAAAAATCTCTTTTTCCATTTCAAAACCTCTCTGGCTGATTTATTAACTTAAAATCTGTTTACTTCTTGGAGAGTGAGAGTGACACCCTAAGTCTAGAAGTACAATAATTTTAAATTTACATGCTAAAGCTGCAGTCCTGTACACATTTCCCTTGGAGTAAATCCCATTGAACATAAAGATGCCAACTTCTAAGTAAGTATGCACAGAAATGCACTATTAAACCACTATTGAACCACAATAAGTGGACTTATACCTTTAACCCTGTGCCATCAGAGTTGCTTTAAATATGTTTTATATAAATGTATTTCTTCAACAAGCACTTCAGAAAAAAAATCCCTTAGAACCTTATTCAAACAAGCAGCAGGGGCCCTGTGTGACTTTCTCTGCAAGGTTTCCTAGTATTTTCTTCAAAGACATACACATACAATTTTAAAAAGTGTTAGTAAGACAGATCAGAATACACCTGGAAACAGGAAGCTTCTCCAAGATAATTTTTGACTCTATAGAACTGAATAGATAATATATTCACTTTTCCTAAAGAATATTTAAGTTCCATATAAATGACAGCTAAAAGGGATTTCATATTATATCCAGTATTATTTTTAGAAGGTTTGGTTTGCTGAATTAAAATAATGATCAGTCTACTTCTGCTTCTTCCATGTCTAGGTCAGACGTGAAACTGCAAAAATGAAAGCACCTTTTGGTGAGTTAATTCTACCGTTCCTTTCTCCTGACCTAGTGTGAGAAAGATTAGTGGGTTGCCGTTACCAGGGTACACCCGATTGTGGTTCAAAAATACCACAATCTTCGAGGAGGCTCTTTCTGTGCACTCCATCAGTCTGATTTCATTGCATCTTATATGTTCTTTAATATGTCTACCTCTACCTTATCTCATTTCTATAATTCTAAAAAACAGCAGCACAGAGACAGGAGGGGGAGAAGTGTTTAAATTGTTAATTCATTATATTTAATGCTAAAAATAAATCAACTATTTTCTGAAAAATACATTTTGACAATACTTATGCCAGCATAAGTGATGCAGTATAAAAAGTAGCAAACAGCCACTAATTAACTGGTTGCCATTCACATTATTGGCTGATTATGCAATTACACTTATGCCAATGTAAATCTTGTTGAGTACTGTATTTTAGTGCAACCCCAGCATGTAATGGGTTGTTAATGCTAATTCTATCCCTGATTTACCAATAAGAAAGTCTTTTATTTTCCCACCTCTAGGGTCACCTGACATAGTTTTTATGTATTGAGCCTTGTTATTATGGTCTCTCTTTCTTCTTTCTACTTTTCTTCTTCTTCTTGCTATTTTGCCTTACAAGCAATTACGGTATGTTTAAGAACACCATTTTGTTTGAGCACAGGGCAACCTCTATTAAAAGAACTTTTACAAAGCAAAGCACAAGTTGATCTGTCTGAATCAACTGTAAGTAAACAATACTTTTGTTATGCTTCTAAACATCATGTGGTCTGTTTTCCTGGACTAAAAGGGGGAGTAAAAGGCTTGGAGAACTTGCAGCTCATACTAAAGCTTATTATAAATCTGCTCTGCTTTACTGCTGCATAAAAACTTAACAAATCCCCAGTAGGACATGTCTTAAAAGATGTTCCCTCAAAAAGATTTCTATAAAGATTTCATTTTACAATAAGCATTCTTATATGGACTGTACTATTTTTTCATGGCATTCAGACAAGACTGAGATCCAGCTGCATTTTGAATGACATGTCATCCAGGAGGAACAGATTGTCTTGGTTTGTTTTGAAATGCAGCCCAAACCTTTGATGATTCAACTATACAGAAATGCTTTCTCTTTGTGCATAATTAACAGTGTTCTTTGCCGAGATTCTCTCCTTTCTTTATTTCTAAGTCACCTCCTTCCTAATTCCACATACTCCATTTCTTACATACTGTATGTCATCTTGCCTTCACCTACCTGACTCCATTACCTTTAGCTATAATTCCTTCTTTTCATGCACCCTTAATAGTATGGGACTCACCTTTAATATTGTAAGTGCTAAGACAGACGAAAGCATCAGAGTATTTAATTACCGTATTTTCCAGTGTATAAGACGACTTTTTAACCCTGAAAAATCTGTGCCAAAGTCGGGGGTCGTCTTATACGGCAGGTACTTACCTGCAGCTTGCTTCATATGTCCGGCGGGGAGATAAATGAAACCATCCCCAGCCCGGGAGGCCCCGAAGACGACGACGCCACCGCAACCGTGCTCTCCCTGCCCCCTCCACCAGTGGGGAGATAAAGGGAGCCGTGCCCGGCCTGGGAGGCCCCGAAGACACTGCTGCCACCACAGCCGCACTCTCCCCACCCCCTCCACTGGCAGGGAGATAAAGGGAGCCATCCCAAGCCTGAGAGGCTCTGAAGACGACGACGCCACTGCAGCCATGCTCTCCCCGCCCCCTCCACTGGCAGGGAGATAAAGGGAGCTGACCCTGGCCCAGGAGGCCCCGAAGATGCCGCCACCGCAGCCATGCTATCCCCGCCCCCTCCACCTTTGGGGAGATAAAGGAAGCCGTCCCCGGCCCAGGAGGCCCCGAAGATGCCGCCGTTGGAAGAGGGGTAGTCTTATACGGCGAGTATATTGCATTTTAACTAGAAACGTTAGGGGTCATCTTATACGCCCAGTTGCCTTATACGCCAGAAAATATGGTAAATTTGTATTGTTCTATTATTTTCTCTAAGATAGTTTCTTTTATGTGCAGAATACCTACTAGGATGAAGAAAGACTTCTGTATTTTATTGAGAATTTGAACTGGTTTTGCTAGAGGGGGTGTTAGTCATTTCTGTCTTGGGGGACATATCCATCTGCTGAAGCTGATATTGATATTGCTAATCATATGGAGTTGATATTGATGACCAGGGGCTCAGTTGTTAAGAAGCTTGCCTTGTTAGCTGGCCTTGTTAGCCGGAAGGCTGGCAAGTTGGCAATTCAAGACCCAGGTACTGCATGATGGATTGCGCATCCGTCTCTGTCCCAGCTCTTGTGGACATGAAAGGAGCCTCATTTGGGCATTCCCTGAGCAGAGTTTCTTCCGCAAAAATCCCTTCAATCCAGAATAAGTTCTGACGTGAAATTATTATTATTATTGATGACTCATATTCTGATTCTGCAACAGCTGGTCAGGGTGATTTATGGAGAATTTGTGTTGGTTTCTTCTGCCTCATGCCTTTCTTTGCAAAGTCCAGCACTGGGGAATCTTGAAGGGCTCAGAAGCTTGAATGTTTCAAATATTTAAGTGGGCTAATAAAGATATTGGATATTCAGTGTGAAGTGGATTAGAATTCAGGACACATGGTTCAAATCCCTGCACAGCCATGGAAACTCACTGGGTGAGTGAAACTGTAAAAAACACTCCTTAAATATCTCACTTACCTTGAAAGTCCTGTTAGGGTTATCATCAGCTGATATCAGTTTAATGATATATAACACACATAGCAATAAAAGTTTTGTCCACCATTGTTTCTGTCTTATTCTTCTTCAGGTGCCATATCCATTCCAGATATTGGCTATCATCATAACGATAGTCTTCCTTTTCTTAGTTCCTTGGAACTGTTCTTCTGAGGACATGCCACATCAGTCTCTCAGGTTCTTTAGCCATGAAGTCCATCTACGTCCAGGGCCTCTCTTCCCAGGGATCTTTCCTTGCAGAGCAAGTTGGAGTATTCTATACGTTATGTTGTTCCTTATTTTTTGCCCAAGGTATTGGAACTTTCTTTGCTTAATGGTGTTATGGACAGCATAAACTTCATGGCCAAGTCCTTCTTGTAACAAGCTTCTCTTTTCCCTCTGCTCTTGCATATTAGGTTGTTCAGTGGCATATTTGGGTCCTTTGCCACCCTAATGACCAGTGATAGCGAACCTTAGCACTCCAGGTGTTCTTGAACTTCAATTCCCAGAGGTCCAGTAAACCCATTCATGTGGATTCACGGAGACTTGGGCTTCTGGGAATTGAAGTCCAAGAACACCTGGAGTGCCAAGATTCACCATCACGGCTATAGACCACAGTGCACCAGGCTCCTCTGTCATCTGCCATCCTCCAGAGTCTGCCTAGATATATGCTCACTGTGTTAATGTTGCTGTCTAACAATCTAATCTGATGCCTCATTCTTCTTGTTTTCCCTTCAATCTTTCCTAGCATCAAAGCTTTTTCCAGTGAGTCCTCTCTTCTCATTTGGTAGCCTAAGTATTTGAGCTTAAGCTTCAGTATCTGTCCTTCCAAGGAACACTCAGGGTTGATTTCCTTCAAGATTGACTGATTTGATCTCCTTGCAGTCTAGGGGGGTCTCTCAAAAGTCTTCTCCAGCACCACAGCAAAGGCATCTATTCTTCTGCACTCTGCCTTCCTTGTGGTCCAGCTCTCACAGCCATGCATTACTACTGGGAAGACCATTGCTGTAACTATTCGGACTTTTGTTGGCAAGGTGATGTCTCTACTTTGCTGCTTAGGTTTACTGTAGCTTGCTTCCCAAGAAGTGAGCAGCTTTTAATTTTATGGCTGCAGTCACTGTCTGCAGTGATCTTGGATCCTAAGAAGGTAAAATCTGTCACTGCTTCCATTTCATCCCCTTTTAAAAATATATAGCCTAACAATAGAGACAGGTGTACATGAAGTCTCACTCCTATATCTGACTAAGTGGAATTGTTCCACAAAAGTTAACATTAAAAAGAGCAGTTAGTCTTTAAAGTGCTACATTGTTTTTGTTTTGTTTTGTTCATTCTCTGATATTTCCAAAATTATTCTTTAATAGGTTTTTAATATATTTGAATAGGCTTTTAAAATAATTTTAGAGTCCTTTTATTAGTTTTGGAAGGAGCTCTTTTAGAAAAAAGGTAAAAGAGTAACAATAGATCAAATCAATAAGTTTTCAAACACTAAAGGTAAAGGTAAAGGTAAAAGTTTCCCTTGCTTGAAGGCCAGTCGTATCCGACTCTAGGGTGCAGTGCTCATCTCTGTTTCTAAGCCGAAGAGCCAGCGCTGTCTGCTTCTGCAGACGTTTCCATGGTCATGTGGCAGGCATGACTAGACACCGGAGCACACGGAACACTGTTACCTTCCCACCGAAGTGGTTCCTATTTATCTACTTGCAGTTTCTTGCTTTCGAACTGCTAGGTTGGCAGGAGCTGGGATGAAGACGGGAGCTCATTTCCGTCCTGCAGTACTCGGGAATCGAACTGCTGACCTTCCGCTTCCCAGGCAGCGTCTTAGCGACTTGAGCCACTAAAAAGCAGCATTATTTTTTTAAAAAAATTCAAATCTTATTTTTTTTTCTGTTAAGCTCATGCTGTTTAGAGTTTGCTGAGAAGCTGGAAGCTTGATAGAGAATAAACACACAGAGGGAAAGGTTGATGTGGCTGTGAAAATCTCTGGTTTTGTTAAAATTCATCTTCTCTGAAACCCACCTTTCACATATTGTTCTGGCTTCATACAGGATTACAAAGTATTCTATTTTCTTTCTACACTGAAATGTGTACATTTTTGCTAACATATGCCTTCATTTGTGCTTTTTACTTACCTTTCCAATCCTTTTCTTCATTTCCTGAAGCATATTTGTGCACAGTTGTTCACCTATGTGCATTGTAGTAATTTGTATTGTTTCGCATATTTTTTATTTTTCAGAATGCCCTCATGAGCTTGGCAGCTTTGTAGAATCTTTTCACAAAGTATTTATATATTCCCAGCAAGTGTGGGCAGGTGCAAATAAAGCTACTTTTATTGAGATAATAATAATTTCATGTCAGAAATTATTCTGAGTTGAAAGGATTTTTTTCTGGAGGAATGCCACTCAGGAAATGCCCAAATGCAAGCGCGGCGCCAAAATGGCCGCCGCGCTCTTTGCGGGCCCCCCCACCGGACGAAGGCATCCGGGTAGATAGGGGGCGTGGCCAGCACCCTTATAGAAGGGGCGGCCATGAGGCAGCCGAGCTGCCATTTTGCGAAGCGACGGAGCGGAGAAGTTTTTCTCTCTTACCTCCGTCGCTCTTGCCTTGCTCAGGGAAGCCTCTGGCTGCTGATTTTCTTGACTTTTAGGCTTCCCATCATTTAGCTTCTATGCCCTCGAAGAAGAAGGCGACTGCGAACGCGGCTCGTTCTGCGCGGAGGCGCCAGCCGGGTCGGAGGACCGCGGCTGCGCCTCCCCAGCAGCCTCCTTTGCCTGAGCCCACCGGGATCGGTGGGATGGGGTTAATTACCCCTTGGCCCGAGGCGGGGGGTCCGCGTACCGGCCCAGCTGGGGCCGCGGCCCCTGGCCCGCAAGCAGTGGCCACTGCCTCTGGCACGGCCCATTCTGCGGGGCCTTCTTCCATGGGTCCGCAGCTTCCTGCGGGGGGTTTCAGCCATGGGGGGTGGCTGGGTTCCCTCTCCTGG
The DNA here is from genome assembly GCA_035047305.1 of Bradypodion pumilum. Lineage (NCBI taxonomy): Eukaryota > Metazoa > Chordata > Lepidosauria > Squamata > Chamaeleonidae > Bradypodion > Bradypodion pumilum. The sequence goes on from JAWDJD010000004.1 coordinate 121,865,514, forward strand.
CAGGGTACCCCCCCCCCGGCCCTGCAGGGGCCGGGCCTGGGGTCGTGGCCGTATATGGGCCCCGGGGTCCAGGGACCTGGACCGGCGCCTGCACCCAGTGGGCCGGCTGGCCCTTTGCCCCCACTTGGCTTAGGGGGCTACGTTAGTGTTGAGGCCCTTCTGGCCCGCGTTGCAGCCCTTGAGGCATCCCTCGCGAGGGTTAACCACCCGGGGGCGCCTTTTGGGGTGCAGGTTGATCCATTGTCTGCCGGTCAGCGGCAGGCGGCAGGACGGGTCGAGCTGCCCGAGGCGCGTGGGCCGGCTTCGGCCACTGCCTCGCAGCTCCCCACTCAACAGGCTGATGCTGGTCAGGCCCCGTCGACGAGCTCAATTGCGGTCGTGAGCTCCGATGCCCCCAGCGGGCCGGAACCCCGGTGGGGGCGGCCCGCGGGGGTGCTGCATGTGAGTATGCGGTTCAATCTAGTGCACCCACACACCTACCCATGTTGGGGGGGCATTCCAGTGGCCGTGGCCTCGCATGGGTGGCGCGACGGTTCAGTCGCCGACGTCCCACCCGGCGACTTCACCGCTCACCCAGGGCCCTGTTTTGGGTGGTACCTCTTATTCAGTTGGGAATGTGTTAGGGGTGGCCGGGTTGGTCCAGGCTCCTTTTCAGATCCCCGTGGTTCCCACTGTGCCGGTGTCAGCATTGCCGACAGCGGGGTATTCCTTGCCCCTGGGGGGCCATTTGGCCCAGGCCACCAAAGAGAAGATCTGGCATGGGGAGTATGTCGACATCTTCTCCCTTCTTAACAGAGAGCCCACCAAAGAGGAGAGGGAGGGGCAGGATGAGAAGGATAGGGAACAGGCACGTCGTCGTAAGCCGCCACGTACGTGGGCCAATTGGTTGCCGGCATACCTTATATACATGGCGGTCTACCTCAGGGCCCGGCCGGATTTGGCAATTCCGATGGTCCAGTATTTGGACAACATTTACCGGGCGATGGTCGACTTCCCGGGCCCGTCATGGTTGGCTTACGATGAGGAATTCCGTATGCGGATTCCCCTGCACCCTGAGATGAGGTGGGATGAGCCCTGCCAGAAGCTGTGGCTTCTGTATATGACTCCCACGCGCCCTGCGCCTGGGGACAGATACCATTGTGGACATGCGGTCCAGCGAGCGGCCCCAGCGCAGACACCCCGCCAGGTGGCGGGGCAGGGGGTTCCAGCCCGCCTGCTGTGCTGGACTTTCTCGTCCAATGGTTCCTGCAGTAGGAAGAATTGCCGGTACAGGCATGAGTGTCCCTCTTGCGCTGGCCCCCATGCGGCCTCCGCCTGCCCCAGGCCTGGAGGGAGCGGGGCAAAGGTAGGGGCGGACAAGGGGCTGGCAAGACTGCCGCAGAGGGAGCTGGTCCACCGAAAGGCCCCCTCCCCAATTAATGTGGACATGCTGGAGCGTTGGCTCGCATCGTACCCGAGGGGGGCAGATGCGGTTTACCTGCTTCAAGGTTTTCGACTGGGGTTCCGTATTCCTTTCCAGGGTGATAGGTCCCCCCAAGATGCCCCCAACCTTTTGTCCCTTAAGGGAAGGGAGGAGGTGGCTGCCACCAGCATTTCTAAGGAGGTTGATGCGGGCAGGGTCGCTGGCCCTTTCCCTGCACCCCCGTTCCCCAACCTTAAAGTGTCACCCTTGGGCTTGGTGCCCAAGAAGTCACCGGGCGAGTTCCACCTGATCCATCACTTGTCCTACCCAGCCGGCCAATCGGTCAATGATGCTATCCCTGATGACCTTTGCTCGGTCAGGTATACATCTTTTGACCAAGCGCTGCGCATGGTGTGCTCATGTGGCCCGGGTGCGCTGTTGGCTAAGTGCGACATTAAGTCTGCCTTTCGCCTCCTGCCGGTTCACCCGGGTGACTTTGAGTTGCTGGGTTTTAAGTTCAGGGGTGAATATTATTTCGATAAGGCCATGCCTTTTGGCTGTTCCATATCATGCTCGGCCTTCGAGCGTTTTAGCACCTTCCTACAGTGGGCTTTTGTCCGCAGGTCAGGGTCCCGGTCTGTAGCCCATTACCTGGATGATTTTTTATTCGGGGGTGAACGGGGCTGGGACACGTGCACACGTCTCCTCAACACATTTCAGACGCTAATGGAGGAACTGGGTGTCCCTTTAGCGCCCGAAAAGACCGAGGGCCCATCTACACAGCTAGTATTCCTGGGGGTGGAGATTGACACGGTAGCGCAGGCTTCTAGGTTACCAGGGGATAAGGTTTCAAGGATAGTGGCCCTTATCTCGGACTTGCTTGCTAAACGCAAGGCATCACTGCGGGACCTGCAGGTGTTGCATGGTCATCTCAATTTCGCTTGCAGGGTGGTCGCACCGGGCAGGGCATTTGCCCGGCGCTTGTGCGACGCCATGACAGGCTTGTCCAGGCCCCACCATAGGGTCAGACTAACCCAGGCATTAAGGCAGATATGCTTATCTGGCTCCAGTTCCTGAGGGAGTTCAATGGGGTGTCATTTTGGAGGTCTGACCTTCTGGCTTCCCCTCGTTTCCAGATACAGTCCGATGCCTCTGGGTCCCTGGGTTATGGGATGTACTTCAATGGGAAGTGGGCCTATGGTGGGTGGCCACCAGCCTGGTCAGGTACGGGGCGCCTGCGGGACCTTACGTACCTGGAATTTTTTTCCCATCCTGGGGGCCTTGATGCTATGGGGTGATGAGTGGGCCAACTCGGTCGTTCATTTCTGGTGTGACAATGCGGCCGTTGTCCACATTGTCAACTCACAGACTTCCAAATCATCCAGGGTGATGGACCTGGTGCGCCAGTTTGTATTGTGCAGCCTGCGCCTTAATGTACTGTTCCGGGCCAGGCATGTCCCGGGGGTCAATAATGATATCGCTGACGCTTTGTCCCGCCTGCAGATCTCCCGGTTCCGCGCCTTGGTCCCGGATACAGAGGAATTTCCCTCGCCACTCCCGGACGAGATATGGACCTTTGGCAAGGAGAGGTGAACCGGGCAATCGGCATGTCGCTAGCGCCACGCACGCGTAAGGCGTATCAACACGCATTCAATTCTTTCGGGGCATTCTGTGCCCAATTCCGGCTGCCAGATACCTGGCCGATCCCGGGGGCCCATATACTTCAATTCATGGTTGACCTGCATTCCCAGGGCCTTGCACCTCGAACCATAGCATCCAGGCTGTCAGTGCTGGCTTTTATGGCCAAAGTAGGCGGACATGCGGACAGTACCGCTGACTTCCGTGTGAGACACGTTTTGGAGGGGTGGGTGCGGGAGCGTGGGCGTAGCCCAGACGACTGCCACCCAATTTCCCCAGGGGTTCTTACCCAACTGGCACGGGGCTGGCAGGACCTATGTTTTGATAGGTATGAGGCAGCCCTGTTTCCTGCGGCTACAACGGTGGCCTTTTTTGGAGCGCTCCGCATCAGCGAGCTTGTGATGCTGTCTAAGGCGGATGCTAGTCGTAGGGCACTGGAACTCGAAGATGTCTATGTGGCCAAAGACTGGGCTCAGTTGAGGATACGCTCCTCTAAGACGGATCAGCATGGCGTAGGCAGTGGAGTAAGACTGCTACGGTGTTCTTTGGCAGACATCTGTCCGGTTGGTGCCCTACAGGAGTTCCTTGCACTGCGTGGCACGCACCATGGCCCGTTTTTCTGTCACCAAGATGGGTCTCCCCTTACTAAATTTCAATTTTGGAGGGTGCCGGTAGGTACTAGCCAGTGTTGGCCTCCCCGGGGCTCGTTGCGGCACCCATTCATTCAGGATAGGGGCGCCGCCTACTGCAGCTGTTTGTGGGTACTCCGGGGCTGACATACACCGCATGGGAGGGTGGGGATCACAATGTTTTCAGTTTGTGTTCGCCCTCTTCAACCGTACCAGTTTTGTCACTGCACTGTTTCTCCCCCCCCTTTTTTTTTTCCTTGACAGACCCTGGGTGTCGTATTACACCGGTGACAGTGTGCCTGGTGGGCCATAGCCATGTGCACAGGGCAGCGCGTTACGCTGCACAGGGCAGCGCGTTACGCTGCACAGGACAGCGCGTTACGCTGCACAGGGCAGCACGTTATGCTGCATAGGGCAGCGCGTTACGCTGCGGCGACAGAGTGGGGACCCCGACTGGGACTGGGTGCATCCGCACGTCTCAGGTAGTATGGTAAGCGCGGCATGTTATGGCGGGAACTGTTGCCATTCCTTTTCTACATCAGGGATGCTGACTCGCCTGATGTCCTGGTTATGAACCTTGGGGGCGATGGCTTAGGGCGGGTCACTGGCCTATCGTGGAAGCTTGCGATTTGCAGTGACCTGCCCTACTCACGTTATGTGGCCTGCCACAACCCTCAATTGGTCGGACACGATACAGGGGGGTGTGCGGCCTCGAGGCTCTTGACCGAGCCGACACTCCGTGAACGGGGCTATTGCCCGGTTCCTTTTCGACAAAGGTGGGGGACGCGTCATTCGCCTCCCCGACATCAGTCTGCAAAATTACGAGCTTTTACTCAGGGGATGGGGCCCATCTGTCGCAGGGAGGTATGGACCTCTTGTTAGTGGATTGGCGAGCAGGCCTGTTGACCGAGCTGACGGTCTTGGGGGGGCGGTGAGCCTTTTGGGAAGCCTCCCCGTGTGGCGGGTAGCACTGGTAAGGTAAACATTTATGACCCACAGGTATCCGGCAGGTTCGCAATTGACTGGACAACACTAGACAGGTATAAGTTGGTTAAACGTTGTCCGGTCAACGACGAACCAGGCGACGGGGTGATGGCTACAGCTAGACAGCATGCATCACCCCGTGATTTTACGGATACGCGTCAGAGGGTGGGGTCATTAGTTAGATATTGACTACGGTCAACAATTTGTTTGTTGTCAACAAACAAATCGATACAAATAGATACATTGTAACAATTGCCGTTGGCAATTTTGGGTGGTACCTTACCAGTGTTACTTCGGCCTGCTTTCCTTAAGAATTATAATTGGTCAAATACCAATATAAATTTATAATTCGGACTAGGGCATGAATCAATAAATGTGGCCCAATGCCGTTATCCACTTTCATCGGTGTCTGAGTCCTTTATTGGGGGGTGCGCCTGCAATGAGGCTCCTTTCATTCCCACCAAGATCTTTCCCCACCAAAGTGGTCCCATGTCATAACGGGAGGGCCTCTTGCAAGCACCCTGAAGTTTACTCTCACACAAGCATACACACTCCAAACACACACAAGTTCTGAGACAGAGACAAGCTGTTTCCATTCAGGCTGGAGGGAGGGAAAGGAAGAATCTCAGGACAAAGGACTACCAGCCGTTTTATTACTACATAACTGTAAACCAGGAAATGGGAGTGACTCTTAAGGTGATTGGTCAGCATTAGCTCAGTGCATGGCCAGGTTTGGGGTAAACAGGAAACATGAGGTAATACTAATGAGGTGTGCTCATGATCACAACTTGCAGTAACAGGAAATTAGGTGACCCTCTATTTTAGGGGAGATGAGTTATAGGGCTGATCTTCAGCCAAGTTTTCATGGCCTTGTCTTTGTAAGCTATTTCCACCTTTTTGAAGACAGCCCGGAATTCCTACAGTCCCTATTTATCTACTTACAATTTCTTGCTTTCGAACTGCTTGGTGGGCAGGAGCTGGGACAGAGGCAGGCGCTCAAATCGTCATGCAATGCTTATGTCTCAAATTGCTGACTTGCCAGCCTTGCAGCTAACAAGGCGAGCTTCTTAACCACTGAGCCACCGCAGCCCCTTTTATTGACATGATCAGATCCAACAAAATCTCTTTCCATCCTAGGGAAGAGATGGTTTTGAGCTCATATATGATCTAAAGGATTTGAAGCCTTGCTAAAGAGTACTTAAGCTCACTTATGCTATACTTGGATATTTGTTGTTGTTGTTTGCTGTCAAGTCAGAACTGACTTACAGTGACCTTAATAGGGAGTTCAAGGTAAGATAGATATTTAAGGAATGGGTTCATCAGTAAGTTTCCATGGTAGAGTCAGAAAATTAAACCTACGGCTCCTAAATCCATTACTCTACCCACTACATCATACTGGGCACCCTGTATATTTGTAAATTATTCAAATACAATCATATCTTAGAGCCCAGAAGCCAGTATTGAACACACACACACACACACACACACACACACACACACACACACACACACACACACACACACACACACACACACACACACACACACACACACACACACACACACACACACACACCATAATTCATTATTCCCCTCCCAGCTACCTCTCTCCACATCCTACAAATCTATTCTGGAGGACTGAGAGGGCCAATGGAGCCGGTTTTGTCACCACATTGGGGCTTCAGTGGGTGGGAAAGAAAGTTCCAATCTCATGGATGTTGAATATCGAAGGACTCCACAAGATACAGACACACACTGATGGATTTTGGTCAACATCAGTTGTCTTCTTTTCACAAAGGTAAGTCATCTCTCCAAGTTAAGATGCCCCTGGAACTTCTCACTGATCAGGAAAAACTGAAGTACAGAAAATTACTTAACCAGGACAAAAAGCCAACACTGTCATAAAGGTTAGTTGGAAGTGAATGCAACGAAAAGGAAGCATGAATTTAAATGACAGAAACTGGTACAGTATATCTATTTTTAATGTACTGCTCTTAAACTTTGTTAAGAGCAAAGATAATAATAACACAAGAATCCTAAAATCTCACTGGAAAGGTTAGTACACAGACTCTCTAGAAGCAGGCTGTGTAGACCCCCAGGGGGAGCTGATAATCTCATTTCATTTTAATGTTAACACAGTGCCCAATTCCCAGACCCTGTTCAGAGATTAAAATCTTTTCAAACCGTATTAAAATGTTTCCTTTGTTTTCAGTGTGCAACATCTCAGAAATACTTATCTGTGACAAGCTAATGTGTTTTTGCTTTTCTTTTCTCGTGTATTGAGAGAAAAACATTCTAAACATATTTCTGGTAACATATAAGGCATTAAAATACCCGCATAGTACAAAACTATAAGAATTAGTCTGAGAAGAACACATTGTATAAAGCCATTTAGCACCACTAAAGGTGCTTGCTTAAAACCCGATTTACCAGCTCTGTTTCCTGAATATATCTTGTCAGTTGAAACAGCAGTTGTCTGAGAGTGGAATATAGAGGGAAAACAATGCATCAGTTGTAGTTCAATTTATCAGGGCTTCAACAGTGACATACATTTTATCCCCCCGTCAAAATTTTCATTATGCCCAGTGAAGAGGTTTGGGGTTTGTTATTCCTAAATGGATCCATTTTCGCCAAACAGATCTTCAAGGACCCATTTAAGAAAGTAAGGTGAAATCCATAGCTGATTTAAAACAGCACAAAAATGTAGGATAACTTATTCCCATGGAAAGAAATGACATTATTATCCTGGAGGTAGACTTTATTCGGTGAGATATAATGACTTTGCTACTTTTGCTCTTCAGTTGTTACACAACACTGACTATCTTTCAAGGACTGTTAAAGAAAAGAGAAGTAGCAAAACAGACAACTGCTCAATGGGCTTTTGTTGCAGAAATTGTGAAGTAGTTCAGCTCAGGCAACCACTAAACAGTTGTTTTGAAATGATAAGAGCCAGGTTGTCTCTACTAGGTAAAGAGATTGTTGTTGTTGTTGTTGTTGTTGTTGTTGTTGTTGTTGTTGTTGTTGTTGTTGTTGCTAAAAGGAATATGTTTACCACCATCCATAAGTAGAAAATGGGGGAGGGGGCTTGCTAAACAGCCTGCAATATATAGCCAATGAAATATTTGACATTTTAAAAAGGGTTTTAGAAACACAGGGAAAGACAAACAGTTGTCTGTCAAACTCAGTACCATCAAAGGTGAACATTTTTCTCTCCCCGCCCCTCATTTAAAGATGCTTCATTATTAACTTCTTTTACAGATCTCAAGGATAGATGCCACTTTTTAAGACCTATACCACTGTATCTCAAGCTTATTTAACTGAACTCATATAAGGAAATTGAATTTTGCTCTCCAGTTAATTTCATCCTTTGCAGGGTTATACATTCTAGTGATAGTGAAATCTTTGCAATATATCATGTAGCCCAAAGCCCAGTTGATGAAGGTTCCTCTCCTCCCCAAAATACCAAGTTTTTTGTGTGCGAAGTCTGAACTACTGAAGCAAGAAAGAATGACAGATCATAGTCTTGAATTATATAATGCTATACCCTGGAATGGATACTGTACTGGTGGAAGATATTCAGACTGTTCCATTAGGCAACGCAAAGACTTGCATCAGTCAGATATAACGGCGGGGGGTAGGACAGCTGAGTTGTGAAAATTACTATCATCTTACACAATGAAGGATCTCCTCCTTTTCTTGTTAAATTCAATCACAAAGAAATGCTAATTCCAGAACAAATGCTGAGACTGTCAGAAATGATGAGGATGTCATAAACTATTACAACTGCTGTGATAATCCCAAGACATGGAGCAATGCTGAATCTAATGGAAGCCAGTATCCAGATTTGTTGGTCTATCCGGCCCATCATCGGCACTTCTGCTGCACTCGGAAGTGGAAGCAGGTACATTTACATCAGCTGTAAAATGTGCCTGTGCAAGCACAAATGCACCCGCAGCTGTTGCAAATGCAGAAGTGGGCGCATTTATAATTTACTAGCATAGTTTGCCTGGTGTTGCTGGGCTGCTTTAAATTGTGTTTCACGTTGGGGGGGGTGTTTTTGAGTTAAAAATCAACAGAGGATGCTATAAAAAATTTATTTTTTTATGTAACATGTTTGTTATTTTTGTAAACTTTTGATGTATTGTTATTTGTTTTACTTGTTTTTACTCTTGTGGCCTCTAGGTGGGGCTTTAATATTTTTGAGTTGTTTTTACTATTCTGCCCTGCAGATGGGGCTGTTAGTGGTTTTGTTTTCATTTCACATGTTTTTTCTCTCCTGGCCTCTAGGTGGGGCTTTTTCCGGTAAGTAGTCTTTGTTTCTTCATTTCTGTTCCGATCTCGTGGAGGGAGGACGTGCTGGTGAGTTCTCTGGTTTTCTTTCTTCTGGGGTTTTTATTTGTTTTGTTTTTGTGGTGGTGGACTGGGAGGTGTTTCTGTTTGTTCTTTTTTGTTTTGGTTGGGCTTTAGATTTGTGTAATTGGTTTGTTTATTTCTGGTGTTGTTTATTTTTGTTATTTTGTTGTTGTTTATTTGTGTTATTTGTGGTTGTTGTGTTGTAAGAGTTAGGTATTTTTGTGTTGTAGTTAGGTGTTTTGTCTGTGCTTTTTTGGTATTGTGGATGTTTTTGTTTGTGTAGTTTGTAGTTTAATTTTTTGTTTATTAATGTTTTTAAATTGTTTATTTATTTTTGTTTTATTAATTTTGGTGTTTTTTATTGGTGTGTAGGTTTGCGTGAAGAACATGCTGCCTGTCGGTTTCTCTTTTCCCCATTGCTGCTTCAAATTTTGGTTTTGATGCAGCAATGGGGGACAGGAGGAGCCAGCAGTCAGCCCGTTCTTCCACTGGCTGGTAAGGTTCGTTAGGTAGGTCGGGGGAGAAGGAGGCAGAGAAGAGCTATCTCTGCCTGATGATGGTTCTCTCCTCTCTGTCTCCTTTCTCTCCTGGCTTACCTAACCGGAGATCAGCAGGCAGCGATCCGTAAGGAGTAGTTCTCTTCCTTACGGATTGCTGGCTGCTGCTTTTGTATTACCTCTGTCGGTAGTACAAAGGCAGCAGCCAGTCATCTGCCAGGGAGGGTGCTTCCCCTGATTAACTGCTGCCTGTTTTTGGTTTTTTTCCACCCCGGCTCAACTTTCCTTGAGGCCGGCGGTGGTCTCACCGTGTCTTCGGCGGGGTAGCGTGGAGGAGAGGGAGCCCCTCTTCTCTCCATTGCTCTGGGAAAGAAGGCCAGCAGGTGTCTTGTGGTGGAGTTTTGTGGTTTTTTGTTTTGCGAGGCTGTGAAACGCTGCGCCCGTCTGCTGGGAAATTGCGCTCCTGTTGCATTTTGTAATTTTATTTTTCGCGCACCAGCTTTCTCAGTGTTCTGCAAGCTCACGGCACATAGGACGCTGGGACTTGTAATTTTTTGTTTTTTGTTTGCGTTCATGCAGCGGGTTTTTTTGCGGCTCAATTTTAATTGGCTGTGCCACATTTCCCAACGTTATTTTTGCTTGCGCCTCTCAGCCTGATTGGCTGTGGTGTGGCGCGGCGCAGAGAACATTGGGAAGTGAAGTTCTTTTCCTTTTTCATGTTTGTGGGGCTCTTGCCCCACTGGCGCCTTTCCCAACCCTGCAGTAACCTCCGGACTGGGTTCGGGCGAGTGCAGGAGGCTCAGTATGGGAGAGGATGGACGGGTGCAGAAATGTATAGCAAGTTCCAACGGTTAACCCTTGGATTTATAGGTATAGATTTATTTATTTATTTCAATTTTTATTCCACCCACTCAGGTAAAAACCCAACTCAGGGCAGCGTACAACCGTTAAAAACATATAAAAACATGTTAAAACCCAATCATCCACCCATCCATCCACCCTCATTACTCCCACCCCATTTAAAACTAGAAACTAAAAGCTAAGAGGGAGGGGGAAATGCAAAGACACAGAAGGAGAGCACAACTGGACTAGTTGGGGATGAGCCAGCAGGCCAGGGCTGTATTCCCATTAGGGCCCCACACCTGCCCCGCCAGCCAGGTCTTCAAACCTTTCCTGAAAGGCAGCAATTCCGACTGTAGCCTCAATTCTGTTGGCAGGAGGTTCCATAGGGCTAGAGCGGACATGGAAAAGGCCCTCCTCCATGTCCAAGAGAGGTGAGCCCCTCCGGTCCGCTCTGGTTGGAAGGGCAGACACTCTTGGAACGATGCGGTCTCTTAGGTAACCTGGCCTACTGCCATATAGGGCTTTAAAGGTCAAAACCAGCACTATGAATTGCATCTGGAGGCAAACTGGCAACCAGTGCAGCTCCCAGAGTAGTGGGGAGGTGCAGGCATAATGCCCACACCCCATTACCACCCAAGCAGCCACATTCTGCACCAGCTGTAGCCTCCGAATGGTCATCAAGGGCAGCTCCATGTAGAGTGCATTGCAGTAATCTAATCTGGAGGTGACCAGAGCATGAGTGACCATGAGCAAGGAGTCCCAGTCCAGGAGCGGGCACAACTGGCGAATTACTCTAAGTTGAGCAAAAGCCCTCCTGGCCACGGCTGCCACCTGCTCTTCCAGCAGCAGCTGTGAGTCCAAGAGGACCCCCAAGTTGCACACTGGGTCTGTCTGGGGCATAACTGCCTCATCCAAGACCAGAGATGGTAACTCTCTGAATAACCCCGGACCCCCAACCCATAGCCACTCACTCTTGCTAGGGTTCAGCTGAAACCCGTTGCCCCCCATCCAGACCCCGACGGTCTCCAGGCATTCGGACAGGACTTTGACCGCATCACTGGGGTCCCCAAGGGCCGAGATGTACACCTGGGTATCATCCGCGTACAGATGATCTCGCCCAGCGGCTTCATGTAGATGTTAAATAGGAGAGGAAAGAGCACCGAGCCCTGCGACATCCAACCTAGGACTGGATTTCTCCCTCTCCAACCACACCGACTGGGTACAGCCCTCCAGAAATGAGGAAAACCAGGACAGTACTGTGCCCTGGATCCCCAATCCTTTGATCCATTCCAGAAGGATATTGTGGTCGACAGTATCGAAGGCTGCTGAAAGGTCAAGGAGAGCAAGGATGGTTGGATGACCGCCATCCCGCTCACACCTGAGATCATCCACCAGCATGACCAATGCCATCTCTGTACCATGTCCGGGCCTGAATCCTGATTGAAAGGGGTCCAGATAATCTGTTTCCTCCAGAGCCCCCTGCAGCTGGCGCGCCACTGCCTTCTCCATACCCTCCCAAAAAAGGAGAGATTGGAGACTGGCCTGTAGTTGGTTAGGACAGCTGGGTCAAGGGATGGTTTCTTCAGGATGGGGCGCACCAAAGCATGTTTTGGCGGTGCAGGAAAGATGCATTTATTATTGCCCGACCCAGCCTCCTGTCACCACCTTAGACACTTTCACTAACCAGGAAGGACAAGGCTCCAAAGGACATGTAGTGGCCTGCACTGCTGCAAGGAGCCTGTCCACTTCATCAAGGGCAATCGGGTCAAACCAATTCCATCTCACACTACAAGACTGTGCTCCAGCCCCCCCCCCCCCCGGACCTTCACTGCCCACGCCAGGATTAAGCCTCGAGCGAATCCAATTGATTTTCTCCACCAGATGGTCTGCAAAGTCCTCAGCCGAACCTTGCCAATCGAGCACCATCCCCTCCCTGCCCAGGAGGAACCTGGTCACCCGAAACAGGGTGGCTGGGCGATTCTCGGCGGAAGCAGTAAGGGTGGTGAAGTATTGCCGCCTCACCACCCCCATCACCACTAGATAGGCCCAGAGGCACTCTAGGCATCTCTTGGCCCATTTGAGCTCCTGCAGTTTATCAGTGAACCGCGGGGATGGCTTAACCCCCTGGGCTTGGAGAGGCCACAGTGGTGCGATTTCATCCAAGGCTGCTGTCGCCATCCTATTCCATAGGTTCACAAGCACCTCAGGTGAATCAAGAAGCTGATCCTGAGGAAAATCCCCCAGCTCCTGCTGGAATCCTACTGGATCCATTAGTTGCTGGGGGTGGACCAATTTAATAGACCTTGCCTCCCTACGGTGAAGCATCGCCCCAGAAAGTCCAGAGTCTCCAGATAGTGATCTGACCTTGGCACAGGTGTTATGTCTAATTTCTGTAATCTCAAAGCAGACGTAAGTGCTTCTGCTTCCAGGGGTCATAGTCTGGCCCACTCAGCTGTTTGGGGGTATGGTCAGGCCAACAGCGTGAAAAGGTTGGCCACCCCTGGTCTTCATGGACTCAGATGATAAGCTTGCCAGACTCAGACATTGAGTACCACAAGCCCAGGAACTCTATGTCCCAAAGAATGGAATGGTCAGTGTTAATCCATTTACCACGTCTCTCCATGATACTGTAGTCATGATGAGCTACTAACCAATGATATTGCCCAAATACTTATTCAACAGTTTCTCCTGAGGTTTTTTTCTACCAGTGGTTGGTAACTTGCTGCATACCTATGCCAGCATATACAGGAATGATGGCAGTGGTGGCAGCAGGTTAACACTAATTCAGGTCATGCACGACTTGTGAGCAATGATACAAAGCTGCACATACCCCAGAATCAAAGCAGAGACTCTTTAATCAGTAGCAATCTATCACTGTTGTCATTTCTGCTGCACCAGGATAGCTATGCATTCAGATACTAGCCAATAGGCTTCAGCCTTGGAATCGCTTACAATTGATAAGAACTGATTTGAGGGAACCAATATACAGTGTGATAATCTGAGTGTTGGACTTGTAACAAGGAGATGCAAGTTCAAACCCCTACAAAGCTAACTTTGTATCTTCGGGTCAATCTATACCTCTCTCTCCCAGGCAGACTTTACAGGGTGATTTTTAAAATAAAATAGGGAGAGGAGAACCATGTAAAGCAGATCCATACATTACTAATGCACATCAATAAATATTGACATTTTGTCACACAGTTTGGCCTCCTGATAATATGATCATGAGATGGTTGTTGTTTTTTGCCATCATTTTTTACTGATGACATACAAACACCTACAGCTCCATGAGAATATCACAGGAACACACACACATAAATCACACACTCTCACCTGATTTGCAATGGGAAATGGCAATCTGCAGGAACCATTGGGGGCGGGGGGGAGGAACCAAGGTGTCATATAGCTTTCAGAGAGAGAGATGGGATATTTTATTGTACTGTATTCAGAAACTGTTATAATGCAACTGTCTTGGGCCTTCTTGACTTCTCTCTCTTTCTCCTGCACAAACAAAAGGAAGTGTCCATTAAGTGCCCCCTGCTTCCTAAACCCTGAAACCCTTTTGCTGTGGGTTTTGTTTCACTGCTGTGGAATATTGGAAATGTGCTTCTTATCAGGGCTTCAATCCATTTTTAATAAACAAGCTACACCATCCAGAATAGTCACAGGCCCTGCTGGCTGGGAGATTCTGCCAGCTGTAGTCCAGGAAAGCAATTCTGTCAACCTCCACTTCCTAATGAATTTGAGCATATCAATTTCCTATGCATGTCTATCAAGGTTTAAGACTTGTGTAATTTAGAAGGACATATATCCAAGTAAGCAGTTCAAAGAACCACATCAAGACATTTACCCATGAAACGGTGGATGGTTTCACTCACTGCCTGATCACATGGAAAGGCTGGTTTCTCACAAACAGCAGGTCAGAGTACTTGCCTTATATCTTCATTTCTGCAAAGGCTAAAGACTTGCTTTTTTAATAAAACAAATGCTTGGAATCTAAGCCAGATGTTGCTCTATAGAGGCATACAATGGTACCTCCAAAGCTGGGGAGGAGGGGGGCCATCTAAATATAACATGGCAACGGTAAATAGATGATTATATCAATACCATTAAGGAAAGTAAGGATGGGGGTAGATGTATAGAATATAGCTTCAAAGAGAAGGGGTTGCAGTGTCTCAGTGGTTAGAAAGCTCACCTTATTAACTAGAAGGCTGGCAAGTTGGCAGTTCAAGACCTGGGTACTGCATGATGGATTGAGCCCCTATCTCTGTCCCAGCTCCTGCCAACCTAGCAGATCAAAAGCAAGAAATGGCAAGTAGATAAATAGGGACCACTTTGGTGGGGAAAGAACTTGGGGACATGAAAGGAGCCTCATTTGGGCATCCACTGAGTGGAGTTTCTCCAGCAAAAATCCATTCAACCCAGAATAATTTCTGACACAAAATTAATATATATCTTCAAAGAGGCTAGCATTAAAATGGAAGCAGATTTTTTAAAAAGTTATGAAGGGGTCTGAGGGCTCAGAGAGATAAAGGGGGCACTGAACTGGGGCCAATGTAGATATTAAAACTGGGACATTGGAGGAAGAGAAGAGACTGATGGAAAAGACCAGGAGGACAGCTGCTGAAGCTCCAGGGCCTGCCAGAACAAGCACAGCATAAGCTAATGATTGGAAGGAGATGGGCCATGCCACCACTAGCGCCACCTCTCCACCTCCATCAGTGGAGTGGCGGTGATGGTAGCAAATCAGTAGCTGGTGCCATAAGGGCCAAAGTCCAGAAGGAAAGTGGCTGAGTCAATGGTCTCTTGTAAGATGAGCTCCTGCAGGTGGTGCTGCTGCTGATGTTTCAAGTACTTCCTCCAACAGAGGAAGCTGGCATTGTCAAGCATATCTGCAACATATGAAGGCCAACATCCAAAACCCATTAAAAAACATCAATTCAGGAATCAGCATAAAATAAACAACAACACCCCCCCCCCCATTGGATGTTTTTTTAAAAAACCTGCATGTCAACCCAAATACTGCACAGTTGGCTGTACGCCACCCAGTCCCCAATTTTTTAAAGTGATGATAAACATGGCAATTCCAACACAAAG
This sequence comes from Bradypodion pumilum, assembly GCA_035047305.1. NCBI lineage: Eukaryota > Metazoa > Chordata > Lepidosauria > Squamata > Chamaeleonidae > Bradypodion > Bradypodion pumilum. The sequence continues at coordinate 121,880,957 of JAWDJD010000004.1, forward strand.
AGAGGGATATTAACAAATGTACATGAGGGAGCCACGAGTTAGATATCTGGCTGCAGAGCTAGACACTATGAGGTCATTGGAGGGAGGAAGAGAAGAGACTGCTGGTTGGTTGGTTGGTTGGTTGGTTGGTTGGTTGGTTGGTTGCTTCCTTCCTTCTAGTTTTTAAGAAGTGAGAAAGCCAACCTCTTGTGGCAGTAGCTATACATCATCACCCCTGAAAAGTGATTTTATTTATTCTGTGGTGTGTTTTTTTCCGTTCAGAATATTAATATACACTCTTTCCACCTGACCGGGGGATATGTCACCACCTACCCAAACTTCCAAACTCTCGCTAGCTTTTCTCCTCCTGCTATCTTTTGTTACCTGGCTGTATTAATTTTGTAAGCTGCCCTGAGTCGCCACAACATGGCAAGTGGGCAGCTATATAAATTTGATTTATAAATAAATAATATCCTACTTTACACATCCAAGAGGCCTCCAAGCAGCTTGCAAATTATTTCTAGAATCTAATCATATTCAGAGGCAGAGGGGAATAACATGGCATCCACATAGTGCCAGGATTGTCTGGGCAGAACCTCTTGCCCTTATCTTTGGCCATTGCTGGTATTACACTACCTGTAAGACTGAAACACCATGGAGGTTCTCAGAGGGACAAGATTGGAATTGAGCAGCCAAAAAGTATTCAGCCCATAATGGATACAGCAAGTCTCTTTACACTAATAGTTCAAACATGCAGCATGGGGCTTAATAAAAGGCCACCATGTGCTCAGTGTGCTTGCTTTTTGCTGTGGTTTAACATACCTGTAATTTTCACTAGCCTGCCACACGTCTACTGTGGTGAGTTCCACTCAAAGACTGCAGGGCAGTTAGCATGAAAACTGATGTGTTTGGGGATCAAGGAGACAGCGGAGGCTTAATTCATGAAGAGGCATAGGGCATAGATAGCCCGGACGGAGTTTATTAGGAATAACAGGACAAAGACATTCCAGAGAAGAGTATGCAATATATCCTTATTGGTTACCTGCGATAACATAAGGTTACATAATTGGCTAAATATCAGCGTGCCTGCCTCGTGCACACCTTGCTGATTGGTTAAACAGCTGCGTGTTGGTTAAGTGACTGCGTGCCATCCCTGGGTATAGTAGGGAGGGCTAGACAGCCTTGAGTCATGGTATCAGAGGCCCAAGCTGGGGGCCCAGGCCTCTAAGTTACGGCATAAACAGATGAGGCAGGAGAATGATCACCCACGATTTATGACCATGGTTTGCCAATAGCCACAGCAATCGTGCTGTGAACACCCTCACATCTCCCCCCCCCTTCTGTTTTTAAGAAGCTTATAAGCATAATAAATTTGGTCCTTGCGTGCACGAGGCATCAAGCGAAATCCTTGCAGGCAGGTAGCTAGCAACGAAGGTATGCATTGAATAAAGCAACAGGCAGTTATCAGAATGGCAAGAATAATTAAACCATACTGCAGAATGGTCCGTACCCAAGCTCCGTTGGGAAGCCAGGACCAAAGAGTGCCACGAAGGCAGAGGATTTTGCTTAATATCAGAAACAATTTTGGTTAAAGAATCCAATTGGTTTTGTACCTTAATAGAATTATCGGATAAGTTAAAGCAACACATATTACTCACAGACTCACAACCTTGATGATGCAACATCAGCAAATAATCGATCGCGGCGCGGTTATCTAAAATGGCGTTGCGAAGCTGAAATTGCTCCCTGTTCAGGAGGCTAATAGCTTGGGAAGTGTGATTAACGGCTTTTACAAATGCACAAGCAAGCTTTCCAAGCTGCCTTGCATTCCTGGCTGCCAGGCCAGGCACGCTAACAAGACTGATGGCCAAGGATGTGTACTCGGCCTGGGAAAGCACCTTAACAGTGCTATCGCAATCAGAGGGTAACTGCTCAGCGGCAGTACCCCGGGTGATGCGTTTGCGGGCGGGACGCTGACGGACCAGCGTAGTGCGGTTGGGCAAAGCAACAATCATACGACTAAGGCAACAAGTGGTTTTAAAGAGGTTATCAGGAATATAGTTCCAAGTTCGTGACCCACAGGTCCAGAACCACCCAGAAGGCAACAGAATGTGCTGAAAGTTAAAATGAAGGTCCTCTGTTTCTCTCCCGGTGCAATTAAGACCGCGACCGGGCTGGAAACAGCGAGGCTTTGACTTATGTTGAGTACAGTTCACAACCCTGGCACATTTACTAGCATTACTAACAGCTACAATAGGAGTATAGAGAGACAGGGCATCAAGGGGCAGCCTTTTGGTTGCTTTTCCCCAAAGGGGGCTAAGAGCATATTTGTTTTTGACCTTGTTATTAAAGTCGGCCATATCGTAACCCAACACTGACCTACTGACGTTTTGGGGAGTGTAGCAAATGGGAATGAGACAGGTGCTTAACAGGTGATAGGAGTCAACGCTTTGCATAAGGCAAAAACTCGGTTTGATTAGAAATGCGGGCAAGCTCATACCACAGGTTATACTCAAAGCGTTGGGACAGCTCACCTTGGACGGCAAGCGCCCCTGGAAAGAGAAGCATGTAGCAACAAAGAATCATTATAGAATTAGCATTTAGACAAGCTATGATAGCAACAACAAAGTTCTCAGGAGTCTTTTCCACCCGGATTTCATCCAGTACGGACTGGGCTTCATCCGACAATGCTTTCACCTGGCCCCAGGTTATCGGCGGGTTTTGCCCCCTTCGCCTTCCCCCTCGGTTCCGTCTCCCCTCCGGGAGCTCGTGCAGGTGAAGGTTGAAGTTTGGAATGGGGTTGCTGAGACCCTGATGCCATGCCATGTTTCCACGGTCGAACAAACCGGGCAGGGACCCAAAGAGGACCTTCTGGCATAAACACGGCCGCGTAGCCCCTTCCCCAGGTTATAAGGGGAACAGGCCCTTTCCACTCCGGGTCCGGCAGGCGTCTGTACTGGACCTGGGGGGCAGGCAGAACCTCAAGTTGGTGGTAGTGACGCTGAGCCCTGGATAAAAATTGAGAATTAAATTGAGACAAGTTAAGGTGGTTTAGAGTAAACAGTGGAGCATTCCCATTGGCAATACCTTCCAATGGTACCAGACTGTGGGCTGGGAGTTATTCAACACTGGGACCGTGAAAGCAAAATACTTCCGGTCCTTTTCCTGAAGGGGAATGGTATAAAAACAATCCTTGAGGTCAATGACAGCCATCTCATAATCATGGGGTATCAAATTTGGGTTCGGGGTTCCACACTGGAGCGAGCCCATCGGCTCGATTATCTTATTAATCTCCCGCAGGTCATGGAGCAACCGCCACTTCCCAGACTTCTTTTGGATGACAAATACCGGGGTATTGAACGGACTACTAGTCGGTTCAATGTGACCCACTTCCAGTTGTTCCTGAACGAGCTGCTTAAGCGCAGTCAACTTCTCTTGCGGAAGTGGCCATTGCTCCACCCGTACGGCCTGAACGGTCTTCCACGAGAGTGGAAGAGCACAATGTTGATGGCTATTCATGAGTTATGAGGGTGGTGCCAACTTGCGCCAGCAAATCCCTCCCCCACAAGTTGAGATCAATTTGTAAAATACAGGGCTTGATGCGAGCGATCTCAGGCCCGCCAGGTTGGAGACTGACAGATAACCACTGAGCACCTTTCCGGGAGGCCTGGCTACTACCGATGCCCCAAACTGAGGGAGCGGTTTCGGTTGGCCACAAGGGATCCCAGTGCCCAGCGGCTATCACAGAAATATCCGCCCCCGTATCCAACAATCCCTCCAACAACTTACCGTTTACCCAATACTTACGGGTCGGCTTCTGTTGTCCTATCTGCTCTCGAAGGGCGGCAACCTGTGGATGATAGGTGTCTCCATCGGCCCCGGCACGGGTGGAACCAAACCCCCCTCTGCGAAGGGTGGGCTCCGCTCCCCCTGGGGTCTCATAAGAAACAATGATCAATTGTGCCCAGGAGTCCCCCTTGCGCAGTTGCAATGGGAGGTGACTCCAAAATTGTACATAAATGATGCCTGTGTAGTCTGCGTCTATCACGCCAGGAACTATCATGATGCCATGTTTGCCTGCTGATGAATGTGGCAGTACCAAACCAACGGTCCCTTTTGGCAAGGGGCCAGTAAGGTCGGCAGGCATCAGGATAAGCTCCCCAGGCAACGCAGTTGTCATGTCCTGTGTGTTAACGAGATCGAGACCAGCGCTGCCAGCAGTAGCAGCCTTGCGCTGATCGACCTGTGTCCCCTTTATTTTTCCGGGGCCCGGGGAGGGCCCGGTATCTAGTTTCCCTGTGGTGAGGGGTTGGCTCTGCACTGGCTAGCCCAATGGTAGCCTTTGCCACACCGGGGGCACTTCTTGCTGGGGCGCCTGACATCCTTCCCACCTCCCTTATGCGCTCCCCCTCCAGGGGCGTGACAGTCTTTCTTGAAGTGGCCCGGTTTCTGACAGTTGAAACAATTGCCAGTGGGCTTGTTTCCGGCACGAAGCGCTCCAGCCAGAAGGGCCATTGCATGTGTTTGAGTGCCCACCTCCATACAGGCTTGAATCATGTCAGCTAAACTATACTCAGGGCGGTGAATGACATTTTGCAAAATCTTCTTGCAATCGGCATTGGCCTGCTCAAAAGCCAGCCGTTTCAGGAGTTCTCCTTGGGCATCAGGGTTGTCTATCTGTCTTTGTATGGCTTCCTTCAATCTATCAATGAACTGTGAGTAGGGTTCAGTGGGCTGCTGCCGTGTGGAAGTAAAGGAGCGTGTGGGTTTCCCAGAGACGGGGACCCTTTTAAAGGCTCTCATGATGCACATAAAGGTGCGGTGGAAAGACTCCCGAGGGAGTTGCATCTGCTGTTGGAGGGTAGTAAATGCACCTGCTCCGTAAATCTGCTCAGGGGTGTTTTGTGGCGTACCAGCCACCACCGCAACTGCTCGGAATTCACTATCCCAAACAACATACTGTGAAGCAGTCAAAATCATTCGAAACAAATCCTTCCAGTCTTGGGGCAGCATCGTGTACCCATTCCCAATTCCCTCAAGCAACCCTTGCACAAAATTTGATCGGACACCAGCCTCTCTAACGGCTTTATTAAGTTCCCTAATTACCGTATATGACAGAACTTGCCAATGGATACGTTCCTCTGGATTCCCATCTGCCCCCACCCCCATCTCAACCGTAATGGGAAAAGCAGAAGGACTCTCTCCTTGCCACTCTTCTGCCTCCTCCAGGGACAAAACCCCATCGCTCTTGGCTCGATGTATAGCAGAGCGAACATTTCCCATCACACCGCCAGGGTAGACAGGCGTCGCCTGGAGAACCAGGCTCGGGATGGGAGGCACCAATGGTGCCGTAGGTGGTAAAATAGTGGGCAGCACTTTTGGATAAGGAGGTGGTGGGTCCTCGGGTGGATGAGACAGAGGATTGGTCAGGGATGCCTCTGCTGGTACTAATTTCCTGACTGCCTCGTTAATTCTTTGCCAAATCAATAAATGATGAACCGCTGCCCTCGGTTCTTCCAATAAAATTGTTCCAATTCATTGCCAATCATCCCGTTTGAGTGATCCAATTTCTGGGTACCAAGGACATTGGCATTCGACTTCCTTAATGAAGTCTTCAAGACTATTAAGCGTGATGTCTGGACATCCGCTCTCCTTGATGATTTTCTGCAATTCCTTTGCATGGGTCTTTTGCCCTAAAGAAAGTCCCCCTCCCCCATACTCACAATCGGGAGCTCGAAAGCTGAGAGAGCCTAAAGGCTGAGGTGCACCAGGGGGCTATTCCAGCCAGTGAGTCGGGGAGTTGGGGTCCAGCAATCGTGTCGCGGGTCGCCAGATGATGTGTTTGGGGATCAAGGAGACAGCGGAGGCTTAATTCATGAAGAGGCATAGGGCATAGAAAGCCCGGACGGAGTTTATTAGGAATAACAGGACAAAGACATTCCAGAGAAGAGTATGCAATATATCCTTATTGGTTACCTGCGATAACATAAGGTTACATAATTGGCTAAATATCAGCGTGCCTGCCTCGTGCACACCTTGCTGATTGGTTAAACAGCTGCGTGTTGGTTAAGTGACTGCGTGCCATCCCTGGGTATAGTAGGGAGGGCTAGACAGCCTTGAGTCATGGTATCAGAGGCCCAAGCTGGGGGCCCAGGCCTCTAAGTTACGGCATAAACAGATGAGGCAGGAGAACGATCACCCACGATTTATGACCATGGTTTGCCAATAGCCACAGCGATCATGCTGTGAACACCCTCACAGAAAACACTAGCAGAAAATGTAGAGAATGTGATCCATCTGTGAAAACTGGAATGGACGGATACTTGTCATCTGCTGGAAGAACAGCTATATTAGTAACACTTTATAGCACATGCTGTATAAAATGCGGCTCAACATATTGGTGAAGGAATGGCTTCTCATTTAAATGAAACTTCTCATTTGAAACCCTCTTGATAATTGAATGGGCTAATTTTATGCCATGAGCAGTTTGCAGCTTAAGGAATGTGTACAATGTGCTTTGTTTTGCAGTATTGTTTGCATTAAGTACACCGTAAAGGGAGATTTACAGCATTATGCAAAGGCATAGTTATGCCTGAACTGACTTTGAATAGGAAAACATTTACAAATCCTGCTACATTTCAAGCTGCTTATTGAAACATTTTAGATGTCTGCAAGGCTATATGGGGACAACTGATACCATACAATTGGCCGTGTCCTAATAAAGGACTGGTACTGTCCTACCAGTATGAATTTTAATGGACACTTTATTGGAAGACCCTGGGACCAGGATGACAACTCCATTGTTGCATTAAGGAGGTTTGAAGGATCTGACCTTGGTGAATTCTGATGCAAACTCTGCATCTGTACTTTAGGTGTGGATCAGAATGTATCTGGCTCAAGACATTTAGCTACCTGAGGTACAAACAGTGCCTCCTTCCCTAGATCGTGTATAGAGGCTGACTGGTGCTTGATTTTTACCTAAATACTAGTGATAAGAGAGCATCTGTCATGCTACCTAAGTAAGAGGTTCCAGAAAGGCTTTGTTGTATACACTACCATGCCTGGTGAGACAACTAGGTAGTTAAAGAGGAATGAATATATGAAAATATAACAACCTCCTCCTCAAAAATAACCTCATCTAAACAAAAAAAACCTTAACAACACAAAATCACACAAGCACACAACCTTTCCTTTTTATCAACACAAACTTGAAAAAAATTCCCCATATGTCAATAAAATATTCTTAGCTAATCAACTCTTTTTTAAATTAATATCACACATTAACTTCTCAATAATAGCTCTTGTTCAAACTACTTTATACCATTCCTCTAGTAAGTGTTACAATAATAGACTGGTCATCAATCCTAATCCACCAATGTCAACAATTGTGTGGGTAAATTACTACTGTATTTCTATGCTGCCTAGGTAGTGTAGAAATTTGTGCTGAAGCTTAATTTTTCAAAAGGTTGGTGTTACTCTCTCCTAACACTTTAGCTTTTAACTAAACTTGCTAAGTTTAAGCAGAAAAAAAGAGTTTTAGCAAAGAAACAGCAAGAATAACAAATCTTTCTCCCAACTCAAAATCATCTGCTTCTCCACTTTCAGGATCAAGCATAAAATCACCCACATCTATTTCCCCATAGCAGCTGGTTGGGTGATTTTGACTGAAAAATAACAAGAGAAAGCAGCCATTTAGGTTTCCCTCCCAAAACACTTCATGTAAAATCTCACCCTTAAGATTTTAAACCTATTAAATGTTTAGGCATTAGAAAAGTATCCTGAACTGCATGCACTGTCACGTTCCAACTTTGTTCTAGGGCAAATCTTCACTTTCTGGATGGGAGGGGGAAGGAAATGAACGTTTACTGTCCTGACCCCAATCCAGATTGAGGAGGCCATGATAGCTTTAAAAAATTAACAAGCAACAGTAAAAAAATAATAGGCATTGGCCAATCTCGGGGGAGTCTGAAAGGGGGACCCCACTGAGGTCCACTGGCCAGAGGTCAAAGCTTGACTGAAATAGAAGCCTGGCAGAGCCTGCGTCATTGGCTTGGTTCCTAGCGCAGAATCAAGAAGTTGACCAGAAGCGCATTCAAGCAGCCATAGAGAAATGGAGAAGTATCGGAAAATCATCCAGACAGAGTGAAATTTCTCCAAACAGCCTTTCGCCACCCTGGGTAGTGGCAGAGGCTGTGGACATAACCACAAAAATGGCACTATTGGTGCCTGAGCCTGTGGTGCAGCACACCAATGATGACAGAAACATTCGTCCAGGGTGCCTCCACTCCTCCAGTCCCCCCCCCACCTGTGTGAGGGGGGTGTCTGGCCCACAGCGCAAAAATGTTGAGAATGCCTGCTATAGAGGGGTTGCCTCTAAGGCTACAATGCTGGCAATTTGCTTCCCCACAGATGTACTCTGTGGATTGTACTCAATGGTTTCTGCCTCAAGTAACTTGCCTGCTTCACAAAAATTTCATCAGGAAAGAGGGAGAGAACAAAAAGGAACATTCTTGATCTTTAGCCTCTGTTCTGAGGGAAACTGCACTCTACGGGAAGCTCTTCTTCACTCTGATTTGTGAAGTGTACATGCAGTTCCTCTGCTATATGAATAGCTCTGCCTTGAGCCAACTACCTTCCCTCTCAGATGTGAGGAACACTTTCATATACAATACAAAAGCATCCATGCATAATGTCAACCCAAGAGAGGCAAGAAGTTCACAACCACAACACTCTTCAGCATCAAAATCTGTAGCTCCTTAGTAATGTATATGATGGACTAACAATTTAAAATTTTCATTCAATTTAATGGCTGCCATACACATTATAGGATCCACTTACCTTTACTATTCCTTGGCTCTTAGCAAAAAAGCCAACAGGATATAAGCCAGCAGACAATTATTACACATAATAGTAGCTCCATTAAGCAAACAATCTATGCAAATGTATAGAATACATATTCACAGCACTTCAGTGGCTTAGTGGTTAAGACACTTAGCTTAAAGACTGGAAGGTCGGGGTTCGATACCCAAATGCTGCACGACGGATCTTGGTGACATGAAAAGAGTTTCATTCGGGCATCCCCTGAGCACAGTTTCTACAGCAAAAATCCTTTCAACCCAGGGTCATTTCTGACACAAATATATAATATTTATAGAATGAGGTATGTGCATAAGTGCTTTGCTTGGTCTGCTTCTAAATTACTCCACTATTTGACTAGGAATGCAAATCACCATACATTTGTGATATTCAAATTTAAGTGCAGCAATATTTTAAAGGTTTAACCTCCACAAAAGGTTACGGGTCATTTCTGTGAAGGTCATCTACTCTGAGAAGGGAAACCATTGTGGGCGGGTGGTGCACTTATGTGCAGCGCAACTTGGCAGAAATTCTCCAAGTTAAACATAGATAGGTTCGGGGGGGCAGGGGACTGCCCCTGATGAAAGCCCAGAAGTGGATTTCCAAATTTTTAATTGGATTTCCAAATATTATTTATTTATTTACATCACTTTTATCCTGCTTTCCTCACCCGGAGACAACCCAATGCGGCTCACAAACTTTAAAACCACAAGTAAAACATCAGATAAAATACAACCCTATCTAAAACCAAATAAAAACATTAAAAATTACAACATCAAACCCCAACACCACCCCTCCTCCCTGTTAAAAAGGCTGCAGAACACATTAATCCCCGCTCATGCTATACCAGCCAGCAGGATTGGGAAGTGGAGCCATTCATGCCCCACACCCGCTGGCATAGCCATTTTTTGTAGCTTTTCTAAAGAGGAGCAGCTCTGTCTGGAGGCACAGTTCAGATGGCAAGAGGTTCCAAAGGGCCGGGGCAGACACTGAGAAGGCTCTCCTTCTGGTCCCAGTCAGATGTGCTTCTCTTGTAGATGGGACCACTACAGAGCCTCTCCGGTCTGCCCTCGTAGGACGGGCTGAATACCTTGGGGTGAGTCCCAGCTCCAGCTTTTGGAGAACTATTGAGCAATATGCTCTTACATACTTCCCCTCCCTGAACAAGGCCATTTCCTGCTTGTCTTCATCACCACTACTCCCCTTTCTCTTCCTATGTTCCCAATCTCTATGGCCACCAGAAGAGACAGAGAACAAGGAGTCAGGATTGCATCTCTTCTTTGCTTTTCTCATTGCCATCTTGCTCGCGGAAGTCAAGTGAACACATGACAACAGCTAGAGTAAGAACAACTATACCAGAAGATGTTGGTTTAGTTGTGGATACCATCAGAAGCAGAAATCTCAGCAAGTTGTCAATAAAGCCAACCTAACCTTGGCACTGCAAAGTTATGCATAGGAAATTGCCTTAAACTGAATCATACTGTAGGCTCAACTAGCTTACGGGCCTGTTGCCATTAAACAGTAGCTTTTTAAAAATGGCTTCAAGTCAGCACTGCAACAGATCATTGCTAAATAACTTGGTCAGGACTTGCAGCTGCTGCTCTAATTCCTGCAGGTCTGGAACCCTCAGACTGCTGCAGCCACTAAGCCTGGGGAGGTTTTCAGACTAGCTCCACCTGGAGACCTTAGGTGGGTAGCTATATAAGAACCATCCTTTCCTCTGAGAAGCTGCCTCTGTAGTAAAGGTTTACAGACTTGCAGTTTGTTTGGCTCATTCCTGCTGTCAAAGATCTCTGCCTTGCTCCTGATTTGAACCATTTTGGCATCCTGAAGGGCTGCTAAACCCAGTCCAAAGTCCTCTTTCCTATGAGAATGATTTGTTGCCAATAAGCACCGAATGCATTTTGGGCCTTGCTGTGTCTTCTCCGCTCCTTCCTGATGTTGGATGTCTTTGTGCCAGCCTACCTTATCAGCCACTTGTGAAATGACAGGAAACCAAGGCCTTTTCTTCTAATTTCTTCTCCCTTCCAGATGTTAGCCCTTCCCTAAGAAAGTGAATAGTCCCTGGGTCATTTTTAAAGTCAAGGCTACTTTCCGGTACATTACAATCTTCTGCCTTGTTCCTGCTCCTGAAGACTCCTTGCCTTGTTCCTTTGGACTGTTGAACTACCTTGCCTGGATCCTTGCTTCTGGAATTCTGTTCTTGCTTTGCTCCAGTCCCTGAAGATATTCTGCCATGTCTCTTCTCCTCGTTGCCTGTCTTCTGGCTCATTTGGACTAAGTTTTTGTCACCTGGACTAATCCTGCATCTCTAGTTTCACTGTTGCATGGTTATCCTGGGTCCTGGCATTTGTGTTGCCTGCCAGCCACCCACACACCCCAATGATGGCCAACCTTGGCACTCTAGACGTTCTTGAACTTCAATTCCCAGAAGCTCTGATCAGCAGGTGTGTTGACTTGGGCTTCTGGGAATGCCAAGGTTGGCTATCACTGCCCCAGATCCTGACATGCTTCTTTTTAAAGGTATAACTTGTTAATTAGCACCTCATCGGATCTAAATCAGCTTCTGATGTTAGAGCCCTGTACAAATAAAACTTGCTGACTTCTGCAATGCAATAAGTTTTTGTTGTGTTGACATCTATAACAATCTCACTTGCGGGAATCAGGATTGCTGGATCACAGCAGATCAAAATGTATTTTCCCTACTATGTAGTTGAATCCTTAGTATTGTCAACACTGACTGGCAGAAGCTCTTCAGGCTTTCAAATAACAGGTGTTTCAGCTGTACCTAGATACAGTATGTTGAAGATTGAACGAGGGACGTTATATAAAACATGTGCTGTACCACTGAGTCACAGCTCCCTTAACAGCAGGGAGATATTTGCTTATACCTCTATGCATTGATAGATAATTTCTCTTGCATATGAATAATATGCTAAAGAAGCTGGGTTTTTAAAAGCTTACTAATTACAATTAATGATGAGGAAAATGTCTTACAAGTTGTGCTGGAAATTTCAAAAGCTCTGTTGTCCTGGTTGGATTAAGCCATATTAGGTTTGTAGTGTCAGTTTTGCTCCCCAGGAGAATCAATTAACAGATAAACAAGCCCACAGACCATGTAATAGCAATGCCAGTAGTGTTTCCAAGTATTACCTGGAGCAAGGTACAAATACAATAGAGCTTCAGTCACAGGAGGAGAGAATTATAAATGAACCTCAACGATCATGGTGCAAAAACTGTAAAGGAAACCATGCTAAAGTGGAAAAGAAGGCTTGGAGGCAGGAAAGGCAGTTGCTTCAAATAAAATTTTCCATTTGCAGCTCAATACGATGAAGGATTTTTGGTTGTAGGCTGAAAATGTTAAAGTAAGACTCTACAAGGGAGAAACAGGAGCAGAGGGTGGTTTGCAATAGATGAAAAGCACTTCAGTCCAAGAGATCTGAGTTCAAATTACCCTGAGCCGATATTGTGCCCTTAGTGAAATGTTGCATCTTTAGGCAGAAGGGTGTGAGGAAAACAATCAACAAATTACCTGGGTATTTGTATTATTACATCTTGGGAACCGCTCTGAGTTGCCCATTGGGCTGAGATAGAGCAGTATGTAAATTGAAATTTGAATTGAAATTTATATTGAAAAGCATAAGTTATTCATGATTAGCATAAGGGATGCCTCTCTCCTTAAAAAAAACTAGGAATAGTGCCCCTGGTTGGTGAAACATCCTTGCATGAGAGCATATAAAAACTGGTCCATTCTAACTTTTTGCTTTATCCTATTTAATAGGGAACAGAAAATGTTGCGAGCTTTCAAGCGGATGAAATATCTATTCCATTCCATCCCATCTAGGCCTACTGGGATCTAATGGTGCTGTGTTGCTGTTCAGTTGCACAGTCATGTCCAACCCTTTGCAACCCCATGGACCACCGCATGCCAGGCATGTTGCTGTACCAGCATGTTATTTTGAATTTGCTTACAACTAAACCATTCAGTTGTACTGTCAGCTCTTCTTCATTGAAATCTAAATTTTATTTAGTGATGATAAGATAGGAGGTAAAATGCCATAACACCAGAATTTTGACTCAAGGAGAATCACAACACAACTATTATTACTTTCTTTGAATCACCAACTTGTGAGACTCAATTTTTCATTTTCTCTGTTGATTCACAAAATCATCTTTCCTTAGTTTAGTTCTACCTCTTAGATCTGGTCAAGGCTAGAGAAACCAGGGATTCACCACAATGAAAATGGAAGGATGGTAGCAAGGCTGATCTCCTAATGTAAGAATTAACTGCAGGCCTCAGTGCCTACTTCTTCTGTAGATGGGCATACTGGTTTAGCACCTCTCAAGTGTCCCAAGGAAATGAAACACATCTTGCTCTGAAAATCTGGTTATTTGTGACTTTGCCATGCATTTTTCAGGGTAAGGAATAAGACAGAAAACTAGCCACATGTTTTGAAAATATGTGTGAATAGAAATGTGTACAACTTAAAAATTCACACTTAATGCAATGCATAAAATGTATCTGGTGCATGGGGAGTATAAAAATTCCTCCGCATCTTTGTATAAACAAGATGATGAACTTTGAGCCATGGAACAGAATCTGAATTGTTTGCTGGACATGGGAGTGAGGGGGAGGATGCACATGCAAAGAGTGTGAAATATCCCTGAGATGAGGGGAAAGATGGGCTTGGTAGGAGATGGGTTTCAGATCAGGGGTGTGCAGGGCAAGGCTGCCATCATGGGGGGACCATCAGGGGGGACCATCAGGGCTCCCATCCCTGGCACGGAGATGACGGGGGCCCAGCAGCACCAGGAAACCACTGATCTACGCATGCGCAAACAAACCACACATGCGCAGAAAACCACAGGGGCGTGGCCAAAATATGGGGGGTGCATACCAGTCCCAGAAATTTCTGATGCTGGCCCTGGTGCAGGGCACCATGAAAAGGCACTGGACAGAGAGTGGTGGGGGTGCCTGATTGGGGGAGAATCCCATACATTGCTATTGGCCCCCCAGAGTGCCAGAGGCAAGGGTGGGGTGGGACAAAGCCCAATTGCCCAATATACCTGTTATGTATGTATGCATGTTCATTATACTGTAAGGCAAGATTGTAACCACTCCAGATACAAACGATATCAGCTATAAAGGAACGCGAGCAGACAGCCTATAGAGGGCAGCTGCGAGCGTTCACTCTCACATGGTTCACATTGCTCAATCACGGACAGCCGCGGGAAAACCTTCCCCGCATTCAGCAGCTGAAGAAAGACCTGCATTCAGCAGCTGAAGCAAGACCTGCATTCAGCAGCTGAAGAAAGACCTGCATTCAGCAGCTGAAGCAAGACCTGCATTCAGCAGCTGAAGAAAGAGGCGTGCCTGGGCGAGGCCACGCCGGTAGCAACCAATCAGCTACCGTGCTACAAGATTCAAATGTAGAGAGCTACTGTATATATTGAGATGTATCACCGCCATTCCTCATGCTTCACTGGAACCTCATGCAATGCAATAAACCTGTGTTAAACCAACCCTTCGGTTGTCCGGTCGTCTTTGGTCCCATACACTAAACTGGCGACGAAGGTGGGATATGGCTGCCCACGGGACCAAGACATGTGCCGGCTACGAGATCAGGAAGCCGGGAGACTTGGAGCTGTTTGAGATAGACTTCAACGCTGCGCTGGTGGAGCTCGAAGTCTCCGACGAGGCCAAAAAGAGGGCCATCTTCGTCCGCATGCTCGGACAAGAAACCAAGAGGACCTTGGTGGACCTGATCGCGCCGAGGAAGGTGGGCGACCTCAAGGCCACAGAGCTCCTGGCGGCGCTGCGCGCCCATCTCCGGCCGGCAATAGCGATGTTCCCCGCTCGGAGCGCGTTCTGGAGGCGAGTCCAGGCACCCGGAGAATCGGTCGATGAGTTCGCCGCGGCCCTGCGGTTGGCCGCCGGCCCATGCAAGTGGGAACTCCCCGACGTCACCCTCCGGGACTGCCTGCTCTGCGGTCTGAGGGACACAGAGACTCAGCGCGCGCTGATGAAAAGGGAGCCGCCTCCCACGTGGCAACAAGTCCTCGACGCGGCACAGGCCGCAGAGGCCACGTCGGCCGGGGTGCACGAACTTCAGGACTGGCGCCCGAAGACCGCCAAGGCAGAGAGTTCGGTGCGCGCGGCCCGGCGGACTTCGAACTCGTCCTCTGCAGAGAGCAGCGACGACGAGGACGTCCGGAGGGTCCAGAGAGAGGGCCGGCGCTGCGATGGCTGCGGCGCCGCCCACGCCCGCACCAAATGCCCATTCCGCAAGGCCGAGTGCCACAACTGCGGCCGGCGCGGGCACATCGCCAAGGTCTGCCGGAAACGACGCGAGGCCACCCGGAGTTCTCCAGACCGCTCGGCGAGGCAGGACCGCACCACGAGGCAGGACCGCACCACGAGGCCGAAGGACGGCACACGGACCACGAGGACGCGGGACGGAGTAGGGCGAGTCTCCGACGACAGCGAGGACGACGCGCCGGTTTGCAGCGTTTCCACGGAGCACCCCCGTTACTTCGTTGAGGTAGTAATACAAGGGGCCCCTGTTAGGATGGAGGTGGACTCGGGTTCCTCATACTCCATTATTTCCCAGGGGGAGTTCATGAAAATTGCCCCCCGCGTGCGGCCCAAGCTCAAGGCGTTGAGGGCCACACTGAAGGACGTGCAGGGGAACCGCATCCCAGTGTTGGGGGTTGGGAAGTTCCAGGTCCAGTTCAAAAAGTACACCGCAACGCTTCCCTTAGTCGTCCTCAAGGGGGGTAAATGCAGCCTCCTCGGGACTCAATGGTTCCAGCCCCTGGGGTTGTTCATTGGGGGGGTGCACGCCGTGGGAGCACACGCCGCCGGGACTGATCCAATTCAGAGCGTGTGCGACGCGCACCCCGAGGTTTTTAAAAAGGGGCTAGGGAAATTCAAGGGCCCCCCAGTGACTTTCGACCTGGACCCTGGAGTGCGTCCAATCAGACTTAAACCGCGCAGAGTGCCTTTCGCACTAAAGGACAAAATTGAGGCGGAATTGGACAAATTAGTGGGCCAGGGGATTCTTGTTCCTGTTGATTCTGCGGAGTGGGAAACTCCAATTGTAACAGCGCTCAAGGCCAATGGGGAAGTCCGAATATGCACTGATTACAAGTGCACCATCAATAAGGCGATCCGCCCTAATGCGTATCCGGTGCCGGTAGTCAGCCACTTATTGGCCAGGTTACACGGGGGGAGGTGTTTCGCCAAACTCGACCTGGCCCAAGCCTACCAGCAACTCCCGGTGACCCCCGCCGCAGCTGCTGCACAAACCATAGTCACCCACAAAGGGGCGTTCCAGGTTTCGCGCCTCCAATTCGGCGTGAATTCGGCGCCCGGGATTTTCCAGTCATTGGTGGAACGCCTCCTGAAGGGGTTGGAGGGGGTGTTACCCTATTTTGATGACGTATTAATTACAGGGGGGAGCCGGGCCGAATTAGCAACAAGGTTGGGAAAGGTCCTGACAATATTCGAAAAGGCGGGGTTGAGGTTGCGGAAAGACAAATGCGTCTTCTTCGCTACAGAGGTTGAGTTCCTAGGGTTCCGTGTTACTCCCGAGGGAATTAGGCCAGCCCAATCCAAGGTAGCCGCCATCAAAAAGGCCCCTCGCCCCACCTCCAAGCCCGAGTTGCAGTCGTTCCTCGGACTGCTCAACTTCTACCACTCCTTCCTCCCGCGGAAGGCAGCCGTGGCAGAACCGCTACACAAATTGTTAAAAAAGGACGAGGCATGGAAGTGGGGCGACGTCCAGGAAAAGGCTTTCAATGACCTGAAGCGACTCCTGGCATCAGATGCTGTACTGACCCACTTCAATCCCAAACGCCCGGTGGTCCTGATATGCGATGCATCCCCGGTGGGGGTGGGGGCGGTGCTTTGCCACGTGCTGGAGAACGGTAGGGAGGCCCCGATAGCTTTCTACTCTAGATCCCTGTCCCAAGCGGAGAGGAATTATGCTCAGACAGACAGAGAGGCGCTAGCAATAATTGCGGGGACCAAGAAATTTCATGATTTTGTGTACGGCCGCCCCTTCACCATAGTGACTGACCACAAGCCCTTGCTGGGCATCTTCACCGCAGACAAGCCCACACCCCAGATCCTGTCCCCGAGAATGCTCAGATGGGCCATTTTTCTCAACGCGTATCAGCACGCGTTGGTATACCGGCCCGGGAGGGAGATAAGCCATGCCGACGCTCTGTCGAGGTCCCCCATTCCCCGGGATTGCTGCCACGTGGGCGGAGTAGAGAGGGACCACCAGGTCTTAATGATAGAGGTCCTAGACTCCCCTCCAGTAGTACCGGCCGAAATCGCCAAAGCGACAGGCAAGGACAAAGCGCTGGCCACAGTTTGCTCCTGGGTGCAGAAAGGGTGGCCCGTGTCTTCCCCAGCAGCGGAATTCGACACATTCTTCAAAAAGAGATTAGAGTTGTCCCTGGAGAGGGGTTGCCTCTTGTGGGGACAGCGGGTAGTGATCCCCACGTCTCTCCGGCCGAGGGTGCTTAAACTGCTGCACGTCAGCCACCCGGGGATCGTACGCTCTAAGGCACTAGCCCGCAGTTACTTTTGGTGGCCCCAGTTAGACGCCGACATCGAACACATGGTTGGCACTTGTGAGGCGTGCCAAAGCTCAAGGCCAGAAGAGGCTCGCTCGCCACCTAGGGAATGGGACGCTGCGAGGGGACCCTGGTCCCGAGTTCACGTAGACTTTGCTGGCCCATTCAGGGGAACGCTCTTCCTCCTCGTGGTGGACGCGTTCTCTAAGTGGTTGGAGGTCATTCCAGTCTCGAGCACCTCCTCGACCACAACCATTAAACAGTTAAGGAGGGTCTTTTCCACGTTCGGTTTACCCGACACCCTCGTCAGCGATAACGCTAGCTGTTTCACGTCCGCCGAGTTCAGGGCATTCATGGAACGCAACGCCATTCGGCACGTCACCTCCGCCCCCTTTCACCCGGCCACCAATGGCCAAGTAGAGCGCCTCGTGCGCACCACGAAAGACGCGCTACTGCGCATGGGTCCCGGAGACCTCGACCTGAAATTGTGCCAATTCCTGCTGAGATACAGGGTCACCCCCTTAGCGTCAGGGTACTCCCCCGCAGAGCTGTTGATGCGCAGGAAGCTGGCCACGGGGATATCCAAGCTAGACCCCACGAGAGTAGAGGACAAGGGGCGGAACATAGGGGTGGAACCCACCAAGAGTTTCGGCATAGGTGCCCCAGTATACTGCAGGAATTACGCCAGCGCGGGGCCAGCCTGGGTGCCGGGCACCGTAGTAGACCAAACCGGCCCCGTCTCATACCGCGTAGAGACCAGTACAGGTTTCCTGTGGAGGCGACACGTGGACCAACTCAGGCGTAGGGTCCCCGGAGAGCAAGACGAGGATGAGGCCAGCATTGATTCAGCGTTAGGGTACTCCCCCACCCGTTTAGCCCAAGGGGGAGGAAAAGGGGAGCATGGGTCCCCACCAAGGGGGGAGGAAAGGGAATCGATCCACGGAAATCTTTTGCGGGAGTCCCTGCCAGAGAGGAGGAGCCCCGGGTTGCGGGAGTCCCCGTCAGAAAGGAGGAGCCCCAACCACACTCATACCCCGCGGAAGCCGCGGAAGTCCCCCCGAGGCTCAGAGGCCCATAGAGGTTTAGACGTTGATTTACAGTACCAGGGGGAGTTAGCGGAGTGGTCCCCCACCCGTCCTAGCGAAAAGAGGGGTTTCAGTTCAGCCCCTGGTACCTCCAGTCCCAGTAGCCCCTGTGAGTTAGAATGCAATATAGCGCCCATGTTCCGGAGACCGACACCTCCAAGACCAGAGGCATCAGCGAGTCCGCCCACCACCACAGTCTTAAGGTCCCCCGAGCAGGGATCAGAAGGTAGCCATTCCCCAAGGGCGACCTCATCGGTGCCGCGGTTCACACTAGGAGGGTCCCCGGGGTCCGAGGGCAATAGGCAGGGATTTACCTCCCAACTGTTCATCCCATTCCCTTCCCCAAGCGCAAGGCAGGCACGGACGCCCCACAGAGCCACTAACGAATCCCCGTTTCCCGTTGCAGGACAAGCGCCCGCGGAGTCAGGGATCACAGGCTCTCCAGAATTAGGGCAGGCGCAAGCACGCCCCAAGCGAACGTGCGGCAAGCCACAATGGTTGCGGGACTTCGTCCCATCCTAGGGGGGAGGGATGTTATGTATGTATGCATGTTCATTATACTGTAAGGCAAGATTGTAACCACTCCAGATACAAACGATATCAGCTATAAAGGAACGCGAGCAGACAGCCTATAGAGGGCAGCTGCGAGCGTTCACTCTCACATGGTTCACATTGCTCAATCACGGACAGCCGCGGGAAAACCTTCCCCGCATTCAGCAGCTGAAGAAAGACCTGCATTCAGCAGCTGAAGCAAGACCTGCATTCAGCAGCTGAAGAAAGACCTGCATTCAGCAGCTGAAGCAAGACCTGCATTCAGCAGCTGAAGAAAGAGGCGTGCCTGGGCGAGGCCACGCCGGTAGCAACCAATCAGCTACCGTGCTACAAGATTCAAATGTAGAGAGCTACTGTATATATTGAGATGTATCACCGCCATTCCTCATGCTTCACTGGAACCTCATGCAATGCAATAAACCTGTGTTAAACCAACCCTTCGGTTGTCCGGTCGTCTTTGGTCCCATACACTAAAATACCAGCATGTGCCTGCTTCAGATACCAACTCAGTAGTCCCTGTTTGATTCCACTTTTGGCCCATCAGCAGGTCAGATAGGAAAAAACCAAGTAAATTTTCATAACTCCTCCCTATTTTTTAAAATACTTTTTATTATTATTTTACAACAAAAATAAACATTAAAATACAAAAATACAAAAAAACCATCAACAATAAATTAAAAAATAATATTCACATACATTACCTACATAGAACAAATCACACACCAACTCCAATTAGTGAAACATAATCCACCACCCACCAATACACACATTGTATGGCACTTCCCCTTAAGGGAAAAGGGGCAGGGGGGCAGAGAAGCCTGCCCCTTTTAATCTAGATCTTCCCTTCCATCCCTTCCAGACTGTGCAACTGTCTGACACATTCCCATTAAGGGAAAGGGGGGAGAGAGAGAGCCTGTCCTTTCTGATCTAAATCTTATCTTATTCCCCATCTCCTTCCTTTAATTTTAGTTCCTTCGTTCTCAACACTTCTATACCCTTCTCTTCTCTTAATAATTGACTTCTATTATTATAACAATGTTTTAGTTACTCTTTAACCGACATCTCTATGTAGTTTTGACTGTTCTTCATTATCTAAATGTTCCATTTTATTTTTTCTTCCTTCTAGCTCCTGACATACCAATGCCAGCTCCCTCCTGTATATCTTTTCTCCCCTCTTCACAGACTGGACCTTCCCTTCCTCTTTTTCTTCTTCCTCCTCAGCCTGTTAGTCTCTTAAACAGAATTTCCCAATTTTCATCTCCCACATCAATTATTTTCAACATCTCCAACTGCCTAATGGCCCTCTTCAACTCTCCAAACTTTGCCTTCATAAAATATTTTCAAAAAATAGGAAATCCCCATTGATATCTTATCTTACATTTGCTTAGTATTTCCCTATTTGTCTTGTTAATGTGCATCCCCCTTTTTCAATCAGACCAAAAACAGATGTTAAATAACATCCATTACTGGATGAAGAAAATCTTTAACTAGTATGAGCATCTAAGTGCCACAGCAGAAGTTTCTCTCACCTGTAAGAGTAGGCAAATCAGCCTGGTTTTGTCTGGTAATTGGGACTCTCTGGAAGGTTGATTTCATACACCTGGAAAATTACCTCAGCTACTTTTTAGGAACATTAGTTTGCTACACTGTTAATTAGGAGCTTTTGCTTAACATCTATTTTTCACCTCAGACTGTGAAGGCTATATAATCAATTTCAGCTATAGAATCACAATGATGAGGAAATTAAATTTGAGCCAGACATCCTAGAGAGTAAAGTCAGAAAGGCCCTAAAAAGCACTGCAAACAACAAAGCTAGTGGAGATGATGGTATCCCAGTTGAATTTTTCAAAGCTCTAAAAGATAACAGAATCAAATTATTGCATTCCATATGCCAGCAGATCTGGAAAACAAAACAGTGGTCACATGATTGGAAAAGATCAGTATACGTTCCAATCCCAAAAAAGGGTAATGCCAAAGAATGTTTAAATTATCGAACAATTGCGCTCACCCAACATGCTAGCAAGGTGATGCTCAAAATAATACAGAATAACTTCAACAGCACATGGAGAGAGAATTGCCAGAGGTGCAGGCTGGGTTCAGAAGTGGCAGGGAGACTAGAGACCACATTCCCAACATACGGTAGATAATGGAGAAAACAAAGGAATATCAAAAATAAGTACAGTATACCTCTGCTTTATTGACTACACCAAGGCCTTTGATTGTATGGACCACAGCAAAATGTGGCAAGTACTTAAAGAGATGGGAATACCAGAACACCTCATATGCCTCATGAGAAATCTGTACAAGAGTCAAGAAGCAACAGTTAGGACAGAACACGGAATGACAGAGTGGTTTGGAATAGAAAAAGGAGTAAGACAAGGCTGCATTTTATCACCCTGCTTTTTCAACCTATACACAGAGCACATAATGCGCAATGCAGGGATGGAGGAATCACAATATGGGATCAAAATTGTGGGGAGAAACATCAACAATTTGAGATATGTAGATGATACCACCCTAATTTATTTATTTATTTTTGCACATTTGTATCCCGCCCTCCGGGGGGGGGGGTTACACCACTCAGGGCGGCTAACAATATAATAAAAATTACAATAAAAACAATTCAATGACAATAACTAAAAACAAACCTAACACCCCAATTAAAACCAGCATTAAACACAAACAAATTGTCATTATAAAAAAAAAAACACCCCCACCCTAGCCCTGTTAAAACAGAATAACCAAGCCTGGGGGGCAGCCCCTCACATAGGCTAAATCAGCCACCGGGCCTGACTGGTAGAGTCAAGCGTGCCTCAAACTTGCTGAAAGAGCCGTGTCTTCAGCCTCTTTCTAAAGGGCAGTAGATCCGTCTGGAGACGCAACTCAGGTGGTAAGAGGTTCCACAGGGCTGGGGCAGACACGGAAAAGGCTCTTTTCCTGGTCCCAATAAGATGTACTTCTTTCACTGATGGGACCACCAGTGAACCCCTCCTGTCTGCCCTAGTAGGACGGGCTGACTTCCTTGTGGCAACCCGGTCTCTTAAGTAACTTGGTCCAATGCCATGAAGGGCTTTAAATGTCAAAACCAGCACCTTGAATTGCACCCAGAGGCACACCGGCAACGAGTGTAGCTCCCGGAGAAGTGGTGAGGCACACGCATAACGCCTGCACCCCATCACGACCCGGGCAGCTGCATTCTGGACCAGCTGAAGCCTCCGAATGGTCACCAAGGGCAGCCCCATGTAGAGCGCATTTCAATAATCCAATCTGGAGGTGACCAGAGCATGAGTGACCATGAGCAAGGAGTCCCGGTCCAGGAACGGGCGCAGTTGGTAAATGACATGAAGCTGTACATGAGGAGGACCTCCAAATTGTGCACCGGATCTGACTGTGGCAAAGATGTCCCAGCCACGACCAAAGATGGTAACTCCCGGGATAACATGGGACCCTGCACCCAAAGCCACTCAGTCTTGCCAGGATTCAGCTGAAGCCCGTTGTCCCCCATCCAGACCCGAACAGCCTCCACACACCTGGTCAGGACTTCAACTGCATCACTCGGGTCCCCACGAGCTGAGATGTACAGCTGGGTATCATCTGCATACTGATGATACCTCACCCCATGGGAACAAATGATCTCACCCAGTGGTTTGGGTGAGAAATGGCAGAAAGTGAAGAAGATTTAAAGAAGTTCCTGATTAGGTTGAAAGAAGAGAGTGCAAAAGCTGGCCTGAGACTCAACATCAAGAAAACCAAGATAATGGCAACAGGTCCTATCAGCACCTGGAAAATAGATGGGGAAGAAGTAGAAGCAGTGACAGATTTTACTTTCTTAGTATCAAAGATCACTGCAGATGGTGACTGCAGCCATGTAGTAAAGAGGAGACTGATTCTATGGAGACAAGCCATGAGAAACCTGGGGAACATAGTGAAAAATAGAGACATCACCTTGCAAACAAAGTCAAAGCAATGGTATTCCCGGTGGTAATGTATGGTTGCAAGAGCTGGACCATTAGGAAGGCTGAGCGCAGAAGATTAGACACCTTTGAGATGTGGTGTTGGAGGAGAGTTTTTAGAATCCCCTGGACAGCGAGGAGAACAAATAGGTCAATCTTGAAAGAAATCAGTCCTGACTGCTCCTTAGAAGGTCAAATAGTAAAGATGATGCTGAAGTACTTTGGACATCAAATGAGAAGAGAGGATTCACTTGAGAAGGCCTTGATGCTGGGAAAGGTGGAGGGCAAAAGAAGAAGGGGTTGGCCAAGGATGAGATGGCTAGATGGTATTGAGGACGCAGCAGGCACAGAGCTGAGTGGGCTGAGGAGGATGGTGGAGGACAGGGGTGCCTGGAGGTCAATGGTCCATAGGGTTGCAAAAGGTCGGAATCGACTGTGCGACTGAACAACAAAATCAATTTCAGCTATTTTGAGTGGAGATAAAACTACAAAGGATCTAGATTCTAGAATATAATGGCTGAAATCTGTACCAAAGCTTCACAGGCATAACTCAATGTTATGCCTACAGTAACTAGAATAGCATCAACGTGGAAGTACAGTGGAACCTCATACAACAATCACCCCATATAGCAACGAAATCGTATAACAATTAGGTTTTGGGGGGAAATGACATCCCACATAACAATTTTCCCTATGGAAAAATCGTACAACAATTTTTCAATGTGAAAAACCACTTAGTGGAAAAAAATCGTTGTATGAGGCATCCCATAGGGAAAATCACTATACGATGCATGCATCATATAGCAATTGTTTCGTACAACAATGAGCCCTATGGAACAGATTAAAATCATTGTATGAGGTACCACTGTATTACCCACATAGAAACATTGTGGTATTTTCTTCCCAGTGAAAAGCTGTTCAAGCTATATGGTTAATTCCTTGGTTACTTTCCAGAAGATTTAATGTTGTCATATATTGGGGTCAAGAAAGAAATATGAATCATAAGTGCCAGTTACAAAATACTAATACTGACTTGTATGTTTGGGCCAGAGAAGTAATTAGCCACCATAGCATGTGCTTCATTAAATGGTGTGGTGTTTAAATTGCTTTATTACCTAAAGTTATACAACAATTGTCTCACCAGTTCTCAATTCTAATGTAAATATGTAGATACACCTACATATACACGGTGTGGCTTTCTAGTCTCAGCAATTGGTTATTACATGCTTTATGAACAGTCTGTGTTAAAAGCTGACTCCCCCCTCCCCCGCACAGCGGCAGATCTACACACTTTCCTTCAGGGATTATTTCTTTATACATTTTTAGTAGCTGACTGCCTACGGTGAGGCTTTCCTGTACAAGAATATATGAACTGTATATTTTATGATTTTTTTATTTCTAGTGACAGAGCTACATTTCACGAGATGATCTCCTTGTATTTTATATGTCTTTCTTTATTAGATCTTTGTTTCCTTCGGTTAATCCTTCTTAACATGATTTGCAATTAAAAATTAAAAGCTAAATGGATCCAGCTTCCTCAAGTGCTTGTACAGACCCCCTCTTTGTTGTCATATCTAACCAGCTGCTAGGTATTCGGGGGGGGGGGATGAAGAAATAATTTATTTTGTTCTCAAATCTCTATGTTACTAAGATGAAACAGAAAGAGCCGGATTAGTATTAAATTTATGGCTTTTGTAGTGTTACTTTAGGTTTTTTTGCTTCTGGCTCAAGTGAATGCATTTCTTGGATGTACCCAAACAATGCAACATAACTCATGACCACATGAAATAAAAATAAAAATAGCAATTACACTTATATACTGCCCTATAATCAGTGGTGGGCATCAGCAGGAGGTGATGCATTCGCTTCCAGTGTCATTGATGTGGGCTGGATGGAATGGAGTCCGGGGCCAGGGTCGATCCATTGGCCATAGGTTACAAACCCCTGTACTAGACAGATACACCATGGTTGTTATACACATACCCTGAACCAGTGGAAATGTGGCAGTCATCAAAAAGATAAATATGTCAGTGGCATACCTGTCAAGTTTTGGATTTGAAAATAAGGGAAATTTTGGCCACACCCCTCTGTGGGTGTGGTCAAATCTGTGGGTGTGGTAAAATATAGCCATGTGACTTGCTGGGCTCTAGTCAAGCCTGCCACATGCGAGAAAAGATGGCTGAGGTGTAAAACAGAACGGAGGAGGAAGAAACACCCAGAAGACTCAAAAGGGCAATATCAAAGGTGAAAAATCTTTACTAAATTAACGTGTTGTATTAAAAGTAGAAAAAAGCAACCAAGAACTGCATAATTACAAAATAACAATGAGAGCTTAGTTGAAATCAATACAATATTAATGACGATAAGCTATCTCGAATAGGTACCATGCAACAAAATCTATAAGTGTATCATATATCAGAATCAACAAGCATAATATGTGTGGTACACATCGAATAATCCATACTAATCACAGTAATAATCCTGATTCATACAATATGGAAAATCTGACAGGTGAGTAAAATGGCCACGCCGTGGTAGCTGGAGAACCCATGCAGACCAAAATTCTATACAGTTCAGTTCTATACAGTTCATGTGGTGCGATGCAGAAAGTCAGAGTCAATATCCATTCGGTATTATTTAGATATTTCGAGTTCTTCTTCAACAATCTGCAAAGGTATGGATTACATGTAAAACATATAAACCACCCATAGAAAAGACACTAAAATACAATATGCGAGAGTTATAAACATCTTAACATCAACATTCATGTTATAAACAAGTACCTGAAATCGACTATGCGACTGAACAACAACAAATTTTAAATGATATGTTAGATGGGTCAGTTTATTATGAGAAAGATACAACAACTAATCAGCTTTATACTAAGAGACTAAAGATTACCTAATATTAAAGGAAATGTACATTCCCTGGGATTAGCCTAATTTTCCTCTCCCATTACAGTTCTCTAGAAATGCAATCCTAGGCAAATTAAGGCCCTGTTTACTTTCCAGTGACCAATCACTATACAAAGTATACTGGAATGCAAAATGCTCCTGAGATGAGGGAAGGGATCTGTTGGAATAAACAGATACACAGCACTGCTTCTAAAAAATTGCTAAACATATTATTTATTACTCTTAAGTAGGCAGAAGTAACAAACTCTTTAAGAGTTTAGAAGGAAATGAGCAGAGTAAGGGCTTTATGAACTCTGGTGTGCCAATGGAAGAGGACATCATTTCCAAGATCATTAAATCAGTCACTACCGAGTTGCTTTCTTGAACTGAGATTACGGATTCTATTGGCTACCGAGTCATTTAGTTTCTTCTCCAACTGTCATACTTCCCCATTTATAATATTTAAAGAATGCTATAAACTCAGCTGCATAGTTTAAATTCTCTGAGGCTACTAAAATCTGGACAGGTAAAAGGAATAATAGCATTATCTATTATGAACAGAATTTGAGCTCATCTTTTCAACGGCATAAGTCACTAATTTAATTTAATTTAATTTAATTTAATTTAATTTAATTATCACATTTATATACCGCTCACTCGGCCAAAGCCAACTCAGGGCGGTTCACAATAAAAATTAAAAACACAAGTTAAAACAGTTAAAACAGTTAAAACTACCCACCCCCTAAAAACAAGGGCTGCAGGATCCAAAGGCACCATGGGGAAGAGTTCTTCTACACCAACCACCCAATGGCGGTTACCCTTCCACCTGCACCCCACACTTGACCCGCCAGCCAGGTTTTAAGATCTTTTCTGAATAAATCTATTTTATTTTAGGAATTTATATTCAACTAAATGATTCAAAAGGAGCTGCCAGCATATAAAGTGACAGAACTGGAGGCTCAGGGCTGAAGACTTATATTCAACATCCCAAATGTTGTTAATTGCTTGTGAAAGAAGAAATTATATAAACACCTGAAACCTATACCACAGGAGTTCTCAACCTTTTAAAGCCGGGGGCCGGGTCACACTCTCTCAGACAGCTCCAGGGGCCAGACAATCATTTTGCCTTTCCTCCACCACATGGCACTTCTGGGTGTGGTGGGGGCCACATGAAATGCCAACACAAGCTGCATCCGCCCCGGGGGCCTCAGGTTGAGAATCCCTGCTCTACCATAAATGATGCTGGGTAAGGCTGATGTTGTCTTCAGATGTGGCAATTTTTCCAGATGTGATATATTTCTGATACCTACCTCAATTTTCCAAAGACTCTTGTGAATTCTCTTCTGTCCTTGGGAAGACATTTGGTGGGGTGGGGTGGGGTGGGGTGGGGAACAGGATTTTGTGGGTGGGAGTTGATAACCAAAAATTGCCACCAGCAGTAAAGTCATCCCAGCAGCACTTTTCAGTGTCAGGAACCTCAACACCTCAGAAATGTTTTATTTCCAAAAATAAAGTTTTGTTGGCTTGTTGTATTTTCAGTCTTTTCCAGTGTAACCTATGGAAGAAGATTGCAGCCAATGAATAGTAGTAATCTGTCTATAGCAGTGGTGCCCAAACCTTTTTTTTTTTTTGTGGTCCCACCCCCGACTCATAGCTGTGGGAGCCGGAGGCAGGCTGCTCACGCTGCTGACAATTTTGACATCAGTAGCGGTGGTGGCGGTGGTTTCGGTTGTGGCCACGTTGGCGTTGGCCGTGGTGGCCGCGGCGATCGCACTTTGTCCTGGCTGCTCCATGCAGCCTCTTGCTTGATCCCATCCCCTCTGCACCCTTTGCCAAAGCCGGTTGCAATGTTAGGAAAATCTTCGGAGCCTCCTCTGTTTCAAAATCTGTGGCCCTGGAAGGGTAAACCTGGTGCACTGTGGTGACGTCATCCCGGGCACACTAGGGAGCTCTCCTAGCACCACCACCGCTGCTGCCACTGCTGACATCAGGTAGTGGGGGCAGGAGGAGGGGCGGTCCACGGTGAGTCTGGGTACTCACCGTGGGCTGCATTAATGATATGCAGGGGCCTAATTGTGCCCGCAGGCCATATTTTGGGTGCCCCTGTTCTACAGCTTGCAGAAATTGACATAAAAATTAAATGAAGCCAATCTCCCATTGCAGGCGCACCCCCCAATAAAGGACTCAGACACTGGTAAAAGTGGATAACGGCATTGGGCCACATTTATTGATTCATGCCCTAGTCCGAATTATAAATTTCTATTGGTAATTGACCAATCATAATTCTTTAAGGCAAGCAGGCCGAAGTAACACTGGTAAGGTACCACCCAAAATTGCCAACGGCAATTGTTACAATGTATCTATTTGTATCAATTTGTTTGTTGACAACAAACAAATTGTTGACCGTAGTCAATATCTAACTAATGACCCCACCCTCTGACGCGTATCCGTGAAATCACGGGGTGATGCATGCTGTCTAGCTGTAGCCATCACCCCGTCGCCTGGTTCGTCGTTGACCGGACAACGTTTAACCAACTTATGCCTGTCTAGTGTTGTCCAGTCAATTGCGAACCTGCCGGATACCTGTGGGTCATAAATGTTTACCTTACCAGTGATACCCGCCCATGTGACCAAAGTCAACAGCAGCAACAGAAAACCCCTATATCAAACCATAGCAACAGTGTGGGATGGGCGAAAAAACCAGGACCCGAGAGCCAATTGTGGGTCCCAGTCAAAAATTCCCACCCGGCCCCGAAGCGACCAAAATATCACACTGTTAACTAGGGAGGGGGTGGAGGGGAAAAACTTCTCCGCTCCGTCGCTTCGCAAAATGGCAGCTCGGCTGCCTCATGGCCACCCCTTTTATAAGGGAGCTGGCCACACCCCCTAACTACCCGGATGCCTTCGTCCGATGGGGGGGGCCCGCAAAGAGCGCGGCTGCCATTTTGGCGCCGCGCTTGCATTGCAGGCGCACCCCCCAATAAAGGACTCAGACACTGGTAAAAGTGGATAACAGCATTGGGCCACATTTATTGATTCATGCCCTAGTCCGAATTATAAATTTCTATTGGTAATTGACCAATCATAATTCTTTAAGGCAAGCAGGCCGAAGTAACACTGGTAAGGTACCATCCAAAATTGCCAACGGCAATTGTTACAATGTATCTATTTGTATCAATTTGTTTGTTGACAACAAACAAATTGTTGACCGTAGTCAATATCTAACTAATGACCCCACCCTCTGACGCATATCCGTGAAATCACGGGGTGATGCATGCTGTCTAGCTGTAGCCATCACCCCGTCGCCTGGTTCGTCGTTGACCGGACAACGTTTAACCAACTTATGCCTGTCTAGTGTTGTCCAGTCAATTGCGAACCTGCCGGATACCTGTGGGTCATAAATGTTTACCTTACCAGTGATACCCGCCACACGGGGAGGCTTCCCAAAAGGCTCACCGCCCCCCCCCAAGACCGTCAGCTTGGTCGACAGGCCTGCTCGCCATTCCACTAACCAGAGGTCCATACCTCCCTGCGACAGATGGGCCCCATCCCCTGAGTAAAGCTCGTAATTTTGCAGACTGACGGCGGGGAGGCTAATGACGCGTCCCCCGCCCTTGTCGAACAGGAACCGGGCAATAGCCCCGTTCACGGAGCGTCGGCTCAGTCAAGAGCCTCGAGGCCGAACGCCCCCCTGTAAGCGTACCACGGTATCGTGTCCGACCAATTGAGGGATGTGGCAGGCCACACATGATGTGAGTAGGGCAGGTCACTGCAAACCGCAAGGTTCTGCGATAGGCCAGTGACCTGCCCCAAGCCATCGCCCCCAAGGTACATAACCAGGACATCGGGCGAGTCAGCATCCCTGATGTAGAAAAGGAATGGCAACAGTTCCCGCCATAACATGCCGCGCTTACCATACTACCTGAGACGTGCGGCTGCACCCAGTCCCAGTCGGGGTCCCCACTCTGTCGCCGCAGCGTAACGCGCTGCCCTGTGCAGCGTAATGCGCTGCCCTGTGCAACGTAACGCGCTGCACCATGCAGCGTAACGCGCTGCCCTGTGCACGTGGCTACGGCCCACCAGCCATACTGTCACCGGTGTAAAACGACACCCAGGGTCTGTCAAGGAAAAAAGGGGGGAGAAACGGTGCAGTGACTAAACTGGTACTCACGTTTGAAGAGGGCGAACACAAAACTGAAAACATTGTGGTCCCCACCCTCCCGTGCGGCGTATTTCAGCCCCGGAGTACCCAAAAACAACTGCAGTAGAAGCCGCCCCTATCCTGAACGAATGGGTGCCGCAACGGGCCCCAGAGGGGCCAACACTGTCTAGTGCCTTCCCGGCACCCTCCAAATTGAAATTTAGTAAGAGAAGACCCACCTTGGTGACAGAAAAACTGGCCATGGTGCGTGCCACACAGTGCAAGGAAATCCTGTAGGGCACCAACCGGACAGATGTCTGCCGAGGAACATCGTAGCAGTCTACTCCACTGCCTACGCCGTGCTGATTTGTTTTAGAGGAGCGTATCCCCAACTGAGCCCAATATTGTTCACACAGACATCTCCGAGTTCCAGTGCCCTACGACTTGCATCCGCCTTATACAGCATCTCAAGCTCGCCGATGCGGAGCGCTCCAAAAAAGGCCACCGTTGTAGCCGCATGAAATGGGCTGCCTCATCTTATCAAAACAGAGGCCAGGCCAGCCCCGGGCCAATTGGGTAAAAACCCCTGGGGAAATCGGGTGGCGGTCGTCCGGGCAACGCCCACGCGCGCGCACCCACCCCTCCAAAACATGTCTCACACGGAAGTCAGTGGTGCTGTCCACATGACCTCCCACTTTGGCCATAAAAGCCAACACTGACAGCTTAGATGCTATGGTGCGAGGTGCAAGGCCCTGGGCATGCAGGTAAACCATGAACCGCAGAACATGGGTTACCGGGATCGGCCAGGTTCCTGGCATTTGAAATTGGGTACAGAATGCTCTGAAAGAATTAAATGCATCGTGATACGCCTTACGCGTGCGTGGCGCTAGTGACAGGCCAATCGCCCGGTTCACCTCTCCTTGCCAATATTCCATATCTCGTCCGGGAGTGGCGAGGGAAATTCCTCCGCATCCGGGGCCAAGGCATGGAACCGGGAGATCTGCAGGCGGGACAAAGCATCAGCAATATCATTAGTAACCCCTGGGACATGCCTGGCCCTGAAAAGAACGTTGAGGCGCAGGCTGCGCAACGCAAACTGGCGCACTGGGTCCATAACCCTGGGCGATTTAGAGGTCTGTGCATTGACAATGTGGACAACAGCCGCATTGTCACACCAAAATGGACAACCGAGTTGGCCCCCTCCTCGCCCCATAGCATCAAAGCACCCAGGATAGGGAAAATTCCAGATACGTGAGACCACGCAGGCGACCCGTGCCTGCCCAGGATGGTGGCCACCCACCATAGGCCCACTTCCAATTGAACTACATCCCATAACTCAGGGATCCCGAGGCATCGGACTGTATCTTAAAGCGAGGGGAAGCCAGGAGCTCAGACCTCCAAAATGACACCCCATTGAAATCCCTCAGGATCTGTAGCCAGACAAGCACGTCTGCCCTGATACCCCGGGTAAGTCTAACCCTATGGTGGGGCCTGGACAATCCTGCCATGACGTCGCGCAAGCGCCGAGCAAATGCCCTGCCCAGTGCGACGACCCTGCCAGCGAAATTGAGGTGACCATGTAGCACCAGCAGGTCCCTCAGTGATGCCATGCGCTTGGCCAGCAAGTCCGAGATAAGGGCCACTAGCTTTGACACCTTATCCCGCTGCAACCTAGAAGCCTGCGCTACCGTGTCAATCTCCACCCCCAGGAATACTAGCTGTGTAGGTGGGCCCTCGGTCTTTTCGGGCGCTAAAGGGACACCAAGTTCCTCCATTAGCGTCTGAAATGTGTTGAGGAGACGTGTGGATGTGTCCCAGCCCCGTTCAGCCCCGAATAAAATCATCCAGGGAATGGGCTACAGACCGGGACCCTGATCTGCGAACAAAAGCCCACTCTAGGAAGGTGGAGGAACGCTCGAATGCCGAGCCCGAATTGGAACAGCCAAAAGGCATGGCATCATTGAAATAATATGCTCCCCGGAACGGGGGCGCAGGGACAGGGCCAACGACCCTGCCCGCATAGACCTCCTTATCATTGCTGGCAGGAGCCACCTCCTCCCTCCCCCTAAGGGATAAAGATTGGGGGCATCCTGAGGGGACCTATCACCCATGAAAGGGATACGTAACCCCTGCCTAAAACCCTGAAGGAGATATCCGCATCCTCTCCCTTCGGGTACAATGTGAGCCAGCGCTCCAACATGTCCACATTAATTGGGGAGGGAGCCCTTCGGTGAACTAGATCCATCTGCGGCAGTCTTGCCAGCCCCCTGTCCACCCCTCCCTCTGCCCCGCATCCCTCCAGGCCTGGGACAGGCAGAGGCCGCATGGGGGCCAGCACAGGGGGGACACTAATGTCTGTATTTGCCATTCTTCCTATTGCAGGAACCATTGGACGAGAAAGTCCAGCACAGCAGGCGGGCTGGAAACCCCCTGCCCCGCCCCCTGGCAGTGGACCTGTGCTGGGGCCGCCCGCTGGACCGCATGTCCACAATGGTATCTCTCCCCGGGCGCGGGGCGCGTGGGCGTCATGTACAAAAGCCACAGCCTCTGGCATGGCTCAACCCACCTAATCTCGGGGTGCCGGGGAATCCGCATATGGAATTACACGTCATAAGCCAACCACGATGGGCCCGGAAAGTCAACCATCGCCCGATAGATGTTGTCCAAATACTGGACCATCGGAATTGCCAAATCCGGCCGGGCCCTAAGGTACACCGCCATGTATATGAGGTAGGCCGGCAACCAGTCGGCCCACGTACGTGGTGGCTTGCGACGACGTGCCTGCTCCTTATCCTTCTCATCCTGCCCCCCCTACTCCTTGGTGGGCCCTCTGTTGAGGAGTGAGAAGATATCCACGTACTCCCCCCGCCAGATCTTCTCTTTGGTGATCTGTGCCAAATGGTCACCCAGCGGTAAGGAATACCCCGCCGTCAGCAAGGCCGACACAGGCACAACAGGAACTGCTGGCATCTGAAAGGGGGACTGTACTAACCCAGCCACCCCCAAAACATTCCCCACAGGGTAGAAAACACCCCCCACCACGGGGCCCTGGGTGGTAGTTGCCGTCGCCAGGTGGGGCGTCAGCGGCTGGACCGCCGCCCCACCCGTGCGAGGCCAGGCCATTGGATACCCCCCCAACGTGGCCACGTGTGTAGGTGCACTAGCTTGGACCGCATACTCACATGCTGCACCCCCGTAGGCCGCCCCCACCGGGGGTTCCGGCCCACTGGGGGCGTCAGAGCTCACAACCGCCGTCGAGCTCGTCGATGGGGCCTGACCCGCACCGGTCTGTTGAATGGGGAGCTGAGAGGCAGTGGCCTAGGTCGTGCCACGTGCCTCAAGCAGCTCGACCCGTCCCGTCGCCTGCCGCTGCCCAGCAGACGATGCACCGAAACGAACCCCAAAGGG
Source organism: Bradypodion pumilum (assembly GCA_035047305.1). Taxonomy (NCBI): domain Eukaryota; kingdom Metazoa; phylum Chordata; class Lepidosauria; order Squamata; family Chamaeleonidae; genus Bradypodion; species Bradypodion pumilum. The sequence goes on from JAWDJD010000004.1 coordinate 121,914,411, forward strand.
AGCCCAAGAGTGGCTAGCCCGGGCCAGGGATGTCTCGAGGGCCGCAACGCGGGCCAATAAGGCTTCCACGCTGACATGGGGCAAAGGGCCAGCCGGCCCGCCTACTACAGGCATGGGTACAGGTCCCTGCACCCCGGGGCCTGAATAGGGCAACAACCCCACACCCGGGCCCGTTAGGGCCGATGTAGCAACCTGCCAGGGAAGGGGACCGGACCACCCCCCAAGGCTGAAAGGCCTCGGAGCGAGCTGCGCTCCTATTAAGGAAGGCCCAGCGGAATGGGCAACACCAGGAGAGGTGTCCACCGCTTGCGGGCCGAGGGCCGCAGCCCCTACTGGCCCCGTGCGTGGGCCACCATTCTCTAGCCAGGGGGAATAGACCCCATTCCACCGGTCCCGGTGGGTGCAGGCAAAGGCGGCAGCTGGGGAGGCGCAGCCGCGGTCTTCCGACCCAGATTGCGCCTCCGAACCGCACGAGCCGCGATGGGCCCGGAAGCCTCTCAGACAATCGATGGGAAGCCGAAACGAGAGAATTCAGCAGCCAAAAGGCTTCCCGGTAAAAGCAAAAGCGACGGAGGTAAGAGGGAAAAACTTCTCCGCTCCGTCGCTTCGCAAAATGGCAGCTCGGCTGCCTCATGGCCACCCCTTTTATAAGGGAGCTGGCCACGCCCCCTAACTACCCGGATGCCTTCGTCCGATGGGGGGGCGCAAAGAGCGCGGCTGCCATTTTGGCGCCGCGCTTCCATAGTTGCTGTTGACCTGGTGAAGAAAAGTTTTAGTATATCTTCACATGCTATCTGAAATCCTGGGGGAAAGAGTACTGACAGGCCATGGCCAGCCCTGTTCTTAGGCAAAATGAGGTGCCTGCTTCATGTGAAAAAGGGTTAGGACAGGAGGCAATAGTTGTCTCCTCAGTGGTTCTCAATGGGGTTCACAGAAAGAGCTTCCTTGAAGATTGTGCTATTTTTGAATCACAATCTGGGGTACTCTGGTAACAGCCACCTTGTCCAGCTAATTTTTCTAACACTAGGTCAGGCAAAAGAAACTGCAGAATAAACTCACCAAAAGGTCAATTCATTTTTGCAGTTTCATGTCTGGCCTAGACACGAAAGAAGAAGTGGTTCTCAACCTTGGGTCCCCAGATGTTCTTGTACTACATCTCTGTTATGTACTGAATAGTTTGTGACAAGTACCCCTTTAACAGATTGTATCCGACAATTGTATCTATTGTAAGTAATCAATGACACATTGTAGCAAGCTGTTAAGAACAATACTGCTTGTGCCAATAGCAGTGTCAGCTCATATGATACTGATTCCCCTGAATACCTGAAGGGCGGGAAACCTCCCCGCCGCACCGCACCTGAAGAAGAGGGGCGTGACGTTCCATGACGTCACACAGACAGTAACCAATGAACTATCACCCGGGTTATTCAAAATGTACAGTGTACTATAAATAGAGCTGTTTGGTCCACCTTTACCTCATGTTCACACTGACTACCATGCAATAAAGTTGTGTTTTAGCCCTTACTGCGGCTCCTTCTTTGTCTTCCGTGCAAGACACCAAATTGGTGATGAAGGTGGGATGGCGTCCTGAAAAGTGAACATTGTGCCCTTTGATACCACGAAGCCAGAAAAATGGGAACTCTACAAACAGCAGTTCCTCTACGCTATGGACCTTGAAGGCATCAAGGAGGAAGCCCAGTGCCGGGCATTCCTACTGGCCCAGTGCAGCCTAGAGACTTTGGAACTGGCCACCAACCTCCTAACGCCGAGACTGCTCAGGGCCGTGCCCCTGGATGAGATCCTCGCCGAGTTGAGGAAGCACTTTCAGCCGAAAGTGTCCATGTTTCCAGCAAGGTTGGCATTTCAGCAGTGGTGCCAGCGGGCCGGTGAGTCCGTGGCAGACTTTGTGGAAGCCCTGCGGGTGGCTGCCGTGCCTTGCCGGTGGGGAGCATCCCTGAGCGAGGCGCTGAGAGACAGGCTCCTGCTGGGCCTGTGAGATGAGGGGGCCAGGAAAAAACTCATGGCCAAGGATGAGAGCATCTCGTTCGAGCATGTCCTGCGCATCGCCCAAGTCGCCGAGTCAGTGCAACAAGGCGAACGGGTATGCCGGGCCAGGACTGCCGTGGTTGGGGGCCCCCAGCCGGCAGTCCCAGTCCACAGCTGTTCCTCCCACGAAGAGCAGGGGCCCTCCGAGTCCACCACGTCCACCTCCGACTTCAGCGAGGACGAGGACGTGCAGCAAGTGCAGAGGAGACCCGAGAGGCGAGACCACGCCAGAGAGGACCGCCGCTGTGATGGATGCGGGGCATTCCATGACCGGAGCCGATGCCAATTCCAGAAGGTGGAGTGCCACAACTGCGGGCGGTGTGGGCACATCGCGAGGGTCTGCAGGCGGCGTCGAGACGACGGCAAGGGCCAGGCGGAACGGTCCCAATGAAAGGCGGACAAGGTCGGGCACATCCTCGATGACAACGAGCCCCAGGAGCACCACGTGTCTCGACGGATTCCCGATGACCGCAACCAGGCGGTCCACAGCGTGCAGTTGCGCCGGCCCCGGGTTTTTGTTGAGGTACTGGTACAGGGGGTCCCAATAAGGATGAAGATCGATTTGGGGTCATCGTACTCCATCGTCTCCCACAGGGAATTTCTATGCATTCCCCCAAAGTCACGCCCCAAGCTGAAGGCCCTTAAGACTAATTTGTGGGACGTTCAGGGCAAGAGTATACCAGTGTTGGGGCTGGGAGAGTTCAAGGTTCAGTTTAAAAGGCGCTCCACGCAGTTGCCCCTAGTAGTCCTGAAGGAAGGGTCCTGCTGCCTCCTGGGTACACAATGGTTCGGGGCCCTTGGAGTCTTCATCGGAGGCATACACGCCATGCAGGCTGACCCAATCACAGAGGTGTGTAACGCACACCCGGCCGTTTTTTAGAAGGGGCTAGGGAAGTTCAAAGGGCCCCCAGTTTCCTTCGAATTGGACCCCAACATTCGACCCATCAGGATGAAGCCAAGAAGAGTGCCTTTCGCACTAAAGGACAAAATAGAGACTGAACTGGACAAACTAGTGGGTCAGCGGATTTTGGTGCCGGTGGACTCCGCCTAGTGGGAAACCCCCATTGTTACGGCACTTAAGGCTAATGGGGAGGTCAGAATCTGTGCTGACTACAAGTGCATGATTAACAAGGCAATTCGCCCAAACGCGTATCCAGTGCCAGTGGTAAGCCACCTGTTAGCAACCTTGTATGGGGGGAGGTGTTTCGCCAAACTAGACTTGGCCCAGGCATACCAGCAATTGTCGGTAACCCCAGCTACAGCCGCCGCTCAGACAATTGTGACCCACAAGGGAGCTTTTAAAGTCACGCGCCTCCAATTCGGTGTAAATTCGGCTCCGGGGATCTTTCAGTCCCTCATAGAAAAATTGTTGAAGGGGCTCCCAGGTGTTTTCCCCTACTTTGATGACATTCTGATAACAGCGGGAGGGGAACAGGAATTGGCCAAGAGGTTAGACGGGGTACTAACGGTGTTCGAGAGAGCAGGGCTCAGGTTAAGAAAGGACAAGTGTGTATTTTTTGCTGAAGAGGTAGAGTTTCTGGGTTTCCGAATAACCCCTGAGGGCATAAAACCAGCAGAGTCAAAGGCAGCGGCAGTGAAAGATGCTCCTCGCCCCACCACCAAGACTGAACTGCAGTCCTTCCTAGGACTCCTAAATTTCTATCACTCTTTCCTCCCGGGAAAGGCGTCGGTAGCGGAACCGCTGCATAGATTGCTCAAAAAGGATGCGGCTTGGCGTTGGAGGGACAGCCAGAAACGGGCGTTCTGGGGGCTCAAACAGCTTTTTTCTTCCGAGGCTGTGTTGACCCACTTCAATCCAAAGAAACCAGTTGTGCTAGTCTGCGATGCCTCACCGGTGGGGGTGGGGGCAGTCCTCTGCCACGTGCTAGAGCGCGTGAGAAGCCCCAGTGGCATACTATTTGAGATCCCTGTCCAAGGCAGAGCGCAACTACACGCAAACAGACAGGGAAGCCCTAGCGATTGTTGCAGGAACCAAGAAGTTCCACGATTTTCTCTATGTAAGGCCATTTAAAGTTGTGACTGACCATAAGCCCCTTTTAGGGATTTTCACTACAGATAAGCCAACCCCACAGATCTTGTCCCCAAGGATGCTGCGATGGGCGATCTTTCTCAATGTGTACCAGTATGCATTGACCTACCGCCCCGGCAAGGAGATCAGCCACGCTGATGCCCTTTCTAGGTCACCCCTCCCACAGGCAGGGGACCCCGAGTGTGAGGTAGAACAGGACCACCAGGTGCTCCTGATTGAGGCCCTAGAGGCGCCTCCAATTCTGCCAGCTAAGATCGCCACGGCTACGGCAAAAGACAAGTCATTGGCCTTAGTCAGTTCATGGGTACAAAAAGGCTGGCCAGCAACCTCCCCTATGGAGGAATTCAAGATTTACGGTAGGTGGAGAGACGAGCTCTCCCTAGAAAGGGGCTGCCTACTCTGGGGGCAGCGGGTAGTAATCCCTGAAGTTCTGAGGTCCCGGGTGCTCAAGATGCTGCATATCAGCCACCCGGGGATCGTGTGCTCTAAGGTGCTAGCGAGGAGTTATGTCTGGTGGCCCAAACTGGACACAGATATAGAACATATGGTTGGCACTTGCCAGAGCTGCCAGACCACCTGGCCCGAGGAGTCCCGACTTCCGCACAGAGAATGGGACATGGCCCATGGTCCCACCTACATGTGGACTTTGCGGGTCCTTTCAGAGGTACCCTTTTCCTTTTAATAGTGGACTCCTACTCCTACTCCAAGTGGTTGGAGGTAATTCCCATGGCCAGTACATCAGAGAGGCCCGCGCTCACCCCGTAGCCACACCATCGCTCGGGGGATTGAGCCCACCTGCGCCCGCCACTGCCGCTGCCCCCTCCGAGCCACGCCTGACTGGAGGGGTGAAAAGCCGCCACCGCCACCGCCGCAGAGAGGCCCGCGCTCACCCCGTAGTCACACCATCGCTCGGGGGATTGAACCCACCTGCGCCCGCCGCTGCCGCCGCCCCCTCCGAACCACGCCTGGCTGGAGGGGTGAAAAGCCGCCGCCGCCGCCGCCGCAGAGAGGCCCGCGCTCACCCCGTAGCCACACCATCGCTCGGGGGATTGAGCCCACCTGCACCCGCCGCTGCCGCCGCCGCCTCCGAGCCACGCCTGGCTGGAGGGGTGAAAAGCCGCCGCCGCCGCAGAGAGGCCCGCGCTCACCCCGTAGCCACACCATCGCTCGGGGGATTGAGCCCACCTGCGCCCGCCACTGCCGCCGCCCCCTCCGAGCCATGCCTGGCTGGAGGGGTGAAAAGCCGCCGCCGCCGCCGCAGAGAGGCCCGCGCTCACCCCGTAGCCACACCATCGCTTGGGGGATTGAGCCCACCTGCGCCCGCCGCTGCCGCCACCCCCTCCGAGCCACGCCTGGCTGGAGGGGTGAAAAGCCGCCGCCGCCGCCGCCGCCGCAGAGAGGCCCGCGCTCACCCCGTAGCCACACCATCGCTCGGGGGATTGAGCCCACCTGGGCCCGCCGCTGCCGCCGCCCCCTCCGAGCCACGCCTGGCTGGAGGGGTGAAAAGCTGCCGCCGCCGCCACCGCAGAGAGGCCCGCGCTCACCCCGTAGCCACACCATCGCTCGGGGGATTGAGCCCACCTGCGCCCGCCGCTGCCGCCGCCCCCTCCAAGCCACGCCTGGCTGGAGGGGTGAAAAGCCGCCACCGCCGCCGCCGCCGCCGCAGAGAGGCCCGCGCTCACCCCTCAGCCACACCATCGCTTGGGGGACTCGTTCTGGGACTCGTTCTCCACGAGGGGAGTGACAGGTGGGAACCACTGCTGTTGACGCAGCTGCCCTTATGGTCTTTTGAACCATTGGGCACTTTTGTGGCTGCTGGGTGGTTGAGATTAATTCTGTAATTTTTATAATGTATGTGTTATTATTATTTTTATGTGACTTCCCCCTCCCCCTTCCCCCCCATTGTCATTTTATTCATGATATTATGCTTATATGTATTGTATTCCTATCATACAGTATTGTATACTGTTTATTCTGTATTGTATTTTTTGCATAATTTGATGTTTTGATTGTATTAATTGTGTATTGCCTTTTGTATTCTATTGTATATTTTGCTCTGTTTATTGTATTTATATATGTTGTAAGCCGCTTTGAGTGGCACTTGTGTCAGGAAAGCGGGATAGAAATAAAACTTAATAATAATAATAATAATAATAATAATAATAATAATAATAATAATAATAATAATAATAATAATAATAATAATAATAATAATAATAATAATAATAATAATAATCAGCTGCAACGATTAAGCAATTACGCAAAGTATTCAGCTGCTTCGGTTTACCGGACATACTTGTGAGCAACAATGCCACAACTTTCACGTCAGCGGAGTTTCAGGGTTTCATAGAGATTAACAAAATTCGCCACATAACCACGGCCCCATTTCACCCCGCTACAAATGGTCAAGCGGAACGCCTGGTGCAAACAACGAAGGACGCACTGCGTAGGATGGGCCCTGGGGAATTGAACTTGCAGCTTTGCCAGTTCCTATTAAGGTACCGTGTAACACCCTTAGCGTCAGGGCTCTCTCCTGCCGAGCTCCTCATGTGGAGGAAACCCGCCACGATTCTCTCAAGACTAGACCCAACCAGGGTGGAGGATACGGGTAGAAACATAGAAGCGGGGGGACCAAGAGTTTCGAGATTGGCCAGCCGGTACACTGCCGGAATTACGCGGCTGGCGGCCCCACGTGGGTACCTGGAATAGTGGTCGGACAGACGGGGCCAGTCTCCTACAATGTCGAGACAGGCATAGGACTCCTCTGGAGGAAGCACGCCGACCAGCTCAAAGGTAGAGTAGTGGGAAGGCAAGATGTGAGTGACCAAATGGAGCAGTCAGCGTTAGGGTTCTCCCCCACCCGCTTATCCCAAGGGGGAGACACAGACCACAGGGGGAGGGAGATGATACAAACCCGCACCCTTTTGACCCGCCGGGTAACAGGGACAATTTAGAGGAGAGGGATTTCGAAGACTTGTTAGATTTTGAGTTAGGAGATCGGGGGGATTTTTCGGAGTGGTCCCCCACCCATCCAAGCCAAGAGCGGGGTTTTTCTTTAGTCCCTGGAGCACCCGGTCTCACATCCTTGGAGTTTACTCCCACACCTAGACCTTCCCAATCCCCGGTTCACGACTCGCAGCCAATCGCTAATGAGTCACCCTCCTCAAGTGCAGGGACTCTGGCCCAAAGTGCAGCCACCACTCGCCCAAAGCGAACGTTTGGAAAGCCTCAATGGCTAAAGGACTTCGTCCTCGCCTAGGGGGGAGGGATGTTATGTACTGAATAGTTTGTGACAAATACCCCTTTAACGGATTGTATCCGACAATTGTATCTATTGTAAGTAATCAATGACACATTGTAGCAAGCTGTTAAAAATAATACTGTTCGTGCCAATAGCAGTGTCAACTCACATGATACTGATTCCCCTGAATACCTGAAGGGCGGGAAACCTCCCCGCCGCACCGCACCTGGAGAAGATGGGTGTGACGTTCCATGACATCACGCGGACAGTAACCAATGAACTATCACCCGGGTTATTCAAAATGTACAGTGTACTATAAATAGAGCTGTTTGGTCCACCTTTACCTCATGTTCACACTGGCTACCATGCAATAAAGTTGTGTTTTAGCCCTTACCCCGGCTCCTTCTTTGTCTTCCGTGCAAGACACCAAAATCTCTCAGAAGCCTTCAGCATCATCTATACTGGCCAAGACATCTGGGAGCTGTAATCCCAGAACATCTGGGGACCCAAGGTTGTGAACCACTGTGCTAGAGGACAAAGTTGTCTATGTGTCACATAACTTGCCCTTTTCCAAAATGGCCTACTGTCCTTTGGGTTGGTAGGAAATGCTATTCTGTCTTTAGGATTGATTATTCAACTGACCGTTCTCTTGTATACGTAGAATAGGCAAGGGGACACGGTCTCCTTTATTTTTAGTAGCAGAGCATCTTGGGTATGACTCTCCTCACGGCTATGACAAACACCACAGATTATTCTCTTTGTAACTGCATGACTCCCATTTAAGCCCCTAGTTATATATGGACATCGGGACCCATCCAGGAAAAAACAGACCTTGCAAAGAAAGAGTGGCACAAGTGGAAGTGAGTAACAAACAGGCATTTGTCTGCTTTCTCTATAATTTGCTGCCTACAGGATCAGTGTCTCACAGCTGCCCTGGTAATCACCGCAGTGGTCTGTAGCATTTGTTGGAGTGAGAAGTAGCTCAGAAAAAAGGAACAGAAACATATGGCAAGGCTTTATAAGGTTAATGACTGATGGCTCCAAAATTACGGTCAACTAAAAAAATATTCCTCACAAAAAGACACTTGAGAGATTGCACTTTGTACATAAACTAATGGAACTGTTTGTTCTGTGCAGAAGCCGACTAGGTAGAAAAAATGTTTTTCCCCCCTGCAAAGAAGCTACCCTTTTCAAATGAAATGGATTAAATGTGTTGCATAAGCTTCCCCAGAGATAATGTTAATACACAATAATAAGGACCATATTTACATAGAAATGCAAGTGGGGGTAGAGTTTTAAACCTCATGGCAGTCAGAGAAACTTGGAGGAGAGATCAAAAGGGTCTTTGATTTGTTTGAAAGTTTCAAATGATCCATTTCCACTTCTTACAAAGTTAGTGTGCCGTCTGTGGGCACATCATGTCCTAATCAAAAAAGAAGGTTCATCTGCTTCATGTGTCAATACTGTAAACATGTAAATCTGGAAAATATTTTCCAAACAGGCAGCCATGTGTAAAATGTTCAGATCCTGCCATTAAAGGGTTGCAGCTGCAGAGAAATGCAAACTGTGTGCTATGTCATGAAGAGTCCAGATGTGAAACAATGCAAGACCATTTTTCATCTTGGATTGGCAGCTGGACTGCACTTTTGGAATGTCTTTTTAAGCAGGGCTTTAGCAAGTTGCACAACAATAATTATGTAATCACAAAGCAACCGAACAGATGGATCTCGCGTTTCAAGCAGCTTTCATTTAATTCCCGCAGCTGCAGAATTTCAAAGGGTCACACACTCAGTTTGATGCCCAACCCAGATGTCATTTTAGGGTGAACCATCAGCGCATCAGGTTTAGGAGAAAAGTGTTAGATAGTAAATATCATCCTCTACAAAATGTCTTTATTTTTACTCTCTTTTTTTAGCCAACTTCAGAGACATCTGACTAAAACAGCAAGTGAGATCATCATAAACCACCACACTCTGCTTGGAAAATATCCAGCCTTTACCCTTTTTATGGATAATACAATGTTTGGTCTAGAATTCTTGTTTTAAACAAATTTGTTGTCCATTATTTATTAAGTGGTTACTTTTATATCTCATGTTTTCTATGGGCTCATAGCACTGTATGCAGCTCTCCTGCTTCCAATAAGGTACACCAACTGGAACTCGTTGGTTGGTTGGTTGGTTGGTTGGTTGGTTGGTTGGTTGGTTGGTTGGTTGGTTGGTTGGTTGGTTGGTTGGTTGGTTGGTTGGTTGGTTGGTTGGTTGGTTGGTTGGTTGGTTGGTTGGTTGGTTGGTTGGTTGGTTGGTTGGTTGGTTGGTTGGTTGGTTGGTTGGTTGGTTGGTTGGTTGGTTGGTTGGTTGGTTGGTTGGTTGGTTGGTTGGTTGGTTGGTTGGTTGGTTGGTTGGTTGGTTGGTTGGTTGGTTGGTTGGTTGGTTGGTTGGTTGGTTGGTTGGTTGGTTGGTTGGTTGGTTGGTTGGTTGGTTGGTTGGTTGGTTGGTTGGTTGGTTGGTTGGTTGGTTGGTTGGTTGGTTGGTTGGTTGGTTGGTTGGTTGGTTGGTTGGTTGGTTGGTTGGTTGGTTGGTTGGTTGGTTGGTTGGTTGGTTGGTTGGTTGGTTGGTTGGTTGGTTGGTTGGTTGGTTGGTTGGTTGGTTGGTTGGTTGGTTGGTTGGTTGGTTGGTTGGTTGGTTGGTTGGTTGGTTGGTTGGTTGGTTGGTTGGTTGGTTGGTTGGTTGGTTGGTTGGTTGGTTGGTTGGTTGGTTGGTTGGTTGGTTGGTTGGTTGGTTGGTTGGTTGGTTGGTTGGTTGGTTGGTTGGTTGGTTGGTTGGTTGGTTGGTTGGTTGGTTGGTTGGTTGGTTGGTTGGTTGGTTGGTTGGTTGGTTGGTTGGTTGGTTGGTTGGTTGGTTGGTTGGTTGGTTGGTTGGTTGGTTGGTTGGTTGGTTGGTTGGTTGGTTGGTTGGTTGGTTGGTTGGTTGGTTGGTTGGTTGGTTGGTTGGTTGGTTGGTTGGTTGGTTGGTTGGTTGGTTGGTTGGTTGGTTGGTTGGTTGGTTGGTTGGTTGGTTGGTTGGTTGGTTGGTTGGTTGGTTGGTTGGTTGGTTGGTTGGTTGGTTGGTTGGTTGGTTGGTTGGTTGGTTGGTTGGTTGGTTGGTTGGTTGGTTGGTTGGTTGGTTGGTTGGTTGGTTGGTTGGTTGGTTGGTTGGTTGGTTGGTTGGTTGGTTGGTTGGTTGGTTGGTTGGTTGGTTGGTTGGTTGGTTGGTTGGTTGGTTGGTTGGTTGGTTGGTTGGTTGGTTGGTTGGTTGGTTGGTTGGTTGGTTGGTTGGTTGGTTGGTTGGTTGGTTGGTTGGTTGGTTGGTTGGTTGGTTGGTTGGTTGGTTGGTTGGTTGGTTGGTTGGTTGGTTGGTTGGTTGGTTGGTTGGTTGGTTGGTTGGTTGGTTGGTTGGTTGGTTGGTTGGTTGGTTGGTTGGTTGGTTGGTTGGTTGGTTGGTTGGTTGGTTGGTTGGTTGGTTGGTTGGTTGGTTGGTTGGTTGGTTGGTTGGTTGGTTGGTTGGTTGGTTGGTTGGTTGGTTGGTTGGTTGGTTGGTTGGTTGGTTGGTTGGTTGGTTGGTTGGTTGGTTGGTTGGTTGGTTGGTTGGTTGGTTGGTTGGTTGGTTGGTTGGTTGGTTGGTTGGTTGGTTGGTTGGTTGGTTGGTTGGTTGGTTGGTTGGTTGGTTGGTTGGTTGGTTGGTTGGTTGGTTGGTTGGTTGGTTGGTTGGTTGGTTGGTTGGTTGGTTGGTTGGTTGGTTGGTTGGTTGGTTGGTTGGTTGGTTGGTTGGTTGGTTGGTTGGTTGGTTGGTTGGTTGGTTGGTTGGTTGGTTGGTTGGTTGGTTGGTTGGTTGGTTGGTTGGTTGGTTGGTTGGTTGGTTGGTTGGTTGGTTGGTTGGTTGGTTGGTTGGTTGGTTGGTTGGTTGGTTGGTTGGTTGGTTGGTTGGTTGGTTGGTTGGTTGGTTGGTTGGTTGGTTGGTTGGTTGGTTGGTTGGTTGGTTGGTTGGTTGGTTGGTTGGTTGGTTGGTTGGTTGGTTGGTTGGTTGGTTGGTTGGTTGGTTGGTTGGTTGGTTGGTTGGTTGGTTGGTTGGTTGGTTGGTTGGTTGGTTGGTTGGTTGGTTGGTTGGTTGGTTGGTTGGTTGGTTGGTTGGTTGGTTGGTTGGTTGGTTGGTTGGTTGGTTGGTTGGTTGGTTGGTTGGTTGGTTGGTTGGTTGGTTGGTTGGTTGGTTGGTTGGTTGGTTGGTTGGTTGGTTGGTTGGTTGGTTGGTTGGTTGGTTGGTTGGTTGGTTGGTTGGTTGGTTGGTTGGTTGGTTGGTTGGTTGGTTGGTTGGTTGGTTGGTTGGTTGGTTGGTTGGTTGGTTGGTTGGTTGGTTGGTTGGTTGGTTGGTTGGTTGGTTGGTTGGTTGGTTGGTTGGTTGGTTGGTTGGTTGGTTGGTTGGTTGGTTGGTTGGTTGGTTGGTTGGTTGGTTGGTTGGTTGGTTGGTTGGTTGGTTGGTTGGTTGGTTGGTTGGTTGGTTGGTTGGTTGGTTGGTTGGTTGGTTGGTTGGTTGGTTGGTTGGTTGGTTGGTTGGTTGGTTGGTTGGTTGGTTGGTTGGTTGGTTGGTTGGTTGGTTGGTTGGTTGGTTGGTTGGTTGGTTGGTTGGTTGGTTGGTTGGTTGGTTGGTTGGTTGGTTGGTTGGTTGGTTGGTTGGTTGGTTGGTTGGTTGGTTGGTTGGTTGGTTGGTTGGTTGGTTGGTTGGTTGGTTGGTTGGTTGGTTGGTTGGTTGGTTGGTTGGTTGGTTGGTTGGTTGGTTGGTTGGTTGGTTGGTTGGTTGGTTGGTTGGTTGGTTGGTTGGTTGGTTGGTTGGTTGGTTGGTTGGTTGGTTGGTTGGTTGGTTGGTTGGTTGGTTGGTTGGTTGGTTGGTTGGTTGGTTGGTTGGTTGGTTGGTTGGTTGGTTGGTTGGTTGGTTGGTTGGTTGGTTGGTTGGTTGGTTGGTTGGTTGGTTGGTTGGTTGGTTGGTTGGTTGGTTGGTTGGTTGGTTGGTTGGTTGGTTGGTTGGTTGGTTGGTTGGTTGGTTGGTTGGTTGGTTGGTTGGTTGGTTGGTTGGTTGGTTGGTTGGTTGGTTGGTTGGTTGGTTGGTTGGTTGGTTGGTTGGTTGGTTGGTTGGTTGGTTGGTTGGTTGGTTGGTTGGTTGGTTGGTTGGTTGGTTGGTTGGTTGGTTGGTTGGTTGGTTGGTTGGTTGGTTGGTTGGTTGGTTGGTTGGTTGGACTTGTCTGCCTTTCTCTCAGGTGGTGGGACTCAAGTATCGATCTCCAACTGCCCAAAACCCCAGCCCAACATGCTAACTGCTATACCACACTGGCTCTCAGGACATTGTGTGTGTATGTATGCCATCAAATCAATTCTGATTTATGGTGACCCTTTCTGACGTTTTCAAGGTAGAGAATGCTCAAAAGTGGTGTACCATTCCTTTCTTCTGGAAGCACCTAGAGGCCGGGCAGCTTACCCAAGGATACACAGGCAGAGTCTTCTCCTTGTATAGCTTTCCAGCTGCATGAATCCTGTCCTGACATGGTTGCTCAGATATGCAATCCGCACCCAGCCTTAACCATATCTATGGAAGAACCAGGTAGACACATACCTGTCAAGTTTTGGATTTGGAAATAAGGGAAATTTCCTGGAAAATAAGGGATACTTGACAGCTATGCTTATCCTGTGCTACCCTCCAATAGCGGCAATAGGGCTCTGCAGTCTAATTAATAAGGGATGACGGCGGGAAAGAGGGTAAAATAAGGGGTTTTCCTGGCCAATAAGGGATACTTGACAGCTATGGGTAGACATATTCTCATGTGCCATTGCTTATGAGATAGAATGCCAAGAAGTTTAAAGAAGTTTGTTCTTTTTCCATTCTTTTTCTATTTTAGTCACATTATTACATACAAAACAGCTCTCAGAATCAGGCTGTTTGTAGGACTCCTATGATCAAGTCTAACATACAAAATATTGGCACCTTAATCTTTTCCACCTAAAGAAGACAACTGACCAGGCAACTGAATCTTGGAAATTGATGGTGAGACAGTCTTTTCCACCATGTTTGATGACACAAGGTAAGCAGTCTGGAACAAACTGCTCTGCCATCCATCAGAGAGGAATGGTCAAGTTGCATCTGTACACTCTCCAGCACCTGCTGTCTGATGCAATTCCTTCACTCTCCCCAATAGCAGGGTTGGCCCTTTGTCATTTGGTTCTTCTGACAGCAATAAAGCCAGTGACAAGACTAGTTCACACGTCTAAGGGCTTGACTACATGACCAAATTGGAGGTGGCTGAATCAGGCAAATGGGGTTACTGTACATCATATAGAGGTGTGATGTGCTATTTGGTGCATCCACATGCAAGGATTAGATGGTTTCCGGTCAGGAAACTACATCACACCTTAAACAAACCTATTTGGCACATCTTTCTTTAAATGAAAAGGAAAACCCCTTCCTATCCCTCCTGCTTCTTCTGGTAGGAAGCTTTCAATTTTAAAAAACCTTTTAAAGGCACAATGCATCAGCACTGCCTCACAAGGCTTAAACAAACCCTTTACTTCCTCTCATTCTCTGCCCACAGGAGCAAAGGAAGTTTTCAAATTTCCAATATCATTAAATGGCTTAAGGCACTGTCTGCTTAGGACACTTAATGATACAGTAGACCCTCACATAACGACATCGCTTGGTTCCCCAAGTAGTGTCGTTATGCAGAAAACGTCATTATGCAATTTCCTATGGGAGATCTCCTGCAGAACGTCAAAAACATTGTTATTCGCACAACAACGGTAAAAAACCGTCATTATTCGAATAACAACTTTTGTTGTTGTTGTGCGGGAGATCCCGTGGGGGGCATCGGTAGCGTCATTAATCGAAAACGACGCTATTTAAACACATCGTTAGTCAGGGGTTTACTGTATTGTGAAATTGAAAGCTTAAACTATTCATTTTGGTTTGATCCCAGCAACCACATGTGCTGAAACAGAGCGAAAATGGAGTGATCTTATCCGCACCTAAATAAACAGTATCCCCTGACATGGACTCAAAAAAACTGTGAGTAGGAACAGATCAGGAACAGGCTGGTTGAGATGGTACTTGCATTGTGGGGTTGCCAAAGAAAGGAGAAAACAAACCTGTCCTCAAGGCAGACTAAACAGCAGAACAAATACCCTAAGTGAAGGGATTGCATCATACAATAATAGTCTCACATTGTATTGTTCCTCACCACACAAGTTTTGAGTTTCGCTCTAGTTACTCTTGAAATCCAACCGTTCTGATTTGAACTACCAATGATATTTTGAAAAGAGTCATTTTAATCTGTACCATGGCTATGTTCTTAACCTCCAGAATGCATTTAAAAGTAAAAAGGATCGACTGCTCCAATATTATGATGAAACTATAACCTACAACAAAACAATACAACAATGGAAGTGGGAGATCTGGAAAGTACTCAAACCATTCCTAGCACTGCAACCGCACAATGCATATTTGCAATATATAATATTCAAGCCTGAGACAAAACATTTTCAAAATGAAATCTACACTTAAATGCCAATATCCCCTTCTTCTGGCTTCTCACTTTATGACACTAACTTAGGATCTCATTCACTGAGCCAATTGAAATTTTAATAAAAGAAAGCAGGAGTTTCTAATAAACTCCTGCAGTGAGCTGATAATACTAAACATCTTTAGCAGCATGGTGTTTTTTATTATTGTTTTAGCTGTATATTAATATGCTAGTATTTGTAAACTCCCCAGGGCCACTAGATTTATTCCAAAAGGCTTCTCCAGGTTCTTTGAGTTTGAAAAGTTTGTATGAAACTGGAAAGGGAGAAAAATGCTTTCAATATGTCTCTATCATCTTTTTTGAGTGCATTGCAAAAATGGGGAGGGGGAAAAGGAAGAGAGAAAAGGAGCATTTGAAAGTATTCAGATTCTTCTTACTGCACTTGAGACATTTAAACAGGAACATTGGCTACACAATTATGGGTGAAAGCCTGGCCAAATTCTTGTAGATCATATCAATAAATGATGGGTTAAGATATGCAGTTATATGAGTGTCTAACCTCACAAGCCAGAGAATATGTTTTAATTGCAACTAATATCACCTAGGGACTGCAGTGGCTTAGTGGTTAACTTGATTACTGGAAGTTCAGCAGATCAGCAGTTCAAGATCGAAGTGCTGCACAATGGAGTGAGCTTCTGTCTCTGTCTCAGCTCCTGCCAACCTAGGAGTTAGTAGGCAAGAAATTACAAGTAGATAAATAGGTACCACTTTGGTGGGAAGGCAAACAGTGTTTTGTGCACTCTAGTGTCTACTCATGCCTGCCACATGTCCATGAAAACTTCTGCAGATGCAGGCAGCGTTGGCTCTTTGGCTATAACTGGATTTTGAGCAAGGGCAACCTTTAACTCTACTTAATACTAGCAGAGTTGCCCGTCCTTCATCCAGGATAGACCCAACCCGTGCCGGGGATACACCAGGGGTCCCGTGTTCTGCGGTGAGCTTACCTTCTGAGGCAGGGGTGGGCTGGTGCACTTTCATGGGCCCAACCCGTGCCAGGGATACACCAGGGGTCCCGTGTTCTGCGGTGAGCTTACCTTCTGAGGCAGGGGTGGGCTGGTGCACTTTCATGGGCCCAGCGGGCTGGCCATTCCTGGCTGAGGCTGGGCAACGCTGCAGGGCTGAGGCGGCACCTATGGCGCCACCTCACCAGCCCATGGCTTGAGGAGGCTGTCCGCGGCAGCACCTTACCAGGCGGTGGCTTAAGGAGGCAGCCATTGGGTCGTGGCAGGCGGGCACCTCCGTGGTGGAGTCCCCATGGCTCAGCGCATTGCTGAACTCAGCAATTCATGGAGCACGCAGCTTGGAAGAGGTGGTTGTTGGGGTGTGTAGCACACGTGCTCTCTCTCTCGCGCGCGCACCCTGTTCCAGCATGCATGCGTGCAACCATGGACCTGCGTGCATGAGTGGGTTGTTTTCCCTGCTGGTGGGGTGTATTGCTGAACTCGCCAGCTCATGGAGTGCCAGCGCGCAGCTTGGAAGAGCCGGTTGTTGGGGTGTGTAGCGCGGGTGCTCGTATGTGCACACTGCTGTTCCAGCACGCATGCGTGCAACCACGGACCTGCATGCATGCATGAGTCATTTTACCCTGCTGGTGGGGCTTACACCCCACCCGCAGCCTTTGGACCTCCCTCTTTGACCTCTAGGATGTGGAAGGTAGGTCCAGGGGGGATTTTGAAGGTGTGGGTCGTGGGGGTGTGTGCATGCAGGACATATGAACGTACATCTCTGCTTTATATTTATAGATAGATCGCTTAATAGTCCACTGTGGCACATTTCTTTGGCTTCTGCACTTTTGTACCCTAAGACAAGCAAATGTGGGACACCATTTAAAGAAGGCAGGGTTTTTCCATAACCAACAATTTTTCCTCAGGAATAAGAATGTGAAAATCTCCCAGTGTCAATTTCGCTGATACACACAGGATATACATGACGTGTTCCAGGGTTCTCTTGACTTATATCAGTGGCCCTTCCTGACGCCTTGCCTTGTTCTAGTTCAATATTGCTCTATTGCAAACAAGCTTTCTAAAAGAATCTAATGTCTCAGTGAAAGCTTATTCAAAAGCCTCCCTCAGATATGCAGGCATACTGAGGGATGCAGTATTAAAGAGATATTCCTGATACTTCTCTGAGCAACTTTCGTGTTCAGGGAATGAAGAAGCAGACGAGTGGAGTAGTGAAATTCAGCTCTTTATTAGTGGGGTTTGAACACAGTTTGGATGGGGCAAAACCTGGACTTATATACACTATAAACAGTAGCTGTAACAATAATACAACAAGCTCATTGGCTAACAGAGTGTGCACATTTTCGATCCACTTGTTTGCATAAGAATAGATACATGAGAAAAGATACATTCTGCTCCTGTCAGAAAACACAGTTAACATACCTAACATTCTCCCCCCGCCCTTAGGTAAAAACAAAATCCTTTAACCAGGATGGCGGTCTAGTTTCCCTTATGGGTCGGACGCTTGGCTGAGCCAGCTCAGGGGCTCATATGATGGGCGACCTGACTGGAGTGAGGGATTGACTAGAGAGGGAGGATTGTAAACCCAAATTTAAGCCCTGTTTGTCAGATGGAGGAGCAGGGGATCGCTGAAAACCAAAATCTAATTCTATGGATGAATAAGACAACTCAGGGTCCCTCCTGTGTGTACTAAGAGTGGAGGGTGACTCTAAGCAAAATTGGTCATCATCAATAAAGGAATCCAGAGTGCTAGGCTGAGACAGTGTAGGGGTACACCTGGCCGGAACAGGGGAGCATTCCACAAATTCCCCTTGAAATTGGTTCCTAGAAGACACTTCTGGGTCAATGTTGGCTGGCTGCTGACTATTACCTCTGCCCCCTGGGTTTAAACGGGTGGGGGCCAACCCTAGCATTGAATGTCTGTATTCGTCTTGTGGGTCCAGTACTCTGGGTCTCAATTGATCCGCATGACTCCTCCAGATCAGACCTGTGGCTGTTTCAATTCTGTAAGAAACAGGACCAGTTTGATCAATCACAAACCCAGGCACCCATGTAGGACAACCAGCTGCATAACTGTGGCAATGTACAGGGTCTCTGGATGAGAAACCCTTCTGGTGTTGGATTGCTATATTTGTGCCTTTGTCCTCCACCCTAGAGGGATCCAATCTGTCCAGCAAGGATGACAGTTTCCTTCGCTGGAGCAATTCAGCAGGGGACAGCCCTGAGGCAAGGGGGGTGAGCCTATATGTGAAAAGAAACTGACATAACTGGAGCTCCAAATTCCCTTCACCCATACGCCAAAGCACGTCTTTAGTTGTGCACACCTGCCGCTCCACCTGGCCATTGGTGGCTGGGTGGAATGGGGCGGCAGTGATGTGCCTAATTGCATTCCTTTCCATGAATGATTGGAATTCTGCAGATGTGAACGTGGACGTGTTGTTGGACACCAGCACATCTGGAAGTCCAAATGCTGCAAACAGCCTTCTCAGGTGCATTATCATGGTGGCTAAAGTGGTATTAGGCACCCTAATCACTTCCAGCCACTTTGAGAATTAATCCACAACCAACAAAAATAGAGCACCCCTAAATGGACCTGCAAAATCTATGTGCAACCTGGACCACGGGCCCCGAGCAGAATCCCATTCCCGAGAGGGAAGGTGGGATTGCTCTGGGCAAGAGGATTGATAACTGGCACAAGTGCCAACCATTTGTTCTATGTCTTGGTCCAGTTGAAGCCACCAAAAGTAGCTACGGGCAAGGGCTTTGGAACGGACAATTCCCGGGTGACTTGTGTGAAGTAGATGTAAAACCCTTTTACTGAGAGTGACAGGAATGACCACTTGCTGGCCCCATAGAAGGCAACCTCGTTCCTCTGACAGTTCCAAATGCTTGCGGTGGAATGTTCTGAATTCCTTGGCTATAGGAGAGACAGGCCAGCCTTTTTGTACCCAAGGCATTACTTTAGTCAATGTTACATCCATGGCCGTAGCCTTGGCTATATCTGAGGGGATGACTAGGGGCGAGTCGAAAGCCTCAATCATAAGGACCTGGTGGTCGCTTTCGATCTCGCAATCGGCTTTCCCGACCCCTGGCAGTGGAGAACGTGACAGGCCATCAGCGTGGCTGATGTTCTTGCTGGGCCTGTGCATCAAAGTAAAATCGTATGCATTTAGGAAAATTGCCCAACGCAACATCCTTGGGGACAGAATTTGAGGCGTAGACTTTCCGTTCACAAAGATTCCAAGGAGGGACTTGTGGTCAGTTACGATGGTAAAAGGTCTTCCATAAAGGTAATCATGGAATTTCTTAGTGCCTGCCATGATTGCCAATGCCTCCCTGTCTGTCTGAGCATAATTTTTCTCAGGCTTTGAGAGTGAACGGGAATAGAATGCTATGGGGGCGTCCCTCCCATCATTTAGTACATGGCATAACACAGCTCCCACCCGCACAGGGGATGCATCACACACAAGTACAACTTCTTTGTTAGGATCAAAATGAGTTAATACAGCAACCGAAGATAGCAATCTTTTGAGTTCTAGGAATGCTTTCTCCTGGCAATGGCCCCAGTGCCAAACAGTATCTTTCTTAAGAAGCCGATGTAATGGTTTGGCAATTGAGGCTTTGCGATGGAGAAAAGCATGATAGAAGTTTAATAATCCTAGAAATTATTGCAATTCGGCTTTACAATTCGACCTGGGTGCATTTCGCATGGCCACCACCTTGGAGTCCGAGGGCATGATACCTTGGGGTGTAATTTGGTATGCCAGGAACGCCACTTCCTGTGCCAAAAACACACATTTGTCTCTTCTGAGACATAGACCGGCCCTCTCGAAACGTGAGAGGACTCGATCGAGCCTGGCCGCTAGTTCGACTGTGTCCTTAGCGGTGATCAGGACATCGTCAAAATATGGCAAGATACTGGGCAAACCTTTTAAAATATGTTCTACAAGAGATTGAAATATTCGGGGGGCCGCATTCACCCCGAATTGTAGTCAAGTTACCTTAAATGCCCCCCTATGCGTTACTATGGTCTGGGCTATGGCAGCAGCAGGAGACACAGTCAATTGTTGGTAAGCCTGGGCAAGGTCAAGTTTTGCAAAGCAATTTCCTCCATGCAAGAAGGCAAGAAGGTGGCTTACCACGGGCACAGGATATGCGTTCAGGCGAATAGCTTTATTGATGGTATACTTGTAGTCAGCACATAGCCTGACCTCCCCATTACTTTTCAAAGCAGTCACTATTGGTGTCTCCCACTCTGCGGAGTCCACCAGCACTAGGATGCCATGCCCCACCAGTTTGTCCAGCTAGGTTTCTATCTTCTCCTTTAAAGCAAAGGATACCCGGCATGGCTTCATCCGGATGAGCCGGACGGTTGGGTCAAGCTCAAAGTCCACAGGGGGTCCTTTGTATAACCCTAAACCCATTTTGAACACCTCAGGATGTGCAGCATAAACGTCCCGGATTGGGTCAGCATCTATTGCATGAATGCCAAAAAGCTGGATTCCCAGGGGCCTAAACCATTGGGTCCCAATAAGACAGTTAGTGCCCTGCTTAACTACAACCAATGGCAAGGAGGTGCAAAAGTTTTTCCCACCCCCCAGGACCAGAATCTGGCAACCTTGCACATCTCCGAGGGAAGTTTTAAAAGATTTGAGCTTGGGCCGAGAGGCAGCGGGAATTATCAAAAACTCCCGCTGTGGGATTATGGGAAAGGTAGTACCTGAATCCACCTCCATCTTGAAGGGGACATCCTGCAGGCTCAGGTCTGCGAAGAAACGCTCGCTGACGATGCCCACTTGGCTCGGCTCAGGCTCCGGTGACACTTTGGCGATGGACATTTTGTGGTGATGATTCTTCTTGGACTCAGGTGCTGGAGTTCTTTGCTTTCGCTGTCGGCATACTTTAGCAATGTGCCCTCATCGCCCGCAGTTGTGGCATTCTGCGGTGTGGAAGGGGCACTTCCTGCAGTCATGCCGGGCTCCGCAGCCATCACACTTGCAAAGGAATTTCTTCTCCCGATTGTCACGGTGCTCTCGGTGCTTTTGTCGGACCACTCGGACTTCTCCCTCTGCGTCGCTGGACTCCAAGGAAGAGGTGGAACCAGGCGATGCTGAGGAGGATGAAGATGAATTTTGCTGAGCTTGCACAGCTGAGTCGGTGGCACTGGTGGTGGAGTGCCGATGCCGGAAAAGCTTGATGCCGGAACGTGCAGCCTCAGATGCTACCGCCTCTTCTAGGACAGCCTTGAAAGTTAGCGTCTTCCTGATCATGAGGTGACATTGAGCATCTTCGTCCCTTATGCTGGCCAGCAGACAGTCCCGGAGTGCTTCTTCGATGTTGTCCCACTTGCACGGGGCGGCAGCAATGCGCAGAGCAGTGGCATAATCTGCAATGGACTCCCCAGGTCACTGCTCCCTTCTGTGGAAGGCCACCCTGGCCAGGAAGATTGAGACATCTGGCTGCAGGTGTTTCCTCAGTGCGGACATGATTTCTGCGAGCAGCACCACATCCACGTCCCTTGGAAGAACAAGTTAGGTTGCCAGCTCAAGCATCTCAGAACTGCACTGAGCAAGGAAACAGGAGTGCTTCTGGTCTTCGTCGGTGATCTTCTACAAGGCCATTGTGTGGTGGAATCGAGATTCGTATGTTGCATATTTCTCTGGACACGCTGGGCCGATGTTGCTGCCATGTGGGGACGCCATTGCACCTTCATCACCAGTTTCGTGTTTAGGGAATGAAGAAGCAGACAAGTGAAGTAGTGAAATTCAGCTATTTATTAGTGGGGTTTGTACACAGTTTGGATGGGGCAAAACTTGGACTTATACACACTATAAACAGTAACTAACAATAATACAACAAGCCCATTGGCTAACAGAGTGTGCACATTTTCGATCCACTTATTTGCATAAGAATAGATACATGAGAAAAGATACATTCCGCTCCTATAAACAGTAACAATAATACAACAAGCCTATTGGCTAACAGAGTGTGCACATTTTCGATCTACTTATTTACATAAGAATAGATACATGAAAAAGATACATTCTGCTTCTTTCAGAAAACACAGTTAACATACATAACAGCAACACACTCACTCTCCCCCAACCACTCCCCAAAAATCACAACACCCTTCTTGAAATTAGGATTTTTTTAAAAAAAATGTCTCTATCAACATGGATGAAAATTTTGTAGCAGTCTTTCTGCAATAAGGGAGTGCGTATGTATATAAAGATGTGGTAACAACCAGACATATGTGAAGAGCCACTAATAAGAATGCAAGCGCGGCGCCAAAATGGCCGCCGCGCTCTTTGCGGGGCCCCCCCATCGGACGAAGGCATCCGGGTAGTTAGGGTGCGTGGCCAGCTCCTCTATAAAAGGGGTGGCCATGAGGCAGCCGAGCTGCCATTTTGCGAAGCGACGGAGCGGAGAAGTTTTTCCCTCTTACCTCCGTCGCTTTTACCTTCACCGGGAAGCCTCTTGGCTGCTGAATTTTCTCCTTTTCGGCTTCCCATCGGTTAGCTGCGATACCCTCTAAGAAGAAGGCGGCTGCGAACGCGGCTCGTTCTGCGCGGAGGCGCCAGCCGGGTCGGAGGACCGCGGCCGCGCCTACCCAGCAGCCTCCTTTGCCCGAGCTCACCGGGACCGGTGGTATGGGGTTGATTCCCCCCTTAGCCTGGGGCTGGAGGTCTGCGTACCGGCCTTGTAGGGGCCGCGGCCCTCGGCCCGCAAGCAGTGGCCACTGCCTCTGGCGTGGCCCATTCTGCGGGGCCTTCCCCGTTGGTGCGCAGCTGCCTGCGGGGGGTTTCAGCTCTCTCCCCTGGCAGGGTTCTCCCTGGCCCTGGGGCCGGGCCTGGGATCATGGCCCTATATGGGCCCAGGGGTCCAGGGATCTGGACCCGCGCTTGCAGTTAGTGGGCCGGCCGGCCCTTTGCCCCCTCTTGGGGGGCTGCGGTGGCTCACATGGTTAAGACACTGAACTTGCCAACTGGAAGGTCGGAGTTTGATTCCCGGGCACTGCATGACGGACTGACAGGGCCGCCATCAGAAATTTCTGGGGCCCATACTGAGCAATCCTATTCTTGGGGGGCTACGTCAGTGTGGAGGCCCTTCTGGCCCGCGTTGCGGCCCTCGAGGCTTCACTGGCCAGGGTAACCACCCAGGGGACCCCTTTTGGGGTGCAGATTCGTCCATCGTCTGCTGGGCAGCGGCAGGCGGCGGGACGGGTCGAGCTGACTGAGGCGCGTGGCCCGGCATCGGCCACTGCCTCGCAGCTCCCTGATCGACAGGCCGGTGCTGGTCAGGCCCCGTCGGCGAGCTCAGGTGCGGTCGTGAGCTCCGACGCCCCCAGTGGGTCGGAACCCCCGGTGGGGGCGGCCCATGGGGGTGCAGCATGTGAGTATGTGGTTCAATCTAGCGCACCCACACACATGGCAATGTTGAGGGGGGTTTCAATGGCCTTCGCCTCGCACGGGTGGTGCAGCGGTTCGGCCGCCAACGGCCCACCCGGTGACTCCAGCTCTCACCCAGGGCCCCGGTGTGGGGGGTACTACTTGCGCAGTTGGGAATGTTTTAGGGGTGACCGGGTTGGTCCAGGCTCCTTTTCAGATGCCCGCAGTTCCCGCCGTTCCTGTGTCGGCATTGCCGACTGCGGGGTATTCGTTGCCCCTGGGGGACCATTTGGCCCAAGCCACCAAGGAAAAGGTCTGGCGTGGAAAGTATGTGGACATCTTCTCCCTCCTTACCAGAGAACCCACCATAGAGGAGAGGGAGGGGCAAGATGAGAAGGATAAGGAGCAG
The DNA here is from genome assembly GCA_035047305.1 of Bradypodion pumilum. NCBI lineage: Eukaryota > Metazoa > Chordata > Lepidosauria > Squamata > Chamaeleonidae > Bradypodion > Bradypodion pumilum. Next base: position 121,938,100 of record JAWDJD010000004.1, read on the forward strand.
GCACGTCGTCGCAAGCAGCCACGTACGTGGGCCAACCGGTTGCCGGCCTACCTCATACGTGGCGGTCTACCTCAGGGCCCGGCCGGATTTGGAGATTCTGATGGTCCAGTAGTTGGACCACGTTTACCGGGCGATGGTCAACTTCCCGGGCCCGTTGTGGTTGGCTTATGATGTGGAATTCCGTATGCGGATTCCCCTGCACCCCGAGATGAGGTGGGATGAGCCCTGCCAGACGCTGTGGCTTCTGTACATGACTCCCACGCGCCCTGCGCCTGGAGAGAGATACCATTGTGGACATGCGGTCCAGCGAGCGGCCCCAGCGCAGGCACCCCGCCAGGTGGCGGGGCAGGGGGTTCTAGCCCGTCTGCTGTGCTGGACTTTCTTGTCCAATGGTTCCTGCAATGGGAAGAATTGCCGGTACAGGCATGAGTGGCCCTCTTGTGCCGGCCCCCATGCTGCCTCCGCCTGTCCCAGGCCTGGAGGGATGCGGGGCGGAGGGAGGGGCGGACAAGGGGTTGGCAAGACTGCCGCAGGGGGAGCTGGTTCACCGAATGGCCCCCTCCCCAATTAACATGGACATGTTGGAGCGTTGGCTCGCATTATACCCGAAGGAGGAGGAGGCGGTTTACCTGCTTCAGGGTTTTCGACTGGGGTTCCGTATTCCTTTTGTGGGTGATAGGTCCCTTCAGGATGCTCCCAACCTTTTGTCCCTTAAGGGGAGGGAGGAGGTGGCTGCTGCCAGCATTAACAAGGAGGTTTATGCGGGCAGGGTCGCCGGCCCTTTCACTGCACCCCTGTTCCCTGACCTTAAGGTGTCACCCTTGGGCTTGGTGCCCAAGGAGTTACCGGGCGAGTTTCGCCTGATCCATCACTTGTCCTACCCCATATCATGCTTGGCCTTTTAGTGTTTCAGCACATTCCTGCAGTGGGCTTTCGTCCGCAGGTCAGGGTCCCGGTCTGTAGCCCATTACCTGGATGAATTTTGTTCGGGGTGAACGGGGCTGGGACACGTACACACGTCTCCTCAACACATTTCAGACACTAATGGAGGAACTCGGTGTCCCTTTAGCGCCCGAAAAGACCGAGGGCCCATCTACTAAGCTAGTATTCCTGGGGGTGGAGATTGACTCGGTAGCGTAGGCTTCTAGGTTACCGGGGGATAAGGGGTCAAGGATAGTGGCCCTTATCTCGGAGTTGCTTGCTAAACGCAAGGCATCCCTGAGGGAACTGCAGGTGCTACATGGTCACCTCAATTTCGCTTGCTGGGTGGTCGCACCGGGCAGGGCATTTGCTCGGCGCTTGTGCGACGCCATGACTGGCTTATCTAGGCCCCACCATAGGGTTAGACTCACCCGGGGTATCAGGGCAGATATGCTTATCTGGCTCCAGTTCCTGAGGGAGTTCGATGGAGTATCATTTTGGAGGTCTGACCTCCTGGCTTCCCCTCGCTTTCAGATCCAGTCTGCTGCCTCGGGGTCCCTGGGTTATGGGATGTACTTCAATGGGAAGTGGGCCTATGGTGGGTGGCCACCAGCCTGGGCAGGCACGGGTCGCCTGCGTGATCTCACGTATTTGGAATTTTTCCCTATCCTGGGGGCTTTGATGCTATGGGGCGAGGAGTGGGCCGACTCGGTCGTCCATTTCTGGTGTGACAATGTGGCCGTTGTCCACATTGTCAACTCACAGACTTCCAAATCGCCCAGGGTCATGGACCTAATGCGCCAGCTTGTGTTGCGCAGCCTGCGCCCCTACGTCCTCTTCGGGGCCAGGCATGTCCCGGGGGTCAATAATGATAGCGCTGACGCTTTGTCCCGCCTGCAGATCTCCCGGTTCCGTGCCTTGGCCCCGGATGCGGAGGGATTTCCCTCGCCACCCCCGGACGAGATATGGACCATTGGCAAGGAGAGGTGAACCGGGCGATTGGCTTGTCACTGGCGCCACGCACGCGTAAGGCGTATCACCATGCATTCAATTCTTTCAGAGCCTTCTGTACCCAATTCCGGCTGCCAGAATCCTGGCCGATCCCAGTGACCCATGTACTTTGGTTCATGGTTTACCTGCATGCCCAGGGCCTTGCACCTCGCACCATGGCATCTAGGCTGTCAGCGTTGGCTTTTATGGCCAAGGTGGGAGGTCATGTGGATAGTACCGCTGACTTCCGTGTGAGACATGTTTTGGAGGGGTGGGTGCGGTAGCGTGGGCGTTGCCTGCATGACCGCCACCCGATTTCCCCAGGGGTTCTTACCCAATTGGCCCGGGGCTGGCCTGGCCTCTGTTTGATAGATATGAGGCAGCCCATTTCATTCAGCCACAACGGTGGCCTTTTTTGGAGCGCTCCGCATCAGCGAGCTTGTGATGCTGTCTAAGGCGGATGCAAGTCGTAGGGCACTGGAACTCGAGGATGTCTATGTTGCCAAGGACTGGGCTCAGTCGAGGATACACTCCTCTGAGACAGATCAGCATGGCGTAGGCAGTGATGTAGGACTGCTACGGTGTTCTTTGGCAGACATCTGTCCGGTTGGTGCCCTACAGGATTTCCTTGCACTGCGTGGCACGCACCATGGCCCGTTTTTCTGTCACCAAGGTGGGTCTTCCCTTACTAAATTTCAATTTTGGAGGGTGCCGCGAAGGCACTAGACAGTGTTGGCCTCTCAGGGGCTCGTTGCGGCACCCATTCGTTCAGAACGGGGGCGGCTTCTACTGCAGCTGTTTTGGGTGCTCCGGGGCTGAAATACGCCACATGGGAGGGTGGGGTTCACAATGTTTTCAATTTGTGTTCGCCCTCTTCAACCTGAGTACCAGTTTAGTCACTGCACTGTTTCTCCCCCCCCCCTTTTTTTTCCTTGATAGACCCTGGGTGTCGTATTACACCGGTGACAGTATGGCTGGTGGGCCATAGCCGCGTGCACAGGGCAGTGCATTACGCTGCACAGGGCAGCGCGTTACGCTGCATAGGGCAGCGCGTTACGCTGCACAGGGCAGCACGTTACGCTGCGGCGACAGAGTGGGACCCCGACTGGGACTGGGTGCACCCGCACGTCTCAGGTGGTGTGGTAAGCGCGGCATGTTATGGCGGGAACTGTTGCCATTCCTTTTCTACACCAGGGATGCTGAGTCGCCTGATGTCCTGGTTATGTACCTTGGGGGCGATGGCTTGGGGCGGGTCACTGGCCTATCGCGGAAGCTTGCGATTTGCAGTGACCTGCCCTACTCACATTATGTGTGGCCGGCCACAACCCTCAAGTGGTCGGACATGATGTCGCGGTACGCTTACTGGGGAGCATTCGGCCTCGAGGCTCTTGACTGAGCCGACGCTCCGTGAACGGGGCTATTGCCCGGTTCCTTTTTGAATAGGGTGGGTGACGCGTCATTCGCCTCCCCAACATCAGTCTGCAAAATTAAGAGCTTTACTCAGGGGATGGGGCCCATCTGTCGCAGGGAGGTATGGACCTCTGGTTAGCAGACTGGCAAGCAGGCCTGTCGACCGAGCTGACGGTCTTGGGGGGGGCAGTGAGCCTTTTTGGGAAGCCTCCCCGTGTGGCGGGTAGCACTGGTAAGGTAAACATTTATGACCCACAGGTATCCGGCAGGTTCGCAATTGACTGGACAACACTAGACAGGTATAAGTTGGTTAAACGTTGTCCGGTCAACGATGAACCAGGCGACGGGGTGATGGCTACAGCTAGACAGCATGCATCACCCCGTGATTTCACGGATACGTGTCAGAGGGTGGGGTCATTAGTTAGATATTGACTACGGTCAACAATTTGTTTGTTGTCAACAAACAAATGGATACAAATAGATACATTGTAACAATTGCCGTCGGCAATTTTGGGTGGTACCTTACCAGTGTTACTTCGGCCTGCTTGCCTTAAGAATTATAATTGGTCAATTACCAATAGAAATTTATAATTCGGACTAGGGCATGAATCAATAAATGTGGCCCAATGCCGTTATCCACTTTTACCAGTGTCTGAGTCCTTTATTGGGGGGTGCGCCTGCAAAGGGCTGTGTTAAATATTTCTATTTAAATAGTGCTTTAAACAACTTTTTCCTTTAGTAAGATTTATTATCCACAAAATAGGTATATTGAAGAAGTAAGAAATAATACTGAAGAAATAAAATTTAAGCCGTTTTATTCAAGTTGACTTCAGGCTGACTACATTTTTTTAAATTTCAACTTGGGTTGGCTAGGAACTAGATTATGCTGTTTGAATATATATGTACATGAGAAGTGAAGGTCAGAGGCTATGTAGCCTGTGCTTCAGGCCCCACAATGTCTCAGGGCCACCACTTCTTCTTCTCCCATGTCTAGGCCAGACATGGAACTGCCAAAACAAAGGCACCTTTTGGTGAGTTCATTCTGCAGTTTCTTTTGCCTGACCTAGTGTGAGAAAACTTAGCCGGCAACACAAGGTTGCTGCTGGCAGGGTACACCTGATTGTGGTCCAAAAATACCACAATCTTCAAGGAGGCTCATTTTGTATACCCCAAGCTCCCACTAATTGCATGCCATCAAATAAATTCTGATTTATGGAGATCATTTCCAGAGTTTTCTAGGTAGAGAATACAAGTGGTTTGCCATTCTCTGCTTCTGATGTCACCCTGGAACTGTGCAGCTTCACAGGCTGGCTCTTTCCTGAGAGGCACTGTGGGCAATGAAACTCCCAGCCTCTGGCTCCACAGTCAGATACCTAAACCACTAAGCTATCCAGCCATATCCCAACACTGGATAGCCCTCCAAATTTTAATAGGAAAGAGCACATCAAATTGTTGGGACTATGGATTAAGAGTATATTTGTTTTATGCATTTGCGACTGAATTTGTTATAGTGATAGAAAATGCAACAAGAAATCAGACAGCACATTACAAAGGCTTTTACTCAGACAGGTAACAATAATAGATGGTGACCTCGGTATAGGCAAAATGTTAAGGATGTGATTGATCTGTTGACTGATTTGTTAAAAGTCAAATGATTAATAAACCCTTCCAAATAACTGTCCATGTTATTGGAAGCAGAATCAAATGACAAGGAGAAAACTGGATCCTTTGCCTGTGAGCTATGGGATTCTTGTACACCGTTTGTCATTCCAGCAAATTTCTTTCAGGTATCAAATCAATTAGTATCACATACTTAACAACACACACATAAACTCTTGTTAGTGATTTGTATGCTTTTCAGCAATAAAAGCCATACTTCAAATAGCTAAAGAAAGTTGCACATACCTATACATGTGCCTGCGCACAAATTTCACCCTATTAAAAGCAACCATTGTGCAGCCTTCTATCGACAAAGGACCAGCAAACACCTTGAGTCTATAAGCTGTCAGAATCAGGGCTTCCATTAATTACTGTTTTCAGTTCATTAGTTACACTGTCAAGCTTTTCATTCAAAGAGCATCTCAGGCATTTTCTTAACTAGTCATGCACCCTAGAAACAAAAAGGGAAGCTTTTGTTTTAGTAATTTTAATACAGGGACACACACACACCCAAAGTGTACCGGTATTTTATTCATTGGAGACAAGTTTCATTTCAGTTTGTCATGAAGGTTGAGAGAATGCAAATCTAGACCTTGATTTGGAGAGAGAAGAAACATTTTCAGCCTCTCTCCAGACTTTTGCATTTTCAGAAGGAATTTTGCATTTTCTTTCCCATGATACTCTAATAACATCATGTTGCATTTCAGTTGAAATGACAATGAAAACCATTTCAATTCTGTGCAATGTCAGGGAGTGGGGAGGATGGTCTATTTTTCACTTGGCAAGTTGAAGTCTAAAGTAATTAAGCACTGCAGTGTGGGTGGCAGCTTCCTGCTCTAAAGTCAGCCTGAGATAATTACCATATTAAAGTCAAAACATCATGTGCAGTGCTGATAGATAGATGGATGGATGGAGAGACTGGGGCATCTATTAAATGATCCATTTTGTTATGCTTCCCAGGAAATTTTCCATTGGTGCCAATTAAGAAATATATACTCCTAGAGAGGATTGCTAAGTGATGAAACTTTTCTCTAGTAAACTGAATTTATTATTTACTGAGCTTGAAATACTTAAAGACGTTTAAAAAAAACCCGGAGGAAACAGAAATGAAGTAGTAGAAGTACATATCTGTTACTACCCATTTCCAAAATTCCTCACTGATCAAATATGATACTTTATTAGAAGAACAAACTTATCGGATAATTGAGATTTTAATTACTCTCAAGTATCCCTTAATGTAAAGTTGTGGGGGGTGAGATTTAAAACAAGCACCTTTAATTTCTTAGCAAATTCACACAGGGTGATAAAGGGGAAGGCCTCCCACACATACACGCTCACACATTTGAACATAAAATTAATGAAATGTCCCTCAAAATATATCCTTAATTAAATGCCTCCAAGCCTCCATTTATCGCAAATGGACCACAACTAAGGTGGAAGAAATGATTAATATGTGCAATTTGGCAGGATGCATTGCAGTAAAGCTTCCACACGATAAATGAAAATTCACAACAGTGTTACATTGTTGCTGCCATTAACGTGCATTAATGGCCCCATCAGTCGCTCCGGACTTGACTGTGGTAATCAATTTGGCATTCTAAAATATTAGTAGCTAGGAGCTGAGTGTGCGTGCATGTGTGTGTCCAGAGAAATTGTACGGATACTTCTCCCAAACTTTAAAAGCTGAGTCTTGTTTTGTTTTGTAAATATAATGCAAAGATTTTAAAGGCAGCAGTTGTAAAAGAAGAATCTCCCAAATTCAAGTAGCCATCCTTGGACTCCAAAGAAATCTAATGAAAGCACATAGTCTCTCACCCAAGAGGCATATTCCATTGTTCTTATTAGGAGTATCATGCAAGAGAGGATTAAATCTGAATGGGATTTACCTTGCAGTGTTTCTGTAGGCTTATCAAGATGACAAAAGATACAGGAAGGCTAAAGAGATACATCTGTAAAATTTGAAAGGGGAGGAAGAGAAAGTATTGTTAAAAATTTAAATAGGCAGAAATTCAAACATGTATAAGTGTGTGTATCAAATCTGCTCTAATTAGTTTCCCAGCAAGGAATGCTAAAGAATCAATATATATTAGATTCAGATCTTCTTTCCCTGTCGCACATCACATGGTGCAAAGCCCCAATGAGTTCAACACTCATTTGAGTAAGCCCTGAATTTATAACACTCTCTCTAGGTAACTGATCAACAGCTTAAGACCCTCTGGTTACAAAGATTTCTTTTCTTAAAGAAAAAATCCCAGGAGTAAGCCATTTTGACAACTACCTCACAGAAATCCTCTGATCAGATTTTGGGATTGGTTCCAGTGACATGTTCAGACCAGGTTCTACTGAAAGTGAGGGGTGGATGTGCCACAAATGAATGTTTCTGCCACCATCCCAGGTTTTTTTTAGGGGGGGGGGGTTATGAATTTTGAAGCAACAGTTAGGACAGGATACAGAACAACTGATTAGTTTAGAATAAGAAAAGGAGTACGACAAGGTTGCATATTGTCAACCTGCTTATTTAACTTATATGCAGCGAATATAGTGCACAATGCAGGGCTGGATGAATCACATTTTGGAATCAAAATCACTAGGAGAAACATCAATAATTTGAGATTTTATTTATTTGTTTGTTTGTTTGTTTGTATATTATAGCCACTCAACCACCAAAGTGACTCCGGGCGGCTCACAAATGAATTGCACATGACCCTGTATAAAAAGACCCAACATATCATTTAAAACCTTACATGATACACGTTGTTAAAATCTTTGTAACAAATAAACTAAACAAATAGACTAAAAACCCAGATGGCGATTAGCATGGTATGCAGATGATACTACCCTAATGGCAGAAAGTGAAGAAGACCTAAAGAACCTCTTGATTAAGGTGAAAGAAGTGAGTGCAAAACCAGTCCTGACACTCAACATAAAAAAAAAAACCAAGACAATGGCAACCATCCTTATCACTCCCTGGCAAATAGAAGGGGAAGAAATGGAAATAGTGACAGACTTTACCTTCCTAGGATCCAAGATCACTGCAGATGGTGATTGTAGCCATGAAATAAAAAGACGACTAATTCTTGGGAGGCAAGCTATGAGAAACCTGGGCAGCATAATAAAAAGTAGAGACATCACCCTGCCGACAAAAGTCCACACAGTTAAAGTAATGGTCTTCCCAGTAGTAATGTATTGTTGCAAGGGCTGGACCATGAGGAAAGCTGAGCACAGAAGAATAGACCCCTTTGAAATGTGGTGCTAGAGGAGAATTTTGAGAGTTCCCTGGACAGCAAAGAGATCAAATAAATCGATCCTGAAGGAAATCAACCTGACTGCTCCTTGGAAGGACAAATATTAAAGATGAAGCTAAAGTACTTTGGACACCAAAATGAGAAGAAGGCCTTAATGCTGGGAAAGATCAAGGGCAAAAGGAGAAGAGGGCGGCAGATGATGAGATGGTTAGATGGCATTCATTGTTGACGCAATGGGTGTAGAGTTGAGCAGACTGCGGAGGATGGTGGCAGATAGGGGTGCTTGGCATGCAGTGGTCCTTGGAGTTGTAAAGGGTCAGACTCGACTATGCGACCGAACAACAACATGAATTTTGAAAGCAAGAAATTGCAAGTAGATAAATAGGTACCACTTCAGTGGGAAGGTAAATAGCATTCCGTGCACTCCGGTGTCTAGTCATGCCTACCACATGTCCAGGGAAAGGACTGCAAATGCAGACAGCACTGTCTTTTTGGCTATAAGCAGAGATGAGCACTGAACCCTAGAGTCGAATATGACTGGCTTTCAAGCAAGGGCAACCTTTACCTTTACCTATGAATTTAAAAATTGTTGGAGGATGGTGGGGGCATGTGGGAATCTGATAGGGATGAACCATAAGCCAAGTTCATGAGAGTGCAAACACTCCTGTTTGGCTTTTGAGTTTCCCCCGAGAGATGTTCTCCATTCCTTTACTATGTTTCAATCTTTCCTGAAAGAATGTCAGTACACATGTAATCAAGGTCTAAGCTTCTACTATAGAGAGACTGATCATGCAGACTTCATGAGGCTAGTATGCTATCTTAGCTGCTCTAACCAATCAGGATCACGTACTGTAGCTTGCATGATTCTCACACGGTATCCTAATGTTAGAAAGAATGTATGCCGAATGTAACCTACGGCTGAATACTCTCTATTGTTCATTAGTGAATCCATTTTGCTCCCTTTCTACTGAATGCACTATTGTTCCTGTATTCTTATCTGCTGCTGAATTTTGGCAATGAAAGATACTGTTTGGTGGTGTTCATGAATGGGCAACAAAAAATCCCACAAAGAAATTCATCTCCCAGGTTGAATAGGAAAATAGCCATCCAAAGCAGGTTGGTCCAACTGAGTTCAATGAGGCCCTGTGCCTAACAAAGTGTACATACAAGGTGTACCAAATGTCACCATACATAGGCAAAATTGCATAACAACAGATATCTTGGAACATGTTCACCATGAGTGGGGGGAAATGGACTTTCTGTCTAGGTAGAAAGAGGCGGCCAAAACATACAGAATACTTTGTAAATATTTAGTAAGATTTCGCAATTAATATTCTGGCAATAAAGTACATTTAGCTATGATTTCCCATTTAACCTATGTTAGGAGACTTTTGGGACACACCACAGTATTCAAATACTGGGGAATTATAGCTAGAAAATAGATTGGAGGATATACATATGAATTTGCTTGTGCATTCAGAAACATCGATGTGTTTGGAAACTTTACCAAAATTTGAAAGTGAATAGTTACAAAGACATAACTGCTTTTCATTAGTTCCTTCAACTAATAACAGGAGCAGAAATACAGTGTATTACTGATGTGCCTTAATGAGTGAAAACTTCATTTCTTTTATGGAATGTTCTAATTTATTTTTATAGTTACAAGAATGTGGAGGGCTAATAGAATAAGATTTAAATACTGACTCAATTTACATGTGTGGGTGTGTAGGTGTCAATGTGATCATCGGCAGAGGTGGATATTTTACACTACAGGCTCACAATTTGTTAGGTAAGCATTTCTTTAATAAGTTATTGAAAATAATTATATTACTTCTTTCAAATGGAAAAATAAAGTCTTTCTTTTTAAAATTGTGACTATGATGTCAAAAATCTAATTTTCTGGGCCTTGTGACTCACTGTTGTTGGTTTTAAAGAACTCATTGTTTATTTCCAAAGTCTGAACTTTACAAAGCAAAACAAAAAAAAAGCAGACTAAATCGCCTCCAAAACTATACTTTGAAGAGCATAAAGTTCAAAAAAATTGAAGACAACAAAAGGAAGGGAAGGGAATATTTTGGGGAACTATGGCAATTCTGCATATAAAGGGTTAACCAATAACCCTTAAGAGAAGGGAGTTACTGGGACTGGGACTAACTTGCCTGCATGGTTGTTTTTCTAACTCTTGTTTTCCTGCCTAAAATTTGATTGCCTGACCTGTCAGAACAGGATTCTGTCAAGGCCAATTAGAACTGAACCCAGCATCCCCTTGCAAATTGCACAGTAGACATTTGTTTTCTGCCCTAAAACCCACATTCTAAGTTATTTTGCAAAAGTCCAGAAGCCTCACAAAGAAATTTTGTACCCCAGCATTTCTGCATATAGCTCTCAGGTGTACACCTCTTGTACAATATTTATTTATTTATTTATTTTTCACGCTTATATACTGCCCACTCAGGTACAACCCAACTCAGGGCGGTTTACATAGCGGACAGTAAATACATAAAAAGACACATGATAAAACAAAGTTAAAAGTTAAAAAACCCACCCCTAAAAGGTGTGCAAGTACCGAAGGGACCTTGGGGGAAGGCACACTTCTCTATACCAACCACCCAACGGTACCCCCATCCCCACCCACACCCCAAACTTGGCCCGCCAGCCAGGTCTTTAATTCCATCCTAAAGGGCAACAACTCCGTTTGGAGATGCAGTTCCACAGGCAGGAGGTTCCAAAGGGCCGGTGCAGACCCAGAGAAGGCCCTCCTCCTTGTGCCAGAGAGGTGAGCCCCCCTGGTTGATGGCACAATCAGAGAACCCCTCCGGTCCGCTCTGGTTGGACGGACAGACGTCCTTAGGGTGATGCGGTCTCTGAGATACCCTGGCCCACTACCATGTAGGGCTTTAAAGGTCAAAACCAGCACCTTGAATTGCACCCGGAGACAAACTGGTAACCAGTGCAGCCCCCGAAGCAGTGGTGAGGCATGGGCATAACGTCCACACCCCATCACCACCCAGGCCGTGGCATTCTGGACCAGCTGCAGCCTCCGAATTGTCGTCAAGGGCAGCCCCATGTAGAGCGCATTACAGTAGTCTAGTCTGGAGGTCACCAGAGCGTGAGTGACCATGAGCAAAGTGTCCCGGTCCAGGAGCGGGCGCAACTGGCGAATCACCCGAAGTTGGGTGAAGGCCCTCCTGGCCACAGCTGCCACCTGTTCTTCTAGCAGCAGCCGCGAATCCAGGAGGACCCCCAAGTTGCGCACCGGGTTGGTCTGGGGCAAAACAGCCCCATCCAAAACCAAAGATGGTAGCTCCCAGGATAACGCAGGACCCCCTCTCCATCGCCACTCAGTCTTGCTAGGATTCAGCTGTAGCCCATTTGCCCCCATCCAGACCCCAACAGCCTCCAGACAGCTGGAAAGGACTTTGACTGCATCACTGGGGTCCCCATGGGCCGAGATGTACAACTGTGTGTCATCCGCGTACTGGTGGTACCACGCCCCATGAGAATGGATGATCTCACCCAGCGGCTTCATGTAGATGTTAAATAGGAGAGGAGAGAGTACCGAACCCTGAGGCACCCCATATTTTAGGGACCTAGGACTTGACCTCTCACTCTCCAACCACACCGACTGGGTCCGGCCCCTCAGAAATGAGGAAAACCAGGACCACACCGTGCCCTGGATCCCCAATCCTCGGAGCCATTCCAGAAGGATACCATGGTCAACGGTATCGAAGGCCACTGAGAGGTCAAGAAGAGCAAGGACGGACGGATGACCGCCATCCCGCTCTCGCCAGAGATCATCCATCAGCACGACCAATGCAGTCTCAGTACCATATCCAGGTCTGAATCCTGACTGGAATGGATCCAGATATTCCGCTTCATCCAGTACCCCCTGCAGCTGATGTGCCACTGCCTTCTCCAGAACCTTCCCCAAAAAAGGAAGGTTGGAGACAGGTCTGTAGTTGGTTAGGATTGCTGGATCGAGGGAAGGCTTCTTCAGGAGGGGGCGCAGAAGAGCATGTTTCAGCAGTGCAGGAAACATCCCCTCTCGAAAAGACGCGTTAATTATAGCCCCGACCCAGCCACCTGTCACCGTCTTAGAGGCTTTTACCAGCCAGGCGGGACAGGTATCCAATGGACAATTAGTGGCGCGGACCGCCGCAAGGAGCCTGTCCACTTCATCCAGGGCAACTGGATCAAACCGATCCCAGGTAACACTGCAAGACTGCTCACTGGCTCCCCCCCCCGGACCCTCCCCGTCCACGCCAAGTTTGAACCCCGAGCGAATCCGATCGATTTTCTCCACCAGATGGTCAGCAAAGTCCTCAACCGATCCCTGCCAACAAGGCACAGGCCCCGCCCTACCCAGGAGGGACCTGGTCACCCGAAACAGGGTGGCTGGGCGATTATCAGTGGAGGCAATAAGGGTGGTGAAGTATTGCCTCCTCACCACCCCCATCGCCACTAGGTAGACCCTAATAGCGGCTCTAGCTAGTATCCAATCGGAATCGCTCTGGGTCTTCACCCAGCGGCGCTCATGGCATCTCTTTGCCCATTTGAGCTCTCGTTGTTCTTCAGTGAACCACGGGGATGACCTAGCTCCACGGGCTCTGAGAGGCCGTAGTGGAGCGATTACATCCAAGGCAGATGTCATCGACCCGTACCACAGGTCAACAAGTGCCTCAGGTGAATCATGTCGCCGATCCAGAGGAAATTCCCCCAGTTCCCTCTGGAATCCATCCGGATCCATCAGTTGCCAGGGGTGGGCCATTTTAATCGACCCTGCCTCCTTACGATGAAGTGTCGCCCCCAGAAAGTCTAGAGCCACCAGATAGTGATCTGACCATGGCACAGGTGTTATGCCTAGCTTCTGTAAACTCAGATCACTCTGCCACCGCCCCGACAAAAAGACTAAATCTGGCGTGTGGCCATTGCCCCTGGTCGGGCCCTGAATTACCTGAGCCAGGTCCATAGCTGCCATGGAAGCCATGAACTCCTGTGCCACCTCGGAACCAGACCCCAGCGAAGGCAAATTGAAGTCCCCCAAAACCATTGAGAGGTAATTAATGTTTCTTTGTTTCTTCTGTGCTATTAGATGTTTTGTTCACGACAGAGATATAACCATTTGGAGCACTCTCAGTATTACAACTATTTTTTTAGCCCCATGGCCGCAAAAGAGAAAAAAAATCTATATTTTTTACTTGTAATAAAGCTGAATATCCTGTTCCAATAAACCTAAATTCTGTTAAGAATTTCTCAGCATATTGAAAATAAATACTGTATCCCCTTTTTACCTCTACTCATCTCTCTGAGTAATTATTTGGCCAAGAAGCATGCTGAGCAGGGGGGGGGGACTTGTAAACAGTTCAGATCTTAATAATTGTCTCCCTCTCTGTTGTATATCAACATACCATAACAATATGTATGCCTTTGGTTATAGATACTTACATTTTGTACCAAACAAGATGTGACATGTATCTATAATTTTAAAAAATATATATCCGGGAAATGAAAATTGCAACTGGTGTGTCAGGACAAAGACCTTAATCCTTTGTTCACCTCAGTCTCTTCCTTATTTCTATGGTCACAATAGAAGAGACATTCTCATGTGTCATGTGGCCAATATCATATCTATTACAGTGAGAGAGAGCTTGGAAAGTTGTCATTAAAGGAGAATGAATTCACAATTCATGGAAACTAGACATAATTGGCCAGTGTAGGTAGAATAATGACTGCACACCAGAGTATCACCTGACCACTGTTCAGCTTCAACTTGGCATAGCATTCATTCTTTCGAGTATTTATCTAGGTTCTACTCTCAGGGAACAAAAAAAAAGATAATACAAAGGGTATCTGTGTTCTGAAGACAGAAAAAAGTTGTTCTGTTCTTCATACAAAATGTTGTGGCCACAGCTAAAAAAGTCACATGACTTGAAAAACATGTAACCCTGTAAAGCCTGCTTGAACTGTCTGTTTTGCAAGGTTACTACTGTTCCTCTTAGTCTGATGCTGTTGCCACTTTATTTGTGCTTTGCAATCGCTTCCTGGTTCTCAGCAAACAGCCCTGGGGCCACTTTGTCTGGTATTCCACTCCCACTAGTACATTTTGAAATCCTTCTGTGTTATGGATGTCCCTTTAATAAAGGCACAATCCTTTTATCATCTTCTAGATATAAATAAGTAGATTTTGACTGACAGCCAGCCTGATCTCCAAATGCTCTGATCAGCAATAACACCATTCTAGGGCAAATGTGATGCTGGAACTGATGGTGTTATTCTTTTTTTCCCTCCAAAATTTAATTTTGTAGGGAGGGGGCTAAGCTGTACAGTAACCTACTGGCAACAAGAAGCAGGCACTTTGATAATATATCATATTAAAAGTTTGTTTTGATTACATTTCTAAACTATATATGGATTCATAAGTCTAGCATACCTCTTTCCTCAGCTTCATCCTTCTACGCCAGTCTTTACAAATTGGAGCAGGACACATTCATTAAGCATGGAATGACTTATTTCTTCCTGCCATCAAATGTCACTCAGAGTAACTCAATCACCCATCTCAATCAAATGCAATCTATGCAGCACTGAACATAAAAGCACATTTATAGATACACATGCCTTTGTGCCCCATCAGAATCTCGCTCTCGCTCTCTTTCTTAACACAAGTAGTGCATTATTTACAATTCATAGCCATATTTGCACATGCTTTTCAATCTGATGTTCAACAGAACTTCAAAATTAAATACCAGGTGTTTCAATTCAGTGCTCATGTATGGGTTTTGAAGGGAAGAGCCTTCCATGTTGAGTCCTCTCCTTTAAAAAAACACATGGGGAATGCTGTCAGCAGGTGATCTGCTCAGTCTGCTGCTCAAATGGGGACAGGTATAAAAATAGAACATCAAGACCATTGATTTCCCTTTTTAAGGTACCGTATATACTCGACTATAAGTCATCCCGAATATAAGTCAAGATACCTAATTTGGACCTCTAAAACTAGGAAAATAGACTGACCCAAGTATAAGTCGAGGGTGGGAAATGCAGCAGCTGCTAGTGACTTTCAATAATTAAAATACATGAAAATAAGGTAAAATTAATTAATTTAGACATTTGTGTGTGTATGTTTTTGAGTGTTTATGTTGACCTGAGTATAAGTCGAGTCCTATTTTTGGACCTCATTTTAAGGGCTAAAAAACCCAACTTATACTCGAGTATATACAGGATTTACTTGTTAAGCAATTTGAGCCTGAATAGCCGTTCAAATAGCCAGCACAGCAATAATGGTTTGGTTAACGAAGTATCTTGTCATTGGTTAACCATGTCTAGTCATGCCTGCCACATGTCCAGGGAAATATCTGGAGACACAGACAGCACTGACTCTTTGGCTGTAAACGAAGATGAGTACCAAACCCTATAGTCGGATACAATTGGCTTTCAAGCAAGGGAACCTAAGTATGTAAAGCAAAGGAGGGGAGAACTTAGTATTAGTGTGAATGTGAAGAGGATCAGAACTAGAAGAAATGAATCCAATAGAGAATATTGCATGCAGTATTTGCAACTGAACTTCATTTAGATACACTAACTGCTCTGTCCCGTACAGGCAAACCTACTATAGTATTTGGTTAGTAATTTGTGGGATTTAATTCATGGGATTTACTCAAGATCTGCACATTAGATTGAATCCAAGCTTTGTTGTATTTAAATTAGCAATTAGTGGAAATTAATTGTGACAAACTTAATCTTCATTTACTTCAATGTGTATACTCTAACTATTGCTTAATTAAGATTTAGTCTATTAGATATATCTCTTTATTCCGACCTTGGCTCTGTTAGTCAAACTTGAACCAAAACAGCAAATAAGATAAGCTTTTGTGAATATGCCTTCCAGTCCCTGCTGTGGAAGTTACAGAGTTTGGTTAAACTGCAGTTTTAGTTTGAAAACTGAGCTACAGTTATTATGTTATTTACTAGTACTCATGAATAAGATATGTGTGTCAGGTATACTTATAGATGTGTTCCTAACATTTTACTGTTGTTGAAAAATTGGAGGGTTATTTCCATACAGGTGGAAGGCAGGGCATGAATTCTGTTGCCTTGGTAATTGCGGTGTTTTTTTATCACAGTGGCATCTTCCTTCTTATTATTTGGCACATGACACTTGGCTAGGATTTTAAAAGATACTAGCATTGGTGCCTGTCTTCGACTGTTTTTTTTTGTGTGTGTGTGTGTGTGTGTGTTGGGCTCAACCCGTGGCACTGGCCTGTTCCCCTATGGTCCTACCCCTGGCTGAGGGGAGGGCCATTCTCGTATGCCGCATTTGCATTTCCCCCTCCACTGTTTTGAGGGGTGCCTCGAAGCAGTGTGGAGGAATGGCAGGGGGAGAGGCAGGTATCCGTCAGGGGAGGTGCCTTCCCTGGCAGATCCCTGCCTGGCGCCTTTGCATTTCCCCCTCTGCTGTTTTGAGAGCTGTCCTCGAAACAGCGGAGGGGGAATGGTAGGGCGAGAAGCAACTATCCACCAGGGAAGGAGCTCTTCCTGGTGGATTGCTGGCTGCCGCCTGTGCATTTTCCCCTCCACTGTTTTGAGGCTCGAAATAGCAGTGGGGTAATGGCAAGGGCTAGGGGCAGGTATCCATCAGGCATGGCTGAGGGTGGGAGGGGCGGCAGGGCAGAGGCAGAGCAGAGGCAGCACCTACGGCAGCTCCTCACCCAGCTGCGTTCTCAGGCGGTATGGCTGAGGGCAGAAGGGGTGGCAGGGCAGAAGCAGCACCTATGGCAGCGCCTCACCCGACTGCGCTGGGTCCTCAGCTGTAGTGCGCTGTGAGCGAAGTGGCCATTGGCTTGAGCTTTTGCATGCTGGCTGTCCCGCCTCCTCTGTGCTCCGGCCGTCCTGCCCCTTTCTTATAGGTATCAATAATCTCCTACAGTTCTAATTTGTAGTTGGGAGAAATGCCTTAAAGAAAACTAATAACCCTAACCCTTGTTTAATGGGTAGGAAAAATTAGGTGCTATGCAATCACCACAGACTACTGTAAACAAAGAGAGGGGGGAAATGAATCAGAGCAATTATTTCTATCCCAGTCCAAGAGGAAGCAGCTCCCTCCTGTGTTCCTAATACCCAAAAGTCACCATATTGAAGGTACATATCAAGAGGAATGTAAATTAATTATCTTGTGAGCAGTGTTTCTGTCGCGTGACATACCACTAACATTGCCTTGCAATACAGGTGTAATATATAGTCTGCAGGACGAACTGAGATGTAGGACATGGTTATTTAAAGAAACCAACATTAATTATTTATGGAATGTCTGACTCAGCAACTGACCTCTTGCTTCCCAAGGCTTCCAAGTCTTGTTTAATAATAACATAAGAAGTATTTTCATGTTGGGTAAAACCTACTGAATCTGATAGCTCCTTAATGTACATTCTTAAGGCCATCTCTTCATGGAATGTAGCATTAGCCAAGCTTATTTGTTTTGTGTTGTGTGTTTTTTGAGTTGTCAAGCTCCAATCGCCCACCCCCAACACCGATTCCAGTGAAACTGAATCAGCCAGGCAATTTCAAAATATATTTATTTATAGTTGATAATGTTCTGCGTTTCTGTACACTGCATAACAAAATGAATTTTTAAAATATAGAAGTGTAGCCATGCATACTTAGTCATGTCGTGATAATCCCAAGGGACGTTCACACATTTTACTTTCTTTACATTTATTAAGTATTAAAGTTCATATAGTATATTCTCTGTAAGGTTGAGAATGGCTAACTTGATAGGGAAGGCACTCTGATGTCAGCAGCATACCAATACGCATACCAGTCACATTTTACACATCAAGACGTCATCAAGCATCTGGGTTGCTAAGCAGTATTTAAACACCTGTGAGGTAGCCCACGCTTGCACATTAGCACTTGAATGGAAATAAACCCAAGGTAACAATGGGGCATTCAACTCAAAGGAGGGGAGAGGAACTCCACCCAAGCCTTAACAGGAAGAACACTTTCACCTGTCATTTCACACTTTGACATTCACACTTTCAAACATCACCTTAGAAAGGGGGAAAGGTGACATTCTCATTGAAGTGAACTATGGGATACCCAACACCTGTGAGAGGGGTTACATCATTAGTTACATCATTGTCTGGGGAAACACCTAGATAAACACCTGTTAGTCAAAACAACCAGATACTTCACATTCTGGAGGGAGGTGTGAGTGGTCAAAATAGAATATAAACCCCAAGATTTGAGGGTTCGGGAGCACCAATCTGAAGTGTGTGTGAGCCTACGTTCTTTTGAACGAGCACCCATTTTGGAATGGACACAAGCCTACGTCATTTCAAACCCAGACCATGGAAATCTAAGAAAATCCTATGGGGCAAGAGCCCAGCGCATCAGTCTTCTGAGTCTTTGCCGAAACCATCTGGGGCAAAGTACTTAGAATCTGACAGAAGAAATGCCAACTTAGAAGAGTTAGTTATTTCTTATTTTATTTAGCTTGTTTAAGTTAGGCTAGATATAGGGGTCCTATCTATGGGCATAATAGTGTATTTAGGGATTCAAAGTAGAGTTAGATTGATTGCCTTGATCTGCATTTTGATATAATTTTGGATGAAAATACTTCTTCAATAAAAGCCTGAAAGACTATGAAAGCCTCATTTGTGACCAGGAGAAGAGGGAGTATTTGCGGAGCAGAGAGGAACCAAGATAAGGTCAACTTAGTAGCTACATCTTCACACAGGCTCAGCCTTGAGACACAACATTTCTCAGAGGGACATTTTACTTTGGGAGAGTTAAGATCTCTATGGAGATACGGAGGGAGTAGCTCTTCCTTCTATCATTGGCCTGGGAATATTATCTGCCGGGGCATCCCAGTCTTTGAAGGTAAAAGCTATCTTCCAGCGGGGCAGCTTACCAGGACCGGGTCCGCTCTGTGTGTGTGTGTGTGTGTGTGTCTGTGTCTGTGTCTGTGCATAAGCTTTTATGCGTGCGTATGAAGGCAAGTGGAAAGGGGGCTGTTTTAAAAGGACTGTTTCTCAGCCGAGCTACCATATTTCCCAGCTTCAAAGAAAGAAGCGTACCCCTCTTGTCCACACCTTTCCAGCATGGTGGAGTGTGGGTTGATTCAAACACCATGTCCCATCCATGCGTTCGTGTGTGCAGCATGTGTCCCAGCCTCCACAGCCTCCCTATGGCTTCATGACAAGTCATATTTACCCATTTTAATCTAATATTTTGCACATATAATTCCAACTGTCCATATAACTTATTTTCCAATTTGATATACTTCTTCTAGAAGACAATGTTTTGTTTCCTGGCACAATGGTTAACCGGCAGTGCTGCAGCCAAAACTCTGCTCACAATCTGAGTTTTATCCCAATAGGCTCAATAGACTCAGCTTTCCATCCTTCTAAGGTTGGTAAAATGAATATCCAGCTTGTTGGGGCAAAATGCTAATTACCTTGTGAACTGTCCAGATAATGCTCTAAGACAGGAATTCTCAACCTTTTAAAGCCGGGGGCTGGGTCGTGCCCCCTCAGACAGCTTCAGGGGCTGGATGGCCATTTTGCCCTTCCTACACCACATGGCACTTCCAGGTGTGGTGGAGGTGGGGGGGCACATGACATTGTGCCACGGGCCACAGCCGGCCCATGGGCTGCAGGTTGAGAATCCATGCTCTAAGCACTATGTGGCAGTATTTAAGTGTAATTGCTATTGCTATTGCTACTGTTGTTGTGATGAAAATTTACTCTATTTCAAAATACATTAGACTTCACCTTATTACAATTACAAGACATTTATCACTGCAATTTATTATCATTCATACGAGACATTTTTTAATAATCTCAGAACAAGAAGCCACAAATCAACTATTCTTTAATATCAACATGCTAGCACCCTACGGTTTGAAGGAGACAAAGCTCAGCTCGCATTGCTATGCAAGCCACCACTACTATGCATAGAACACATGCCATCCTACCTTTATACGATACCATTGATCATTGCCTTGTATTATGTCAATGGTGATGTGGATTCTAAAGGATCTGCAGAACAACAGTCAAGCTAGCTCAGGAGTTTTCAACTTTTATAAGGTTGGATCACGCTCCCTCATCAACTTCGGGGGCCAGATGGCCATTTTGTCCTTCTTCCACCACATGGCACTTCCTGGTGTGGTGGAGGCAGTGTGGTTGAGAATCCCTGAGCTTGCTGCTAAAAAGATTGTCCATTCCCTATGGTTAACATATTTCCATCCCATTAAATGACTTTCTCAGAGATACATATCTCAGCAATCAAGACCTGCATGTTAAGCCTGTGTTTACTTTCCAAAGACTATTCACAAAACTAGGTTCACTATATGCAAAATCCCTAGCTATAATACAAAATTGCATGCTATGACAAATAAATATATTTTACCATTTGATAGACCATCTCTTTTTAAAAAATGTATGGGCAAATCTGACCCTTAGGAAGAGCTTCTAAATATCCTAGGTACAAGAAATCTTACCAGTAGTTTTCAATTTCATAAATAGATGATAAATTCAATTGCGCAAAAAAATGTAAAGTGGCGTTCTAATGTCACTTTAATAAAGTAGAGGTAAGAATAAGGAATTGTCTTGTTTTGGGTATATGAGATACAAGAAGAAAACAGTTGTTCTGTGTATATATAGACATTGTGAGAGTTTGTAAGAAGCATAGCAATATTTGCAAGACCCGGTCATGCTGTAGTTAGGCATAAGATTCCTATTGGTAGAACCGTATATGAATTGGCAATGTTAATTCTTTTGGAGCATTTGCCTAAGGCTCATAATTGAAGATTGATTTCTTCTCTCCTGGTGGTGACTTTTTATCTTTCTTTCTAAAATCATTATACAGCTACTGAGGTTCCTATGTTCTTCCCATTTACCTTCAGGTGTTTTTAGACTCTTCTACCAATAAACTATAACAGCAGAAAGCTACTGAGTGGACTTCATTGTTGTATTGTACACATAAAGTCATTCACAGGTGGTGAAGAGAGAGGTCACACTAGAATCTAAGAAGCAAGGCAAGCAATCTTTGAGACTTGAAGACCAGTTGGAGTGGGGAATAACTAAGGAGGAAGGACATAATGGCCCAAATCTTTACATAGTTATGTTACTTTTGGAAGCAAATTGCTAAAAATTAAGGAATCACCTTAATAAGCCACAGACAGGGTTATCAGTCACATACAGGGTTGTTTGATTCAGTGTGTAATGTTTACTGTGATTTCTTCATTTGGAGCAATTTGCCTCCAAATGTTGCACCTTTTACATAGCTACAAAAGGTGATTCCAGCCACTGAGTGGTAACACAAAAGGGTATCCTCTAGAACAGGAATCCTCAACCTACAGCCTGTGGGCCAGACCCGACCTGTGACACCATTCCATCTGGCCCACACCCTCACTCCAGTTGCCACCTCCACCTCAATCCTTGTTCCCTCCGCTTGGCTGGATGTGTCCCTAATGGCGCTTCTTACAACATCCAGCGGTCCTGCTACTGGTGGCAGTGGAGGAGGAGTGGCAGGGGGCATAAGGTGGCAGCATGACCACCCCAGGGCTGGCATCAGAAATTTCCGGGCCCAGTGCGTGGGGCCCCACACACATTTTGGCCACGCCCCTGTGGTTTCCTGCGCATGCAACATTTGTTTGTGCATGTGCACATCAGTGGTTTCCCAATGGCACCACACCCCTATGGTTTCCTGCACACATGTCATTTGTTTGTGCATGCACACATCAGTGGTTTCCTGGCACTGCCAGGCCCCGATCATCTCCGTGCCCGGGATGGGAGTCCTGATGGTCCCCCCCTGATGGCGGCCCTGGACCACCCTGAGCCCACACCACCATCGGTGCCACCTCTGGTGGCAGTGGCAGCAGCAGCAGGACCACCAGTCCAGCATGCAAATAGTTTAAGGGGGCATGTACCCGCTCACACCTTTAAAAAGTTGAGGACCCCTGCTCTAGAATGAGAGATGGAGGATTGAGAGATCATGGTAGGCTTCGGTGATATGAATGCATGTTCTTTTGATTATTATTTTTTCATATATAGGTTGCCTCCCTGCATATATGCCAGTTCACTATCTATGGTTTCATATACTGTATAATGAAAATTTGAGAAGGAAAAGATCATGTTTCTAGGGGAGCCATTTCATGAGCGCATGTGGAAGAATGACGGAGGCATTTACACCACCACTTGTATTACTCAGGTATGTGTGCTATAATACAAAAACCACTGTTTTCCATGGTTTTAGTCATCCACAGAAGATCTTGGAATGTGTCCCTAGTGGATATGGAGGGGAGCAAACTGTGCGTTTGTAAAAAAACTAGATATAATCCATCGCTTATAATCAGGGCCGCCATCAGAAATTTCTGGGCCCCGTACTGAGCAATCCTATTGGGCCCCACACACACACACACAATTTTCTCTCTCCTCACATTGGGGTGGCGATGGCAGGTGGAATACACAATTTCGCAAAAGAAATCGATGGGCAGTTGTATCCAACTTTAGAGTTCAGTGCTCATCTCTGATTACAGCCAAAGAGCCGGTGGCCTTGATCCACAAAAACTCACACTAAAATACAGCAGTTAGTCTTTAAGGTGCCACATATTATGCCCAAAAAACAGACTTTTATATCAACATGAACATAATTAAAAGGTAAAGGTTTCCCTTGCTCGGAAGCCAGTCGTATCCGACTCTAGGGTGCAGTGCTCATCTCTGTTTCAAAGCCGAAGAGCCAGCACTGTCTGCTTCTGCAGATGTTTCTGTGGTCATGTGGCAGGCATGACTAGACACCGGAGTGCACAGAATGCTGTTACCTTCCCACTGAAGTGGTCCCTATTTATCTACTTGCAATTTCTTGCTTTCGAACTGCTAGGTTGGCAGGAGCTGGGACAAAGACAGGAGCTCATTCCATCCTGCAGTACTCAGGAATCGAACAGCTGACCTTCCACCTCCCAGTCAGTGTCTTAGCCACTTGAGCCACTGCAGTCCTTATGACCACAATTTTGCGCCACCAGGGATCAGGAAGGAAGGATGGAAAGAAGGAAGGAAGAAAAAAGAAAGGATGGAAGGATGGAAGGAAGAAAGGAAGGATGGATGGATGGAAGGAAGGAAGGATGGAAGAAAGGATGGAAGAGTGAATTAGTGTAGATAGACAGACAGTCAGATGGACGGACGGATGGACCCACCTGGGAGGGGAGGGGGCAGGCCAAAGAACAGCAGACACCTGCCTGAACTGCTGGGAGGGGGGCGACCACCCACCCCAGTTCTGTTTCCTGCCCCCCGGGGGCAGGCAGTCCCCAATGACACCAGGCTTACCTGGCAGTCGTGGGGTGTTTTGCCCGGCATTATGGTGGGGGCAGGGCAGGCAGAGGCCGTGATGGCCGGCAGCATGCGTGGAAGCACCCGCCTGGTCCAGGTCATGGTGGTGGTGGCGGCGGTGGCAGCTGGCACGTGCCCTGTGGCTTCCTGCTGCTGCGCTCGGCCCCGGGGCCCGGCCCTCCTCATGGGCTGAAGCCTGAAGGCAAGCAAGCCTTGACCCCGGATCCAGGTCAAGGCAGGGGGCCCTCTGGCAGGGCATGCGCAGTGGCGCCGCGCGGCTCGATTAAAAATAAAATAAAATAAAAAGTTTTTAAAGTTTTTTTAAAAGTTTTTAAAAATGGGCTGCCCACCGCTGGGCCCCCTGCCAGCTCCGGGCCTGGGACGGGAGTCCTGGTTGTCCCCACTGACGGCGGCCCTGATTATAATATTAAATAATCCAGTATTAATAGTAGAGTCCTTCAAGTTTCTAGGTACTGTCATATCTCAAGATTTAAAATGGTCATCTAACATTAGGAACATCATTAAGAAAGCGCAACAGAGACTGTTCTTTCTGCATCAACTTAGGAAGCTTAAGTTGCCTAAAGAGCTGCTGATGCAATTTTACAGAGGGATTATAGAGTCTATCATCTGAGCGTCTATAATTGTCTGGTTTGGTTCTGCATCTAAACAAGACAAACACAGACTCCAACGAGTAATTAGGATGGCAGAAAAAATTATTGCTGTTAATCTACCTTCTATTGAAGATCTATATATTACATGAGCCAAAAAGAGAGCAATTATATCCATATAGCAAATAGTTCTATGAACAGCAACAAGATTCCCCTAAACTTGCATATTCCTGTACCTGATTCTTCTCCAGATACAAAGAGAGAAAACAGTTTAGTGGTGTGCAACACCCTTCTGTATGCAAAGGTTCCAAGGCTTAATTCATAAAGTAATAATAATTTTGTGTCATCAAGCTAATTCTTACAGCAACCCTTCCCAGAGTTTTCTAGCTCTCAGAAGTGATTCACCCTTTTCTTCTTCTAAGGGCATTTTGGAATAGTACAGATTGTCCATGTCCACACAGGCTGGCTTTTCTGAAATCCACACTGGGAAATTGAACTCACAACCTTTGTCTCCACAGTCAGATACTTTATTCACTGAGCAATCCGGCCAGCTTTAATTCATAAAAACCACTAATAATAATAATAATTTAGTGTCAGAAATTATTCTGGGTTGAAAGGATTTTTGCTGGAGGAACTCCGCTCAATGGTCACCCGAATGAGGCTCCTTTCATGTCCCCAAGATCTTTTTTCCACCGAAATGGTGCCTATTTATCTACTTGCAATTTTTTGCTTCCAAACTGCTAGGTTGGCAGGAGCTGGGACAGAGATGGGTGCTCAAACCGTCATGCAGTACCCAGGTCTCAAACTGCTGACTTGCCAACCTTCCAGCTAACAAGATGAGCTTCTTAACCAATGAGCCGCTGCAGCCCCATAAAACCGCTGAAAAGAACCTAGTAGAAGGAGGTGTGAAAAGACCACTGGCCAAAGCTCTTGGGAGTTTTGGCAGTCACAGTAGCCCCTATCAGAGTAGCATAAGGCAATTTCACGTGCTCCTACAGTCTGGAAGCTGTCAGAAATTCAACCACTGAGAACTATGCATTTGTCCTTATTGCTGCTCTCTTTTTCTCCCTGTTTGGTTTCAGGGAGAACAGAGAAAAGAAAACAGATGGGCAACGGTGCCAGGTTGTTCGCCTTGCATGGTACCACAACAACCCCTGGCTGCCTGAAAAAGTCATTGCAAGTGAGTTTTATCCTGCTTGTTCTATGGGTGGGATACCAGAGTTGCCTAACTGAGCAACAGGGAATGCATGGGGTCAGGGCAAAGATCACACATCAATTCCAGTGCAACACACAAATCCACTCCTAGTTATTGAAACAATATGCCTTTGCTCTCTTTGCCCTGCAGGTAGGCTTTGCAAACCATGTGACACAGGCAAGGGATGTAAGACTGAATACATGAACAACTGAAGAGGCAATTTTTTAACATCTGAAATCAGCTTTCTACATATATGTGCTTTGAATCCAAACACAATTTTCCTCTATCCCTATAGCCAGAGAATTGTCTTTAAGAGCAAAATCTACTTATTAAGCAAACTCATACGATGGCACTTATTTCCTAATGACAACCTGGTTACACAAAAAGTATTCCTGCCATTCTATTTTGCTTCACCCAGTTAGCAAATTTTGTGCCAGAAATAGAGTTAAGGGCATGGGTAAAATTGTTATTAATCCAATTTTCCTCCATGAGTAGAAAGAGCTAAAGAATAAAGACATAAATGTAAGGTTGAGACATTTTAATCCTGGAACTGAATTCCAAACACCCAAACATATTTTTAAAAGTATATTTATTTATTTATTTACTTATTTATTTATTTATTTATTTATTTATTTATTTATTTATTTATTTATTTATTTATTGTTCAAATTTCTATGCCGCCCAATCAGGTGCCAATCAGCACCTTAAAGACAAACTCCTGTATTTTAATGTTAGCTTTCATGGATCAAGTCCACTTTGTCAGACTTGATCCTGCCATAAATTAGGCCATTATTTAACTTTTTTTAATTCTGGGATTACTTTGTAGAATGTATATGTGTTGCAATTTTTAAAGAGTTCATTATGTTTTAATAGGACATCCTGGCTTTATATTTTTCACTTTCTTGTCTTCTCTAGAAAAGTGGAGAGAGATGAGAGGAAGATAGACACAAAACCGTATAATAATATTTAGCAGAAACAAATCCTTATATTTAATGTATAACCATAATGCCTATATTCTTGAAGAGAGAGTGACTTCTAAAA
This sequence comes from Bradypodion pumilum, assembly GCA_035047305.1. NCBI lineage: Eukaryota > Metazoa > Chordata > Lepidosauria > Squamata > Chamaeleonidae > Bradypodion > Bradypodion pumilum. The sequence continues at coordinate 121,964,489 of JAWDJD010000004.1, forward strand.
GAATGGCAAAACATTTAGCCCTGACATACCAAATACAAATAGACAAAGTCTATGGTATATCCATTTAAAAACAAACCCTTATATGTTTTTAGGTTTGCTATGCTTGATTGTCCCAAGTAAACATGAAAAAGATAACTAAATCCCAGTTTTAATTGCATGCCATGGGCTGCCCTCAGGACAACTTCCATTTTTAAAAATCTTAGCTTCTGTAGGTTTCAGTGATCAAAGGGTGGGAGTGGGGGAGGAGCAGGTTTGAACAGATTCCTGAAGCTGTTGTCAAAAGTAATCCGATGGCTCTATATATCTGTCCTCCAATGCAGTAATACAAGTAGACCTTATTATTAGCTTGGGGAATTAGTGAAGTGGAATATTTAAAAAGAGGTGTAACCATCAGTTCTCAAATTAAAAAGCACGTTCCCACAGAAATCAGTTATGAAATGGCACACCAACTTCCACACCAATTTCAACTCACGTCTCACAATACAACTATGCATACATTTGAAATCCACATTTATTACCTAATGAGTTGAGTGACACTGTTACATTTGAATAAATCTTGTCAAAATCAATGACACTTGCACAACTGCTAGCAAGTATACAGAATTTAGACAGAATGCTCATTTATACCATCAGGTTGTGTTCCTCCCATACATTAATAAATAACCTGAGAGAGGGAGTTTCCTCTTCAAAAAGAGGTTTCTTCTCTGAAATGTAGCTGTGTTTTTAAACAGTTTGTGTGTGCTCCAGTTTAGACAGGATTGAATCTCCTTTATTCTGTACCATATGGATTTTCCATTACTGCTAACTGCTTAATAAGACAAAGGGGAAATTCATACACTCACATGCACATGTTCATGCAGAGCTACACATTTGCATTGGTAGGTTGAAAACTCATTAGTCAATAACAGTTTTAGCGACCTTTAATTGTCTAGGGAATAAAATGGCATATCACACAGTTTGTTTAAGGGAGGGGATGGGAAATTATGACACAATGGCAGTATCCTGTTTGTCATTAACATTCAGGGAATCGTTTAATGGATATATTGAGCAGGCTATCACAAAGCCACAGAATAAGAAAATACTTCCTCTTCTTTTTTTTTACTTTCAGTGCCACTTTTAGCAGTAAGTCACTTATGGAATAATCTTTTTTTTTTTTGTATGCACAACAAGGAAATGAGGGGGAACTATAATTATGGATGTCACTGTCAAAAGTGGAAAAGTCGGAGAAGCTATGTGAGCAGTTCTACCACAATATTAGTTGCAGTCAAATAGTGTTATTTTACTCAAAGATGGTATTTACTCACAAACATTACTATTTTTTGTGTTTAGAGAAAAAAGAGCAACGGTGGAAGAGATAAGCACATTTCATTCCCACATCAATTAACAGGACATTCTTTCATAATCAAGTCAAAATGTGTAGATGGAACACCTGAAGACCTGAGGCAGAAAGACAATAAATAGTACCAGAGTTTTTCAACAAGTACTAATGAGAGCTTAAGCATTGTATCAGATTAGACACATATTAAAAAAACTAATGGCAGAAACAATAATAGGAATCACATTTGTTTTCTGCAGTGCAATTAATACTTTCCACGGTATTTTCCCCACATTGATTTAAATAACTATGCAGAGGATCAGCATTCACACACATCATTTTGCCTGTTTCTTGAGGAGCTAGCTGGCTGGATAGTTCAATGATCTTGGCATCTTGCTGCAAAACCAGAGACTGGGAGTGCAATTCTGTACTGTTCCTCTGGGGAAAAGAACCAACCTGTGTAGCCTTGAGCAACATGCACCAGTCCCAGGATGCCCCAGGATGGTAAACCATTTCTGTGTATTCTCTACCTAGAAAACTCTGCAAAGGGCAGCTATAAGCCAGCATTGACTTGACAAAGGTCACCCTTGCTTGAAAGCCAGTCATATCCAACTCTAGGGTTCAGTGTTCATCTCTGTTTATAAGCTGAAGAGCCAGCGCTGTCTGCGTTTTCAGACAGCATACAGTTAAACGAGGAAGTTAAATTAGAAAACTGTTCAGGAAAATGTGGCTGAATGTTTATGGTTCCAAGGTAATTTATCTGCTTTTCTATCTCCAGTACTTCAGAAAAGTACTTTAAGTTTAGTTTCAGGTATTCTCTTTGTGGCTCTCATTCTCCCTCTAAATTCATTTTATTTACAGTCAAGATGCAAGTGGATGAAATAGCTTGATTCAAAATACAGCAAAGAAGGCCTTTTAAAAAAGAATTTTGCATATGTCGACTTATGAAGAAAATAGTATTATAGCAGAGGATTTGCGAGAGAGAGGAAGAGAGTGTGTGGATTTTGTGTTTATTTTATTTTTTTAAGCCTGGAGCAATAGAAACTGCTTCATTTCATAATCATGATAATGTCAGCTTGCAGTATGGTGAAAGTCAGGGTCATTTATTGCATTAACGTAGAACACGAATCTCAATCTCCATTAACAATGGTTTAGAAAGCATTCAGATCTTGAGCAAACAACAGACAAAAAAATAAATGCAAGTTTAGAATATTAAGAGTTTTCTGTCCAATCCTATGCTCAATGCAGGAATCCGAATCAAAGCAAATGTGACAGGTGGTTGTCCGATTCTTTCTTGAATGCTTCCAGTGTTAGAGCACTCACCACCTCTGGAAATCCAAACATAGCCACCACATAGCATAAAATTAGGCCAGGGTAGGCAGGCTCAACCTAAATGGTTTCCAACATTCCTAAACGGAGTTTGCACTGAGAACAGAATCAGCCCATCTTCAGACAGCTCAGCTGGCCCTTGGACAGTTTGATTAGTGCTCCTTGATCTGAGTTCACCACTCTGCATTCCTAGCTTCCTGCCATCAGCAGCCAACAATGTGAAGACATATTGCATAATGATGTTAAATAATACTACATGTTAGACAAGTAAAGAGGGGAACCAGTTAGGCAGTAAATTCCAAATAAATGCTTACGGTGGCTTAGTGGTTAAGACGCTGAACTTGATGACTGGAAGGTTGGCAGGTCGGCAGTTTGAAACCCAAGTACTAATTCTTTGGCATGTGTTGGTTTAACATTTTTCAGCCTTCATCCAGGCTTCCAATATTGTATGTTAATTGTACAATGAGCTGATCAGCTCATTTCTGTTTAAAAAGGGAGAGGCTAGACTCTGAGCTGTCCCAGTTCCTGCCAACCTAGCAGTTTGAGAACAAGAAATTGCAAGTAAATAAATAGGTACCACTTCTGTGTCTAGTCATGCCTGCCACACATCTGCGGAGATGTCTGCAAATGCTGATGGTGCTGGCTCTTTGGCTGTAAACAGAGATGAGCACTGAACCCTAGAGTCAGATATGACTTTGCTTTCGAGCAAGGGCAACCTTTACCTTTACCTAATAAAGTACAAAGAATTAGTGGCCTTTCACAGTTTGCCCATATTTCATTGTTAGCATGCAGAAAATCATGAATTTTTCAAATTAGATCGGCTTGCATGGATTTCCTTATATCGCTGCATGACAATGAAGAGCTTTGTTTATATATACAGTGAAACCCCAGGTTACAACAGAGGTCCGTTCCAACTGCCTCCGTCATAAGCTGGAAAAATCGTAACCTGAAACACCCATTGAGTTACACTGAAGTGAAAAAAAATTGGTTGTGATTTGACCGCTATAACCCGGGGGGGGGGAAGCATTACAATAGACGTAACCCAGAACGGCTTTTCCATTGGACTTGCTTTTGTAACCCACGACAAATGTTACCCAAAGCGGTTGTAACCTGTGGTTTTACCATAATTGGGACCACCCTGAAAAATTTCAAACCTGTATTTACCCCCCTGTCCCACAACCAGGGGCAGGTAGTGTGCGCGCCACTACCTGCCCTTTGGACCCCTGTCCCACCTGGTTGGTGAAAACCTCCAAGGCAGTGACAGGTGGCTGGGTTGGGGCTGTGATCAATGCATCATTGCGGGAGGGGGTGTTTCCTACACCTTTAAAACATGCTTTGGTGCGCCCCCTCCTGAAGAAATCTTCCCTCGACCCAGCTGTCCTAACTAACTATAGGCCTGTCTCAAACCTCCCCTTTTTAGGGAAGGTGTTGGAGAAGGCAGTGGCGTGTCGGCTGCAGGGGGTACTGGATGAAGCGGATTATCTGGACCCTTTTCAGTCAGGATTCAGGCCTGGATATGGTACCGAGACAGCATTGGTCGCACTGATGGATGATCTCTGGCGGGAGCGGGACGGTGGTCACCCATCCGTCCTTGCTCTTCTTGACCTCTCAGCGGCTTTCGATACCGTTGACCATGGTATCCTTCTGGAACGGCTCCGAGGTTTGGGAATCCAGGGTACTGTGTGGTCCTGGTTTTCCTCATTTCTGAAGGGTCGGTCCCAGTCGGTGTGGTTGGAGAGTGAGAGGTCCGGTCCTAGGCCCCTCAAATATGGAGTGCCTCAGGGCTCGGTGCTCTCTCCTCTCCTATTTAACATCTACATGAAACCGCTGGGTGAGATCATTCGTTCCCATGGGGTGCGGTACCATCAGTACGCGGATGACACTCAGTTGTACATCTCGGCCCATGGGGACCCCAGTGATGCAGTCAAAGTCCTTTCCAGATGCCTGGAAGCTGTGGGGGTCTGGATGGGGGCTAACGGGCTACAATTGAATCCCAGCAAGACTGAGTGGCTATGGATAGGGGGTCCTGCGTTAATCCGGGAGCTTCCATCGTTGGTTCTGGATGGGGCTATTTTGCCCCAGACAGACCCGGTGCGCAACTTGGGGGTCCTCCTGGATTCACGGCTACTGCTAGAAGAACAGGTGGCGGCTGTGACCAGGAGGGCTTTCGCCCAACTTCGGGTGATTCGCCAGTTGCGCCCACTCCTGGACCGGGACTCCTTGCTCATGGTCACCCATGCTCTGGTTACCTCCAGACTAGACTATTGCAATGCGCTCTACATGGGGCTGCCCTTGACGACCATTCGGAGGCTACAGCTGGTCCAAAATGCGGCTGCCCGGATGGTGATGGGGTGTGGCCGTTATGCTCATGCTTCGCCACTGCTCCGGGAGCTGCACTGGTTGCCAGTATGTCTCCGGGTGCAATTCAAGGTGCTGGTTTTGACCTTTAAAGCCCTATATGGTAGTGGGCCAGGTTACCTAAGAGACCGCATCGCCCTGAGGACGTCTGTCCGTCCAACCAGAGCGGACCGGAGGGGCTCTCTAATTGTTCCATCAGCCAGAGGGGCTCGCCTCTCTGGCACAAGGAGGAGAGCCTTCTCCGTGTCTGCACCGGCCCTCTGGAACCTCCTGCCAACAGAATTACGTCTTCGGACGGAGTTGCTGCCTTTCAGAAGGGATCTTAAAACCTGGCTGGCAGGTCAAGTGTGGGGTGCGGGTGGAAGGGTAACCACCATGGGGTGGTTGGTGTAGAGGAACTCTTCCCCATGGTGCCTTTTCGATCCTGCAGCCCTTGCTTTTTAGGGGGTGGGTAGTCTTAACTTTTTTTACTGTTTAACTGTTTTTAGGATTATTGTTGTATTTGTGAATATTGTCTGTAAACTCCTTGGGTTGCCCTGGGGTTACTTTTTATGTTGTTAGCCGCCCAGAGTCGGCCTTGTGTTGAGTGGGCGGGATATAAATTGAATAAATAAATAAATAAAAAAATAAAAAAACAACGGCCAGGGGAAGAAGAAGCCAGGGCAGGTTGAGGACTTCACCGCCCCTCCCCTTGAGCCCACACCAACGGCCGGGGGAAGAAGAAGCCAGGGCAGGTTGAGGACTTTGCAACCCCTCCTCCTGAGCCCATGCCAATGGCTGTGGAAGAAGAAGCCAGGGCAGGTTGAGGACTTTGCCACCCCTCCCCCTGAGCCCACACCAACGGCAAGGGAAGAAGAAGCCAGGGCAGGTTGAGGACTATGCTGCCCCTCCCCGAGCCCACATCAACATCTTGTATTGTAATGCAATGTATTGTTTGTAAGCCGCCCTGAGTCGCTACGGCGAGTGAGCGGCAATATAAATTTGAACTAATAAATAAATAAAAATAAATAATGAGAACTGTACTCTTGAATCTTCACAAGGAAATACAACATGTAGAGAGGGAAAACACCAGTAGGAAATGGATTTTCCCAAGAAAATAGTAGGTAAAGATAAAGGTTGCTCTTGCTCGAAAGCAAGTCATGTCCGACTCTAGGGTTCAGTTCTCATCTCTGTTTATAGCCAAAAAGCCAGCACTGTTTGTGTTTGCAGACGTTTCCATGGACATGTGGCAGGCATGCCTCAACATCGGAGTGTACAGAACGCTGTTTACCTGCCCACCAAAGTGGTCCCTATTTATCTACTTGCAATTTCTTGCTTTCAAACTGCTAGGTTGGCAGGAGCTGGGACAAAGATGGGAGCTCACTCTGTCATGCAGTACTTGGGTCTCGAACTGCTGACCTTCCAGTCTCTGCTGTAATGAAAACAGAGGAGTATTAGGAATAAAAGTTAAGACGCTTCCTGCAACTAGGTTTAGAGGGAGCAGGGATGAGGGGTGGAAATGGCATATGATGGCATAATTTCATGTTACTCAGAAAGTCCTTGGTCTTTGACCCTATGAGCCCTGGCTGCACTATACCACTGACCCCATCATCCCTTTCATTTTCCATGCTGTTGGTGAATGATAGAAGTTGCAGTTCAATAACATCAGCAAGGTGTTATTGAACTGCAATAACTGTTCCTCTTCACATGCACAGAAAGACTATTCTGCTTGTTTCAGATTGTTCAAGAAGCAGGGCCCTGATTTACCCCTAGTAAGTATATTTCTGCTATGGGGCAGCTGCCCCTCCACATCTGTTCTATGAAAAGCAAAATTCATGCACAATATTCAGATCCTTGGACATTTATTGCTGTGTGCCAGGAAAAGTAGCTGTAGTAAATAAAGTTTATTCTAGAGGAAAAACAGCTTTTCTTAGATGTGTGATTACTTTTAACACAAAACACACACAAACACAGAGTCTCCAGGGGAGCAAGTCTTATTAGGCTGAAATAAGGTGCAGTGTCTCTCAATGCTCAGATCTCTATTTACTTTAATTGGTTTATAAATTGTTGTCCTTGAATTGCATTAAATCTGCTTCCTGCCCACAAAATATGCAGAGGGACCAATATTGCCCTATAACTGTAACTTCTTCTGTAAAATATGAGCAGCATTACACTCTGATTCTTGTGATTTACAAGGGTGTTTCAAAAGAGCAGGCATTTTCCTCTAGAATATTAGATTTTTTTTAAAAAAAGTGCACATACACATGTGTACGCACAAACAACAGCCATCTTCTAGGAAGAACAGTCCTGTTCATATCTGTCAGGTAACTAAAAATAAAATAAAATGTTTTGCAAGAAACAGTAGGAGGGGAAAATATCTATATTGTAATAAGTGCATTAAAAAGAAACAGGCATTATATCTTTGTACCTGGTGGCCCCACCTTCTTCCTCAGTGCAGGGAAGATTCTAATAGCATTCAGCTAAACACATAAAGAATACCTTCCTGTTCAATGTGAGAAAGCTAGGGAAGAGCAGGTGGGGACCCTAATATTGGAGGCAGCCCTTTGAGCTCCCTTCCAATGTCGTCTTTCCATCCTTAAGCATGACATATAAGCAGGTCAACACAGCTAGACCATTGGTCCAGCTAGACCAGGGGAGGAGGACCTATGAGACTCTCCAGACATGGTTGGAGTACAATTCTCTTAATCACTTGGAGCTGGCTATGCAGTCATGGATTGATGGAGCCCAACAACATCTCAGGATCTACTGGTTTCCATCCCAATGACTGGAGCTTTTGCCTGAGTCCAGAAATTAGGTTAAGGGATAAAAACAACAAAGGACAAAAAGAACTAGATTTGAGAGTTGTAGTCAAGCAACACCCATGAAGATCCATAGAAAGCTTTTGCTGTTCTGAGATTACAACAGCAGCATGACAACACTGATTCAAAACCTTCTGAGTCAAGTAAACACCAAACCAAAGAAGCAGTCCTTCATTGGTTTTTCAAGGGGAACCCTTGTACCTGAATCAGTCATGCTAGATGTTGCTTGCTAGGTTTCTCAGATGTGGGCATTGCTATGAGGAGAACACATCTTACAGGGCCTTTCCCTCAAGACTTGCTGCCAAAGATTCAGATGTCAACACTAACTCAAGAAGAAGGGAAGAAAGAGTATTAAACGTTAATGCTTCAAGCTGACGTTGAGGTGCAATACAATTAGACAGTAGTGGTAATTTGCTTTTAGTCCTTAGGCTAAGTTTCTATGAGTCTCTGTGTCTTCTTTAACTTAACACTAAAAACACGTAAAACAGTTTGAGGTTTTCCCCAGGAAACCACTACAAGTAGAACCTGCATCCAATGGTTTTTAATGTCCATTAAGTAAATAAATGAAATATGCTAATTAGCATCCTGTTATCTCACAGCAGGAAGTAATCCATGACACTTCCCTTGGAAATAAACCTGGCATCCCAGAGGCTCCTCTATGTCAAAATGTAAACTGGCCACTTTTCTTCCTTTTATTATTAGTGCATGGAGGCAAAATCATCAAGAAATCATTGAATATGATTCTTAGGATATTACAATGAGTTCCAGCAGTACCTCCCTTTGAAGCTCTTTCAAAACTGGCCAACTCCACAATGATGTTTATTCAGTACCAAAGTACTATCGTCCCTTAAAGGTACAGCTGAGATTAGCTGCATTTGGCCCTTTAGCGCTCTTCTTTCCTAATTATGTGAAAGTTTAATTCCTCTCCCAGAAAAAGTATTTTAGATGCCAGTTTGCACACAGATCCTCCCTCCTTCTCTTTATTTTTTCCATTACTTTGTGAATTGGCATCCAAGAAAAGAACAGACGTATACACGTTGTGGCTCCAACAGAGGTCTTGAAAAAAAGCAGGGAGGGGAGGCCCAATAAAGGAACAGCATGTTTTCCAATCTAGTATTTTTAAACATCCATTTCCTAAGAGCATTGGGAGCTTAAGAGGATTAGATGCTATGGCACATCTGTCAGGTTGCCACTGAGTATGTCAAAATCTCCATCATAGCTCAAGTTATGCAATGAAGCTTAGTTATATTACCGATACACTAGTAACATATTTTCCATTCTGTATCATATTATTCTGTATGAATAGTTGTAGGGATTACCTGTGGATTTGCTGCCAGACATTTAAAGCAAAAAAAAAATGATAACGTTGGTTCATTTTCTAGGTTGTTGTTTTAAAAAAAAAAAAGCCTGCTGTTATTAGAGAGAGACCGCTTTAAGTGAGTTCCGCAATCTTTGTTTAGACATTACAGGTAACAAGTTAATGGGGATTTGCCAGAGATTTTTGTAACCCTACCGCACAGTTTTCAGGTTCATGAGAAAAAGTCAAGACTCAAGATAAACTTAATATTTGATTATGTTATCAAGTAAGTGTGCCTCTTATAGATATTTCTTTTCCAAATGACATCTTCTACTCTGAAAATATCTGTCATGATGTGAACGATAACTAGGGTTGATTACTCATTGGGTCTCTGTCTAAAGTTATAAAGTATTATTACATTTCCTTGGATTTCCATCCAAGGAGACAAATTACAGGGTAAAATGGCACCGGAGAAAAATCTGAGTTTTCTGTGTTGTCAGGTAGCTTTAAAGCAGAGATGGACAACATGTGGCTCGTGGTCTTCAGGCAGCCTTGCAGGGGCCAACAAAATGTATCATAGCATTTTATACTTTCCTCCAAAAATTTGATTCTAAATGTTTCCTAGTATCTTCTAGGGTGGTGGTGGGGAACCTTTTCCTATTGGAAGGCCACGTATACTTAATATTTTTTTAAAAAAATCTTGATTTTAAAGTTACAACATAAAATTAAAGTATAAAACACTAACAGAAATGTATTAATAAAAATAAAGGGATTTGCTCTTTAAAATGTGGATTCAGACAAATGGCCGCTCTTAAGGACTTGGAAGGCCCCATGTGGCCTTAAGCAGTGGTGGGATTCAGCAGGTTCGCCCCAGTTCGCCAAAACCGGTAGCAGAAATTCCGGCTGGCCCCACCCATCCAGGTTTTGAAATAAAGTAGTCCTAATTTGGGTGCAATGCAGGACTTCCCCCCTGTCCATGCCCACAGAGTAGGTAGTAAAAACATTTGAATCCCACCACTGGCCTTAAGGCTGCAAGTTCCCCACCCCTGTTCTGGGGCACAGGAGGCAATTCTGTCATATTTTGACAGTCCTCTCATTCATTAGCAAAATTATGCTTTTAAAATATTTTGATCACTAGAAAACATAATGGGGCTTTTTTAAAAAAAATTAAAAACACATTTTTCAAAGATACATCACCAAAAAGGAGGATAAACAAGGAAATAAAATCCCTCCTTTCAACAAACCGTAACTAGTATTCACGTCCGTGCAGAGAACCCTTAAACTGCTGTTTTTCTCAGGCATTTGCTCTAAGGCAGGGGTTGTTAGAGGTTGAACGATTATGATTAACTATAGTAATTAATAATAATAACGATTTATTTATTTATTTATAATTACAGGAACATTAACACAGTATAACTACATCCAGAATGACAGTTGGAAGTGACCGTTGGAACTTAGGTAAGCACACTCAAACCCTTGTGGGAGGGGCTAGTAGCCAGATGCATGATGGTACCTGTAGTCCATAATATGGGTTTGATGTTTATATTTAATAATACCCCTTCTAACATCAAACTCATTTAAAAATAAAGTACAGTATTGTTACAACAACAGTATTTACATATTTACACATAGTTTTTGGGATAAATATAAATGCTGTTTTGAAGGAAGAGGTTTTGTAAGAATGTCTGCTATTTGTTCTTTAGTATCACAGTGTATGGTTTCAGTTAATCCTAATTTTGAAAGTTGTCGTACATGTTTGTATTTTATGTCATTGTGTCTTGCTCTGTGACCAATTGCATCTGCTTTGGATATTTCAATGGTAGCTTTATTATCTTCATGAATTGTTATGGGATTAACAGGTTTTTTCTAAATAAAAGTTATTAGATCGTTAAACCAAATTAAATTGTTAGCTGCTTGTGATAAGCATACATATTCAGCTTCAGTAGTCGAAGTTGACACCATTTTTTGTTTTCCTGTGTACCAATATACTGGGCAATCATTTAACATTACTATATATCCTGAGGTACTTTTCCTCGATTTTGTATCTCCTGCCCAATCAGCATCAGCATAACACGTAATCTTGGGGAAATCAACCTGTTTAGGGGCAAGTGACATTTTTGCATCTATTGTAAATTTAAGATATCTTAATATTCTTTTTACTGCGTTCCAGTGATATATAATATTTTAGGTTTATTCATATGTCTGGACAGTAAATTCACAGCCAGGTTAATGTCTGGTCGTGTCCATTTTGCAATGTGTAACAGTGACAATATTACAGATCTCTACAATGTGTTTTTATTGAAATCTTCATCATCGTTATGATTATTATTATTTTTTAAATCAGTCTGCATAGGAGAGTCACAAGGTTTAGATTCATTGCGAAAAAGTGAATCCGTCAATTGTTGTTATAATTTTTACTCCAAGATATTTATCTACCTTGCCTAAAGCCTTGAGTGAAAAATGTTTCTTTAAATCATTTGCGAATTTATCGCATTGTATTTTGCCCTTACCTATGAACAAAATGTCATCTACATAAATTAAAACTTTCTCCACATTATTTGTTCCCCTTCTGATGAAAACACATTTGTCTGTGTCTGAAGCTATAAAACCCATTGCTTCCAATTCCTTAGATAGACAGTCATACCATCTTTTTCCAGATTGTTTTAAACCATATAGGCTTTTGTTCAATAACCATACATCTCCCTCTTCCTTGTCAATACCTAATAGAGCTTTTACGCAAATTTCCTTGTCCAGTTCAGCATGCAAATAAGCTGTCTGGACATCAAACTGATTCACTTTTTCTCCTAATATGGATGCAATTACTAAGGTGGTTTTTACATTCTCAACTCTTACAGTCGGAGCATAGGTTTCTGGATAATACCTGATTATTATGGAAAGGTTTAATTCTAAATATCCACTTTGTTCCTATCAGTTTTTTTCTTCAGGATTTTTTTCACAGGTGTATATACTTGCATTTCCTTTAAGCTATTCATTTCTTTCTGCATAGCCAATTTCCAATTATGTTGTTTGTCTGGGGGAAGTCTTAATATGTCTTGATAATTATTTGGGGTGATGTAAGAATGTTTAATTGTCATCACATAATCTTCGAAATCTTTGGATAATTTACCTTTGTAACTATTTCATACCCAAGAGTGTCTGCCACAATCAAGGTACAAAAAATGAAGTTAATGAAAAAAGTTACTTTTTGGGAAACCAATTCATGATGAGTGTGCACACGTACTACATAGAAGACTTGGACATGTGAGTTTTTCAGTAATTGGGAAAATGTTGTGTTGTTCTGATGGGTTGAAAATTAAAAGTTGTAAAAATTATCTCGAATGTTCTATATGCAAATGATCAAAGACAAAAACTTCACCCATACCAAAAACTTCATTAAGAAATACTTCCCAACCATTTCAATTAATTCACTTAGATCTGGTAGGGCCACTAAAGGAATCATTAGGAAAAAAGAAATATTTTTGACAATAGTTGATGACTATAGCAGGTATGGGTTTGTCTACACCCTCAAAAACAAGGCAGAAACTTTTACAAAATGTAAAGAATTCCATAAAAGAGTCGAAACGCAAAATGATGCTAAGATTAAACAAATTATGACAGACCGGGGATCCGAGTTCTTATCAGGTGAATTCAAGGCATGGAACATCAAACAAGGTATCATACATTATACTTCCCCATTCTCTGTATTTCAAAATGGCATTGCTGAAAGGAGAAATGGGGCATTACAAACAATGCTAAGATACGTATTGTTCTTGTTCAGTTGCACAGTCAATTCTGACCCTTTGCGACCCTATGGACCATTGCCCTCCAGGCACCTCTGTCCTCCACCATCTTCCTCAGCCCGCCCAGCTCTGTGCCCACTGCGTCTACCACACAATACATCCATCTCATCTTTGGACACCCCCTTCTTCTTTTGCCCTCCACCTTTCCCTGCATCAAGACCTTCTCAAGTGAATCCTCCCTTCTCATTTGATGTCCAAATACTTAAGCTTCATCTTCACTATTTGACCTTCCAATGAGTAGTCAGGGTTGATTTCTTCTAAGATTGACCTATTTGTTCTCTTTGCTGTCCAGGGGACTCTCAAAATTCTCCTCAAACACCACATCTCAAAGGAATCTATTCTTCTGCGCTCAGCCTTCCTAATGGTCCAGCTCTCGCACCCATACATTACCACCGGGAATACCATTGCTTTGACTATGCGAATTTTCGTTTTTAAGGTGATGTCTCTACTTTTCACTATGTTCACCAGGTTTCTCATAGCTTGTCTCCCCAGAGTTAATCGTCTTTTTATTTCATGGCTGCAGTCGCCATCTGCAGTGATCTTAGATTCTAAGAAAGTAAAGTCTGTCACTGCTTCTACTTCTTCCCCATCTATTTTCCAGGTACTGATCGGGCCTGTTGCCATTATTTTGGTTTTATTGATATTGAGTCTCAAGCCAGCTTTTCCACTCTCCTTTTTCAGCCCAATCAATAGATTCTTTAGGTCTTCCTCACTTTCTGCCATTAGGGTGGTATCATCTGCATATCTCAAATTGTTGATGTTCCTCCCAGCAATTTTGATCCCATATTGTGATTTCTCCATCCCTGCATTGTGCATTATGTGTTCTATGTATAGGTTGAATAAGCAGGGTGACAAAATGCAACCTTGTCTTACTCCTTTTTCTATTCCAAACCACTCTGTCATTCCATGTTCTGTCCTAACTGTTGCTTCTTGATTCATATACAGATTTCTCATGAGGCATATGGGGTGTTCTGGTATTCCCATCTCTTTAAGTACTTGCCACATTTTGTTGTGGTCCACACAGTCAAATGCCTTGGTGTAGTCAATAAAACAAAAGTAGACTTGTTTCTGATATTCCTTTGTTTTCTGCATGATCCATCATATGTTTGCAATGTGGTCTCTAGTCCCCCTGCCTCTTCTGAAACCTGTACCTCTGGTAGTTCTCTCTCTACGTGCTGCTGAAGTCTATCCTGTATTATCTTGAGCATCACTTTGCTGGCCTGTGGGATACGCGCAATTGTTCAATAGTTTGAGCATTCTTTGGCACTGCCTTTTTTGGGATTGGAACATATACTGATCTTTTCCACTCCTGTGGCCATTGTTTTGTTCTCCAATATTGTATGCAGTAATTTGATTCCATCATCTTTTAGGGCCTTGAAGAGTTCAACTGGTTATACCATCATTTCCACTAGCTGTGCTGTTTGCAGTGCTTTTTAGTGCCTTTCTGACTTCACTCTCCAGAATGTCTGGAGATGCATATTAGAGGGTGCAAATTTGAATCAATCATATTGGGGTGAAGCCATACTTTACTGCAACTATACTTTGAACAGGGTGTGGTCTAGTGTAATAAATATGACACAGTATGAGGCATTATACAGACCAAGGCTATCTCATCTGCATGTATTTGGTGTATCGGCAGATGTTCTAATACCAAAGCAGATGAGGGGGAAAGTGATAAAATATCCAAAAGATTAACATTTATGAGTTACGAACATGGGTCCAAAGCATACAGGTTTTTATACAAACAAGGGAAAGTAATAGTTTCCAGATCTGCGGTATTCTATGAAAACATCAACTGGAGTAAAATTCATTCCAATGAAGTAATTATAAACGAACATGACATCAATAGTAATTAATAATAATAACTATTTATTATTACAGAAACATTAACACAGTATAACTATATCCAGAATGACAGTTGGAAGTGACCGTTGGAACTTAGGTAAGCACACTCAAACCCTTGTGGGAGGGGCTAGCAGCCAGATGTATGATGGTACCTATATTCCATAATATGGGTTTGATGTTTATATTTAACAAGGGTTCCCAACCTTTTTATGCTGTGGGCCTGATCATGCCCCCCAGACAACCGCCCGGAAGCAGAAGTAAATGTGCCCATTTCTGCATTTACGATAACCGTGCATTTACAGCTGATGTAACTGTGTTTGTGCGTGTGCAGGCACATTTTATGGCTGTCGTATATACACCCACTTCCACTTCCGGTTGCAGTGCCAGGCCACATGAAATTGGCCATGGGCTGGGGCTGGCCCATGGGCCGTAGGTTGCGAACCCCTGCTCTAAGGAGCTGTCCTGCAGCACTTCTCCATTTTCCTTCTCTGCTGCTTCCTCCACTTTTGATTCTCTTTATATTAATCTTTTCAAACTGACATAGTGCTGATATAGAAAGCTGGCTCTGATGCCATTCCTCATTTTGCAGGATTGTGCAGGAGCAGGGAGAGGGGCAGAAAGGAAAGAGAAGAGGAATACATCAGTGGTAACTTCATCAGCTATCCTGACAGTGGGAGGGGATAAAGCCCCATCTACTGGAGTGCTGAGGGTCCAAAGTGCTGATTTTGTTTAAAACGCAATACTTTGATAAGCCATGTATTTCTATGCTGCACAGGGGGAAAACAACTGACCCAACAGTTTTCACAATGGATATGCACACTGACTCAAACACCATATGACCTTAAATCAAGTTCACAAAACCCCAATTTGGATCTCAATTCTTAGTCAGGCAAGATATGTAAGTCATGCCAAATAATTTCAGCTCATTGAGAAGCTGCTGGTTGTATAGTATGTTGGCCACGTAACCAGACATGCAGCCAGCAGCTTATTAATAAGCTTTAATTTGCCATTCTGACTTAATTTTACTTAATCATGATAAAATCCCAACAAGATTCTCACCATCAATTTAAATTAGTATGTGTAAATATGGACCAAAAAATTAATACAGTTCACTACAGTGCAGAAATCTATGAACAAGTGACTTGTGAAGACATACTCCATTTGCTGCCTGACCAAAAAAAATACATATTTCTTTCAGGGTTTTTTTTTGGAGGGGAGGATTATTTTTTTTACCAAGTAGGATTCCAGAGAAAATGACAGAATGCTTCTTGAAAAAGAGGACAGGCTGTGAAAATGCCAGACATACAGTCACACTACTTATACTTCAGAATTTAAGTAAAGATTTGGGTGCCAATAATGCTTCTACGTACAAACCATTCTCCCCATTCAGAAAAGTGTGTGTCTAGGAAAGGGAATCTTTTCCCCAAAACGTTCTGAACAGAATGGAGAGCAAAGCAATTTCCAAAGTGTAGGGATATTTTATGACCAAACCCCCAAGTGTCCTGTGGTACGTTCCAATGTATAATAGGAGAATTTATTGGAGACTATCACCCATTTCCTCAGATACAAGAATGAGGGTGTTACTTTAAAAGTTATCCTTCAACACATGAAGATTATCAAAGCCCGCAGTGATGGAATGAGGAAAATAGGTTAGTTCACACAGAACAGTAACCGCTATTGGCTTATCATGGGGGAACCTGGCTCTCAAATCAGTATTAAATGCCTTCCTAAGTACGGTAGAGCGAATGTATTGATTAGAAGATATTGCAGGTCTGATAGCTAGCTATTTCCATCCTCTGGTATCTATGGTAGTATGGCTAGGGCAAACATTGCTGTCTAAAGGCAAAGAAGCATAGATGAGCCAGAAGAAGGGGGAACTCTGACTAACAATTTCTACCTCCTCTGACATCTGTAGCGCATAGTTGCTTCTGCAATCTTGGCTGCATATTTTTGCACTACCCACCACCATGCGAAAGTAGGGTGGGAAGAAAGTGACCAGGGCTTCTGAATTTACCAAATTCAGCTCTCTTTCTCCTGCAGAAATAATCCTAACAGTGTTGCTACTGGAATGATTTCTGACCACTATATAATAAATTTGTGTCAGAAATTATTTGGGGTTGAAAGGAATTTTGCGGAAGAAATTCTGCTCAGGGAACGCCCAAATGAGGCTTCTTTTGTGTCCCCAAAAGCTGGGACAGAGATAGGTGCTCAATCCGTCATGCAGTACCCGGGTATCGAACTGCCGACTTGCCAGCCTTCCAGCTAACAAGGCGAGCTTCTTAACCACTGAGCCGCCGCAGCCACTGCCTACTGTGCATCTTATCATTAAAAAGAAATAAGAAACCTACCCTGAATTCGGATTGTAGGATAGAATGGATGAAGTTTTGTTTTCAAACACATTTTTTTAGACTAATAAAAATGCAGATCAAAGAAAGCAGTCAGAGCCAGCTGCAAAAGGTAAATGGCCAAAGTCATTATGGAGTCTGCCAAGTATGGGCTCCAGTGAAGGAGAAAGAAATCCATCCCATGGTCTCCTGCATCTGTCAGACAGCACCCTCACTCAGTTGGGTTATACACCTTGATGCATGACCTTTAGCAAGAGGGGAAAACTTAACAAGAGCTTCCTTTCTCAGGTCAAGCTGAAAGAAACAGACATTAACAAATGAGTGAAGCGGTGCCGCACAGTTTCGACAGACTTTTGTGGGCAGTTAGTATGGATCTCCTTTTGCCATGGCACGGATGTGGAATTTAGCTTCAGTTTTATACCTCTGTGTTCGATAAGGAAAGAAAGGTGCTCTGAAAGCTTTTCTACATTCTTAAATTGGGGTGGGGTGTTTCCACAAGGAAAAGAAAGTCAATGTTTTCTTGAAAATACACATGTTCAATATATCTGTCGTGCTCTTGCTTTCTCTCTCTCTCTCTCTCTCTCTCTTTCTTTCTTTTTTCCTTAAGCCTGTTTTGTGAGAGGAAATTTTTCAACCACGCACAGGGATTGAAGAAACAGAGAGAAAATCCCAATTGACACTTTAAATTAGACATGTTTGCAGGCTCGCTAGAGATGGCAATTACCCCAGCTACAGCTCCTACAGACAGATTGCAGGCTGGAGCACTGATTGACTGCTACCAGGTAATTCTACCTGCTAATTACTTGGAAGGATTCAAATTCTAAACAACTGACCTGAATGTATTCATGGGTTCTGGGACCTATTAATGGGAGGGGGGTCTTAAAAGGCACACAGTGATGTTGACAGAAACTCTGGAGATGTTGAAAACCTATCAAAAGTGTTCTTGCTGCTTAATGATGAGAATGTTTCAGCCAGGCGGAGATTCCCCAGACATTCAGGTTTGCTGCCAGTTAACAATAAGGGGGAAACTTTATTAGTGGCATGTGAGGTGGTTTTTATTATTTCAGTGCAGGCTAGGTTTTACCCCCAGTATCTGCCAGGCACACTGAGAACTGAGATAAAGCAGCATTAGGAATCTTGGTCTTCACAAATTGCTGGGTTTCAACTCAGAGATTCCTTCTTTACTGTTATATAAGCTGATGAATTTGGAGACAAAATGGCAACCATGTCTTTTTCTGAGATTGCTTTTTAAAAAAACCAAAGAGCCAAAAGCTGATTAGCCTTTGTTCCTTTTACAGCCAATAGTTCTATAGACCAGGGGTGGCCAACCTTGGTGCCCCAGATGTTCTTGGAGTTGGACTTCAATTCCCTGAAGCCCTGATTAGCAGGTTTGATGACTTGGGCTTCTGGTAATTGAAGTCCAAGAATACCTGGGGCACCAAGGTTGGCCAACCCTGGTCTGTAGAAATTAGCAGGTGATGCCCTTTTGAAGCAGGGGCGACAAATGTGGCCATACTATGTCTGACACAAGAACAAACAGTTGTTTCTTACTCATTATTTTAAAGGACCTATTTCTTGTCTTATTATTTCTTTGGCAGAGAATTCTGCTGTTCCAACATAGAGGGTTGCACAGACAAAAGAACATTGGGAGAAAGGATTTAGAAAAAGCACAGCCAAGTGACCAGGGGGAAAGAAAAGGACAAGGTTCCTGTAACTTTAGGGACTTGCAGTGGCTCAAGTGGCTAAGACGCTGACTGGGAGGCGGAAGGTCAGCAGTTCGATTCCCGAGTACTACAGGATGGAATGAGCTCCTGTCTTTGTCCTAGCTCCTGCCAACCTAGCAGTTCGAAAGCAAGAAATTACAAGTAGATAAATAGGGACCACTTTGGTGGGAAGGAAAAAGCGTTCCATGCGCTCTGGTGTCTAGTCATGCCTGCCACATGACCACGGAAATGTCTGCAGAAGCAGACAGCGCTGGCTCTTCAGCTTTGAAACAGAGATGAGCACTGAACCCTAGAGTCGGATACGACTGGTTTTTGAGCAAGGGAAACCTTTTCCTTTACTCCTGTAACTTTAATCAATCTGTAGACAAAGACTTTAGAGTGCAACTTTTAACATAAGCTTCCCTGCTGAAGGATCTTTCTCTGAACATGTTTTTTTAAATCGGTCATCTAGCTATGGCCCCTATGATTCACAACTAAATAGTAGCATATTTAAATGTACAGAGGATAATCCTGGCTGTGACCTGTCCATCCAGCGATTGTTTTGCAACCTCATAGTGATGCTATATCCTTCAATAGTGGGTTTAAATTAAGAATAATAGTTGTATATTACCCCATGTTATAGGAGAGACAATATTTTAAACAATAAGCACAGTAAAGAGAGGCAGAATATAATTAGCACTTTACTTCAACATAATCAGAGCTCAGTTGCCAAACTGTTTTCTGACAATAAGTCCGTGTTTTTAACAAGACAAAAAAAAAGCAGATACATGTTTTCCCAGTACTGTATTTAACTCAAGAAATGTTTCACCTACTGGATTCCCATATGTCACTTGTTAAGGACCCAACAGTCTCCCCACTGCCTCATGCTGCCAATTCCCTACTTCAGTTAAAGCTGCCACCCAATTTCACTTTGAAAAGAAAGCTAAGGTGAATTTGGAGGTTCTTGTTTGGGCAAAACATAAAAGGAACATTAAGAAAAGCCAAAAGTTTTGAAAAGACTAGTGAAAGTTCTCAACAGAGTTCAAGTGTCCTTAAGCAGCCAATGAATGCTACCTAAAAAGAAAGTCTTGGCCAATTTAAAGGTTGCTGCTTGGGCAAAACATCTGAAGAATTTCAAGGGAAGGGGAAAAGAAGGAATTTTAATTAGACTAGTCAGAATCAGCCACAGTGAAATGGCTTTGTGATAGTAATGGTACCTAAAATCTAATGTGAATTGGCCCTGATTCAAATCCTTGCTAGTAATTTTCTAGACAGACAGAAATTCATACAATACCCTATTTATTACTCACATGGATGAGTTACAAGGATGAGAATCACATTCACAAAACCCAGAAAAAAGAACAGCTTTTGTGGCTAAGGGATAAAAATGTCTATCTAACTTGCTTCCCTTTAGTAAGGCAAGAATAATGTCAGATTCCTGTTCATCTGGTATTTTCATGTCCAGAGGCTTTCAGTCTTCTATCACAGTGCCAACCTGTTGTTTATAAGCTCATAAATATTTCTGAGTGATTAAGGACACAAATGCACCAGGGAAGAGGACATTATTTACTGTGAAAAGGGAAGGGTTCTGATGGCTGTAACCCTCCTTAGGAAATAATGGAGAATAGCTCATCATCTCTCCATGTGGACTTGCCTGGAATGTTACAAATTCACTCGACCAGTGAAGCATGGGAGAATATGTATATACCATTCTTTCTCTGTGTGTCTCATTCTGCTGAAGGGCAGAATCACTCCCTTTATAAAACGAAGTCTGGTGGGGGGAGCAATGGAAGGTCATGGCCTCATATCTCTAGGAACTGTCATCCCAAAGGGGGAAAAACATTACTTTGGCTGTCATCTGTCCAACTCTCTTCACAATTACATTGCTTATTGTTTTTCTAAGATTGTACTTGTCTTGCAACTCATTTCCTCCTTCCTTTCTCAGTACAGTAAAACCCTGACTTACAAATACCTCAAGTTACATAAAATTCGACTTACATAATTATTTTTGGCTAAAACCATGTCCCGATTTACACGATTTCCTATGGGTTTGCTTTGAGCTACATAAAGATTCTTTTTCCTATGGGTTTGCTTTGAGTTACGTAAAAATTCATTTCCCAATGGGTTTGCTTCGATTTACATAAAAATTTCATTTTTCCTATGGGTTTGCTTCGAGTTACGTAAAAATATTTTTCCTATGGCTTTGTTTTGAGTTACAAAAAAAATTGATTTAAGCAAAAGCCTACAGAACATACTTTTTTTTCATAAGTAGGGGTTTTACTGTCTTGAAAATGTATACCCTAGACCTCTCAGTCGGCCACTGGAAATGGCCTGGTTGCAACCTGCAAAAGTATTTATTAGTTTGAATACCTATGGAGTATGTATAAATTAATTAATTATTTGATCAATTTATACCCCACCTATCTAGGTGCATGAGTTCCTACTCTAGGTGGGAACATTTTGTATAGCTGTGAGAAATACGAAGTTCATACTTGTACTATCTGAACATAAATGAGAACCTAGTGGAAGCCATTAATCAATGTGTTCAACTTCACTATGTACACTATCCAGCCATTTTTCTTCTAGCAAATGTTAGGGAAACATGGAAACAGGAAGCAGGTGAACTGGTTTTCTCAGAAGAATGGTTGGCATCAAGGAGGCATCTTCAGATAACATGATTGCAGCTCATCTTTTCAAAATGAAACTTGTCAATAATTCAAAATTAAATTATATCAAGGATTCCCATGCTACCCAATGGCTGGATGGAGATATAGCACAAGAGCAACTTCTCTGAGGCAGTTTTTCCACCACATGATAGAATTAAGAGCCAAACTACCAGCCTGCCTATAAAATGATTACACTTTCCTTAGGTCCTAGAAATATTATTCTTCCAATAACCAGGATCCCTTTATTGAGATGCAAGGGATTAAACTTCATACATTCCACATACAAAGTTTGTGCTTTAGTAGGACCACAAGCTTTGCATGTGGGAAATGTGACTACTGTCCTACTTCAGAGAAAACACTCCTCTTTCAGAAGGCATCCTGCACTTGAAGGCAGAAGTATTCCAACTCCAGACATAGAAGACCTTTTGGTGAGACTAGGTAGTACTTCCTTCTTGTTGTAAATTTGTCTCCCCAATTGATAAAAAGTTATCTGTTTTTCAAAGTGTGTTTTAGTCCTTACCTAATGAAGCTCTCTGTATATTCGCATTTAGTATGTTTTTTTATATAATTAAAAGAAAAACCCAAGCAAAATGGACTGAGACTTCTATGTTTGAACAATCCCTGGGGGGGGGGGGCAGATTACTAATAGCAATTGCCCTTTGTTCTGTTCCATTTACATACCTGTCAAGCGCGGCTCCGGAAAATACGAGAACTGCTCTGGCCCGGGCACATGCATGTGCAGCAACAACTCCTTTGCGCATGCACAGAACCACTTTGCGCATGCACAGAACCCCTTTGTGCATGTGCACCGCTGCCTCTGAGGGGTGCGCATGCACAGTAACCCCTTTCCCCGCCATTCAAAATATGGGATGGCACCGGGAAAGGGGAGGAACGAGTGCTGAAATACGGGAAATCCCGGCCAATACGGGATACTTGACAGGTATGTTCATTTACTAGACTGACCCTCACTGGATTTAGATGTACTGTTCCATCATCTTACAATCCAGAAAATAGAGACATATAGAAAAATATCAGTGTTTTGTTTTGAAGATCTAAATGTGCCACGAAAAAAAATAGAAACTACCCAACAGCTCGAAAACAAATAAGAACCTTGCCTTTTCTACTTTGTGAATGGCAGATTTTTTACATGCACACTTTGCTGGCAGAAAATCAGATGTAAAGCTTCTCAGCCTTCTTGTAATCAGTTCAACCTAATGCAGGACAGTTTGTGGCTTTCTGTGAACTTCCCCCGTTGTTAAAATGCAAAGTTATTCAAATAAAACATACATGACATATAAATCACTTTAAGCTACCTGGCATGAACAAAGCAGTGTTTTCTTACAGTGGGTCAGGTGACTTCATGGGTCTTGCATTGATTGTGAGAGAATAAAAATTTGCTCCCATCACTGCCAAAAGGTATGAAAAGACAAAATAAACTGACTCTTCTTCAGCTAAATACACAAGTGGGAAGGAAGGGCAATCCATAGCCAAAAGTCAAATACTGTATATGCAAATGATTAAACACCACTAGTCTTAACATATTTCAGAATGAATTATGCCTTTTGTTGTTCAGTTGCACAGTCGACTACAACCTTTTGCAACCCCATGGACCATTGCCTGCCAGGCACCTCTGTCCTCCACCATCAGCTCTGTTCCCATTGCGTCTGTAATACCATCTATCCATCTCATTTTCTGCCTCCCCCTTCTTCTTTTGCCCTCCACCTTTCCCATGATAATGTAATCTGGTGTGTTGAGCTAAAGGAAGGTTTTGTCATTTGGGCTATTTTTAAAATAATATTAATTAATTAGGTAATTAACATTTAAAGGAACCTGTTACTAATATATTGCATTATTTCCCCCACAATTTGACTAACTAACTTAAAGATTAACTGAACGTTATTTTTAATTCATTGTAGAATAAATTTAAATCTGCTTTGAGAACATTTTATTTTAAATTTGGAGAAGAAATAGTGGCAGCTGCTGTTTAAATAACAAAAGATTGTAAAAGTTGTTTAAATAACTAAGAAGAGATTGATTGATTACAAAGTAAGAAAAACCTGTGGAAGAAGCTTATAATTGACTGTAATTAATGGTTTTATGTCATAAAATGAATAATGCCTTTGTCATGCTACCTTCAACATTCAGACTACAAAAAATGTCTTTAACCAACATTCAGAAATATTTTAAAAACTGGATGTAATGAAGCATGAAAGATTACTATGCAGAAAAGACCTTCCTGCACATCTGTATTCTCTCTATTATAAACTGGAAAGGATGCAATACTTTATTTCCAGTCTGTGTTAGTTTCACTTGTGTTCATTCATTTTTGTTATTTGTTCTGATCCATTTTTTTTAAAAAAAAACTCAGCAAAAGCTTTTATATCAATATATCACAAAATATATATCCTAGTTCCTGCCAACCTAGCAGTTCAAAAGCAAGACATTGCAAGTAGATTAATAGGAACCACTTCGGTGGGAAAAGATCTTGGGGACATGAAGGGAGCCTCATTCGGGCCTCCCCTAAGTGGAGTTTCTCCAGCAAAAAATCCTTTAAACCCAGAATAATTTCCGACACAACATTATTATTATCACAGAATACTTATTTTTGACTTATTTTTTATCTATTCTCTGACATAATGCCTGTTTCTAAACACACTCTATGTCTGTGTATATAATTAAAATGTCATTTTATACTTAACACATATTTATAAATACATTATAAATGGTATATTAGTGAGCTAAGAATTGCATTCAGAATTTAGAGAAGCACAAAATCATAAAATGACTCACATTCTGATCCACACATTTCTCCAAGATGTATGGCTCAGGTGAGTTTGCATTGGAATTCACCAGGAAAGAATCCCTTATTCCTTGCTGTAATGGTGTTCTTTTCGGCATCTGCTCCAGCCCTGTGGAGCCTCCTGCTGACGGAGCTGCACCTCCAGGCAGAGCTATTGACCTTTAGGAAAGGCCTAAAAACTTGGCTGGCACAGCAGGTGTGGGGTGCTGTCAGTATTACTGTTAAAAAAAAAAAGAATATTGGAAAATTGGAAAAGGAGCAGAACAGAGCAAATGACATGATCTGGAGATGAAGCAACTCCTCTATGAGAAAGGATACAATTTTGGAGATGTTTACCTTGGGAAGAAAAGAGGGAGGGGACTTGAAGTGTATAAAACTATGCACAGTGTAATAAAATTGATAAGAAGATGTTTTCCTCCCTCTCTGTTGACTCTGGAACCAGGTGTCATCCATTGAAGCTCAGTGGAATAGATTCAGGACAGACAAAAGAAATTACTACTTCACATAACAAATAGTTAACCTAGATGTAAGTAGTTACTACCAATTGGATGCCTTTAAAATGGGATTGAATAAATTCATGGAGGCTATCGTCTTCATTGGCTTTCAGTCAGCATAGACTGTACTTCAACTTCATTATCAAAGGTGGTATGCCTCTGTTATCCATTGTTGTAGAGTGCTAGACAAAGGACACAGTTGTTGACAGGGTTCTCTTATGCCACAAGTGGCCAACTTACAGCCCGCGAGCTGGACCCTGTCCGCAGCACCATTTCATGTGGCCCATGATGCTGCCGACACTACACCGGAAGCGGATGTGTTTATGACAGCCGTAAATGTGCCTGTGCAAACAGATGCATTTTATGGCAGCATTTACAGTGGGTTAACCATGTGGTTGGCCTACTCAGCTGTCCGAGGACATGGTCAAGCCACTACTAGGCATGGTCTCGCCTCTACTATTTAACATCTACATGAAACCGCTGGGTGAGATTCGTTCCCATGGGGTGAGGTACCCGTGAGGACCCGAGTGATGCAGTCAAAGTCCTAACCAGCTGTCTGGAGGCTGTGCGGGTCTGGATGGGGGACAACGGGCTTCAGCTGAATCCCAGCAAGAATGAGTGGCTATGGGTTCGGGACCCCGTGTTTTCCCAGGAGCTGCCATCTTTGGCTCAGGATGGGGCATTGTTGCCTCAGACAGATCCGGTACGCAATTTGGGGGTCCTCCTGGACTCACGGCTAATGCTCGATGAGCAGGTGGCAGCCGTAGCCAGGAGGGCCTTTGCACAACTTCGTGTCATCCATCAACTGCGTCCGCTCCTGGACTGGGACTCTCTGCTCATGGTCACTCATGCTCTGGTCACCTCCAGATTGGATTATTGTAACGCACTCTACATGGGGCTGCCCATGGAGACCATTCAGATGCTGCAACTGATCCAAAATGCAGCTGCTCGAGCGGTGATTGGCCATGGGCGTTATGCCCATGCCTCGCCGCTGCTTCGGGAGCTTCACTGGTTGCCATTTCGCCTCCGGGTGCAATTCAAGGTGCTGGTTTTGACCTTTAAAGCCCTTCATGGCAGTGGGCCAGGATACCTTAGAGACCGCATCACCCCAAGAGTGTCAGCCCGTTCTACCAGGGCAGACAGGAGGAGCTCAGTATTGGTCCCATCAATGAAAGAAGCACATCTATCTGGGACCAGGAAGAGAGCCTTCTCCGTGTCTGCCCCAGCCCTTTGGAACCTCCTACGGAGGTGCGCCTTCAAATGGAACTTCTCCCCGTTAGAAAAATGGTGAAGACCTGGGTTTGCCAGTGGGTGTGGGGCTCCAGAGGATCCACTTCCCAGCTCCGCTGGCTTGTCTAATTTCTGTGGGAGAGCCTTCTGGTGGTTTCTGTTTTTGGTTTAATGTGTGGGGAGGGAGGGGGAGAGTAGTTTTTAAGTATATAGCCAGTTTTATGCTGTTTTTAATCTTGTCTTTTTTAATTGTAGGTTGCATATGCATTTTAATTGTACATGTTCTGGCTGTTTTATATTGGGGGTTTTTACCTGTTGTTGCCGCCCTGGGTGGTGTTTTCACCAGGAGGGCTGGGTATAAATTTATAAAATAAATAAATAAATAAAAAGGTTAGGAACCCCTAGACTGGCGTAGTGACCGGCAAGGCACGCCACAAAGTTTGCCAAGAGAACCCTATGGACCAAAACAAAAGGCAAAACAAGGGGATGCTCAGCACAGCAGATCTGAAAAGGGGGAGGGATACGAAAGGGGGAGGAGAAATACAGTGTTGCAGGGAACAATACTGCATAGGGACATGGAATGTGAGGTCTATGAATCAAGGAAAACTGGAAGTGGTAAAAAATGAGATGGAAAGAATAAGCATTGACATCTTGGGCATCAGTGAGCTCAAATGGACAGGGATGGGTGAATTCAGCTCTGGAAACCATCATATCTACTACTGTGGGCAAGAAAACCTTAGAAGAAATGGAGTAGCCATAATTGTCAATAAAAAAGTGAGAAAAGCAGTAATGGGATACAATCTCAAAAATGACAGAATGATGTCAGTCAGATTTCAAGGCAAACCTTTCAATGTCACTGTGATCCAAATATACGCACCAACCACTGGTGCAGATGAAGCCACAATGGACCAGTTCTATGAGGACTTACAACACCTCATAGAACAGACACCAAGAAATGATGTCCAAATTATATTAGGAGACTGGAATGCCAAAGTAGGAAATCAAAAAGTGGAGGGAATAACAGGCAAATTTGGTCTTGGAACACAAAATGAAGCAGGGCAAAGATTGATAGAGTTCTGCCAAGAGAACGCACTGGTCATAGCAAACACTCTCTTCCAGCAACACAAGAGGCGACTTTACACATGGACATCACCAGATGGCCAACACCGAAACCAGATTGACTACATACTCTGCAGCCAAAGATGGAGAACCTCCATACAGTCAGCAAAAACAAGACCTGGAGCAGACTGTGGCTCAGATCACAACCTACTGATCGCAAAATTCAGGCTTAGACTAAAGAAAATAGGGAAAACACGGAGACCAGAAAGATATCACCTAGACAGCATCCCTAAAGAATACACGGTGGAGGTGATGAACAGATTTAATGGCTTAGACTCGGTAGACAGAGTACCGGAAGAATTATGGACGGAGATGAGGGACATCATGCAGGAAGCAGCAAAGAAAACCATACCAAAAGAAAAGAAGAGTAAGAAAGCAAAGTGGTTGTCTGATGAGGCTCTTAAAATAGCAGAGGAAAGAAGGAACGCAAAAGTCAAAGGAGAAAGGAAAAACTACAACCATTTGAACACAGAATTTCAAAGAAAAGCAAGGAGAGATAAGGAAAACTACCTAAAAGAACAGTGCAGAGAAATGGAGGAAAACAACAAAAGAGGCAGAACCAGAGATCTTTTCAAAAAAATTGGGGAAATCAAGGGAACATTTAAAGCAAAAATGACCATGATAAGGGACAAAGACGGAAAGGAGCTAGCTGATGCAGAAGAAATTAAGAAAAGATGGAAAGAGTACACAGAGGAACTTTACAAAAAGGACCTCAACACTCCTGATAATCACAATGATGAAGAAATTGAATTTGAGACAGACATCCTGGAGAGCGAAGTCGTAAAGGCCCTAAAGAGCACTGCAAACAACAAAGCTAGTGGAGATGATGGTATCCCAGTTGAATTTTTCAAAGTGCTAAAAGATAATGGCGTCAAATTACTGCATTCAATATGCCAGCAGATTTGGAAAACAAAACAGTGGCCACAGGATTGGAAAAGATCAGTATACGTCCCAATCCCAAAAAAGGGCAATGCCAAAGAATGTTCAAATTATCGAACAATCGCGCTCATCCCACATGCCAGCAAGGTGATGCTCAAGATAATACAGGACAGACTTCAGCAGCATGTGGAGAGAGAATTACCAGAGGTGCAGGCTGGTTTCAGAAGAGGCAGGGAGACTAGAGACCACATCGCCAACATACGCTGGATCATGGAGAAAACAAAGGAATACCAGAAACAAGTTTACTTTTGTTTTATTGACTACACTAAGGCATTTGACTGTGTGGACCACAACAAGATGTGGCAAGTAATTAAAGAGATGGGAATACCAGAGCACCTCATATGCCTCCTGAGAAATCTGTACATGAACCAAGAAGCAACAGTTAGGACAGAACATGGAATAACAGCGTGGTTTGGAATAGGAAAAGGAGTAAGACAAGGCTGCATTTTGTCACCATGCTTATTCAACCTATACACAGAGCACATAATGCGCAGTGCAGGGATGGAGGAATCACAATATGGGATTAAAATCGCTGGGAGAAACATCAATAATCTGAGATATGCAGACGATACCACCCTAATGGCAGAAAGTGAGGAAGACCTAAAGAATCTCTTAATTGGGCTGAAGAAGGAGAGTGCAAAAGCTGGCTTGAGACTCAATATCAAGAAAACCAAGATAATGGCAACAGGCCCCATCAGTTCCTGGAAAATAGACGGGGAAGAAGTAGAAGCAGTGACAGATTTTACTTTCTTAGGATCAAAGATCACTGCAGATGGGGATTGCAGCCATGAAATAAAAAGGCGACTGATTCTTGGGAGACAAGCGATGAGAAACCTGGGGAACATAGTGAAAAGCAGAGACACTACATTGCAAACAAAAATTAGAATAGTCAAAGCAATGGTTTTCCCAGTAGTAATGTATGGATGTGAGAGCTGGACAATTAGGAAGGCTGAACGCAGAAGAATAGATGCCTTTGAAATGTGGTGTTGGAGGAGGGTTTTGAGAGTCCCCTGGACAGCGAGGAGAACAAATAGGTCAATCTTAGAAGAAATTAACCCTGACTGCTCATTGGAAGGTCAAATAGTAAAGATGAAGCTAAAATACTTTGGACATCAAATGAGAAGGGAGGATTCACTTGAGAAGGCATTGATGTTGGGAAAGGTGGAGGGCAAAAGAAGAAGGGGGAGGCCAAGGATGAGATGGCTAGATGGTATTATAGACACAATGGGCACAGAGCTGGGAGGGCTGAGGGGGATGGTAGAGGACAGAGGCGCCTGGAGGAAAATGGTCCATGGGGTCGCAAAGGGTCGAAGTCGACTGTGCGACTGAACAACAAAAAGGAACCCCTGCCTTAAACATTGTGGTTGGCCACATAAAACACTGGTGGACCAGATCAGCCTTCTACCTGATCCAGTATGATTATGTCCCCTATTGCATTCACTCCAGTGGAATTGATTTCAAAGAAATGCAGAGATAAGTTACTGGATTCAGAACTGTAGCTGTGGTTTAAGAAGACCTGATGTTTTAAAAGGAGGAGGAGGAAGAAGAAGGATAAGCATTGGCAGCTATAGATTTATTTAAAATCACTCTGTGATTATGGAAAAATTGAAAAATGAAATGTGAGGCACAGTGATGTCAACTACAAGACAGTATTCTTTTTAAAAATAATAATGAAGTTAAACTATCTTGCATCTTGTTTCAATTCTGGGAGGCCTGGCAGTTATTAGGCTGATAAACCATATTTAGTCATGGTTCCCAGTACACTGTCTTACATTCATTAAAAGTCTCACAGGATGACAGCATTGTGATTTTTCTCTGCATATGGCTGGCATGTACGTGTTCAGGAGTGCGTGGACGTTTCCGGGTATTTCCCTCAACTGCTGACATCGCAAGGTGTGAGATGATTAAAGGCTGCTCTGCTTTTTCTTCTTTTGCTTTTCCCTCTATACCAATGATGGCTAACCTTGGCACTCCAGGTGTTCTTGGGCTTCAATTCCCAGAAGCTCTGATCAGCAGGAATGCTGACTTGGGCTTCTGGTAATTGAAGTCCAAAAACACCTGGAGTGCCAAGGTTGGCCATCACTACTCTATACCATATTAACAGATACCTCTCAGTAACATATGCAGATAGAAGGAAGGAGTCTTGGCCTGCATGGTTTTGCTGAGGAAATTCAAATGAAGCTTGCCAAGGACTATAGCAAGACTTGAAAACACTGCTCAGTGCTCTACAACACAGGAATACATCTTGGCAAAATTCATGACTATTCAATAGAATGGCTGAGCATCCGTCTCTGTCCCAGCTCCTGCCAACCTAGCAGATCAAAAGCAAGAAATTGCAAGTAGACAAATATGGACCACTTTGGTAGGAAAAGATCTCGGGGACATGAAAGGAGCCTCATTCACACATCCCCTGAGTGGAGTTTCTCCAGCAAAAATCCTTTCAACCCAGAATAATTTCTGACAAGAAATTATTTTTATTAGAATGACTATGTGTCCTCATTTATAGAGAGCACTCCTCTGTTTGTAGAGCTGTCAGATCATGGTCCTCTGTTTGAAGGCATTCTCTATTTGAAAAAGTATTAAGCCTATGACCAGTTTAAAATTTTAAGGACTCCTGTATAGAGAGAAATAACCTTGATGTTGGCCATAAACTGCAACTGGAAAGTAGACTGAATAGGTGTAAAGATCACCTGGTCACAGTCTTGCCTGCTGTAGTGTGATGTACTGCCTTTCTGTTTCTAGTTAGGGCCTTAAACCTTCTTGCTTTACCAAAGTAAGTTGCACTAGAATAGTTATTATTTTAAGATCTGTGTCAGGGTCTGCGGAAGTTCCAGTATTCACAAGATGAGTTCCCCAGATACTTGCAGGATTAGACCCCTGCAGCTCTAGTGGTTGCAGGGTTAGACTTTCATCTTGTGGCAGCTGCTAAGCACCACCTGAGAGCCCTGGGAAATGTTCTGGGCCATATAAACTCCACCTGGAGCCCCAAAATCAGCTCTTCCTCCCAGAAGGTATCTTAGTAAGATAGGTCAGCAGGGTTGCGGTTGCTTGGCTCCTGGATCTTACACCTAGTTTGGGAGACCTTTTGCTCTGTTCCTGCTTTAGAAGATCTCCTGATTCCTTCTTCTGATGACTTCTGCCCAGTTCCTGATTTCTGTGGACTGTTGTGCCTTGAATTCTATCCTTGTCTTGTTGTTGCCTCTGAAGTTACTCTGCCTTGTCTTTTGTTCACATGACTTCTGGTGTCACTTCCTAACTACTATCTTTACCCATAGAATGAGGTAACCACTCTCAGGAAGTACATTCAGGGTATCACAAAATGGTGGTGTTCTCACAGTCTTCTTGACAGCACCTATAGCCTCATTTCTTGGAAACAGAAGTTTTTTTGCTAGTACAAAGGCACAATTAAGAGATCCCAGGTCTGTTTCCAGGATCACAATACAACCTGCCAGTACAATGCTGTAGTCTTAAGCTTACACAAAGGAGCAGTGTCACACTGCATTGATGAAACAGATTCATCTCGGAAATGTGTTTTTCAAATTCTGCATAATTTCCTTTCCCCCTACCCCATCTTTTTGCCTCTCTTTTATTCCTGTAAACCTTTCTAATGTATAGAAAGTGGCTTTTGCCAAGCAAGCACATTCAGGCACCGCTCAAAACAATTCCAAATGCAAACTGCCAGAGAGATACAAAAGAAGAAGAAATGAGATGGGTTACGCAGGAGGGGTTTTCTAGATGGTAGGAGAATTAAAGAAATTTTGAGGCATTTTCTTCTGTGCCCTACAGAATACTAAAAACATTTTTAAAGAAAAAGAAATACAGTTTTTTCCTATTTGTATTTTTAAAAAATAGACGCAGAGCAAAGGTGAAAGGTTTCAGGATTAGTGTTCAGCCGTCCATAAATTCTGCAGTGACCTCATTGTGGAAATAAATAACAGCTGTGGTATATGTACTAGCTTTCCTTTTAATCAGCTTTTAGGCCTGAGCAGAAACATTTTTTCCTTCTGTTTCAGGATCAAGTTGCACATTAAGGGAATGCATATACCTATGATTAAAACATAGTGAATAGAATTATAGATTGTGATTTAGGAGACCTGGGTTTGAATCTCCACTTGGTCTTTGAAACTCTTGGGTGAGGTGGAAGTGGTAAAGCCACTCCTTAAACGTCTCACATACCTATAAGTCACTTCCTGCTTGATGCCACATAACGTACACACACAATGAAGCTGATTTCCTTTTATAACAGACTTTCCTTGAAGTTTGTGTTTATCTTCCAGTGACCAATCACACATACACAATCACAATAACATGCCAAATACACACACAATAACATGCCAAATACAAGATACAGTAATATGGTTGAGGGAAAGCATGTATTGCAACAGTTACATTTCATAAGCCAAGGGAGCAACTCTATTTATATTTTTAAAAGTCTGAAATGTGTCAGATTTGCTTCCAGGTTATTCCTGCCATCTTCCTTGTATCTTTTTTCATCATGATAGGAAGTATTTTTAGAAATTGAGGAATTTTTTTAAAGGGGGGAGGGTGGAAAATGCAAGCAATACAGTCATGTAAGCTGCCACTGGGAAGAGGAAGTCGTCAAATTAAAGGCTACAGGCTGCCTAAAATAAAGGATTACAGTTGAACCATAAATTAATATATACCATCAGGTTTATAATACTTAGAGTGATCCTGATAGGGTTTTGAAGGTAAGCAAAATATTTAAAAAGTGGCTTTACTAGACTCTCCAAGAAACAAAACTAGAAGTAGCTACAAGTTCACTTCTGGTTTTGTAGCAGTTCCCTAACAATAACTATGATTTCAATACTGTACACAGTTATTTTGGTTCACAATCAGTTGAGAATTGACTAATGAAGACATACTGTAAGTAATCTCCAAAGCTTTACCATTTTTGTCTAGCCTGCTAAAGGTATATACAGATTTTGGTGTCCATTTATTTGTTGTTGTTTTTATTACTCTTTAGAGCAGGGGTTCTCAATGTTTTTCAGCTGTGGCCTGGACCATGCCCTCTCAGACAGCTGAGTGGGATGGACTGGTGGTTCCCCCATGAAACAAGTCAATGGCTGTCGTAAATGCATTTCCGATGGCCGTAGACTCATTTATGGCTGTAGTAAATGCATTTATAATGGTCGTGGATTGACTTATGGCTTTAGTAAATGCATTTATGATTGCAGTAAATGAGTCCATGGCTGATTCTGCCTGCGGCAGCGGGGACACTCAGAGGCCCGATTATTTGATGCCATGGGCCATAGGTTGCAAACCCTTGCTTTAGAGTATGGGCTCAAGAAAGCACTTTTCTGAACTGCTGAGACCCTATTTGTTTTGTGGAAGAAGTAAAGTAGGTCCGGCAATTTCAGCCACTCTAATAATGATTTATACCAGTTTGTCTGCATGGGCAAATGCCTTGAAGGTGAAGAATTCTAATTTGCCATATGAACCTTGGTGATGAAAGAAAGAAAACAAGTGGCCTAACTTTGGATTCCCTTGAGCAGTGGGCTGACACCCAGTTCAAATTTTTGTACTAGCAATTATGGCTCATTATGACCTAGAGCTGTGATGACGAACCTTGGCACTCCAGGTATTCTTGGACTTCAATTACCAGAAGCCCAGGTCAGCACTCCTGCTGATCAGGGATTCTGAGAATTGAAGTTCAAGAACAGCTGGAGTGCCAAGGTTCTCCATCATTGACCTAGAGCATCTTACTCCTGTCTGGCGCAGTGCTACTCCCCTTTTGACTCTGCATGTGCTCTTAAGCAGAGCTGCTGCTGAGGAGAGCCAAACAAAGGAAGTGAGCACTGGTAAGTTTTGCAGTTGGAGTAGAGCTGCTTTAGAGGCCTCCACTAATTTAAATTGATAATTTCAACTGCTGAGAGCCACCTCTGTTCAAACAGAGGAAGCAGTTTGAAGCTTCCAGAAGCAGGGGGCAGAGCCACACCAGGCCCTTTCCTGAACTGTGACTCATAGGGGCGTAGCCACACTAGCCTTTAAAAGCTCTGAGCTCTTTCAGGGTCAGCCCTTTTGACTCTGCATGTGCACTTAAGCAGAGCTGCTGCTGAGGAGAGCCAAACAAAGAAGTGAGCACTGGTAAGTTTTGCAGTTGGAGTAGAGCTGCTTTAGAGGCCCGCGCGCCGTTAGGGTACACGTGTACATTTTTGAGGCCCAGAATACTGCACTTGTTAAAATGGATTCTGAGGGAACAGCTGTAGTTACCTGCAATACTTGTGCCATGTTTGTGTTCTTGCCAAAGCATATGGAGAACTACACTTGCAGCAAGTGCAAGCTGGTTGCACTACTAGAAGAGAAGGTCCAGCAGCTAGAGGCCTGCATATCTAACCACCAACAAATTAAGCAGCTTGAGCTGTTCTTGGACAGAGCGGAGCAGACTATGCTGGACAAAGAAGAGACAGGGCACAGTTCTGAGGGAGAAGGCCCTTCACTAACTCAGGAGGGAGATGTTTGGAGGAATGTGACTCAAAGGTGGAGAAGAGTAGGGGATCACTCTGAGAGAGGAACAACTGGTTCCACCTGATGATCTCTCCTTCATCACACTTGATGAGATCCAGGAAGATAAACAACAGGAACAAACTGAGGTTCTCTCCCTTAATATGGTTGATGAGGTGCATGTAGATGAACAGATTGCAGGAGAGAGGCTCCTTGTACTAGGCGATTCAATAATTAGAAATACAGAGAAATGGATTTGTGATGCACATGATAACTGTATGGTGACTTTTCTGCCAGGTGCAAAAGTTGCAGACATCACAAGAAATCTAGATAGATTGTTAGAGAGAACTGGGAACGAGCCAGTTGTCATGGTACACGT
Organism: Bradypodion pumilum; assembly: GCA_035047305.1. Lineage (NCBI taxonomy): Eukaryota > Metazoa > Chordata > Lepidosauria > Squamata > Chamaeleonidae > Bradypodion > Bradypodion pumilum. Next base: position 121,999,368 of record JAWDJD010000004.1, read on the forward strand.
TGGTACCAATGATGTTGGGAAGGCCAAGCGGTCTGTCCTGGAAGCCAAATTTAGGTTGTTAGGAAGAAGATTGAAGTCCCGGACTTCCAAGGTAGCATTTTCAGAAATGCTGCCTGTCCCTCGCGCAGGACCTACCAGGCAGGCAGAGCTCAGAAGCCTCAATGCGTGGATGAGGCGGTGGTGTCGAGAGGAGGGCTTCAGATTTGTCAGGAACTGGAGAACATTTTGGGACAAGCCAAATCTGTTCAGGAGGGATGGGTTGCATTTAAACCATGATGGGACCAGATTGCTGACACTCAACATCAAAAAGGCTGCAGAGCAGCTTTTAAACTGATAACTGGGGGAAAGCCGACAGGAGCTGGGCAGCATCCGGTTCGGGAAAGTGTGTACTTGAGTAGTGAGGAGGGTGCAAAAATTACTGAGCAGAGCAAGGAGCTAGTCACCAGCACTCTAGCAGAAGGATGCAAGAGGCAGTCTAACAATGCAACTGGACTCAAAAGACTGTATCAGGAAAGCATATATAAATGCTTGTATACAAATGCCAGAAGCCTCCGGAACAAAATAGGGGAGCTGGAATACTTAGCAATGGATAAGAATATTGATATTATTAGTATCACTGAAACCTGGTGGACGGATGATAACCAATGGGATACAGTTATCCCAGGCTACAAACTGTACAGGAAGGATAGGAAGGGGCAAACAGGAGGTGGTATAGCCTTGTATGTCAAAGAAGTGATAAAATCGTATGAATTGGAATATCTAGGTGATTTAGAGTCACCATTAAAAGCTCTGTGGGTAAGAGTACCAGGCCACAAGGATGGTCTAACAGTAGGCATATACTATCGGCCTCCGACCCAAACTCTTGAGGGAGACTGGCAGTTGGAGAATGTTGTAAAGGAGGCATCCAAGAAGGGAAGCCTGGTTATAATGGGGGACTTCAATTACCCTCACATAGACTGGGTGAACTGTTGTTCAGCACATGATAAAGAGATAAAGTTCCTAGATATGCTAAATGATTGTTCCCTGGGACAGATGGTTGAAGACCCAACTAGAGGTACAAGAATCCTTGACTTGATCCTGAGTAATACTCAGGATCTGGTGCAAGATGTTAATGTGACTGATCCAATAGGGAACAGTGACCACAACTCAATTATGTTTAACTTGATCATAGACTGCAAGTCACTGATAAAATCTAACACAGAGACCTTAAATTTTCAAAAAGGAAATTTCCCAAAGATGAGGAAACTAGTAAAAAAGAAACTGAAAGGGAAAATTGAGAGAGTCCAAACACTCCAAGAGGCATGGAGGTTGTTTACAAAAACAATAACAGAGACCCAATTGGAATGTATACCCAAAAGGAAAAAGAGCACTGCCAGTTCCAAGAGGACTCCGATGTGCCTTACAGGAGCTGTTCGGGAAGTGATCAAGAGCAAGAAAAGCTCATTTAGAAGATGGAAGGCTTGTCCGAATGAGGACAGCAGGCAGAAACATAAATTCTGGCAGAGCAAATGCAAGGCAACAATCAGGAAAGCAAAGCAAGACTTTGAGGAGCGTATAGCTAAAAATACTCAGAGAAATAACAAAGACTTCTTTAAGTACATTAGAAGTAAGAACCCAACTAGGAAGGCCATTGGACCATTAGATGACAATGGAAGGCAAGGGGTTATTAAAGAGGAAACAGAGATTGCAGAGAGACTCAATGAATTCTTTGCTTCAGTATTCACTGAAGAAGACAGGGACCACATGCCCAAAACAGAGCCTATCTTCGTAGGGAGGGAAACCGAAGAATTAAGCAAGATAGAAATAACCAGGGAGGAGGTCCTTGCATGTCTTGTTAAGCTAAACACTAACAAATCACCAGGACCAGATGGCATCCATCCACGAGTTCTCAGGGAACTTAAAGATGAAATTGCTGATCTCCTAGCCAAAATATATAACATTTCCCTCAAATCAGGCTTTGTGCCTGATGACTGGAAGGTAGCGAATGTAACACCAATTTTCAAAAAAGGATCCAGGGGTGATCCAGGAAATTACCGACTGTTGTGTCCTAATAGTGTATCCTTCTACATGTGATATCAATGTATCTGAACCAATGTAACCTTGCCAATGAGTAACAATGTAACCTTCAGCTGTATCACATAAACCCTGTAATAGGACGCGAGCTGATGACCACCAGCTGGCAGCAGCGAGCGTCCAAGCTCTCTTGGTTCAAACCCATCAAAGACCGCAGCGCGGGAAGTTTCCCGCCGCTACCTACACCTGGACAAGAAGGGCGTGACCAGCCATGACGTCACGCGGACCAGTAGCCAACGGGCTACCGTGGAGCCACATTCAAATACGTTACTGCCTTATATATAGAGCTGTTCGTCCGCCATTACCTCATGTTCCCTCTGTCCACCATGCAATAAACCTGAGTTAACCCAGCCGTTGGCTGTGCTTTGTGTCTTGACTCTCATACACTAAATTGGCGACGAAGGTGGGATGATGGATCCCCACGGAGCCAGGACACAGAGCGGGTTCAACATCACCAAACCGCAGGACTGGGAGCTCTTTGAGATGGACTTCCAGGCGGCACTGGTGGAGCTCAAAGTCAAAGAAGACGACGAGGAAAGGAAGAGGGCCATCCTCACTCGCATGCTTGGGATGGAAACCAAGCGGACGCTGGTGGGCATCCTTGCACCGAAGAAGATGAGCGATTTCAAAGCCGGTGACATCATGAAAATGCTGCGTGAGCGTTTCCGACCCTCGAGGGCAATGTTTCCCGCTCGGAGTGCGTTTTGGAGGCGAGTTCAAGCGCCGGACGAGTCGGTAGAAGCCTTCGTAACGGCTATGAGGGTAGCCGCCGCCCCCTGCAAATGGGACCACATCCTAGAGATGGCCCTCAGGGACGGAGTGCTGTGTGGCCTGAAGGACAAGGAAGTACAGCGCAGCTTGATGAACAGGGAGCCACCACCCACACTGGAAGAGGTTGTAGAGGCCGCGGAAGCCGCGGAGTCCACGAATGCTGGAGTAGACGAGATGCACAAGTGGCGTGAGTGGCGTCCGAGGGCCGGCAAGGCGGAAAACTCATCGCACGGGAAGTCCGGTCAGTCGGTGCATGCAACCCGACCGACCTCGAAATCGTCGTCAGAGAGTAGCGATGGCGAGGAGGTCCAGAAGGTCCGGAGAGGCGGGCGCCGCTGCGATGGTTGCGGAGCGGCCCATGAGCGCGTGAAGTGCCCATTCAGGAAAGCCGAGTGCTTCAACTGCGGACGTCGGGGGCACATCGCCAAGGCGTGTAGGAAATGGAAAGAGGGCCGGAGACATTCGCAAGACCGTTCAGCCAGACCGGACCGTCCAGCGAGGCCCAAAGATGGCGCCCGGGCCACGAGGAAGCAGGACGGCGTGGGCCGCATCTCGGACGACAGCGAGGGCGACGCTCCTGTGTTCAACGTGTCTGCGGGACAGCCCCATTACTTTGTTGAGGTACTAGTACAAGGGACCCCTATTAGGATGGAAGTTGACTCGGGGTCCTCCTATTCTATAATTCCCCAGAGAGAGTTCTTGAAAATCGACCCCCACGTGCGGCCCAAACTTAAAGCGTTGAGGGCCACACTACGGGACGTTCAGGGGAACAGCATTCCAGTGTTGGGGGTCGGAAAGTTCCGGGTTCGCTTTAAGAGACATTCTGCGGAACTTCCCCTAGTGGTGCTAAAAGGGGGGAGTTGTAGCCTCCTCGGAACACAGTGGTTCCAGCCCTTAGGCCTGTTCATAGGGGGGGTGCATGCCGTAGGCGAGGACCCAATACAAGCAGTATGTGACGCACACCCCGCCGTTTTTAAAAGTGGACTGGGAAAGTTCAAGGGACCCCCTGTAGCCTTCGACTTAGACCCGGAGGTCCGCCCGATAAGACTTAAACCGCGCAGGGTACCGTTCGCGCTTAAGGACAAAATAGAGGCGGAACTGGACAAACTGGTGGGTCAAGGAATTCTCGTTCCTGTGGATTCCGCGGAGTGGGAGACTCCAATTGTAACAGCACTGAAGGCTAACGGGGAGGTGCGCATTTGCGCTGATTATAAGTGTACCATTAATAAGGCAATCCGCCCTAATGCATACCCGGTGCCAGTGGTCAGCCACCTTCTGGCCAGGCTGAATGGGGGAAAGTGTTTCGCTAAACTCGATTTAGCACAGGCCTACCAGCAACTCCCAGTAACCCCCGCCACAGCGGCGGCACAAACAATAGTCACACATAAGGGGGCGTTCCAGGTGTCGAGGTTACAGTTCGGCGTGAACTCGGCACCTGGCATTTTTCAGTCGCTAGTGGAACGCCTCCTGAAGGGGCTGGAGGGGGTGTTGCCATATTTTGATGACGTGTTGATAACGGGGGGGAGTAAGGCCGAACTGGCCCACAGATTGGATAAGGTCCTGGCCGTGTTCGAGAAAGCGGGGCTGCGGCTGAGAAAAGACAAATGTGTATTTTACGAAACAGAGGTTGAGTTCTTAGGGTTCCGTGTCACACCCGAGGGAATCAGGCCGTCCAAATCTAAGGTAGCCGCCATTAAGAAAGCCCCTCGCCCCACTTCCAAAACCGAGCTTCAGTCATTTCTGGGGCTTCTCAATTTCTACCATACCTTCCTTCCACGGAAGGCGTCTGTTGCCGAGCCGCTTCATCGGCTGCTTAAAAAAGAGGAAAAATGGCTGTGGGGTGACGAGCAAGAAAGAGCGTTCTCAGAGTTAAAGCAACTCCTCACATCCGAGGCAATCCTGACTCATTTCGACCCCAAACGGCCCATCGTTTTGGTCTGCGATGCATCCCCGGTGGGGGTGGGGGCGGTGCTTTGCCACGTGTTAGGCGACGGAAGGGAGGCCCCGATAGCGTTTTATTCAAGGTCCCTGTCCCAAGCAGAGCGGAATTACGCACAGACCGATAGGGAGGCACTAGCGATAGTAGCGGGAACCAAGAAATTTCACGATTTTCTGTATGGTCGGCCGTTCAAGATCGTTACTGATCACAAGCCCCTGTTAGGGATCTTCACTGCAAATAAGCCCACGCCACAGATCCTGTCCCCGAGGATGCTGCGGTGGGCTATTTTTCTTAACGCATATCAACATGAATTAGAATACCGGCCAGGGAAGGAAATCAGCCATGCAGACGCGCTCTCACGGTCGCCGTTACCATTGTCGGACGACCAGAAGGCAGGGGTAAGAAGAGACCGCCAGGTATTGCTAATAGAGGTTTTAGAGTCACCCCCGATAGTACCGGCCGACATTGCCAGGGCGACCGGAAAGGATAGAACACTAGAGAAGGTATGCTCGTGGGTGCAGAAGGGGTGGCCGGCGTCATCCCCAGGCACGGAATTCGACCCATTCTTCCGAAAGCGAGTGGAGTTGTCTTTAGAGAGGGGGTGCCTGTTGTGGGGCCAACGGGTGGTGGTTCCTACGTCCCTGCGGCCGAAGGTGCTAAAGCTGTTGCACGTCAGCCACCCGGGGATCGTCCGTTCCAAGGCGTTGGCCCGGAGTTACTTCTGGTGGCCCCAGCTGGACGCCGACATAGAGCAGATGGTTGGCACTTGTGAAGCATGTCAATGTTCTCGACCGGAGGTGGCCCGCCTACCACATAGGGAATGGGACGCAGCGAGGGGACCGTGGTCCAGGGTGCACGTAGATTTTGCTGGCCCATTCCGGGGAACCATGTTTCTCCTGGTGGTGGATGCATACTCTAAGTGGCTGGAGGTCATTCCGGTAAAGAGCACATCCTCCGCCACTACCATTCACCAGCTAAGGAGGGTCTTTTCCACGTTCGGTTTACCCGACACTTTGGTCAGCGACAACGCCAGTTGTTTCACGTCCGCTGAGTTCGAGGCATTCATGGAGGCAAATGCAATTCGGCATGTCACATCCGCGCCGTTTCACCCGGCCACGAATGGCCAAGTGGAACGGTTAGTGCGCACCACAAAAGATGCGTTGCGGCGCATGGGCTCGGGAGATCTACATCACCAGGTTTGTCAATTCCTATTAGCGTACAGAGTGACCCCCTTAGCGTCTGGTTATTCGCCGGCCGAGCTGCTGATGCGGAGGAAACTGACCACACTTTTGTCCAGGCTAGACCCGTCGAGGGTCGAGGACAAAGGGAAGAACATAGGGTTAGCGGTCTCGAAAGGTTTTGGTATAGGCGATCCTGTACATTGCAGGAACTATGCCAACGCAGGCCCAGCCTGGGTGCCAGGGACGATAACAGAACAGACGGGGCCAGTGTCCTATCGGGTGGAAACTAGCACCGGCCTCCTCTGGAGGAGGCACGCTGATCAACTGAGGCACCGAGTGAGCGAGGGACCGACCAGTGGAGCACAGCGACAGGATTCAGCGATAGGGTTCTCCCCCACCCGTTTAGCCCAAGGGGGAGACAGGGGGGAAAGCAGCGAGCCCGACTCATATCCTTTTGATACCCCAGTTCTATCCGAGCCCGGGGGGAGGGAAAAGGAGTGTGCGGCCGCCGCTGCCGCTTCCCCCGAATCTGATTTTGATTTTGATTTTGCGAGCCGGGGGGGGTTTTCGGAGTGTTCCCCCACCCGTCCAAGCGAGAAGAGGGGTTTTTCGTTAGCCCCCAGTGCCCCCGGTTCTCCCCAAACAAAGCACACACCTCCCAACAAAGCCGCAGAGCCGCGGCAAACCACTAACAAGTCATCCTCTCCGATTGCAGGGCAGGAAGCCAGGGAGCAAGGAGGAGGGAGCGAAGCCGGGGCAGGGCAGCCCGCGCCGAGACCCCAGTGTGTTCGAAATAAGCCATCTTGGCTGAGAGACTTCGTCTCATCCTAGGGGGGAGGAGTGTTGTGTCCTAATAGTGTATCCTTCTACATGTGATATCAATGTATCTGAACCAATGTAACCTTGCCAATGAGTAACAATGTAACCTTCAGCTGTATCACATAAACCCTGTAATAGGACGCGAGCTGATGACCACCAGCTGGCAGCAGCGAGCGTCCAAGCTCTCTTGGTTCAAACCCATCAAAGACCGCAGCGCGGGAAGTTTCCCGCCGCTACCTACACCTGGACAAGAAGGGCGTGACCAGCCATGACGTCACGCGGACCAGTAGCCAACGGGCTACCGTGGAGCCACATTCAAATACGTTACTGCCTTATATATAGAGCTGTTCGTCCGCCATTACCTCATGTTCCCTCTGTCCACCATGCAATAAACCTGAGTTAACCCAGCCGTTGGCTGTGCTTTGTGTCTTGACTCTCATACACTAAACCGACCTGTCAGTTTGACATGTGTCCCAGGTAAAGTGATGGAAACCATCCTAAAAGATAGAATTAATAGGCACATAGAAGAGGAGGCGCTGCTAAAGGAGAGCCAACATGGCTTTTACAAGGGCAAATCATGCCTCACTAATCTGTTGGAATTTTTTGAGAGTGTCAACAAGCATGTGGATAAGGGGAATCCAGTTGACATTGTTTATCTGGACTTTCAGAAGGCTTTTGACAAGGTCCCACACCAAAGGCTCTTGAATAAACTTACCAGTCATGGAATAAAGGGACAGGTCTTGTCCTGGATCAGCAACTGGCTAAGGGACAGGAAACAGAGGGTAGCAGTAAATGGACACTTCTCCAAGTGGAGGGAAGTAAAGAGTGGGGTCCCCCAAGGTTCAGTACTGGGACCCCTGCTTTTCAACCTCTTCATAAATGATCTAGAGGTAGGAGTAAAAAGCAAGGTAGCCAAATTTGCTGACGACACTAAATTATACAGGGTAGTGAAAACTGTGAGAGATTGTGAGGAGCTCCAGAGGGATCTCTTGACACTGGGGGAGTGGGCAAAACAGTGGCAAATGAGCTTCAACATTAGTAAGTGCAGAGTGATGCATGTTGGGGCAAAAAAAACCAATTACATTTATAAACTGATGGGGTCTGAACTCTCTGCGACAAACCAGGAAAGGGACCTTGGTGTCCTGGTGGACAGCTCAATGAAGATGTCAACCCAGTGTGCCTCAGCAGTGAAAAAAGCAAACTCAATGTTAGGGATCATTAGGAAGGGTATAGAAAATAAGTCAGCAAGTGTCATTTTGCCTCTTTATAAATCTATAGTGAGGCCCCATCTGGAATACTGTGTACAGTTCTGGTCGCCATACCTCCAGAAGGATATTATGGAGTTGGAGAAAGTACAGAGGAGGGCAACCAGAATGATTAGGGGACTGGAACACCTTCCTTACCATCTGAGGCTGCAACGGTTGGGCCTCTTCACTCTTGAACGATGGCGTCTAAGAGGTGACCTGATTGAAGTTTATAAAATCATGCACGGTGTGGACAAAGTAGATAAGGAAAAACTGTTTTCCCTATCGCACAACACTAGAACTAGGGGACACTCGATGAAACTTTTGGGTACTAGTTCTCAAACAAATAAGAGAAAGTACTTTTTCACCCAGAGGATTACTGGTCTATGGAACTCCCTGCCAGAAGAAGTGGTGACAGCTGTCAGTCTTGACAGCTTAAAGAAAGGATTAGACAAGTTCATGGAGGACAAGGGTATCAATGGCTATAATTATGGATACTTAAGGACAACCTCCGGGTTGGAGAGATAGGCAGGATATCTCTCAATGCCATTTCCAGGGAATCCTAAGCAGGTGAAGGCATCTCCTTGGGAATACCCTGAAGGAAATGGTGAGCCACTGTGTGAGACAGAATGCTGGACTGGATGGGCTGTGGCCTGTTCCAGCAAGGCTGTTCTTATGTTCTTATGTACTGTTAGCTGCTGGATTATAATGTCCCACAAACAATCAATATCCATTGTGCTCCTTGTTAGAAGCTGTTGCCAGGCAAAACCCGTTTTGATAGCATGGGAGAAGGGAAAAGAAACACAATTGGCTTTTCATCAAATAACTAAAAAGTAGCAACACACCGACCCAGAAACCTGGCAAGTTTCCATCATTGTTTATCTCCTGTACACAAAAAGAGTGACAGAGAAAGTAATGTACACTGTAAATTGTTCATCCTAGCTGGACAATTCAATTCAGCTAAGTTCCATGTGACCTGTGAGGATGTAGTACAGTTTGCTAATCCCCTTTATGGATATTATGAAGGCCAAAGACTGTTGGAGTAATTCACAGAGATAGTTATAGCTGGCTGTTCTGCATTCCCTAGGTTCCTTTACAGGGAGACAAGCTGTCTCTACAACATTTCTCTCAAGTCACCAAGTGCTTAATAAGGTCCAGCCCTTGTTCAAAGAACATTCAAGGGTCTCATTCCCCCTTGCTGAGAGTCTGCCACAGTCTCAGTCATCGACAAAGTCATAGTCATGGTCCATTTGCACAAAAATGAGCCTGCCTTCTGGTGATTTGCCTGCCACTGTTACAGCTGACAAGAGCTTGCTGTTGGAGACATATGTGAGCCAAGCATCTAGAGGAGCTTTGCCTTCATAAGAAGGTGGCATGGAGCATGATGTTGAAGCTGAGCTTTAAAAAACCAAGCAAATTAGACCTATGGGAATTGTAAGCCAACAATGTCAGGCTATACTGAAGGCTAATATACCAACCGCAACTATCCACATGAAACACTTGAATCAGAGACAGATCTCACAAAAACTAGCCTTTCAACAGGTACTCAAAACCATCTGGGTACCAGAAGGATTTGGGATAACTTTCCAGATGCTGTTGGATGTCAGTATCCCACAAGTTCAGGTGCAAGTTGTCAATAGTCAGCAATGTGGGAACTGTAGTCTAGCAATTCCTGGAGGACCACAGATATGCATGGAGTAGAATTCTTAATACCAACATTTTATTCTTCGTGTAATGTAATTATTTAATCAATATTATTTTAGGCAGTTATTGATATAAACAATTAAATGGATACTTTTAAATACTATGTAGGCAAACATACTGGATGCTCCTCCCCGCCGCCCATTCCACCGGCACGGGAAAGGGAAGTGGCTGCAGCTGAGATGCCTCGCCCAACTCCCGGCCCACCGTGGCCAGTCAAGGGATAAAAGACACTCGCCATCCGGAGGACCCTGAATGACACTTGCCATTCTTCCCTGCTACCCATTCCATAGGCACGGGGAAGGGAAATGGCTACAGCTGAGACACCTCGCCCCCCTCCCGGCCCACCTTGGCCAGGCGAAGGATATAAGACACTCACGACCAGAGGACCCTGAAGGACCCTGGCCACTTCTCCCCACTGCCCATTCCACCGGTGCAGGGAAGGGAAGTAGCTGCAGCTGAGGCGCCTCACCCTCATACCCATCAAGTGCCGCTCCGGAAAATACTGGAACTGCTCTAGTCTGGGTGCGCATGAACAGGAAAAACTCCATTGTGCATGTGCAGAACCTCTTTGTGCATGCACAGAACCCGTTTGCACATACACAGTAACCCATTTCCCCACCGTTCTTAATACAGGACGGTGCCGGGAAAGGGGAGGAACGTGCACCAGAATACGGGATTTCCCGGCCAATCTGGGACAGGTATGCTCACCCCCCTCCTGGCCCGCCTTGGCCGGTCGAGGGATAAAAGGACGCTGGGGCTATCTTTGTGCTTTTTATTTGGGGGTTGTTACATTGTATTGCATTGTATTGTTATTGTTAGGTAACTTTGTAATTTGTGCTTGTGGTTTGTACTGTATTACTGTTGTATATTTCTTTTGCTGTAAGCCACCCTGAGTCACCCTTGGGTTGAGTAGGGTGGGATATAAATTTAAATTTACATTTACATAATAATAATAATAATCCTGTCTGTGTATATGGGGATGCCTATTTGATCTGTGTTTATAATATGAAAAAGTAACCATAACATATAATCCTTTGGCCAGTCGGGCCAGAGGGGAGTGATTCCACCTGCGGGAGGGTGGCGGGTGCCTTCAAAAGCCTGCACCGCCATGGCTATGGGACTCCTGCTTTCCCCTCCTTTGGCCAGTCAGGCCAGAGGGGAGTGATTCCACCTGCGGGAGGGTGGCGGGTGCCTTCAAAAGCCTGCACCGCCACGGCTATGGGACTCCTGCTTCCCCCTCCTTTGGCCAGTCGGGCCAGAGGGGAGTGATTCCACCTGCGGGAGGGTGGCGGGTGCCTTCGAAAACCTGTGCCGCCACTGCCGTGGCTACGTTCGACCTCTGGCCAGCCAGAGGGAGACCAGTGACATCCCGGGTTCCTTCCCATGGTGTGTTTGGCCATGGGGGAGTGGGTGCAGTTGAGTGTGGTGTCATGGCCTTAAAAAAGAACTCTGACTGGGACGTGAGTCGGGCTCCGTCCGTTACGTTGAGCTGGGGCTCCATTTGGCAGCATTGAGGGGAGGGAACGAGGACCAGCTGAGTGGTGTGGTGGCCGAACTCGACCGTCCTGCTACCACTGCTATCGGATGCCATTAACAAATGCCCTTCATTCCCCGGCTGCGAGGGAATGAAAAGACAGCTGTGCTGCCACGCCCCCTGGCCCTTTTCATAGGCCAGGAGGAGGACGTGTGGTGATTTCTTTGAAGGTCCAGACTTTCACATACAGTATATGTATTGTGTTCTTGCAAATGATGCTCTGTGATTTTGCTTTTGTAATGCTTTGTTTACTGTGATATTGATGCTTTTTGATACTTATATTGTGATGTTGTGGTGAAGATATGCTGATATGTTTTTTTGTGATGCTAGGCAACCTGTTATTAGTTTTGTATTTTGCTATTGTTGATTATATCATTTGTTCTGTAACTATTTTTATTGTATTTACTATATTGCACTGAGACACTCTGTATTTTTGTGATATTTTTATACTGTAACTTGTAAATTGTACTTTGTAAACCGCATTGAGTCGCCCTTTGGGCAGAGAATTGCAGTATATAAATTAAAATTCAAAATTCAAAATTCAAATCTTTATATAGTGAATGGGAATTTTTTTTCTACCACATTTTCAGCTCATCTCTATGATGGGCTTTTGAAGCTTGCTAAAAATAATTCTGTCCTGTCCCTCCATCACAGGATGAAATCTGGAATTTTCACCAATTTTTTAACTAACTAATTATAAAAATAATTATGTGCCATCAGTTCACTTCCTGTTTTAGTAACCCTTGCCAGGTTTTCCTAGGTATAAAGTATTATAATAATAGTTTTATGTCAGAAATTATTCTGGGCTGAAAGGATTTTTGTGGAAGAAACTCCACTCAGGGAACGCCCGAATGAGGCTCCTTTCATGTCCCTGAGAGCTGGGTCAGAGACATGCGCTCAATCTATCTTGCAGTACCTGGTCATGAACTGCCAACTTGCAACAGACTTCTAGCTAACAAGGCAAGCTTCTTAACCAGTGAACCACCACAGCCTCTCTGGGTATAAAGTATTCAGAACTGGCTTTCCATTCTCTTCTTCTGGAGGCACTTCAGGAATGGGCAGCTTGCCCAAGATCTTATCCCAGCAGGCACAATGGAGAAATAAACCAGCCACAGCTACAAATCTAATTTACTGAGCTATCCACCCATCCTTTCCTTTCCTACCTAATGACATAAAGCAAATCCCAGCCTAAATCCAGCTCTGAAGAACTTACTTTAAGCCTATGTTCCTTGAGAATTCTCATTGAACTTTCCCTGTCAAAACACACAAGTCTTCTTGCCAGAGTTATGGAACTGTGTGGTTCTGAAGCTGAATTCCACACACTGGGATTTCTAAAGAGCAAAAATGATCCGAAGGCAGACTGGGGAAGGAGGGGCTGTGTGCTATTAGGTGAAGTCTTTGTGGAAAGAGTAGAAATGAGACAGAATATTTAGCTCTGCCATGAAGGAATAGGATATGGACGTGTATTAATGCAAACATACAAAGATACAGATCAAAAAATGTAGCTGCTTTCTCTACTGGAAGTAAAAATAGAGGATTATTTTTAAGCAAAAGAGATTAAATGCAGGGGGGGGGGAGAAATCATAATTTATTGCCAGAAGAAAAGCAAGTTCATGCTTAACAATTTGTATCATGAGATAAACCAATATATACATGCAGCACCTTCCTATGTAAGTGCAGTTTCACAGAGCTTGCAACTAGAAAAGGAAAGCTAAAATGAGATGGCCAGAGAGACTTATGAAAAATTCATATGTTTTTAATAATTTACATCATTGGACTACTGACCTTAAAGTCTAATGTTAAAAATTAAGAAGTCTGTGGAAATATTACTTCATAGATTCAGAATCTGACCTTAAATGCATCATGTGGCTTCAAAAAAATTAAATTTATATTTTAATAATGATAATTATATATATGCTATCAAGTTGATTCCACTTCCAAGGTTTTATAGGTAGAGAATACACAAGTGGTTTCTCATTAACTTTTTCTGATGGTATTGGTAGCTGTGCCGTTTACCCATAACTATGCAGGCTGGCTTTGCAGGCGCACCCCCCCCCAATAACGGACACAGACAACATTGAAAGTGGATAACAGCAAAGGGCCACATTTATTGATTCAATGCCCTAGTCCGAATTATAAATTTGTATTGGTAAAACGACCAATCATAATTCCTAAGGCAAGCAGGCCGAAGTAACACTGGTAAGGTACCACCCCAAAATTGCCAACGGCAATTGGTTACAATGTATCAATTTGTATCAATTTGTTTGTCAACAACAAACAAATTGTTGACCGTAGTCAATAACTAACTCATGACCCCACCCTCTGACGCGTATCCGTGAAATCACAGGGGTGATGCATGCTGGTTAGCAATCATCATCACCCCATCGCCTGGTTCGTCGTTGACCGGACAACGTTTAACTACTTTATTCCTGTCTAGTGTTGTCCAGTCAATTGCGAACCTGCCGGATACTTGTGGGTCATACTGTTTACCTTACCAGTGCTACCCGCCCATGTGACCAAAGTCAACAGTAAGAACGAAGAAAGACCCCTATATCAAACCATAGCAACAGTGTGGGATGGGCAAAAAAGCCAGGACCCGAAGCCAATATGGGTCCCAACCAAAAATTCCCACCCGGCCCCGAAGCGACCATGATCACACTGTTAACTAGGGAGGGGGTGGAGGGGAAAAAACTTCTCTGCTCCGTCGCTGAGGCAAAATGGCAGCTCGGCTGCCTCGTGGCCACCCCTTTTATAAGGGAGCTGGCCACGCCCCTAACTACCCGGATCCTCTGTCCTGTGGGGGGGGGCCCGCAAAGTGCGCGGCGGCCATTTTGGCGCCGCGCTTGCATTGCAGGCGCACCCCCCCAATAACGGACACAGACAACATTGAAAGTGGATAACAGCAAAGGGCCACATTTATTGATTCAATGCCCTAGTCCGAATTATAAATTTGTATTGGTAAAACGACCAATCATAATTCCTAAGGCAAGCAGGCCGAAGTAACACTTGTAAGGTACCACCCCAAAATTGCCAACGGCAATTGGTTACAATGTATCAATTTGTATCAATTTGTTTGTCAACAACAAACAAATTGTTGACCGTAGTCAATAACTAACTCATGACCCCACCCTCTGACGCGTATCCGTGAAATCACAGGGGTGATGCATGCTGGTTAGCAATCATCATCACCCCATCGCCTGGTTCGTCGTTGACCGGACAACGTTTAACTACTTTATTCCTGTCTAGTGTTGTCCAGTCAATTGCGAACCTGCCGGATACTTGTGGGTCATACTGTTTACCTTACCAGTGCTACCCGCCCATGTGACCAAAGTCAACAGTAAGAACGAAGAAAGACCCCTATATCAAACCATAGCAACAGTGTGGGATGGGCAAAAAAGCCAGGACCCGAAGCCAATATGGGTCCCAACCAAAAATTCCCACCCGGCCCCGAAGCGACCATGATCACACTGTTAACTAGGGAGGGGGTGGAGGGGAAAAAACTTCTCTGCTCCGTCGCTGAGGCAAAATGGCAGCTCGGCTGCCTCGTGGCCACCCCTTTTATAAGGGAGCTGGCCACGCCCCTAACTACCCAGATCCTCTGTCCTGTGGGGGGGGGGGGCCCGCAAAGTGCGCGGCGGCCATTTTGGCGCCGCGCTTGCATTGCAGGCGCACCCCCCCAATAACGGACACAGACAACATTGAAAGTGGATAACAGCAAAGGGCCACATTTATTGATTCAATGCCCTAGTCCGAATTATAAATTTGTATTGGTAAAACGACCAATCATAATTCCTAAGGCAAGCAGGCCGAAGTAACACTGGTAAGGTACCACCCCAAAATTGCCAACGGCAATTGGTTACAATGTATCAATTTGTATCAATTTGTTTGTCAACAACAAACAAATTGTTGACCGTAGTCAATAACTAACTCATGACCCCACCCTCTGACGCGTATCCGTGAAATCACAGGGGTGATGCATGCTGGTTAGCAATCATCATCACCCCATCGCCTGGTTCGTCGTTGACCGGACAACGTTTAACTACTTTATTCCTGTCTAGTGTTGTCCAGTCAATTGCGAACCTGCCGGATACTTGTGGGTCATACTGTTTACCTTACCAGTGCTACCCGCCACACGGAGGGGCTTCACAGAAGACCTGACGCCCCCCCCCCAGACCGTCAGCTCGGGCAACAGGCCTGCTCGCCAGTCACCCAACAGGAGGTCCATACCTCCACGCGACAGATGGACCCCATCCCCTGTATACAAGTCACAATTTTGCAGACTAATATCGGGGTGATGACTAACCCGTCCCCAAGCCCTGGTGGTGAGAAACCGCGCCACTGCCTTATTGACCGCGCGCCCAGCTCGGTCAAGGGCCAGGAGGTTAACGCCCCCTCTGTAAGAGTGGCGCGGAACAATGTCCGACCAAACCAGGGCTGTGGCAGGCCAGACATAATGCAAGTAGGCGAGGTCCTCGCAAATCGCATGCTTGAGCGATAAGCCGGTGACCCGGCCCAAATCATTGCCCCCCAGGTGGATGATTAGAATGTCAGGCGGGTCAGCCCCCAGGCCAGAAAAAGGAAAGGCCGCAGCTCCCGCCATAACATCCCAGGCTTACCGTGCCATGCGAGACTGGCGTGGTCACCCAGTCCCAGTCGGGGTCCACTCTGTCGCCGCAGCGTAACGCGCTGCCCTGAGCACATAGCTGTGGCCCACCAGCCATACTGTCACCGGTGTAAAACGACACCCAGGGTCTATAAGAAATTGAGAAAAAGGAAGGTAAGGTGACTGGATTGGTACTCATGGCGGGAGTGGGCGCACATAAAACTGAAAACATTGTGAGCCCCACCTCCCCATGCTACGTATGTCAGCCCCAGAGTACCCAAAAGCAGCCGCTGTAGAGGCTGCGCCAATACGGAACGAATGTGTGCCAGAACGGGCACCCGGTAGTCCCACCCTGGTAAGGGCTCTGGCAGTCACCTTCCAAAACTGAAATTTAGTAAGGGGAGACCCATCTTGGTGACAGAAAAACGGGCCGTGGTGCATGCCACGCAGTGCCAGGTATTCCTGTAGGGCACCAACCGGACAGATGTCTGCCAAAGAACACCGTAGCAGTCTTACTCCACTGCCTACGCCATGCTGATCTGTTTTAGAGGAGCGAATCCTCAACTGGGCCCAGTCTTTGGCAACATGTACATCTCCGCGTTCCAGTGCCCTACCACTTGCATCCGCCTTAGACAGCATCACGAGTTCGCTGATGCGGAGCGCTCCAAAAAACGCCACCGTAGTGGCTGCATGCAATTGGGCTGCCTCATAATGATCAAAACAGAGGCCTGGCCAGCCCCGGGCCAACTGGGTAAGAACCCCTGGGGAAATAGGGTGCCGGTCATCCGGGCAACGCCCGCGCTCGCGCACCCACCCCTCCAAAACGTCTCACACGGAAGTCAGAGGTGGTATCCACATGACCCCCTACTTTGGCCATAAAAGCCAACGCCAAGAGCTTGGATGCTATGGTGCGAGGTGCAAGGCCCTGTGCATGCAGGTGAACCATGAACCGCAGAACATGGTCCACCGGGATGAGCCAGGTCTCTGGCCATTGAAATCGAGTAGCAAAAGCCCTATACAAATTGAATGCTTGTTGATACGCCTTACGCGTGCGTGGCGCTAGTGACAGGCCAATCGCCCGGTTCACCTCTCCTTGCCAATAGTCCACATCTCGTCCGGGAGTGGCGAGGGAAATTCCTCCGCATCCGGGGCCAAGGCGCGGAACCGGGAGATCTGCAGGCGGGACAAAGCGTCAGCAATATCGTTATTAACCCCTGGGACATGCCTGGCCCTGAACAAGACGTTGAGGCGCAGGCAGCGCAGCACAAAATGGCGCACTAGATCCATGACCCTGGGCGATTTAGAAGTCTGTGCATTGACAATGTGCACCACGGCAGCATTGTCGCACCAGAAATGCACCACCGAATTAGCCCACTGTTCGCCCCATAGCATCAAAGCCCCCAGAATGGGAAAAAATTCCAGGTATGTGAGATCCCGCAGGCGACCTGTGCCTGCCCATGCCGGTGGCCACCCACCATAGGCCCACTTCCCATTGAAGTACATCCCATAACCCAGGGATCCTGAGGCATCAGACTGGATCTGGAAATTGGGGGATGCCAGGAGGTCAGACCTCCAAAATGAGACCCCATTAAACTCCCTCAGGAATTGCAACCAGACAAACATGTCTGCCCTGATACCCCGGGTAAGCCTGACTCTGTGGTGGGGCCTGGATAACCCTGCCATGGCGTCGCATAAGCGCCGGGCGAAAGCCCTGCCCGGTGCGACCACCCTGCAGGCAAAATTGAGGTGCCCATGTAGCACCTGCAGTTCCCTCAGGGATGCCTTACGCTTAGCCAGCAATTCCGAGATAAGGGTCACCATCCTGGACACCTTATCACCCGGTAACCTAGAAGCCTGTACTACTGTATCAATCTCAACCCCCAGGAATACTAGTTTGGTCGACGGGCCCTCGGTCTTTTCGGGCGCTAAAGGGACACCCAGTTCCTGCATTAGCGTCTGAAATGTATTGAGGAGACGTGCACACGTGTCCCAGCCCCGTTCACCCCCGAATAAAAAGTCATCCAGGTAATGGGCTACAGACCGGGACCCTGACCTGCGGACGAAAGCCCACTCTAGGAAGGTACTAAAACGCTCGAAAGCCGAGCATGATATGGAGCAGCCAAAAGGCATGGCCTTATCAAAATAATACTCCCCTCTAAACTTAAAACCCAGCAATTCAAAGTCGCCCGGGTGCACCGGCAAGAGGCGAAAAGCTGACTTAATGTCGCACTTGGCCAGCAAGGCACCCGGGCCACACGAGCGCACCATGCGCAGCGCATGGTCGAACGATGTATACCTGACCGAACAAAGGTCATCAGGTATCGCATCGTTGACCGATCGGCCGGCTGGGTAGGACAAATGATGAATAAGGCGAAACTCACCTAGGGACTTTTTAGGAACCAAACCCAATGGTGAAACCTTAAGGTTGGGAAAAGGGGGTGCGGGAAAAGGTCCGGCGACCCTGCCCGCGTCTAACTCCTTTTTAATGCTGGCCTCGGCTACCTCCTCCCTTCCTCTGAGGGATAAAAGGTTGGGAGCATCCTGAGGAGATCTATCACCCATAAAAGGGATACGAAATCCCTGCTTAAAACCTTGGATGAGGTACTCCCTGTCCTCTCCCCTTGGGTACGATGCGAGCCAGCGCTCCAGCATGTCCACCTTAATTGGGGAGGGGGCCTTTCGGAGAACTAGTTCCATCCGTGGCAGGCTTGCCAGCCCACTGTCCACCCCTCCCTCTGCCTCGCACCCCCCCCAGGCTTGGGACAAGCAGAGGCTGCATGGGGACCAGAACATGTGGGACACTCGTGCTTATACCTGCAGTCCTTCCGACTGCAGGAACCATTGGACGAGAAAGTCCAGCACAGCAGGCGGGCTGGAACCCCCTGCCCCGCCATTTGGCGGGTAACCTGCGCTGGAGCTGCTCGCTGGACCGCATGTCCACAATGGTATCTATCCCCCGGGGCAGGACGTGTGGGTGTCATATACAAGAGCCACAGTCTCTGGCACGGCTCATCCCATCTCATCTCGGGGTGCAGGGGAATCCTCATACGGAATTCCTCATCATATGCTAGCCATGAGGGGCCCGGGAAATCTACCATCGCCCTGTATATGTTGTCCAAATATTGGACCATGGGAATAGCTAGATCCGGCCGCGCCCTCAAATACACCGCCATGTATATCAAATAAGCGGGGAGCCAGTTAGCCCAGGTACGCGGCGGCTTACGGCGGCGTGCCTGCTCCTTGTCCTTCTCATCCTGACCCTCCCTTTCTTCCTTAGTGGGCTCTCTGTTCAGGAGTGAGAAGATATCCACGTACTCCCCTCGCCATATCTTTTCTCTGGTAGCCTGAGCCAAGTGATCACCCAATGGCAGGGAATACCCTGCCGTCGGCAAAGCCGAAAAGGGGATAGCTGGCCTACCCAAAGGGGCCTGAGTTAACCCTGCCACCCCAAGTACGTTCCCAGCAGTGTAAGAACCAATGCCCACTCCAGCGGGCATGGTGGCAGTATTTGTCGCCGGGTGGGTCGCCAGCGGCGTAGCCCCTGCACCACCCGCGCGAGGCCAAGGCCACTGAAAGGTCCCCCCTATATTGGGAATGTGTGTGGATGTACTCGTTTGCACCATATACTCACATGCTGCACCCCCGCGGGCCGCCCCCAACGGGGGTTCCGGCCCACTGGGGGCGTCGGAGCTCACGACCGATGTAGAGCTCATCACCGGGGCTTGACCCGCGCCAGGTTGCTGGCTGGGGAGCTGCGAGGCAGTGGCCGGAGCCGCGCCACCCGCCTGCAGCAGCTCAACCCTCCCCGCCGGCCGTCGTCCTGCTGCCGATAGCGCCTCCAAAGGTACCCCAAAAGGGGCACCCGCCTGACTGGCCCGGGCCAAAGACTCCTCTAAGGCCGCAATACGGGCCAGTAAGGTGTCTACAGTAACCATGGGTAAAGAGCCGGCCGGCCCACCTGACCCTTGCATGGGGACAGTTCCCTGCACCCCATGGCCCAGATATGGCCATTGGCCAGGGCCGAAGCCCGGTAGGGCTGGTGAGGAAACCTGCCAAGGCGGGGCACCGGGCCACCCCCCAAGGCTAGAGGGCCCCGGGAGAGGCTGCGGCCCAGTAGTCGGCCCAACGGGTTGGGCGGAAGGAGGAGCGGTGTCCACCGCTCGCGGGCCGCGGGCCGGAGCGCCCTCCGCGCCCGCACTCTGAACGGGCCAAGGTGCGATAGACCCCAAGCCACTAGCCCCGGCCGGGGATGGCAAAGGTGGCTGTTGAGGAGGCAGCACCACGGTCCTCCGACCTGGGTTGCGCCTCCTAACAGCCCGAGCTGAATTCGCAGCAGCCTTCTTTTTGGAAGGCATCTCGAGCAAAAAAGGGAAGCTAGCTAAGCAAAATCGACCCAAAAGGCTTCCCGGCAATACCAACGAGCGACGGAGGCGCAGGGAAAAAACTTCTCCGCTCCGTCGCTGAGGCAAAATGGCAGCTCGGCTGCCTCGTGGCCACCCCTTTTATAAGGGAGCTGGCCACGCCCCTAACTACCCGGATCCTCTGTCCTGTGGGGGGGGGCCCGCAAAGTGCGCGGCGGCCATTTTGGCGCCGCGCTTGCATTCTCCCAAGAGGTACAGTGGAGAATCAAACTCCCAACCAGGTACCTAAACCACTGAGCTATCCAGCCAAGTTCATACTTTGCACAGTTTAAATTTGGCTGAATTGCACCTAATGTAAGGGAGCTGTAGATTCAATCTAGCATTTTTAACATTCTCCTACCAATTATTCAATAAAGAACTAAATATGCATGGTTTTTTAATGTTCTTATATTCCTGAACTCTGCACCAAAAGAAAGTATGGAAGAGAGAAATCTCTTAATAAATGCAGCAGCAGCAATAGCAACTTTACTGTCCTACACATCAACTCAATGTTACCTCATGTTGAGATTTAGTTTTGGCTCTTCTGGCCCAGGAAGAAATTTTCTATACAGTATTTGAAAAAGAAAAACCACTTTTTTCTGGAGGGGAAACATATGTACAAATTAAGCCCAGCATAGGCTAAATGAGATGGAACCACAATTTTATGTTTTTTTATTTTTTGCATGAAAGCAGCCATCACTTGGAAGAAAATTTTATGAGTCATAAAGCTAAAATAATTGTACAAGCAAAAATTAAGCTCTTTGCTTTTTCTATGGTTTTGCCATGGCTTTGAAAAGTTATTTTTTGGGTTGGGGGGGGAGGGCCTTTCAGAACTTGAAAGCATTATCACTGACAATGCTGGCAATGGGCATTTTAGTCCAAAATTTAACTTTTTCAACATCTCTGATTTTTCTCTTTATCTGGCAGATCAGCAGGATTAAAGGAGAGAATTTCTGAATATACCAGCCTGGGAGTAAAGGTCAGGATAAGATCCTGAGCTAAACCCAAATATAAACCAGCCATGTGTCTCTACTCCTCTTTTCATTTCATGGTCTCTGCTGTCGATATTTTGAACAAATAACAGCTAGTTCTGATGATCAGCCAAGAGCAGACAGGTAGATGCAAGATTTTGCATGATAACAGTCAAGGAAAAATGACACGAGTATATAAAAGTATGTATGTTGTGCAGAAAGTAGATTTTTAGAACTTTGTGGCAACCTCAACAGCCAAGAAGCAGCATTCTTGTTTTATTAAACATGACAATGCTGTATACTTGCTGTATTAATTGGCAGGTCTAGATTCCATTTTAAAGGATGGCATGACCATACATTTGATAAATTCCTCGATAAGATGTTATAGCAACCTGTTTCTGAACTGGCAATTTTCTTTTATATTGTATAAGGTATATTATATACTGCAAAGGCCTTTGGTCATGCACCATAAACTTAAATTGTTATTGTCGCAACTGTCCAGTATTAGAGCTGCTGTCAGCTACCAAAGTTGAATTGTGGGAGATTCAAAATACGTAGATAAAAGTAGATATTTCTTCACACAGAGCATGGCTCAGCTATGGCTTTCACAGCCATAACATTTAGCAATCGTTGCTAGCTTGAATGGTTTTGTGTGGCTTGAACATTTTATGAAAGATGAGGGTTCTAATGGCCTGTAGCTAAAATGGGCAGATATTTCCTCCATCAGAGTATCAAAGATACTATGCTTCTCTATATCAGCTGCAGAAAATGCAGTGGAAATGTGCTGTTGTAATCATCACAACCTGGTTGTAGCTTCACTTATGCTTTTTGTTGACCACAGTTTGAATGGAATGTTAGGCTATATAGGTCTCGTCTGACAAAGTTCTAATTCTTTGGTTCTTACAGTGTTACGGAGACCCACTTAAATGTGTTTATACTCAGTAGAGAAATCCAGACAACACTTTTCATTCTGTTGTATTCCATTACATTCACCTCACCCTTCCAGTTGTTGAAGACAATTGAACTGTCTTTTCTTTACCATCAGATTGTGGATTTTGCTTCCAAGCTAAGCAGGACTCCGGACCCCATTTATTTCCATATGAGCTGCCGTGGTCAATGGAAATGTGTATATTAAAATGGATACCTGAACACTTTAAAAATGTTGCAAAACAACAAATACTTCCTATTTTCAGATCATTTGGTTTCTTCTGCAGCATGGAAAATCTCCGCTTCATCAGAGTTTCTTGACTGATGTGTTGGAATAAGCTATTTGTCGTTAGGAAGAGGAACCTTGGTCAGCATATGAGATGCTGCATAATAAAACTAAGAGTCCTTATAAATTTAGGGGAATATAGAAGAGGATTCAAAGCGTTTATTTCTTTTTTAAAAAAATCCATTGTAATCTAGTGCTGAATTGGTTGATCGGCGAGCTAATTCAGCGCTATGTCACTTACAATTTTTTAAATTGCAGCTCAATTAGGTAGGATGCCTCAAACTTACACCAGTTGAGAAAATATACCCTCTTGTTGGTATTGCTCCACCTAAGATCAGGAGAAAAGTAGCAGAAGACGCTGAGAGAACTAAGCAAGATAATGACCCTTGACACCCTCGGAACAGATATGAACCTCAAGTTCACGAATTCCAGGAAGAGTTTTATGGCAAAAACAAACATTCTTGAGGGTACACAAGAACAAAACCAAATTAGAAGATGAAGGAAGGAGCTCACTGGGCAAGGAACATCATTAAAGGAGGATATAGCTGAAGATCTCAACCTCCTCTACATCACTTGGAGGGCCCTGAATATGCTGAGGGTTGGAGTTCCTAAATGCAAGACCAACATGCTCAAGTGGGAACTGCTGGCAGACAACAACTCATGGTGTGAATGTGGAGAGAGGCAGAGTCCGGCTCATTTACTCGTCTGCCGATTGCTGCCAGAGACATGCACCAAAAAGGACTTGGGTTTGGGCAATGACAATGCAAGCGCGGCGCCAAAATGGCCGCCGCGCCCTTTGCGGGCCCCCCCCCCACAGGACAGAGAATCCGGGTAGTTAGGGGCGTGGCCAGCTCCCTGATAAAAGGGGTGGCCACGAGGCAGCCAAGCTGCCATTTTACCTCAGCGACGGAGCGGAGAAGTTTTTTCCTGCGGCTCCGTCGCTCTTTAGCTTACCGGGAAGCCTTTTGGTAGCGGCTCTGCCTTCCCGGCTTCCCCTTTTTGCTCCTGGTGGAGATGCCTTCGAAGAAGAAGGCAGCTTCGAGCTCAGCTCGTGGGGTTAGGAGGCGAAACCCAGGTCGGAGGACCGCGGTTCCGCCTCCTCAGCAGCCACCTTTGCCGGCCCCGGCCGGGGCCGGCGGAATGGGGTCTATTGCCCCTTGGCCCGGGGTGGGTGATCAGAGCGCGGGCGCGGAAGGGGTTCCGGCCCGCGGCCCACGAGCGGTAGGCACCGCTCCTGCTCCTGCCCACTCTGTCGGGCCTACTCCTCTTGGACTGCAGCCTCTCCCGGGGCCCTCTAGCCTTGGGGGGTGGTGCGGCCCCCTGCCTTGGCAGGTTTCTCCACCAACCCTGCCGGGATTAGGTGCTGGCCAATGGCCATATGTGGCGCCCGGGGTACAGGGACCTGTACCCATGCCTGGGCCAGGCGGGCCGGCCGGCCCTTTGCCCATGGTCAACGTGGACACCTTGCTGGCCCGCATTGCGGCCCTGGAGGCGTCGTTGGCGCGGGCCAGTCAGGCGGGTGCCCCTTTTGGGGTTCCTTTTGAGACGCTGTCGGCTGGAGGACAACAGCCGGCGGGGAGGGTCGAGCTGCTGCAGGCGTGTGGCGCGGTTTCGGCCACTGCCTCGCAGCTCCCCAGTCAGCAACCAGGTGCGAGTCAAGCCCCGGTGATGAGCTCTACGTCGGTCGTGAGCTCCGACGCCCCCAGTGGGCCGGAACCCCCGGTGGGGGCGGCCCACGGGGGTGCAGCGTGTGAGTATACGGTAAAGCGAGTACATCCACACACATTCCCAATCTAGGGGGGCCTTTCAATGGCCTTGGCCTCGCGCGGGCGGTGCGGGGGCCACGCTGTCAGCGACCCACCCGGCGACGACGACTGCCACCTTGGGCACTGGGGTGGGCATGGGTCCTTACACTACAGGGAATGTCCTGGGGGTAGCTGGATTAGTTCAGGCCCCTTTTACCAGGCCGGCTGTCCCTTTTTCGGCCTTGCCGACGGCGGGGTATTCCTTGCCTTTGGGTGACCACCTGGCACAGGCTACCAGGGAAAAGATATGGCGAGGGGAGTACATAGATATCTTCTCACTCCTGAACAGAGAGCCCACCAAGGAAGAAAGGGAGGGTCAGGATGAGAAGGACAAGGAGCAGGCATGCCGCCGTAAGCCGCCGCGTACCTGGGCCAACTGGCTCCCCGCTTATTTGATATACATGGCGGTATATCTGAGGGCGCGGCCGGATTTAGCTATCCCCATGGTCCAATATTTGGACAACATATACAGGGCGATGGTCGATTTCCCGGGCCCCTCATGGCTGGCATATGATGAGGAATTCCGTATGAGGATTCCCCTTCACCCTGAGATGAGATGGGATGAGCCATGCCAGAGGCTTTGGCTTCTGTATATGACACCTACACGCCCTGCCCCGGGGGATAGATACCATTGCGGACATGCGGTCCAGCGAGCGGCTCCAGCGCAGGTTACCCGCCAGGCGGCGGGGCAGGGGGTTCCAGCCCGCCTGCTGTGCTGGACTTTCTCGTCAATTGGTTCCTGCAATCGAAAGAACTGCAGGTATAAGCATGAGTGTCCCACATGCTCTGGCCCCCACGCAGCCTCTGCTTGCCCCAAGCCTGGGGGGCCGCGAGGCAGAGGGAAGGGTGGACAGTGGGCTGGAAAGGCTGCCACGGATGGAGCTAGTCCTCCAAAAGGCCCCCTCCCCAATTAAGGTGGACATGCTGGAGCGCTGGCTCGCATCGTACCCGAAGGGGGAGGACAGGGAGTATATTCTACAAGGTTTTAAGCAGGGATTTCGTATCCCTTTTGTGGGTGATAGGTCCCCCCAGGATGCTCCCAACCTTTTATCCCTCAGAGGAAGGGAGGAGGTGGCCGCGGCCAGCATTCAAAAGGAGTTAGTTGCGGGCAGGGTCGCTGGACCTTTCCCCGTACCCCCGTTTCCCAATCTTAAGGTCTCGCCACTGGGTTTGGTCCCCAAGAAGTCACTGGGTGAGTTTCGCCTTATTCATCATTTGTCCTACCCAGCCGGCCGATCGGTCAATGATGCTATTCCTGATGACCTTTGTTCAGTCAGGTATACATCGTTTGACCATGCGTTGCGCATGGTCCGCTCGTGTGGCCCGGGTGCCCTGCTGGCCAAGTGCGACATTAAGTCGGCTTTTCGCCGCTTGCCAGTGCACCCGGGCGACTTTGAGTTGCTGGGTTTTAAATTTAAGGGGGAATATTATTTTGATAAGGCCATGCCTTTTGGCTGCTCCATTTCATGCTCGGCCTTCGAGCGTTTTAGTACCTTCCTAGAGTGGGCTTTCGTCCGCAGGTCAGGGTCCCGGTCTGTAGCCCATTACCTGGATGACTTTTTATTCGGGGGTAAACGGGGCTGGGACACGTGCGCACGTCTCCTCAACACATTTCAGACGCTAATGGAGGAACTTGGTGTCCCTTTAGCGCCCGAAAAGACCGAGGGCCCATCGACCAAGCTAGTATTCCTGGGGGTTGAGATTGACACAGTAGTGCAGGCTTCTAGGTTGCCGGGTGATAAGGTGTCCAGGATCGTGACCCTTATCTCGGAATTGCTGGCCAAGTGTAAGGCATCACTGAGAGAACTTCAGGTGCTACATGGGCACCTTAATTTTGCTTGCAGGGTGGTCGCACCGGGCAGGGCTTTTGCTCGGCGATTATGCGACGCCATGGCAGGGTTATCCAGGCCACACCACAGAGTCAGGCTCACCCGGGGTATCAGGGCAGACATGTTCGTCTGGTTGCAATTCCTGAAGGAGTTTAATGGGGTCTCATTTTGGAGGTCTGACCTCCTGGAGTCCCCCAATTTCCAGATCCAGTCTGATGCCTCAGGATCCCTGGGCTATGGGATGTACTTCAATGGGAAGTGGGCCTATGGTGGGTGGCCGCCGGCATGGGCAGGCACAGGTCGCCTGCGGGATCTCACATACCTGGAATTTTTTCCCATTCTGGGGGCTTTGATGCTATGGGGCGAACTGTGGGCTAATTCGGTGGTGCATTTCTGGTGCGACAATGCTGCTGTTGTCCACATTGTCAATGCACAGACTTCCAAATCGCCCAGGGTCATGGACCTAGTGCGCCATTTTGTGCTGCGCTGCCTGCGCATCAACGTTTTGTTCAGAGCCAGGCATGTCCCAGGGATTAATAATGATATTGCTGACGCTTTGTCCCGCCTGCAGATCTCCCGGTTCCGCGCCTTGGCCCCGGATGCGGAGGAATTTCCCTCGCCACTCCAGGACGAGATGTGGACTATTGGCAAGGAGAGGTGAACCGGGCGATTGGCCTGTCACTAGCGCCACGCACGCGTAAGGCGTATCAACAAGCATTCAATTCTTATAGGGCATTTGCTACTCAATTTCTCTTGCCAGAGACCTGGCCCATCCCGGTGGACCATGTTCTGCGGTTCATGGTTCACCTGCACGCACAGGGCCTTGCACCTCGCACCATAGCATCCAAGCTCTCGGCGTTGGCTTTTATGGCCAAAGTGGGAGGTCATGTGGATACCACCTCTGACTTCCGTGTGCAACACGTTTTGGAGGGGTGGGTGCGCGAGCGCGGGCGTTGCCCGGATGATCGGCACCCTATTTCCCCAGGGGTTCTTACCCAGTTGGCCCGGGGCTGGCCTGGCCTCTGTTTTGATCATTATGAGGCAGCCCTTTTTCACGCAGCCACAACGGTGGCATTTTTTGGAGCGCTCCGCGTCAGCGAACTCGTGATGCTGTCTAAGGCGGATGCAAGTGGTAGGGCACTGGAACTCGAAGATGTCTATGTAGCCAAAGACTGGGCCCGGTTGAGGATACGCTCCTCTAAAACAGATCAGCATGGCGTAGGCAGTGGTGTAAGACTGCTACGTTGTTCTTTGGCAGACATCTGTCCGGTTGGTGCCCTACAGGAATTCCTGGCACTGCGTGGCATGCACCATGGCCCGTTTTTCTGTCACCAAGATGGGTCTCCCCTTACTAAATTTCAGTTTTGGAAGGTGACAGCCAGAGCCCTCACCAGGGTGGGCCTCCCAGGTGCCCGTTATGCCACACATTCGTTCCGGATTGGTGCAGCCTCTACAGCAGCTGCTTTTGGGTACTCTGGGGCTGACATACGCAGCATGGGAAGGTGGGGCTCGCAATGTTTTCAGTTTTATGTGCGCCCACTCCCGCCATGAGTACCACTCCAGTCACCTTACCGCCTTTTTTCTCAATTTTCTTACAGACCCTGGGTGTCGTATTACACCGGTGACAGTATGGCTGGTGGGCCACAGCTATGTGCACTGGGCAGCGCGTTACGCTGCGGCGACAGGATGGGGACCCCGACTGGGACTGGGTGACCACGCCAGTCTCGCATGGCATGGTAAGCCAGGGATGTTATGGCGGGAGCTGCGGCCTTTCCTTTTTTCTGGCCTGGGTGCTGACCCGCCTGACATTCTAATCATCCACCTGGGGGGCAATGATTTGGGCCAGGTCACCGGCTTATCGCTTAAGCATGCGATTCGCGAGGACCTCGCCTACTTGCATTATGTCTGGCCTGCCACAACCCTGGTTTGGTCGGACATTGTCCCGCGCCATTCTTACAGAGGGGGCGTTAACCTCCTGGCCCTTGACCGCGCTAGGCGCGCGGTCAATAAGGCAATGGCGCGGTTTCTTGCCAACAGGGCTTGGGGGCGGGTTAGTCATCACCCCGATATTAGTCTACAAAATTACGACTTGTATGCAGGGGATGGGGTCCATCTGTCGCGAGGAGGTATGGACCTCCTGTTGGGTGATTGGCGAGCAGGCCTGTTGACCGAGCTGACGGTCTGGGGGGGGGCGTCAGGTCTTCTTTGAAGCCCCTCCGTGTGGCGGGTAGCACTGGTAAGGTAAACAGTATGACCCACAAGTATCCGGCAGGTTCGCAATTGACTGGACAACACTAGACAGGAATAAATTAGTTAAACGTTGTCCGGTCAACGACGAACCAGGCGATGGGGTGATGATGATTGCTAACCAGCATGCATCACCCCTGTGATTTCACGGATACGCGTCAGAGGGTGGGGTCATAAGTTAGTTATTGACTACGGTCAACAATTTGTTTGTTGTCAACAAACAAATTGATACAAATTGATACATTGTAACCAATTGCCGTTGGCAATTTTGGGTGGTACCTTACCAGTGTTACTTCGGCCTGCTTGCCTTAGGAATTATGATTGGTCGTTTTACCAATGCAAATTTATAATTCGGACTAGGGCATTGAATCAATAAATGTGGCCCTATGCTGTTATCCACTTTCAATGTTGTCTGTGTCCGTTATTGGGGGGGTGCGCCTGCAATGCAAGCGCGGCGCCAAAATGGCCGCCGCGCCCTTTGCGGGCCCCCCCCCACAGGACAGAGAATCCGGGTAGTTAGGGGCGTGGCCAGCTCCCTGATAAAAGGGGTGGCCACGAGGCAGCCAAGCTGCCATTTTACCTCAGCGACGGAGCGGAGAAGTTTTTTCCCCTCCACCCCCTCCCTAGTTAACAGTGTGATATTATGGTCGCTTCGGGGCCGGGTGGGAATTTTTGGTTGGGACCCATATTGGCTCTGGGTCCTGGCTTTTTTGCCCACCCCACACTGTTGCTATGGTTTGATATTGGGGGCTTTCTGTGTTTCTACTGTTGACTTTGGTCACATTGGCGGGTAGCACTGGTAAGGTAAACAGTATGACCCACAAGTATCTGGCAGGTTCGCAATTGACTGGACAACACTAGACAGGAATAAATTAGTTAAACGTTGTCCGGTCAACGACGAACCAGGCGATGGGGTGATGATGATTGCTAACCAGCATGCATCACCCCTGTGATTTCACGGATACGCGTCAGAGGGTGGGGTCATAAGTTAGTTATTGACTACGGTCAACAATTTGTTTGTTGTCAACAAACAAATTGATACAAATTGATACATTGTAACCAATTGCCGTTGGCAATTTTGGGTGGTACCTTACCAGTGTTACTTCGGCCTGCTTGCCTTAGGAATTATGATTGGTCGTTTTACCAATGCAAATTTATAATTCGGACTAGGGCATTGAATCAATAAATGTGGCCCTATGCTGTTATCCACTTTCAATGTTGTCTGTGTCCGTTATTGGGGGGGTGCGCCTGCAAAGCAAAGATAGTAGTTCCATTGCCGGACCCACTCCCCAATAATGAGACAGACATAAGAACATAAGAACAGCCTTGCTGGAACAAGCCACAGCCCATCCAGTCCAGCATTCTGTCTCACACAGTGGCTCACCATTTGCTTCAGTGTATTCCCAAGGAGATGCCTTCACCTGCTTTGGAAAATATCCTAATAATGAAGCACATTATGCCCGGTGAAGGAAAGAACTAAAGCATTCAAAGGCTAGCAGGATACAGGACAGCCGAAAGGCATGGCCCTATCAAGAGAATACTGGAATCCCAGCAATACAAAGTCTAATATTATAAATCACTTTAAGAATATAGGTGGTAATACTTTTATATCACATAGTAACAAGGGAAAAGGCATAAATTAAACTTGGTCTGAAGCATTTGGTAGGTAAGAGGACTCAGTAGCCTACCCAAATGGGAATCCTTTTCCTAATTTTCATAGAGTCTCGAGTAGTGCCATTCACATTTACTGATAATATGCATGCTCCCTATGCAGATGCACACGGCTGCCGGAAAATGTGAATGGAGCTTCCTTACTGCGTATGCTAGTGAGATAAGGGACAAATCTAAGCATTTATTACAGAGGGGTTTTTTTTAAAAAATAAGCAGAAGGGTTTAGGAAACAGAGTCGTTGTGTTCAATACATAACTATATTGTCAGTTATCAGTAGCTACACCCATCCCTTGGCAAAAAGACTCAGTTGAACTATCAGACAGATAATGTAGGCTCCATTATAAATCATTCACTACTACTTCTAAGCAAAGTCATTGTCGAAATCGAAACAGTCATCCTCAATGACAAACAGTACGCACCCGCAGACTCGCCCCACTATACATGTACCCATGACGGAGACAGAAAGAGATAATCACAATTTATTGGCCACTCTTCCAGGTCTCATAATCACTGGATACTCATGATTTAATCTGGAGTAAAGCCAAATCGTGTTTGTCCCGAAAGAAGTTAAGGCCGGCAAGTGTAACCCCAGGTGGTACGAGAGAATAAGACGCACGCCAAGGATTAACACGTGGGGCCGGCAGCAGTGAGCCATAAGATGAAACGCCAGAGCCAACTGCTGCAGCCAAGGCCATTGGTCAGAAGGCCAGAAACCCGTGTAGTGTGTGCTTACTTGACTTGCATACTCACCAGGTTGAAAGCTGACTGCCCGGCCAACTTGCACGTGGGTGGAGCGAGTCAAGGCCCGCAGCATGCCCTGGAGCAGTGATGCGAGCCACCAGGTGCCTGGGATCCAAAGGCAAGGCCTCTATGTAAGTTGATGCCCAGGAGGCCCAACCCCTGTGGTAGGGCCAGGAGGTATAACAGGCCCAGGAGTGAATGGGCCCAGCAAAGGCCCAGTAGGGTGAACCGTGCCTCAGGCAGGCCCGGGCCCAACCGTGGCCCTGCTATTGGAGGGTGCCCGGTTGCTGGGTGCGACCGGCCTATGCCCGGCGGGGGCCCTGATACTGGAGGAGACCCTCCTGCTGGGTGCCCACCAGTCAAAAAGACCAAGGGCGACGTCACCCCGATAGCCTGCCTGCGACATGGGAGGCTAGCTTCTTAGGCGCCATTTTTGGTACAAATTCGGAGGCCTGTTGCCCAGTAGAAGGGGGGACAGCAACCCTGAGGGGCAGACCTGCCGGTAAACCAGCCAGCAGCAAACTCAGGCTGTGGGCTACGGTCGAGCCAATGGCGTGGTCCCTTTGAACCTAGGCATGGTCAAACACTGCAGACGGATCCCCGCTTGAGTGGCGATGCACGGCAAGCACCGCCCAAAAGCCAGCCCAAGCGCCGCTACCCAGGTTGGCTGAGACAGGGGGCGGAAGCACCCCCGGCCAGCCAAACCGCCACCGGGATGTCCCCCCTCAAAGAGCGGCCTGAAAGGCCACCCGGGCACTGCTGCCCCGATCATCTGGGCAAGGCAGGCCAAAGCGCCCCCCTGCCAGCTGATCTACCAACAGGCAATCCCCGCTGGAGGGGCAATGCGCGGCGAGCGCCGCCTGGAAGACCAACCAAGCGCCACCACTCTGATTGGCCATTGGGCTATCCCTGCTCGAGTGGCGATGCACTCCAAGCGCCACACGAAGGGCCGCTCAAGCACCGCTCACCTCGATCGACTGGGCAAAAGAGGCAAATGCACCCTTGACCCAGCCAATCCGTTAAAATGCCGGCGAGGGTGTAGGAGCCTCCCCCTTTTAAAGGGGAGCTCGGCTCCGCCCCCTCACTCAGCTAAAGTGCCCAGCTCTAAGGGGCGGGGCCAGCAAAGCATGCGGCGGCCATATTACTTGCTGCAGCACATCCCTTTTGGCAGTCTAGGGTTTGATCAGGACACGAAAGAAGAAGAATTGCAGCTTTCTCTCATAGAGGGGAAGACAAGAAGGGACAAGGAAGGGTTTTTCTTTCTTTTTGTAATTTTTTTCCCTTCCTTTTAAGGGAGGAATGGGCTAAATAGGGTCACTTGACGTGCAGTATGGCTTTCCTGTCCTGAAACCACCCATTTCTTGTACAATAAAACCTCACATAAAGAGCACCTCGCTTAGAGACTAACTCGCTTAAAGAGCAGACTTTTCTCTGAATGGTCACCTCGCTTAACAACTAAAACCAAACAAAAACTCGCTTAGCAACTAACTTGGGGTTTACAATGTGGGGAGCAGAAGTCACAGTTGGTCATTTACAATGGTGTTATGCTTAAAGAGCAAACTCAAAGAGCTATCCCATGGAACGCATTATGCTCTTTAAGCGAGGTACCACTGTATATGGCTGCAAGGATCATCCTGAATAACGTACCA
The DNA here is from genome assembly GCA_035047305.1 of Bradypodion pumilum. Taxonomy (NCBI): domain Eukaryota; kingdom Metazoa; phylum Chordata; class Lepidosauria; order Squamata; family Chamaeleonidae; genus Bradypodion; species Bradypodion pumilum. The sequence continues at coordinate 122,031,762 of JAWDJD010000004.1, forward strand.
CACCTCAAACTGAACCTATTTCACCCGATTCAGCCCAGGAAAAAATGAGTATCTAGCTGCACCCTAGTGACTTCCAAGTCATTCAGTTCTCAGTGTAACCAGAACCTTGACTTTCCTGGGGTTCCATCCACTATAATAGGTAATTCATTCTTTCCACATTATGGTCCTGACAATTCTCTGCTGTTCCTTCAAGATTCACAGATGCTCTGAAAAACATTTTCCTTGATTTTAATCTAGGAGGAGTAAGATGCTATACAACTAGTAGATACATATTTGATATAAATGCTTTGAGCCATTCATCATCAGCTATCTCTCTTTGTATGTCATTGATTGCAATGACTGTTAAGTAACTGAATTTATCCTTGTGTGTTGTCTTCAGGTATCCATTAGTGATTCTACAGCTTTCATTGAGGGCTATGTCTACCTGTTATGTGTGTGCTGTACTTTACCACACTGGGCTTGTATATTCACAAGCAGAGTAGCATATGGCAAGGCTAGTGTTTATGGTTTTGTGCCACACCTGATTCCCAATATCTTTTGAAGGAAATTGTTCCTTGCTGAGATATTTTGCTTTGTAGTTTGGCAATGATTTTTATAGGGCATATCAGAGTAAACAAGATAAGACAAAAAATGATGCATCCTTTTAAAGACTAACTGCTGTATTTTAATGTTAGCTTTCGTGGATGAAGTCCATTTCATCAGACATAAGAGTGGGACTTCATGGCATCTATTTTATAGGGCAATGTATGAACCAAGGTATTCAGAGGCAAAACAATGATCTATTAATGCCCTTGCAGTAACCTGAAGCTTTTGAGATACCTGCTTGATTCTCAGGTGGAAGGTACATATTTCAGTCTAAGTAGGATTCTGTGTAAGTTGATTTGTATTGTAATGTGTACCAGGTTCTTCAGACACTTCTGAAAGCTGTCTAAATGAGCAGTAAGAGCAAAGTCATCAACATAAATAAAAATGTTGGTGCCTTGAAGAAGTGATTGGTGGTTGAGAGAAGCTGCAGTTGGACAACATCTGGAGGGCTATAATTTGCCTGCACTGCCCCCCTTTTATGTATAAACTGTCTTGCTATATTAAGGAAAATATATCCAGGCAGAATGCTTTGGATCTTAATCTTCCCTGGTTCCCTGCTTTGATTTATTTTTGTCTTACATTGCTGTGTAGGTGGCTGCAGCTTCGATAAAGCACTTTAGACCACAGCAAAAATAAGATCATTGTAAAATCCTGGCTGCAAAAGAAATCAGTATTATGGGATTAGTGTGTTCACAAATGCCCAGTCCTAAATACTGTGGGAGACATAGCAACAACCTGAGGTCGGGCAGTATTTCCCTGCCAATGAAAAGCAGCATGTTTTATATCATCAAAGAGACACCTATTGGTTTCTCCATCTAAAAGAGACATTTCACAAAAATCGTTTCTAATCTTATTACATGATGTCTCAGTGGTCCCTTGTTTTGTTTTTGAAACAAGTTCTAAATAACAATACTAAGAGAGGGAATGAAAAAGTCTCAAACAGAGGGTCAAGAAATGGTAGAATCAGGAATGTTTGGAAAAATTAAAGAAAGATGGTTGTTTTATTTAAAAGGCAATTGTGCTTTTGTTCAGTGCCTGAGATGCCATGTAATAAACATAAGAGTTCTTATGAGAACTTTCCAAATGGCTAGCACAGGAGTTCTCAACCTTTTTAAGCCAGCGGCTAGGTCACACTCCCTCAGACAGCTTCGGGAGCTGGATGGCCATTATGTTGGAGTTGACTGCACATGCACGGCCCAGCGTGCATGAGTGAGTGTTATTTTGCTCAGTTCTTAATTGGGAAAGTACCTCTGCTCTCCTGGTCTAGGGTCCGAGTGGCTGGGTAGAAGGTGGTGGCTGACGGATGCTCCTCGGGGCTTGGAAAGTGGTGGCAGTATTCTCTCTTGGTATGGTGGGGGGTGCCCACACTCCGGGGTTCATTTTCGGAAGCCTTTGGGGGTGTGTAAGTTGGTGTGCAGTAGGGTAGTACTGGGTTGTTGGGAATGCCTCTGTCTTCCGATGGGGGCCATGGGGGTGTCTGTCCCTGGCTGGATCTATGGCTCATATGTTGAGGGCTGCTGCACTGTGGGGTTCTTTGTGGGGGGTTGTTTTCATGTGGAGGGTTTATGCGTGGAGGGCCGAGGACAGCTGAAAGTATTTCTATGGCTTTTGAAACTTCTGCTTCTGGGTAGGGTCCCCTATGATCTCTGTTATATTTCTTTTCTTTTTTTTTTAAATTTTTTATTAAATCTTTAATAAACATACAGAAAAAAGAAAAGAAAACATTAACAATACATTAACAGTACATTACACTAACGAGTCCATAATATCATACTAACAAACATTACTATATGGTAGCACATAACAATATCTATATTCATTAACTACTATTTAACCACCAAATATTAAGAACCTTTATTTCAAAATCCAAAATAATAGAAAAAAAAACTTTCTGTACTACCACTAATCTTTTTAACCAATTAAAAAAAAAACACCCTGTGAATATATACAATGCCCGGAGAGTTTATTTTTAACTCAAGTCCAGAAACTTCTTTGAGATGGTACTGGTCCTGAACTATCACCTGCCATAATAGAGTGATCCACGAACGGTTTCCATATATTCCAGAATCTATTCTCTTTTAAATTATCTCTTTTGACTTTAATCTCCCATGTCAATTTATCGTTCAATGCTAAACTCCACATTTCTTTATACCATTCTCCAACCTGAATATCTACATCGTTTTTCCAATTTCTGGCTATACATTGTCTACCCGTTGTCAGTACAATTTCCAGTAGTTCTTTTTCCTCCTTGTTTAAACCCAGATCTTCCACATTCGTTAAAAGAATAGTACCCGACACCAACTTAACATTTTTACCCAATATTTCACCAAATTCATTTTCTATTTTTCCCCAAAAATCCCTTATTTTTTTACAACTCCACCACATATGTTCATATGTTCCATCAAATTCTTTACATCTCCAACATAACTTATCTCTTTTATTATCCATCTGGTAAAGTCTTAATGGTGTCAGGTACCATTGCCACAACATCTTGAAATTATGTTCTTTAATTCTTACAGACATTGTTCTCATAATTCTCTTTTTCCATTTATTTTTCCATTCAGTCTCCCCAATTTTTATATTCAAATTTTGTTCCCACTTCCGTTTCAAATCCTCCTGTGGATCTGCACCTCTATTCAATATATTATAAAGCTTACTTACAAGACCCTTAATACTACTTTCGCCTTTTCTAATCTTCCTTACCAATTCCTCAAATTCCGTAAGTACTCTATCTGATCCTAGTTCTCTTTTATATTTTTTATTCCAGTTGTCCACCTTTAACTTCTGAAACCAATTCAAGTTTAATATCTCAAACATTTTTTTCCGCTCGGCATCAACATCACATGCTTTTAACCAATCCTTCAATAACAACGTCCCATTTTTATCCAATATTTCTATTTTTCTTTATCTAATTTTATTGGGAAACACATCATATCAGTCAATTCCAAGATTGGGGAGAGATTCGGAACCATATCTTTTTTTACCTTCTTCCACACCTCCATGAGACCTTTCATCATAGTATTATTTGACCTTTTCGCCTTATCTTTCATTCCCAGAAAATTCAAGTTTCCAATATTTCTGTATTCTTTCATTTCCAATTGTTCCCAAATTACCTTTTCTCTTGCCAAGATCTTCACAACATTCTTGACTTGAAATGCTCGATAATATGCTAAGAGGTTTGGCATACCCAACCCCCCTTTTTTCTGAGACAAATACCATAATTTCTTTGGAAGCCTAGATTTTTTTCCTCCATTACAAAAGTCATTAAACATTTTTTGAAACTCATTGATTTCTTTCTCTTTTAAATGGATCGCGAGCGTGTCAAATAAAAAGTTAATCTTTGGTAACAGTATCATTTTACACATAGCAATCCTTCCAAACCATGACAGCTTTAACTTCTGAAGTTCTCGTATTTTATTCCTAAATTCAATTCTCAAGCTGTCATAATTCAATCGTTTAAGTTCTTCTAATTTGTTTGAAATAGTTATCCCTAAATACTTCAACTTATCTTTGATTTGTATATTAAGTGTCGACACCGTCCTACCCATCTCGCTCAATTTCAAATTACACAACATCAATTCAGATTTATCCCAGTTTATCTTTAATCCTGTTATAGCTTGAAATACTTGTAGATGATCTTTAATCCTGTCCATTACCTGTTCGGGGTGCTTCACCATAAGCAATGTATCATCAGCGTACATGCTCACTTTATTACCCATAATCCCCTCTATATTTAAATCCTCCCTTATACTTTTAGCTAAAATCTCCATTGCCATTATAAACAAAATAGGAGATAATGGGCAACCCTGCCTAGTACCTGCCTCTAGCTTTACCACATCCGTGAGCTCCTCGTTTACTCTAACCCTGGCATTTCCTTTTTGATATAGTAAATCTATAACCCTATTAAATTTATCTCCAAACCCATATTTTCTAACTATTTCCTTAATTGAAGACCACTGCAATGAATCAAATGCCTTAAAAATATCCAATGATAGTAATCCCACTTTTTCCTTTGTTTGATTAACACTGTCTATTAAATCTAATACCCTTCTAGTCAAATCCGCCATGTTTCGTCCTTTTAGAAACCCAACTTGATCAACATTTATATATTCCCCCATAAAACTATTTAAACGGTTAGCCAATATTGCCGTGAAGATCTTCGCATCTTGATTTATAAGCGAAATTGGTCTGTACGAATCCACTCTTTCCAAATTCTTACCAGGTTTTGGCAAAAGAACAATTGTAGTGTTATACCATGAAGTCGGGATTGATCCTCCATCTAATATATAATTATATAACTTCACCAATTTCGGGACCACCACCTCTTTAAATTCTTTGTAAAACTCTGTTGATAATCCATCCTCCCCCGGGGCTTTCCCTATCTTCAATCCGCTTATTACCCCCTTAACCTCTTTATCAGTTATCTTTTCCTCCATTTTCTCCCTATGCTCTTGCTTTATCCCATTCCCTAACTGCCTCTCCAATATCCTTTTAAGCTTTTCCCTATCTATTTCTTTTTCTGCATATAACACCTGGTAAAATTCCCTAACTATTTTACATTTATCGCTATTCTTATTACACCTTGAACCTTGCCTGTCAACTAACACCCCAATTTCTCTTTTTTCCCTTTTAACCTTAGCTGCTCTTGCTAATAGTTTTGAGTTCTTATTACTAAATTCAAAATATTCTCTATTTAAATAAATCAGATCTCGTTTAACTTTATCAATATCTTTACCCATTACTTCTGCCTTGAGTCCTTGTAGTTTCAAGAGAATTTTTTTATCTTTACTCTTTACGTGTTCTTCCTGTAATTGTTTTATTTCCCTTTCTTTTTCTATGTGTTCTGCTTTATAGCTTTTATATTTAAGGCTTGCCACTTTTATGCTTTCCCCCCTAAAAACTGACTTCATGGTATCCCATACAATATTAAAATCAACCTCATTATTATCATTCCATTGCCAACTTTCTTTCCAACTTTCCATAATTGCCTCTTTGCTTTTCTGATCTTTGAACAAATTAGGATCGTACCTCCAATTTCTAACTCTTTGAATATTTTTTGGTGCTTTCAATTCCAGATATACTTTAGCATGATCCGATTCCTTAATAATCCCAATTTCCGTACTTTCTATATCCCCAATTAAATTTTCCGACAGAAAAACATAATCTATTCTCGAGTAGGTCCCATGTACATGCGAAAAAAAGGAATATGCCCTTTCCAAGCCTTTAAACTCTCTCCACGAATCCTTCAAACCCATAACTTTCATCCATTTGTCCATCGCCTTCCCTTTCACACCCATTCCACTTCTAGCTATGTTTGTGCAATCCATTCCTGACCTGATCAAATTAAAATCACCAGCCACAATAATTTTTGCAACATTTTCCCCCTCCACTATTTTCCGAATTTTTTCAAGAAACACTACTTGGTGGTCATTCGGAGCATAAATATTTACCAACAATATTTCCTCATCCTCCAATTTTCCTCTTAACAACAGATACCTACCCTCTTGATCAGCAATCTTTTTTGTGATTTCAAATCCTAACTTCCTAGAAATCATAGTTGCCACCCCTCTTGCTTTAGATGTTCCAAACGCCATCTCATAGTGTTGCATCCAACTCAGATAAAGTTTATTCGTATCTTTTGATTTCTGATGTGTTTCCTGTAAAAATAAAATATCTGGTCTATCTTTTTTCAACGCCGATTCCAACCTCCGTCTCTTAAGAACAGAGCCTGTACCTTTCACATTCCACGATATTATTTTAATACTATCCATAACCAAATTCTTCTCCCAACTTTAAACTCTCCATCGGGCGTGCCACCAAAAACCCTTCACCATACCCACTACATAAAACACACATTTTTCACTCTCCCCACCTTCCAACGAAAAGTCGCCTCTGTCAACCAAAGAGGGGAGAGGGGGGACCTGCAAGATGCGCCCTACTGCCGGCGCTATGCGCTACTTACCCATTCTACCTCTATTAGCTAATTAAGATTACTACTATCTAATGCTCATCCTTCCTTACCTATCTCCTCCTCCATCATAATCAAAGACGGCTCCTCCTCCTCCTCCCCTCGTTGTGGTGTTCCACCTGTTGCCCCACCGGACTCCTCCCTCCCATATTCCCTCCCCAAAGCTCCAGAATCCATCATTTCCTTCTTAAGATTTTTCCATTCTTCTGAATCTACTTGTACCAATCCCAACAAACTCAGGTATTCCAATGGATTAATGCCTTCATCAATAACTTGCATTCTTTTATCATAGAAAAAGCGCAATTGTTGTGGAAATCTCCAATTATACCTTATATTTTTACCCATCAATAATTTAGTAACAGGCCTCATCTTATATCTCCATGTTCTTTCTTTTAGTGAAATATCATTGTAGACTTCTACATCTGAGCCATCAAATTTCAACGCGTCTGAACCAACACTTTTCAGATGAGCCATTACTTTTAATTTATCTGCCCAATTTGCAAATTTAACCAACACATTTCTTTGAGCCACTCTCCCTCTTCTTGGACCCACCCGGAATACACTTCCTAAATCCTCTTGAACAAATTCCTTCCCCATTTTTAAACCATTTAACCACTGAACCACCCTCTCTCTTAACAGATCCGGAGTGTGTTCCGGTACCTGACGGATCAAAATGTTCTGCTTTCTCATCATGTCTTCGACAGCATCTATCCTCATTTCTTGTTCCTGCAGTTTTAACTTACTGTCCCGCACCACCTCCTGAGTCCCTTTTACTTCCTTCTTTACCGCATCCACCTCGATTTGAACCACTTTCAGCATTCCCTCAAATTTATTCAAACTTAAGTCCACCTTTTTGGTATAATCTGTCAGTGTTGACATCATCTTTTCTTGCCTTTTAAACATTTCATTTTTATCTTTCACCCTTGAAGCCTCATTTTTCTCCATTTTTTGCGACAACTTGCCAATTTCCACCATAATTTGAGTCTGGTCCAATGACACTGTGGGCAGAGCTGTTGGCTGAACAGATTCATCCATTGGTGCTTTTTCAATCTTCTTAGGTTTTACAACCTGTTCTTCTTCTTTTGCTTTCGCTCTCGTACCTTTATCCATAGTGATGTAATATATTTCAAACCCAATGTTGCAGATCGCTGTAACAATTCCAATATAGTAAGGCTTACTACACTGCAGCCATAGGTTCCACCAATACAACCGTCAAGTTCTTATGTCAGCAGAAGATCCAAAATTTACTGTAATCCACAACGATGGAACAAAGGAAAACAAAAGAAAACAGCTCTCCAAACAGGCAGTTTAAAAGTAAAACTTGTTAACCACAAATAATCCTTTCCCACAAAGCCAGCAGTCAAATGACGTCTTCCAACCACAGCAAAAAGGCTTCAGAACAACAGTTAATCAGGTTGCTGAGGGGGGGGGGAGCTCAGAAGGAAAGAAAAATCCAGCCACCAAGGGGTTAAGGTGAGAAGTTGAGAAGCTATTTGTAATCCACACAGTAATGGAACCCTTCAATCAAAGCCACATAATCCTTCCTTTGAAGTGGATAATCAAAACACCCTTTTCCAGCGAGTACCTTAACTTTGTAGTGAGAAGAGGCCCCCCCTCTTCCCCCTCTTCCCTAAATGAGCAGGCAGCTTAGGCAGAAGAGAAGAGAGAGAAAAAAAACAAACTCCCACAGCTCTCCTCTTTTCCAGACCAGAGAGGAGGTGAAAAAAAAAGAGAAAGGAAAATTAATCCGCCTTATTGATTTCAGAATGTGGCGCGGTCCTCTGGTATGTAGAAAAAAAAACCACAGTCTATACACGATCACTTTCGTTTTCCCTGGCCGTCGCCATTACAGTACCTCCAGCTCTTCCTCCCCTTCTTTTTCTTCTGAAAAAACTCAGCCGATTTTATAGCTTATAGCTAAGAATGTAGCTCCCTTCAGGCACTTACACACAAATTGCCTTCACTCCAGCCGCTTTTTGCCACTTCCAAAACCAGTTCCATAGCCTTCTCCTCTCGCTGATCCCGTTCCTCGGCTCTCCAGCGGGAAAGCCGCGACTGCCGTCACAGCTCCACCGCCCAGAAAAACCTCCCGAACTTCGATCATCCAGCTTCAAAAGCTCAGCAAACTTTCCAAGGAGACAGGCAAGGATCTTAACTTTAAGCTTTACCACTTGAAAAATTTTCTATTCCGCTCCTTCACATCGTTCACCACTTTGTTGAGCGCGAGCGTCCGAAACTAGATGTTACACAGCGGCCATCTTAGCCAAACCCCCCGTTATATTTCTCTTGTCTGGCTTTATACAGTTCCCAGAGATCATGGCACTTCCTGGTGTGGTGGAGGCAGTGGTGGTGCCATATGAAATGGTGCTGCAGGCAGCAGGTTGAGAAACTCTTGGCTAGCATCTAGACTAGTAGCCATGAAACATGAATTTATCTCAAACTGCCTGAACTCAGGGCATATCCAGACAGGCATATAGCTCGCTATTTGGATTGCTTTTGATGCTGTTTGCTTTGTATCAAATTATGGTGTCTATATGTGTTTTAACTTAAAACGCTCCATTACACTTTTTGTTAGAGCTCTCCCACTTCTTTTTTGCAACAGTGCTAGGGCTGCAGGGACTTTTGGTGCAATTTGGAGCACTCCTAATTATCCTATTTCAGTGGTGGTGAACCTATGGCATGTGTGCCATAGGGAGCACTCAGAGCCCTCTCTGTGAGCACGTGTTCTGTCACCTCAGCACAGAGGTTGCCTTGCCACTCTGCCCAGCAGCCCAATGGGAGCACTTCCTCCCTCCCCCCAGCACAAAGTTCAACCCACCCCTCTGCCCAGAAGCCCAATGAGAATGCTTCCTCCCTCCCCCCTGCACCTAGTTCACCTCGCCCCTCTATGGCATGGACGGAAGACTGTTGATTTTGGGCTCTTGGTCTCTAAAAGGTTTGCCATCACTGTTCTATTCTGTAGCTAATGTAGATGGCTAGTTAGCACTAAAACAGGACTGTGAGCAGTGACAACCCTGGTAGATACAAACCTGCAAGATATTTGGTGATTCTCCCTCTTCCATTTTCATCTGCTCTGTTGTTTTAAATCTTTGTATATTATAGATTTATTTAGCACACATAGATCATCTTTTTTATGCAGGAAAGTATTGTATTGCGTTGTTGTATATTATTATATGCTGGTTTTGTAGATTGAATTTTGTATATTGTATTACTGTGTATTTACTGTGTATATTGTTTAATTATCATGTCAGCCGCCCTGAGTCGGGTTCCCTGACTGGGCGACATACAAGTGCAAAAATTAAATTAAATTAAAATTAAAATTAAATTAAATTAAAAACAATATTCTCCTACTGATGCAATGCTATTCTTGATAAATGAGATACATTGGCAGTAGGTAGATACATTGCTGTTTCACTGTAGCACATTAAAAACAACAAAAAGGTAAGTTGCCATACTCTGCTGAACAATGGCTACAGGAAAAGGTAAGGAAGTGGGCAAGAAGGAAAGTATCATCAATTGAAAGTTGGAGTGATCCAAAGACCTGTCTGGATCCTTTTCATGGGACAAAAAAAAACAATCAGTGTAAATGGAAGGATCTCTCAAGTGACAGATAAAATAGATCACTCGTCAGATAAGAATATTTTAAGCATGAACCAGATCCCTCCAACTTCCCCCATCTGAACATGCTGGTTGATTAGCTGAGATAGATTTCACTCTCTTTTAGGTGACTAATCTTTTAGGAATGTTGTGAGGATAAGTAATGATAGTAAAGCAACTTTGTATGTCACAGTGTAGAGTAGGCTGGTGAGCACTGGTGAAATTCCCCGTTATCTTGGTACCAGCTTCCACTATGAATTAGGTATGTGGTATCTTGAGAACTCAGTCACTTTGTGGTTTTTCCCCTGTTTCTTGATTGGCTTACTTACGTCCATGCCTTTCACAACCACAACACTGCAGCACAAAAGTGAGAAAGAAAGAAAATAGCAACTGACAGCTAGAGTGGCCAAGAGGGTGGGGCAATGAACAGACACTTCCTGTTAGTTTTGTGTAAAACCTGCTTCCTGCTACAGAATTGGGGGGGGGGGAGAGATGGCAAACACCAAAGATCTATACCTGGCTGAGCAAAGGAAGGTGAATTTATGGAGCAAACCAAAAGAAAGATGATGAAGTATGCCACATCTGACCACATCTGACACTAGATGTCTACAATTCTCTCCCCACCCCTCTCTGACAATGTAGGTCAGTGATTCTCAGCCCGTGGTGCCAAATCAACAGGCTTGCACCCTCAATCCAGCTGCCACTGCCACCGCCACCAGAAGAGACCGTGTTCCCGGCAGCTGCAGATGCATTCCCGGCAGATGCACATGTGTTCCCAGCAGCTACAGAGGCATTCCTGGTGGACATGGGCACAGCCACTGGAAATGTCTCCATGAGTGCCGGAAACACATCAGAAGGCCCCAGAAACATGTCAGCAGCTGCCTAAAAAAAACCCTGCAGCCACCAGGAATGCCTCTGCAGCAGTTGGGAATGCCTCTGCAGCGGCAACAGCGGGATTCCTGGCTGCTGTGGGGGGGCGGGGTTCGGGTGGCCACTGATGCATTTCTGGCACCCGCTGACATATTTCCGGTGGTTGCAGAGACGTTCCTGGTGGAATGTCCCTTTGGCAGTGGTGGCAGGGGGGACACCAGTCCAGCCCGCAAACAGTCTGATGAGCTGTGATCCAGCCCCCAGTTTTAAAAGGTTGAGAATCCCTGATGTAGGTAAATGCAGTTGCTTTATCAGTTAAATCTTCTGTAATAACCTTTGGACTGACCAGACCCCATTTATTCACTTCACTCCCAACAGAATTCCGCCTCTTTAAGAGATCATTGGATCACCCACTAGGTTTACAAACACTGAAGCAAACAGCTAAATAAAAGAGCAGCATGACTTCCCATGTGGCCTTATAAGATGCCCTGCTGTCAGAGAGCTTGGGGGATTTAACAGGGATTAGACATCAGGGCCCATCTGCTAGATGATTATGTAAGCAAACTCTAGGCCTTTTTGATATATGTAACCCCTCATGGGGAGGGGGACATTTTGAGAACCCCTTGGTTGAAAGATCATTGTGCTGTTTGTTTCCTGGACAGGGATGAGGAGAGATTAGATCTGCCTCCCAACCCTAACCCCCTTCATTAAAGACAGAGGTATCTCCTTCATGGACACCACAGGGACCCATGCTGTGAGTTTCAGAGAATACGCACACTTATTGCCTTGAGAACAGATTGTGTGGGAGCAACACCAGAACTTAAAAGGTGCTGAGCCCCTATATCTCTACTTCAGAAACTTGGAGGATTGTGATGACATCTAAAGAGCTAGGATGAAACATTAAATTGTAATTCACATTATATTGCAATAATGTGCTCAAAAGGTTTTATGTCTCCATTAATCCTCTAAAAGCTTTCGGAGTTGAGCAAAATAATGCCAGCCAAGCAGTGCATGGACTTTGACCACTCTTCCTCAGTAACATCTCTCTATTTGCAGGAAAAATCATTCATGCCATTTGAGATGCCAGGCGTGTTATTTGCGATCTTACAGTTCAGAGCTTACCATAACAAAGAAAAGTGTCAGGAATGACTTGAGGCACAGCTAACAACCTGTGGCTCTATTAAAATACTCCTGAAAAAACAAGCAAGCACCTGTCCTAATACATCACCTGGATCTTGCAATTTTCAGTGCCTTGGCCACAGGCAACTTGTTTCAGCACAGATAATTTCAGTCCTCAGGCTTCATCATTTTCACAAAACTGTACTTATTAAAATTGAAAAGAGCCTGGAGGCCAGCCAAAGCAAGGCTTCCTCCCCTCATAGCGAGGGCAGCTCTGGTGGAATTAGTTCATAGATCTTCCATGATAATGGGGGGCGGGTGGGTAGATGTGCAATGCAAGGAGATAAAAGAAGCCAGCTAATCTGTATGTAAGGAACGCCATGCCAAGGTTGTGTGTGTGTACATTGCCTGAAATAAATGCTGAATTCTTTGAAAAGCAGAATTCTGAGATCTGCACACATTGTGCAAATGAAGCAACCCTAACTGAATTCCAGTTGTGTAGGGCAGCCATTTGCTACTAGAATACAGTAAAATCCCTACTTGTGAAAAAAGTCCATTTCATAGGCTTTTGCTTAAATTGGTTTTTTATGTAACTCGAATCAAACCCATAGGAAAAATGAAATGTTTATGTAAATCGAAGCACGCCCATAGGGAAATGAATTTTTACATAACTCGAAGCAAACCCATAGGGAAAATAATCTTTATTTAACTTGAAGCAAACCCATAGGAAATCATGTAAATGGGAACATGGTTTTAGGACAAAATCATTATGTAAGTCCAATTTTATGTAACTCGAGGAATATGTAAGTCGGGGTTTTGCTGTATGTTCATTTAAATCAATAGAATTTACAGAGGAGTTACTCACCATGTCCCTACTATTTCAATGGACCTACTCAATTGTAACTTACTAAACTAAGCAACAGGATTTCAGCTATTGTTCACTTCACATAGCTTAGTCTACAATTTAACTTTAGACTGTTTTGCACAATTTACAACAATTCTAAAAAGGTGATAGGAGATCTATGAGGTATCTTATGCACATCAATTGACCTCAAAACCCAGACATCTCTCTCAATAACCTTCCATGGTTTTTAAGCATTACCTCCCTACCAAGTGGAATGAAAAATGTGAAAAGTTCACTGCTTTTATGTTCCTATTTTGGGTTTGGGGACAAAATGATATGGTGTTCTGTGCCTCACTTTAAAGGTGAATTAACAAAACTCTTCTTGGTTTGCCAATTGCAGTTGGGGAGCGGGAGCTTTTCAAATGTGGACCTACAGACGGCTGGTAAGGATATAATGGGTTGATCATGTGACTAATGTAGAAGTATTGCTCTGGATGAATAAAAAAATTTTAAATAATTTTTTATTAAATTTTAACAAACATACAGAAAAGAAAAACAATAACAATACAATACAATATTACATCAAATTCGTAAGAGATAGCACATGATAATAATTGAACTGATTATTTGCCATATAGCCCACAATATTGAATACCCACATTATGAATTATTACTATAACCATAACAATCATAAAAACTTTCAGTGCTACAACTATTTTTTATTTCTTTACTAATTACACATCACTCTGTGAATATATACAATGCCCGGAGAGTTTAGTATCTATATCATCTCCAAAAACCTCTTTGAGATGGTACAGGTCCAAAACTGTCCCTTGCCATAAGAGAGTGATCCACAAACGGCTTCCAAATACTCCAGAACCTATTTTCTTTTAATTTATCCCTTTTTACTTTAATCTCCCATGTCAGTTTGTCATTCAATGCTAAGCTCCACATTTCCTTATACCACTCTCCAATCTGTATAACTACATCATTTTTCCAATTTCTGGCTATGCATTGTCTACCTGTAGTTAATATAATTTCCAATAATTCTTTTTCCTCCTTATTCAAACCCATGCCTTCCACATTTGTTAATAGGATGGTACCTGACACCAGCTTAATTCTTTTACCCATTATTTCCCCAATCTCTCCTTCTATTCTTCTCCAAAAATCATTTATTTTTTTACAACTCCACCACATATGTTCATATGTTCCAACCGTTTCTTTGCATCTCCAACATAAATTATCCCTTTTATTATCCATCTGATGAAGCCTCAGTGGTGTCAAGTACCATTGCCACAACATTTTAAAATTATGTTCCTTAATTCTTGCTGACATTGTTCTCATTATCCTCTTTTTCCATTTGTTTCTCCATTCAACCTCTCCTATTTTTATATTCAGATTTTGTTCCCACTTCCGTTTCAAATCATCTTGTGGATCTATACCCTTATTCAATATGATGTAAAGTTTGCTTACTAGACCCTTAATATTCTTTTCCCCTCTTCTAATCTTTAATACCAATTCTTCAAATTCGGTCTTTGTTCTATCTATCCCTACTTCCCTTCTATATTTTTTATTCCAATTATCAACCTTCAATTTCTGAAACCAGTCCAGTTTTAACTTTTCAAATATTTTTTCCTCTTATTTTCATCATCACATACTTTTAACCAGTCCTTCAATAAAGAAATTTCATTTTTGTCCAATATTTCCTTTTTTTCCTTATCTATTTTTATCGGAAAACACACCATATCAGTCAATTCCAAGATTGGAGAGAGATTTGGGACCATATCTTTCTTTACTCTTTTCCACACCTCCATGAGGCCTCTCATCATAGTATTGCTTGTCTTTATCGGTTTATCCTTTATTCCCAAAAAGATCATTTTGCCAATGTTCCTATATTCTTTCATCTCCAATTCCTCCCAAATTGCCTTTTCTCTTGCCAAGATCTTCACAACATTCTTAATTTGGAATGCTCGATAGTATGCTAACAAATTTGGCATACCCAAACCCCCTTCTTTCTGAGATAAGTACCAAAACTTCTTTGGAAGTCTAGATTTTTTACCTCCATTACAAAAATTATTAAACATCTTTTGAAACTCGTTAATTTCCTTCTCCTTCAAATGGATCGCAAGTGCATCAAATAGAAAATTAATCTTTGGCAGCAATATCATTTTGCAAATTGCAATCCTCCCGAACCATGACAAATTCAGCTTCTGAAACTCTTGTAATTTACTCTTAAATTCTACTTTCAAACTATCATAATTCAATCGTTTAAGTTCTTCCAATTTATTTGAAATAGTTATCCCCAAATATTTCAACTTTTCTTTAATTTGTATATTGAGTGTCCCCACTATCCTTCCCATCTCGTTTACCCCCATATTGCACAGCATCAGTTCTGATTTATCCCAATTTATCATCATTCCGGTTATAGCTTCAAATACCTGTAGTTGATCTTTAATCCTATCCATTACCATCTCAGGATGTTTCACCATTAACAACGTATCATCTGCATACATGCTCACTTTATTACCCATTATCCCTTCTATACTTGGATCATCCCTTATATTTTTGGCTAATATTTCCATTGCCATGATAAACAGGATAGGAGATAGTGGACATCCCTGCCTGGTACCTGCCTCAAGCTTTACCACATCTGTAACCTCTTCATTTACTCTAATCCTAGCATTCCCTTTTTGGTATAATAGATCAATTATCCTTCTAAATCTATCCCCAAATCCATAATTTCTAACTATTTCCTTGATTGAGGACCATTGTAATGAATCAAATGCCTTAAAAATGTCTAATGATAATAAACCCACCTTTTCCTTCATTTGATTAACATTATCAATTAGATCTAATACCCTTCTAGTCAAGTCCGCCATGTGCCTGCCTTTTAAAAAACCAACTTGGTCAACATTTATATATTCCCCCATAAAACTGTTTAAACGATTAGCCAATATTGCTGTGAAGATCTTGGCATCCTGATTTATAAGAGAAATTGGTCTGTACGATTCCACCCTTTCCAAATTCTTTCCCGGTTTTGGCAGCAGAACGATTATGGTATTATACCATGAGGTCGGGATTTGTCCTCCGTCTAAAATATAATTATATAACTTCACTAACTTTGGAACCACAACGTCTTTAAATTCTTTATAAAATTCTGTCGATAATCCATCATCTCCCGGGTCTTTCCCCATCTTCAACCCACTAATTACCACCTTTACCTCTTTATCAGTGACCCTTTCCTCCATTTTTTCTCTATGTTCTTGTTTTATTCCGTTCCCTAACTGTCTCTCCAAAATTGTTTTGAGCCTCTCCACATCTACCTCCTTTTTTGCATATAATGCTTGATAAAATTCCCTCACAATTTTACTTTTATCCCTATTCTTGTTGCACCTTAAACCTTGTTTATTAACCAACACCCCAATTTCTCTTTTTTCCCCTTTTGGCCTTAGCTGCTCTTGCTAATAGTTTTGAACTTCTATTACTAAATTCAAAATACTCTCTATTTAGATAAATCAAGTCTCTTTTAACTTTATCAATATCCTTGCCCATTAGCTCTGCTTTGAGTCTTTGCAATTTAGTGAAAGTTTTTTTATCTTTACTTTTTGAATGGTCCTCCAGTAACTGCTTTATTTCTTTTTCTTTTTCTATCTGTTCTACCTTATGTCTTTTATATTTAATACTCGCCAGCTTTATACTTTCCCCTCTGAAAACCGACTTCATGGTATCCCATACAACGTTAAAATTAACTTCATTATTGTCGTTCCACTGCCAACTTTCTTTCTACCTTTCCATGATTTGCTCTTTACATTTTCGGTCTTTAAATAGGTTAGGATCGTACCTCCAACTTCTTCCTCTTCGAATATCTTTTTGTAATTTCAGTTCCAAAAGTACTTTGGCATGATCTGATTCCTTGATGATCCCAATTTCCATTCCCTCTATATCTTTAATCAAGTTTTCCGTAAGAAAGACGTAATCTATTCTCGAGTAGGTCCCATGGACGTGTGAGAAAAAAGAGTATGCCCTTTCAGAGCCCTTAATCTCTCTCCAAGAGTCCTTCAAACCCATCGCAGCCATCCATTTGTCTAAAACCTTCCCTTTCAAGCCAATTCCACATCTTGCTATATTCGTACAGTCTAAACCCGACCTTATCAAATTAAAATCTCCAGCCACAATAGTTTTTGCAACATTTTCTGGCTCTACTACTTTCCGAACTTTTGCTAAGAAATCCGCTTGATGGTCATTTGGAGCATATATATTTACCAACATAATTTTCTCATCTTCTATTTTTCCTCTTACAATCAAGTATCTACCCTCTTGATCAGCAACACTTTTTGTAATCTCAAATCCTAATTTTTTAGAAATCATAATTGCCACACCTCTCGCTTTTGAAGTTCCAAACGCCATCTCATAATGTTGAATCCATCCCAAAAAAAGTTTGTTCGTGTCTTTTGACTTCTGGTGCGTTTCCTGTAAGAACACTATATCGGGTCTATCTTTCTTCAACGCCAATTCCAGCCTCCGCCTCTTAAGAACAGAACCTGTACCCTTCACATTCCATGTTAATATTTTAATATTTCCCATAATCTATTTCCTTTCTAACTTCTAAACTCTCCATTGGGCGTGCCATCACCAACCCCTTCCCCCCCCCCAAACACACAAATCTACATAGAACACACACTATCTCTCTCCCCACTTTCTTCAAAAAAAAGACGCCTTCGACAACCAAAGAGGGGAGAGGGGGGACATGCAAGATGTGCCTACCTACCAGTGCTACACACTACTCACCCTTCTATATCATTTAAATGCTTTAATTTTTAATAATCTATTTCTCATTGCTCCTTACTTGTCTCTTCCTCCACCATAATCAACACCATCTCCTCCTCCTCATCCTTTCCCTGCGGTGTTCCACCTGTAGCACCACCGACCTCTGCCCTCTCATACTCCCTCCCCAGAGCACCCGATTCCAACAATTCTTTCTTAAAATTTATCCACTCTTCCGAGTCTGTTTATACCAACTCCAGCAAACTCAGATACTCCAATGGATTGGTCCCTTCATCAATTACTTGCATTTTTTTATCATAGAAAAAGCGCAGTTGCTGTGGAAATCTCCAGTTGTACCTTATATTTTTACTCATCAACAATTTGGTTACAGGCCTCATCCTATATCTCCACGTTCTTTCTTTCAATGAAATATCATTGTAAACTTCTACATCAGAACCATCAAATTTCAGGGCATCAGGTCCAGCTCATTTCAGAAAAGCCATTACTCTAAGCTTATCACCCCAATTTGCAAATTTTACCAAAACATTTCTTTGAACCACCCTCCCTCTTCTTGGGCCCACCCTGAATACACTTACAATATCTTCCTGAACAAATTCCTTTCCCATATTCAAACCATTTAACCACTGAACCACTCTTTCTCTTAGCTGATCCGGTGTCCGTTCAACCACCTGACGGATCACAATGTTCTGCTTTCTCATCATATCTTCCACAGCATCAATCCTTCTCTCTTGCTCTTCCAATTTCAGCTGGTTCTCCCGCACCGCCTCCTGAGTCCCTTTTATTTCCTTTTTTATGGCAATTACCTCATTTTGAACCAATTTCACATTTCCCTCTATTTTTTGCAAACTTAAGTCCACTTTTTTTGAAAAATCTGCAACAGATGATAACACCTTATCTTGTTTTTTCATCATTTCATTTCTATCTTTCACCCTTGATTCCTCATTCTTCTCCAATTTCTGGAACAACTTTCCGATTTCCACCATAATTTGAGTATGATCATAGGGCTCAGGTGGCGGTGATGACGGCTGAGGGGCTTCTTCCATTGGTGCTTTTTCTTTCCTCTTAGACTTCACTACTGGTTCTTCCTCTTTTGCTTTCCCTCTTGTGCCTTTATCCATAATGACATGCAATAGGAGAGTTCAGTGTTGCAGAACGTTGCAAAGTCCTAGTCAGTCCAGACAAGCCTGTGCCACTGCAACCACTAGTACCACATATCCAAACAAGGTAAACAAAGCTTATAAGGAGGAAGGAATCCAGCAGAGAGTTAGTTGCTATAATCCACAAAAAAAGAACAGGAACCGGAATATGCTCCAAACAAAAAAAAGAAAAAAAGAATAATCCACATCCGACCCGTTTCCCCAAAGCAAGCAGTCCAACTATTCGCCTTCCAAACCACGAAAATAGAGGCTCCGAGGAAACGGTCACACAGATTTTTTTCATTTGAGTCTAAGCCACCGGGAAGGGGGGTGAGAAGAGAAAAAAAGCCCAAGATCCAAGCAAGGAAGGAAGAAAAACAGGAGGAGCAATATGTCCAAAAAGAAAATATTATTTGTAATCCACACGGTGAAGGAATAAAAAAAACCAAGTTAATCCTTCTCTTGAAGCGAACGACTCAAAGCGCCCTTTTCCAGCAGGTACATTAACTTCAGAGGGAAACCCCCCTTCTTCCTCTGTGAATCGGCAGACTTTCCCCACACACTTTAGACACGAGACACACTGCAACCTTCAAAAGCTGGAGCCCAGACGAGAACTTCTTAAGCCACTTTACTATCGCCAAAACACGCCGCGGTTCTCCTGGGGCGCAGGGAAGCCATAGACCAAAGCACAATCACTTTCGTTTTCCAGGACTGCCGCCATTAACGGGACAACCGCCCGATTTCATCCACTTCCACCCGCTTCCAAGTTCAGGCTCTTCTAAGCAAGATCCCCAGTTAACTTTAACTTTTCCATATAGACTTTCGTGATCTTACATAAAATTGTTTTCTTGCCGATTCTACTGCCACCTCAGATATCCGCCGTCTCACTGGTCCCATTCTCGGCTCCTCGGCAGGGAAAGCCACGGCTTCCGTTGCGAGCCTCGCCTGCCCAGGAAACCTCCCAAACTTCGACCACCCGACTTCAAAACTTTCCAGATAGGCAAGCAGGAATCTTATCGACAAAAAATACCACTTTAAAATTTCCCCATTTTGCTCAGTCACATTAGTTACCACTTTGATAAGCGCGAGCGTCCGGATCAAGATGTTACTCGTCGGCCATCTTAGCCACGCCCCCCTGGATGAATAAATAAGAACTCTTTAAGACCATTGAGCAAAGAAAGCTCCAATACCTTGGCCATATCATGAGGAACAACATAAAGTATAGAGTGCTCCAACTCGCTCTGCAAGGAAAGATCCCTGGAAAGAGAGGCCCTAGACATAGATGGACCTCATGGCTGAAGAACCTGAGAAACTGGTGTGGCATGTCATCAGAAGAACTGTTCCAATGAGTTAAGAACAGGAAGATTATCACCATGATGATAGTCAATATCTGGAATGGATGTGGCACCTGAAGAAGAAGAAGGGGAGCTGTCAAGAAGATGCTCAAGATTAGAATGAACCACATGTGGCTCATGGACTATATGCTTCCCAATCCCTGTCTTAAAGAGTCAGTTCAGGATTTAGGGATATTCTGGCCCTGATTTCGAATCCAGCTAGAAAAGTCACTGGTTTTGAACCAGTAACCTTTTCTTTGTAATCTACCTCACAGGACTATTGTGAAGACACTAGGGAATTGGGAGAACTTTATGGATATTGTTGGTGCACTTGCTGCCATCATATTGTTAAAAGTAATCAGCAGCACCATCCTACCTCATGCAGTTATATCAGGAGTGCCCAAACTACGGCCTGTGGGCCAGATCCACCCCAATGCCAATTTATCTGGCCCTCACCACCCTTGTTGCTCCCAGAAGCAGCAAGGGTGCATTTTACTTCTGCTTCTGGAAGTGACAAGGGTGGCACAAGCCAGATGAATTGGCATCAGGGACTGAATCCAGCATGTGGGCCGTAGTTTGGGCACCCCTGAGTTAGATCTTCAAAGCAAAACAGCTCTGGTTGCTATGAGTATGAAAAGTTGCTATTTTTAAGGACAACACTTCTAAACAGCATTCAGAAAAGAACAATTTCCTTAATATGAAATACATAACAGCAAGTGAGACTCTCAAGTTGCTAATTAAAATGGTAGGGGAGAAGAGGGAGAAACAGCATTGTTGCTGTTGTTTTTTTGCTTAGGTGAGCTGATGTAAAGGTAAAGGTAAAGGTTTCCCTTGCTCGAAAGCCAGTCGTATCCGACTCTAGGGTGCAGTGCTCATCTCTGTTTCTAAGCCGAAGAGCCAGCGCTGTCTGCTTCTGCAGACGTTTCCATGGTCATGTGGCAGGCATGACTAGACACCGGAGCGCACGGAACGCTGTTACCTCCCCACCGAAGTGGTCCCTATTTATCTACTTGCAATTTCTTGCTTTCGAACTGCTAGGTTGGCAGGAGCTGGGATGAAGACGGGAGCTCATTTCCGTCCTGAGCTGATGTAGCAATAGGTTTTTAGAATACTAAGTGACGGGTTCTGGGAATGCTGTCGGACCACCCAGAGAACCTGGAGCCAGATGATGCCATGCCAAAAGTGGATTTCAAGATTTGTCATTGTTCAAATGCTATTGCACTTGGGGTAATTGTGTCTTGACATGAAAAGATTTTCCGAGCCATAGAAAGGTGAAAGAGAAAGAATGGCATTTGGAATTAGTGGAGTCAATTCACAGCAGCTTGCCTTCCATTTAGGAAAATATGTTTCTAAGTGTATTTGAGGTGCACTGCAAGCACTAGCATTTTTCCCTCTAGATTTCATCACCATTTTGTTTACATCCAGAATGTATAATTTAGAAAGGGGTTTCACTGGTTGCCTTACTATCAATTCTAGCACTCTACTCCTGTGTTCAGTGATCATCATCTAGGAGAGTCAGTTCTTCCTGGCACTTTAATTTCCTAATGTACTTTCTTAACTTCATCCTCATATCTTCTTCATCCTCTTGTGTTTAGACTCCCCAAGTCATTTTTCTAAAGTTATGGCAACCAAGGGTGGGATTTTGAAGAAAGCAGAGTCTGGCCCAAGACACCTGGTTGAACATCAACACAGTTTATTAAATATGTTTTAACAATGGCTTGTCAAACCAGAAACTCTGTGCAAGCCAACCATTGGGGTTAAAAACCAAGATGTCCTGTAATTACCTAGCACGTTGCTACACATTTGAGTTGCTTCACCTAAATACAGGTGAATGTGTGGACATCCATAATGGAACTGCAGCAAGAGTGGAAGGCAGCTAATGTTTCTAATCCTCTGCCACCGCCCCCATCGGCCCCCTAAAACAATCAAAAAGCTAATTTCCTACACTCAGGTACCAGGAACACATAATGTCATTGGCAGCAATGGGAATTTTTTTCTCATAAATTCTGGTCACACCAAAGATTCAATTTAGACTCAGGTTCTGATGGGAAATAGAGTCTCCCAAACTGCATATAACTACACATATGTAGGCACGCACATGCGCACACATACACACACACACATCTGCATCACAGAGGATGTGAAAAATCTGTCATTGTGTTGTTCCTTTCTTCTCATGGGCAGGCCCTTGCCTTGGCACCAAATTACCTCGACAGGTGACCGCACGCCTTTACTGACCAATAACTTAAAAGGGCCACACCACCTCAGGAGTGTCTGCTTCGGCTCCTCTCGCAGGGCTCCCCTCAGCCCTGTGGGAGAAAGTCTGAAGCGCTTTGGCAGCTTCAGAGATTTCTCTGTGCCGCTGCCGAAGCTCTTCGGACTTTCTCCCACAGGGTCAAGGGGAGCCCTGTGAAAGAGCCAAGGTGGTGTGGCCCTTTAAATTATGGGTTCTTAGTAGAGGCACACAGCCACCTGTCCTGGTAATCTGGCACCCCAGCATGGGCCTGCTCATGGGGGAATCTCTGCTTATATTTTGAAAATTTCCCCTCAAATGTTGGCAGTTTTCTAATGTATGCATGCTTGTATTGTCCCCCGTGCTCAACTCTCCTGGAATGCTCCTGCAAGCAACATTTAGGTTAGAGAATCTTCACCCACAATGTTTTCCCCTGGATCTGTATGTAGTCATTTGACTCTTGGGCAACATCTACTCCCCATTCATCCCTAAGGCACGGTCATGACACACACACACCTGAAAAAATGAAGGAGAAAAATGTGGTGTCACACCCCCCCCCCAAAAAAAAAAAGGCTTCTGCTTTCAAAAACAGGAGAGAAATGAATAGGGTGAGAAGTGTTGCCATTTATTTTCCAAATTCTTTCCAGTAGATTATTGTTAGATTTCAAAACCCTATTAATTTTTCTGCCCTGGACTAAAAACCCACTTGCTCTGCCATAGATATGGTCCTGTCACCTCACCCTAATGAAGTAGAGCAGAGTGCAGGTGAAGATCTCATTGGCTATCTCTGACTAGGGATCATTTGTTGAAAGAATGAGTAGGCAATGCTCTTTAAGAATTACAGAATAATTGCAATGCAGGCTGGCTGGAACATCTTACCCACAAGGAGCAAAAGGCATTTAAGGCTTTTCAATCTTAAAAAAATATGATTAAGTGGGGCACACTCAAATTTTATAAAGTAATGCATGGTTTGGAAAATATTGGACACAGAGACCTTTCTCCCCTCTTCATAACATTAGAACTCATGGTAATCCAGTGAAACTGAATGGCAGGAGGTAAAGATCAACAAAGAAAAACTTTTCTTCATGTAATATAGACCTATGTATGTGTTGTGTTATGTGCTGTCAAATTCCATTGACTTACAGCGATGCTAATAGGGTTTTCAAAGTAAGTGAGATATTTAAAAAGTGGTTTAGCCAATGCCACACCTGCCCACCCGCCCCCAAGATTTCATGGTCAAGAAGTGATTCAAACCCAGGTGTCCTGATTTGTAGTCCATCACTTTACCCACTGTACCACATAACTACCACATGTTGTCATAAAGGCTTGTGATTTATCAGCAAAATCCTAGCTATCAAAAAGCAAGTCAATTCAGATGCACAGTCATAGATAAGGGGGCACTGGTTTGTAGCCTAGACACTTTTCACAGGGAAACTGGAAACTTGATAGATAATACATCATTTACACCATTACCATGGTGGTCAAATAGATTCACCAGTTCAGAGGTAGCAGATGGGTGAATACTACTTTCGGGGACGTGAGAGAAACAGAATGCTGCTTTGGTCTGCTAAGGTTGTTGTTAGGTTTCCAGCTTCACCAGTCTCTCCAAAGTGACCTTCCCTTCCCCAGGTACAAAGGTTGTTGTCTGTGTGCGGCATTAGCCCATGGCTTGTAGATCAGGTGGCAGCCATGGCCAGGAGGGCTTTTGCACAGCTTCACGTCATCCGTCAGTTGTGTTTGCTCCTGGACCAGGACTCCCTGCTCATGGTCACACATGCTCTGGTGACCTCCAGGCTAGATTATTGCAATGCGCTCTACATGGGGCTGCCATTGATGACCATTCGGAGGCTACAGCTGGTGCAGAATGCAGCAGCCCGGGTGCTGATGAGGTGCAGGCATTATGCTCGCACCTCACCATTGCTTCAGGAGCTGCACTGGTTACCAGTTTGACTCCGGGTGCAATTCAAGGTGCTGGTTTTGACCTTTAAAGCCCTACATGGTAGTGGGCCAGGATACCTAGGAGACCACATCGTCCCAAGAGTGTCTGTCCGTCCAACCAGAGCGGACCGGAGGGGCTCTCTAATTGTTCCATCTGCCAGAGGGGCTCGCCTCTCTGGCACACGAAGGAGGGCCTTTTCTGTGTCCGCACCAGCCTTGTGGAACCTCCTGCTAGTAGAGTTGCAGGAGCAGATGGAGCAGCTGCCTTTCAGAAGAGAATTAAAAACCTGGTTGGCGGGGCAGATGTGGGGCTCAGATGGAAGAGTGGCCCCCGCCTGTTGGCTTATAAAATGAAGCCCCCCATCTTTTTAATGCGGGCAGTTTTAATGTTAGTTTTAATAGGTGGGTGGGTATGTTGGGGTTTTTAATTGTTTTTAATATGTATGTTTTAATCTTGTTGTGAGCCACCCTGAGTCGGGTTTGCCTGATTGGGCGGCCTAGAAATTTGATCAATCAATCAATCAATCAATCAATCAATCAATAAATAAATAAATGGCAAGCAAAAGCCATGTTGTTCGCATAGTACAATTTTTGTCCTCAAAAATCAATCCAAGAGCAGTTGAAGGATATTTTGTTGTCTCTCCAAGTGGACAAAATGTCAGCAGTGTCATTCTAAAATGAATTCAGAACTTTGAAGGGTGAGGGGAAAGGCTATAGTTTGTCTTACTTGGTGAAAATCCATTAACAGATTTGACTGGTAGAAGGTTAAGAGATGTATATTTTTCTGGTTTGTTGCTGCTGCTGCTGCTGCTGTTTTAGATAGGGACAACAATTTTTTTACAAAGACATAAACATGTATCTTAAATGAAATCATAATGAATGAGGAAACATTGCACATAAAAAAACCTGAAAGACAAAAATATGATCCATAAAACATACATCATCAACTGCTATAACCCTAACTAATAATTGCAGCACATCCATCAAATTCAGAGGCAGGTAAAATAATAATCTCTAAAAACTGTGAACAGTATCTCTCTGTGAACTGCTATAAATGACTTTGGGGGGGGGGGACTAGAAAGTTCTTAGAATGTGCTTAGATTGCTCTCTCTTGGTGAAAACATAGAATTGATCCAGTTTTCAGTGGTGGCCGTTGCCAGACTTTTGATTTGATTATATTTCAAACACTGTCTGCTAACCGTATATAGCACTTAAAAATAGTTTAATGAAAGTTCCAGTTCCAAAAGGTAAGCCTTATTTCACCTAATTATTTCCATTTCCAAATTGTAAAAAGCTGGAGGATTTTTTTCTCCTTTTCATTTTTAAAAAAAGTCTGTAAGTTATTTTGGTTTCAGAAAGACAAACCGTGTGTGTGTGTGTGTGTGTGTGTGTGTGTGTGTGTGTGTGTACATATATACAAATATATGTATATACATATAGATAGATAGACAGACAGACAGACAGATAGGCAAAATATCCCATACATACTGACGCCTCACATCTCATTGATGCCATTATATTGTTTCATCTCTATATTTCCTTTCTCTCTCCCCGACCTTTAAAGATAGGAAAAGGAGCTGCTGAGGTATTAAATCAGGAGTGACCAAAAAAAGCTTTGCTGCTGTCGAGACAGGTGAGTTCCATAAACAAGAGCAATTTCATAGAGAGACAGCATGTACAAGGTGTACCACTTAAATCAAACTGTTCTGAACACTACGCACTCTAAATTATTGGGTATTTCTAAACACTAAAGGACTTACTTCGAAACAATATTCTTCTATGTGTAGACGGTACATTTTCTCACTGTGACCCCTCATGACCTCTCTATTGCCTCCTCCAACCTAACAATCCCTCAAATCCTCCATTTGAACAGATTTTTTGCTTACATCCTTCCTTAGCTGGCTGAATCATTTTGTCTGTTCTCTGCTTCAGACAATTTGCATTTCTTTAGCTGTTGCCAGAAACATATTTCCAAACTATTGTTTGTGATGTATGCCTATACCAGGTGGCCCTTGGACCGTACTCCTATGCAATTTGTAGCCCGAATAAGCCAAAGGGTCTTCAGCTCTCATTAAGGGAATTTTGAAATGAACTGATCCTTATGATTACGGGAGGCAAAGATATTCCCCTTCCTTCTGCAATTTATATGCTTATTTAAAAGACCTGAGATATTCAAGCCAGTGAGTTCACCTAAAAACTTGTACTACAAATATATTTAGAGGTTGTACCCACTGGAGGTTAAGACACTGAGCTTAATGACCAGAAGGTTGGCAGGTCAGCAGTTCAAAACCTAAGTGCCACAAAGTAAGTTCCCATTGTCTATCTCAGCTTCTGCCAACCTAGCAGTTCAAAAGCAAAAAATTGCAAGTAATAAATAGGTAAATACTGCTTCAATAGGAAAGGTAACAGCGTTCTCTGTGCTTCAGCGTCTAGTCATACCTGCGACATGACTATGGAAATGTCTGTAGATGCATACAGTGCTGGCTCTTTAGCTGTAAGCAGAGATGAGCACTATCTCCTAGAGTTGGACATGACTGGCTTTCAAGCAAGGGACACCTTTACTGAAGTGTTAAGGTTCTCTGAAAGACTCTTGGGAACTGCAATCTGACTCACACAACAATGCTGAGAAGTTTCTCTTGAAGACTCCATGCTCTTCGCTGAGAGGGTGATAGGTTTCAGGGTTCCTTGGTGTGAGGGATTGACTATTAAACTAGTTTAGGTCTGCAGTGAAAACATGCCTTTAAGGCAACTCAGTGGAGGCCAATCCACCTTATGGCAGCAATATTTCAAAGTATGCAAATATAAGATGTCCTCTTAAATAACACAGCCCTAAATTCTCAACTATCAAATTATAGGTTATTATTGCTACCGCTCAAAGACAGAGAAAAGCTGGATAGCTTTGAGGCAAATTTCTTGACCTGGTACATACCTGAAGCAAAATGAGGTTGGGAGCATGCAGAGATGCTAGAATGAACTACATCGCTTTGGACTGCAGATGGAAAATTACATTTTAAATGCTTGCTAACAGTGTTTCACACACCCCATGGACACAGAAATCAGCACAAAACAGTAGACACAGGACAGGTCTCGACTACAATTTTCAGACTTTTGTCCTATCTACTATTTGTGAGAGTATGCTTGCTTTATGGTTTTTATTTGTCAGTTTGCTCCAAGGTGTAACAGCTAGAAGTGAAGTTCAATGTCTTTAATCCAAACAGGTTCAACTCATTTTATTACCTGACTATTTTACTGCAAGGATAGACCCAACCTAGCGTAGAATTTGGAGGGGTTTTGGGCTACAATCGCCATAATTCCAACCAACATAGCAGGGAATGATACTGTCAGAATGATTTTAGTAATTATGTTGCCCCAAAAGTAAATTTTCTAAGTTCTGAAGTCCCGTCAGAGGGATTACCTTAAATGAGTCCCAAAATAAACAGTAAAGAAAGGTTAAAGATACAAGAATGGCACAAAAGTGTGGAAGATTTCAAGAATATCTCAGACAAGATGCTACAAAAGTAAATGGTTATGTCTTCTTTCTTTGCATCTATATATAGATATATCTAAATATATAGATATAGATAGCTTGATAATATAATGCAGGAGGCTGCAGGCAATAGAATGCCCCCTTTGAGACTGAGTGATGCAGAGGCACTTGATCTCAAAATAGTCCTTAGGCTTACTAAGAGCTGAAAAATTTAAAAAGTTTCCACACTCAGCGCCATACAATAAACTCAACTTTGTATCCAACCTTCTTCATTTTTCAAGTGCCTTATCCTATTCCAAATACTGTATTGGCTATTCTCATGGTGATCAGCCACAAAGATTATCCTGTGGACAATATAATGCAGTGGCCTTCCATTTGCCTTCTGCATCACCGTGTGACACCTGTACCACTGAACCAGTTCCGTAAGTAACTTTCTGGTCTTGAGCCCTTTTGGCACACAAATTCCTCATCAGACATTGATGAAGCTGCTGCCCTCTGTCAAGATAGATTCATGTGGGATTTAATCCACTTAGGAACCATCACCCTTCCCTGTGGACTTTGCCACTCGAGGCCAGCATTAGTCCTCAGGGTTGTCAGGTTAGTTAACCACCACTTTGATCAACTTTGAATCACTGGCAGTATGGTCTCTGCTATTACCATAGCAGACAACTAGTGGCCAGACTTGAGTGTCCATCCTTAGTCAATGGAAATAGTTGGTCATTTGGCCATCTTTATTTTGTCAATGCTGAGAATAAGTCTTGATAGTGGAGTATATAAATAATATCCAAGAATTTACTTTGACTATCCAATGCTTCCTACATAATTCTATAAACCACCTATTTATCACACAGACAATTTCTTGCTTTCGAACTGCTACGCTGGCAGGACCTGGGACAGAGATAGGCACTCATTCTGTCATGCAGTACTCCAGTCTTCCTTTCAACCCAGAAAGCACCTTTGTGTGCTTCTGACACAATTTTTAAAAACTACACAGACAGACCCAGGTTCTATGCCTCAGACCAGCAAGTTGTAGTTAGAAAGACTCTGCACTGAAATTGTAGAATCATAGACTGTGGAACTGGACCTCGTGTGTCATCAAGCCCAGCTCTTTCCAGTGCAATTTTTTTACAGCTTAAGCATTAATGACAGATAAACTAAACACCATTTAAAAGCTTTTAATAAATGAGAGTCCACCACTTTTTAAGGGCTCATCCACAAATCATATGTACTCCTGGTGTGGATAGGTTTGAAGAATATATATACCATTACTGGAGAATGAATAAATCCTTTCCACTCCGGGGTTATTTTCCTTCACTTGGAAACTGGTGAGTTTTTTTAATTTCATTTTGTTTTGTTTTGTTGGCAGCAATTTTGGGATGAGTCTGTCTTTAGAAGACAGAAAAGGCACCTAGTGGTGGAGCTATGAAAAGGCTGTAATAGACAACATCAAGGGAAGGGAAGAAAGAAGGGGTGGAGACAGAGAGGTGAGTAGAAAAGGCATGAAAGAGAAGGAAGGAGAAAGATGGGAGAAGAAATTATGTGGAAATTGAAAATGGAAGAATATTGATTTCTTTGAAGGAAAACTGATTAACAGGTATGAAACATGGAGTGAGAGATTCTGGATCAGTGAGGAAGAGGGACTATGATTCTAACCCACATCAGCCCAAACTTCAAACCAAGTGTGGTGAACTCTTCATCTGTTCCACTGCCAAACCACTATCACTGTCTGGAAGTTATTTCTAATCTATGCTCAAAATCTCCTTTTTCGTAATTGGAATATATTAGCTCTTATTTGTTTCCTATATTCTGTGCATTGGTATGGAGGCACTGAAAATCATGGCTGCTTTCCTTCAGCTACTTTGACATTTTTTTTCCAATCATTGGCAGGTTCCCATATTATTCCAATTTCTGGTACATCACCAGTACTTAGTGTACCTTTGACTTCTGGAACATCATTGAGCTCCCCAGTAAAAATTTCATGTAAAGCCCTTTTATTTATTTATTTTATTTTTTTTATTTATTTATAGTCAAATTTGTATATGCCGCCCGCTCAGGCAGAACCCGACTTTGACCTACATTACAAGATACTGACAAGGATCTTGCTCTTGAAAACCACTTCTGGTCAACATAGAATGAGCCGAGTGTTTCTAAAAGTACAGCATCTCTTTGCCTGCTTACCTCCAAATTTGGGCTGGGTTCATACATACAGGGGCTGCTACATACCAATAGGGGTGGCCAGCTCTTCTTAGCTTGGCTAGGCTCCCACCCCCTCTTACCATGAGATCATTAGTATGGTTGTTTGCAGCCACGCTCTGTCTAGGTCAGTGGTATCGGAGTCAAAATAAGGTGTGGACTGCCCGCGTAGTGGGGAGTCTTATGAATATGAATGTATTAATATACTTCTCCCTATAAGTTCGTTCGCCAGCCACAGCCGCGCCATAATTCAGAATAAGACTTCCTATCTTGGAAGCACGGGCTTTGCTGGAGGAGATAGATAAAGATTGGGCATACATTCCTAAACTGCTTCCCGGTTGACAGGCAACATCCTGGTTTAACATAACAATAGCCACAGATGTTTCCCTGAGTTACGGTAAACAATAGAGATTAATAGACACAAATGAGATAGGGCCCAGGGAAACAGATGCTCCTTTAGATTAGAGTAGAACATTAGAGACCCTTGCCTATAGTATAGGGGTGACTTAGAAATGCTTAGCAAGCAGCTCGCCTCTGTAATCAGGGGCGGCGACCACCTCAGGGTCGTTACGCCCACAGGCAGGGTAATAAAAGCTTTTTGCCCACCTCATTTTGGGGCTGGACCACTACATCACAGCCTCAGTGTGTCTTTATTCTAGCGCAGCAGGGCTTCGCATTACTACAATAAGGTTCTAGCCTTAATTGAGATGACACTGTACTAGACAGAGATTGGTCCAGAATTATGCTGGTTGGAGGATCTTGAAAGTTATAGTCCAATAAATTATATTTCCATGTACTAGGGCAAGAGGGATCAGTCTGATTCCACATAAGGCATCTTTATATACTCCTATGTACAGTCTCCACTTACTTTTGGTTTTAAGACAGTGGTGCCTGTTGAAATATATAGCAACCCAGCATGTTATACATGGACTAAATTAACTAATACAGTGGATAACATGACCATCTTAGGAAAAGGAGAACCACCTCTCTAGGAAAAACTAACTTGTTACTTTTTTCTGCATGTTTTAAATTAGCCAATCAATAGGTTTCATGTCTTCCCAGTTTTTAGGTGCTTAACCTTTTTCACTCTGAGATAAATGTTTGCCTTTTCTGACTTGCAGCTGATCTTGTGAGGCATGTGTTCTATGAAGCCCCTCTTCAGCCATGTAGTAAAGAATGCAAAACATTTTTATTTAAATTTTATAAGACTAAATGATTCTCATTTTCAGACTAACATTGCTATACCTTCAAGGTTTTGACCACAACCTTTGTATGTAAAAATTACTGTTGTCTGGCTGATCATTTGACTGGTCTAATAAACAGGATTTCTTGGGGAACCTACTTATAACTCTAAGCCTGAAACCTGTCCCATTTTTTGCTGTGTAACCATGAAACACAACAGTGCCATGCCAGAAATGTATCTTACAGCACATTTGATGAGGACTGTTTCCTTGAGGATGGGATGTATAGGCCAAAACATGCTATATAGTTGGGATTCATGAGTCTTTCTGTATTGCAATAAATCTTCCATGTATTTCAAATGGGCCTACCTTGAAGTCAATGTACAAACATCTTCTGGCTCATTCATACCACATTCACTTGATATTCCAGGGGCAACTCATGGTCCAAGACTCACGTGAAGATATTATGCCTCAATGTGACTATCGCGGTGCTTGAAATTTTGAAATGAATTAATTATTACAGATAAATTATGGAGTGAGAGAAAGAGATTAATTGAGCCATAATTCAGTCACATGATCTTGCCGAAGCCATGAATGCTGACAACATTGTGAAATATTTATAAACACCAGACCTCAGGGGCAGGAATGCAGCCATTTAAATTAATTGTTCTATGTATTTCTTTACAAGAGACAGGGGAAAGAAATCAAAACATTGGTGTATTTTTGGGACCAAAAAATGTTAAATATGCTGTAATAATAGGAACAGCTGGAGTTGTTTCAATTCAAAATGTCAGAGTCTGAAAGTTGAGGGGAGTGGAAAGAAGTGATGTGAGGTAAGAAGATTAAGGTGATAATGTTGTCGACAGAAAAGAAGAAATGGAATTGGGGAGAAATATGTCCACATAACAAACACTTCATATAACAAAAAATCTGTATAACAAAGCATTTGTTAGACAATCGCAATACCCCGCATAACTAAAACCTTTTTGTTATATGGGGTTTTCATTAACCGGGGTATACCCCACTTAACATAAACCCCGCATAACAAACATATTTTTTTTGTTATGCAGGGTATTGCCAATTAGATCCGCATAACAAAAAAACTTGAATAACGAAGAGCTCCATGGAATGGAGCTTTTTCATTATGAGGGGGCACAATGATTTCAGTGAGCCCAGAAATTCTACAGATTTGAATCCAACTTTCTGAAACTGTAGTACAAATGCTACATGGCAACCTGCTTGGAAAATCAGAGGAGTTTTTAATGCAGTTTATGATGTCTCTTGAAAATCACATTTCAAGAAGGGGGAATGCCAAAATTATACTCAAAAGGTAAAAATCACTCGGTAGATCCAGCCCATGACACTGTCTTTTGATGGCATGCTCATTGCATCATTCAAGTGAAAGTAGACACTTCTCAAACCCAGAAATTTGAGCGAGTGGACAAAAGATGTAAAATCCCACAAGGTCCTGCTCACCTGCCATGCCAGAAAGCTAGAAAATTTTACCATGCCTAAAAACTCTTCTAAATAAAGCATAAAATCAGCTTTTGAAGTTCAAGAATTGGCTGGAGTGAGTTTGAAGCGCTTAGAAAGCTGACTGAATTTTACTGACTTTTTTCTACAGACTTCTTAGAAAAGAAGTAGATTTTTTTCTCACCTCTTCTGCTCCCTTCCCCCACAATGCTTACTAGATTAGTTATGATGATTGCTACTAGTATTACAGAAACTAACTACAAAAAACGTAACCTCTCCAGGTTAGTCACTGGTAGTCTCATGTATTGATTACTGTAATGCTCTCTATGTGGGGCTTCCCTTGTTCCTGATATGGAACCTTCAACATGTGCAAAACACAGCAGCCAGGCTGATTACTGAAGTGAGAAAATTTGATTATACTTTCTCCAACCTTGGCAGGTCTGCATTGGCTACCTGTTCCTTTCCATATCAGATACAACATGTTAGTTCTAACTTTTAAGGCCCTAAATGGTTTGGGACCTTCCTACCTGGTTGAATGTCTTCCCCTCTGAACATCAGCCTGCATCACTTGTTCCAGATGGTGCAGCTCCAGGTGCCAACACCGAGATTTGCAAAAAAAGGCTATGACTCAGAGAAGTGCCATCTCGTTGGCAGCACCAACTTTGTGGAATTCTCTTCCAGTTGAGCTGTGCCAGGTTCCATCTCTATCTATATTTAAAAAACAACTAAAATCGTTCATCTATAAAGAGTCTTTTAAGGGTTTACTGCCAAAGGCCGAACAATAGGTTTTGATTAACTCTTTCCCTCACCAAGATGTGTTCTCTGTTGATGGTTATTTTTAATTGGGGGGGGGTTGTATTATTTTTGTTTTTATATTTATAATTTATTCAGTCTGATTATTTTTTTAACTTCTTATTGTATAGATTTTTAAAATGTGTTGTTAGCCACCCAGAGTGGGAAAATATCCAAGATGGGTGGGGTATAAATGCAACAAATAAATAAATAAATAATGAATAACAATAATAATAATACCCCTGGGTGAGAAACTGATATTATTTACACTGGGGGAAAGGGAGGTTTTTTTTATGTGGTGTCAAATTGGAACCAACTTACATTGACCATAATAGTGCTTTCAAGAAAAATGAGATATTTAAGAAGTAGTTTTACCAGTTCCACATCCCAGTGAGCTTCCATGGCTGAGTGGAGATTTGAACCCAGCCTCCAGAGTCCTAGTCTGATACTCTATCTGCAATACTACATTGGGCATCTGGAAAATGAATGGGGTGTATTAATATGTCCATAACAAGAGAATTATTGCAAAACTTTTATTTCACCTATAATCCCATTTCTGTACAAAGACAACAGCAAAGTGATGATACCCCAAAGTGATTACATCAGATACCACTTCTGTGATAGCATCCATAATCTGTATTTGACATTTGTGTCACAGGCACTCTGTAACCAATCCTGACATAATTGCTTTTCCTTTGCTCTCCTTTCACCCCGTGAAGCTGCTCCCCCTTCCCTTTTCCTCCAAATCTGAACAGCCCAATGAAACCGTTGATCAAGAGCTAGGACAAGAAATTAGCATTATAAAATAGGAAAGATAATAGCCATGATCTGTATCCTGTGTCAACAACAATTGTAATTACAAACGTCAGGCTGCAACCTTTTATGCAATGGAAAGGACTGCTGGATAGCAAAGCTGTGCACACACATATAACTATCTTCTCCCCCCCCCACCCCCCACCCCCACCCCCAATATCTCTCCACTGGGAATAATGCATTGTATGCATTGTGAAATTATGAGATTTGTTTCAAAAAATAGACAGTGCACAATCTGGCTACATTTCTCTTCATGCCCTGACCCTAGAGACTGTCTCCTATTTAAATTAGCAAGACTTAAGTGGATTTTATAATTTCCTGGATATAGGGTGGAGGATAAAGTATAGCACAGATGGGATGCCAGACTTGTATCTCACAATCTACCCGTCTGATGGCATGAAATGTTGCATCATAATTGTAATTGTCTACAGCAGGAGTTCTCAACCTTTTAAAGCCGGGGGCCAGGTCACGTTCCCTCAGACAGCTTTGGAGTCCGGATGGCCATTTTGCCCTTCCTCCACCACATGTCACTTCCTGGTGTGGTGGAGGCAATGGGGGGCACATGAAATGGTGCTGCGGACTGCAGGTTGAGAATCCCTGGTCTACAGTGTGAATATGCTTGGGAAATTGTGTGCCATTCTTGTTACCCTACCTCAGAAAGGAAATTATAGCGCTAGGCAGAAAGGACAGAAATAAAATGAGGTTGGAGAGATTTAGAATATTTATTTATTACATTTATATATTCTGGCCGGACCTCCCGCTACAGTAAAGGAGTAGACCGTACAGCCAGCGACTCAATGCTGAGTGTTGAGCGGCAGTAAATAAACTGACTCCCTAAAGGGGCTAATGGCTATAGGCGGATGAGCCCCTTTAGGTGGGGTGATGGTCCCCCTCAGTGGAGGAAATGCCACTGGAAATCATCATATTGGGCCCAACGGCAAAATGAGCAGAGGAGGAACCATTTTAGTATTCTGATTCCTAATGGTCATTTCATTTCATTTCATTTCATTTATTCGATTTATACCCCGCCCTACTCGACCAGGGCCGACTCAGGGCGGCTTACAACAGTTAAATCAAATACAATATACAAAATTACAAAAGATACAATATTACAATACAGCATTGAAACAATAAAATGTGCAATAACATTTAAATTGTAACATAACAAAACGGTTACACAATCCCTCAGCTACTAAACATAAGTAGGGTAAAGGGAAAGGGGAGGGAAAAGGGGAAATACGACACAATACAGTTCATTATGCAATACAAGGCAATAACAACATATCAAGCATAAACATAATATAAACAATTAAATAAAAAATAAACAAATACAGAACATAATAACAGTTTACAATGTTACAAGATATAATCAGGAAAAGAAAATAATAATCCAAAAGGGGGGGAGGGTCGGAGCCCAAGGCTCAACGACCTTACACAACTCTTAATACGAGCCGGGCTCAACAACTACATTGGAGCTCAGCTCAGTAATAAGCAATAGTACCATAATACACTCTACAAAATACAAAAGAAACAAGACAAATACCGCAACGTCCTCAGCAGCCAAGCCCACAACCATGGTGGGGCCACGGACGAGAACGTCATCATGAGGCGTCCTTCGGCTCCCTTGGCCAGGGAGCCCTTTTAATCTCCCCGCCCGGTGGCAGGGGGCGGGGAGGGACGGCTTCGCGTGGTGCGGCGCGGCGGCGGCAGCGTCCTTCGGCTCCCTTGGCCAGGGAGCCCTTTTAACCTCCCCACCCGGTGGCAGGGGGCGGGGAGGGACGGCTTCGCGCGGCGCGGCACGGCGCGGCGCGGCGCGCGCAGCGGCGTCTTTGGCTCCCTCGGCCAGGGAGCCCTTTTAACCTCCCCGCCCGGTGGCAGGGGGCAGGGAGGGACGGCTTCACGCGGCGCGGCGCGGCGGCAGCGGCGCAGCGGCGGCGGCGTCCTTCGGCTCCCACGGCCAGGGAGCTCTTTTTAACCTCCCCGCCCGGTGGCAGGGGGCGGGGAGGGACGGCTTCGCGCAGCGCGGCGCGGCGCAGCGCAGCGGCGGCGGCGTCTTCGGCTCCCTCGGCCAGGTCATGGAGGCAGAAGAGGCCATGCCAGATTGACTGGCTGTGAAGGCACACCTTGATAATATCTTCAAGGCTGCAGCAGTCCACTGCAGTTCCAGTGTAAAATCCTGCATGTCTCATTTCATACATGTCGCAGGAGATGACTCCATGGTCATAGTGTGTGGGTCATTTTATGGCAAGCTGGGATGTACCTTAAACAAATTCACACCAATGGCATATTTCCTGTTTGTCACATCCATCAACTGTGAAAAGGATTTTCAGGGGGGGAAAATGTATACTTGGACACGAGTAGCTGATGATGACATATATATACCATCCATCTGAGATATTTTCCCACTCTGGGTGGTGTACAGCAGTTAAAATAACAAAACAACCTTTAATATCTCATAACAACAACAATAATAAATAGCAATGGATAGCAATGGATAACAGTGATGGTGTCCAGGTGGCAATATCAATATGGCCAAAATTATGGATAATTTGGCATTTGCTTTCAGAATCTGGCTCTGTTTTTGCAGCAAGTGTTATTAATTGAAAACATGGTAGATGTTTGCAAAAGAATTAGACACCTTAGGGAAAAATAAATGGCTGTTTATAAAATAATTAAGCACTTTATGTCTGTAGAGTGAATTCTCTGCATCTAAGATAGTTGGTGAGTGGGGTTCACAGAAAGAGCCTCCTCAAAGATTGTGCCAGCTAATCTTTCTCACACTAGGTCAGGCAAAAGGAACTACAGAATGAGCTCCCCAAATGTGGCTTCATTTTCACATAACAGAGAGTAAATAAAAGCAAAACAAAAAGACAAAAAAATTGTGGCACTTTAAAGACTAACTGCTGTATAGTTTTTAATGTGCCAAAACAGCTTTTGTCTTTTTGGTTTGTTTTATTTACTCTCCGATATGCTTGAAACACAGATTAACATGGCTACCATTTCAAAAATTTCATTTTAGCAGTTTCATGCCTGGACATGGAAGAAGAAGTTGGTGGCTGTGTCCCTAGTTTTTATTCATTTATTTATTTAATATCTCAACACTGCTACTAGATTGTCCAGAAAGGAACTAGCAAAATAAACATACTCCTCGAAGGTTTGTTGATTTTTAATGCGTGTGAGAGAGAGAACAATTTATGAGTTTCCTGTCAATATTTGCAATATACTGTAGATTTCTAGCAGAATCGAGACAAACGTCCCCCATATAATAAAGGTAACCAAAAATCCTGTTTTGGCTTGTTTTTTCCTTGGGTACAATTAATAAAACTTGCCTGCTAAGCTTGCTATCCAATTCTAGGCACTGCTGTCTGAGCCACACAAAAAATATTAAAGTACATTCATAATAGAAAGCAAAGGTGGCCAGAGGGGCCAAGACACATTCCAAAAACAATGTCTTTATCAGGCCAACGCAAGAGACATAAAGAATAAACAGCCTTTCCAATGACACGATCTTTTCATTGGGGAAAATATGACAGAAAGTTCAGAAAGAGCGGCTTACTTGCTGCTAAAGTCTTTAATTCTCCATGGTCAACATCTTGAAACAAAATGTGGGAAGAGGGAATTGAAGTTTCTTTATGCTATATAAATGCATGCCTATGAATAAATGGTGTTATCCCTGAATAAGTTGTTGCTTCTGCTACAATCACTTCACAGCATTTAGGGCACAAAATGTTCTAGCTTCCTAAAATCTTAATGCCTGTAAGTTTTTATTGTGCATTGGAGCTCCTCAGGCAATCATAAAGGTTATCGCAAACAGTGGGCAAAACACTGTGGGCTGGAATCCACATTTGGCATCCAGAAAAAGGATAATAAAGGAAGACAGTGCAGGAAGAGGTGCAGTGCAAGGCATCTGTCATTCCAGAAAGAGAGCCTTACGACTTTGGACCTTCTGTCAAAACTGTTTTATTAGTCTGTGTGCTTTCAGTACAGATGTGAGTACAGTAAAACCCTGACTTACAAATGCCTCAAGTTACATAAAATTTGACTTACATAATGATTTTGTGCTAAAATCACATCCCAATTTCCATGATTTCCTATGGGTTTGCTTCAAGTTACATAAAGATTCTTTTTCTTATGGGTTTGCTTCGAGTTACATAAAAACCCGATTTAAGCAATAGCCTACGGAACGGACTTTTTCGTAAGTAGGCGTTTTACTGTACATGCAATGATCTCCAAAGTTTTAGCTGATGAGAGATGAGTCTGTATTTTGGGCTTCAATGGCAACTGCCATCAAACAAATGTAAGATTGTGCTTTAAAATGCAGGAAAGAGCATTCTTTAAAATGCAAGAAAGAACAATATGCAGGAAAGAGCATTTGACATATAAGATACTTCCAACATCTATCTGTCTACCTACCTGTCTATTGCTAGGTGTTACAATAAAATGAAACTTGTACGAAACAGAATACTCTTTCCCTTGGTGATACAGCAAAATGAAAAATAAATTTGCTTGCAAAAGGAATCCTTTAAAATTTTGATTAAATAAAATGCTTTATTCACATGCTAAATCACTCACCCCCATTAGCTTCTTTTCAGACTCAGTGAGGGGTTTGATTTGCTTCTGCCTTCTCGTACTGATATTTTTTTCCTTCCTGATAAATGGAGGAAGTTTTGTTTCCTACCTTCCTCTTTTGAATTTTACCAAGTCACCTCCTGGTTACCAAAGACACTCTTGCTTTATCTAGTCTTTCTCTAGGACTCGCCTCTGTAGTCCTGGACCTCTTATAGAGAATGAGCAGAGTGTTTAGCTTATTGCATGCCAGTGTATGGTGCTCTCCTATTTTATGATGCTTTAAAGTGCATATACCTGTTAGATTGTCAACATAAAATCATAACCTGACATCAGTCATGAAACAGATTTGATGAGCAATCTAGGAGCTATGGAGATCACTGTTTCTTCCATGATCAACTTGGAAAGCATGCTGTATTTTCCAGGACCCTTTTTAGCCAATACCCAAACCATCCTTTTTTTTCAACTTTGCCTCTTTCTTCTGTTAGTGATAAATAACATATTTTATGGATAGTCCTCATAAGGATTACTGTTGTATATTAGCTACCCAGAGAAATAACATTTGCTTGTACAATTAGTCAATGGTAGTACTTCACAGGCCCTAGATTTCATAATTTTGATTCCAGACATGTCTAAAATCAGAAGAAAGGCCAATAACTTTGCTTTGCGTTTAGTCCCCTTCTTCAGATATTTTTCTTAGTCTGCAAGGATTTTACCCTCACCTTTCTTATCGTGCATTATCACAATAAAGACAGAATCACTATTACAGAGATACCTCATACAACGTCCAAACTTGGTTCCACAAGTTTGGACTTTATACGGATTTGGACTTTGTATGAGGCATGCAAAATTCTAGCTGCGATGCCTCATACAACGTCCAAATCCTTGCCGCAATGCCTCGAACAACGTTGTTTCCATAGAGATACATTGTACTGTAACAGCACACACTTCAGGGCAAAGTCAAGGAAACAGACAAACTGACAGAACTTTAAGAAATCATTTTCTAAAGGCTAAATACATTACAAAAACACGTCAAACAACCCTGATTTTAGAGGACAAACCATACAACAAGTTTTTAACTTTTGAAAACTTTATGAAGTGCAGGTTTAAAAGTTAACATGTCCCATCATGCGGCATGGTGTTAATCTGCAGCCATGCGGCCGATCATCCATTTTGTACAAGCTACTGTAAACAATTACTGGATGGAAGCAAGGACAAAATGGATGCCAACCTGTCCCATCATGCAGCACAGTGTTAATCATCCAAACAGCAGCAAATACCAAACAATTGCCCACCCCACCAAACAGTGCCCCCCAAAAAGACCAACATAAGAAAAATTATGGAGCATACAATCTGTTTCTAAAAACCACAGCAGCAAACACCAAACAATTGCCCACCCCACCAAAAAAAATGCCCTCCCCCATCCACCTCCCCACTCTTCGCCTCATGCAAAACCCACAAGAGCAATGCACGCATGCGTCCTGCCTTTTATACTGCCCAGGCACAATGCAACCTGGGGAAAACCCCAATGCCTCATACAAAGTTGCAGCGACTTTGTATGAGGCAACTTTTTTCAAGGAATTGGGCGATGTTGTATGAATTCGATGTTGTACGAAGCGGACTTTGTATGAGGTATTACTGTATTCCTCTCTGAGTTAAGCTGTCACAACTGAAAGAGAGCCTACATTAGCATTTTCATTGCTTCCAGCATTCCATATGAAATATATTTTCTTCCTGCCTTTTACCTCCTTGAAACAAAATTTCCTCCCTACATGTTACCAGCTACTTGGCCTGAGCATTATTACAGCTCAGGGGAGCCTGACTAAATTTTGATTCAAAGCATATGTTTCTCCAGCATCCATCATGACAGCTTTCATCACAACCTGCAAACCTGAGATTGAAGCCTTAAACTTATTTGCACCTTCCACTGAAACAGAGTCCTTGTCAACAGCTTTGCTACCTATAGCTTTTGCAGCCTCACCAAAGCTGTACAGAGAGTGACATTACACAGTGACAGCTTAACAGGCTATTGTATTGCTTTGCGGTTTAGGAGGTAGACAGACATTCATCCCCTTAAGATAAGGCTTTGGTGGAAGAGACCTCATCAGAAAATAGCAATTTCTCAAAGTATGTCTGCCAATGATTTGTCCAGAAAAGTACTGGGTCCTCCTGAACTTGTCTGCTCAAAGCCTGAGTTTCCTTCATGACATACCTTACTCAAGTGAGCAAGAAGTGCCTTCAGTGGTTGTACCCAATTAAAATGAAGAACTACAGTTTGGATTGACAGATCAAAGAATGCCCTTCTACTGTGAAATGTAGTTGACATAACAAAAGGCACCCTTCTACTAGGAATTGAATCATACCAGGAATAAATTGGGGTAGGCGTGGGAGGACTAAAACATACACATTTCCTCTTGAAATCAGAGCTAGTTATTGGAAAGCATGATAGTAAGTGGAGCAATATCTCCTTTCTGGGGTGGGAACTCACAACAGCAGCCTAGGACATTTCTCTCCTGTGGGAACTGAGAAGGAAGGTATTTGTGGAACATTCTTCGCAATGTGGCATTGGTTTTTCTTTTTTAAAAAAAACCACTTTGAACTTAGAACTGACTCTACAGTAGCCTTGTACTGAGAGCAGGTTGTTATGCTAGAATAACATATTTAAGTAATCCCCACTTCTTTGCCATATGGCTTTAGAGATGTTGAGGAGTAAAAGCAAATTCATACTAAACATGATAAAGCCTCTTCGGTTGTCTTAAGTGTAATGTGTCAGGATGTCACTTCTGATTTATGGTCACTCAACTAGGGCTTTAAAAGTATGGGAGATATTTAAGGAATGGTTTTACCATTGCCACACAAAAAACTCAGATCTCATGACTTCTACTCCAGCACTGTACCTTCTACACTACACTGGCCTTTGTTTTTTAATGAAGCTTTATCTATATCTATAAAACAGAAATTTATGTTTGTATGTGCTCGAAAGGCTCCCGTACCCCTGGACCAATCCCGCTGAAATTTGGTACATATGTACATTAGGCCGGCGAGATCAGCACTGCAGGGGTAACAAGCCCCAGGGGGGCATACGCCCCCAAATTGCATCCCAATTGATCTATACAATGTGTGTATTTCCCAGTGGTGTAATTGGCTGATGTCATAGTCCCAGGTAGGTTGAGATTGTGACATTATCTGACTAGCTCAGCTGTAGCCCTCTGAGCTCAGCTGTAGTTTTCACAGTAAGTGGAAGGCAAATGGGCATGCAAGATCAGCACTGTGGGGGTCACAAGCCCCATGTAAGGGTGTATGCCATTGGACACCACTGTTGGAGACTTCTGGTCTGCCAGGTGGCCAGACACATGTATGGGAAGGATAAGGGTGGGAAGGAGCCTCGGTCTCACCCCAGAGCCATGCCACCACTCTGGGGATGGGAGACAGGTGCGCTGCCACCACCGCCCACCCCTCAGAGCCCCAAGGGTAGAAGAGCCACTGCCGCCAAGCGCACCAAAGGAGCCTCAGTCTCTCCCCAGAGCCACACCACTGCTCTGGGGATGGGTGACAGGTGCGCCACCGCCACCGCCCACCCCTCAGAGCCCCACCCATCCCTGAGGATAGAAGAGCCGCTGCCACCACCAAGTGTACTGGAGGAGCCTCGGTCTCTCCCCAGAACCACGCCACTGCTCTGAGGATGGGAGACAGGTGTGCCGCTGCTGCCACCCACTCCTCGGAGCCCTGCCAGGCCCCAAGGGTAGAAGAGCCGCTGCTGCCAAACACAACAAAGGAGCCTCGGTCTCTCCTCAAAGCCACGCCACCACTCTGGGGATGGGAGACAGGTGCGCCGCCACTGCTGCCCACCCCTCGGAGTCCCGCCAGGCCCCGAGGGTAGAATAGCCACTGCCTCCAAGTGCACCGGTGGAGCCTTGGTCTCTCCCCAGAGCCATGCCACCACTCTGGGGATGGGAGACAGGTGCACCGCCACCGCTGCCCACCCCTCGGAGTCCCGCCAGGCCCCGAGGGTAGAATAGCCACTGCCTCCAAGTGCACCGGTGGAGCCTTGGTCTCTCCCCAGAGCCATGCCACCACTCTGGGGATGGGAGACAGGTGCACCGCCGCCCACCCTTCGGAGCCCCACCCGGCCCCAAATGTAGAAGAGCCATCGCTGCCAAGTGCACTGGAGGAGCCTCGGTCTCTCCCCAGAGCCACACCACTGCTCTGGGGATGGGAGACAGGTGCGCCGCCACCGCTGCCCACCCCTCGGAGTCCCGCCAGGCCCCGAGGGTAGAATAGCCACTGCCTCCAAGTGCACCGGTGGAGCCTTGGTCTCTCCCCAGAGCCATGCCACCACTCTGGGGATGGGAGACAGGTGCACCGCCGCCCACCCTTCGGAGCCCCACCCGGCCCCAAATGTAGAAGAGCCACCGCTGCCAAGTGC
Source organism: Bradypodion pumilum (assembly GCA_035047305.1). Classification (NCBI taxonomy): domain Eukaryota; kingdom Metazoa; phylum Chordata; class Lepidosauria; order Squamata; family Chamaeleonidae; genus Bradypodion; species Bradypodion pumilum. The sequence continues at coordinate 122,075,102 of JAWDJD010000004.1, forward strand.
ACTGGAGGAGCCTTGGTCTCTCCCCAGAGCCATGCCACCGCTCTGGGGATGGGAGACAGGTGCGCCGCTGCTGCCACTGCTGTACCTAAGGACTAGTTGTTCCCCCAGGGCCACTCCATCGGAATGTGATTTCCCAGAGTACATTGCATCTGGTGTGCTATAAAAGACCACCTACAGCCATTCTGGCCCCTGTGGGTGACAGTAGAGTGGTCTGGAGAGGAGTTAGAGTGTTGTTGTTTTTTTAATTTTTTTGTTTTGGGGTTGCAGTTGGGAACATTTGGTTTTTTCAGTGCGTTCTTATGGGAATGCCTTGTTTTACAGGGGAAAAATCTGAGTTAAGGAAAAAGCTACAGAACAGACTTTTTCCATAAAACTGGGTTTTAGTGTAATGTAATTTCACTGAAATATGGAATAGGATTAATAGGAAAACAGTAGATATCCACACAGATATTGCTACAATACTCTTTATCAACAAACTCCAAGATGTACAAAGATTCTTAGGTAATATGTTCTTGATATGCTTCAATATGTTCACACCAACTGAAGCAATCACATTGTTAAAATATAATTTAAAGATTTCTGATTAATTTAAAATACTGGTTTTGTATTACTGATTTTAATTAACTGTAGACCTGTAGAATTGCAGTTGAAACCAGAGATATTATCAGGAAAGAAAAATAATTCCATATCACCAGAAGAAGAAAAAACTAGATAGATGACTGATGGAATTCTTACATTTGTTAAGAAGCAAAAGTAAATGGCAATAGAAATAGAGTTCAAATGCTAAATGCAGTTGTTTAGTGACAAGCTGATAGGGACAAGGAAAATTCATTTCAATAATCAGTGCAAAAAAGGAGAACAATGAAAGAGGGAAAGTGGAAGATATCTTCCAGAAATTAAAAAAAAATCCAAAGGAAATTTTAAAGCAAGATAAGATATGTTGAAAGATAGGGGAATATCTTATTTTATCGGGGTAAAATAAAGAGAGGATAGAAACAATTTACTGAAGAAAAGAAAGAAGAAATAAATCAGCAGCAGTATCTGGGCTACCAAAAGAAGTATTTCAAGCTTTTGAGAGGGATCTACCAAAAACCAAACAATTAAATTCCATCAAATATGGGGGGGGAGTCAATGCCCCACAGCTTGGAAGCATTCATGGACATTGCAGTCTGAAATAAAGAAGACATCAAGGACTGTTGCACTAATTTCCAATGCAAGCAACATGATGCTGAAGATTTTATAACACAGGGATTTACCATAAGAGACCGCATCGCCCTGAGGACGTCTGTCCGTCCAACCAGAGCGGACCGGAGGGGCTCTCTAGTTGTTCCATCAGCCAGAGGGGCTCACCTCTATGGCACAAGGAGGAGGGCCTTCTTCGTGTCCCCCATGGTCCCTTCGGTCCCTGCACCCTTTTTTTAGGGGATGGGTAATTTTAAATATTTGTAACCAGTTTTTATCTGGGATTGTCAACTGCCCTGAGTCGGCCTCGGACGAGTGGGCGGTATATAAATTTAACAATAAATGAAAATAAAAAAATAAATATGGAGCAAGAAATGCCTAATGCTCATAATTTTATTTAAGATGTACAGGTTGGTCCCCTTATACATTGATGATATGTTCTGAGACCTACCATGGATATCTGAAACTATGGATAATAGTGAACCCTATATTTTACATGGCAAACAGTGTTCTCTAGTGGTCAGCTCTGGTAATGAGTCATAGAAATACACATATATTACACAATTAAGGATTTTTATTGAATATTTTCAGACCGGCAGATAACTGAAACTGTGGATTATGAACCCACAGATATCAGAGCAGGGGGCCACTTGTATAGGTGACTCCATGCTACTAGCAAAAAAAATGGATTACAACTAAACATTAAAATATACGTAATAATCACAGAAAAAGTATAGACATTTCAATTGATAATAGAGAAATCAAGATAGCTAAAGATAAACTTGGTTCAATGTCCAGCCAAAACAAAGACCACAGCCAATAAATGAAAAGAAGACCTGGAAATGTATGTATGTGAGAACTAGAGACATCCTTAAGAGTAAAAATATATCACTTAAGAAAAATACTGAGAGCATCCATAACATGGTATTCTCAGTCACTGTCTATGAATGTGAAAGCTGGGCAGTGAAGAAAGCTGACAGGAGAGAGAAATGAATCCATTTATTGAAAAAGATCCTTACAGATACCATGAACTGCTAGAAAGATTAATAGGTAAAGGTAAATGTCGCCCTTGCTCGAAAGCCAGTCGTATCCGACTCTAGGGTTCAGTGCTCATCTCTGTTTATAGCCAAAGAGCCAGTGCTCTCTGCATCTGCAGACATTTCCATGGACATGTGGTAGGCATGACTAGACACCGGAGTGCACAGAACACTGTTTACCTTCCCATCGAAGTGGTCCCTATTTATATACTGTACAGTACTTGCAATTTCTTGCTTTCAAACTGCTAGGTTGGCAAGAGCTAGGACAGAGACGGGCACTCATTCTGTCGTGCAGATTAATAAGTGGGTTTTTAAAAAATCAAGTTCAAAATGAGACTAACATAATATACTTACATCAGAATAAGACAAGATTTACTGGAAAAGATAACAATGCTGGGGAAAGTTGAAAGGAAAAAGAGAAGAGAAAGACCAAATATGAAAATGGATTGACTCACTAAAAGCAACCAGAATCTTAAATTTGGAAATACCTGAGGAATGCTGTTACTGATAGGACTCTTCTGGAAGTCACTAATTCATATGATCACCATAGGCTTGAATCTGCCTAATGGCATGTGACAATAACGTGATCAGTTACAACTGCACAGTTCATATTTTAAATGCCAAATTGAACGCAGAAATGCTGGTAACACAGTATTTGACTAAATTAAAGCTGTCCATCATACTATCTTTATTGTGTCCCTAATATATGGGTAATACAGGATCAGTGACCTACCAGTAGTAATTGTACCAATGGAGTTTTATACAAGTAACATGGGAGAGAATATAATAGAAAACTCCTCCATGGGTCTGCACAAAAAGAGAAGAACAGTAAGTTATGTACATGATCTTGAATCTGATTACAGTCAAAGATGCATTTCTATTCCATCAAAGGAACGCCTGAGTACATGAATGCTACAAGGTGTTGACATTATGCAGAAGACAAAATGAAAAATGTGCAGGTGGCCTTTTGAAATAAGCTACATTAATCAAGATACTCAAAAACGTATCCTTTTTTTATTCACCTTAATAGCATTCAGAGCTGCTTTAAATAATAGTATTTAATAGCTTTCAGAGGTATTCTGTTATGCCATTTGGGGGTCCTGGAGAAGAGTTGCATTCCGATGAAATATAGAGGACTTGCCTGAATATTTAATTGGAAGGTGAGCTTCTTCACCACCAAGAGAGCAAGAGTTAGCACAACGCAAGGCTGCTGTGGTCCGTAACCATATGTTATTACTTTATGTATAATTGAATAATTGAAATAAGGTACATCTATCATACCAAACAGCCTGACAGAAAGGGTGTTAATTACATATGATGCTGGCATTTCAAACACTTTTTTCAATATTTCAGAATTCTGCCACCAAAAGAAAAGAAAAGCCGAAGGGGATGGGAGCAAAATTGATAGGAGCCATTTTCTCAGGCCCTAACTCTGCAGTACACTGGTACTTGTGGATGGTGATGTAACACAATGCAGTTGGTATGCCTGAAGCAGAATTTTTCTGTGCTTGCTTGCTAGAAAGAAAATGAAATCTAATTCAGGCCCCTTTCCAATTACCTCACAGGTACCGCCACTGACAACACGCCTTATTTCTATGCCAGTCCAATATGTCCAATGTTGCAAACCAAAAGTCACACACCAGGAGTCTGTTTTGTGGGTCCTTTTAGGACAGTGATGGGCAGTCTTCGCCCTCCAGCTGTTCTTGAACTTCACTTCCCAGAATCCCAAGTCAACACACCAGCTGATCAGGGTTTCTGGGAATTGAGGTTCAAGAACAGCTGGAGGGCCAAGACTGCCCATCACTGTTTTAGGATCAGTTGTGAGAAGCAGCCACTTTGAGGACTTCTTTCCCATCTCTGGTATCACCAGTTTTGTTTTGTTTTTGGTGTTAAAGGAGTGGTGGGGAAAGGTAACAAGGTGCTGGTTGTGGAAAAAAGCAGGGAGCTTTTTAATAAAAGATATTTTATGTAACAAGGTGCCACAAAGCCTAGAGACATGGGTTTTTATTTTAAAAATCACAAACATACAGTCCAATCAATGACTTTGTTCTTTGCCAAGAATTGACTTTATAGTTAAAGTACAGTGTAAACTTATTGCAGGCGCACCCCCCCAATAACGGACACAGACAACATTGAAAGTGGATAACAGCAAAGGGCCACATTTATTGATTCAATGCCCTAGTCCGAATTATAAATTTGTATTGGTAAAACGACCAATCATAATTCCTAAGGCAAGCAGGCCGAAGTAACACTGGTAAGGTACCACCCCAAAATTGCCAACGGCAATTGGTTACAATGTATCAAATTGTATCAATTTGTTTGTTAACAACAAACAAATTGTTGACCGTAGTCAATAACTAACTCATGACCCCACCCTCTGACGCGTATCCGTGAAATCACAGGGGTGATGCATGCTGGTTAGCAATCATCATCACCCCATCGCCTGATTCGTCGTTGACCGGACAACGTTTAACTACTTTATTCCTGTCTAGTGTTGTCCAGTCAATTGCGAACCTGCCGGATACTTGTGGGTCATACTGTTTACCTTACCAGTGCTACCCGCCCATGTGACCAAAGTCAACAGTAGGAACGAAGAAAGACCCCTATATCAAACCATAGCAACAGTGTGGGATGGGCAAAAAAGCCAGGACCCGAAGCCAATATGGGTCCCAACCAAAAATTCCCACCCGGCCCCGAAGCGACCATAATCACACTGTTAACTAGGGAGGGGGTGGAGGGGAAAAAACTTCTCCGCTCCGTCGCTGAGGCAAAATGGCAGCGCGGCTGCCTCGTGGCCACCCCTTTTATAAGGGAGCTGGCCACGCCCCTAACTACCCGGATTCTCTGTCCTGTGGGGGGGGGCCCGCAAAGGGCGCGGCGGCCATTTTGGCGCCGCGCTTGCATTGCAGGCGCACCCCCCCAATAACGGACACAGACAACATTGAAAGTGGATAACAGCAAAGGGCCACATTTATTGATTCAATGCCCTAGTCCGAATTATAAATTTGTATTGGTAAAACGACCAATCATAATTCCTAAGGCAAGCAGGCCGAAGTAACACTGGTAAGGTACCACCCCAAAATTGCCAACGGCAATTGGTTACAATGTATCAAATTGTATCAATTTGTTTGTTAACAACAAACAAATTGTTGACCGTAGTCAATAACTAACTCATGACCCCACCCTCTGACGCGTATCCGTGAAATCACAGGGGTGATGCATGCTGGTTAGCAATCATCATCACCCCATCGCCTGATTCGTCGTTGACCGGACAACGTTTAACTACTTTATTCCTGTCTAGTGTTGTCCAGTCAATTGCGAACCTGCCGGATACTTGTGGGTCATACTGTTTACCTTACCAGTGCTACCCGCCACACGGAGGGGCTTCACAGAAGACCTGACGCCCCCCCCCAGACCGTCAGCTCGGTCAACAGGCCTGCTCGCCAGTCACCCAACAGGAGGTCCATACCTCCTCGCGACAGATGGACCCCATCCCCTGCATACAAGTCACAATTTTGTAGACTAATATCGGGGTGATGACTAACCCGTCCCCAAGCCCTGGTGGTGAGAAACCGCGCCACTGCCTTATTGACCGCGCGCCTAGCTCGGTCAAGGGCCAGGAGGTTAACGCCCCCTCTGTAAGAGTGGCGCGGAACAATGTCCGACCAAACCAGGGCTGTGGCAGGCCAGACATAATGCAAGTAGGCGAGGTCCTCGCAAATCGCATGCTTGAGCGATAAGCCGGTGACCTGGCCCAAATCATTGCCCCCCAAGTGGATGATTAGAATGTCAGGCGGGTCAGCCCCCAGGCCAGAAAAAAGGAAAGGCCGCAGCTCCCGACATAACATCCCAGGCTTACCGTGCCATGAGACTGGCGTGGTCACCCAGTCCCAGTCGGGGTCCACTCTGTCGCCGCAGCGTAACGCGCTGCCCTGAGCACATAGCTGTGGCCCACCAGCCATACTGTCACCGGTGTAATACGACACCCAGGGTCTGTAAGAAAATTGAGAAAAAGGAAGGTAAGGTGACTGGATTGGTACTCATGGCGGGAGTGGGCGCACATAAAACTGAAAACATTGTGAGCCCCACCTCCCCATGCTACGTATGTCAGCCCCAGAGTACCCAAAAGCAGCTGCTGTAGAGGCTGCGCCAATACGGAACGAATGTGTGCCATAACGGGCACCTGGTAGTCCCACCCTGGTGAGGGCTCTGGCTGTCACCTTCCAAAACTGAAATTTAGTAAGGGGAGACCCATCTTGGTGACAGAAAAACGGGCCGTGGTGCCAGCCACGCAGTGCCAGGTATTCCTGTAGGGCACCAACCGGACAGATGTCTGCCAAAGAACACCGTAGCAGTCTTACTCCACTGCCTACGCCATGCTGATCTGTTTTGGAGGAGCGAATCCTCAACTGGGCCCAGTCTTTGGCAACATATACATCTCCGAGTTCCAGTGCCCTACCACTTGCATCCGCCTTAGACAGCATCACGAGTTCGCTGATGCGGAGCGCTCCAAAAAATGCCACCGTTGTGGCTGCATGAAAAAGGGCTGCCTCATAATGATCAAAACAGAGGCCTGGCCAGCCCCGGGCCAACTGGGTAAGAACCCCTGGGGAAATAGGGTGCCGGTCATCCGGGCAACGCCCGCGCTCGCGCACCCACCCCTCCAAAACGTGTCTCACACGGAAGTCAGAGGTGGTATCCACATGACCCCCTACTTTGGCCATAAAAGCCAACGCCGAGAGCTTGGATGCTATGGTGCGAGGTGCAAGGCCCTGTGCATGCAGGTGAACCATGAACCGCAGAACATGGTCCACCGGGATGGGCCAGGTCTCTGGCCATTGAAATCGAGTAGCAAAAGCCCTATACAAATTGAATGCTTGTTGATACGCCTTACGCGTGCGTGGCGCTAGTGACAGGCCAATCGCCCGGTTCACCTCTCCTTGCCAATAGTCCACATCTCGTCCGGGAGTGGCGAGGGAAAGTCCTCCGCATCCGGGGCCAAGGCGCGGAACCGGGAGATCTGCAGGCGGGACAAAGCGTCAGCAATATCGTTATTAACCCCTGGGACATGCCTGGCCCTGAACAAGACGTTGAGGCGCAGGCAGCGCAGCACAAAATGGCGCACTAGATCCATGACCCTGGGCGATTTAGAAGTCTGTGCATTGACAATGTGCACAACGGCAGCATTGTCGCACCAGAAATGCACCACCGAATTAGCCCACTGTTCGCCCCATAGCATCAAAGCCCCCAGAATGGGAAAAAATTCCAGGTATGTGAGATCCCGCAGGCGACCTGTGCCTGCCCATGCCGGTGGCCACCCACCATAGGCCCACTTCCCATTGAAGTACATCCCATAACCCAGGGATCCTGAGGCATCAGACTGGATCTGGAAATTGGGGGATGCCAGGAGGTCAGACCTCCAAAATGAGACCCCATTAAACTCCCTCAGGAATTGCAACCAGACAAACATGTCTGCCCTGATACCCCGGGTAAGCCTGACTCTGTGGTGGGGCCTGGATAACCCTGCCATGGCGTCGCATAAGCGCCGGGCGAAAGCCCTGCCCGGTGCGACCACCCTGCAGGCAAAATTGAGGTGCCCATGTAGCACCTGCAGTTCCCTCAGGGATGCCTTACGCTTAGCCAGCAATTCCGAGATAAGGGTCACTATCCTGGACACCTTATCACCCGGTAACCTAGAAGCCTGTACTACTGTATCAATCTCAACCCCCAGGAATACTAGTTTGGTCGACGGGCCATCGGTCTTTTCGGGCGCTAAAGGGACACCCAGTTCCTGCATTAGCGTCTGAAATGTATTGAGGAGACGTGCACACGTGTCCCAGCCCCGTTCACCCCCGAATAAAAAGTCATCCAGGTAATGGGCTACAGACCGGGACCCTGACCTGCGGACGAAAGCCCACTCTAGGAAGGTACTAAAACGCTCGAAAGCCGAGCATGATATGGAGCAGCCAAAAGGCATGGCCATATCAAAATAATACTCCCCTCTAAACTTAAAACCCAGCAATTCAAAGTCGCCCGGGTGCACCGGCAAGAGGCGAAAAGCTGACTTAATGTCGCACTTGGCCAGCAAGGCACCCGGGCCACACGAGCGCACCATGCGCAGCGCATGGTCGAACGATGTATACCTGACCGAACAAAGGTCATCAGGTATCGCATCGTTGACCGATCGGCCGGCTGGGTAGGACAAATGATGAATAAGGCGAAACTCACCTAGGGACTTTTTAGGAACCAAACCCAATGGTGAAACCTTAAGGTTGGGAAAAGGGGGTGCGGGAAAAGGTCCGGCGACCCTGCCCGCGTCTAACTCCTTTTTAATGCTGGCCTCGGCTACCTCCTCCCTTCCTCTGAGGGATAAAAGGTTGGGAGCATCCTGAGGGGATCTATCACCCATAAAAGGGATACGAAATCCCTGCTTAAAACCTTGGATGAGATACTCCCTGTCCTCTCCCCTTGGGTACGATGCGAGCCAGCGCTCCAGCATGTCCACCTTAATTGGGGAGGGGGCCTTTCGGAGAACTAGTTCCATCCGTGGCAGGCTTGCCAGCCCACTGTCCACCCCTCCCTCTGCCTCGCACCCCCCCAGGCTTGGGACAAGCAGAGGCTGCATGGGGACCAGAACATGTGGGACACTCGTGCTTATACCTGCAGTTCTTCCGACTGCAGGAACCATTGGACGAGAAAGTCCAGCACAGCAGGCGGGCTGGAACCCCCTGCCCCGCCATTTGGCGGGTAACCTGCGCTGGAGCTGCTCGCTGGACCGCATGTCCACAATGGTATCTATCCCCCGGGGCAGGACGTGTGGGTGTCATATACAAGAGCCACAGTCTCTGGCACGGCTCATCCCATCTCATCTCGGGGTGCAGGGGAATCCTCATACGGAATTCCTCATCATATGCTAGCCATGAGGGGCCCGGGAAATCTACCATCGCCCTGTATATGTTGTCCAAATATTGGACCATGGGAATAGCTAGATCCGGCCGCGCCCTCAAATACACCGCCATGTATATCAAATAAGCGGGGAGCCAGTTAGCCCAGGTACGCGGCGGCTTACGGCGGCGTGCCTGCTCCTTGTCCTTCTCATCCTGACCCTCCCTTTCTTCCTTAGTGGGCTCTCTGTTCAGGAGTGAGAAGATATCCACGTACTCCCCTCGCCATATCTTTTCTCTGGTAGCCTGAGCCAAGTGATCACCCAATGGCAAGGAATACCCTGCCGTCGGCAAAGCCGAAAAGGGGATAGCTGGCCTACCCAAAGGGGCCTGAGTTAACCCTGCCACCCCAAGTACGTTCCCAGCAGTGGAAGAACCAAGGCCCACCCCAGCGGGCATGGTGGCAGTAGTTGTCGCCGGGTGGGTCGCCAGCGGCGTAGCCCCTGCACCACCCGCGCGAGGCCAAGGCCACTGAAAGGTCCCCCCTATATTGGGAATGTGTGTGGATGTACTCGTTTGCACCATATACTCACATGCTGCACCCCCGCGGGCCGCCCCCAACGGGGGTTCCGGCCCACTGGGGGCGTCGGAGCTCACGACCGATGTAGAGCTCATCACCGGGGCTTGACCCGCGCCAGGTTGCTGGCTGGGGAGCTGCGAGGCAGTGGCCGGAGCCGCGCCACCCGCCTGCAGCAGCTCAACCCTCCCCGCCGGCCGTTGTCCTGCTGCCGATAGCGCCTCAAAAGGTACCCCGAAAGGGGCACCTGCCTGACTGGCCCGGGCCAAAGACTCCTCTAAGGCCGCAATACGGGCCAGTAAGGTGTCTACATTAACCATGGGTAAAGAGCCGGCCGGCCCACCTGACCCTTGCATGGGGACAGTTCCCTGCACCCCATGGCCCATATATGGCCATTGGCCAGGGCCGAAGCCCGGTAGGGCTGGTGAGGAAACCTGCCAAGGCGGGGCACCGGGCCACCCCCCAAGGCTAGAGGGCCCCGGGAGAGGCTGCGGCCCAAAAGTAGTCGGCCCAACGGGTTGGGCGGAAGGAGGAGCGGTGTCCACCGCTCGCGGGCCGCGGGCCGGAGCGCCCTCCGCGCCCGCACTCTGAACGGGCCAAGGGGCGATAGACCCCAAGCCACTAGCCCCGGCCGGGGATGGCAAAGGTGGCTGTTGAGGAGGCGGCACCACGGTCCTCCGACCTGGGTTGCGCCTCCTAACAGCCCGGGCTGAATTCGCAGCAGCCTTCTTTTTGGAAGGCATCTCGAGCAAAAAAGGGAAGCTAGCTAAGCAAAATCGACCCAAAAGGCTTCCCGGCAATACCAACGAGCGACGGAGGCGCAGGGGAAAAAACTTCTCCGCTCCGTCGCTGAGGCAAAATGGCAGCGCGGCTGCCTCGTGGCCACCCCTTTTATAAGGGAGCTGGCCACGCCCCTAACTACCCGGATTCTCTGTCCTGTGGGGGGGGGCCCGCAAAGGGCGCGGCGGCCATTTTGGCGCCGCGCTTGCATTCTTGTCACTTTCAATAGCTTTGAATGTTTATAGCAATATAGAGAGCCAGTTGGCCAAGCTTTGAGGGTTATCAATTCAGACTAAGCCTTGTCTTCTAATCTGTTTTATTTCCTAGCAAATAAGCTAGTTAGTTTTCATCCTCTATTTAAAGAACTATCGTTTGCTGACTCCTACCCACCTTTCAAATTTAATTTTGAGCAGGAAGCATTGTTCGCCAGTCTTCTCTCTTCTGCCCTTTCATGTTTTAAAAATGCCATCTCAAAGAATCACTGAATGCAATTGTGTCCCAGAGAGACTCACATATACAAATATAGTATAAACTATATGTGTGATTACCCAGTTCTAATATGTTGTTGTTTAGTTGCACAGTCGAGTCTGACCTTTTGCTGCCCCCATGGACCACCGCACACCAGGCTCTTCTGTCATCTGCCATCCTCCACAGCCTGTCCAGATCTATGCCCACCACATCAACAATTCCATTCAGCCACCTCCATCCTCTGCCGCCACCTTCTCCTTTTGCCTTCAATCTTTCCTAACATCAAGGCCTTCTCAAGTGAGTCCTCTCTTCTCATTTAGTGGCCAAAGTACTTGAGCTTCAGATTCAGTATTTGTCCTTCCCATGAGCAGTCATGGTTGATTTCCTTCAGGATTGACTGCCATCCAGAGGATTTCAAGAGTCTCCTCTAGCACGACAGTTCAAAGGTGTCAATTCTTCTACACTCAGCCTTCTTTATGTTCCAGTTCTCACAGCCATACATTACTACTGGGAAGACCATTGCTTTGACTGTGCGGACTTTTGTTGGCAGGGTGGTGTCTCTATTTTTTATTATGCCGCTTAGGTTTCTCATAGCTTGTCCTCCTGAGAAGTAAATTTATTTTTTATTTCATGGCTGCAGTCACCATCTAGATCCTAGATCCCAAGAAGGTAATATATTGGCAATGTATCAAAAATGACTTAATAATTTTGCTCCAGTAAATCTGTCAATCTATATCTAGTTTCAGCCCATTATTACGTGTCCTGCACTCTGGATGTTTGAGAACAGGTCCTGTCCTGCCTCCTTATGATCATCTTTCAGGTATTTGAAAAATGCTGTTATATCCCCTCTCTGTCTCCTTTTTGTTAGAGAATGTAAGTCTTTGCTGCTCTCCCTAACTAGTTGCAAGGCATATTACGCCTGTTATACCTTTAAGACTATACTACTGGGGCACACAGGTGCTGAGTGTTTTCTCTGTTGTGCTCCAGGAGACCAGTGTATATAGGAAACAATAAACCTGCATATCTTCAGCTACAATGCTCACCTTGCTATGCCAACAGGCTGGTACACTGGATGAAGATTCCTGTACAGTGATACCTCATACAACGTCCAAACTTGGTTCCACAAGTTTGGACTTTATACGGATTTGGACTTTGTATGAGGCATGCAAAATTCTAGCCGTGATGCCTCATACAACGTCCAAATCCTTGCCGCAATGCCTCGAACAACGTCATTTCTATAGAGATACATTGTACTGTAACCGCACAGACTTCAGGGCAAAATCAAGGAAACAGACAGGAAACTGACAGAATTTAAGAAATAACTGTCTAAAGGCTAAATACATTACAAAAACATGTCAAACAACCCTGATTGTCCAAGAACCTGAAGAATGCTGCAAAAAAACCAGGAATGCTTCTAAAAATTCTGACAAAAAATCCAAAATCACGCTCAAAATCACTCATAAACACTTTTCACCTCATGCAAAACCCACAAGAGCAATGCACTCATGTGTTCTGCCTTTTATACTGCCCAGGCACAATGCAACCTGGGAAAAACCCCAATGCCTCATACAAATTCGCAGGGACTTTGTATGAGGCAACTTTTTTCAAGGAATTAGGCAATGTTGTATGAATTCGATGTTGTATGAAGCAGACTTTTATGAGGTATTACGATAAAACCTGCTGTATGGACTGAACCTTTGCCATTGTTCCTGCTGATGGCTTTTTGCTGAATATTCCATCCTTGCTTACTGAACTAAGGAGAACTAACTGTGGTAAGCCTCCACTGGGAGAACAAATGCTGTAGAACTTATTTTGCCTTGTTTTTGGGTACAACTTGCCTTTACTCTGATGAACTGAACTGTTGCTGTTAAAGGACTTGTATACAGCACAATTGTACTACCTCAGTGAAGTTAACTGAGCAGCTTGAGACACTATATCTATTTGTGTTCCAGTTGTTTCACCTGTAAATACTTGCCACCCTTCTACCTTTTAAGTAAACTTGCAAAAACATGCCACTGTAAATGGAAATCATGAAATGGCAATTCAAGCAGGAGTAACATGCTGTTGGTGGGGTGAAAATATGTGACTAATGGGATGGTTTAGTCTTTGAAAGTTTAGGAGAGGGAAGCTTAGAATGACATATACAACTAGTAGTGATTTTTAAAAAAAATATATATCCAAATCCTTAAAACACAGTGCAGTGATTGCACGGCATTTGAATTGGCAGCTTTAACATCATAAATATGAGCTACAGCAAGCTATGACTTAGCATTATAAGTATGATGTACTCAACATTTAGTATTATAAGTCAAAGTAAGAGACTGGCTTCTCTTTCCACTCTCCTCTTCTACTGTGGCAGCAAATTTAGAACCTATCACTTCCATTTTAAGTTCATCAGTATCACTTTGCAATATTTAGGTACTGTAAGTAGCATGTGAGAGAAAGACCTAGGCCTCAACTGACCAGTTACCATCCAGAGGCCTTGGGGGGAGGTGAGTGAAGAATCGGCCCCTCCCCCCACCCCATCCTAAAACCTGGGTGCAAGGAAGGAAGAGGCAGAGAAAGACCTAGGCCTCAACTGCCCAGCTACCATCCAGAGGCCTTGGGGGGAGGTGAGTGAAGAATCGGCCCCTCCCCCCACCCCATCCTAAAACCTGGGTGCAAGGAAGGAAGAGGCAGAGAAAGACCTAGGCCTCAACTGACCAGTTACCATCCAGAGGCCTTGGGGGGAGGTGAGTGAAGAATCGGCCCCTCCCCCCACCCCATCCTAAAACCTGGGTGCAAGGAAGGAAGAGGCAGAGAAAGACCTAGGCCTCAATGGACCAGTTACCATCCAGAGGCCTTGGGGGGAGGTGAGTGAAGAATCGGCCCCTCCCCCCCACCCCATCCTAAAACCTGGGTGCAAGGAAGGAAGAGGCAGAGAAAGACCTAGGCCTCAATGGACCAGTTACCATCCAGAGGCCTTGGGGGGAGGTGAGTGAAGAATCGGCCCCTCCCCCCACCCCATCCTAAAACCTGGGTGCAAGGAAGGAAGAGGCAGAGAAAGACCTAGGCCTCAACTGCCCAGCTACCATCCAGAGGCCTTGGGGGAGGTGAGTGAAGAATCGGCCCCTCCCCCCCCCCATCCTAAAACCGGGGTGCAAGGAAGGAAGAGGCAGAGAAAGACCTAGGCCTCAACTGCCCAGCTACCATCCAGAGGCCTTGGGGGGAGGTGAGTGAAGAATCGGCCCTTCCCCCCACCCCATCCTAAAACCTGGGTGCAAGGAAGGAAGAGGCAGAGAAAGACCTAGGCCTCAACTGCCCAGCTACCATCCAGAGGCCTTGGAGGGAGGTGAGTGAAGAATCGGCCCCTCCCCCCACCCCATCCTAAAACCTGGGTGCAAGGAAGGAAGAGGCAGAGAAAGACCTAGGCCTCAACAAGACCAGTTACCATCCAGAGGCCTTGGGGGGAGGTGAGTGAAGAATTGGCCCCTCCCCCCACCCCATCCTAAAACCTGGGTGCAAGGAAGGAAGAGGCAGAGAAAGACCTAGGCCTCAACTGCCCAGCTACCATCCAGAGGCCTTGGGGGGAGGTGAGTGAAGAATCGGCCCCTCCCCCCACCCCATCCTAAAACCTGGGTGCAAGGAAGGAAGAGGCAGAGAAAGACCTAGGCCTCAACTGCCCAGCTACCATCCAGAGGCCTTGGGGGGAGGTGAGTGAAGAATCGGCCCCTCCCCCCACCCCATCCTAAAACCTGGGTGCAAAGAAGGAAAAGGCAGAGAAGGACACAGGCCCCAACTGCCCAGTTACCATCCAGAGGCCCACGGGAGTCCTCCTAGAGTAGCAACACCCCAGAGGGCAAAGAGGAAGGGCCGCGCTGACACTACAGACACTGCAGACACAGGAGACCCTCGACCACCCCCAGAAGACACCATCCGTAGCCACCATCACAGTGAGGCCTGAGTTGGCGCCTTTAACCAACTTTTCGCAGCCAAAGGGAGGCGAGAGCTGCTGCATGTATGCAAGGGATCAGTAATCAAACTGAAATAATATAGTTGACTGAACATAGATGACTTATAGCAACTGACATAGTGACTGTGTCACTGTGTCAGTTAAGAGCTGACTGACATCAGTTCTAAACTGATACTGTGTTCTAAACTGTGATAATATGCATGATGATGTTACCTTGTTTTAAACTGTGATAATATGTATGATGGGGGGAGGAATGGCGTAGAAACCGGCAAAGCACGCCAGGGAGTTTGCCAAGAAAACCCTATTGACCAAAGCAAAGGCAAAACAAAGGGACAAATCAGAGGAAACAGGAAGGATGCTCAGCACATTAGATGGACAGAAAGGGATAGGCAGGAAAGGGGAAGGAGAAATACAGTGTTGTAAGGAACAATATTGCATAGGGACATGGAATGTAAGATCTATGAACCAAGGAAAGCTGGAAGTGGTAAAAAAGGAAATGGAAAGAATAAGTATTGACATCTTGGGAATCAGTGAGCTAAAATGGACAGGTATGGGCGAATTCAGCTCTGGAAACCATCATATCTACTACTGTGGACAAAAAAACCTCAGAAGAAATGGAGTGGCCATCATTGTAAATAAAAGAGTGAGAAAAGCAGTAATGGGATACAATCTCAAAAATGATAGAATGATGTCAGTCAGACTACAAGGCAAACCATTTAATATCACAGTGATCCAAATATACGCACCAACCACTGGTGCAGATGAAGCCACAATGGACCAGTTCTATGAGGACTTACAACACCTCATAGAACAGACACCAACAAACGATGTCCACATTATCTTAGGAGACTGGAATGCAAAAGTAGGAAATCAAAAAGTGGATGGAATAACAGGCAAGTTTGGTCTGGGAACACAAAACGAAGCAGGGCAAAGACTGATAGAGTTCTGCCAAGATAACACACTAGTCATAGCAAACACCCTTTTCCAGCAACACAAGAGGAGACTCTACACATGGACGTCACCAGATGGCCAACATCAAAACCAAATTGACTACATACTCTGCAGCCAAAGATGGAGAACCTCCATACAGTCAGCAAAAACAAGACCTGGAGCGGACTGTGGCTCAGATCACAATCTACTGATTGCAAAATTCAGGCTCAGACTGAAGAAAATAGGGAAAACTAATAGTCCGGATAGATATGATCTAGACAACATACCCAAGGAATACACGGTGGAGGTGAGGAACAGATTCAATGGTCTGGACCAGATAGACAGAGTACCAGAGGAATTATGGACAGAGATGAGAGACATTATGCAGGAGGCAACAAGGAAAACTATACCAAAAGAAAAGAAGCGCAAGAAAGCAAAGTGGTTGTCGGATGAGGCTCTTAAAATAGCAGAGGAAAGAAGGAACGCAAAAGGCAAAGGAGAAAGGAAAAAATACAATCACTTAAATAAAGAATTTCAAAGAAAAGCAAGGAGAGATAAGGAAAGCTACCTAAATGAACAGTGCAAAGAAATAGAGGAAAACAACACAAGAGGCAGGACTAGAGATCTCTTTAAAAAAATTGGGGAAGTCAAGGGAACGTTCAAAGAAAAAATGATCACGATAAAAGACAAAGATGGCAAAGAGTTAGCGGATGCAGAAGAGATAAAGAAAAGATGGAAAGAGTACACAGAGGAACTTTACAAAAAAGACCTAAACACCGCGGATAATAACAATGAGGGGGAAATTGAACTTGAACCAGACATCCTAGAGAGTGAAGTCAGAAAGGCCCAAAAAAGCACAGCAAACAACAAAGCCAGTGGATATGATGGTATCCCAGTTGAATTCTTCAAAGCCTAAAAGATGATGGAATCAAGCTACTACATGCTATATGCCAGCAGAGTTGGAAAACGAAACAGTGGCCACAGGATTGGAAAAGATCAGTATATGTCCCAATCCCAAAAAAGGCAATGCCAAAGAATGTTCAAATTATCGAACAATTGCACTCATCCCACAAGCTAGCAAAGTGATGCTCAAGATAATGCAGGATAGACTACAGCAGCATGTAGAAAGAGAACTACCAGATGTACAGGCTGGATTCAGAAGAGGCAGGGGGACCAGAGATCACATTGCCAACATATGTTGGGTCATGGAGAAAACAAAGGAATACCAGAAACAAGCTTACTTCTGTTTCATTGACTACACCAAGGCCTTTGATTGTGTGGACCACAACAAAATGTGGCAAGTAATTAAAGAGATGGGAATACCAGAACACCTCATATGTCTCATGAGAAATCTGTACATGAGTCAAGAAGCAACAGTTAGGACAGAGTATGGAATGACGGAGTGGTTTGGAATAGGAAAAGGAGTAAGACAAGGCTGCATTCTGTCACCCTGCTTATTCAACTTATACACAGAGCACATAATGCGCAATGCAGGGATGGAGGAATCACCATATGGGATCAAAATTGCTGGGAGAAACATCAACAATTTGAGATATGCAGATGATACCACCCTAATGGCAGAAAGTGAAGAAGACCTAAAGAAGCTCCTGATTAGGTTGAAAGAAGAGAGTGCAAAAGCTGGCCTGAGACTCAATATCAAGAAAACCAAGATAATGGCAACAGGCGCTATAAGTCCCTGGAAAATAGATGGGGAAGAAGTAGAAGCAGTAACAGATTCTACTTTCTTAGGATCCAAGATCTCTGCAGATGGGGATTGCAGCCATGAAATAAAAAGGCGACTGATTCTTGGGAGACAAGCTATGAAAAACCTGGGGAACATAGTGAAAAGTAGAGACATCTCACTGCAAACAAAGGTCCGCATAGTCAAAGCAATGGTATTTCCGGTGGTAATGTATGGCTGTGAGAGCTGGACCATTAGAAAGGCTGAGCGAAGAAAAATAGATGCCTTTGAGATGTGGTGCTGGAGGAGAGTTTTGAGAGTCCCCTGGACAGCGAGGAGAACAAATAGGTCAATATTAGAAGAGATTAGCCCTGAGTGCTCCTTAGAAGGACAAATAACAAAGATGAAGTTGAAGTATTTTGGACATCAAATGAGAAGAGAGGATTCACTTGAGAAGGCCTTGATGCTGGGGAAGGTGGAGGGCAAAAGAAGAAGGGGACGGCCAAAGATGAGATGGCTAGATGGTATTGTAGACACAATGGGCACGGGGCTGTGTGGACTAAGGAGGATGGTGGAGGACAGAGGTGCCTGGAGAGCGATGGTCCATAGGGTCGCAAAGAGTCGGAATCCTGTGCGACTGAACAACAACAACAAGTAGCATGTGGAAGTTTATTAGTTGAATAGGTAACAAAATGAGAAATTTGTATTCATCCTCACTTAAGAGAGAGAGACCGGGTAGATTAGATATTATTGGAGGTTCTTTCTTTCAGTCTGCTGGCAAGCCGGTGATGGATATGAAATGCTCCAACAAGCCCTCACTTGTTTCAGGAAGGCATTCACACATTGACAGCCACTGGATTCAGCTGTCAAAGCTTTCTGATATTCTGTCTTTTAAGTAATGGGAAGCAGTGTGGTGGTTTTTATTGGCTTTTTGCACAGAAGCCCAGGTTATTCCAGTTATAGTGCTCTTCCATCAAATGGTGTCCAAACAGTGGCTTTCTCCCTCCCATGGTGGTTATCCCCATTAACACCCCAAGTGGTTTGCTGATGCTATCATATTTTGAGGCTACACCCTCTGATTCTGTGCTCTTAGCTGCTGATTGTAGCATGTAGACATTCTGCCTGATGTTGGCTATCTCTAGGATTTGTGTTATGCCCAAACAAGTTGCTTCTGATGTATGGTAACTTTAACAGAATTATTCTGGGTCTGTGATAATTTAAAGAGTGGCTTCACCCTTGCCACACCCTAGTGAGTTTCCATGGCCCAGTGTAGATTTGAACCCACATCTCCTGAATCCTAGGAAATCTTGTGGGTTGATGTGGGATTAGCAGCTCCTGGACTCACTCCTTCTGATGATGACATGCAGGCAGAGTGTGCCCAATACAGGCCATGATACTAGAGCCACATATAAATACCCTGTCAAGGAGTGACAAAGAAAAACATCCACCTTGTGATGAGAGATGAATATGCTTCGTTTCCCAGAGTCTGTGGATAGCAAGTTATTTTTTTAAAGTACCTTCCTTGGTTATAGTAATTACAAAACACTTTGTTGTCATTACTCATTACAGCATTTAAAAAGCAAAATTGAGACACTGCTTATCACATTTAATTTAATTTATCACATTACACATTGTTTTGAACTTTTTATTACTTCCATTGAGGACACTATTGGAATTGCTCAGAGAATTGTGTAAAATTTGTCAAATTTCCTCCCCAAATGCCTCTTCAAATACCCTTAGATTAGTAACTTTTCAAAAGTACCAAGAAAGTGTTACTGATTACACTAACAGATATTCCCGGCTATTCTCTTTGAGAGGTAGCTTTGTTTTAACCCTGTTGCAAAAAGAGAACAGCCATATGTAACTAGCAATATTTTATTTCCAAGTTGTATTTGGGATGTAGGTTTATTGAGCTGGAGACAGAGCAGAGTGGAAGCTTTGAACTCCATGATGAGTTAATTGGATATTGCCATGTCAAGTTCAGATTTGGTAACTACTGTACTTAGTTCTCAAGAACTGCAGAAGTGCCAAACTGATTCATAGGAGTTGGAGAAGTAAAATTCGACAGCAATTCTGCCTGGTATAACCTGTGGTCTGGCTCCTGCTTCTTTCCAGAATGAGATCAGCATTAGACTGGGCTGACAGAAGCATGATGTCTAAAGATATATTGGACAGAACTCTAATTGATGAGCTGCATGCTGTTCCCAATCATTTCTCCATGTTGTGTAACCTAACCTAAAAGACACATTTTGATGTTTCCTGATCTGAAAAACCAATTCTTTCTAAGACAAACATACACACAAAATACCCAACCCCAACCATTACTAGATAATTACATTTCTAAACCTATTCTTCATGCCTTTTACATTAACTACTGTAAGAAATTTTTGAAGTGGTAGCCATGTTAGTCTGTGCAAGCATCTCAGAGAGTAAACAAAACAACAAAAACAAAACACGTTGTAGCATAAGTACTATAAGAAAATATTCCCTCTGCAATGCAATATAAGGCACAAAGGTAAAAAAATATTTTAAGTATTACTGTCTGTTTTTAATATAAGGCTCTAGATAGAAGAATTGTTGCAAATCATTTACCCAGTGGGTGACTTACATGAGTGAGATTGCAATATGCCAGTTCTACAATTTCTAAATTATACAGTTTTCATAATTCTTTTCATGATAAGATGTCAGAAGGACCCTTAAGTTTTAATTTTGACACATTCCTCTTTAAGTGTGTTATAGAAATAATCATACTCATGATTTAACCACTACCATTGTTTTCCCAGCCCATGCAATCTATTCTGACAATGTAAGAGTATCTACATGGGACATCGATAGGCTTTCTGTAACAATTTAAAGACACTGTATTGATAAAATGGTTTAATGCTGTAAGAAAATCTCCAAGATTGGGGGGGGGGGGGGAAGCAAAGCAATCCTGTTTTCATGTTACATTCAGAAAGGGGTGTAAGAGTGTAACAGAAATCAAAAATCTACTCTACTCTGTAAATGCAAGCCGCTGCTGCCACCCCCACACACACACATCTCAGAGAGTAACACACACATACACACACTATTTCCTTACATGGGGCTGAGCCATCAATATGCCAACAGAATGGCTGCTGAATAAACAGTTTATTTACCTGTAAACTGTGGCTCTTAGAGTAGCCATCTGTAAATTCACATACAGTACATCGGTACTTCTGAGCTTGCACAAATGCTATCAGGAACATTCTAGAGCTTTGCTCTCCACCCTCCACTCACCCACCCCCACCCACCAAGCCAATATACTCATTCGTCCAGTGGTCGTTCCTCAGTTTCCTCTGATGCCAGACCACAATTGTAAATAGCATGAGACAGAGAGGGTGTGTATTTGTGTATCAAAGAATCAGTTAACAACAAAGTCATCAAATGAGTGGCACTCTGTTAATATAATATGTGGTACAATTCTCTATTATCACCACTTTCCCATCACAATGTTCTTAAAAAAACACTTTTATGGCTTTGAAGACTTCTAACATCTCCAGTTATGCCTTTCCTTTTCTCAAAGAGAATAATGTGCATGAATTTCCATTCCCTGCTAATGTGCACCCCAACCTATTCAGCTGGCATCTGTTTATTATCACCACAGATGGCTGTAGTCTTCTGAATGGCATACCCATCTCTAGGTTGATTCTCTCTCGCCACCATCTCAACTGATGTGCTAATTCCATTGTTACGCTCAACTTTTTCTGGATTCTGTCTTTCACATTGTTGAGAGATGACAGAATCATGACTGAAAGAGTTTCATTCTGTGTCTCAAATGGGCAAATAAGACTGGAGTCAATGCCCAACAACTTTTGAGCTGTATGAGCAGTGGCTTCTTTGGCTTGAACTTATAAATTATTCTGTCCACTCTCTCTGGCAGAAGAATTGCTCTACCTTTGCATCCAGAATGGCTCCCATGCAATGAACACTGATCATCCATTGAGGGAGATCCAACAGTATTATTTTTACATTCTTCTGCAACTTTCCTTTCAAATTTGCCATAATCAAATGAGAAGTGGAAGTATACTATCCAGTGTCACCATTCAGAATTTGTGGTGGCGTAGGGGTTTACTTTTCTCAAGTCCACTTTCAGACATAAACCTATTTCTTTTTTGCTTACAGTGAAATAACAGGAATAAAAACCTTTGCTTTGTATCTTTGAGGGACTTCCACTATTGCATCCTTCTGGGTCAACATTGCAATTTCTCCCTATAATACTTCTGATTGTGCTATTAAATGAAAAATGTCAATATATGGAATTATTTCCAATTTGATAGGATAACTATGAGCTGTGATGGTAAGTACCATTGGTTGTTGGTGATGATGTGCCAAGCAAAGGCACTAAAGTAGATTGAACAGAGCGGATAGTTGTAATTTCCACAATACAGTATAGTATTTTAAACTGTCAGTCCCATGTACTCTTGAGTCAAAATTGTTTTGTTTTGCATTCTTTTCTGCAGCTCTGGATGCAGATCTGAATTTTGTCTGAGTCTGTTGATGGTGATAGCACTTTAGAGATGGTTTTGTTAATGTTCTTTCTCAGCAGCTGATCTCCCTCTTTGGTAAGCATACGGACGCATTTTACTTCCGCTTCCAGGAGCAACGAGGGCAGTGCGGGCCAGATGAATCGCAGTAAACCCACTCGTGTGGATTCATAGGGTGCTTGGGCTTCTGGGAGTTGAAGTCCAAGAACATCTGGAGTGCCAAGGTTCACCATCACAGTCCTAGGCAGATGAGGCAGAATAGGAGGGGCTTCCCCCAAAGGGTGTGGCCAACACTGGTGCAACGTTCCCAGTAACCTAGTTACTCCTGGAACACTTGTTTGTGGCCAGCTAGCTGTCAGTTAGGTACCTGATCTTCATTTTTGTGAACTGCTAGCTCCCCGCTCCCACAAATGTCCAGGACATAGTGACTACTTCCAGGTCCATTACATTTCTTTATGTTCACAAAGCCGGGTGAGTGTGGGGGAAATATGAGCTGTTTCCCTTCATTTCTACTGCCTCTCCACACACTGTGTCTGGGAGTTACTGGCCTATGTGTGGGAGGTAAAAGATCCCTGGCAAATACAGACATAACACATGTAACATGATAATGGTATTTATTGCTTAGCATCTGGGATTTGAGGGGACAGAAAGAACATCGACAGCAATACAGCTCAGATAAGACATGGTTTTCACATATAGCAAAAGAAGGAAGGGCTGAAATAGCCACAGAATCTGTGTTTCGTATAGCAAAGTTACCCTTACCTGTGTATGGTACTTTGTCCTAATGCCCACAGTTTGTAGAAGCGGAGTTTGGGTTTAGGTATATATATTTCTGGAATTCCAAGGCAAAGCACCCATTAGGGTTATAGGTAGAGAACGGTTGACAATGTGTTCAAAGCCCTGTGCATAATTTGGAGATAGAGTGCTTGTGCAAAGTGATCCTTTTTGTGCATGGTGCCTTTCTCACTTTTCCTCAGCAAAGTTCCTTTGGTGAATAATAAGTGCACATGACCAAAGGGCAAATGTAACCTGATTCTGTTTTCCAAGTCACCCATGTTTTTCTTTTACTCTGTACAGTTTATCTATGGATGGGGTATGTTGTCAATTAGGTGTTGCATCACATAACATCCCGTGTTGTGTCATGGCAATATTGGTGGGGCAACTGAAATGTGGTTGGGAAGTACAAGTATGGGTAAGATCAGTGGTGGACATCAGCAGGTTCGCACTAGTATGTGCATACCAGTAGTAAAAATGGCTGCCCCCCACCTCCCCTCCTCTTCCTCCTAGAAGAGGTTTCAGAGGGGGTTGGCTCCATTTCCCCCTTCATCAAAGGCTTTTCCAGGGCTCCATTTCACCACAAAGTGCATTCCCAGAGTGGTTGGGGAGGCACTTTGGGGTAAAACATAACCCTGGAAAGGCCTTGGACGAAGGGGGAAATGGCTTCGGAGGGGGCTCTCTTTCCTGTAGATCTATGAAAATAGAAGCCTCTTCTATTTTCATCACTCTATAGCGAACCTCTGAAGCCATTTCCTCCTTGTCCAAGGCTTTTCCTGGGCTCTGTTTCACCCCAAAGCACATTCCCCAGCCACTCCAGACCACAACCACCCCCACAGTCACATGGCCACGCCCACAGTATGGTAGGAATTTTTTTTATGCCCACCACTGGATGAGATACATGAGAACTGAGTCTGGTGTAAAGTTGTGTAGCCAGTCTGGCTGTGACAATGAGATTGAAGGAGTACAGATTAGAACATAAATTTGCCCCACTCACAACATAAGAAAAACTACCCTGTGGGGCTATAATCCTTGGAATCCCACAGCCACCATGACCACAGGGGGATTTTGAGAGTTACAGTCCCAAACCACTTCCAAGTGTTTGCTTAACTCCATGCGACACACAACTGTGCTCCATTTTAGGCTTCTCTGCTGGTATAGCTTGACCAACAGAACACTTCCGCCAGCAGAGTGTTTAAGTGGCAATATGTAATAGTGGCACGGTGCGTAATATGCCAGAGATATGATGGAGCATTCACCAACTCTAAAGCCCCTCATCTCTAACAATTCTATAGGAAAATAGTGTGCATATATATAAAGGAAAAATGAATTGCTTAGAAACCTAGCAAGATTTGGACATTTGCATATCTCTGTAAACATTTTAATAAGATTTGTTATGTTTCTAGAAGATTAAAAGTTTACAGCAGGTTTTTGAGCTACTTTTTATATATAGTAATAAATTTATAACAGTGCCTAAGCTCAATTTCATTGCACAATTGAAACTGGGGGAAAAAAACACAATTGCCTATTTTATAATATAACATTCCAGCTTGTTTCATGTGTGGTGGTATCTAGATGTCAACAAAATAGAGTGAGACATTCCAGATGAGCTACGCCCAAAAACAGCAGGAGGTTTCATGATGAGCTGCAAAGATCCTGGCAGTGAATACCTAAAAAGAAAAAGAAAGAATGACTGAGACACACAGAAATTAAATAAGTGTATTTACTGCAGTTAAATATCAGTTAAGTCAGTTTCTATGGACTCTGGCACAAAGCAGTAGAATTATTGGGGTAAGGAACAAGCAGCCGTGTTGGTTCATGAGAAAACAGCTTTCTCTCATATACTTCCCCAATAACACAAAAAGTAAAAATAATAATAATCTTTATTTGCTTGCTTAGTATGGGTATCTAAAGTATTGATGTTCAATTCAGGGCAAGTTGGATGTATCTAAGGTTGGTTTGGTATGCAAAACAATTCCCAACAGAGGTAAATAAACGTCTAACATACGGGCATCGGCATACAATGGCCAAAATCCTGTTGCATAGTGTAGTAAACTGGACTAAAGTAGGCCCAATGAATCAAGGGGATTTAGTCCTCTTCTTCTGTATCTAGGCCAGATGTGAAACTGCCAAAATGAAGCTTCCTTTTGGTGAATTCATTCCATAGTTCCTTTCACCTAACCTAGTGTGAGAAAAAGTTGCTGGCACAAGGTGGCAGTTGCTTGAAGTACGCCCAGCTGTCGTGCAAAAGTACCACAATCTTCAAGGAGACTCTGTGTACCCCAGGGGTTTTAGGGAATTAATTCCATAAGTCTGTTTATTCAAATGGAGCTACTCTTAATGTGACTTAGTATGCTAATGTAAGACACTATTAGAGTAGGCCCATTTGAATAAATAGAATTTATGAAGAGTTAACTCACCAAATCCCTACTGATTCAGTGGGTCTACTTTAGTGCAATTTACTCTGCTAAGAACAGGATTTTGACCTCTGGGTAGAACACAAGCATGGATTTTATAAGATGTTGGTTTGGCCTTTCACACTCAACTGTCAACTTTGTGGTTAGTGACTGGAAGTAACTAACTGGAAATATATCACAGTCCTTTGAAGCTTTGTTCTGTAAACAGTGACAATGATTAGTGGCTGAAAGGATGCCACACAATGGATAAAAACTGTAGATACAACATACAGTAATGAATTTAGAGTATACCTTTGAAGTTCATTCTGTAAAGGTAGCTGTAATTAACTGGGAAGGAAAAGGAACCTGGGCTATGAAAAATTAATACATTATAGCATTTAGGAATGGCCCAAGAACCCTTGACTAATATTCAGACTGCAGAGATCCAGACCCAGCATAAATATATATTTCATTTCAGCTGTCTCTGTCTGGATCTTTGTCGTATAACTTTTCTTCCCCAAAACGGCAACTTTCAAATCCTATGAAGAATGTCCAGGTAGACTGAAATGATTGAACCATGTTTCTCTATATTACCATTTCTGATGTTTGGTTTATGTCTATTAATTTTTTTCTGCAGAGATTTCCTCTTTCTCCTATGTAGAGTGCAGATCAATATTGTTGACAAATGATGGCATAGGTCAGTGTAGGCAAACCTATGGCACACATGCCAGAGGTGGCACACAGAGCCCTTTCTATGGGCACACACAATCGTGGGCAAGCCATGCCCTGTGCCACTGGGCAAGCCCCACCCTGCACCACTGGCAAGTCCAGCCCCATGCCACTGGCACCACTTTCCCACCCACCCCTTTGCCAATGGGAAGATGAGAGGGGAGGCTGAAATCCCACCCACGAGTCAGAGGCAGAGATGAGGTAACCAGACACACACACCCCAGGAGCCGAGGTGGTGGTGGTGCATATGCAGGGGGGCATGCACATGCAACATGCTTCAAGCAGTGCACATGTGCATACACCCACATGATGTCGCTAGTGGTTCGCCGGCAACATCACATGGGTGTATGGGCTTGCGTGGTGCCTGCCTGCGTGCCTCCCCCTCCCCCTTGGGCACTCGGTCTCTAAAAGGTTTGCCATCACTGGCATAGATCACAATGCCAGAGGAACAAATAAAAGTTCCTTTGATATTGTGTGCCATTTTTGAGACTTGAAATTATGTTGCCAGAATTAATATGGGGTGGGTATATTGCATTCCTTTCCTTGTAGCATAGGTATAACTATATTAATTATAAGTAAAACTCAACAATGAATATTGTCTTTCTGCAGTGAAGCAGCAACTTTTTAAAGTTACCTTTTTAGTTAGAGGGTGGTGGCCTCACTAAATGGTGCAAGAGAAATCTCTCATGGATCAAGTGGTGTTGACATACATTATGCCTCATGCTCCATTGTGGGTCTTGAAGCAACAAAAAAGTGGATGGGGATGCTACAGAGTATTTCTGCATTCACTGATAAAAGCTGCTCTACTCTGGCCCTGAGGAATAATCACCAGGCCAATCACTCAGGCTGAGGCCACAATCACATGGAGGAATCTGCTTGGATATCTTCCTGCCACAGAAAACACAGCAATCAGAAAGTCACTCCTGTAGCATTCCAGAGAGCTCAGAGAGCCAACAACTTGCTTTGAGGGCACTATATATACTCAAGTATAAGTTGTCCCAAATATAAGTCGAGGTACCTAATTTGGACATCTAAAACTAGGAAAATAGATTGACCCGAGTATAAGTTGGGGGTGGAAAATCCAGCAGCTGCTAGTGAGTTTCAATAATTAAAGTACATGAAAATACGGTAAAATTAATTAATTTAGACATTTGTGTGGGTATGTTTTTGAGTTTTTACAGTCGTGTTAGTGCTTTTTAAAAATGTATGTTTGAATTTGCACCACCTCATTTTGGGACCCTCAGGGTCGTTGACCCAAGTATAAATCGAGTCCCCTATTTGGTCCTTATTTTGGAGGCTAAAAAACTAGACATACAGTACCTTTAGAGCAAGACATTGAAGGGGAAATGAGGCCACAGGCTGGGAGAAACAGTAGATATTAGCCACTCTTCTACATCAGGCCACAGGCCACCTTCTGTCAGCTCTGCATGGGACTACACAGGGATCTATCTAAACCAGTGTTTTCCAACCTTTGGTTTTTGGACTTCAATTCCCAGAAGCCTAAGTCAACTCCCTAAAGCGCTGATCAGCCAATGTACTGACTTAGGCTTCTGGGAATTGAAGTCCAAAAACCAAAGGTTGGGAAACATTGATCTACAGCAAGATGATTTGCCATGACATCAGAATCAACAATAATGGTTCATTGTGGCAAAAAAGAAAGAAAAAGAAAAGTGGAATCAAACCATGGTCTAGAACTGGTTTCATATTCTAGCTTAGTTGGAGGTAGTACACCACCATGCTGAATCCTGACTTTCTACAAAATCTTTCCTGCCAAATTCTATTATCTATTTATGCAGATGGTGGAATTAAAAAAACTATTGTTACATTGCTCAGTCACACTGTAATTTAATGAGCCATGACTCTTGCTCTACTATGATATTGGACTGTTATCACTATCATTCTCTAAGAGAAACATCATATGATAAAGAAATTTATGAGTTTTAATAACACAGTACACGCTAAAGTTCTATTAGTTTCTATGGGACTCTGATATGCATACCTTTCTCTGGAATGTGCCCCAAATTCTGCATTTGGTATAATTCCTTCATACCCCTGAAGAGATCATTAAAGAGCAAAGCAGAACTAAATATTTTTAGCAATACTGCTACTTTAAAGAATTCAATACATTGCATTCGCTTTAATGTAAAGTTTGCTTTACATTTACTCTGCATTTTATGTTTGAAGCACTCATCATTTTATTGCTCTACTAAGTATTTGCAGTGATTATACATCTTGTTGATTTAACATACATTCAGCACAGTTTGGGCTGAAATGAGTCCATTTCGGCACTAGGCCAATATGTCTTTCACAATTTCATTTTAAATTTGTCAAAGCTGGTGCAGAGAAAGAGAAACTGAGTCTCATTTTTCCAAAAAACAACAACAAAAAACCTTCCCATATAATGGAGGACTAGCTCACTTGGAAGAATGGTAACACAGGCTGCATTTGTATATTGTCTTACCTGCGAGTATGTCACACTGAACTCAAAATGGCTTACATTTGAGTATGTATGTACAAGATTATACTATACCATGTTATTGCCATAGTAAATTACTCCATATAGTGGTTTTTTTTTAAAATGTGAGATGTTTTAAAAGACATTTCCTCCACCAATATCCAAAGTGATACAATCCTAAAAGGGCTGTACTGTATTACATGCTTTGCCTCAACATGTTGACTAGGATTAAAGAAAACAAGGCATCCAAGTTAGAGAACCAAACACTCCCCAAGCCTGCATCTTTTAGCTAAGCAGAATGAGTAAGAATCAGACTACAAAGAGTCAAGAAAAATGGGAGATAAGTGAAGATAGCAGAAGCAGAAACATGAATCTGGAACTTAGCTAGGATAAGAACTAGAATGATTTTTTTTTGGGGGGGGGGCATTGCATTTCAATTAACTCCAGAACTATTGCACTTTTAGATTTGACGGTCATTTTTCCCTTTACAGATATCCTGGACTGCCAGAAAAATGAACAAGTATATCCAAGGGCAAATCAAGCCTGAACTGCGCCTGGAGACAAAAATGATGGAACAGAGACACTCCAAAATTGGGTATATCATGAGAGAGAAGAAATTTTTGGGAAAGACAATAATGCTGGAAAAGGTGGAAGGCAGCAGAAAAAGAGGAAGGCCAAATACGAGATGGATTGACTCCCTATGGAACTTTCAGTTTCCAAGAGTTGAACTGGGCTGTTGAGGACAGGACATTTTGGAAACCACACATGCATAGAGTTGTTGTGAGTCAGAAGTGACTTTATCGCACTTGTCAACAATTCTTATCTTCAACACAGTTCATCTTCAACACAGTTCATCTTCTAGATCCCCATAAAGCCAGGCTACTTGTATACACACTTGTATGGCTGTGAGAGCTGGACCATAAGCGCAGAAGATTAGACGCCTTTGAACTGTGATGCTGGAGAAGACTCTTGAGAGTCCCCTGGACTGCAAGCAGAAGTTAACCCGACTGCTCCTTGGAGGGACAAATACTGAAACTGAAGCTCAAGTACTTTGGCCACCAAATGAGAAGAGAGGATTCACCGGAGAAGCCCCTGATGCTGGGAAAGATCAAAAGCAACAGGAAGAAGGGGCAGCAGATGATGAGATAGCTAGATAGCATTGTTGACGCAGTGGGTGTAAATCTGAGCGAACTACAGAGGATGGCATATGACAGAGGAGCCTGGTGTGCTGTGGCTTCATGGGGTCGCAAACAGTCAATTGTGTCGTGATATCACTTATGACAAGAGACACACCACTTCAACTACATCACTGCTACATGCCCACACCAGCTAACTGTTCCTTTTTAAAGTTTCAAAAACAACCACAATAATGCTGTATTTGGAAGGGAAGATTTAAAAGCCCTTCTAAGTCGTGAATCTCCTCTTTCCTTAAAAGGCAGCAATCGGGCCTCTCCCTACCACTATTGCTGCAACTACTATAACTAAGACAGGAGAATGAGAGCATAGCAAATTACTCTAAATTGTTTGCACAGATCCATGCTTGGAAATGCCGTTAAAAATGCTGGGATACTAGATTAGAATGGAGTGTTGTTTAATGAAGTTGTGGTATAATCTCCACCTTGATTTAGCATGCTGCTAATTCACCATTCATCAATGAATCCCTGATTTATTTCCTTAAAAGCAGGCAGCATTAGCAAAAGCAGAATCTACACAGAATCCTACAAACAATAATTTATCATAAATTGTCTAATAATCACCTTTTAATCTATTTCCTATTACAGATGTACTATACCTGCAGTTATTAGATAAATGTTCTAAAAGTACATAAAAATAATACCTATGCTGAGTAGAAGCTGTGTAAGGAGGAATGCATTGTGCTAGAATTGATTGCAACTACTGCACATAATAAAACATGGTGATTAGAAAGTGTTACAATGGCATGTGGAACCCTGTTGATGAATGAATATTCAGTATGCTCTGGAACAGTCATGATGATTAGTCCTACAAAATTACAAAGTAATGACAAGCAAGTCTATGCTGTAGTCAGGGCACCATTAACAAAAGCTTCCCATGAATTTATTGCAAACCAAGGCCTGTTCTAATGGGTTGCTGTGCATATTTAGGGTTTCCTTTCTACCAGACCAAATCCAATGACATGTGTAAAAAGGCAAAATTATTGCCTCTAGGTGCATTCAACTACCATTAAAAACACCATTACAACCAAATGGAAGATCCCATTAATTCTAATATTACTAGGTTAGGAAGAAATTTTGAGTTGTATAAAAAAACCAAATAGGGAAGGAGGAACTTGTTGACTTTTTTAGAATCGGGCAATGATTTTAAGACATGTAATTATCCTAACATGCGAAGAATATATCCGTACTAGCCAATTACCCGGCCTTGCTCAGGTCCCCGCCCCCCATACATGTGTCCAGCCACCTGTGTCAGGCCCCCACCCAGCTCACAGTGATATCACAATCAGGTGACCTACCTGGGGCTATGACATTAGCATCACTATGTGTCCGGCCACCTGTGTCAGGCCCCTGCCCAACTCAATTACATCACAATTGGGTGACCTACCTGGGGCTATCACTATGGATACTACCACTAGGACACACACACACACTCCTGTCGAGTATACCTCCCTTTGAAGATCAATTTAGGGGCATACACCCCCTCATGGGGCTCGTGACCCTTGCAGTAACCATCCAGCACGCCCAGGTACGTGTGTTCCACGTGTAGATTTGTGTTCACCACATACAAGAGGACACCTCTGTTTTATATATAGACTAGCAGAGTTTGCCCGGCGTTGCCGGGCTGTTTTAAATTGTGTTGGAGGGGGGGTGTTGGTAATGTTTGTAAAAAAGAGGTTAGTCTGCAATTGTTCTTTTTAAAAATTTTATTTATGCAAAAGTTCCTTATGTTGTCATTTGTTAAATAGATTTTATTGTTTTGATACTGTAAAGTAATAACTTGTATTTTGTTATTTTTCTAATGTATTTTTGAATATTTGTTTTAACATATATGTTAATTTTTGTTACGATGCCGAGTCGTCGTGGAGGGAGGACGTGCTGGTGAGTTGTCTGGTTTTTTTTCTTCTGGGGTTTTTCTTTGTTTTGCTTTTGTGGTGGTGAGCTGGGAGGTGTTTCTGTTTGTTAGTTTTTGTTTAGTTTTAGGTAGGTTAATTGGTTTGATTTTTTCTGGCTGTGTTTAATTTGTTTTCTTTCGTTGTTGTTTGTGTAATTTGTGGTTTTTTTCGTGTTGTAGTTAGGTGTTTTGTTTGTGGTTTTGTGGTGTTGTGGAAGTTTTTGTTTGTGTATTTTGTGGTTTATTTCTTTTGTTTATTAATGTTTTTTAATTATTGATTTATTTTTGTTTTATTATTTTGTAATAGTTTTGGTGTTTGTTTTTGTTGGTTACGTTTTGTGTATGTTGGTGTTTAGGGGTTGTTTTGGTGTGTGCGCATACACACACACTGGGCTGGTTTGAAATGTCCTGGCCAGTAGGTTTGTGCTGCAGTTGAGTTCGGAGGCTGCGCCTGGGGGAGTACCTCTGGGAGGCGAAGGCAATGACTGGAGGCCTGTTCACTGCCTTTGCTTCCCGGGGAATTGGTTCACTTTCAAGGGGGGGCGAATGCATCAGTACCTCCCCCCCTTGATTCCCCCCCGTTTTTGGTGTGTGTTTTTTTCACCCCGGCACAACGTTTCTTGAGGCCGGTGGTGGTCTCGCCGTGTCTTCGGCGGGGTAGCGTGGAGGAGAGGGCGTCCCTCTTCTTCCTGTTGCTCCGGGAAAGAAGGACGGCGGGTGTCTCGCGGTGGCGTTTTTTGGCTTTTTATTTTGCGTGGCTGTGAGGCGCTGCGTCCACCTGCAGTGGACTTGCGCTCCCGTTGCGTTTTGTATTTTTATTTTTCACCCCGGGTTTCTCAGCGTTCTGTGCGCTCATGGCGCGCAGGACACTGGGGCTTGTAGTTTTGCGTTTGTGGTTTCCGTTCGTGCAGTGGTTTTTTTCTTGCTGCTCAATTTTGATTGGCTGCGGCACGTTTCCCAACGTTCTTTTTCTCGCGCCTCTCAGCCTGATTGGCTGTGGCGCGGCGCGGCACATAGGATGTTGGGTATTGAAGTCCTTTTTCTTTGTTTGCGTTCGTGGGTCTCCTGGCCCACTGGCGCATTTCTCAACCCGACAGTTACCTCCGTACCCAGTTCGGGCAAATGCACGAATGCTTGGTATGAGATAGTATGGCCGGGTGCGGGATCCTTTGTCAAATGACAATGGTTAACGCTTGGATTTATAGGTATCGATAAGATTTCAACTGCTAGAAGGAAACAAAAATAAGATTTCCATGCCATTTCACAACAAATATTTGTTAGCTGCACAACGTAAGACTGAGTAGTTTGGTCCTTTTACAGACATACCATTCAAATAATTCAATTTAAGATAAAGCAAAAAAAGCAAACCTCTAAGTGGATAACAATTCAACTGTAACATATTATTAGTGTGCCTGATTTATTTTTATGCTGTTGAGTTATCTATGCCTGAATTCATACTTCTTTTTCCAGCTGACATTAGCCTTATGTACCGTATTTTTCGCCCTATAAGACGCTCCGGCATATAAGACGCACCCAATTTTAAAGGAGGAAAATCTAGAAAAAAAAGATTCTGAACCAAATACTGTACTAAAAGGGAAGAAAAAAAACACATCTTTTCAGAAACCCCACATGTCCAGGTACAATAAAGCCACCACAAAAATACTCAAAGTCAAAATCTACCTGCCCTAGTCAATCTCCAAGAGGAACAAAGGGCCGGGAGGGCACGATGCTTCGCAGCAGCGGCGTCTTCAGAGCCACGGAAGGCTCCCTTTATCTCCCCGCCGATGGTGGGGGTGGGGAGAGCGCGGCTGCGGCAGCGTCTTCGGAGCCTCCCGGGCCACGGAAGGCTCCCTTTATCTCCCCGCCGATGGTGGGGGCGGGGAGAGCGCGGCAGCGGCGGCATCTTCGGAGCCTCCCGGGCCACGGAAGGCTCCCTTTATCTCCCCGCCGATGGTGGGGGCGGGGAGAGCGCGGCAGCGGCGGCGTCTTCGGCTCCCTTGGCCAGGGAGCCCTTTTAACCTCCCCGCCTGGTGGCAGGGGGCGGGGAGGGACGGCTTCGCGCGGCGCGGCTCCCTTTATCTCCCCGCCGATGGTGGGGGTGGGGAGAGCGCGGCTGCCGTATATTTGCCGTATAAGACGCACCAACTTTTCCCCCCCAGTTTTGGGGAAGAAAAAGTGCGTCTTATAAGGCGAAAAATATGGTAACATCACTAGAAAAAAATTACAAGATAAATAACAGATACCCAAGGAGCTGATCTGATACCTATTATTTCAAACAATAGAAAAGTATTCAATTTAGTTTTTAAAAAATTGGGATTTGTACTCTGTATTCAGGAACACTATTACTGTAAGTACATAAGACACAATCTGTCGAATTGAAAGGCAATGATTACGAACACAAGTGAAGAGGGATATTTCTGCCCTAAAAGCTCCCAAGCAGCTATAGTGAAGAGAGAATGCAGCCTAAGAACTCACTCGCAATTTTGCCAGAATGAAGTCTCAAACTACTGGTTCTCTCTCCACATCTTGGGATTCTTCCTTTTCTGGCTACCATTCCCATACTTCTCCAGAGAGCATGGCCAGATGATAACAAGATCCATAGTCCATCAAGTAAACTTTCCAAGTTCTGCTCTAAATCTTTGGATGGTACCTGTTAAGCATCCTTTGAATCAACTACACTTCTACAGCTCAAATTTGACACAGCTGCAACAACACTCTGTGCATGCTTTGCCCTCCTCCACAGTAGAAATCAGCAGTGTAAGAGATACTGGCTGGGAACAAGAAGTGCCAAACTGAAATGAATCATGGTGGGTACTGACTAGGGTTACTGACAGAAGAAAGGTATACTTTCCAGGAGCGCAGAGAGCATTACTATCCTGAGGGCCATTTCACATGTTACTTTTTTTAGGAATAGTATTTTGGTTATATTTAGTCTGTACTTAAGAGCTGCAAAGCAAACATATAGCAAATCCAGAACTTGGATAAATTACTCTTCAGGATGGCAGCTCCCAGAACCCGCTAACCAACAAAGCGAGTATGAGCTGCTGGCTGGGGGATTCGAGATGGTGTGAATGAAAATATAACCTTTCTGAGCCCTGCATGCTTTCTTTTTCATGTCCTGATCAGACGCTGGACTGCCAAAATGAAGCCACTTTCTTCATCCTGTTATTTTCCAAGCGCAAGTCCTCTTTGGCAGAAACTGGCAGACCAGTAAATAGGCTGAATTCTGTGTCATAAGAACATAAGAACATAAGAACATAAGAACAGCCTTGCTGGAACAGGCCACAGCCCATCCAGTCCAGCATTCTGTCTCACACAGTGGCTCACCATTTCCTTCAGGGTATTCCCAAGCAGATGCCTTCACCTGCTTAGGATTCCCTGGAAATGATATTGAGAGATATCCTGCCTATCTCTCCAACCCGGAGGTTGTCCTTAAGTATCCATAATTATAGCCATTGATACTCTTGTCCTCCATGAACTTGTCTAATCCTTTCTTAAAGCTGTCAAGACTGACAGCTGTCACCACTTCTTCTGGCAGGGAGTTCCATAGACCAGTAATCCTCTGGGTGAAAAAATACTTTCTCTTATTTGTTTGAGAACTAGTACCCAAAAGTTTCATCGAGTGTCCCCTAGTTCTAGTGTTATGCGATAGGGAAAACAGTTTTTCCTTATCTACTTTGTCCACACCGTGCATGATTTTATAAACTTCAATCAGGTCACCTCTTAGACGTCGTCGTTCAAGAGTGAAAAGGCCCAACCGTTGCAGCCTCAGATGGTAAGGAAGGTGTTCCAGTCCCCTAATCATTCTGGTTGCCCTCCTCTGCACTTTTTCCAGCTCCATAATATCCTTCTGGAGGTATGGCGACCAGAACTGTACACAGTATTCCAGATGGGGCCTCACCATAGATTTATAAAGAGGCAAAATGACACTTGCTGACTTATTTTCTATACCCTTCCTAATGATCCCTAGCATTGAGTTTGCTTTTTTCACTGCTGAGGCACACTGGGTTGACACCTTCATTGAGTTGTCCACCAGGACACCAAGGTCCCTTTCCTGGTTTGTCGCAGAGAGTTCAGACCCCATCAGTTTA
Organism: Bradypodion pumilum; assembly: GCA_035047305.1. Taxonomy (NCBI): domain Eukaryota; kingdom Metazoa; phylum Chordata; class Lepidosauria; order Squamata; family Chamaeleonidae; genus Bradypodion; species Bradypodion pumilum. Next base: position 122,110,630 of record JAWDJD010000004.1, read on the forward strand.
TAAATGTAATTTGGGTTCTTTGCCCCAACATGCATCACTCTGCACTTACTAATGTTGAAACTCATTTGCCACTGTTTTGCCCACTCCCCCAGTGTCGAGAGATCCCTCTGAAGCTCCTCACAATCTCTCACAGTTTTCACTACCCTGTATAATTTAGTGTCGTCAGCAAATTTGGCTACCTTGCTTTTTACTCCTACCTCTAGATCATTTATGAAGAGGTTGAAAAGCAGGGGTCCCAGTACTGAACCTTGGGGGACCCCACTCTTTACTTCCCTCCACTTGGAGAAGTGTCCATTTAGTGCTACCCTCTGTTTCCTGTCCCTTAGCCAGTTGCTGATCCAGGACAAGACCTGTCCCTTTATTCCATGACTGGTAAGTTTATTCAAGAGCCTTTGGTGTGGGACCTTGTCAAAAGCCTTCTGAAAGTCCAGATAAACAATGTCAACTGGATCCCCCTTATCCACATGCTTGTTGACACTGTCAAAAAATTCCAACAGATTAGTGAGGCATGATTTGCCCTTGCAAAAACCATGTTGGCTCTCCTTTAGCAGCGCCTTCTCTTCTATGTGCCTATTAATTCTATCTTTTAGGATGGTTTCCATCACTTTACCTGGGACACATGTCAAACTGACAGGTCGGTAATTTCCTGGATCACCCCTGGATCCTTTTTTGAAAATTGGTGTTACATTCGCTACCTTCCAGTCATCAGGCACAAAGCCTGATTTGAGGGAAAGATTATATATTTTGGCTAGGAGATCAGCAATTTCATCTTTAAGTTCCCTGAGAACTCGTGGATGGATTCCATCTGGTCCTGGTGATTTGTTAGTGTTTAGCTTAACAAGACATGCAAGGACCTCCTCCCTGGTTATTTCTATCTGGCTTAATTCTTCGGTTTCCCTCCCTACGAAGATAGGCTCTGTTTTGGGCATGTGGCCTCTGTCTTCTTCAGTGAATACTGAAGCAAAGAATTCATTGAGTCTCTCTGCAATCTCTGTTTCCTCTTTAATAACCCCTTGCCTTCCATTGTCATCTAATGGTCCAATGGCCTTCCTAGTTGGGTTCTTACTTCTAATGTACTTAAAGAAGTCTTTGTTATTTCTCTGAGTATTTTTAGCTATACGCTCCTCAAAGTCTTGCTTTGCTTTCCTGATTGTTGCCTTGCATTTGTTCTGCCAGAATTTATGTTTCTGCCTGCTGTCCTCATTCGGACAAGCCTTCCATCTTCTAAATGAGCTTTTCTTGCTCTTGATCACTTCCCGAACAGCTCCTGTAAGCCACATTGGAGTCCTCTTGGACCTGGCAGTGGCCTTTTTCCTTTTGGGTATGCATTCCAATTGAGCCTCTGTTATTGTTTTTGTAAACAGCCTCCATGCCTCTTGGAGTGTTTGGACTCTCTCAATTTTCCCTTTCAGCTTCTTTTTTACTAGTTTCCTCAACTTTGGGAAATTTCCTTTTTGAAAATATAAGGTCTCTGTGTTAGATTTTATCAGTGACTTGCGGTCTATGTTCAAGTTAAACATAATTGAGTTGTGGTCACTGTTCCCTATTGGATCAGTCACATTAACATCTTGCACCAGATCCTGAGTATTACTCAGGATCAAGTCAAGGATTCTTGTACCTCTAGTTGGGTCTTCAACCATCTGTCCCAGGGAACAATCATTTAGCATATCTAGGAACTTTATCTCTTTATCATGTGCTGAACAACAGTTCACCCAGTCTATGTGAGGGTAATTGAAGTCCCCCATTATAACCAGGCTTCCCTTCTTGGATGCCTCCTTTACAACATTCTCCAACTGCCAGTCTCCCTCAAGAGTTTGGGTCGGAGGCCGATAGTATATGCCTACTGTTAGACCATCCTTGTGGCCTGGTACTCTTACCCACAAAGCTTCTAATGGTGACTCCAAATCACCTAGATATTCCAATTCATACGATTTTATCACTTGTTTGACATACAAGGCCACACCACCTCCTGTTTGCCCCTTCCTATCCTTCCTGTACAGTTTGTAGCCTGGGATAACTGTATCCCATTGGTTATCATCCGTCCACCAGGTTTCAGTGATACCAATAATATCAATATTCTTATTTATTGCTAAGTATTCCAGCTCCCCTATTTTGTTCCGGAGGCTTCTAGCATTTGTATACAAGCATTTATATATGCTTTTCTGACACAGTCTTTTGTGTCCAGTTGCATTGTTAGACTGCCTCTTGCATCCTTCTGCTAGAATGCTAGTGACTAGCTCCTCGCTCTGCTCAGTAATTTTTGCATCCTCCTCACTACTCAAGTACACACTTTCCCGAACCGGATGCTGCCCAGCTCCTGTCGGCTTTCCCCCAGTTATCAGTTTAAAAGCTGCTCTGCAGCCTTTTTGATGTTGAGTGCCAGCAATCTGGTCCCATCATGGTTCAAATGCAACCCATCCCTCCTGAACAGATTTGGCTTGTCCCAAAATGTTCTCCAGTTCCTGACAAATCTGAAACCCTCCTCTCGACACCACCGCCTCATCCACGCATTGAGGCTTCTGAGCTCTGCCTGCCTGGTAGGTCCTGCGCGAGGGACAGGCAGCACTTCTGAAAATGCTACCTTGGAAGTCCGGGACTTCAATCTTCTTCCTAACAACCTGAATTTGGCTTCCAGGACAGACCGCTTGGTCTTCCCAACATCATTGGTACCAACATGTACCATGACAACTGGCTCGTTCCCAGTTCTCTCTAACAATCTATCTAGATTTCTTGTGATGTCTGCAACTTTTGCACCTGGCAGGCAAGTCACCATACGGTTATCATGTGCATCACAAATCCATTTCTCTGTATTTCTAATTATTGAATCGCCTAGTACAAGGAGCCTCTCTCCTGCAATCTGTTCATCTACATGCACCTCATCAACCATATTAAGGGACAGAACCTCAGTTTGTTCCTGTTGTTTATCTTCCTGGATCTCATCAAGTGTGATGAAAGAGAGATCATCAGGTGGAACCAGTTGTTCCTCTGTGTGTTCCTCATCAGGTGTGATGAGGGAAAGAGCCTCAAATTTATTCTGTAATTTCAGACTCTCAGAGTGATCCCCTACTCTTCTCCTCCTTTGAGTCACATTCCTCCAAACATCTCCCTCCTGAGTTAGTGAAGGGCCTTCTCCCTCAGAACTGTGCCCTGTCTCTTCTTTGTCCAGCATAGTCTGTTCCGCTCTGTCCAAGAACAGCTCAAGCTCCTTAATTTGTTGATGGTTAGATATGCGGGCCTCTAGCTGCTGGACCTTCTCTTCTAGTAGTGCAACCAGCTTGCACTTGCTGCAAGTGTAGTCTCTCCACATTCACACCATGTGTGGTTGTCCACCAGCAGTCCCCATATAAGCATGCTGGTCTTGCATTTAAGGACTCCAACCCTCAACCTATTCAGGGTCCTCAAGGTGTCGTAAGGGAGATTGAGATATTCAGCTATATCCACCTTTAATGATGTTCCTTTCCCACTGGGCTCCTTCCTTCATCTTCCAATTTGGTTTTGCTCTTCTGTACTTTCAAGAATGTTTGCTCTTGCCATAAAACTCTTCCTGGATCCAAGCAGGGGGTTGGATTCCATGGCCTAAAACAGTGATGACAAACCTTGGCACCCCAGGTGTTTTTGGACTTCAATTACCAGAAGCCCAAGTCGGCACTCCTGCTGATCAGGGCTTCTGGGAATTAAAGTTCAAGAACAGCTGGAGTGCCAAGGTTCGCCACCACTGGCCTAAAAGGCCCCTTCCAACTCAGTTATTCTATGATTCTAAGCAAATGCATATATGTTGACACCTGTCAAAAACCATGCATGCATACAAAAATGGATCTCTTGAAAGACACACACATATTTGATGAAAACAAAATGGAGGTTGCTCAGAAAGAAGTCACAAATATGCTATTTTAATTGTACATTTTTGAGCCTGGCTCTACATATGATCTATGAATGGCACACAGTATTTTGGAAGAAACAGATCCAACTGTCAAAATGAACAAGAATAGAGACACAGATGGATGCCATGCATTGGAACAACAGGAATAGGATAACATAATGATACAAAATGTATGGTAAATACTGTCGCAATGTGGAGAAGCTGCCAATATCTCTTTTAAAAGTCCAGCTTTAAAAGCACTGTAGAGGAGAAGCCATTTAAGAAGGTTCCAAATCACCATTCATTCCCAAAGATTTATTTCTACTCAAAAAGTTAAAAGTTATCAATCCATTTGAATACAAAAGTATACAAAGTCAAGAGCAGGGTGAACCTTCACAGGAATTTTCTAAATGCCAAGTGTAGCAAGTTTAAGTGGCAAGTTTTAGGTTTACAGTCCAATGCTGTCTATTACAACAGAAAGCAATTCTCTTCACCCAGAGATCTTTTTCAGCCTCACCTCAAAAGGTGGAGGTAGTGCAATGGACCCAGGACTCTTAAATGAGAAGTATGTGCAGTAACACTGAATTAATTATCCATTTCCCAAAGATTGGTTCATCAGTGAAACCTGTTACACCACCCAAAATGTGATCCTATCAAATTGCACATGAAGGCAAGTACCTTTCTATGACATTTCTTTGTTGTGTAAACAACAGCAGTATTGTGTTCAGAAAAGTGGGGGTGAGAGGTTAGAGGAATTCAGCTTTTCTTCATATCTATCACAAAAGGAGATTTGGCAACCGCCTTGAGGAAACTATTTGTCTTCTTCAGGAAGATTTTAATTTTATTTTATTTTATTTAGTTTTTCAACTTGTTCGCTGCCCACTTAGGGAAGCCCGACTCAGGGCAGCTTACATATTCTAAAACCCTGCACAATAAAAACGGTTAAAAAACCCCACCTACATTAAGATCTCACCCACCCCAAGAAGCAGAGAGAGGAGCATCTTATGGTAAAAACCAGTGAGCAGGAGCCACATTGCCCTCAGGGCCGCACACCTGCCCTGCCAGCCAGGTCTTAAGTCCTTTCCTGAAGGGCAGCAACTCCGTCTGCAAGCGTAGCTCTACTGGCAGGAGGTTCCAGAGGGCCGGTGCGGACACGGAGAAGGCCCTTTTTCTTGTGCCAGAGAGGTGGGCCCCCCTGGCTGATGGAACAACTAGAGAGCCCCTCCAGTCCACTCTGGTTGGATGGACAGACGTTTTTAGGGCGATGCGGTCTCCTAGGTATCCTGGCCCACTACCATATAGGGGTTTAAAGGTCATAACCAGCACCTTGAATTGCACTCGGAGGCAAACTGGTAACCAGTGCAGATCCCAGAGCAGGGGCGAGGCATAACGCCTACGCCCCATCGCTACCTGGGCCGCCGCATTCTGGACCAGCTACAGCCTCTGAATGGTCATCAAGGGCAGCCCCATGTAGAGAGCATTGCAATAGTGAAGTCTGGAGGTGACCAGAGCATGTGTGACTGTAAGTAAAGAGCCCCTATCCAGTAGCGGGCACAACTGGCGTATCACACAGAGTTGTGCAAAGGCCCTCCTGGCCACGACCGCCACCTGCTCTTCTAGTAGCAGTCGAGAATCCAGGAGGACCCCCAAGTTGCGCACTGTGTCTGTCTGGCTGCCATCCAAGACCAAGGATGGCAGCTCCCGGAATAGCGCAGGACCCCAAACCCACAGCCACTCAGTCTTGCTGGGATTCAATTGTAACCCGTTGACCCCCATTCAGTCCCCCACAGCCTCCAGACAAATAGATAGGACTTTGACAGCATCGCTGGGGTCCCCACGGGCTGAGATGTACAACTAAATGTCATACGTGTACTGATGGTACAGCACCCCTGGGGAATGGATGATTTCACCCAGCGGCTTCATGCAGATGTTAAATAGGAGAGGAGAGAGCACCGAGCCCTGAGGCACCTCATATTTGAGGGGCCTTGGACTGGACCTCTCACTCTCCAACCACACCAACTAGGTCTGGCCCTTCAGGAATGAGGAGAACCAGGACAACACAGTGCCCTGGATCCCCAACCCTTTGAGCCTTTCCAGAAGGATACCATGGTCAATGGTATCGAAAGCCACTGAGAGGTCAAGGAGAGCAAGGACGGATGGGTGACCGCCAACCCGCTCCCGCCAAAGATTATTGATCAGCGTGACCAATGCCATCTCCGTGCCATACCCGTGCCTGAATCTTGACTGGAAGGGGTCCAGATAATCCGCTTCATTCAGGACACCTTGCAACTGACGCACCACTGCCTTCTCCAATACCTTCCCTAAAAAGGGGAGGTTGGAGACTGGCCTATAGTTAGATGGTACCGCTGGGTCAAGAGATTATTTTTTCCAGGAGTGGGCGCACCAAAGCATGTTTCAGAGGTGCTGGAAACACCCCCTCCCACAGAGATGCATTTATTATTGCTCCAACCCAGCTACCTTGGCAGGTAGTGGCACGAACAGCTGCAAGGAGCCTGTCCACTTCATCAGGGACAACTGGATCAAATCGATCCCAGAACACACAGCAAGACTGTGCTCCGGTCCCCTCTGCATCCTCCCCATCCATGCCTGGATTTAGCCCTGAACGAATCCGATCGATTTTCTCCACCAGATGGTCAGCAAAGTCCTCAGCCGAACCCTGCCAACTGGACAATGCCCCCCCCCCCCAAGGAGAGACCTAATTACCCGGAACAGGGTGGCTGGGCAATTATCAGCAAAGGCAATAAGGGTGGTGAAGCATTGCTGCCTCACCACCCCCATCGCCACTAGGTAGGCCCTAATAGTGGCTCAAGCGAGTGTCCAATCAGAATCATCCCGGGTTTTCACCCAGCAGCGCTCTAGGCGTCTTTTTGCCTGTTTGAGCTCCTGCAGTTCTTCCGTGAACCACGGGAATGACCTAGCACCATGGGCTCGGAGAGGCCGTAGTGGCGTGATTTCACCCAAGGCCGCTGTCATCATCCTGTTCCACAGGTCAACAAGCACCTCAGGCTAATCGCACAACTGACCCAGAGGAAAATCCCCCAGTTCCTGCTGGAATCCATCCGGGTCCATTAGTCGCTGGGGGTGAGCCAGTTTAATGGGCCCAGCCTCCCTACAGTGAAACATCGCCCCCAGAAAGTCCAGAGTCACCAGATAGTGATCTGACCAAGATCAGAAGAGTGTTCTGGTAGTAGCAGGATACAATATAATATGATGAATCAAGAGTTAAGGATTGTCTCTTAAAGGTATTTTCAAAACGATACACTAATGACTAGCAATGGTTATATGTTACCAAGCAAGGGTTCCCAACCTTTTCAAGCTGGGGGCCAGGTCACGCTCCCTCAGTCAGCTTCGAGGGTCGGATGGCCATTTTGCCCTGCCTGCATGATGGGGGTGGCCATTTTGTCCCAGCAGCTTCAAAGAGTGGTGGCCATCTTATTTCTTGAATGACCTTGGAGGGGTGGGAGGCACATGAAATGGCACCACAGGCCTTAGGTTAGGAACCCATGCTATAAAGAGAATGAGAAGGAAGATCCAGTACTCCAGTGTTAAAAAGTAAGAATGGATGCATTTCAGTGCAAGCTCAGTAACTGAAAGAAGAGAATGGATTTTAAAATAATGCATGTATGGGAGGTTATCTTCAACATCATACAGTTTTCCTTCCTATAGCTGTTCCCGAGGGCTTACTGTTGTTATCTTTCTCAGGATAGCAAAATATATTCTGCAAATAACTGGTGGAAGTGCTGCTGGCTTGGAAATTTGTTTTAGCTCTTATAAGTTGACTGGCATATTTTTTTTGGGTTCTCTTTGTTTTTTTGTTTTTTTGCGTGCCGGCTTCCTCAGTGCCGGGCTCTTTAAATTGGTTTTTGAAGGTTTTTGTTTCATGTTTATGCAAATTTTAATTTAATTTAATTTAATTTATTTTATTTAATATTATTTAGTTTAAAATTTAATTTTGGTTTTTAAAATGTTTATTTTTACGCATTTTTATTTTTGGCTGTGGTTTTTGGGAGTGAAAAGTGATTTCTGGTTTTTTTGGTATTTTTTGAGATTAGTTTGATTATTTATGAATGTTTTTATAACTTATTTGATTAATTTTGGAATTAATCTTATTAGTTTTAATATTTTTGAATGTTTTTTCTCTTTTGGCCTCTGGGTAGGGGTGGTGAGCTTTTCTGCCTCTCTACAATTCTTATCTTCTGTCCTCTGGGTGTCGCTTCCGGTAAGTTTTCTCTTTCTTTTCTCATTTGAGTTCTGGTCCTCATGGATAGAAGACATCTTTTGGTAAGCTCTCTGGGGTTTTTTGGGGGGTGGGTGGGTGGGATTTGGGGGGGGGGTCTGTGTGTTTTTTCTTGTTTCTTTTTGGCTGTTTTTGTGTTTCATTTTTGGATTTTTGTGTTTTTGATTGTTTTTGGTTTGTGTTTTTGTGTTTATTTTTTCAGGGGGTGGTGGCTTTCTTTCCTGCGGGCCATGCTGGCTAGCCCGTAGGAAGGAAGGGCAATGGCGGGGAGGCTTTCTTTCCCACGGGCCATGCTGGCTGGCCCGTGGGAAGGAAGGGCAATGGCAGGGGGGTGCTTTCTTTTCCACGGGCCATGATGGCTGGCCCGTGGAAAGGAAGGGCAGCGGCGGTGGGGGGTTTCCTTTTTCCCCCGCGGGCCATACTGGCTGGCCCATGGGGAAGAAGGGCAGTGGCGGGGGGTTACTTGTATTTTTCGCGCGCCGGCTGGCCCTTCAAACGGAAGGGCAGCGGCAGCGGGGGTTTCCCCCACGGGCCATACTGGCTGGCCCGTGGGGAAGAAGGGCAGTGGCGGGGGGGGGTTACTTGTATTTTTCACGTGCCGGCTGCCCTTCGAATGGAAGGGCAGCGGCGGAGGGGGGTTGGTTTAACTTGTATTTTTCGCGCGCCGGCTGGCCTTCGAACGGGAGGGCAGCGGCGGCGGGGGGGGGTTCTTTTTTTTCCCCACGGGCCATGCTGGCTGGCCCGTGGGGAAGAATGGCAGCGGTGGTGGGCTTTTTTTTTTTTACTTTTTTTTTCGCGTGCCGGCCGCCTCAGCATTCTGCTAACGGCGCACAGGACGCTGGGGCTTGTAGTTTTGGCTGCGCATGTTTGCTTACTGCAGCGGTTTTTCCCCTGCTGCTTTTTTTTGATTGGCCACGGCGCATTTCCGAACGTTCCTTTTACAGCAAGGAACGTTGGGAATTGAAGTTCCCTTTTTTGTTTGCGACTGGGGGGCTCCTTGCCTCGGGTCGAAAATTTCAACCCGACAGTTACCTGCGAACCGGGTTCGGGCGAGTGAACAGAGGCCCATTACGGGCTAGTGGGGCCTGGTGCAACATCCTTTGTCACATTCCAATGGTTAACGCACCATTTTATAGGTATAATTATATTTATTGCATTGTCGTTGTATTTCTACCTTTAAAACCAAGGAAGTAAACATTTTCTCCAGGCAAGTATTCAGAGACACCTACAGGAGTAGCTTTGTATCACAAAGTTCCCTCATGTGGTAAAAACATCTCATAGCGCAGCAGTAAATGCAGCCAAGGGACTGAGAGAAGTACCACATCTGGTCCTGGATGGTATAAGATGATTGTTTGTGGTCTACAATTCCCTCCTGCCCAGCAAAAGAGACAGAAGTACTTGAGAACTGTTCATTGTGTCAAGGCAGATTCACAGCAGCATAGACAATACTTGCTGGGGGGGGAGGGATTCCTATGAATGTATCCCTTTCTGTATGCCGCTCCTTTCTGAAAGAATATAAAAGCATAAGAGTACCACAGCTCTCTTTGGATGAGAGCAGCGTTCCATCTAGTTCATAATCTCTTTCCAACAGTAGGCAGGCCATTGCTTTTGGGGAAAGGTTTCTGCACCCAGGTTCCCTTTTGTTATCATGCCTGTAGAGCAAGCATTCACAACCTACAGTCCGTGGGCCAGGCCCGGCCACCGACACCATTTCATCCAGCCCCCGACACCCTCACCGCTCCCGGAAGCGGAAGCAAAACATGTGCTGCACATGCACAGAACACTGTTATATGCATTCTGCACATGCGCAGCATGAGTTTAACTTCCGCTTCCAGGTAAGAGAAACCATGTGACCAGCCCAATCAGCTGTCCAGAAGGCGTGGTCAGGCCCGCGACCTGAAAACCTTGAGAAACGCTGCTGCAGAGTCACATTATGCCTGTGCCTCACCCCTACTAGGGGAGCTGCATTGGTTGCCAGTGTGCCTTCAGGTGCAATTCAAGGTGCTGGTAATTACCTTTAAAGCCCTACATGGTAGTGGGCCAGGATGCTTAAGAGACCGCATCACCTCAAGGACATCTGCCCATGCCACTAGAGCGGACTGGAGGAGCTCTTTAAAAATACCAACTGCTAGAGAGGCTCACCTCTCTAGCACTAGAAGAAGAGCCTTTTCCGTATCCGCTCCAGCCCTATGGAACCTCCTGCCTATTGAACTGCGTCTCCAGATGGAGCTGCTGCCCTTCAGGAAAGAGTTGAAGACCTGGCTGGCAGGGCAGGTGTGGGGAGGTGGAGAGGGAGTAACTACCACCTCCCACTGGCTAATTTAGAGCAAGATCACTCATGCTTTTAAAAGTTTTTAACTAGATTTTTAATTGGTGCGGATGGGAGGTAGTTTTTCAGTGTTTTTAAGAATATTAAGAGTTTAAACATTGGGGATTCTATGTACACCACCCAGAGTCGCATGTCAATTGGGGCGGCTATACAAATTGAATAATAAATAAAAATAAATTAACTCCCAGATGCCCCACCTAGCAAGGCCAAGGCCCAAGGCCAAAGACCCAGAGAACCCAAAGTCCCCCACTGCTGGTTTAAAGGGACTTAATCCACAATGATTCCGCAAGAGCACCATGAACGCTTTACTGAAATGAATCAAAAGCTTGTAGAGTAACAGGGGACCTCTGGGCATATAAATAACGGCTCAATTTGGATGAAGCATGTTGATATTTTTGTAAACAAAAAATACATCAAAGTATCAACAAATGCTGGCAATCCTGTACTTCTCCAGGAATGAAGACCACGGTTGGGAGGACATCTTGTGCCAGTCCACATGGTGTTGGGCTAGAACTACCATCTTCCCTCACACTGGCTATACTAGCTTTGCATTCCATCTATATCTGAACAGCCATAATATATGTGTAAGATACTAGGATGTTGAAATCAACTTAGCATATCTACCTTGTAACATCCCAGTCGGGGTTCATTCCAGTGACGGACCCTCTTGAATCCGCCGAGTATTTGTAAACCACTAGCAGGCACTGTTTACAAAGCTCAACTATTCGTTGGCAACACTGGAGCTGATCAGCAGTCACCGCTTCTGTGCTTTTACTGAATATCGTCTCCCAGGAGCTCCTGTTGGCATGGAAACAGACATGACCTGATGTTTTCTGTCACAAATGGCAAGCTAAAAGCTTTACTCCGCCCACATGAGAGATTTAGCCATGGAGAAGGACGAGAAAAATAATACACAACCTTGCCCATTTAGTGTAAAGAACCCACCCTGTTTCACCAGCAATATAAATACAAATTACTAAGTGAACTTTCAGTTTTGAAGAGCTCCACAAGATGGTTGTTCAGTGAGTGACACAAAGCTTCTATGGCAGGACTATTTAGGGCAGGGGTCCCCAACCACCAGACTGTGGACCAATGCCAGGCCATGGGCTGTCCTGAACTTGGCCATGGGGGGAGGTTGCTGGGAGCCCTGGTGACAGCCTTCTGCCCTTGGCATGCTCTGCTGGGTCTGCCTGGCGGAAGGCTGGGGGCACGGACTTCAGACACAGTGGATGGGTAGGTGCCCAGGCCCCTCCTCCACACTGCTTAACTGTGGTGGGGCTCCACCTCCCACCTGTGTGCAGTGAGAGGCCTCACTGCCAGAGTCAGCAGCTGGGCCCCTCCTTGATTTTGGGATGCAGAGGGGCTCTTCCCCCCCCCCCACCTGTGCACAGTGTGCATTTTGTTGTGTGCTTGCACCGTCTGGCCCCACTGCCCCCACTTGCCAGTCCATGGAAATATTGTTTGGCATGAAGCCAGTCCACAGTGCTGGAAAGTTTGGGGACCCCTGGTTTAGGGGTTAGGATGGTAAGATCATCCAGATGATCTTTCAAATGGATTTTAATATAAGATGGGGGCACAAATCAAGGTTCAAAGAACTCTTTGAACTTCCCAATCCATTTGTTAAAAGTAACCATCACATGTACAAGATTTCATATGTGAAATAAAACAAAAAAACACAAAATATGATCGTCTTCAACCTCCAATGATGCTCCTAGCAAGAGCCACTGTCCTTGAACTTATTTCACAGGGCAAAGCACATAATAAGTATTTTTACTGAATGAACTTCAACTAGTGAACAAGAAGGCCTGGTCCAAAGAATAGGAAGAGTGGACTGCACTGAACAAGTGTTGCTTTTGTGTAAGCAGGGTTTCTGATGCCTGGACTTTGCAAGTCTGCATTCTGTTGGGAGTCCAATGGAATTATATCTGTTTATTGTATTTACATCTCTCCTTTCTCCGCAGTCAGGACCCCAAGCTGGCTGACAACATGAATCAAAAACAGATGCAGCTAAAACCACAGCAAGTTTATAACATTAAAGACCAAATTAAGTAAGTTACCATATTAAAACGAGTGCAAAATTAAAACCATGCAAGAACTGCTTTAAAGCACCAAGGAGGTAAAGAAAAAGCAGAACATCCAAAACAGCCTTTCTCAGCAGCTAATCTGTGCCCAGTGGCTTGTTAGAATAAAATGGCTTTTGTCTGCTGATTGAAGGCAAACTGGACCACCTCAGTCTGCCTTAGATAACAAACTGAACATTTTGGATCAAAAATGATTGGTACATCCATCCATTGGTTTCTGAGAAAGAGGCGCTCCATAAGATAGCACAGTCCCAAACTGGTCAAAGCTTTATATTTCAGCACAAGCACCTTGACTCTGGCATGGAATGCAATGGGCAACCAATGCAGACTAGCCATGACTGGAGTGATATGGTCAAAATTGCCAATCCCAACCACCAGCCTGGCAGCCGCATCTTATACCTGTCTCCATGCCAGCTTCAAGGTTAGTCCCACATAGAGCTTTGCAATAGTTAATTCTGGATATTACCAATGCATAGGTTAATGCTATCAGGGATCTCCTGTCAAGCTGGGCTATGTGTTGCAGATGAAAAAATATAGATTTGTCTGGTGCTGACACCTGATTTTCCAGTGTCAAGGACCGGTCAAGCAGCAGTCCAGATTATGTACATTCTCCCTCAGAGGGAAGACAACATCCCCCAACTTGAGGGGAATCCTCTCAACTTGAGACCAGTTATCTCCTATCAGCATCACCTCCAACTTATCTGGATTCAGCTTCAGTCTATTATCCCCCATCTATGCCATGACAGCCTGAAGGCACTCTGGATGGCATCCACTGCTGAGGTGGAGGAGAGATAGAGCTGAGTATCATCAGTGTACTGGTGAAATCAGGCTCCAAAACTCCTGATGACTTCACCCAGCAGCTTCATATATATAATAAACAGCATTGGGGAGATTGCTGACTGCTAAGGTACCTCATATTATTGTACTCAGGGGTCAGATGATGCCTCCCCAAATTGTACTCTCTGGACACAACCAACCAGGAAGGACTGGAGCCAGGCCCCTGATACCTATCTCAGAAAGCCTGTCCAGGAGGATACCATGGTTTCTGTTATCAAAGCCAACTGAGAAGTCCAGGAGAACCAACAGGGAAGATTTACCCATCAGTCTCTTAGAAGGTCATTCAGCAGGGCGACTAATACCCTCTCAGTGACCTGAACCCAGATTGGTGTGGATCAAGGCATTCAGTACTCTCCAGAAATGTCTTCATCTGGTCTGCCACCACTCTTTCTATTATCTTGCCCATAAAAGGGATATGATCAACATGGTCAGTTATTAAAAATTGCCCACTGCTAGATCGGTTTTTTTCTCAAGATGTGTAAGGAAGGTTAATTAAAAAAAACTCTCTTTTCTAACTATCCTCCAAGAAATATACAGGGTTGGTATCTCCAAGAGTTTACAGGAGCTCTGTGAAACAGGTTGAGCGAAGTGGTAGTAACTTGCCCATTGTCATCCATTGAGTCAGTTTCATAGGAGAGGAGGGATCTGAATATCAACTTCCACAATTATTACCATACACTCTATTTGCTATACTAACAGGAATCCTATTAGGGGTTCATGCAAGATATGTGTAAATTGTCATGGGTTATTGATAAAGTGTTGAAGTGCACCTCAGTTGTGATCAGGTACACAACCGAGAGCTATGCAAACTTTATGCAAGCAAGCAACAAGTCTGGCCACTATTACACATCAAGGTACATATAACCCTGGCATGGTATAGTGGTTATAGTCCTAGGTTATGATCTGGGAGATCCAGTTTAAACTTCCCATAAAAGACATGACATCTACTTGGTGCATCAAGTCAATTAAAATCACTTAGCACATCTTGCCCCACAGAGTTTTTGTGAAAATAAAAGAAGGAAAACATTATCAATTAAGAGAAAGAATAGAATAATAAGCATTAAAACCAAGGCCAAGGGAATTTCTTCAACTCAAGAGTTGATTGCCAAATTAGGAAGGGTCTTAGGGCCATACTCCAACATGGGATAGACTATGCAGCAGCCTGTTATGTCTTAAACCATTTCCTATCTTTATTCATTAATTGCAGGTAACACAAAAGGGGCTTGGGGAATTGACAGAAATCATGCTGGCAGTTAATCTGAGAACTAAATGCCAACCAATTTTCCAGGCTTAGAATATGGAAGCAAAGGACAGATTCCCAATACCACCAGATTCTAGAACCTACATAACAAAGTAGAAGAAAACAATAACAAATTCTATTGATATCAGTTCTGAAAATTCCATTAAAAAGGAAGATTATTATGAGCTAAAACAAATGATATACCCTTTAAAAACACTAAACCACCATCATCCCAGTATCAGAATTAAGCAGAAAAACATTCTGAAAAGATTAAGATTAACAAGCAGCACAAGTAAAACTATGGGGGAAAGATCACAGTCAATTTAAATATATATTCAGCTCTTACCCTGAATTGCAGCAGAAACAGTTCCAAAGCCCTTGGCCATGGCTCCATAGCAAGCGATTAAACACACGGTTTAAAAGTCGGTACAAATGTAAACATTCAATATCTGAAACTCTCCAGATACGCTGCAGAACCGAACGAATGCCTGCTTTCACAATATCTAAAACCTAGGAAAGGATTGTATTGGGGGAAAGCGAAGAAGGATAGGGACTTTTTCTTAGAAAATCTTGAAAAAGCAAAGCATTATCATTTAAAGATTTAGGGGGCAGTGTGATAGATTTTAACATTCTGCTCTTTGTTCTGTTTTCCGGTCAGTGCTTGCAACTAAAAAAATTAGATATTAGGTTTAAAATTATTAGGAGAATTAACTTTTTTTTCTCACCCTCAACTGAGAGAAATAAAATAAATTTCTAAGCATAAGAAAAGTACTTTTAACCATCTTTCTCACAACCGATCGAACAATCCTGGCAGGTCCTTCAGCTACATAAACTACTAGTGCCACCATATAGGCTTAGTAATAGCTGTACCATTATTGACCTTATGTACTAATTTGATTAACTCTGAGCAGAAACGCTCCTTTTTAAGTGCCCTCATTTTAGCTTCTGTCTCTTGGTATATTTTAAATACCCTCATTTTAGCTTCTATTCCTTTTGCTGTACTATGCTGGTCTTGGAACGTAATAAAGACTGATTTGATTTGATTACAGTGGTATCTCGAGTTACGAACGCCTCTTATTACGAAATTTTTGCAATATGAATGAAAATCCATTGAAAATAATTCCTCATTATGGATATTTTTTTGAGAAATGAAACAGTTTCCCTATAAATTATGTGGTATACAGTATCCTTTAGTGGCCACTGCTGGTAATGCATTGTGTTTTGCATTGTGTTTCGAGTTACGATTTTTTTTTAATACGGAACATCCTGGGGAACGCATTAATTTTGTAATTTGAGGTACCACTGTACTTTTAACTAAACTTTCCTTTCCTTCATGTTATGGCACCCTCAGATCCCTTTATATGAGCTGATATGACCCCCCATGTTTTGTGCCATTTACTAAACTGAGGCAACCCCATTCTCCCTATTTGTAGCTCAAGATAGCTAAACCCAGCACTGATTTATAGAATTCTATGACATAACAAGGTAATCCTCTCACCTCATCAACAGCAGACATTTAATGTTGTAAATATATAACTAGAAAATCACTTTTGGCTGAAAACATGAACAAAAAAATTGACAAATTCTCTAGATTAATTTACATGCTGCACTTATTTATTTAAAATGTAAAAAGGAGGACATCCAACTTGTCATAGGGAGGAAGAACAATGCTATTACAGTAAAACCCCTACTTACGGGGAGAAAGTCCGTTCCGTAGTTTTTTTTCTTAAATCAGTTTTTTATGTAACTCGAAACAAACCCATAGGAAAAAGAATATTTATGTAACTCGAAGTAAACTCATAGGAATTCGTGTAAATCGGGACATGGTTTTAGCACAAAATCATTATGTAAGCTGAATTTTATGTAACTCGACTTATGTAAGTCGGGGTTTTACTGTAGCGAGGTACAGATAAAATTCTCCCTTGTTCGAAAACCAGCCGTGTCCGACTCTATGGGGTTGTTCTTATCTCCGTTTATAGCAAAAGAGCCAGCACTGACTGCATCTGCAAATGCTTCCAAGGACATGTGGCAGGCATAACTAGAAGCTGATACACATGGAACACTGTTACGTTTCCCACCAAGGCAGTACCTATTCATCTTCTAGCAATTTCTTGATTTCGAATTGCGTGGTTGGCAGGAGCTGTGACAGATGACAGGCATTCACTCTGATGTGAAACATTCTGATCTCAAACCGATGATCTGCTGACCTACCAGTTGTCAAGCTCAGCATCTTAACCGCTAAGCCATCATGGCCCTGCTATAAGTGAACTGGTGCTCAATCAGTATACGGATGGGTAAATACAACTATGGTGTACTTGTTGGAGTGTTCAAATGGGACCTGAGATACTAGTTCAAGTCCCCTGTTGTGCCATGAAATTTCCTGTGTCACCTTGAGCAGCTGGTTCTTCTGCACGCACCACTTTTAATTGCTTTTTAACAAACCAGCATTGCATAACTGTTTTCAAAGCTTTTATACTGCCTTTCCATGTAAAACAAGGTACTTTAGTCAATTAAACAGTAAGTCAATGCTGCCACACACCACAGTTCTGACTGATTTCTGAATGCTTCACAAATGCACAGTCCTACAAGGAGACCCATTTTGAGGGGAGACTTCTTTAATTAGTAATAAAGTGTCACTGGTTTATCACCATACCTGTCAAGTTTCGGGAAATTTCTGTCAAACCCCCATATTTTACACTCTTTCCCGCCATCATCCCGTATTAGTTAGATTGCAATTAGACTGGAGTTTGACTGGAGGCCAGCACAGGATAAGCATAGCTGTCCAGTTTCCTGTTTTGGCCAGTTTCCCTTATTTGACAGAGATTTCCCGAAACTTGACAGGTATGTTTATCACATTGAAGGAAAGCAAGACCAAGTAGATGACTCAGATAAAATGACAAACAGTGCCGTCACCATTTAATGCTTTTATTTAAAATTGTGCTTGGCTAAGGAGTGGGACACGAAGAGAAATGTGAATGTATCTCGCAAGAAAGGACTACCAGCATTCTTATATGAACTTCTCTCTCTTTGTTCAATTTTGGTCCAGTGAAACTTGTTCTACCACAGAATATTTCTCCCTTCTGGGTGCATGCTTTGTTGTTTTATAACTCGGTTTATTTCTGTGACTATGTGTCATGAAGGAGACATTTTAAAGGACCATGTGTCCACTCAGACCCAGAAACCTGCCCAGGGGAGATATACAGATCCTCAGGAAAGAAATTAAAGCTGTTCGTATGAAATCAACTCCCTCTGCCTGAAGATAGTAGCTACTTTATTCCAGTTCATTCCAGAGTTGATGAGAAGCCACTGACTCACTTCTTTCTACAATTAACCTATCAATTCCAATCTTCTGTAAATGAGGGTTAGAAGTGCATAGGCTAAATGCCGGATGAACAGCTTCCACTCAAAATCAAAATGTGAAACCAGAAGCATGAGAAGGTTGCAGAGATCATTCTGTGGCTTTAAGGCTAATTGTGTATGAGTTAAACTGATGACTGATTTGGAGAAGAAATTCTACAGGAAGGCCTAAAGCAAGAAAGGGGGCAGTACGTGTGTATGTCTCACATAGAATAAAAGGGAGGGAGGGACAGACGCATAAACATCTAAATACAGTAAGCAAGTTTATACATAATGCATTAGAATGTGGATGTATAAAGACAAAAACTACTTTCTCATTTGTGTTCTGATATTTTGTATTACCATTCCTATTATCTTTCAGGGGCTTACAAAAAAAAAGGGATATTTTTCTTCCAAAACTGGGATATTCACAACAGAGCATACAGTTTGGGAGAACAATTTCCTCCACCCACCTTCAAAACAGTGTAAAGGGTATTTTTTTAATTTATGGTGCACATTATGGGCAGAAACCTTAGAGGAAGGTTCACAGGCAAAAATGCATATGTTCTCCCCTTCTCACACCTAACTCTTAGTGCAAACAACTCTACACAAGAACACCTTCCATGATCTGTCTGCAAGGACAAGGCACAATCCACACAGTCATTTTTACAGGATTAAGCCACGGTTCATACAAATGGCGGTTTCTTTACTAATGACGTGTAGCCTACCTTTTCTCCATGTCTTTTTTGCCCTCACAATAACCCTGTCAAATATGTTAGTCTGAGAGAGACTAACCCAAAGTCACCCAGTGAGCTGCAATGACAAATGGAGATTGGAAGTTGAGGTTCCCCAGTCCTAGACCAATACTATAATCATGACATCATGCTAGTTTGAGTGACTGAGCCTTTAAGTCTTCTCCCATAACTATTGCCATACATATACCCTGCCCTTTGTGACTAGGTGAAAACATTCCTCTCGTTGTTCACGCCTGTAATATAGCTCTGTATTATTTCTTGCCAATATACACCAATCAAACAATGCCACCATTTATCCAAGTATGGTCAATACTTCCAATAAACATAGCTACGTTACCATTCTCTTTATCCAGATTGTTTTATTTGTGTAGGTTGGCAAGTAATGGAGCCATGATGTCTGGCTGTTAAAGTCTTTGTAATTGCTGGATATGCTCCCTAACTAAAAAAATAAAATTAAAACTTTAAAAATAATATCCCTCCAGTATATCTGAACATACTGCCACCTGCTTCCCTTTCTCTCCCCCCCACTCCGCCCCATGCCATGTTTCTCTCCCAATGGTTATAGCCATGCTAGTGTATAAAACACTGGGTTTCAGATCATGTTGAGCACTGTATTCACAAGTCACATTTGGAAACCCTTAAGCAGCAACATCAATGTCAAAAGTTAAGCTACTTGTTAAAACACACTCTTCAAAATGACTCTGATTGTTCACAGAAGTTAGGATTAAACACACAGAGAAGCCTACAGTATCCGTGCTTCTGCCAAAAGACATTCTAAGTTCACCGACACTTCAGGTAATACCAGCCCCCCTGAGTCATCAGGCAAGTCAAACAAAGACATTCGCCTTTGCAGAAGTGTCATTTTTCTTAGTAATGACCAAGTATATCCTCTCTGTCCAGACTGTGTGCCTAGAGTACCACTTATATTTGTCAACAGAAGAAAGCAGATGGACTGCCTGTTTCTTTTCTTGAACCCACCTTTAGGGAAAAGGCAGGCGGGCCTGAAAAAACAGCCACACACTGGAATAAACTGGGTGTTTTGAAGAAAGATGAATAGAAGATTAATCCTGAGGAGAGGAGAAATGAGGCAACGTGGCCAGGGAAATATTTTTAACCCAAGATGCAGAAGTTAACATTTTTGGACAACGATGCCCAGAATAGCCTAGCACAGTAATGCCGAACCTATGGCACACATGCCAGAATGGCACTCGGAGCCCTCTCTGTGGGCACCCGTGCAGTCACCCCAGCACAGAGTTTGCCCTGCCCCCTGCCCAGCAGCCCAATGGGAGCAGTTCTTCCCTCCCCCAGGAACAGAGTTTGTCCCGCCCCTCTGCTCAGCAGCCCAATGGAAGCATTTCCTTCCTCCTTTTCCTGTGTTGGCACTTTGCGATAAATAAGTGAGTTTTGGGTTGCAGTTTGGACACTCGGTCTCTAAAAGGTTCACCATCACTGGCCTAGCAGCTCAAACAAACAACTGTTGTGGCAGTCTATTAAATCGTAGTCTGAAAAAGTATAACCCATGTTTTAACCTCTTGGTACTCTAAATTGGATGTGATGACCCACCATGTTTTTAGATGTTTAGACCTCAAGTCTACAAAACAGAAAGTTACTTTTTCTTTCCTTTGTTGTGTAAGAGCTCATGCATATTGGTGGTGAATTCACACCATGAGATAATACTTTCTGACTCAACATTTTGGTTTATGCTTGCAGAATGCCAGTATCAGGATGCATTTAGGAAAGGTGTAATTTACAGAAATAGGGTATTTAGCTGGAATATTTTCTTGCACCTTTGTTATGTATGCAAAGCCAGTGCATTTTGGTGGAGAGAGGGCAAGATGTGGAAAAATGTGTAAGACACTGAGGGTGGGTTTCACAAACATTATTTCTCTTATATCAGGAGTTCTCAACCTTTTAAAGCCGGGGCTGGGTCACTCTCCCTCAAACAGCTTCGGGGGCTGGACGGCCATTTTGCCCTTCCTCCACCACATCACACTTCTGGTATGGTGGAGATGGTGAGGGGTCACATGAAATGGTGCTGTGGGCCGCATCCAGCCCACGGGCTGGAGGTTGAGAATCCCTTTTTTACATCATGGTAATAAATGTCATCTTCCAGATAGTATTGGACTATATTTCCCATCAGCCTTTGTCAGTATAGCCAACAGGGGGAAAGTGGAGTTAAAATTAAATATCTTAGTTCAGTTGTTTGTTCATTTAATATATATCCCACCATAATTAGTACCGAACGCTACTCTAGGCAGCTAGGTAACCTTTTCACATGCATCCACTAACTAACCCCAACAAAAACAACTCTGAAAACAAGTTCAGGAATGGAGATCTAAATCTATATCTATAAAACCAAGGTGTCCTGGCGTGAGTTGCTTATACAAATCCACACCCCTGCACCGATTGCGCTGAAACTTGGCACATACATACCTTGGGCTGGAGAGAGGGTTACTGCGGGAGTCACAAGCCCCATGGGGAGGGGTACGCCCCTGAAATTGATCCATAAAGAGGACACCCCCACCAACAGGAGAAAATGCAAGGGAAAAAAGCCAATGGGGGGATTGAGATGTCATCGCCAGAGCTCAACAAATCCCCGGTTGACCAGGTCTGGGGCTCCGTGACATCACAGGACTCCACCCCTTGGCCAAAGGGGATGCCACCACTGACAGGAGGAAAAAAAGCAAGGGAAAAAAGCCAACCAAGGGTGATTGTGATGTCATCGCCAGAGCTCAACCAATCCCCGGCTGGCCAGGTCTGGGGCTCCATCATCATCATCATTATTGACTGGGTTGCTGTGGCAACTGGATGGGGGAATAATAATAACAATAACAACAACAACAACAACAACAACAACAACAATAAGATGATGATGTCATGAAGCCCTAGACCCAGTCAGCTGGGGATCGGTTGAGCTCTAGTGATGACATTGCAATCGCCCCTGGTAGGCTTTTTTCCCTTGCTTTTTCTCCCCAAAAACAGGTTGCAAAGGCCCACACCAGATGCCAGAAACAACCAGGGGAGGTGACTGTGCATGCACGAAAATCCACACACGCGCCTAACCCTCCCTGATGTTCCTGGCTGTGGCACATGCATGAAATTCCGTGCATGCACCAAAGCCACCCAGCATTCCAGGTGGCCATTACGGGTGTCGCTGCCCCAGTGACTACTGTTGGGACGATGGGGGAGCTGGGCTGTGATGGCTGCCTGCTGACTGTAATCACTGGGGAGGCCACCGGAGACCACTGGCCCTCAGTCTGGCTTGCCCAGGCACCGGGTCGTGATGTCTATGCAGCCCGGCACCGTGTGAAGCAGCCCCCGGAACCGCCTCCTGGCCCGTCCGGTGTTGGAGCCCTGATGCGGCAACGCGGCACCCGGCAAGACCTAGGCCACTGGCACCATCACGAGGGCGATGACAGTGGACAAAAAGGTAAGGCAGCAGGGGTGCACGCCGGGGAGGGAATGGGCCCGGGTCTCTCCTCGGCCTGGGTTGGGCCCCACCCAGGTAATGCCAGGTACCCCTGCTAGTGCTTAATAGATATGAGGTATAATGTGCTTCCTAAGCTTTTAAAATATAAATACCTCCTGTATTCCCAACTAACTCACAGTTGAGGACTGGGCCAAATATAATCTGTTTGTGTTAGAGATGAAAAATAATGGCAGTAGGCCCCTTCCTTATCCACAGGGGATAGGTCCCAAGACATACAGTGATTGCCTGAAACTGCAGAAAATAGAAAGAAGAGGGTGGCAGATAATGAGATGGCTAGATGGTATTGTTGATACAATGGGCACAGAGCTGAGCGGGTTGAGAATGGTGGAAGAAAAGGGTGCTATGGTTCATGGGGTCACACAGGGTCGGACTCAACTATGCGACTGAACAACAACGGCATAGATTACATTGCAACTGCAGTGGCTTAGTGATTAAGATGCTGAACTTGACAACTGGAAGGTTGGCAGGTCAGCAGTTCAAGACCCAAGTACTGCATGTTGGAGTGAGCTTCTGCCTTTGTCCCAGCTCCTGCCAACCTAGCAGTTCAAAAGCAAAAAATTGCAAGTAGATAAGTATCACTTCAGTTAGAAGGTAACAGTGTTTTGTGCACTCTAGATATGCCTGCTACATGACCATGGAAACATCTGCAGATATAGACAGCACTGGCTCTTTGGCTATAAAGAGAGATGAGCACTGCTCCCTAGAGTCAGATATGACTGGCTTTCGAGCAAGGGCAACCTTTACCTTTACCTATAGATTACATTATGCCCTTTAGGAAAGACCTCAATACCTGGCTGGTGGGGCAGATGTGGGGTTATGGTGGTAGAATGACCCCTGCCTGTTGGCTTATCTGAATGGGTATGATCTCCCATCGCCGTCTCTGGTTATGGGTGGGGTGGGTGAGATGTTTTAATTATGTGAGTAGGGTTTTATATATTTTTATGGGACTATGTTGTAAGCCGCCCGAGTGTCTGTCAATTGGCCGGCAATATAAATTGAACTAACTAACTAAATAAATAGTATATAGAGGACTCTAACGGCCTGTTCTGTAAATGCTTCTTTGAAATCTGATGGCATTGATATAAAACTGCCAGTTTCTGGGACCCTTTCCGTGGATCCTGAGGCCACAGCAATGTATCCTCCAGTATGTTAAGGAAGCATCCATCATCATTAGTATCAAATGCTGTGGTAATTAAAACAGAAAGCTCAGACGTCTTGTGCAGAGATGTTCACCCAAGAAGACATTTCTACAGGTAAGTAACACCCTTTTGCAAAGCCTATCCACATCTGGGTCAAAATGTTCTACAATCTAATTTTGAAGTCTACTGGTAAATTGCAATATGGCTGCCATGGTTATCGGGAGTCTCAACAGCTGTTGGAACACTGATACAGGCGGGTTGGGCCAGAGAGCACCTTGTGAATCATATCTACCCAAGAGTTTGTCCCATCAATAGGAAGGAGAGCCCTGGCACAAAGTGGAACTATTCAGCCAAGCAAAGAGAGAAAGAACATTCTGAAATGATGCTGCTCTCATGGTTGGGTGAAAAGGAACAGAAGGATCTTTGTCAAAAGTGTCCTGGGGCATGTATGGCAGTGTTGTAACAATGGAGTTCATGCTGAAAGCTACCCAGCTTCATGAGTGGCCCTGCTCTGGCAAAAAATATATATCTGCATATGTGATTGAACAAGTCCACAAAGAGGAACCATCGTTTCCAATAACACAAACAGGGATCATACACCACCTTTCCCTCTCGCACCTTGTGCCTGTTAGGAGTTTTATGAACCAATGCTGGCAAACAGCTGGATACTGAAAGCTCAGGATGCCCCCAAACTTAGGGAAACACAGTGGCTGAGCTTGGTGACTGAAAGGTCGGTAGGTCAGCAGTTTGATACCTGAGTGCTGTGCAATGAAGTGAGTGCCCGTCATCTGCCCCAGCTCCTGCCAATCTAGCAGTTCAAAAGCAAAAAAATTGCAAGTAGATCGGTACCGCTTCTGCGGGAAAGGTAACAGCACTTTGGTGTCTAGTCATGCCTGCCACATGACCACGGAAACGTCTGCAAAAGCCGGCAGCACTGGCTCCTTGGCTGTAAACAGAGATAAGAACAACCCTCTAGAGTTGAATATGACTGGCTTTCACACAAGAGAAAACTTGATTTTTTAGTTAGTTAAGTTAATGATAACAAACCAGGAGACCAGTATAAAATCATCAGAGACCATACTATATCAACAAATTATCACAGAGAACATACTAAAAGGTTTAGCAGAGGTAGGAATGTTAACAAAAGGAGATGGCTAATATAGTTAATTATTCTTAGTAACTAAACAATTAGAGAAAGCTTATACAACTCACCTTTCGTTGTTTTACAGAGTCTAGTTTTATTAACCAATAGGAGGCCACTTTTGATTTATGGTATTTCCAGTTATCCATAATCTGTATAAAAACACCAAAGAGGATTCATGACAACAATGCCATTTCTAAATAAATCCTATTTACTGCCATACACCCAGTACATTGAGATTGGTTTTTAAGTTGATTAGGCCTAATCGCCAATCCCCATTTGGGAACAGGGGAAAATGCATCCTGCACTATAATAATAGTTTCATGTCTGAAATTATTCTGGGTTGAAAGGGTTTTTGTAGAAGAAACTCAGTTCAGGGAATGCCCAAATGAAGCTCCTTTCATGTCCCCCAAGAGCTGGGATAGAAATGGGTGCTCAATCAGTCATGCAGTACCTGGGTCTCGAACTGCCGACTTGCCAGCCTTCCAGCTAATAAGGCAAGCTTCTTAACCACTGAGCCACCTGAACTGTGCCTGAAAATGAAGCAATCGGCATACTTTGTGATGCCTTCTGTTTTAAAATGCTTCTTCCAATTCAAACTTGTGAACTCAAGGTTCTTAAAACACTGAAAATTACTTTTTACTATAGAAGACTCAGATCAATTCTGAACAACTCCACCAGATGGCGCAAATATTTCTCAAAAAAGATATGTGCTAAAGAAACACAAGATTGGGATTTAAAGATGAGCTATACAAATGGTGAATGAGGGACAAAGCTTATTTAAACTATTGTCTTAATATACTATTTAATTTATAATTTTAAATTACTCAAGTGCCCAGTTGACCAATACAGAAGGATTTTTTAAAGTATTATTTTCTTCCCAAGTACTGGTCTCTTTCAAACAACTCAAATGATGTTCTTATGGTAGACATACTGTACTGCATTATATATTGTTAAGGAAGCACTCATCACGATTAGTACCAAAGGCATTTCATGGTAATGTTTAGTGAGCATCAAAATGATTTTATCTATTCACTATTAGCTCCAAGGATTTCTTGGATGAAGCAGATTATTGATTGATTGATTGATTGATTGATTGATTGGTCAAATTTATATAACCGCCCATTCGGCAGGCGACTCTTAGATTACCCATTTCAATCTGACTTCAGGCCTGGCAATGGGACAGAGACAACTTTGATGGATGACGTATGCTGGGAAATTGACAAAGGGAATGTGTAACTGTTGGTCCTGCTGTACCTCTCAGTGGCTTTCAATACTATTGAACCATAATATTATCCTGGGCCTTCTTTGGAATGGGACTTGGAGGCATTGTTTTATAGTGGCTTCTGGTCCTTCTTGGAAGGAACAGCTCAGAAGACAGTGCAGTGTCCTGTTTGACTGTCTGGCTGTTGGCCTGTGACATCCCCACAGGGTCCTGTTTCATCCCCCATTGCTTTTAACAAATACATGAAACCAGGTTTGCCACACCATTATGCTAATGACATCCAACTCTATCTCTCCTTCCCACCAAATTCCAAGGAAGCTCTTAGTTCTGAATCAGTGTCTGATGTCAGTAATGGGCTGAAGGCAAACAAACTGAGACTTAATTTATATTACAGATGGGCAGCCATCTGCCAATGATGTTTAGCTATGAATTCCTGCACAGGAAGCGGGGTTGGACCAGGATTTTTGGGGTGCCTACCATATCAAGAAAACCAAGATAATGGCAACAGGCCCTATCAGTTCCTGGAAAATAGATGGGGAACAAGTAGAAGCGGTGACAGCTTTTACTTTCTTAGGATCTAAGATCACTGCAGATGGGGATTGCAGCCATGAAATAAAAAGGCGACTGATGCTTGGGAGGCAAGCTATGAGAAACCTGGGGAACATAGTGAAAAGTAGAGACATCACATTGCAAACAAAAACTAGAATAGTCAAAGCAATGGTATTCCCAGCGGTAATGTATGGTTATGAGAGCTGGGCCATTAGGAAAGCTGAGCACAGAAGAATAGATGCCTTTGAAATGTGGTGTTGGAGGAGAATTTTGATAGTCCACTGGTCAGCAAGGAGAACAAATAGGTCAATCTTAGAAGAAATCAACCCTGACTGCTCCTTAGAAGGTCAGATAGTAAAGATGAAGCTAAAGTATTTTGGACATCAAATGAGAAGAGAGGATTCACTTGAGAAGGCCTTGATGCTGGGAAAGGTGGAGGGCAAAAGAAGGAGGCAGCCAAAGATGAGATGGCTAGATGGTATTTTGGACACAATGGGCACAGAGCTGGGCGGGCTGAGGAGGATGGTGGAGGACGGAGGTGCCTGGAGATCAATGGTCCATAGGGTCACAAAGGGTCGGAATCGACTGTGCGACTGAACAACAAAACAGATGGGCAGCCATCTGCCAATGATGTTTAGCTATGAATTCCTGCACTGGGAGCGGTGTTGGACCAGGATTTTTGGGTTGCCTCTATAAGAACCAATGTAAGAAGACATTTTGTCTTGGGTCATGCTATTCATCCATCTAGCCCAGTACTGTATACTCTGATTAGCAGGGGCTGCTCAGGAACAGAGACAGATTACAGCATTTCCCGTGACCAATTACGACAAGATGTCATGAATTGAACCTTCAACCTTCTGCATGCAAACAATGCACTCTCCAAGTAGGATAACAGACTGGCAATGGTCCCAGCTAAGCCAACATGATAGCTATTTGTCCTGGAGGAAATTCCCTGCAAAACGTAAAGCCCCAGCCAGACTCTGAGTTTTAAGGAAAAAAATGATGAAATAAAAGAAGAAAACTAATTCCACTCTCTACCAGCTACAGGACGGGAACAAAGCTTTAGAATCATAGTGGCAATAATGCTATCAGGCTGCTGCCTGATAAGAACAGCTTCATCAGGCTTCCCTTACCCTGAAGTATTTTCACTCCAGAGAATCATTCCTTGAATTATTTCCAAACTAAAATAGTCATGCTAGCATTTCTTTTCCCCTAATACTCTGCCCATCTCGTTTTCTTTTCATGCCATGTCTTTCCAAATGCAAATGTGTAGATAAAGACTATCTTGTTTTATTCAGCATGTGTCATTTGAGTTGAAGGGGAGAATAAAAACGTTCGAATTAATTACATGCCTTCTAACTTCTGTGAGAGTATTTGTCTCCATCCTCTTGCACACAGACAGGAATGGCGATGAGGTGGATTACAGAAGAAATCTGCTGGCGTGTGTCAACGAAGAAGAGTGGAGTCCGTGCACTCATTCTCAGGTATCCCTCCCACCCAGGGCCACCATCAGGGGGGACCATCAGGACTCCCGTCCTGGGCCCGGAGATGACGGGGGCCCGGCAGTACCGGGAAACCACTGATGTGTGTGTGCATGCATGCACAGGAAACCACAGGGGCGTGGCGGCACTGGGAAATCACTGATGTGCGCATGCGCAAACAACTGACGCATGCGCAGGAAACCACAGGGGCATGGCTAAAATGGGGGGGGGGGCTACTGGGCCCAGAAATTTCTGATGCCGGCCCTGCTCCCACCATCACCTCACCAGCAGTTAAACTCATTTCCCTTTTCCAGTATTGCACCTACATCTTCAATTATTAATTCTGCTTCTTCAGTTGTTTTCCCTGGGTATCGGATCTTCATGTCATTGAAAATGACAAGAGTATCTCTCGTCAGCAATTCCTCTTGTTCTTTTGTTCTCTGCTGCATACCAACCTGCCAAGATACAGCAAACAGAGCTTGGAAAAGTAGGCAAGAGATGTTACTTTCCCATCACATAAGCCTCCCTCATTACATCTTTTCTTTAGAAGATTGGTTCCCAACGTGGGCAACACGCCCCACAGGGGGACTTCAATTCCCAGAAGCCTAAGACAGTACATTGGCTGATCAGTGCTTTGGGGAATTGACTTAGGCTTCTGGAAATTGAGGTCCAAAAGTCAAAGGTTGGGAAACACTGCTTTAGAACAAATCAGAACATTGGGAGGACAAGCAATCAGCACATATATATACAGGGTTTCCTCCATGACCAATCTCAAGCTCTTGAACTCCTTACAGAGGCAAGCTAGGCTTCACCTCCATTTCCCTTCCTTCTGAATGCAAAGGCACTCCTTTGGCATCTAAACTGAGTTTTTACCAGGGCTATGTCTGCTTAGTGATTGCTGAGAACCTGTTTTGTGTAGTGAATAGGATGTCAGACGAGGACTCAGGAGTTGCTTGGGTTCAAATTTGTACCCAGCCAGGAAAACCCATTGGAGGATGGCACTAGTAAAATCATTTATTAAATATTTCACTTATTTTGGAAACCCTACTAAAGTCACTGTGAGTCTGGAGCAGCTTGACGGCACAAAACACATTTGAATTTTGACTGGTTGCATGTTGTTGCTTTCTGCTTACTTATGTGAGGGAGAAAGGCGGGATGCAAATTGAAGAAATAAAAATACATACACAGACAAAAAAAATACATTGGTGATGTGCTACTGAATTTGGGGGATCTAAAATGTGATTACTTGACAAGATTCGATAAAGAATCCACTGTGTACAAGCTAAACCCAGAAATATTCAGTCTTTTTGAGTTCCTGTTCAATTATTCTGGAACACTTTCTGAAGCTTCCTTTACAAGTGTGGATGAATAGACACACTTATCCATAGGATTAAGGCAGTGTCAAACAAGGGAATGTTCTCACTGATCAATACTTTGCTCTGCTGATTAATAATTAAAAACATGGGAACTTATCTTTATGTTACCTTTTTCAAAAACTTAAAAGAGGAATCTCTTACTATAACTGAGTCAGGTCTAGCTGAGTGGAATGGGGCTTATTTAAGGTTGACAGGGTACAGGACTGCAGCCAAATTTCCCTGCTGGGGTTGGGGTATAAATATGTAAAGAACAGGATCCACCTTTAAGATTATTATTAAGATTATTCAGATATATGCTGAAACAAGATACTGAAGAAATATTATATAATCAAGGATTTGATGAACAATACATGTTGTGTGTGTGTGTGTGCGCACGCGCGTGCGTGTTCGCAGTACAAAAACAGGCTGATTGGCAGATAATGCACAATAAAGTCTACAAGTTGAAAAGCAAGCCTTAAACCAGACTTGTACAAAGTGATCAAGCCATAGTCATGTAATAGCAATGACACAGGAATCACTTTCCTGGTCTTTCTGGCAACACAGAGCTTGAAGGAAGCCAAAAGGTGTGCTCTTTATTCTTCCCTGATTAACAGTATTATTTGTTACAAAAAAGCCATGTGATTTGCTCTATCTATCAATATGTTCCTCCCATCACACAACACTGGATGAAGCCAAAGGAAGTGCAGATCCAGCACTTCTGCAGGGACATAACAATTGTTCCTTTCACACTTCCACAAAAATGTAGCTCAGCATGTAGATGTATAAAGTAGCCATGGAGAAGGAAGGCTGTTAATGGTCACCACCAATAAGAAGCAAGCAAAACTGACACAAAGCCAATTCAATCCCTTTCTGAAATAAATCATAACTATATCACTTGAGAAAATATCCTCCAAGCAATTGAGAGACAATAAATTCCCATGTC
Organism: Bradypodion pumilum; assembly: GCA_035047305.1. Lineage (NCBI taxonomy): Eukaryota > Metazoa > Chordata > Lepidosauria > Squamata > Chamaeleonidae > Bradypodion > Bradypodion pumilum. Next base: position 122,140,648 of record JAWDJD010000004.1, read on the forward strand.
GGTTGTCCAACCCAGGGCTGTGAAGTAGGCCAATTCACCCTATTTTCCCAAAACATCTGCCAATTTCCCCCAAGTGGATTGGATGTGTCGTTTAGAATAAGGTTGCTGGTTAAAATATAATGCTTGAACAATCCTAGCTAATGTATCCACTTTTATTTCATTAATGTTGGTGACCTGTGAATTTTTGATTGCAGAATTAGAAGTTGTAGGCTTGTATAACAAGACAACATTATGCTACCAAACATTCAGCTCTGATTTCCCATCTTTACAGGTAAACTTCATATAACAAAATCGACATTATTTTTGTACAAACACAGTGCAATTCATTAACTTACCACGGAAGAGTGCACTGTACCAAGGTTGGCAGCAGTGTGAGATGTTTTGACTGCAGAAGGACTCCTGTTTAAAGAGCTCGACCTACTCATAGAAGACTCTCTTGAGTGATGTGGCTTGGCAGTGAATGGACGGTTTTCAGAGGCCTGCATTTGCATGGACAATGCTGAAATAGACCGAGGGCAGCTTACAGAACGCCTGATAGGACTTGCAGGTGATGCAGAAGATATGTAAGAGGGGACTTTCTTAAGTGGTCGCTTCCGGTGCATTCTGCCTATAAAGAAATATAGAGTGATGAAACAAGAGGTTAGGTTTCATCTTCCTTAAGAGCCATTTTAAAAGTTTTGCAAATTTGCTAAGAATCTTCATTCTGTGCCAAACCATATTTTGCTTGAGTTCCTCCTTATTCCTCCAATGCCATGCTAGAACCATTTCACCAGCTCAAGTCATGCTAGGCATTATTTTGGAAGCCAAAAACGGTATCTTTTTCTTGCTTTTCTATCCAACAACTAAGTGAAAAAGACCCTGTCTGGATTAGGGCTGTAGTACAAAAGGAAGTGGGTGTTAAACATTTATCCCTCTTTACAATTCTGACCAGGGAACTTCCACATCACCAATTTACAATGCCCAGTGACTAGTTTTTCATGGATTTCCTGACAGTAATGAAAAGGGCAGGCTTGGGCCCAGTGAGTCTAATGGTTGTTGACTCATGTAGAATATGAAATTGTCTGCGCTGGGAAGTAAATCTGGATCCATATTCATCAGTGTTTTGCTGTTCATGATGAAAGATTTCACTATTCCAGCAATTTAATCTGACTGTTTTCACTTTTGTTTTTAACTCTTATTTTACTTCTTTGTATTCAAACCCCAATCCCTGCCACAGGCTTTCAATTACTTAATTGTTGCTTATTTCAGTGTTTCACTAGAATTGGAAAAGGAAAAAAATATTTCCCCCCCCCCCAAACAAAAATACATGAGGAAGAATAAAAATACCTTCTTATAATAGTGGGAAAGAGCAGAACAATAATTGCTAGAGCACAGATGGGAAGTCTTTGACCCTGCAGATGTTTTGGCCCATAATTCACATCAGTCCCACCCAAAGTGTACCAAAGGCAAGGATTCATGGGCATTCTGGTCCCAAACATCTTGGGAGACAAGATTCCCAATCCCTGGGCGAGACTGTTCCACCCCACCATGTCCCTTATAAGCTTGACTTCTTTATTTTTGACTGCAACCCCTAGGATAAGATGAGTACCGTATGTTTTGGACCATAAGACGCACCTGACCATAAGACGCACCCAGTTTTCACAGCAGGAAAACAAAACAAAAAATAATACTGTATTTTGCACCAGCAACCAGTGGTGGCGCTGCAGGGGAAATAGGCAGGCCAGGTCAAATGCACTGAGGAAGGAAGTGATAATCTAGCCTAGCCTCTTGCTCTCCTTTCAACCAGGAAGCATGTTTTCCCCCTCCATTTTGTCCACGTGGAGTAGAGACAAACGCATCAAGGTAAGTGAAACCCTTTCTTTTTAAGCACAGGTTTGGTTCCCCACTTAAATGCATTGGGAACATACAAACAGAAAATGTTTGAATACAAGAAATTTATTTTCAATGCATTTAAATGGGAAATTGTGATTTTCGCCCTCTAGTGGCCACTTGTTTTTCATATGTTTTTCCCCCTGCCGGAACAGCTGAACAGCTGAGAGGTGGCAGTAGTAGTCTTTCGGCCAGCTGCGGCTCTTGTAAAATATCCTTTTACAACAGCCACAGCTAGCCGAAGACCAGCATTTGGACTATAAGATGCACCCTCATTTTCTCCCCACTTTTGGGGGAGAAAAAGTGTGTCTTATGGTCCAAAAAATACGGTAGTTCTTAGAGAGGCTTCCTCTATAGATCATACTAGGAGCTGAGACCAGTCTCTTTCTCTTCTGAGACTCCCACGAACACTTACCCCATTCCCAGTCACTACTGGGAGCAGCTTCCTTCTTTTTTAAAGTCCTGCATAAATGTTGATGAATGGATACCATGAAGATGAGAAAAACTCCCTTTTAAACTATTCTTTTTAGGTTTATAGCTCCCAGAATTCTGCTTGGGGCAGTGGTGGTAAACCTATGGCACACATGCCAGAGGGGGCACTCGGAGCCCTCTCTGTTGGTATATCCACCATTGCCCCAGTAGAGTTCACCCTGCCCCTCCACCAAGCAGCACAATGGGAGCCCTCCCTCCCCCCAACACAGAGTTGACCCCGCCCATCTGTTTGGGCAATCAGCCTCTAAAAGGTTCACCATCATTGGCCTAAGAGGATTTCTTGACAAATTATGTGAGTTTCAGTCTAAAATAAATGGAAGTATAGTCCCTAATGACTTATAAGGTATATTTTTTTAAAAGTTTCATAAAATGGAAGTTGTTTTCTATATATATAAAACAGAGGTGTGGTCTTGTATGTGCTCTATAGAAATCCACAACCCTGGACCGATTGCTCTGAAAATTGGCACATACGTACCTCACCCTCCGGAGACCAGCACTGGGGGGTCACGAGCCCCATGGGGGGGTGTATGCCCCTAAATTGATATGCAAAGGGAAGTATACTCGACAGGAGGGTGTGTGTGCGTGTCCAAGTAATGCCATAGTGATGCTAATGTCATAGCCCCAGGTAGGTCACCCGATTGTGTCATCATCGTGATTTAATTGAGCTGGCTAATGTCACAGTCCCAGCTAGGGACACAAAGGGGACACATGCATGGGAAGGATAAGGGCGGGCCGTCAATGGAGAAGCAGGATGGGTGAGGTTATAGAGATGGAGAAAGAGATGTCACAGTCCCAGGAAGGAACAGGTGAGGGAGGCAGAGAGGGGACGGGTGATGGAAGAGAGAGACGAAGGAAGGGAGGCAGGAGTGACCCACACACACCCCATGAGGTTTCCATGTGAAAGGCTGGCCTACGGTTAAAAAAAACAGGCAAGGCCGGGTAATCAGCTAGTAGTATTATAAAAGTGGAATGCCATTCTCTCACACCAATGCAAAAAATAAATAATTTGATGGTAGTTCAGAATAACTAGCATTTTTGCATCTAAAACTCATATCCTGCCAAAAAAACCCAAATATTGGAACCCCTTTTGAGTGCGTAGCTACATGAGATTTGTATTAATTTTATGGCAAGAACAAACATTCCTCAGGGTATGCAAGCGCAAAATCAACTTAGAGATGGAGGAAGGAGCACAATGGATAAGAAATAATATTCAAGGAAGATATGGCTGAAGAACTCAACCTCCCCTACATCATTTGGAGGACCCTGAATAGGCTGACCATCAGAGTCCCTAAATGCAAGACCAACATGCTCAAGTGGGGACAGCTAGGAGACAACAACACTCTGTGTGAATGTTGAGAGATTCAGAATCCAACTCATTTGCTGGTCTGCCAATCACTACCAGAAACAAAGCCAAGAAGGTGGCCACATTTTGGTAGTTTAAAGTTTGGCCTGGACATGAAAGAAGATGATTTGCATTTATGTAACTCACTGGATCGCTCTATCAGTTTCTTATCTTCTAAATCAAATGATACATTTTTCTCTTTCTTCACATTCTCATCTTCTCTCTCCGTCTCTTCCTCCCATTCAGAACTTTCACTGCTGCTTTCACAACTGCTGCCACTGCTGTAGTCCTTGTTCTTTTTCATAAACTGTGCACTCTCTGGCATCGAGTACAAGGGCTGGGGGGGGGGGAGAGAAAAGAGGACTGTATTAAAAAAATCTTTTTTTATCCTTCATATTAATCTAGAAGTACATCCTTACAGCTAAGAGTCACAGCATCACAGCAAGGGATTTAAAGGTGAAATGTTAAGTAAGAACAGGATCTTTGTGTAATTCTCACCTAAACATTGAAATGTTCTACAAAAATGTGACACAAAAGGAAGAGTGTTGAGGAATATGTGCTTTGTAGTATTTGAATAGGATACATGTACCACTTTAAGCAACCTTGCTTGCTGAAACACAGCTGAGCCCATTGAAGCAATGACTCAACAAAAGGACTGTATATAGCTAACACTGATGGAGCCTCTTCTTTGGAGGTGCATAGGTGGTCATGCTTGTGCCATGATCACCCACTGAATAGGCACAAGGGGTTATTCTGTCAAAATAACCACAGACTGCAAGCTGGAATTCTGCCCAACAGAACCAAGCCAGAGAGGAAGGAAAGCGAGGGAGTTGAACTGAAACCCTCTGCTAAAATGATACACGCAAGGAACTTCCTTCGTCAGTTACTGGCGTCCCAAGGATGATTCTTTTTTTTTTTAAATTAAATTTTTATTAAATTTTTAACAAACATACAAAAAAGAAAAACAATGACAATACAATATAATAATACAACAAAAACAACATCAGTACAGTATTACCTCAAGTTCATAAGAGCTAGCACATAATAATAATTAAACTGATTATTTACCATATAACCCCCAATATTAAGTGCCACATTGTAAGTTATTACTATAACCATAACAGTAATAAAAAACTTTCAGTGCTACCACTATTTTTTGTTTCTTTACTAATTACACATCACCCTGTGAATATGTACAATGCCCGGAGAGTTTAGTGTCTGTTTCATCTCCAAAAACCTCTTTGAAATGGTACAGGTCCAGAACTGTCACTTGCCATAAGAGAATGATCCACAAACGGCTTCCAAATACTCCAAAACCTATTCTCTTTTAATTTATCTCGTTTTACTTTGATCTCCCATGTCAGTTTGTCGTTCAATGCTAAACTCCACATTTCTTTATACCACTCTCCAATCTGTATATCTACATCGTTTTTCCAATTTCTGGCTATGCATTGTCTACCTGTAGTTAATATAATTTCCAATAATTCTTTTTCCTCCTTATTCAAACCCATGCCTTCCACATTTGTTAAAAGGATGGTACCTGACACCAACTTAACTCTTTTACCCATTATTTCACCAATCTCCCCTTCTATTCCTCTCCAAAAATCACTTATTTTTTACAACTCCACCACATATGTTCATATGTTCCAACCGTTTCTTTGCATCTCCAACATAAATTGTCCCTTTTATTATCCATCTGATGAAGTCTCAGTGATGTCAAGTACCATTGCCACAGCATTTTAAAATTATGTTCCTTAATTCTTACTGACATTGTTCTCATTATCCTCTTTTTCCATTTATTCCTCCATTCAACATCCCCTATTTTTATATTCAAGTTTTGTTCCCATTTCCGTTTCAAATCTTCCTGTGGATCTTTACCCTTATTCAGTATAATGTAAAGTTTGCTTACCAGACCCTTAATGTTCTTTTCCCCTTTTCTGATCTTTATTACCAGTTCTTCAAATTCAGTCTTTGTTCTATCTATCCCTACTTCTCTTCTATATTTTTTGTTCCAATTATCCACCTTCAATTTCTGAAACCAGTCCAGTTTTAACTTTTCAAATATTTTTTTCCTCTTGGTTTCATCATCGCAAACTTTTAACCAGTCCTTCAGTAAAGATATTTATTTTTTATCCAATATTTCCTTTTTTTCCTTGTCTATTTTTATTGGAAAACACACCATATCAGTCAATTCCAAAATTGGAGAGAGATTTGGGACCATATCTTTCTTTACTCTTTTCCACACCTCCATGAGGCCTCTCATCATAGTATTACTTGTCTTTTTGGGTTTGTCCTTTATTCCCAAAAAGATCATATTGCCAATATTCCTATACTCTTTCATCTCCAATTCCTCCCAAATTGCCTTTTCTCTTGCCAAGATCTTCACAACATTCTTAATTTGAAATGCTCGATAGTATGCTAACAAATTTGGCATGCCCAAACCCCCTTCTTTCTGAGATAAGTACCAGAACTTCTTTGGAAGTCTAGATTTTTTACCTCCATTACAAAAACTATTAAACATCTTTTGAAACTCATTAATTTCCTTCTCCTTCAAGTGGATCGCAAGTGCATCAAATAAAAAATTAATCTTTGGCAGCAATATCATTTTGCAAATTGCAATCCTCCCGAACCATGACAGCTTCAGCTTCTGAAACTCTTGTATTTTACTCTTAAATTCAGCTTTCAAACTGTCATAGTTCAATCGTTTAAGTTCTTCCAATTTATTTGAAATAGTTATCCCCAAATATTTCAACTTTTCTTTAATTTGTATATTAAGTGTCCCCACTATCCTTCCCATCTCGCCTATCCCCATATTACACAGCGTCAGTTCTGATTTATCCCAATTTATCATCATTCCGGTTATAGCTTCAAATACCTGTAGTTGATCTTTAATCCTATCCATTACCAACTCCGGATGTTTCACCATTAGCAACGTATCATCTGCGTACATGCTCACTTTATTACCCATTATCCCTTCTATATTTGAATCATCCCTTATATTTTTGGCTAGTATTTCCATTGCCATGATAAACAGGATAGGAGATAGTGGACATCCCTGCCTGGTACCAGCCTCAAGCTTTACCACATCAGTAACCTCTTCATTTACTCTGATCCTAGCATTCCCTTTTTGATATAGTAGATCAATTACCCTTCTAAATCTATGCCCAAATCCGTAATTTTTAACTATTTCCTTAATTGAAGACCATTGTAATGAATCAAATGCCTTAAAAATATCTAATGATAATAAACCCACCTTTTCCTTCGTTTGATTAACATTATCAATTAAATCTAATACCCTTCTAGTCAAGTCCGCCATGTGCCGGCCTTTTAAGAAACCAACTTGATCAACATTTATGTATTCCCCCATAAAACTGTTTAGACGATTAGCCAATATTGCTGTGAAGATCTTGGCATCTTGATTTATTTATTTATTTATTTATTTATTTATTAAATCTTTAATAAACATACAGAAAAAGAAAAGAAAACATTAACAATACATTAACAGTACATTACACTAACAAGTCCATAATATCATACTAACAAACATTACTATATGCTAGCACATAACAATATCTATATTCATTAACTACTATTTAACCACCAAATATTAAGAACCTTTATTTCAAAATCCAAAATAATAGAAAGAGACTTTCTGTACTACCACTAATCTTTTTAACCAATAAAAAAAAAAACACCCTGTGAATATATACAATGCCCGGAGAGTTTATTTTTTACTCAAGTCCAGAAACTTCTTTGAGATGGTACTGGTCCTGAACTATCACCTGCCATAATAGAGTGATCCACGAACGGTTTCCATATATTCCAGAATCTATTCTCTTTTAAATTATCTCTTTTGACTTTAATCTCCCATGTCAATTTATCGTTCAATGCTAAATTCCACATTTCTTTATACCATTCTCCAACCTGAATGTCTACATCGTTTTTCCAATTTCTGGCTATACATTGTCTACCCGTTGTCAGTACAATTTCCAGTAGTTCTTTTTCCTCCTTGTTTAAACCCAGATCTTCCACATTCGTTAAAAGAATAGTACCCGACACCAACTTAACACTTTTACCCAATATTTCACCAAATTCATTTTCTATTCTTCCCCAAAAATCCCTTATTTTTTTACAACTCCACCACATATGTTCATATGTTCCATCAAATTCTTTACATCTCCAACATAACTTATCTCTTTTATTATCCATCTGGTAAAGTCTTAATGGTGTCAGGTACCATTGCCACAACATCTTGAAGTTATGTTCTTTAATTCTTACAGACATTGTTCTCATAATTCTCTTTTTCCATTTATTTTTCCATTCAGTCTCCCCAATTTTTATATTCAAATTTTGTTCCCACTTCCGTTTCAAATCCTCCTGTGGATCTGCACCTCTATTCAATATATTATAAAGCTTACTTACAAGACCCTTAATACTACTTTCGCCTTTTCTAATCTTCCTTACCAATTCCTCAAATTCCGTAAGTACTCTATCTGATCCTAGTTCTCTTTTATATTTTTTATTCCAATTGTCCACCTTTAACTTCTGAAACCAATTCAAATTTAATATCTCAAACATTTTTTTCCGCTCGGCATCAACATCACATGCTTTTAACCAATCCTTCAATAACAACGTCCCATTTTTATCCAATATTTCTATTTTTTCTTTGTCTAATTTTATTGGGAAACACATCATATCAGTCAATTCCAAGATTGGGGAGAGATTCGGAACCATATCTTTTTTTACCTTCTTCCACACCTCCATGAGACCTTTCATCATAGTATTATTTGACCTTTTCGCCTTATCCTTCATTCCCAGAAAATTCAAGTTTCCAATATTTCTGTATTCTTTCATTTCCAATTGTTCCCAAATTACCTTTTCTCTTGCCAAGATCTTCACAACATTCTTGACTTGAAATGCTCGGTAATATACTAAGAGGTTTGGCATACCCAACCCCCCTTTTTTCTGAGACAAATACCATAGTTTCTTTGGAAGCCTAGATTTTTTTCCTCCATTACAAAAGTCATTAAACATTTTTTGAAACTCATTGATTTCTTTCTCTTTTAAATGGATCGCGAGCGTGTCAAATAAAAAGTTAATCTTTGGTAACAGTATCATTTTACACATAGCAATCCTTCCAAACCATGACAGCTTTAACTTCTGAAGTTCTCGTATTTTATTCCTAAATTCAATTCTCAAGCTGTCATAATTCAATCGTTTAAGTTCTTCTAATTTGTTTGAAATAATTATCCCTAAATACTTCAACTTATCTTTGATTTGTATATTAAGTGTCGACACCGTCCTACCCATCTCGCTCAATTTCAAATTACACAACATCAATTCAGATTTATCCCAGTTTATCTTTAATCCTGTTATAGCTTGAAATACTTGTAGATGATCTTTAATCCTGTCCATTACCTGTTCCGGGTGCTTCACCATAAGCAATGTATCATCAGCGTACATGCTCACTTTATTACCCATAATCCCTTCTATATTTGAATCCTCCCTTATACTTTTAGCTAAGATCTCCATTGCCATTATAAACAAAATAGGAGATAATGGGCAACCCTGCCTAGTACCTGCCTCTAGCTTTACCACATCCGTGAGCTCCTCGTTTACTCTAACCCTGGCATTTCCTTTTTGATATAGTAAATCTATAACCCTATTAAATTTATCTCCAAACCCATATTTTCTAACTATTTCCTTAATTGAAGACCACTGCAATGAATCAAATGCCTTAAAAATATCCAATGATAGTAATCCCACTTTTTCCTTTGTTTGATTAACACTGTCTATTAAATCTAATACCCTTCTAGTCAAATCCGCCATGTGTCGTCCTTTTAGAAACCCAACTTGATCAACATTTATATATTCCCCCATAAAACTATTTAAACGGTTAGCCAATATTGCCGTGAAGATCTTCGCATCTTGATTTATAAGCGAAATTGGTCTGTACGAATCCACTCTTTCCAAATTCTTACCAGGTTTTGGCAAAAGAACAATTGTAGTGTTATACCATGAAGTCGGGATTGATCCTCCATCTAGTATATAATTATATAACTTCACCAATTTCGGGACCACCACCTCTTTAAATTCTTTGTAAAACTCTGTTGATAATCCATCATCCCCCGGGGCTTTCCCTATCTTCAATCCGCTTATTACCCCCTTAACCTCTTTATCAGTTATCTTTTCCTCCATTTTCTCCCTATGCTCTTGCTTTATCCCATTCCCTAACTGCCTCTCCAATATCCTTTTAAGCTTTTCCCTATCTATTTCTTTTTCTGCATATAACACCTGGTAAAATTCCCTAACTATTTTACATTTATCGCTATTCTTATTACACCTTGAACCTTGCCTGTCAACTAACACCCCAATTTCTCTTTTTTCCCTTTTAACCTTAGCTGCTCTTGCTAATAGTTTTGAATTCTTATTACTAAATTCAAAATATTCTCTATTTAAATAAATCAAATCTCGTTTAACTTTATCAATATCTTTACCCATTACTTCTGCCTTGAGTCCTTGTAGTTTCAAGAGAATTTTTTTATCTTTACTCTTTACGTGTTCTTCCTGTAATTGTTTTATTTCCCTTTCTTTTTCTATGTGTTCTGCTTTATACCTTTTATATTTGAGACTTGCCACTTTTATGCTTTCCCCCCTAAAAACTGACTTCATGGTATCCCATACAATGTTAAAATCAACCTCATTGTTATCATTCCATTGCCAACTTTCTTTCCAACTTTCCATAATTGCCTCTTTGCTTTTCTGATCTTTGAACAAGTTAGGATCGTACCTCCAATTTCTAACTCTTTGAATATTTTTTGGTGCTTTCAATTCCAAATATACTTTAGCATGATCGGATTCCTTAATAATCCCAATTTCCGTACTTTCTATATCCCCAATTAAGTTTTCCGACAGAAAAACATAATCTATTCTCGAGTAGGTCCCATGTACATGCGAAAAAAAGGAATATGCCCTTTCCAAGCCTTTGAACTCTCTCCACGAATCCTTCAAACCCATAACTTTCATCCATTTGTCCAACGCCTTCCCTTTCACACCCATTCCACTTCTAGCTATGTTTGTGCAATCCATTCCTGACCTAATCAAATTAAAATCACCAGCCACAATAATTTTTGCAACATTTTCCCCCTCCACTATTTTCCGAATTTTTTCAAGAAACACTACTTGGTGGTCATTCGGAGCATAAATATTTACCAACAATATTTCCTCATCCTCCAATTTTCCTCTTAACACCAGATACCTACCCTCTTGATCAGCAATCTTTTTTGTGATTTCAAATCCTAACTTCCTAGAAATCATAGTTGCCACCCCTCTTGCTTTAGATGTTCCAAACGCCATCTCATAGTGTTGCATCCAACCCAGATAAAGTTTATTCGTATCTTTTGATTTCTGATGTGTTTCCTGTAAAAATAAAATATCTGGTCTATCTTTTTTCAACGCCGATTCCACCCTCCGTCTCTTAAGAACAGAGCCTGTACCTTTCACATTCCACGATATTATTTTAATACTATCCATAACCAAATTCTTCTCCCAACTTTAAACTCTCCATCGGGCGTGCCACCAAAAACCCTTCACCATACCCACTACATAAAACACACATTTTTCACTCTCCCCACCTTCCAACGAAAAGTCGCCTCTGTCAACCAAAGAGGGGAGAGGGGGGACCTGCAAGATGCGCCCTACTGCCGGCGCTATGCGCTACTTACCCATTCTACCTCTATTAGATAATTAAGATTACTACTATCTAATGCTCATCCTTCCTTACCTATTTCCTCCTCCATCATAATCAAGGACGGCTCCTCCTCCTCCTCCCCTCGTTGTGGTGTTCCACCTGTTGCCCCACCGGGCTCCTCCCTCCCATATTCCCTCCCCAAAGCTCCAGAATCCATCATTTCCTTCTTAAGATTTTTCCATTCTTCCGAATCTAGTTGTACCAATCCCAACAAACTCAGGTATTCCAATGGATTAGTGCCTTCATCAATAACTTGCATTCTTTTATCATAGAAAAAGCGCAATTGTTGTGGAAATCTCCAATTATACCTTATATTTTTACCCATCAATAATTTAGTAACAGGCCTCATCTTATATCTCCATGTTCTTTCTTTTAGTGAAATATCATTGTAGACTTCTACATCTGAGCCATCAAATTTCAACGCGTCTGAACCAACACTTTTCAGATGAGCCATTACTTTTAATTTATCTGCCCAATTTGCAAATTTAACCAACACATTTCTTTGAGCCACTCTCCCTCTTCTTGGACCCACCCGGAATACACTTCCTAAATCCTCTTGAACAAATTCCTTCCCCATTTTTAAACCATTTAACCACTGAACCACCCTCTCTCTTAACAGATCCGGAGTGCGTTCCGGTACCTGACGGATCAAAATGTTCTGCTTTCTCATCATATCTTCGACAGCATCTATCCTCATTTCTTGTTCCTGCAGTTTTAACTTACTGTCCCGCACCACCTCCTGAGTCCCTTTTACTTCCTTCTTTACCGCATCCACCTCGATTTGAACCACTTTCAACATTCCCTCAAATTTATTCAAACTTAAGTCCACCTTTTTGGTATAATCTGTCAGTGTTGACATCATCTTTTCTTGCCTTTTAAACATTTCATTTTTATCTTTCACCCTTGAAGCCTCATTTTTCTCCATTTTTTGCGACAACTTGCCAATTTCCACCATAATTTGAGTCTGATCCAATGACACTGTGGGCAGAGCTGTTGGCTGAACAGATTCATCCATTGGTGCTTTTCAATCTTCTTAGGTTTTACAACCTGTTCTTCTTCTTTTGCTTTCGCTCTCGTACCTTTATCCATAGTGATGTAATATATTTCAAACCCAATGTTGCAGATCGCTGTAACAATTCCAGTACAGTAAGGCTTACTACACTGCAGCCATAGGTTCCACCAATACAACCGGCAAGTTCTTATGTCAGCAGAAGATCCAAAATTTACTGTAATCCACAACGATGAAACAAAGGAAAACAGAAGAAACCAGCTCTCCAAACAGGCAGTTTAAAAGTAAAAATTGTTAACCACAAATAATCCTTTCCCACAAAGCCAGCAGTCAAATGACGTCTTCCAACCACAGCAAAAAGGCTTCAGAAAAACAGTTAATCAGGTTGCTGAGGGGGGGGGGGAGCTCAGAAGGAAAGAAAAATCCAGCCACCAAGGGGTTAAGGTGAGAGGTTGAGCAGCTATTTGTAATCCACACAGTGATGGAACCCTTCAAGTCAAAGCCTCATAATCCTTCCTTTGAAGTGGATAATCAAAGCACCCTTTTCCAGCGAGTGCCTTAACTTTGAAGTGAGAAGAGGCCCCCCCTCTTCCCCCTCTTCCCTAAATGAGCAGGCAGTTTAGGGAGAAGAGAAGAGAAAGAAAAAAAACAAACTCCCACAGCTTCTACTCTTTTCCAGTCCAGAGAGGAGGTGGAAAAAAGAAAAAGGAAAATTAATCCACCTTATTGATTTCAGAATGTGGCGCGGTCCTCTGGTATGTAGAAAAAAAAAAACCACAGTCTATACACGATCACTTTCGTTTTCCCTGACCGTCGCCATTACAGTACCTCCAGCTCTTCCCCCCCTTCTTTTTCTTCTGAAAAACTCAGCCGGTTTTATAGCTTATAGCTAAGAATGTAGCTCCCTTCAGGCACTTACACACAAATTGCCTTCACTCCAGCCGCTTCTTGCCACTTCCAAAACCAGTTCCAAAGCCTTCTCCTCACTCTCGCTGATCCCGTTCCTCGGCTCTCCAGCGGGAAAGCCGCGACTGCCGTCACAGCTCAACCGCCCAGAAAAACCTCCCGAACTTCGATCATCCAGCTTCAAAAGCTCAGCAAACTTTCCAAGGAGACAGGCAAGGATCTTAACTTTAAGCTTTACCACTTGAAAATTTTTCTATTCCGCTCCTTCACATCGTTCACCACTTTGTTGAGCGCGAGCGTCCGAAACTAGATGTTACACAGCGGCCATCTTAGCCAAACCCCCCTGGCATCTTGATTTATAAGGGAAATTGGTCTGTACGATTCCACCCTTTCCAAATTATTTCCCGGTTTTGGCAGTAGAACGATTGTAGTGTTATACCATGAAGTCGGGATTTGTCCTCCATCTAAAATATAGTTATATAATTTCACTAATTTTGGAACCACCACATCTTTAAATTCTTTATAAAATTCTGTCGATAATCCATCATCTCCCGGGGCTTTCCCCATCTTCAGCCCACTGATTACCTCCTTTACCTCTTTGTCAGTAATCCTTTCCTCCATTTTCTCTCTATGTTCTTGTTTTATTCCGTTCCCTACCTGTCTCTCCAAAATCATTTTAAGCCTCTCCAAATCTACCTCCTTTTTTGCATATAATGCTTGATAAAATTCCCTCACAATTTTACATTTATCTCTATTCTTATTACACCTTAAACCTTGTTTATTAACCAATACCCCAATTTCTCTTTTTTCCCTTTTGGCCTTAGCTGCTCTTGCTAATAATTTTGAACTTCTATTACTAAATTCAAAGTACTCTCTGTTTAGATAAATCAAGTCTCTTTTAACTTTGTCAATATCTTTACCCATTAACTCTGCTTTAAGTCTTTGCAGTTTTGTGGAAAAAAAATTATCTTTACTTTTTGAATGATCCTCCTGTAACTGCTTTATTTCCCTTTCTTTTTCTATCTGTTCTACCTTATGTCTTTTATATTTAAAACTCGCCAACTTTATGCTTTCCCCTCTAAAAACCGACTTCATGGTATCCCATACAACATTAAAAGTAACCTCATTATTGTCGTTCCACTGCCAACTTTATTTCCACCTTTCTATAATTTGATCTTTAAATAAGTTAGGATCGTACCTCCAATTTCTTCCTCTTCGAGTATTTTTTTGTAATTTCAATTCCAAAAGTACTTTGGCATGATCTGATTCCTTGATGATCCCAATTTCCATTCCCTCTATATATTTAATCAAGTTTTCCGTAAGAAAGACGTAATCTATTCTCGAATAAGTCCCATGGACGTGTGAGAAAAAAGAATATGCCCTTTCAGAGCCCTTAATCTCTCTCCAAGAATCCTTCAAACCCATCGCAGCCATCCATTTATCTAAAACCTTCCCTTTCAAGCCAATTCCACTTCTTGCTATATTCGTACAATCTAAACCCGACCTTATCAAATTAAAATCTCCAGCCACAATAGTTTTTGCAACATTCTCTAGTTCCACTATTTTCCGAACTTTTTCTGGAAAGTCCACTTGATGATCATTTGGAGCATAAATATTTACCAACATGATTTCCTCATCCTCTATTTTTCCTCTTACAATCAAGTATCTACCCTCTTGGTCAGCAACACTTTTTGTTGGATACATGTACCACTTTAAGCATCCTTGCTTGCTGAAACACAGCTGAGCCCATTGAAGCAATGACTCAACAAAAGGACTGTATATAGCTAACACTGATGGAGCCTCTTCTTTGGAGGTGCATAGGTGGTCATGCTTGTGCCATGATCACCCACTGAATAGGCACAAGGGGTTATTCTGTCAAAATAACCACAGACTGCAAGCTAGAATTCTGCCCAACAGAACCAAGCCAGAGAGGAAGGAAAGCGAGGGAGTTGAACTGAAACCCTCTGCTGAAAGGATACACGCAAGGAACTTCCTTCGTCAGTTACTGGCGTCCCAAGGACGATTCTGTAAAGCACTACTTCTATTCAAATAGAGTGTGTACATGTGTTTATGTTGGAATGCTTGAACTGTTTCTCCTGCCAGTGAGCAACTGCTTGTGAGGCCACAGCTCTGTCTGCTACTTGAAATAAACAAACTCTTATCAGCCTCCTATAACCTTGACGGACTTTGTTGCCAAGGTTTGGAGGAAGACTGTGTTGCTGTACATATGCTGTTTAAAGAGAAGCTATCTGATTTATGTTTGTTGAACAAAGACTTAGAGTACCTGCAGAAGTAAAGCAGCTTTTTTTCTTTTCTGTTCAACTTGTGTCACTGCTCAATCTGTGTGTGCAGACATCATGCACGCAGCTTCCGCTAGCGCATAGCGGAGCCACTACTCTGCCAACACGCACACACGGATGCCATCGCCAATAAACAGGTTTGTTGTACCTTTAACAAGTTTATAGTAGAGGGAAATTTCAGCAGGTGTGGCCTACATGACAAATGACATCTACCAAAAATTAATCTTTTACACCTGGGTTTCTCAACCTTGAACCTCCAGGTGTTCTTGGACTTCAATTCCCCAAAGCCCTGAAGAGCACACCTGCTAATTAGGGCTTCTGGGAATTAAAATCCAAGAACATCAGAGGGGCCCAAGGTTGAAAAACCCTGTGCTACACAATTAAGGAACAATCTCTTCTATTGAAAACAATAGGGTTATTTTTCCAAACTGCTTAGTTCAGGCAGATCATGTCCCATGCTGTTGTTTGTAAAATGTACCTATCTTAAGGAAGTATGACATGTGTCTGAGGCTTAATTAAATAAATCTTTGTCTGACTTCAGAATGTGTCACTGAATGGAAGGGAGGGCTCTTTATACTGCCAACAGTTGAGGCTTTTCATGCAATCGCATTAGCGTTCACTGAATGTTAAAATGCATCTTACATAAAGCAGATGCTTCCGTCAGGGCATAAAGTAACTGAATCTGGCAGAATTCCAGAAAAGCTAACATTTTAACTTAAAGAGCATGCAGGCAGTTTTCCAATGACTCAAGCCAAAGCTGTTTAAAACCCTTTTACTGAAGATCCCATCATTAACTTTGCATCACAATTGCTACTACAAAACCTCTCCCTATGGTAGATTCTCAAAGTACATTGGATACATGAATATTTAAATCATGTGCCTGGGATCACATGGTTGATTGTAACCAAAAGCAAAATGTACTGCCACAATTCAACCTGCTCACTCAATCAAAAGATTTGCACAGTACCATCATAGTATATGGAACTGCAGCAGCTCAAGTAGCTAAGACGCTGACTGGGAGGCGGAAGGTCAGAAGTTCTGCAGGACAGAATGAGCTCCGGTCTTTGTCCCAGCTCCTGCCAACCTAGCAGTTCGAAAGCAAGAAATTGCAAGTAGATAAATAGATACCGCTTTGGCAGGAAAGGTAACAGTGTTACGTGCACTCCAACATCTAGCCATGCCTGCCACATGACCACGGAAATGTCTGCAGTAGCAGACAGCGCTGGCACTTCGGCTTTGAAACAGAGATGAGCACTGCACCCTAGTCAGATACGACTGGCTTTTGAGCAAGAGAGACCTTTACTTTTGCTATCTAAAAACAGGTATGAAACTGACCATTTTACACAGCCCACTTTAATGTGACTCCTTGCATGAAAGAAGGGTGTAGAGGAGCTGACTAGCCAGTGCTGGAAGGATTCCCGCTGTCCCTTAAAGTTGGGGTTGGAGCAGCCGCTGATCTGATTAACATGCAGTGAAAAGGGACTCGCAGCCTTGGGCAAAAACTGTATCATCAGCCAATCAGTGGTGAGGTGGCTGGGAAGCCTGCTAGGGGCCATTCAACAATTATGTGATCCATTTTGGGGGGAAACTGACCCCCCCCCCACGTAATCCGACCGTAATTTTCGTTTCAAACCCCCCCCTTTAAAATTACGTAATCCAGATTTTTTTGTATCGAAACTCTAATTTTTAGAGCTCAAAATTCCCAGGGATCATTTTTAAACCTAAAAAAGTGCCATGTTTCGAAACCACAACAGCTCCAAATGGATTACGTAATCTTTGACCTGATCCCCCCCCCCCCCGCCCCATGTAATTTTCTGTAATTCAGATGGCAGACCCCCTCCCCCCCCTCGAGGGTCACATAATTGTTGAATTGCCCCCTAGCACTGCCCAAGCAGACAATTTAATTTAATTTAATTTAATTTTCACATTTGTATCACCGCCCCCTCACCGAAGTGACTCCGGGCGGCTCACAGATAAAACATAAAAGCATAAAAGCATTCACAATAAAATAGTTTAAAAACCAACCCCATTAAAACCCCACCTACCCCATCTGCAAAAAAGAGGGAGGAACTTTTATACGAGCCAACAGGAGGGGGGGTCACACACCTCCATCCATGCCCCGTGCAGATCTGCTTTATGTCCGAAGATTATCCACGGAATAAATAAAATATATTTTTCACCATTATCTCTATCCGGATTACATAAGCACACAAAGCAAACGTCATACAACATCTAAAGCAGTGGGTCCCAATCTTTTTTTGGGCCATGCACACCTAAGCATCATCTCTAAAATCCTGATGCCCCCCTCCCCGTGACATATAATTATTATTCAAATGTTCTTGTGCTATCAGTTGCTCCCAACACCAACCTGCCAGTAATGGGAGATCTCCTGCAATGCAAACAGGTGTGCACTGGAGCCATTTTGAAACCACACCAGGGCTTGTATAAAGTGCAGTGAGAAAAGTACCTGCAAATTCTGTTCATATTGTCCAGTGTATGTAATCCTGACCAGGTCTACCTGAAACACTTTTAAATGACAGTTTACACACCTCATTTTCATTTTTCGCATTTTCATTTGCTTTGTGTTCATACGGAGAGCCAGATGATATATTCTTTAAAGACCAGGCATGAGTGCAGCAAAGCTCTATCCAGATTGGGAACCTAATATGGAAAGAAACATTTGTCTTTCTGAGGTCCCAATCCAGATAAGTCAGCAAATTTGGAAAACAAAACAGGGGCCACAGGATTGGAAAAGATCAGTGTACGTTCCAATCCCCAAAAAAAGCAATGCCAAAGAATGCTCAAATTACCGAACAATTGCACTAATCCCACATGGCAGCAAGGGGATGCTCAAGATAATACAGGAACATGTGGAAAGAGAACTACCAGAGGTGCAGGCCGGTTTCAGAAGAGGCAGGGGGACTAGAGATCACATTGTCAACATACGTTGGATCATGGAGAAAACAAAGGAATACCAGAAACAAGTATACTTTTGTTTTACTGACTACACCAAGGATGTGTGGACCACAACAAAATGTGGCAAGTAATTAAAGAGATGGGAATACCAGAACACCTCATATGCCTCATGAGAAATCTGTACACGGACCAAGAAGCAACAGTTAGGACAGAACACGGAATGACAGAGTGGTTTGGAATAGGAAAAGGAGTAAGACAAGGTTGCATTTTATCACTCTGCTTATTCAATCTATACACAGAGCACGTAATGCGCAATGCAGGGATGGAGGAATCATAATATAGGATCAAAATTGCTGGGAGAAACATCAACAATTTGAGATATGCAGACGATACCACCCTGATGGCAGAAAATGAGGAAGACCTAAAGAACCTCTTGACTGGATTGAAGGAGGAAAGTGCAAAAGCTGGCTTGAGACCTAATATCAAGAAAACCAAGATAATGGCAACAGGTCCGATCAGTCCCTGGAAAATAGATGGAGAAGAAGTAGAAGCAGTGACAGATTTTACTTACCTGGGATCTAAGATCACTGCAGATGGCGACTATAGCCATGAAATAAAGACGACTGATTATGGAGAGACAAGCTATGAGAAATCTGGGGAATATAGTGAAAAGCAGAGACATCACCTTGAAAACAAAAATTCGCATAGTCAAAGCAATGGTGTTCCCAGTGGTAATGTATGGGTGTGAGAGCTGGACCATTAGGAAAGCTGAACGCAGAAGAATAGATGCCTTTGAGATGTGGTGTTGGAGGAGAGTCCTGAGAGTCCCTTGGACAGCAAAGAGAACAAATAGGTCCATACTGGAAGAAATCAACCCTGACTGTTCATTGGAGGGACAAATAGTGAAGATGAAGCTAAAGTACTTTGGACATCAAATGGGAAGGGAGGACTCACTTGAGAAGGCCTTGATGCTGGAAAAGGTGGAGGGAAAGAGAAGAAGGGGGTGTCCAAAATGAGATGGCTATATGGTATCGTAGACACAATGGGCACAGAGCTGGGCGGGCTGAGGAGGATGGTGGAGGATAGGGATGCCTGGAGGAAAATGGTCCATGGGGTCGCAAAGGGTCGGAATCGACTGTGCGACTGAACAACAACAAATCCAGATAAGCCCTGTTTGCACCTGCAATTTTCACTTCTACAAAACAAAGCATTAAAATGAATTGATACTTTAAAAATGATCATGCAAATTGCAGGTGTAAGAGGAGTAGGAGCGCTTCAGATTGGGAATGGGACCACAACAGGTGACAAAAAAATTAAATATCACACATTTTTATCATCACTACTGAATCCCACAACTATGAGGCTTAGACTTGCCAGTGCTGCTGAAATCCCAGTTGGAAGGTTCAGCCCTGGCAGCCGTATTTGCCAATTATGTTGAATATGTATAAATACACTCAGCAGTCAAAATGGTTGCTGAAAAGACAGACCTGGTAGGAGTGTATTTCTGTCATTATCATCTTAAATTCTGGAGAACTGTGTATGTACAGTAACAAGCAGAGAGTTGGCAATAGCCACATTTTCTTCCCAATTTGATATCAAAACTTGGAGGACATGATTTTGGATCATGCTCTGCATGATTCTCTGACCTCCACCCACCTCCAATACATACATTCCCATATGCTTTTCGAATCCTGGCAAATATGGTGGGAATAATAATGTGAGTCCACCAGATTTATATTAACTGCTTTTCCACAAAATTTCAAAGATTAATGCATTTTCTAGTTCATTATAGTAAGGTTCCAACAGAAGACTAAAATGTAGGTTCGCAACTAAATTGACACAATAATAACACACAATTTGGGAATAAAACCCTAAGCATCTTAAATAGGACTTGGCCTGGTATGTCTCATTGTAACCCCATGATGCATGTGGGACATTATATCCAGTCAAGGTCATTTATTTTCTAAAATATAAGGAATGTAAAAGCAAAACCATGAGATGTAAAACAGTTGCAGGAACAATACACAAGGTCAGATAATTGTCCTCCCTCCCTCCCTAAAGCAGACACAAAACAGAACATCAGCATTAACAATCCTCTTGGACCATATCATTTGTTGCAAAAATGCTGCCCTCCCCAGCCACGACTGTTAATCTTTCTGCCAGCTGAGTTGCTATGTTTTTATGTGCTGGTTTTCTAATAATTCCAAGGTAAAAAGTAGGTCACTCAGCATAAAGTGACCAATTTATCTTCTTATTACTATGCAATACATTCATCTGAGGACGCGGATGTGCCCGTTAGCCCTTCTAATAGCTTGTATTCCCTCCTGTTAAACTGGCACCCCAAAGATGTAACAAGCAAAGGCCAATGAAATGCAGAGCTTTACAATGGGGTTCAACCCTGCCCTAAAATAAAATAACATGGGTTTAGCCATACTCTAAAATAAAAGTGCATTAATAATTAACACTGCCCCCAGTGTTAACATAGTAATAAGAGTGTGGAACTATTGAAGGGGGAGCAGTATTCGATTTCTGGGAATCCAGGGTATGGAATGATGATTAAGGAAACGAGCCAGGATCAACAACTAAGGTTCGAAGTTTGTTTGCTACTTGAATTTGGGATAGGAAATTTGAAGAGGATGCTACTTCTATCAGGGCCAGCTAGCACAGCAAATGGTCAGGGGGTGGGAAATATGGGCCAAAACATCCAATGGGCATCTGGGCTTGAGGTACTGAACTACAATGTAAATTTCCACAATTTGTTCAGATTCTAGTAGAATGACTAAATGTGGTTAATTAAAACTGAAGCAAAAAATAAATGGCTGTGCTAAAGGAGGAGAGAAATGCTGGTCTGGGTTGGACCCTCTCTGTGGGCACATGCACTGTTGCCCCAGCACAGAGTTTGCCCCGTACCTCTGCCCAGCAGTCCAATGGGAGTGTTTCGTCTCTCCCCTGTCTGGGGTAAGGCGGGCGGTTCACATGTGGTGGGAGGTTGCAGCACAGATGGAAGTCTGTTGACTCTGTGGTGAAGGTGAGTTGTTTATTCTAAACTAAAACCTCAGTACAGTGGTACCTTGCATAACGAACCCATCGTATAACGAAAAATTTACACAACAAAGTGTTCATTATGCAATCGCGATACCCCGCATAACGAATTTTTTTTGTTATGCAGGGTTTTTGGTAACTGGGGTATACCCACTTAATGGAAACCCTGGTTAATGAACTTTTTTCCTTTATGCGGGGTATCTCCCATAGGGAACTGTATAACAAAAACAAAAACGCACAGCGAAGAGCTCCATGAAATGGAGTTTTTCTGTTATGCAGGGTTCTACTGTACAGTAAAACCCCGACTTACATATGACTCGAATTACGTAAAATTCAAGTTAGGTAAGGGTTTTTTGTGTAAATTGTTTTACGCAACTCTTTAGAGATCAAAATGGCGGCAGCGCCATTCTTATCACTAAAAATCCATCCACCCCCACCACCGGAAGTCTCAAGAAGTAACTTACCATGGCAGCGGTGGAGGCGGCTGGTCCCCGGGCGGTGCTGCAAGGCAAAACCTGCAACCAACGAAGGAGTTTTCCACAGTGTTTTGCCCGGGAAGGTTGGGGGACATCAGAAACAGTGCGGAGTGGGTCCCCCGACCCTCCCAGAGGCAGCAAGGGTGGCAAAGAGCCCAAAATGGGCAAAAAAAAATCTGTTGTGACGGTGCTGCAAGATGCTGACTTAGTTTTTCTGTCGGAGCGGTGACTGAGTGATCTGAAATTACAGCACATAGAGATAACACCTGTGTCATGGTCATATCACTATCTGGTGACTCTGGATTTTCTGGGAGCGATGCCTTGCCACGGGGTGGCGGGACCAATTAAACTGCTCCAGCCTCAGCATCTTATGGATTCTGACAGATTCCAAGCAGAGCTGGGGCCTGTTCCTCTGGACAGACTGCACGATTCAACTGAGAACTTGGTCACCCTCTGGGAAAGGGAAGTGACATCAGCCTTGGATGTAATCGCGCCAATGCGGCCTTTCCTTTCCCGCAGGCCATGCACGGCTCCTTTGTACACGGATGAGCTGAGGGAGCTGAAGCGGGTTAGGAGACACCTAGAGCGCCGTTGGTGAAGGCCCGGTGCGAGTGCAACAAAACACGAATTAGAACCTCTGTTAAAGCCTATCTCATGGCAATGAGGGTGGTGAAGCATCAGTACTTCACCACTCTCATTGCCTCTGCTGATAATCGCCCAGCAGCCCTGTTCCGGGTCACCAGGTCTCTTCTGGGTAGGGAGGGGCCTAGCCCTGGGTGGCAGGGCTCAGCTGACGATTTTGCTGACCATCTTGCAAAGAAACCTGCTTGCATCCGTTCGGGGTTTAATCCTGACGTGGAAATTGATCACCTGGAGAGGGCTGGAGTAGAGTCTAGCCATGTTATCTGGGATCGATTTGATCCTGTTGCCCCTGATGAAGTGGACAGGCTCCTTGGAGCTGTGCGTGATACCACTTGCTTGTTAGATCACTGCCCTGCCTGGCTGATTAGAGCTGCCAAGGCTACAACGGGTAGTTGGGTTGGTGCGATGGTGAATGCCTCTCTGCGGGAGGGGGCGTTTCCAGCAGCTTTTAAGCTTGTGCTGGTACTGCCCCTCCTGAAAAAGCCTTCGCTCGACCCTACGTTTATTTCAAACTTCAGACTGATCTCCAACCTTCCCTTCGTGGGGAAGGTATTGGAGAAAGCAGTGGCTCGACAGCTCCAGGGGTTTTTGGATGATACGGATTATCTGGACCCATTTCAGTCAGGATTCAGGCCCGGTTATGGTACCGAGACAGCATTGGTCGCTCTCTTGGATGATCTCTGGCGGGAGCGGGACAGAGGCAACCCCTCTGACCTTGCTCTTCTTGACCTCTCAGCGGCTTTCAATACCGTCGACCGTGGTACCCTTCTGGGCCGGCTCTGAGGGTTGGGGGCCCAGGGCACTGTGTTGTCCTGGTTTTCCTCATTTCTGACGGGCCGGACTTAGTCGGTGTCTTTAGAGAGTGGGCAGTCCAGCCCTAGGTTGCTCCCTTGTGGGGTACCTCAGGGTTTGGTACTCTCACCTCCATTGTTTAACATCTACATGAAACCACTGGGTGAGATCATTCGTTCCCATGGGGTGAGGTATCATCAGTATGCAGATGATACCCAGCTGTACATCTCAGTCCGTGGGGACCCAAGTGATGCAGTCAAAGTCCTAACCAGGTGTCTGGAGGCTGTTCGGGTCTGGATAGGGGACAACGGGCTAAAACTGAATCCTGGCAAGACTGAGTGGCTATGGATCAGGGGGCCCGTGATTTCCTGAGAGCTACCATCTTTGGCCCTGGCTGGGGCATCTTTGCCCCAGTTAGATCCGGTGTGTGATTTGGGGGTCCTCCTGGACTCACAGCTACTGCTCAAGGAGCAGGTGGCAGTCGTGGCTAGGAGGGCCTTTGCACAGCTTCGTGTCATCTACCAATTACACCCTCTCTTGGACCGGGACTCCTTGATCACTGTCACTCACGCTCTGGTCACCTCCAGATTGGATTATTGTAATGCGCTCTACATGAGGCTGCCCTTGGCGACCATCCGGAGGCTTTAGCTAGTCCAGAATGCGGCTGCCCAGGTGGTGATGGGGTGTGGGTGTTATGTGCATGCCTCACCACTGCATCAGGAGTTGCACTGGCTTCCGGTTTGCCTCCGGGTACAATTCAACCTTTAAAGCCCTACATGGCATTGGTCCGGGGTACTTAAGAGATCGCGTTACCCCAAGGCTGTCAGCCCGTCCTACTAGGGCAGACAGGAGGGGCTCAGTGGTGGTCCCATCTGTGAAAGAAGTCCATCCCAGTGGGGCCAGGAAGAGAGCCTTCTCCGTGTCTGCCCCTACCCTGTGGAACCTTTTACCACCAGAATTGCGTCTCCAGTCGGATCTTCTCCCCTTCAGAAAAATGTTGAAGACTTGGCTATGTCAGCGGGTTTGGGGCATGTGTGACTCTTCTATACAAGCCCGCTGGCTTATTTAGCCTTTCGAGGGATCCTGTTTTTCACTGTTAATACCTTTGTTTGTTGCTTGTTTTTTGCCATTTTATGCTGGGTGGGGGAGGGGGAGGGTATTTTTTAGCTACAATTTGATTAGTTTTATGTGTTTTAATGTTGTTTTTAGTGGGTTGGCATTTTTTAACAGTTATTGTTTTATCTGTGGTTATATTGTATTTTATATATGTTGTTAGCCGCCCTGAGTGATGTTTCTCATCAGGAGGGCGGGATACAAATTCATAAATAAATAAATAAAACCAGCAGCCAACAAAGGAGTTTTTCCCCTGCGTCTTGCCTTGCAGCACCGCCCGGGAAGGTCGGGGGATGTTGGAAACAGCACAGATCGGTCCACCGACCCTTCCCAGAGGCGACAGGGGCAGCAGAGCTGCAACAGCGGTGCAGTTCCCAGGAGGAAGCAGCAGCAAAGGTAGGGAAATCGCTCCATTTAAATTGTTTTTTGTTTGTTTGTTTTTCAATGCATCCCTATGGGGATGTCTCAAGTTACACAAAAAATCGAGTTACGCAACTTGCTGCGGAACTGACTTTTTGCGAAACTTGGGTTTTTACTGTATTCAGGTTAAATTGCCGTGTTGGTACTTTGTGATAAATAAGTGGGTTTGGGGTTGCAGTTTGGGCACTCAGTCTCTAAAAGGTTCGCCATCACTGCCCTTTGCCATGATATTACACAGGACTGGGGGGAAAGGGTAGAGTGGTGCTCTAACCTTCAGGAATGAGGATAAGAAACCAGGGAAGAAATATTGTGACGCAGGCATAGCAAAAAATTCTCTAAAGTTTGTCAATTTAATTTCTGGCATTCTAATTCTCCATTCTAATGATATAATTGAACAATTATGGCTTCTTGGGAGAAACAGCAGAAGTAGTATCTTTATTGAGATAATCACGTCTCATATGAAAGACCACTGGTTGTATTTGGGTAAGTTGCCATAGAATCACACCCACACATCATCAACATAGGTGTGGAATGTGCCTCTCACCAGTCTCCTCAAAATCTCCTGCACTGCATGCATACCAGCTGGGGAATGCCAAGACAACAAAAGTTACAAAGTGAGAAATCTGAGTTCTTTCCAATAAGGTGTATTTGCCTTCTGATAGCATAGCATTATATAGTTCTTTACAAGCCATGACACAAATTATGGCTTGCACTTCTTGGCTAAAAAGGAGAGCTCAGGTCCTTTAAGAAATGACTAAATAGATTTTTTGCCATTAAGCATAGCACAGAGAAGAAGGAAGAGGAAGAAAGACTCAAAAGACATCTATTGACATTTCTCTAAGAGTGTCACTTCCAAGCAGAGGAAAGAGAGTTTGATGCAATGAGGAATGGATCAAGAAACATTCGAGAGTGTTAAAATAGGAAACAGGAAAAGGGAAGTACGTAATGCAATAGGCACCCAAATACATTGCTGATAGGTGGTATAGAACAGAGTTGAAAGTAAAGAGCAAATGAAAAAGAAGAAGGCTGACAGAATGGAGCAAGGATTCCTTGTGCTCTACAGTTGAGCAGTGGTTCAAGTGGTTAAGACGCTGAACTCGCTGACTGGAAGGTCGGAGTTCGGATCCAGAGTAATGCATGATGTAGTGAGCACCCGGCTCTGTCCTAGCTCCTGCCAACCTAGCTGTTCGAAAGCAAGGATTTGCAAGTAGATAAATAGGGACCACTTTGGTGGGAAAGTAAACAGCGTTCCATGCACACTGGCATTGAGGCATGCCTGCCACATGTCCACGGAAAAGTCTGCAGACGCAGACAGCCATGGCTTTTTGTCTATAAACAGAGATGGGCACTGAACCCTAGAGTTGGATAGTATTAACATTTTAGATCGTTACAATTTAATACTACATCAATTATCTTTTATCCAGGGCTGGAGTATAAATCTGTAGATACATATCCAGTCTGGAGAAATCAAGTCTTCTTACAGTCTCAAATAACATCCTTTTGAACTAGAATACATTTTAAACTGCACTGCCTGAATTTTGGGGGTAGAATTCTTCTCGTATCTAGTACAAACAGAGAGGAAAGGAGGTTTCAAGCCTACCCTTTTGAAAGTTTGTCTCATATGACTTCCCTGCTTGTATAACTGTATTTGTGTCCATTCTTTCATCAGTAAATTCAATTAAGCACTTTTCCAAAGAGTACTGTACTCGCAATCATTTTTTTAAAAAATATCCCTCTATTTTTAGTGGGGAAGCGAGAATAAAAAAATAATATGTGTATGTATGAAATTCACTCCAGCATTACACCAACAAGCAGTTCGTAAATTTAAAAAGGTGCAATTTTAGTGGGCATGATAGCATTCCACTGCTATAAGTGAACATAAAGGAATTAGTACAAAAGCGAAATATGCCCTCTAGAGGCCATAAATAGCCAGTTCAACTCAAATAAACACTACTAATCTATGCAGTTTTTGAATGTCTTTTTCCCAGCTGAAATAAAACAAAGAATTTAGTTCTTTCTTTCTTTATTTATTTAAATTATTTGTTTAAATTAAATTTGTTTAAATTATTTGTTTTAATTGAAATTTCCCACCAATTCCAATATATACTACATAAATATACTACATCTCCAACTCTACACAGCCATCCTGCTACATGCCTAAATCCTACCTGTCTCAAATTTCAAGCTCTTCCTATGCTGATACATGTCAAATCATATAGTGAAATACCTTTGGGCCACGTGGTCTAGCAGATTTCCCCATTAGTTTCTCATCATCCAGTTCACATTGTTCCAGAAGGTCCAATATGTCTTCTTCCTGACAAAGTAAATCCCTGGATTACTATAAAAGCAAGGATTCAGGCAATAACTGATGTATTAGGAACATGGCATGTTGTGTTCTCATCAAACAGGGGCTAGATTCCAAAACCAAATCCACATCTATTTATAGGAGCCTGATTAGTTTGGTTGAGCTAACATAAATCTGATTTTCTCATCTTCTACTGACATTCCAAAATTTGATCACAAATTTGCTCGAGGTAAAATCTCCAGCCTTAAACCATATAGCAACATGACACCAGCTCATATACACTACAGCCAGAATTTCTATTTAGCATGGGTGGACAATCTGTGGCTCTCCAGATGTTCCCAAAACTGCACCTTCCATTATCCCTCACTAATGGGTATTAGGACAAACACAGCAAAAAACATTTATTTTGGTTTTATTTCACTATCTTTCAAGTGATGCTTTAGTTTCACTTGTTTCGTGCATGGGTTCTTTGGTTTGACGCCAAAAGGACTGGATCTTTGGGGACACTTTGCTTCACTTCATTTCTCCCATTTCTTTGCTGGAAACTAAATGGCTGTTTATTAGTCTAGCGCAATGGGCAAAAACACAATTAGGTCTATGCCTCCTTCTCTGTCTTGTAGCCAACCACAAATCTTGAGCAAATCAGTTGGCTCCTTTTCCTACCTTCCCCTTCCAACTTTAAAAAAAGTGAAGCTTTCAAATCCAACCTGCAGGAAATTCTTCCAGTAATTCTGATTAATCCAACCTGCAGGAAATTCTTCCAGTAATTCTGATTAATTTTATTCTCCAATGGATACTTGCCAGTTTGGCCAGATTATCCTGCTATGGTAATAAAGTAGACCATACTGGCAGTGACTCAACACAAATCATCAGGCAGTAGTTAATTAACCTGACAACTCTGAGGACTAATGGCCTTGGGTGGCAAAGTCCACAGGGAAGGGTGATGGTCCCCAAATGGATTAACTCCCACTTGAATCCATCTTGATGGAGGGCAGCAGCTTCATCGATACTCGCCTTGGACTGATGAGGACTTTGTGTGCCAAAAGGGCTCAGGGACAGAAAGTGACTCGTGGAACTGGATCAGTGGAACTGGTGTCACACTGCAATGCAGAAGGATGGAAGGACACTGCATTATATTCTCAAGACAATCTTCATGACTGATCACCATGATGATTGCCAATATTCAGAATCAGATACGGCACAAGAAGAATTGTACTTGCTGACTGGTTGGGAACATCATAGTGATGAGTCCATGCCTATTTGGGGAGCACCAGCGATTCCAGATGTAAAAGAACTGCAAGAAAGGTCTAGACCGGGGTGGCCAACCTTGGTGCCCCAAGTGTTCTTGGACTTCAATTACCAGAAGCCCAAGTCAGCACACCTTCTGGGAATTGAAGTCCAAGAACACCTGGGGCAACAAGGTTGGCCACCCCGGTCTAGTTGAAGGGGTGAGGGAACAACTGCTGGCTAGGAGGTATCTCCAAAAGGGTGTGAGGAGAAGCTGGCAGCAGGGGAAGGGACAAATACTAAGGGTGTGATTAGACAGCTGGAAAGACATGGATCCAAGTGTGTAAGAAAGGTTCACTTTGCAAGGAGTGATCTCCCTTAAATTGGGTCTGAGGCTACAACCCTGATCTCTGTATACCACGTGATCGCCAGGAAAAAGGTCACACCAGACAGCTCCATGACCAGACACCCTATGCTAGCTTGCTCATAACAGAGAAAGTATTCCACTCCTTGAAGTTACTCCTAAAATGGCGGCAATTCATGTGCCCCCACCACCACCTCGACCACATCAGGAAGTACCATGTTGTGGAGAAAGGGCAAAATGACCGTACAGCCCCCCGAAGCTGCCTGAGGGAGGGTGACCCAGCCCACGCCTTAAAAAGGTTGAAAACTCCTGATCTATGTTGACCACACACAGAACTCGAGTCTTGCCTCCCTACATTTCTGGTTTCATCACCCACCTACAAGTGCAGGCAACAGGTATAAACAAACATATCTCTGTTATCTGTGGATGCTCTCCATATGAGTCAGAATCCGGGATAATAGGATCCTGATGCAAGAGGAAAGTATCCATAGATAATGGAGGGCCACTGGTAGAAAGGCAATAAAAACAGAAAAGTGGGAAAGGGCTACAGTCCTCCAATTTCTGGGAAGTATACATGCATTTCTGAATTCATAATGGCTGAACAAATCTTATCTCACATATACTATAGCTTCCTCCAAAACGAGTCTCTGATCACACCTTAGTCCAAACCAAACGCTTGGAGAGGTAGGTAGGGAAACTCCACAGGAAAATGCCACAGTACTTTCACTTGGAAAGCGGTTGATACTGTGATATTTATCACAGACTGGAAAATATGCCAGGAAGATGTCAACATTCATTCATTGGTACCTTCATTCTTTTTAGAGGGTTGCTCATTTCTCGTTGAAGTGAAGCTGCTCTCCCAGAAAGGAATGTCTGGAAGGCAGCAGCTAACAAAACTTCATATTTTTCAAACAGTAGCTTGTCATCAGGAGGATAAATACGCCTGTAGTTCAACAGAACAAAAAGAAAAACTATGACATCTAGACAAGGTTTAACATTTTGAAGCAAACAGGAATCATGTAACAATAAGGAAGATTCTATTTACTGTATTTGGATAGGAAGTGTGCAAAACTAAGCCAAGACGTGTGCACAAGATTATTCTAGTGGCCAATGCACAAAACTAAGCCAAAACCATTCTCCGGTTGCAGATTTGTTAGGCATTCATCATCAATGTGAAAAGGCCACTGTGAATGTTAATTCTAGTTCAATGACTCTGCATGTGATTTCACCAGTGGTGTGGACAGATGTTAGTCAAGTATAGAAACAAGATAGATGTATAACCTACTATTTTACAGCAATGTAAAACTTTAAATCTTTGAATACTCACTGAAACATCAATTGAGGCATAAAATATTAACAAATTATTGTATTCATGATTGAGAACTATCAATGGTGAATTGGAAAAGTGGCACTATGAAAGGAAGTGGTAGGGGGCCATTCAACAATTACGTGATCCATTATTGGGGGGAAATTGCCCCCCTCCCACCCCGCGTAACCCGACCGTAATTTTCGTTTCGAACCCCCACCTCCCTTTAAAATTACGTAATCCAGAGCTTTTGTATCGAAACTCTAATTTTTAGAGCTTTTTACTATTGGTGCCTAATGCAGAACGTATCGGTGAGGATTCTCAATGCATCACACCCTTTGTGAAGAGATTTATTTATTTATTTACAGGGAGAAATGAGGATGTCAGGTAAATTCCGATAGTGTTCTTCTACTATCTTCTTTATAAGGATTATAAATTTCTGCCACTTAGAAATAGACTGCACAAGCAATTCAATAATCTCAAATCAGATCAAAATTCCCAGAGATCATATTTACACCTAAAAAAGCGGCCATGTTTTGAAACCAAAACAGCTCCAAATGGATCACGTAATCTTTGACTTGATCCCCGCCCCCCGCCCCATGTAATTTTCTGTAATTCAGATGGCAGACCCCCTCTCCTCCCAAGGATCACGTAATTGTTGGATGACCCCCTAAGTCCCATCCTGATATCCATTAGGCTAGCGCAGGGGTCAGCAAATTTGGCTCTCTGGGTGATCTTGGACTTCAATTACCAGAAGCCCAAGTCAGTACACCTGCTAATCAGGGCTTCTGGAAACTGAAGTCCAAAAACATCTGGCGAGCCAAGTTTGTTGACCCCTGGGCTAGAGTAAGTACCAAAACATCCCGCCTGGTCTCGCATATAACCTTCACAGCTATTGTTCAACTGCCACAGAAGGGGCTAGACAGGCCAAAGTAGGTTTCAAACTGTGTGGCAGGCACTTGTCTTCCCTGTCATTTTTTTACCAAACTCTAGAAGAGTGGGGTGGCTTAGTGGCTCTGTGGTGGATTAGTGGTTAAGACACTGAACTTGATGACTGGAAGGTTGGCAGGTCAGCAGTTTGAGACCCAAGTGATGCACGATGGAGTGAGCTCCTGTCTCTGTCCCAGCTTCTGCCAACCTAGCAGTTCAAAAGCAAGAAATTGCAAGTACAGTAAATAGGGATCACTTTGGTGAGAAGGTAAACAACGTTCCATACACTCCAGTGTTTAGTCATGCCTGCCACATGTCCATAGAAATGTCTACAGACACAGACAGCGCTGGTTCTTTGGCTATAAACAGATGAGCATTGAACCCTAGAGTCAGATATGACTGGCTTTCGAGCAAGGGTGACCTTTACCTAGAAGCTACCACGTGTACACTAATACCTCATACAACGTCCAAACTTGGTTCCACAAGTTTGGACTTTATATGGATTTGGACTTTGTATGAGGCATGCAAAATCCTATCCGCGATGCCTCATACAATGTCCAAATTATTGCCACTGATGCTTTGTATAACGTCGTTCCCCTGGTGAGAGCGGGGAGGCGGGGGCTAAAGGCTGGCCCCAGCTGTGTGGCGGCCAGAGAAGCAACCAGGGGGGGGGAATCCCCCAAAATATCCAAGCGGCCCCAAGCACCCTTGCCCGAGGACAGGAGGAATGGGACAAGGAGGAGGAATGGCGCTTCCGGGGCAGCGGCGGGAGACCCGACGAGTCTCCTCCTCTTCGGGCACTGGTCGCTTCTCTTGCTCCTGCCGGTGAGTCTCGCTCCCACCTACCCGCTCTCAACCAAGGGTCGCTTCCCTGGTGAGAGTGGGGAAGGGAAGCGAGACTGGCTTCAGCTGTGAGGCAGGCAGCGTGGCGCATAAGACCAGCCACGCCGGAGTCTTGCTTCCCTTCCCCACTCACAACCAAGGGACGCTTCCCTGGCGAGAGCGGGGAAGTGATCGAGACTCCGGCATGCCTGGTCTTCTTATGCGCCACGCTGCCCACCTCACAGTTGAAGCCAGTCTCGCTTCCCTTCCCTGCTCTCGCCAGGGAAGCTTCCCTTGGAGACTGGCTTCAGCTGTGAGGTGGGCAGCATGGCACATAAGACCAGGCACGCCTGAGTCTTGATCGCTTCCCCGATCTCGCCAGAGAAACGTCCCTTGGTTGTGAGCGGGGAAGGGAAGCGAGACTCCGGTGTGGCTGGTCTTCTTATGCGCCACGCTGCCCGCCTCACAGCTGAAGCCAGTCTCGCTTCCCTTCCCTGCTCTCACCAAGGAAGCGTCCCTTGGAGACTGGCTTCAGCTGT
Organism: Bradypodion pumilum; assembly: GCA_035047305.1. Lineage (NCBI taxonomy): Eukaryota > Metazoa > Chordata > Lepidosauria > Squamata > Chamaeleonidae > Bradypodion > Bradypodion pumilum. The sequence goes on from JAWDJD010000004.1 coordinate 122,173,210, forward strand.
GAAGCAGGCAGCGTGGCACATAAGAAGACCAGGCACACCGGAGTCTCGATCGCTTCCCCGCTCTCGCCAGGGAAGTGTCCCTTGGTTGTGAGCGGGGAAGGGAAGCGAGACTGGCTTCAGCTGTGAGGCAGGCAGCATGACGCATAAGAAGACCAGCCACGCCGGAGTCTCGATCACTTCCCCGCTCTCGCCAGGGAAGCGTCCCTTGGTTGTGAGCGGGGAAGCGATTGATACTCCGGCATGCCTGGTCTTCTTATGCACCATGCTGCCCGCCTCACAGCCAGGGAAGCGACCCTTGGTTGAGAGCAGGTAGGTGGGAGCGAGACTCGCCGGCGGGAGCAAGAGAAGCGACCAGTGCCCGAAGAGGAGACTTGGCGGGTCTCCCACCGCCGCCCCAGAAGCACAATTCCTCCTCCTCGCCCCATTCCTCCTGTCCTCGGGCAAGGGTGCTCGGGGCCGCTTGGATATTTTGGGGGATTTCCCCACGGTCACTTCTCTGGCTGCCTCACAGCTGGGGCCAGTTTCGCTCCCACCCAGCTCAAACCAAGGGAAGCGTCCTGTGGGTGTTGCGGCTTCTTTCTCATGTGAAAACCCTAATGCCTCATACAACGTCCGGCGACGGTGTATGAGGCATCTTTTTTCCAAGAATTGGGTGACGTTGTATGGATCCGACGTTCTATGAAGCGGACGTTGTATGAGGTATTACTGTATCAGCATTTCTGGATATACCTGTATAAATATGCTGAGTGGGCGGCATACAAATCAAATAAATAAAATAAAATCAAAGTATCCTACCGATGACTGCTGAATCCCTGTGCAGGATAAGACTTGGGCAGGAACCATAGCTCATTGGTAACAGAGCAAGTGCTTTGCTTATAGAAGTAAAAGGCTAAAATCCCTGCCATCTTTTCTTTAAAAAGATCAAATACAAGGTGTTTTGAAAGATCTCTACCAGAGATCCTGTACAGCTACACCTAACCAGAAGAAACAATATGACCTAGATGAGCAAATTGTCTTCTTTCTGGTATCTGTGATAGCGATGGACAAAAGTTCAAAAAAGTTTATCCCGTATTACCAACCTGCTAACTGCATAAGCATCCAGGCAACCTACAGTTTTCTGGAATACACTCTTGGTTTAGGATATAAATAGTTTCCTATACATTGAAGAATTGTCTCTAACTATATCTAATGTGTAATGCGGTTCGATTCCTGAGTACAGCAGGATGGAATGAGCTCCCATCTTTGTCCAAGCTCCTGCCAACCTAGCAGTTCGAAAGCAAGAAATTGCAAGTAGATAAGTACTTCGGTGGGAAGGTAAACAGCGTTCCGTGTGCCCCGGTGTCTAGTCATGCCTGCCACATGACCACGGAAACGTCTGCAAAAGCAGACAGCGCTGGCTCTTTGGTTTTGAAACAGAGATGAGCACTGACACGAGTCAGATACGACTGGCTTTCGAGCAAGGGAAACCTTTACCTTAATGCCTTTTTGAATGAACTTGTTCTAAAAAAAGGAAAGTTAACTCCCTAAAACATTCTGAAGAGCTACTAATTGTTCATTAGAGTAGTCATAAAACAACTCTCTAAAGCAGCCAGAAGAAGATAAACTCTTATAATAATACTCTTATAATAATTGCCAGTGGTATCAAGTAGCTGTTGGATAGAAATACTGTATAATTACATTTTATTAACATGTAACAAAATTACAAGCCAGCATGCTTGTTGCTGAGATATTCTGGCAGTTGGTAATACAAAAGAATTAACATTTCCAAGCTTTAGGGGAAACACCCCTTTCTCAGCTTTACAGTTTAGATTTCAACTTGCACCAACACTGACCATGGTTAATTTTAACCTTTCATCTTAAAGATGTACTGCATGATGGAATGAGTGCCTGTCTCTGTCCCAGCTCCCACCAACCTAGCAGTTTGAAAGCAAGAAATTGCAAGTAGATAAATAGGGACCACTTCGTTGGGAAAAGATCTTGGGGACATGAAAGGAGCCTCATTTGGGCGTCCTTTGAGCAGAGTTCCTCCAGCAAAAATCCTTTCAACCTAGAAAGCACCTTTGTGTGCTTCTGACATGAGGAAAACAAATCTTAAAGATGAATTTTAAATGGAAGGAGCAAGGAGAAAATAACTTGGCCTCTAGAAAGAAAAGGAGTACATGACTCAAAGGATGGTTTTGCAAAGCCATGGTTTGCAGCAAACTAGCAATGGATCCACAATACACAACATAAGTAAAATGTGCTGCTGGCACTTGTATTTTTAAATATTAAGTATTTGAAATAACTTGCACCAAATCTAAATTATAACAATTGTTTTTATGATACCCTTCTGCCACCCACAGTGTCGCAGTTGCAAACATATCTCAATAACAGCACAATTTTTTTATACAACGTAAATGAATACAAAGCATGCCCGTCAAGCGCAGCTCCGGAAAATACGAGAACTGCTGCGGCCCGGGTGTGCATGCGCAGCAACAACTCCTTTGCACACCTTGCACATGCGCAGAACCCCTTTGCGCATGTGCAGAGCCCATTTGCTATTGGCGCACATGCACAGTAACCCCTTTCCCCACCATTCAAATACGGGACAGCGGCAGGAAAGGGGAGGAATGTGCAGAGAAATACGGGATTTCCCGGCCAATCCGGGATACTTGACAGGTATGATACAAAGTTTGTGCTGAATAGGAAGGAAGGCTCACACTGTTACCTGTAATTTCCCATATGCCTGTTTTCATGTTCTTCTCTGGAGATCTGCTTACGTACTTGTGCAAGTCTCTCTTTCTAGAAATTAAGAACATTTAAGAAGGGATTGAACAGAGCCCAGGAGAAAAGAACAGAGATGTAGCTTGTCTACTGAACACTTTGAAAAAAAACATACCAGTTCCTCCCTCCTCCTTTCTAGGGAACGGCGCTGCTTCTCCCAGTCAGAAGACACTGGTGACAGCCTCTTCACTGAGCCTTGGCCATACAATCGTTTTTGAGCCGCTGCTTTTTGCTTAGCTAAATTTTTCCTCTTGTCACTTGTCCTGCAGGGGAAATTACAGGCAGACATAACGAAAAGAAATCCAGAAGAAGCGATCCATCATCAACGTGGCCATTAGCTTGACCTGCTCCTATGATTTTTGGCAGCAGGTTGGTATACAGGAGTCAAGAGCAAATCTTTTCAAATAATGAAAAAAACTTTCAGTACCTAACAAGGATCAGGGATTTGGCTGAAAACAAAAGCAAAAAGACAAAAAGACAAAAAGAAAAAGTGGGGTGGGGTGGGATGAGGGACAACCACAGAACATACCCATTTATATTGAAAATGAAACAAAATGAACTATCATTCTTCAGTTCTGCTTGCTAATGACCACAGCTTAGAAGTAATGAGGTGCAAGTAATTACCGTACATTACCTGTAATATGTTAAGTTTTCAACAATAGTAAAATAGATGAATATGATCTTTGGAAAAATAACCTTCAGAGTGTATTTTTAAAAACTGTGGCCAGAGTTTTACTGGTATCCACATTAGATTTATGTAACTTGCTGTAGTTAATTAATAAATATTAGTATTAGAGAATCATTTAAATTAAGAAGGCAGAAATGGAAAGATGTGTAATGAAATGGCCAATTAGGGAAGAATAGAGGAAATTATTAACAAATGAAAAGTGCGAAAGACTCCAGGAATGGATAGATTAGGATAAGAGTACAGTGATACCTCATAAAACGTCCAAACTTGGTTCCACAAGCTTGGACTTTATACGGATTTGGACTTTGTATGAGGCATCCTAGCCGCATCCTAGCCGCATCCTAGCCGCAATGCCTCATACAACGTTCAAATCCTTGCCGCGATGCCTCATACAACGTCGTTTCCATAGAGATACATTGTACTGCAACAGCACCGACTTCAGGGCAAAGTCAAGGAAACAGACAGGAAACTGACAGAACCTTAAGAAATCATTCTCTAAAGGCTAAATACATTACAAAAACATGTCAAACAACTCTGATTGTCTGAAGAATGCTGCAAAAATCCCAGGAATGCTTCTAAAAATTCTGACGAAAAAATCCCAAAAAAATCCAGAATTGCGCTCAAAACACTCTTTGCCTCGTGCAAAACCCACAAGAGCAATGCACACATGTGTCCTGCCTTTTATACTGCCCAGGCGCAATGCAACCTGGGGAAAACCTCAATGCCTCATACAAAGTGGCAGCGACTTTGTATGAGGCAACTTTTTTCAAGGAATTAGGTGATGTTGTATGAATTCGATGTTGTACAAAGCTGACTTTGTATGAGGTATTACTGTATTACAAAAACATCAAAAATTAAAATGTTACTGCCCAAGTTAAGGTTATTGTTTAATAAAATAATGGAGGGAAATGGGACCCTACAATCATGGGAAACATTTTAATTGTATTAGTTACAAAATTAGATAAAGATCTAACTGAGACAGGATTGTGCAGACCTATATATTTTTTAATAAATCAAAATACAAAGATACTGCCACCAATATTATCAAGACAAGTGAGTAATTTTATATTTAGATATGTTAAAGTAGATCAAAGTAATTTCACTGTAGGAAGACAGACAGCAAATTTAACTAGGCAAGTTTTAAATTGGATAAATATAATAAAGAAAAATAATATGAGGGCAGAGATAGTTACTTTGGATATTTTACAAGGTTTTTGATACTGTAAAAATTAGGTTTTAGAGAAAGATTCAAATGAATAATAAATGATTTCTATTCATGAAATACTGCATTAGTAATAGTGAATGATGGTACAACAGAACAAATATTCCTAGGTCGAGGTACTAGACAATATTTCCCCCTTTCCCCAGTATTTACCTTGGTCACAGAGTGGCATAAAATGAATACTAAGAGTGCACCAAAAATTTTCAGAAGAAATGTTGTGCTTTATAGACTACAGCAAAACCTCTGACTGTGTGGGTCATGAGAAAATATGGGCTTTTCTGAAAGAAAAGGGTGTGCCTCAGCACTTGACTGTCCTGATGCATAACCTATATTGTGGACAAGAAGATAATTTTAGGACAAAGCATGGAGGGACAGAATGATTTTCTAAAGGCGGAGGTGTCAGACAAGGATGCAATTTATCCCATTACCTATTCAATCTAAAGTCAGAGCATATCATATGGAAAACCAGACAAAATGCAGATGGAGGAGTGAAAATTGGTGGAAGAAGCATCATTCATTTAAGATATGTAGATGACAGCATCTTACTAACAGAAAATAGTAATGACTTGAAACAACTTTTAATAAAAGCAAAATAAGAAGTGCCAAAGCAGGATTGCAGCTGGACATTAAGAAAACAAAAATTATCACTTCAGAAGAACTACACAACAATGAAGAAATTGAGATAGTGAAGGATTTTGTATACCTTAACTCAAACATCAATCCAAATGGGTAATGCAGCCCAAAAAAATCAGAAGAAGACTGAGACTTGTAAGGGTAAGCAATAAAGAAATTAGAAAATATCATCAAATATCATCCATATTCTTGCATTCCCAATCACCAAGTACAGGTGCGAAAACTGGACAGTAAAGAAAGCTGATGGGGGGGAATGATTAATTTGAAATATTGTGCCTGATGAGAGCTTTGCGGATATATTGGACTACCAAAAAAAACCTTAAAACAAGTCAAGCCAGAACTATCTCTGGAGGCAAAAGTGATGAAGCTGTCCTACTTTGGGCATATCATGAGAAAGCAAGACTCTTTGGAAAAGCCAATAATACTGGAAAAGGTGGAAGACCACAGGAAAAGACTACCAAATGTGAGATGGAATTACTCTGTGAGGGAACTACAGGCTTGTGTGTGCAAGAGCTGAGCAGGATTGTTGAGGACAGGGCATTTTGGAGCTCTCTCATTCATAGGATCACCATAGGTCAAAGATGACTTGATAGCACGTAACAACAACAAAGTTAGGTCTCAAAAAGTATCTTAAAAAAGTATCCATTATAATGATTACATCATCATATCCTTTGAAAAGTTATATTTCAGCATTATGAGTAATGGAGGCAGATTTAAGAGACAGAAGTGGGGTTCTTTTATTGAAAGATAAAGGAGTAGGCTTTTGAGTATAGGTCACCCCTTTCATCCACAAATTCTGTTTCTGCAGTTTTTGTTTTTCAAGGATCTAAAAATATTCTATTAAAAAATCCCTGAAATACATAATACTGTACTGTATATGTGTATATTTCTATGGTGCTTTACCATAGCTGGCCACTAGAGGACTGTCTTCAGTGTAATGTTTTAAACAGAAAGAATATACAGTACTGTAAAACCCCTACTTACGTAAAAAAAATCTGTTCCATAGCCTTTTACATAAATTGGGTTTTTATGTAAATCAAAGCAAACCCATAGGGGAAATGTATTTTTTACATAAATTGAAGCAAACCCATAGGGAAAATGTATTTTTACGTAAATTGAAGCAATCCCATAGGAAAATGAATATTTACGTAAATCGAAGCAAACTCATAAGAAATCGCATTGTGTAAATCAGGGCATTTACGTAAATCGGGACACGATTTTAGTGAAACATCCTTACGTAAGTCAAATTTTACGTAATTCGAGGCATATGTAAGTCAGAGTTTTATTGTAATTACAGCAGCATTTTGTAACCACATATGTAGAATGATGAAGACATGACCATATGTGTGTTTTTAAACGTGGAGTTTGCTATCTTCTGTGATCAGGTAAAGGTAAAGGTTTCCCTTGCTCGAAAGCCAGTCATATCCGACTCTAGGGTGCAGTGCTCATCTCTGTTTCTAAGCCGAAGAGCCAGCGCTGTCTGCTTCTGCAGACGTTTCCGTGGTCATGTGGCAGGCATGACTAGAAACCGGAGCGCACATATGTATTTAAATAGGGAGTTCACTGTTTTTCATGGTTTCAAGTATCCATGGAATATCATGGAATGTATCATCCATGGAGACCAGGGGGGCAAACCTGTATACATAACACCAATATTCACTAAATATTACTATTCCACATAGCTCTACTACACCCCAATATCATATCCTTGAACTTAGGGGTCTCTTACATGCAGGATTAATTTGACAGAACTGATAGCCTATAGAGCTACATTTAGAAAATATGTTAAAATAATTCCAAGATCTCTGTCCTGTCATCATCCATATGTTAACAGCTGCACAGAAATAGTTGCTTAGATAGCCTAATCATAAATCATTATTTTCTTCTTAGAGAACTGTCAGCATGTCTGTAAGGACACAGGTTCATAAGTAAACATGCTGTCAAGGTTAATTTTCATAAGGAAGCAACACACCAACAATCTATTCTAGGAAAAGATGATGCGTAAGGCCCATATCTGCATCATCTCCATAATCCATCTCAATGCAAATCATACTAAAATGACTATGGGATTTAAAAACACTGGCAGCCTCCTCCTAATTTGAGTTTTAAATATTTCTACATTCACAGAGAGACAACAAAAATGTTGCCTTTTATTCAATTATGTTGTAATTATTATTATTTTTGAAACTCAGGTAGGGATTAGCTGAATTTGAGAATTACGTGTGAAAATTTCTGTTAATAGCGAATGAATTTACCAGTGCCAGAAAAAAGTCTCAGAAGTCTAATATTTAAAAACAACATTTTAATATTTTTACTCATTAAGAATGATAGTTTTTCCATGCTTTTCCATAGAGGGACTACACCAGCCCATATCCCCCCACCCCAAAGAATGTATACTTTGTTTTAGAAAGCTTAATTATACATATCTCCTTCATAGCAGCCCTTACAAGTCTCAGTCTTCTTCGGGTTTTTTAAATTGCTGTCCCTGATTATCAAACAGTCATGGGGATTTTTCAACAATTTTCATCTCTTCATTGTCAATATTAAAGTTATGCAAATTTTCTGAATCATGTTTTTTTCCTCCTCCAAATTCAGCTGTAGTTTTCCTTCTGCATTTTCCTCTTTAACTTCCACCAGAAGTCACTTCAAGTCACTGCTTTTTTCTGCCAGTGTTACCGTATAATCTGGATATCTTAAATTATTGATGGTTCTTCCACCAATTTTCACTCCTCTTTCATCTGAAGCAATTCCAGCTTTCCATATGACAAGTTTTGTTTACTGACTGATCAAACCTTTGCAAATGGGAAACCATTCTGTCCTAACATTAGCTTCCTATTCAGAATGCTGTGGCATTCTCATTTCAGTCAGAACATAGCTTTTCATAATCCATGAAGCCCAAGGTTTTAATGTAATCTATAGAGCAAAAAAATGATTGTACAATTCATTAGCCAATTTACATTTGCAATATGATCTATAGCAGTAATAGCGAACTTTTTAGAGACCGAGTGCCAAAGGAGGTGGTGTAGATGTGCAGCAGGCACCATGTGTGCTGGTGACATTCCTTAGGTGCGTGCGCATGCACTCACGTGACATCAACGTAGGCCCCCTGCCCCCTGCCCCTTCCCGTGCCCTCGCAGACGAGCCCCCACAACTCACTATGCCCCACCATGGGCATGACCCTGCTGCTGTTGCCAACCCGCCCACCCCTTCCAGTGTGGCTGCTGGAGAGCCCCCCTGCTCAGCAGGTCATGGCACCACCCTAGCAGGCCCAAGGCAGTGGGGGACAGAGGTTGAGCACGAGAGCATGGGGGCCTGCCAACGATGGGCTGGGACAGGCCCCAACACCGCCACCTCCCACTCAGCATAGCTCAGCAGCACCCAGACCCTCCCCCCTTTTGCAGGCAAGCCCCATCCCCACTGCCACGGGCCTGCCGGGGCGGCAGCCAAATCCCACCCCCACTCCACAAGGTGTGGTGAGTCTGGCCCGGGCGGCACCAAGCCCAGCCGAGCGGGGGTGCGGCAGTGTTTCAGCAAGGCATGGCACATTTTTGTTTGGATCTTGACAGAAGATTTAAATATCTCAATTAGTATGACATCTATTCCTGGTGTCTGCTTTTTTACAAATGCTGTGAGAGTTCGTTTCACTTCACTTTCTAAAGCAGTAGATTTTTCACCAAAGAGTTCTTCTCTGAAGGGATCTGTCCTCTTTTTATCTCTTCTGTATAATTTATGGTACATTATTTCCATTTTTATTTCTTTTAACCTGCTCATATAACATATTCCCTACTGATCTTTCCATGTCCCTTATTATAATTCTGTTTTTCCATATGTGCAATTCACAAAGAAGTTGTTGTTAAAAACAACATATTAATGTAATACTTCAATTAATACTCCAAAGTCTGGAGATGAGAGACAATGTAACAATTTCTATCTAAAAATATTATTTCATAAGAAGGTTGCCTTGCCAAGAACGTCCACAATTTCTGAACCAAACCATGACTCAACCTGCACCCAGTTAAGACATTGCATGATAAGTAAATAATTTTAAATTTGGTGCAAATGTTTACATCCAAAGAATAAAACAAAAATCACATATTTTTCACCAAATATTTTTCATTATTATGAAAAATCCAACTGTAAACAGATTGCTTAACCTCTTTCTTCAATAAGCAGAAAAAAAAACTGGTAAATGTTATATTTACCTGATATTGAGGAGTTTAAATGCATTCATCAGAACACCTTTTTTCACATCATAGTCTATTTTTTGGTCAGTACCAAAGCTTGGCGCTCGATTAACCTGAAACATTAAAGAGGACAGAACATCTCCAGGAATGTTTTATCTGCAAAATAATAATTAAGAAACTGTCTTTCCCACACATACTGAGCCCCAATTTTCAAAATCTGACTTTGCAAATAGTCCTGCAACTACACTCTGCCATGAGCAAAATTACCACCTGTTTCTTATAATATAGGCATTCCCCTATGCAACACCCACGTGTGTAAAAAGGGATTTTTGCAAAATATGATCACATAGTACAGCACAACACAAGAAAGCAACTGTAGCCATTCCTTAAGGTAAAGGTAAAGGTTTCCCTTGCTCGAAAGCCAGTCGTATCCGACTCTATGGTTCAGTGCTCATCTCTGTTTCAAAGCTGAAGAGCCAGCGCTGTCTGCTTCTGCAGACGTTTCCGTGGTCATGTGGCAAGCATGACTAGACACTGGAGCGCACGGAGCGCTGTTTACCTTTCCACCGAAGTGGTCCCTATTTATCTACTTGCAACCATCCTATGAACAGCCAAATACCCGTTTGATCAGGCCCTGAATTTCATAAATCCACATGGAAATCCATCTCCATATCTTCGCTCCAGTATCTTTCCCTTCTCCCCAACCTATTCTTAAAAAGAGGGTCATCTAGAGAAGTCAAAGATATTTTGTGTACAAAATCCAATTATGTTTAACCCACATTATTTGTGCTCCCTAATGCATTCTGAAAACTTTTATAATCTATACCTATAAATACAAGCGTTAACCGTTGTAATTTGACAAAGGATCCAGCACCCGGCCATACTATCCCGTACCGAGCATTTGTGCACTTGCCCAAACTGGGTACGGAGGTAACTGTCGGGTTGAGAAATGCACCAGTGGGGCAGGAGACCCACAAACGCAAATAAAAAGAAAAGACTTCACTTCCCAACATTCCTTGCACTGCGCCACGCCACAGCCAATCAGGCTGAGAGGCGCGAGCAAAAGGAACATTGGGAAACGCACCGCGGCCTATCACAATCGAGCCGCAGAAAAAAAATGCTGCACAAACGGAAACCACAAACCCAAAACTACAAGCCCCAGAGTCCTGCGCGCCATGAGTGCGCAGAACACTGAGAAAGCCAGCGCGCAAAAACAAAAATACAAAAAACAATGCTTCACAGCCACGCAAAACAAACAAGCCACAGGGGAAAAAACATAAACAAGGGGGGTTCAATGGGGGAGAAGGTACTGGTGCCTTCGCCCCCTCTTGAGAGCGAACCAATTCCCCTGGAAGCCAAGGCAGCGAACGGGCCTCCATTCGCTGCTTTAACTTCCCGAGGAAGTGTTTCGCTTTTAGGGGGGGAGGTACTGGTGCGTTCTTCCCCCTTTGAAAGCGAACCAATTCCCCTGGAAACCAAGGCAGCGAATGGGCCTCCATTTGCTGCCTTTACTTCCCAAGGAGGTGGTTCGCTTTCAAGGGGGGGAAGGTACTGGTGCTTTCGCCCCCCCCCCTTGAAGGCGAACAAATTCCCCAGGAAGCAAAGGCAGCGAATGGGCCTCCATTCACTGCCTTTACTTCCCGAGGAGGTGTGTCGCTTTCAAGGGGGGGAAGGTACTGGTGCCTTCGCCCTCCCTTGAAAGTGAACCAATTCCCTGGGAAGCAAAGGCAGCGAACGGGCCTCCAGTCGCTGCCTTCGCCTCCCGGAGGTACTCACCCAGGCGCAGCCTCCAACCTGAACTACACTCACACACATACACACACACACACCTACTGGGCACACCAAAACTACCCCTAACCACCAACATACACAAGCAAAAATAAATCAATAATTAAAAAAATAAACAAAAAGAAATAAACTACAAAATACACAAACAAACACATCCACAATGACAAAAAAACACATACAAAACACCTAACTAAAACACGAAAAAACCACAAAGTACATACCTAAAACTAAACAAAACAAAACCACAAAGTACACACCTAAAACTAAACAAACCTAAAACTAAACAAAAACAAAAAAAAAAGAACAGAAACACCTCCCAGCCCACCACCACAAAAACAAAACAAAGAAAACCCCCAGTAGAAAGAAAACTAGACAACTCACCAGCATGTACTCCCTCCACGATGACCGGAACAGAAATGAAGAAACAAAGACTACTTATCGGAAGAAGCCCCACCCAGAGGCCAGGAGAGAAAAAACAGTTAAAGTAAAAGAGAACCACTAGCAGCCCCACCTGCAGGGCACGATAGTAAAAACAACTCAAAAAGACTCAACAACTCAAAAAGACTCAACAGCCCCACCCAGAGGCCACAAGAGTAAAAACAAGTCAAAAACATAACAATAAATCACAAGTTTACACAAATCACAAACATGTCATAAAAATAAAATAAAAACATTTCTAAAATCCTGTGTTGAGTTTTAACTCACATAAAAACCAAAAACATCTAAACACAGTTTAAAAACATTGAATGTAAAAAACATATACTTTCACATTTTTAAAATTATTACCTATGGTACAACTATTAAAAAAAAGATCACATACTAAAACATTATTTGATTAAATAAACAAAATGAAAAAAACTATATAATCCTTTGTTCTTTTTTTAATCCACAAAATAAAAACCCAAAAAAAACTAATCACAGTTTATAACAGCCCGGCATCGTAACAAAAATTAACATATATGTTAAAACAAATATTCAAAAATACATTAGAAAAAGTACAAAATACAAGTTGTTATTACTTTACAGTATCAAAACAATACAATCTATTTAACAAATCTATACCTATAAAATGGTGCGTTAACCGTTGGAATGTGACAAAGGATGTTGCACCAGGCCCCACTAGCCCCGTCCGAGCCTCCGTGCACTCGCCCGACCGGGGTTCTCAGGTAACTGTTGGGTTGAAATTTGCGCCAGGGGGGCAGGAGCCCCCCGGATGCAAACAAAAAAAGGGAGCTTCAATTCCCAACGTTCCTTGTGCCGCGTCGCACCAGAGCCAATCAGGCTGAACGGCGCGGCAAAAGGAACGTTCGGAAACACGCCGCAGCCAATCAAAAATAAGCCACAGGAAAAAACCGCTGCAGTAACCAAAATTGTGCATGCCAAACTACAAGCCCCAGCATCCTGCATGCTATGAGCGCGCAGAACGCTGAGACAGCCAGCGCGCGAAAAATAAACGAACCCCCCCCCCCGCCGCTTCCCTTACTTTCGATGGGCCAGCCGGCGCGTGAAAAATAAACAAATAAAACCCCGCCGCCTCTGCCCTTACTTTCGACGGGCCAGCCGGCGCGCAAAAAAGAGAAAAAACCCCGCCGCCGCTGCCCTTACTTTCGATGGGCCAGCCGGAGCGCGAAAAAAGAAAAAGAAAAAACCCACCGCCGCTGCCCTTACTTTCGATGGGCCAACCATCGAGCCTGGACCGCGGGAAAAAAAGACACCCCCGCCCTTTTCTCTCCACTGGCCAGGGATCGAGCCTGACCCGTGGGGAAAAAAAGACCAACCCCCCCCCGCCCTTTTCTTTCCACAAGCCAGGGATCGAGCCTGACCCGTGGAAAAAAAGCCTCCCCCCCCAAAAAAAAAAGTACACACAAAAACATCCAAAAACAGTCAAAAAGAAACACAAAAACATCCAAAAAGTAAACACAAAAACATCACACAGACCCCCCACAAAACCACAAAACAACCCCCCCCCCCAAAAAACAACAACAGAGAGCTTACCAGGAGACGTCTTCACTCCATGACGACCGGAACTCAACTGAGAAAATAATGAAAATACTCACCGGAAGAAGAAGCGACACCCAGAGGACAGCAGAGAAGAATTGTAGAGTAGAAGAAAAGCTCACCACCCCCACCCAGAGGCCTCAAGAGAAAAAAACATTCTAAAATATTGAAAATAATATGATTAATTCCCAAATTAATCAAATAAGTTATCAAAACATTCAAAAATATTCACACTAATCACAAAAAATACCAAAAAAAGAAAAAGAAAAAACTTTTCACTCAAAGAAACAAAACAAAACATCTAAACACAGTATGGAAACATTGATTAAAAAAAACATTCTTACACATTTTAAAAATGATTATCCAAAGCACAACTATTTAAAAAAAACACATAGTAACACATTATTTGGTTAAATACAATAACTATAAAATATTTTATCATCCTTTCCTCTTTTGAAAAACCAAAAAACCAAAACTAAAAATAAAAAATGCATAAAAATAAATATTTAAAAAACCAAAATTAAAAACTAACCTCATTTGCATAAACATAAAACAAAAACCTGCCAAAACCATTTTAAAGAGCCCGGCAATGAGGAAGCCGGCGTGCAAAAAATAAAAATAAAACACACACTAGGAGCGCAAGTCCGCCACAGGCAGACGCAGCGCCTCGAAGCCACAAAATCACAAAACCTTTCAACACCATTTAAAACAGCTGGGCACCATTTGTTCAAGAAAGAAAAAAACCTTTACTATCCAACACAATTTTAAAAAGCCCGGCAACGTGCTAGTGACGACATAAAAAAGGTTTGCATAAATAAAAAATTTAAAAAGAAAAATTAGAGACTAACCTCTTTTTTACAAACATTACCCAAAAAAAAACCCGTCCAACACAATTTAAAACAGCTTGGCAACACCAGGCAACCTCTGCTAGTCAGAAACAAAGGGACAGTCTACAACAAAAGAGAAGTTGAAGGGGCTCACAGTGTTTAGCATGGAGAAGAGATTATAAAATGATGATACCCAACTTCAAATACTGTATCTAAAGAATTGGCACATAAAAAAAATCTGTCACTCCAGAGGGCTGGACCTAAATCAAAAGGTGTAATTTTAGAGATGATTTTAAATAGAACTGCCTGGTTGTAAGAACTTTAATAACTTCAAAGGTTCAGGAAGGCTCAAGTGGTTAAGATGCTGACTGGGAGGCGGAAGGTCAGCAGTTCAATTCCCAAGTACTGCAGGACGGAATGCGCTCCTGTCTTTGTCCCTGCTCCTGTCAACCGAGCAGTTCGAAAGTAAGAAATTACAAGTAGATAAATAGGGACCACTTCGGTGGGAAGGTAACAGCATTCCATGCGCTCTGGTGTCTAGTCATGCCTGCCACATGACCACGGAAACGTCTGCAGAAGCAGACAGCGCTGGCTCTTCGGCTTTGAAACAGAGATGAACACTGAACCCTAGAGTCAGATATGACTGGCTTTCAAGCAAGGGAAACCTTTACCTATTCTGAATGACATTTTACTCTCTGTTCCGTCCATTTTATTTATTGGGGTATTTATTGGGGTATTAAATAGACAGGAAGTTGATCGTATCTCCTTAAAGTTAGGGCAAACTGACTGAAGTGATTTTGTAAGCAGCTTACCTCTAGGAGCCATGGCTTGAGTTTTCTGTCCAGCAGAATATCAAACCCCAGAACTTCAAAGCAAACACTGTCACTTCCAGGAGACTGCCCTGGTCTACACATACGGTAAGCGTGAAGGACATGTGGCTCTGCTACTATTAGTGTCTTCACCACTAATTCCTGGGGGATTGAGCAGAAAATAATGTTAGTAAAGCAGCAGCATCGTTTTTTTAATTCTTTTTTGAGACCAAAGAAAGATATTACTCAAAGACAAGGAAAAGAGATAATCAGTTAGAAGTCAAGAATCTAACTGACGTGTGATTCCCTCTAAATCTCAAAGCATAGAAAAAAATTAAATCTAGGGATTAAATCAGAATTGCCAATGCATTCTAGCAATTTTGTTCATTGCTTTTCATTTCTTCTCTAGTCTTGGAACAATCTGGGTTCTTGACAATTTTCCACATTCAACACATGCAAAAGTTTTGCATTCAAGCAGTAAGCCTTCACATAAAAACAGTATCAAAGTCTGCCCTCTAATAATTTAGCTATATGGAAATTATAGGTAAAATATTCTTGTTAGCAATTAAGTATTCACTGCAGACATGCACATTAGAAATCAGACTGTATTCCATTTCAAATTGAGAGATGTGGAGCACTGTTAATATGCCAACATAAACATAAAAAGTTATTGCGTATTAGTTTTCTCTTACTGAAATATCATTCCAGAATTTGGAAACGTCAAGTTGATTTGTTTGCAGAAACTCAGTAAACCACTTTATAGAGCGCTTACTGCCTTTATCTTCTGTTTCATCCCGTTCAAAATGCTCATTATGCTTATTCACGGAGTAGTTGGTCAGATGCATATACAGCTGGTTCTAAAGGGGAAAAACGCTTCCTTGAGTTGCAGATATTAGAAATGCTTAAGGGGGAAGCACCCAGGAAATGAAACATAAACACTTTACACTTTGAAACATACAGAAATTCACCTAAATGAAAATGTTGTTATATCCATTATTTTGCATTATGTTGTTTTTATTATGTAATTTGTCATGGACTGTGTGCTAAACAACAAACTGGATTTATTCATTCATTCACTTAATGGTCAATTATAAAGGCACAGCCATAGAGCTTTAAATGGCCTTTACAAGGGCAACCACAATGATCATGAAAATACAGCAGGAAGGTTTACCAGATCTGGGGCATCTGAGGGGGGGGGGGTAATGTAAGGTAGCCTTTCTAAAAGAACAAAATGGAAAAATGCAATAAAAAAGGATTTTCAATCAGTTTTCTACACTACTAGAACCTAGGGTTAACCACTAAAGACAAATGGTGGGAGGAAGATGCAAAATAAATAAAAGTGTTTGTTTATATACTCATCAAAATGAAATTTATCCCATAATTTTGGTGATGGCTGGACAGCTATATATGCTATAGCCAAGATTAACCGCATCATATTTCCCAATACTGCCCTAGTCTCTAGGAATATTATTGTGAGAACACCTATAACTTGCATGTAGGCTTCCCTTTAGGAATCTGGTTGGCCACTGTAAGAAACAAAATGCTAGACTAGATAGAATTTTGGTCTTACCCAACAAGATTCTTCTTACATTCTTATCTTCTGACTTTTATGTTATCTGTTGCACTAATCCTCAAAGTAAAATTATTTAAGAATCTGAAACTATGTGATTAATAGTAGTCTTAAAACACTACTGCAGTGTTTTAGCTGCAGTGACTGCAGTGGCTCAAGTCACTAAGATGCTGACTGGGAAGCGGAAGGTCAGCAGTTCGATTCCCAAGTACTGCAGGACGGAAATGAGCTCCCGTCTTCATCCCAGCTCCTGCCAACCTAGCAGTTCGAAAGCAAGAAATTGCAAGTAGATAAATAGGGACCACTTCGGTGGGAAGGTAACAGCGTTCCGTGCGCTCCAGTGTCTAGTCATGCCTGCCACATGACCACGGAAACGTCTGCAGAACCAGACAGCGCTGGCTCTTCGGCTTAGAAACAGAGATGAGCACTGCACCCTAGAGTCGGATGCGACTGGCTTTCGAGCAAGGGAAATCTTTACCTTTACCTTTAAAACAACAAATGAATGCATCCTACCTGCAGCTATTTAAAAAAAACAGATGCCTTGCTGAATTACTGCCTATGTCCATGGCCTACTTTTGCAGGATTATGTAAACAGCAGCTAAATAAAAGAATGTGTGTATATGCACAACAAATAAAGCAGAGTATCAACCATATATACTCAAATATAAGCCGACCTGAATATAAGCTGAGGTACCTAATTTTGACCTGAAAAATTGACCCGAGTATAAGCCTAGAGTGGGAAATGCAGCAGCTGCTAGTGAGTTTCAGTAATTAAAATACATGAAAATAAAGTAAAATTAAGTATTTTAGTGATTTTTTAAACTGTATTTGCACCACCCACCAGTGGTGGCGCTGCAGATGAAGTGGGTGGGCAGGTCAATTGCACTGAGGCAGAAAGTGTTGCTCTAGCCTAGCTTCTTGCTCCCCCTGCAAGGAAGAAGCATGGCTTTCTCCTCCATCTTGGGCAGAGCAGAGACAAAGGCAGAAGGTACCAGTAAGTGAAATCCTTTATTTTCCCCCACCAGTTTGAAAGGGAGACACAATTGTAATATAGAGCTTCTTTCTTCATTTGCGATTTTCCATAGGAATTAATTGAAAACAAACTTCAGAATAGGAGGACTTGATTTTCAATGTACAGTGGAACCCCGAATAACGAAAAGACTTGGTTCCCCAAGTCGCGTCGTTATTCGGATTTCGTCGTTGTTCGGGCGGAATTTTTTGTAGCCCATTTTGGGGTCTCTGCCATCCCAGCCACCTCCATGGGGCTCGGGGTAACCGATGGACACTGCTGCAAGCCCAAAACTGCAGCCGATGAAGGGGTTTCCCCCACTGTTTTGCCTTCCAGCAGTCCGGGCAGGTGAGGGGGGGTGTTTGGAAAAAAATCCCCAATTGGCTCCCCCTAGGGTTAGAGAGGCACCCGGGGTGCCTCTGCCCACCTCCACCCCAAAAAGGACGACGTGGTCGCCTACCTGGTCATGCTGGTTGTGGAGGAAAAAATATCTTCCTGCCTCGACAGCTGATAAGAATTGTGGTGGCCATTTTGCTTTCTGGTTTTTGGGACTTCAATTCCCAGAAAGCCAAAGCTTCCTGTAAAAATGCATGTGGTGGTCATTTTCTTGTACAGGAAGCTTTGACTTTCTGAGAATTGAAGTCCAAAAAAGCAAAATGGCCACCACAACTCTTATCAGCTGTTTGTCGGGGCAGGGAGAGATTTTTTCCTCCACAACCAGCGTGAACCGGTAAGAGACCACGTCGTCCTTTTGGGGGTGGGGGTGGGCGGAGGCACCCCGGGTGTCTCTCTGATCCTAGGGGGAGCAGATTAGGCCTTTTCCAAACACTCCCACACACACACCTGCCTGGACTACTGGAAAGCAAAACAGTGGGGAAAACTCCTTCATCGGGTGCAGTTTTGGGCTTGCAGCAGTGTCCAGGCCGGGGGGTGGTGGTCAGAAAATGCCCCAATTGACTCCCCTGAGCCTCAGAGAGGCACCCGCGCTGGCTGAGAACCCAAATACAATCCATTCATATAACAACGTCACGTCGTTATTCGGGGCAGGACATTTCAAAAATAACGCGTCGTTATTCAGATTTGACATTATTCGGATGGATCGTTATTTGGGGTTCCACTGTATTCCAATGGGGAAAAAAATCACAATCTGTACCCTCTTGAGGCCAGTTGTGTAAATGCACCTCAGATTCTTTCACAGTCGAAGTCCCAAAACTTACTTTTAAAGTGCTGAATAACTTTTTTTTAAAAACCTCATATTTTTAGACCCTCGTGGTTATTGGCCCGTGTATAAGCTGAGTCC
Organism: Bradypodion pumilum; assembly: GCA_035047305.1. Classification (NCBI taxonomy): domain Eukaryota; kingdom Metazoa; phylum Chordata; class Lepidosauria; order Squamata; family Chamaeleonidae; genus Bradypodion; species Bradypodion pumilum. Next base: position 122,192,001 of record JAWDJD010000004.1, read on the forward strand.
CCTTTTTAGACCTCATTTTTGGGACTAAAAAACTCGGTTTATACTCGAATATATATGGTACTTTCAGATGTTCTCTGGGGGAAAAAGAACTAGAAACAGACAGAGCTTGAAGAGACATTTTCTCCCTATTTCTCTTTTCTTTGATTCTCAGAGCAGGAATGCACTGACAAGTCAACATTCCTCAACACAATCACATCCACTACCCCACTTGTCCTCATATTTAAAGCACCAACTGTACACACACACACACACACACACACACACACACACACACACACACACACACACACACACACACACACACACACACACACACACACACACACACACACACACACACACACACACACACACACACACACACACACATTTAATATCTACTTACCAGATTTGAATCATTGGGGGGATGATACTTCTCTGTGCCCATTCTCACCAGACCATCATGATACAAAAATATTTTTAATGGATCACAAGAAGTCACCAAAATGTAGATTCTTAAATCAAATTTGTAGCCTTCCATGAGAAAGGGTTTATCAATATACTCCTGGACTATGAAGTGTTCTTGAGAATGTAATTTTTCTGCATTTCTTGTCAGGGAGATCCTAATGTAATCCACAAAATAAATTTAAAACATTGAAAATAAATATCCCCACCAGTCATTCAGTTTCAGTTCTGGATAATCTGGATCATGAAAACATATTTAGATGTCTATGCAACCACTTGAGAATGTGTCATGTTACCAGATTTCAAATTCCATCAGCCTCAGTCCACATGACCAAGGATCAAAAATGTTTAACCTAGGCCATATGCAGCCTATAAGTCATGTGATATAGCATTAGTAAAGGTAAAGTTTGCCCTTGCTCAAAAGCCAGTCATATCCGACTCTAGGGTTAGGTGCTCATCTGTTTATAGCCAAAGAGCCAGCACTGTCTGCATTTGCAGACATTTCTGTGAACATGTGGCAGGCATGACTAGACACCGGAGTAACCCATTTACTTCTGCAGCATGAACAAACCTATTAAAATTAGCTCTAGTACATTAAAATCTTAAAGTACTATGAGTACAACCTCCATCTGTATGTGGCTACAATGTGATAATGGAAGATAATATACTTAAGAGCAGTCAATGGGTCAAAGAAAAATTAGGAAGATTGATATTATCATTTTGATTCAAGTGACACAGCAGTGTAGGCGAACCTATGGCACGCGTGCCAGAGGTGGCATGCAGACACCTCCCTGTGGGAATGTGCTCTGTCGCAGGCAACCTCCACCTCACACAGCTGGCACCAACAGGTGCACGCACATGGGGCAGCTTGCCAGCAGCGTGTTGGGCTTGCCCTGAGTGGCGCTTGTCTGCAGCCACGCAGGAAGGGGCAGGGGGGCTTGCCCTGAGTAGCATTTGTCTTTGGCTGCATAGGATGGGGTGCAGAAGACTTGCCCCTAGCGGTGGCGGGGCTTGCCCGCAGCGGGGTGTGGGGGCCTCCGGTGAGCTCTTAAACCAGGGGTTCTCAACCTTTTAAAGGTAGGGGCTGGGTCACGCCCCCCAACTGTTTGTTGCCTGGTGCCTAACAGCCTGGAGGAGCTGTGTGGTGTGGGTGAAGGAAACCACCCGCAGCCGACGAGAACACCTCCGCAACTGCCTGGAACGCCTCTGCAGCTGCCAGAAACATGTCAGTGGCAACTGGAAATGTGCCGTTAGCAGCCGGCAACATGTGTGGCAGCCAGAAAAAAAACCCGCAGCCACTGGCTGGGGTGGTGGGGTTCCGGCTGCCACTAACACCTTTCTAGCAGCCACTGCCGCATTTGGAGCAAGGTCAGGGACCGGATTATTTTGTGCTGTGGCCGGAATCCAGCCCACGGGCCGTAGGTTGCAAACCATGTCTTAAAGTATTACATAAAAGTACAATTAATTTTTTTTCCAACTTGCTTAAAAAAAACTGTCTTTACTATTCTGAAGTAACGCAAACTACATTCACACTACTAAAAGAACTATCAAGATAAACCATTAATAAATATAAACCCCCATGTTAATGGATTATCACCTGGAGGAGAAAAAATATCATATCCACTATTTAGAAGCAGATATTTCTATATTTTTATCATTACAGTACATGGATAGCATATTTTACAATCTTGAAATTCTTTATATGGTTCATACCCATGTCCCATTGCACCATTAGCTGGCTTTACTATGAACGTTTTTGTTCTGCGCTTTCTCCTGAGTTCTTTAAAGTAATTCTGGAATTGTGTATACTCTGCTGGCAAAATCCATGTTCGAGGAATAAAGCTATATTCCTGAGGCTGAGATTTTATCATCCTGAAATGAAACAAAAACAGTCAGTATGATAGAACTTTTTGTACTTTGAAGCTTAAGCACACTGATTTTCATAGGCTGAAATCCTGCTGAGTAACTAAGCTTGGATATTTATCTATTTTTATTGCATTTATATCCCCCACATCTGGGATATTCTTCCACTCTAGATGGCATACAACAAATTTTTTAAAAATTCAACAGCACAAAATTAAACGTAAACAATAAACCAACAAACTGGATAAAATAAAATTATAACGGCAAAAACCAATAACAATGCCCCCAAAACAACGTATATTGGTGACAGTGTGGGTTAGTTAATCCTACTACTTGGGAGTTGATAAAATGTCTTTAAAAGCCTCTTTTTAAAAAATGATATTGTTTCTTTAAAAATAAGTAAAGATAAGGCCTAGCACAGTTCAACAGGTAAAGAATTCCAAAGAGTTGGTGCCGCCACCAAGAAGGCTCTTATCCGAGTCAGATCCTTTCTTCCTAACTTTGGGGTTGGCACCTAGAAGATGAGCTGTATGGGAGAAACGGGTGATGTAGGGTGATGTTCTGAGGTAAAGATGTACCACTAAGTAAAAAGGTCCCAAACTGTTTAGGGCAGAGGTGGCCAACCTTGGCACTCCAGATGTTCTTGGAATACAATTCCCAGGAGCCCAAGTCAGCATACCAGCTGATTTGGGCTTCTGGGAATTGAAGTTCAAGAACACCTGGAGTGCCAAGGTTGGCCACCACTGGTTTAGGGCCTTAAATGTTAAAACTGACATCTTGTACCTGATACGGAAAGGATAGCCCGACATTACACAAGTGATAGTTGCTTATCACACCAAGACTGATAACAAAGCACTTCCTCAGGCGCACTGCACAACAGTCAAAACAGGAACTGTGCAACCGATAGCACAATTGAACTAAGAGCCAGGTTATCAGGTTTACTTAGCAGTTAAGTCCTGAATTCAGTGAGAATGACTCCCAATAAATGTGTACTATATTGCAGTTTAAATTCCCACCACAACCAGCAGAGTTGTGCGCCAAAACTATTTAAGATCAATTTACAATATGCATTGTCACCACAAAACATTAACTAACATACCAGTGCATGTTCATATTTAGCAACATTCCACCTCGAAAAAAGATATACATTAATCTGTAGACTTTTTTGTTCAAATATTTTTCATGTTCTCAATCTTTTCGATGACTCAACAAAAATTCCCTTAAGAAACAAAATTTTGCTGTGTACCAATAAATTGTTTAACATTAATTCTTCTTTACAGGAAAGCAGGTCAAACTTTGGCCACAAGATTTCTTTGGATTACACCTCCCATGATGGCTGGGAGTTCTGTGAATTGAAATCTAAACATCTGGGAGGACCAGAGGAGGACTACAGGTATGGATTTAAAAAATAAACAAATTACTAATTCTAACAGAATCCATCAGGAATGCCCTCAGCCACAATTCTAGCAGCTATAACTAAAAAACTCCAAATTCTCAAAGGAGTTTCAGGCTCAGCACACACATCTGGGACCCATCACGTCCTTTTCTGCGGCCACTGTAAAGAGAGAGTGTAGTTGCTAAACTAAAGGGGAGCTACAATGTGTTGTGAGACTAGTAGTCTATCTCCTATTGACAAATGCTTTAAAAATAAATTGAAAGGAAATTCTCCTTCATTCCTACTTGATGGCCTTACTATAAGCCTGCACAAAAGCAACAACGGAGGAAGCCTCTTGAAAGATCTGTTATAATATCGTGTAGATTAGATTGCATGCCCTTCAGCAGCTCTCTCTGCAAAAGGCACAATTCCAAGCAGGTACCAGAAAATAAACAGACTTACTGCAACAGATCATGACAGTCCAGGAACATTTACTGCCTTATTTTTCTCAGGGCTTTCAACTCCATGTCAGAACATATTAACTTTCCAAAGTAAATGGGAACGGGAAGGAAGCTATGAAAACACAGGGTAAGACAGCTTGTTGCCAAATCAAATGTTCTTCGCTGACGTTCTCATACACATCACCATCATGTCATGATTCTTTTTTTTTTTTTGCCATCAAGTTGCCTCTAGACATCATTATTAGAACTAAGAAGAGAGATTTGTTTTGCCACTTCTACAGCCTGCTCACTTGAAAATATCATTAAACACTGTGCACCTCCTTCCCCTTCCCCAAGAACCTGAAAGCATTATTCTGTTTGTAAGTAAAACTATAAGAAAACATTACACTATGCTAACAAGACAACAGCCCTATTAGATAAGACCCAAAGTCCATATATTTCAACATCCAATTAATAACAGTGGCATACCCGTCAAGTGCAGCTCCTGGAAATAAAGGAACTGCTCCGTCCCGGGTGCAAATGCGCCGCAACAACTCATCTGCGCATGGGCAGAACCCATCTGCGCATGCAACAGCTCATCTGCGCATGCGCAGAACCCCTCTGCTAACACGCAGAGCCAATTTGCGATGGCCATGCATGTGCAGTAACCCCTTTCCGCGCCGTTCAAATACGGGACGGCGGCGGGAAAGGGGAGGAACGAGCGGAGAAATACGGGAAACCCCGGGCAATCCGGGATACTTGACAGGTATGAACAGTGGTCAGCCAGGTGGTTCTATTCTGTTCACAAGCCATGAGGGTAACAGCCCCACTCACCAGTGTTGCTGCCTGCCTGTCCCCATTTACAATACCCAATGTGGGCTCTAAATCTAAAACTTTCAGATAACCATCATGGCAAGCAGCTACTGAAGGAAGGGTCTCTGAGAAGACCATAGATCCAGGCTAAATCTTAGTCCAAATGTCATAAAATGAAAACAGACTTTATAATTTAAATTCTGAACATTATGTTTCCATTGTTTAAAACATTAAAAAGGGCTAATTACTTGGTCATGTTCCTTGCTAAAAAATCTTTCCTACAGATCTCGCCCATTCCTGGGAAATGGTTGATTCTCTAGAGAGGGAAGAAAAAGGAATATATATATATTAGAAGAGATTTTTTTTTTCTTTTTGGTAAAACCATCTCAGAACAACAGTTTAAATCTGCAGTCAGATCCATTGTCATAAGTATGTGAGAATGTTACTTAGTGATACTAGATACAATCTGGAAATTTCAAGACAGTATTTATAATTTGCATCACATTCAGTAAGGGGATGTGGTGGCTCAGTGGTTAAGAAGTTTGCCTTGTTAGCTGGTAGGCTGGAAAGTTGGCAGTTTGAGACCTGGGAACTGCATGACAGTTTGAGTGCCCGTCTCTATACAAACATTTAGGCTGTCTCCTCCTCCCCCCCCCCCCCCCCCCGCGCACCACAGCCATCTGATCAATACAGAAATATTAAAGCAGGATCAGGAAAAGGATATGTCTTTCTTCTGCTTGTTGTTGTTGTTCAGTCGCACAGTCGATTCCGACCCTTTGCGACAACATGGACCATTTTCCTCCAGGCACCTCTGTCCTCCACCATCCTCCTCAGCCCGCCCAGCCCTGTGCCAATGGTGTGTACAATACCATCTAGCCATCTCATCTTTGGACGCCCCCTTCTTCTCTTGCCCTCTACCTTTCCCAGAATCAAAGCCTTCTCAAGTGAGTCTTTCCTTCTCATTTGATGTCCAAAGTACTTTAGCTTCATCTTCACTATTTGTCCCTCCAATGAACAGTCAGGTTTGATTTCTTCCAGTATTGACCTATTTGTTCTCTTTGCTGTCCAAGGGACTCTCAGGACTCTCCTCCGATACCACATCTCAAAGGCATCTATTCTTCTGCGCTCAGCTTTCCTAATGGTCCAGCACTCACACCCATAATTACCACTGGGAATACCATTGCTTTGACTATGCAAATTTTTGTTTTCAAGGTGATCTCTGCTTTTCACTATATTCCCCAGGTTTCTCATCGCTTGTCTCCCCATAATCAGTCATCTTTTTATTTCATGGCTAAAGTCGCCATCTGCAGTGATCTTAGATCCCAGGAAAGTAAAATCTGTCACTGCTTCTACTTCTTCCCCATCTATTTTCCAGGGACTGATCAGACCTGTTGCCATTATCTTGGTTTTCTTGATATTAAGTCTCAAGCCAGCACTTTCCTCCTTCAATCCAATCAAGAGGTTCTTTAGGTCTTCCTCACTTTCTGCCATCAGGGTGGTATCGTCTGCATATCTCAAATTGTGATTTGATCCCATACTGTGATTCCTCCATCCCTGCATTGCACATTATGTGCTCTGTATATAGATTGAATAAGCAGGGTGATAAAATGCAACCTTGTCTTACTCCTTTTCCTATTCCAAACCACTTTGTCATTCCGTGCTCTGTCCTAACTGTTGCCTCTTGGTTCGTGTACAGATTTCTCATGAGGCATATGAGGTGTTCTGGTATTCCCATCTCTTTAATTACTTGCCACATTTTGTACTTCTGCTATCAAAGTACAAACCTGCGACATTTTGTACTTCTGCTATCAAAGTACAAACTTCAATGAGCTTCCACTACGTGGAAAATCCACCAGTGTGTTAACATGCAATTACAAGCCCGGTAGAGGCTCTATCTTTGCAGGCTTTGTCTACATAAGAATTAATAGCAAAAATCTTCCTATATTGCCATGCAAATGGCTCAACTTTTGCAACTCAGAATGCAACTAGTAATGTCTGCAATGATTTTTTTAACTTGGGACAATTAATCTCTAAACATTATGAAATAAGATCAGTGTTACTCATCAAGAGATTTTAAGCCAATAAATCAGAGGGCTGGGGTTGCAATTAGTTCAAAACTACTAGCCCCAATACCTCCCATCCAATATTCTTCCAAATGACATGTTTAATATGCCAATGGTCTATCAAGTAACAGAAACAAAGGCAAGTCACATTAGAATGTATCTATCAACAGATAGATATACTGTACTAATATAACAATTAAATGCTTGGCACTATACAGAGCAAAACTAAAGACAGCTCATGACATCATCTACATTAAAGATCTGAGAACAAGGTAGATTTCTCAGGGAGCATGAAAAATACATTTATATTTTAGATTCATATTTTAGTACCTAGAGAGCCTCTGATTCTTATTTCAGTTAACATCTTAGTCAAGATGCACAGTTAGTAGGAGCTGTCTTCTTCTCACCTGGTAGTTTCTAAGTTCTGCAATTTTATCTTGTTGCACAGCACAATCACTCCAAATGAGATTTGCAGTGTCATCATCATCGCGAGTCTTCACAAACCCCACCTCTTCTATTGCAACACGTACTAAGAGAAAAATTGGTACATAAAAACTGCAGAAACTAGATTTCCCAATTTTTATTGATCAATTCTCTTAATTTGGTCACAGGCAATATTAATACATTAACTCTGATTAAGACTTTTCATTATTAAGGTCACTGTATGTAATTTTACAGGTGTAGATTACTCCATCATGCTGGCATAATGCTTGGTTAGAAGCAAAAGTTAGCTTTCTAAAGCTAAGAACTCAGCCAAAAATGGTCTAGCAGTAATTTGACTCAGAAATCATCACTAACTTCTGATATTCAACAACACATTGAGTATGAAATGTCCCACAAGGGTGACATGAATCACATGGCATAACCTTTTGTGAAAACAAAGCCGATTGTGGGGACAAACGTAGTACTGTATAGACCACTGGAACCGTTTGTCAATAGTTTATTGTAGAAATCTTTTCAAAGTAACACAAAAGATCCAAAACCCTTTCGATATAGGATTTTTCAAAAAACGTCCGTCGACACCAAAAGAATCACAAGGGAGGTCTAGGACGCGATAGAATACTTTAAAACTTTATAAATTGATTCAACACTATAGATCCCTGAAGAAAACTTTTGAAAAATCCTATGTGGTCTATATAACCTTTTGTGAACCACAAACCAATTTATCAGATGCATTGTGTGCAGTCCTAGCTGGAAGATATGCATGCTGCTGAATGATCTTGTTCGAATCTTTTGCATTTCCATACCCCATCTCTCATCTACCTAATTACATGACTATGCATGAACATGTCTACCCACTAAGACTACATTCTAAACATCTGATAAAGCGGACTGCAGTTCACAAAAGTTTGCAAATTAAACATGTTTCTGCTGCAATTGACTTAGTACAGCTGCCCCGACACGATTCACCAAGCAAACATTTTTTCAAATTACATATAAACAATCATATAGGAATACTAGCAGAGGTTGCCCGGCGTTGCCGGGCTGTTTTAAATTGTGTTGGAAGGTTAAATTGTGTTAATGTTTTTTTAAAAATTGCTTAGTCTGTAATTTTAATTTTTAAAACGTTTATTTATGTAAATTTTTTTTAGCTTGGCTGTTATCAACTGTGATCTGCTTTTTTGGGTTTTTTTTGAGGATTAATAAAAGAACAAAGTATGATATAATTTTTTCAAATTGTTTTATGTAAGCGAATGTTTTAGTTTTTTGAATTTTTTTAATTAGTTGTACCGTAGGTAATAATTTTAATAATGTAAAAGTAAATGTTTTTTACATTCAATGTTTTTAAAATGTGTTTACATGTTTTGGGTTTTAATTTGAGTTAAAACTCAGCACAGGATTTTTAAAAGTTTCTATTGTATTTTATTGACATATGTTTGTGATTTGTGTTAAAGTGTGTGTTAGTGTAATTTTTTTGACTTGTTTTTATTGGTGTGACCTTTTGTGTAAAATTGTGAATTTGTGTTATGTTTTTGATTTGTTTTTAATCTTGTGGCCTTTTGTTTGGGGCTGTTGTGTGTTTTTGAATTGTTTTTACTATTGTGGCCAGCAGGTGGTGCTGGTAGGGTTTATTGTATTTTGACTGTTTTTTCTCTCCTGGCCTCCTGGTGGAGCTTCTTCTGGTAAGTAGTCTCTTTCTTTATTCATTTCTTTTCCGGTCCTCGTGGAGGTAGGACATCTTTTGGTAAGTTTGCTTGTTTTCTTTCCTTTGTGTGTGGGGGTGGGGGGGGTGGGGGTGGGGGGTTTGGAATTTGTATTTTTTGTCTGTTTGTTTTGTTTTTGATTGTGTTTTTGTTTACTTCGTATTGTTTTTGGTGTTTTTGTTTGTTTTTGTGTATTTTTGGATGTTTTTGACTGTGTTTTTAGTAATTTTTTAAAAATTATTTATTTATTTATTTGGTGGTGGGGAGGGGGCGTGGTCATTGGGTGTTAGGAAGGGTGGGCTAGGTGGTGGGGAGGGGGCATGGTGGGTGGGGGTTAGGAAGGGTGGGCTAGGTGGTGGGGAGGGGGCGTGGTCATTGGGGGTTAGGAAGGGTGGGTTAGGTGGTGAGGAGGGGGGTGTGGTGGGTGGGGGTTAGGAAGGGTGGGCTAGGTGGTGGGGAGGGGGCGTAGTCATTGGGGGTTAGGAAGGATGGGTTAGGTGGTGTGGAGGGGGCGTGGTAGGTGGGGGTTAGGAAGGGTGGGCTAGGTGGTGGGGAGGGGCATGGTCATTGGGGGTTAGGAAGGGTGGCCTAGGTGGTGGGGAGGGGGCGTGGTCAGTGGGGGATAGGAATGGTGGGCTAGGTGGTGGGGAGGGGGCATGGTCGGTGGGGTTAGGAATGCTGGGCTAGGTGGTGGAGAGGGGGCGTGGTCAGTGGGGGATAGGAAGGGTGGGCTAGGTGATGGGGAGGGGGGCTTTATTGTGTTATGGTGCTTTGATTGTGTGGAGTTGTGAAAGTAGATTGGGGTTTCCCCTTTAATATCAGTGGGTGGGGGGTTGCGATCCCCCTCTCCGCTGGCTACCCTAGGGTTGGGAGGTTTGTGGGGACAAAAGGGGTATGCCCCCCCCCCACCCTTCTGGACCCAGGAGACCAGGGAGAGTGGATCGATCCCCCCCCCCTAAAAAAACTCCGTCTTAAAGATCCACTCTCCCTGGTCTCCTGGGTCTAGAAGGGTTGTGGGGGCATACCCCTTTTGTCCCCACAAACCTCCCAACCCTAGGGTAGCCAGCGGAGAGGGGGATCGCAACCCCCCACCCACTGATATTAAAGGGGAAACTCCAGTCAAGACCTTCAGGCGCCGTGAGTGAGGGAAAGAAAGCCGGCTGGTGTTTGCTTGGCTGTGAGGCGGTGAGTTGTTTTTCTTTTTAATTTTTTGGGCGCAGGTTTCCTCAGCGTTCTACGCACTTATGTCGCGCAGGACTCTGGGGCTTGTAGTTATGGGTTTGTGATTTGTGGTTGTGGTGCGGTTTTTTTCTGCGGCTGATTGGCTGTGGTGCGGCGTGGCGCAAAGAACATTGGGAAATGAAGTTGTTTCCCTTTTTTCGTGTTTGTGGGGCTCTTGCCCCACTGGCGCATTTCTCAATCTTGCGTTTACCTGCGTACCCAGTTCGGGCGTGTGCACGAATGGTGAGTGCAGGCTAGTAGGGCCTGGCTAAGGAGCCTATGCAAAGTTCCAACGATTAACCCTCGATTTTATAGGTTAAGATGACTGATACGTACTCTAAGCTTGGCAGAATATTTCTAACTCTTTTGAATTGCTGCATTTCCACAAAAATTAGTAGCTGACCATTCTTCCACCCCTTTCATCTGCAGTATCAAAGTAAGGAGGGACATAACAGCCATAGAGGAGTAAAGACAATGTCTGGATATGCAAGCAGTGTTTCTAGCAAGAAGACATGAGTATTAATTCCTGACAGAGTGATGGGTAAGACTTATGGACTTTGGCCTCGGCTGGGGCGTAGAGGCCCTCCAGCCATGGGCGCCAGGACCACCACTCCTGCTGGCGCTCTTGGGCCCCGCCTTGGGCTGAGCTTGAAAAGGCTGCTATGGTAGTGGGCGGCTGGACTCTCTGCTGCCCACAGACTTTGGCCTTGGCTGGGGCGAAGAGGCCCTTTGGCTATGGGTGCCAGAACCACCCCTCCTGCTGGCGCTCTTGTGCCCTACCTTGGGCCGAGCTTGAAAAGGCCGCTATGGCAGTGGGCAGCTGGACTCTCCGCCGCTGCCGCCCACGGACTTTGGCCTCGGCTGGGGCGAAGAGGCCCTCCAGCCATGGGCACCAGGACCACCCCACCTGCCGGGACTCTTGGACCCCACCCTGGGCCGAGCTTGAAAAGGCCGCTATGGCGGTGGGCGACTGTACTCTCTGCCGCTGCCGCCCATGGACTTTGGCCTCAGATGGGGCGAAGAGGCCCTCCGGCCACGGGTGCCATGACCACCCCTCCTGCTGGTGCTCTTGGGCCCCACCCTGGGCTGAGTTTGAAAAGGCCACTACGGCGGCAGGTGGCTGGACTCTCTGCCGCTGCCGCCCATGGACTTTGGCCTTGGCTGGGGTGAAGAGGCCCTCCGGCCATGGGTGCCAGGACCACCCCACCTGCCGGCGCTCTTGGGCCCTGCCCTGGGCCAAGCTTGAAAAAGCCACTATGGCGGCAGGCGGCTGGACTCTCTGCTGCCACCAGCCACAGACTTTGGCCTCGGCTGGGGTGAAGAGGCCATTCGGCCATGGGGGCCAGGACCACCCCACCTGCTGGCGCTCCTGGGCCCCGCCCCCCTCCAGGCTTGGAAGGGCTGTTATGGTGGCGAGTGGCTGGACCTCGCCACCGCTGCCCTTGGAATTTGCCTGTGGCCAGGGTGGAGAGGCTGTTATAGGCTTGTGTTGTGGTATATTATCATATTATTATATGCAGTTTTGGTAGATTGAATTTTTTATATTGTGTTACTGTGTATTTACTGTGTATTGTATATTATGTATATTGTTTATTTACCATGTAAGCTGCACTGAGTCAGGTTCCCTGATTGGGCGGCATACAAGTGCGAAAATTAAATTAAATTAAATTACAATAAAGCCAAAGAGAAATCAGAAGACCTTGACTCAATTCACTTTGCGTGAGTATCTTGCACAGACATCAGAGGCTTGCCATAAGAGTTCTGAAGATAATGACGTTCTTAGTCTGAACAGTAATTATGGGAAGAATATTTTAATGCCAGCAGAGATTATAGCACCCGTCATAAGCTCCCAAATCAAGAATTAATTTCCTGTGACTGAATTAAGAAGGCAAACTGCCAGACTCCAGTTTAGTTGGGTTTTTTTCTAGAAGTATTTTCTGCTCTTTTATAAGTCATGTGTAAAATTACTGGATAATGGGTAAATACTTTGAGCCTAATGCACTGTGAGTGACCTTGTTAAATATTAAATGTGGAATAATTCAAAAAATCCACATAATGCATACTTTTCAGCAAATGTGTAAATGGTTAGAGCAGTACAACAGTGGAACCAACTGCCTTGAGAGGTGGTGAGCACTCCAACACTGGAAGCATTCAAGAGAGAATTGGACCACCATCTGTCAGATTGGCTTTGAATCGGATTCCTGCAACAAGCAGGGGGTTGGACTCGATAGCCTAAAAAGCCCCTTCCAACTCAGTGATTCTATGAAACTCCTACAGAATCAGGACTACAGTTCCAGTTCAGGTGACATTTCAACCCAGCATAATCCAACAAGAATTTGGGATTCTAAGATTGTCCTCTAGGGATTCACCTTTTACTTTATACATCTTGAAGCAAACTACCACTGCAATTGAGGCACAAGTAAAATTAAGCACCTGAGTGGGCTCCTAACCAAGTGACTCCCAAAGTTAATTCTAATCAGAAACTATGATCAACTTAACAAAGAAATTAATTCCCTAGAATTCACACTTTGATCCATATCACACTTTGATCCATAAGGTTTGCTAGTTAACTATCCTCCTCTGCTCGATTTATTTTTCTTTAGAATTATCACATAATTATCTGCAAGATAAGCAAAA